>CM038143.1:204155303-205575303 GCA_021437245.1 Aegilops speltoides
GAGCTCGCTGGAGCTCCTCCGCCGGATCCATCGATGGGTGGATCAGATCCACCCATCCCACCATCCAAACGCTTCCCGTGTCCGGATCCGCCCGCCCCGGATCTCCTCGTCCCGGCCGATTTTTCCCGGAGGTAAAATATGCCTAAGTCCCAGATTTCTATTATTTTCAGGCCTTTTTCATCGCATCACATCTTCGCATCCGTATGTCCGTTTCGCGCGTATAATATGTCAAAATGTTCGTCTCGAAGAGTACATCATTTCATTCCATTGCATCATTTGCATTTGAGCTCATCTTGATGCCCGAAATGCTGTTGGAAGAAGGCTTCAGATCGTTAGTTTCAGAATCTTATCAGCTCGAGCTCTTTTGTCATTTTTGCCATGATTTATGTGTGCATCCTATGAGTATGAGCTCTACATGAATGTTGGACTAGGCCATGCCATCTTTCCAGGGGTGTTGACCTTGTATTTTTGTGAGTTGTGTGCTGAGTGCATTGAGCTTGTAAAGTAGGGTAGTTGCTGTTGTTGTTTTGCTAGACAGATTCTGTTATAATTTGATGCCATGTTAACATGCTTCTAGTAATCATTCTATGCATAATCTGGAGATGCTCTATAAACATGATTTGATATACATGTCTTGCTCTATCCATTCATGCCCTTGGTTGCATTTATAGCCTGCTGTAACATGTTCATTTCTTGCTCCAAAGTTGCTTGGAAATGTTTCCTGGCAGACTGTTTGCATGAGATTCAATTTTCACGAGGTCGTTGTAGTTGATCCGTGTATGCTATGACCTTGCTCTTGCCATGCTTAGCTTCATAATCATGCCTTCTTACTGTTGGTTGCCTTGCCATGCCATGTATTGCTCTGTAGTGAGTGCATCAAGCTCACGAACATGCCTACTCGTTAACTGTTTTTGCCATGTCCTGATATTTCACTAAGTCTGAAATCTGTTATAAAACTTGCAATGTTTACATGGGTGCCATCATTTCTTAGAGTCCTTTTGGCTTATGGTCAGTAAGGGACTATTGAAATATGCTTTGAGTAGAATCATGTCATGCCTTGCTTTGCTATTATAAGTTCCTGTAGCATGTTGTTTGCTTGCTCTAAACATGCCTTCCTGATGTTAATTCCTGCCATGTTAGTATTTTCACTAAGTCTGTGAACCTGATATTTTGAGCACTTTCTCTATGCTTGTTTGAACATGTTATGATGTGATTTAGCTGTAGCTCAGTGTTCCTCTTTTGTTAAGCATCTCCTGTAGTTCGCTGCCATATGCTTTGTTTTTATGTTGGGGTGCTGTAGCATAGTTTCTTGTTGCGTGTTAAGTAGCATCGGGCTGTTAAACGCAGTTTTGCATCATTCTTGTTTTGCTTGTCATTTGCAAACCGTGCATCCGATTCCGGTGATCTTTATATCGATTTCAACCGAAATCATCTCATCTTTCCAGCGGTATACTTGGTTTTCCAAGTTGATGCCTTGTTCATCATTTTCCTTCCGGAGCATACATATGCATTGCATATCACATCTCGCATAGCATGTCATGTATTGCATCATATTGCTTGTGCATTGTTCCTTGTTTGATTGTGGCTCCGTTGCTTGTGTTCTTGCTTTGGGTAGAGCCGGGAGACGAGTACGTGTACGAGGAACCTGTTGAGTACGCCTATGAGGATCAAGCCTTCGACAACTCTGAGAACCTTTCAGGCAAGATGATCATACCCTCGAAATCACTACTATCTTTGCTATGCTAGTTTGCTCGCTCTTTTGCTATGCCAATGCTGCGATGCCTACCATTTGCTTGTCAGCCTCCCAAATTGCCATGTCAAACCTCTAACCTTTGACACCTTTCCTATGCAAACCGTTGATTGGCTATGTTACCGCTTTGCTCAGCCCCTCTTATAGCGTTGTTAGTTGCAGGTGAAGATTGAAGTTTGTTCCTTGTTGGAACATGGAGATGTTATTCCTGGCTGGAGCATGTTTACTTGTTGGGATATCACAATATATCTTATTAAATTAATGCATCTATATACTTGGTAAAGGGTGGAAGGCTCGGCCTTATGCCTGGTGTTTTGTTCCACTCTTGCCGCCCTAGTTTCCGTCATATCGGTGTTATGTTCCCGGATTTTATGCCCTTACGGTTGGGCTATAATGGGAACCCCTTGATGATTCGCTTTAAGTAAAGCTTCTCCAAAGAATGCCCAACATTGGTTTTACCATTTGCCTCACCTAGCCTTTTTCTTTCCCTTGGGTTCTGCAGACTCAAGGGTCATCTTTATTTTAACCCCCCGGTGCCTGCTCCGAGTGTTGGTCCGAACCGAGCTGACTGCTGGGCCACCTCGGGAAACTTGAGGGTTGGTTTTACTCAGAGCTAGTCTCATCCGAGTGTGCCCCGAGAAAGAGATATGTGCAGCTCCTATCGGGATTTGTCGGCACATTCGGGCGGTGTTGCTGGTTTAGTTTTACCCTGTCGAAATGTCTTGTTGTACCGGATACCGAGTCCGATCGGAGTGTCTTGGGTGGAGGTCTATTCCTCCGCTGACCGTGAGAGCTTGTCATGGGCTAAGTTGGGACACCCTGCAGGATTTGATCTTTCAAAGCCGTGCCTCATGTTATGGGCAGATGGGAATTTGTTAACGTCCGTTGTAGAAGACCAAGTTGATTTTAATTAAAATACATCAATCAAGGTGTTACCGTGATGGTCTCTTTCCGGCGGAGTCCGGGAAGTGAACACGGTGTTGGAGTTATGCTTGACGTAGGTTGCTATATGATCACTTCTTGATCATACTTATATCGACCGTGCTTTGCCTTCTCTTCTCGCTCTCATTTGCGTATGTTAGCCTCCGTATATGCTAGTCGCTTGCTGCAGCTCCACCTCATGCCTTTACCTTACCCATAAGCTTAAATAGTCTTGATCTCGCGGGTGTGAGATTGCTGAGTCTTCGTGACTCACCAGATACTTTAAAAACCAGTTTGCAGGTGTCTATGTTGCCGAGCAGGTGACGCATCCAAGCTCAAGGAGGAGCTCGATGAAGATCTTGCCCTTTGTGTTGTTTTGTTCTAGTTGATCAGTAGTGGAGCCCAGTTGGGGTCGATCGTGGACCTTTGTCGCATTTGGGGTTCTTCTTTTATTTTGGTTCCGTAGTCGGACCTTGATTGTATCTGGATGATGTAATGCTTTATTCATGTATTTTTGTGAAGTGGCGATTGTAAGCCAACTATGTATCTTTTTTTCCCTTATGTATTACATGGATTGTGCGAAGATTACCTCACTTGCGACATTGCTTTCAATGCGGTTATGCTCTAAGTCGTGCTTCGACACGGGAGATATAGCCGCATCGAGGGCGCTAAGTTGGTAATCGAGCCTTCCCACCTTAGAGCCCCACCGCTTGATCGCTTTTAGTGGCCGAGTTGTGTCTAGAAAAATGTTTTGAGTCATTTAGGATTATATATATCGGAGAGTAGAATTTTTTTACTCCCCATTCCTTCGACCTTCCGGTGAGGTATCCCGACGAGAGTTTTGACTCTTTCTTCTTAAATTTCACTAAAAATTTTTAGGATCACGCTGGTATCTTGGAATCGTTCGATGGTTTTATGATGACAACATTGTCTTGGGTGCCTCCGACATTTAGGGTTGTGGCGGTGTCCCGGGAGTTGAGCCCGAGGTGTTGTCGCCATAATTTTATCGCTGCAGCTCGAATACCCGAGTTTAGTACGCCGACATCGAAAATCTCTTTTATGCAGTTGTTGGTGAGATAACCCCGCTAACCCAAGATCGAGGTGAGTACGGGAGTATTGCCATGACTAGTATAACGGATGCTTTTCAAGGTTGAGGTAGACGATTTCAAGGTTTCTTGGTTATGTGTTGACGGATGGATACAAATGGATGTAGGGATTGTTAGTTTGTGTGAGATATTATTGCTCCCTCGTATCCCCAACACCGCATTGCATAACCGAAAGTTTCGGGAGTTTCATAGGTGGGAATTCAAGTAGCTCTTAGGATATCTTTCCGACGGATGTATGATATGAAATTGGGGTTCGACGCCTAGTGGTCCGCCTATTCACGGTTGGTTTTACAAAGGTCTCGTTGTGTCTTAAAGAGTCCTTGGCTATGCCGACTGGGACGCTTCAGATGTCATGTGCACTGCCTTGTACATGATGGTGCTGTACGATTGAGCCCGTAGGCCCCACCACTAAAACTTCGGACGAAATCTCTATCATATGTTTGTTCCGGCTTATTCTGCAAGCCAGTCCTTTGTTTTTGTTTTGAGTTGTGGTATTCGAGTTGCTTCAATGTCAATGTTGAATCCATACCTTTCCTAAATGGTGTTCTCATATTGCTATGTGAATACTAATCCTTCTTGATCAGTGAGGTTGTCATGTTAATTCTTTTCCTACCGGCGTGCTTCTCTTCGAGATGATCCCATCATTCTCCCCATCCGCAAGATCAATTCTAAGTTTTCTCAACGGTGTTTGTTTCATCCATCTCCAAGTTGCCTTTGCCTTTTCCCACCCTCCCACCCTTTTTCTTCAAGGACACAGATTTCTTAATCAAGTATCCATTTATTCATGTGAAGTCTCCTCATTCTTTTCAATCAATGTTCTTATCCGGTGATTTCCCATGAAGATGCTCAACAGCTTCAAGTTCATCATCCTTCATTGTTGTCTCTTCTAAGGTGGATCCTATTCAGGCTTTCGATATTCACCGTATTCTTTTCCTCATTTCAATGTCTTTTCATACCGGTGCACCTCATTATCATTCTACTTCTCGCTATTTGTTATTCCGGAGTGCTCAAGATATCTCGAAGATTCGTGTTTCCACTCGTGATTCGCTCAAGCTCTTTCGAGATTGGTATCTCATTCAAGCCATTTAATTCAACCGGTGCAATATCTCTTTAAATCTTTTCAACGGTGTTCTTTTGAGTGGGCCCTAACCCACAGGTCTTTTTCCAGGATCTTACCTGACTCTTCTATTTTCCCAGAGCTAGCCTAAATTCTTTTCCAAGTTTGACGTAAGAATGAGTTATCATCAGTCAAATGTTTTTCTCCAAGATCTTTCAAATTCTTTTCATCTTTGGCTCAACCTTTCCTCTTTTAATTGTCCCGAGTATCTCATACAATTCATGGTGGTTCTCATCTTCATTCTCACATGTGAAGACCGAAGAAGAGTTTTCTTTAATCTTGCTCTATTCTCTTCAAGATTCATGGTGCTAGCTTGTAGCCATCCTCTCATAATTGTTTCGATTGTGAGAATCTTTTCACCCATCCGAGCATTTTAGGAGTCTTTTCAGTTTCATTCTTTGAAGCCCATCTTCTCAAGATATTCATTCAAGCTTTCAGCTCTCGCTCTCCAAATCATACCGTGCATCATTCAAGTATTCTCTTATCAGCTCGTGATCTATTCGCTCATTTGTATCTAAATCCCTCTAGTATCTTCATTCGCTTTTCCAATTCTTCCCGTGAATTGTGCCTTTGCTACGCTCATTTTCAATTTTACGGTGGTTCGTGCAAGATCTCTTCCTTGTTCATCATATCAATTCATTTGTTGTTCCAATCCTACCGGTGGTTCGTTGAAGACCTTCTCAAGTTTTGATATATCTCTCTTAATCTTTTCTACGAGAATAAGTAGTATGCCAAATCCGTTGCTTGTCATCAATTTAAATTGGTGAAGGATACGCATAACATAATTCTTATTCTTGTTCATCCAAGTGATTAATTCTTTATTCCGGAGGCCCTTAAGATTCTCGGTTTCATTTGTTTCATCTTCTCTTTTTCCCGGAGTTCCAAGCTCAAATTATCTCGCCGCGGAGATCCATCTAAATCATTGCAAGGATTCACCTTGTGTTTTCAATTTATCTTTCTTTTCATTCCTTTTGTTTACCGGAGTTCTTCATGGAGGTTCTACATGATGGTTCATCAAGGATTTAATTCCCTTCTCAAAGTTTTCATCGAGATTCTTTCCAAGAAGTTCAAGCTTTCTTCGTATGGTAATCCGGAGTGCAATTCTTTCTACCTTACCTTCTGAGGTGGTGTTAGGTCATTCTTGATAATTTCCCTTCGCGTTTCATGATTCACAAGTTTTCAAGAGTGACATATTTAAATCCATCATTTTCTCTTTGTTCAAGAGATCTTTTCAACCGTCAATCTCTTCACTGGAGTTAGCTTGGTATAGATTTCACCTAAAGCCTTTCCTAAGGAATGTTGCTATTTTGGTGCTTATTAATGACCCAAGTTATCTCTTTTCCATCTTGATGGAACAAGCTTTCATCTCTTCGTTAATCTCAAACAAGCAATTGTTTTTTCGTTAGTGGCCGGTTGTCACCTCATCATTTCGAGATGTTTGCCATAAGCCCACAACAAGCTTGTGCTTCTAGTTGTTGATTTTTTCCAACAACTCCATTTGATTCTTCTTTGCAAGGATGCCTTCCAAGATCATTGGTGGCAGAAGTTGGCATTTTCTTCCCCATTCTTTTATTCCAATGATCTAACTTCTATTCTTTCATTACGGAGGCATTGTGATGTTGCTCTCTTCACTCATCACCTCGTTTTGTAAGGATCATGTTCTTTTCTTGCTTATCCATTTAACCGGATTGTGTGCAATTTCGTTCATCTCTGTTGTACTCTTTCTTTTAAATTGCTCAACCTCTCAAGGTTCGTGGTTTCACTCGCTCACAAAGAAGCAACTTAGTTTTACTTCTTCTCTTCTCTTCCGCTTTCCTCCGGTGCCATCCTAGATCTCGGACGAGATCCTCTCGTAGTGGTGGAGTGTTGTAACGCCCGGATCCGACGCGCCAGTGTCCGCCATTATTCGTCGTCGTTGCTTTGTCATGTGCTTGCGTGTTGCTCTTTGCCACGCCATCATTTGCATTTTATCATGTCATCATGTGCATTTCATTTTGCATACATGTTCGCCTCATGCATCCGAGCCTTTTCCCCGCTGTCTGCTTTTGCAATCCGGCGCTCCTATGTCCTCCGGTGTCCCTTCTTCTCTCCTGTTGTGAGCGGGTGTTAAACTTTCTCGAATGGTTCGAGGTTTGCCAAGCGGCCTTGGTATAGCACCGTAGACCGCCTGTCAAGTTTCGTGCCATTTGGAGGTCGTTTATACTCCAACGGTTAACCGGTAACCGTAATGTCCTCTTTGTTGCAGCCCAACACCCCTTCAAAGTGGCCCAAAACCCACCAAACTCCCTCCATGCTCTCGGTCGCTCGATCACGATCAAGGGTCAAAACCGCTCCTCATTTGACTCTCCTAGCTCCTCTATGCCTATTTATACACCCCCATTCCAAATCCTTGATGATTTCCAAACCCTAGTTTTCTCCTCGCCACGGACGCGTCGTCTGCCACGGACACGCCCAGCCGCCACCTCACCCCAACCAATCGCGTCGCGCCACGCCACCTTCTCCAAGCCTCGCCCAACGCTGTCGCACACGTCGGCAGCGCTGCCGCACCATGGCTGCTGCCCGCCTGGCCCATGGCATGCGACTCGCGGCTCATGCTGACCGCGCCTCGCTGGCATTGCCCACAAGGCCGCTGCTGAGTTCGCTGGCGACCATACACGCCGCCACACATTTCACACACACACACGCCCGGCGAAAGGCCACAGAAGCCTCATTGGCTGGCTGCGCGCTGCCCGGCTGGCGCCCTTCCGGGCTTCGTCAGCCGGCCATTGACGGGTTTCGTTGCGCGCCGTCTTCCCTCGATCAAGCCTGCCGCCGGCCGCCGCTGCCGGCTCGCTGTTGGCGCGCCACGGGTTCGCCTGTGGCCCTCCGTCCTCTTCGCCTGAAGCCGGCTTCACGGCGGCGTCCCGCCATTGCCGCCGAGTCGCCGGAGTCGAGTCGCGGAGCTCCTCCGGCGGATCCATCGATGGGTGGATCAGATCCACCCATCCCACCATCCAAACGCTTCTCGTGTCCGGATCCGCCTGGCCCCGTGATCTCCTCGTCCGGGTTGACTTTTTCCCGGAGGTAAAATATGCCTAAGTCCCAGATTTCTATTATTTTCAGGCCTTTTTCATCGTGATCACATCTTCGCATCCGTATGTCCGTTTGCGCGATAATATGTCAAAATGTTCGTCTCGAAGAGTACATCATTTCATTCCATTGCATCATTTGCATTTGAGCTCATGTTGATGCCCGAAATGCTGTTGGAAGAAGGCTTCAGATCGTTAGTTTCAGAATCTTATCAGCTCGAGCTCTTTTGTCATTTTTGCCATGATTTATGTGTGCATCCTATGAGTATGAGCTCTACATGAATGTTGGACTAGGCCATGCCATCTTTCCAGGGGTGTTGACCTTGTATTTTTGTGAGTTGTGTGCTGAGTGCATTGAGCTTGTAAAGTAGGGTAGTTGCTGTTGTTGTTTTGCTAGACAGATTCTGTTATAATTTGATGCCATGTTAACATGCTTCTAGTAATCATTCTATGCATAATCTGGAGATGCTCTATAAACATGATTTGATATACATGTCTTGCTCTATCCATTCATGCCCTTGGTTGCATTTATAGCCTGCTGGAACATGTTCATTTCTTGCTCCAAAGTTGCTTGGAAATGTTTCCTGGCAGACTGTTTGCATGAGATTCAATTTTCACGAGGTCGCTAGAAGTTGATCCGTGTATGCTATGACCTTGCTCTTGCCATGCTTAGTTTCATAATCATGCCTTCTTACTGTTGGTTGCCTTGCCATGCCATGTATTGCTCTGTAGTGAGTGCATCAAGCTCACGAACATGCCTACTGTTAACTGTTTTTGCCATGTCCTGATATTTCACTAAGTCTGAAATCTGTTATAAAACTTGCAATGTTTACATGGGTGCCATCATTTCTTAGAGTCCTTTTGGCTTATGGTCAGTAAGGGACTATTGAAATATGCTTTGAGTAGAATCATGTCATGCCTTGCTTTGCTATTATAAGTTCCTGTAGCATGTTGTTTGCTTGCTCTAAACATGCCTTCCTGATGTTAATTCCTGCCATGTTAGTATTTTCACTAAGTCTGTGAACCTGATATTTTGAGCACTTTCTATGCTTGTTTGAACATGTTATGATGTGATTTAGCTGTAGCTCAGTGTTCCTCTTTGTTAAGCATCTCCTGTAGTTCGCTGCCATATGCTTTGTTTTTATGTTGGGGTGCTGTAGCATAGTTTCTTGTTGCGTGTTAAGTAGCATCGGGCTGTTAAACGCAGTTTTGCATCATTCTTGTTTTGCTTGTCATTTGCAAACCGTGCATCCGATTCGGTGATCTTTATATCGATTTCAACCGAAATCATCTCATCTTTCCAGCGGTATACTTGGTTTTCCAAGTTGATGCCTTGTTCATCATTTTCCTTCCGAGCATACATATGCATTGCATATCACATCTCGCATAGCATGTCATGTATTGATCATATTGCTTGTGCATTGTTCCTTGTTTGATTGTGGTCCGCTGTTTGTGTTCTTGCTTTGGGTAGAGCCGAGACGAGCACGTACGAGGAACCTGTTGAGTACGCCTATGAGGATCAAGCCTTCGACAACTCGAGAACCTTTCGTGCAAGATGATCATACCTCGAAATCACTACTATCTTTGCTATGCTAGTTTGCTCGCTCTTTTGCTATGCCAATGCTGCGATGCCTACCATTTGCTTGTCACCTCCCAAATTGCCATGTCAAACCTCTAACCTTTGACACCTTTCCTATGCAAACCGCTGATTGGCTATGTTACCGCTTTGCTCAGCCCTCTTATAGCGTTGTTAGTTGCAGTGAAGATTGAAGTTTGTTCCTTGTTGAACATGGAGATGTTGTTCTCGGTGGAGCATGTTTACTTGTTGGGATATCACAATATATCTTATTAAATTAATGCATCTATATACTTGGTAAAGGGTGGAAGGCTCGGCCTTATGCCTGGTGTTTTGTTCCACTCTTGCCGCCTCTAGTTTCCGCATATCGGTGTTATGTTCCCGGATTTTGCGCCCCTTACACGGTTGGGCTATAATGGGAACCCTTGACAGTCATTTTAAGTAAAGCTTCTCCAAAGAATGCCCAACATTGGTTTTACCATTTGCCTCACCTAGCCTTTTCTTTCCCTTGGGTTCTGCAGACTCAAGGGTCATCTTTATTTTAACCCCCCGGCCGCTGCTCCTCGAGTGTTGGTCCGAACCGAAACATCATGGGCCACCTCGGGAAACTTGAGGGTTGGTTTTACTCGTAGCTAGTCTCATCTGAGTGTGCCCTGAGAAAGAGATATGTGCAGCTCCTATCGGGATTTGTCGGCACATTCGGGCGGTGTTGCTGGTTTAGTTTTACCCTGTCGAAATGTCTTGTTGTACCGGATACCGAGTCCGATCGGAGTGTCTTGGGTGGAGGTCTATTCCTCCGCTGACCGTGAGAGCTTGTCATGGGCTGTTGGGACACCCTCGCAGGATTTGATCTTTCAAAGCCGTGCCTGCTGTTATGGGCAGATGGGAATTTGTTAACGTCCGGTTGTAGAAGACTGAAGTTGACCTTAATTAAAATACATCAACTGCGTGTGTTACCGTGATGGTCTCTTTCCGCGGAGTCCGGGAAGTGAACACGTGTTGGAGTTATGCTTGACGAGGTTGCTATATGATCACTTCTTGATCATACTTATATCGACCGTGCTTTGCCTTCTCTTCTCGCCTCATTTATGTATGTTAGCCTCCAGATATGCTAGTCGCTTGCTGCAGCTCCACCTCATGCCTTTACCTTACCCATAAGCTTAAATAGTCTTGATCTCGCGGGTGTGAGATTGCTGAGTCTTCGTGACTCACCAGATACTTTAAAAACCAGTTTGCGTGTGTCTATGTTGCCGAAAGCAGGTGACGATCCAAGCTCAAGGAGGAGCTCGATGAAGATCTTGCCCTTTGTGTTGTTTTGTTCTAGTTGATCAAGAGGGAGCCCAGCTTGGGGTCGATCGTGGACCTTTGTCGATTTGGGGTTCTTTCTTTATTTTGGTTCCGTAGTCGGACCTTGATTGTATCTGGATGATGTAATGCTTTATTCATGTATTTGTGTGAAGTGGCGATTGTAAGCCAACTATGTATCTTTTTTTCCCTTATGTATTACATGGATTGTGCGAAGATTACCTCACTTGCGACATTGCTTTCAATGCGGTTATGCCTCTAAGTCGTGCTTCGACACGTGGGAGATATAGCCGCATCGAGGGCGTTACATTGGAGGAGGCTTATGGCATGCTGGACCGGCTCCGGGCTGATCTTCAGGGTGCCGAAGGGTGTGTGGCAACGGGGCGCCTGGAACTGATCTAGGGGTGCCTCCAGGCCGACTCGTCCATCAGGGCGGCATGGGACCAGGCTGAGGTTGCCGCCGCGGATGGCAAGAAGCAGGCCACAAAAGCTATGGCGGCTCGCGATGCCACGCTAGCCGACGCTGCATCAGCCAAAGGTCACTGTAGCGAGGTGGAGGCCAAGCTGAAGGCGCTTCACGAGGAGCAGACCACCCATGCCCGTCTTCTCGCCCATTACAGGGAGGGGTACGAGGAGCCGCTGGTCACCCAGGTCGACGGCCTTCCCAGTCTTCTCGCCAAGGTTGTTGAGGAGCTCAAGAACATCGCTGCCGCGACGGGCTCCATGGTGGAAGGGGAGGGTCGCGCGCTCTTCACTTCGGTCGACGCATGTCTTCAACCACCTCCCTCTTTGGTACCCCAGTCTGGACCTTGGCACGCTGCTAGAGCCGGTGGCGCCCGAGTCTCTGAATGCTACTGCCAAAGCCGTGAAGGAGCAGGTGGAGGCCCTGGTGGTGAAGTTATGCTACATCGACCCTGAGGCTGCGACGACCGCAACCGACGGTGAAGGCGACAGCAGCACCGTCGAGGACGCGCTCCCAAGGGCGGGTGGTGGTAGCAAGAAAGGCTAAAGGCAGTGCTTCCTGACTTTATCCTGCAACATTTATCGTGCCTCATGGAGGCGTAAGAACTTCTGCTTTGAATTCGTGAGACTTATGTTGTGTAATAATTTGTTAGGACTCCGCGATTTCCATTACGTGCTCGATTTCCTTCTGTTTGCCTTTAGTGTTCAAGGCTGCCAGGCTGTGCCCACAAGACCTCAACCTCGTTAGCGCCCGGATCACCAAAGCCGATACCAAGGGGTGAGGGGCTACATGACTAGTGAGGCCCCGAGTCGCGATGCTCGGGGGCCCCTTGACGTATGAACGACCTCGTGAAGGAAATGTAAGCAGCGCCTAGGTTGATCCGAATTCCTCATACCTTTCCTCGCCAGCTTTTGCCTGGGAGGGTCGCGAGAAGACCTGGTAGGGTGGCGTGCGCCAGGCATGACCTGGGCGCAGTCCTCCATGCCCAGCCCCTCGTGTGGCTCTCCCGGGGGAAAGGTGGCGCAGTGGGGCCGGATGACGAGCCCTAGGGGCTCTCCTGAGGTTAGTGCCGCCTCTAGGGTACCCCGAGTTGTTTATCATCAGCGCGGATCATGACGCTTCCACTCTTGCATGGTCCTAGCGCGCCTCGACTGCGGTCGCCCGCCATCGCGGGCATGGGGCTTCCATCAGGCGTGGGTGGGAGCTCCCTCCGAGGGGAGACTCCCGGGCGTGTACAGCCCCGTTCTGGCACGTAGGTTGCACGACAAGACTAGAGGAGGTTTATATGGGCACCCGTGAGCCAGCGCGAGACTCACGAGGCCCTACCTCAAGGCGGGTTGCGCCTGCATTCTTGGTTGGGATGCTCGTGGAGATCCTGCGAGATGGTTAGGTCACCTGCGCTGAGTGAATCTCCGGAGGATATTGCATGAGAAGGCCAAACACCAGAGACCCCAGGAGGTGACATGAACGGAGCCGGCCCACCAGACATAGCTTAGCCGTTGGATTTGTCGACGCTGTAGGGACGGACCCGAGCACAGAGGCCATGCCCAGACTTCTCATGCAACAATCCTAAAGAAAGACAATAGGTGCATGGCTCCCGTGGCGGCGAGGCACCGTGCCGCGCGCCCTAGCTTATCCACTCACGATTAGCTCACGCGAGAACAAGGAACCATGGACCACGGGAGGTGATGTACACGGGGCTGGCCCGCGAGACACAACTCGACTACTTGGGTTTGGCGACGCTGCACGGAGGGAACTGAGCATGCATGTCGTGTCAATCCTTAATCATGAGGCGGTCACGGGAGGGTTCATATGGGAGCACGGCATTCGTGGTGGCAAAGCACCGGACATGTAGGTAATAATATAAAGCAACTCATGAAAGGGTGAAGCAAGTTCTGATAGATGCACAAAATCATACATGCTGCAGGGCGGACCCGTACAGCTTGAGGATAATGCAGCCCGAGGGGCGCCCTCAACTGAATAAACTAAAAACTCATCTGGCACCGTTGGGGTAGAAGTGTTTAAGTAGAGGCAGATGCGCGCCAGAGAAGTTGCTCCTCATGAGCCAGCGGGCTCCTGAGCCTCGGGGGGCTCCGGAGGCTCCGGCTCCTCCTCCGCTAGGACCGCTTGGCGCTTGGCTTCGTGAGCCACCAGGACGCCCTGCATGTAGCACTAGAGCGAGACAGCCACACTCGACAGCTCGAACAGCATGCGGACGTAGTTGTGTGGGTGGCCTCCACATTGGCCAACGCGAGACGGCCAGAAGAGCTCCTGAGAAGCAGCCCTGTTGAGGCCCGGGATGTTGTCGCAGACGCACAGCTCGCCACTCATGTCATGGGCGGCAGCTGCACTGAGCGATACGGGTCAGCGCTTGCTGCGCATGGCCCACGCCTCCTGAAGCTCCCCAATCTTCTTGGTGATGAACTCCTGAGCGCTTGGTGCTTCACGCCTTATTCCTTGCTACCGGAAGCGCGCGTTGAAGCGCACCTCCACATGGTGCCCGCACGCCTCCCTCGTGACGTTGACCAGGTCAGAGGCCCTCCAGAGGAGGGCCCCCGAGCCCAACCGGAGAGGGGCGCCGAGCGTGCCTTCCTATGCGAGAGGGAAAGACGCCCCAGCAGAGGGCGCGTGGCTTGAAGTGCGATCGTCGGGTGCCCCGACCTCCTAAGGGCCCCTAAGGAGGAGCTACTTCTTCTTCTTGGGGATGGCCTCAGGAGGATGGGTGGTACCTCGCCATCTGAGTTTTCGACCGCCTGTCTGGTAGGCACGCTGAGGGAGCACACCACGCCCTTCTCATCGCAGCACCATCATGATGTCGCCGCCCATGGCATCTTGAGGATGTTGTAGCCGTGGTGAGTCACTGCCATGAACTTGGCGAGGTATGGGTACCCAAGGATGGCGTTGTATGGAAGGCGAATGTGAGCGACATTGAAGTCAATGAGCTTGGTGCGTAGTTGTCGACTTGCCAAGGTGACGGGAGATGATTGCCCTATGGGGTGGGTAGAGCCATCGGTCACCCCGAGAATGGCTTGGTGGGTAGAAACTGGTTGTATGGCACCTGGAGCCTGTCAAATGTCTAGACGAAGAGGACATTGAGCCCTGTGCCACCATCGACGAGTGTCTTGGTGACGAAGACGTTGTTGATGGTTGGTGAACAGAGCATTGGGAGCGCACCTGCAGTGGCCGCACACTTGAGCTGGTCCGAAGAGTCGAAGGTGATGGAGTACTTGGACAACCTGAGCGGACGCGATGCCTCGAGCTTGGCGAGGGTCGCGTTCACCTCATGAGCAAATTGCTTGAAGATGCGATGGGAGGCAGGGGCCTGAGCACCAGCCAGGATGCACGCGACAACACGAGGCTCTTGGAAGCCCCCAACCCCATCTTCTTGGCAGGGTCGCTGCTCCTTGCCGGTGTCGGTGGCAGCAGAGGGAGGCCAGATTGCCTCAAGGCGGTCTCACGAGGCTGGTCCCGCCATGGACCGTCGTGAGGTTGGTCCTGCTAGCGTCCTCATGAGGCTGGTCGCGCCAGCCTTGACGGGGGTCACGGTTGTCCCAGTGGCCTCCGTCGCGGCCGTAGCCACGGTTGTTGCGCTCAGGACAGCAGCCGAGGCATCCGTCCCGAATGGCCCTAAGCTCTTGGCAGTCATTGGTTTTGTGGCTGTGCACGTTGTGGAAGACCCAGAACGGGAAGTTGCCTTTGGAAGACTCAGGGTGATCACAGCCGCGCTTCGTCTTAAACTTGGCCGCGAGCACCGCCAGGCCTTTACGCTTCACGGCCTTTGCCTTGGCCTTCTTCTCCTCCGGTCGGCTCGGGAGCTCGAGGAGCGAGGGAAGGCCTTCTTCTGTCCTTGCGCACATGGTCGCCATATTGAACATCTCCAGAGCTGAGCACAGGTCCTCGTGTACGGCGAGCTCTTCCTTCATCTTGACGTCTCGGATGCCATCAGTGAACGCTGAGATGATGGCCTCGTCCGACACCTTGGGGATGTTGAGGCAAACGTTG
Organism: Aegilops speltoides; assembly: GCA_021437245.1. Lineage (NCBI taxonomy): Eukaryota > Viridiplantae > Streptophyta > Magnoliopsida > Poales > Poaceae > Aegilops > Aegilops speltoides. Next base: position 204,170,612 of record CM038143.1, read on the forward strand.
GTGAACCGCTGGATGTATTTGTGCAAGGTCTCCCCTGGTTGCTACTTGATGCGCCGCAGGTCGCCGCGGCAGGGGCGCAGTCACGGGTGCCATGGAAGTTCGCGATGAAGCGCTCCCGCGGCTCGTCCCAGGAGGAGATCGAACCCACCGGGAGGTTCAGGAGCCACAAGCGCGTGTCATCCTTGAGGGCCATGGGGAACCAGTTTGCCATGACCTTCTCATCACCACTCGCCGCCTCAATGCTCAGCTCGTAGAGCTGGAGGAACTCTGCATGGTCAGGGGTGCCGTCATAGCGCAGAGGCAGATCTGGCTTGAAATTGCCGGGCTAGACGACATGACGCGGCTCTGGACAGAATGCTCGGCAGCCCACCGAGCTCACTGGAGCCTGCCATAGAGGGGGAGCCTGATCTTGACGCCCATGCGCAACCACCTTGGGCTGCACGCGGTCTTGGTGCGGGGGTGTGAAGGGAGCTGGGAGCGCACGTGCCTCTACCCGGGCCGCTGCACAACCCGGAAGCTTTCTTTATCATGAGCGGGCGCCCTGCATGGCGGTTCGCGCTGGGGGGGCCCCATGCCTTGGCTCGGAGACGACATCTGGCCGGAGAGGAGGCGCGTCGTGAGCCACGTCGCCCGCCTGGGGCGGCGGGGGAGGCAGCGAACGACATAAAGACAGAGCCTCTCCAAAGAAGCATCGACGAAGCTTGGCGATGCGGTCCACCCAGTCCTCGTAGAGCTCATTGGCCGAACGGTAGCGCAGGATCTCACACGCCATGAGTGGCACTCGCTCGCGATTCGCCACCACGACAAGCATGGGAAGACAAAGCAGCGGCCGGGTCAGCGATGGAGTGGCGGGCGCCGCCACGTCAGATGGAGGGCGGCAGCGACAAGTCCTGCCGCCGTGGTTCATGGGGTCGGTGGAGGCATTAGCCACATGTGAGGGGAGCGGCGAGGAGCACTGCTGCTCGCTGGCTCCGCTCGAGCGACGCCACAGAGCGAGGGCTTCCCGGTGCTCAGCATGAACTTGACAAGCGTCCGCCATGAGAACAACAGTCCAACGGAAGAGAGGCTTCGACACGCCCCCTACCTGACGCGCCAAATTTTGGATTTTGGACTCCGCAGACCCAAGAAAGGTTCGAACTCCGGGGCGTGTGCGAAGAACTAAACCTCTCAAGCCAGCCAACTCGCTGCTCTCATGTCCTAGCTCGATGAACAGGAAAGGAAATGGACACAACAGCTTTCCTGTGTTCAGGCCAGCTTATGTGTAAAGCCCTACTCTCGCTTTGTGGTGGATTAGCCTCATGGGGCTGAGTATGAACTGGTACAAGGAGGCACTACCACAGGAGGCTTGTTCTTGTGCTTGGGGTGCCATCCGGGAGCGCCTCTAGGACTCGATCCCTGCTATGGTGGTGGCTAGGCTATACCTATAGTGGCCTCGGTCCTCTTCCCCAAAACTTAGGCGGAAGGATCCCACAAGGGCTAATCTCAAGGGGACAAGCAAAGACATCTTATCCTGATGAAAGGTGGTCTTCGCCTGCAAAGCTTCTGGTCGTGACGTAATGGTGGGCTCGACGATGACATCCATCATGCCGTCCTGGCGGTATTGGTCTTGTTGAACGCAAACGGTAACCTTTGGTTGATTCCTTGGGATTCTGCACCTGCGCTTGCCTCCTTAGCACCAAAGAGGAAACCTACCACTCTGCGCCCGCTGGCACGCGCCTGGGCTTGGTCGTCATGGCTGGCCTTACCTCGGCCTCATGGGGTGAACGCTTGCATAGAAATCTCCGCTCCTCAGGAGGCCGCCTGGGGAGGCCGCTCCTTCTGAAGGTCTTGATGTCGTCCGCCTCGCGAGGCTTGGCCCCTCGTGAGGGTCTTGACTTGTCGATGTTGAAGATGGGCCATACCAGGCCGCCGATGGAGCCATGTCAGGCCACAGAGCAAGTCCTGGGTACCCTAGTTCCCAGAATGCCGACAAAGGCTCCAAAACTTGTGTATCAAAAGAGCACAAATCCTCGTGTATATATAGGATATAGGGGAGGGGAGGCTGCCACCAAAGGGGAACCAGCCACCTTTGGTGCACCAGCTGGGGAGGACGAGTCTGACTCCTCCCCCTCTCCCAATTCAGAAATTCTATCGTGGCACGAAATTATAGCTGCTCGTTCCGCGCTTAGTACACCTTCTCCACGTTGGGGTCATCCTTGTATGTTTTACCATCATCACACGTAACATGTAGGATATCTCTATGATAATTATATTAACGTGGCAACGTCGTGGCTCCAGCGATCATGACGTGATGTGCAGGCCGCTTAACATTACAACATATAACCATCTCATACATAAACTCATTATCATGATGAAGGCTATACCACAATATATGCATACTCTGCAAAACCAAGTTAGATGTCCTCTAATAAGTTGTAGCAAAATATTAGCTATGTGGTTAACCATTTTTAGCAAGTAATACTAGCTACCTTCATCCACAACATAGGCGATGATTCTTAATGCTAGATTAAGTTTCGAGGTGCGTGAAAGAAGAGACTTAACCAAAAGTCTCATCCCCCACACTAAACTTCGCCAAATACGCGTGACCCCCTAGAAGATCATCTATCTTCGGCACCCTCTTTTGTACACAATGTTTTATTATTTTCCGGAGCATATGCATTGCATATCACATCTCGCATAGCATGTCATGTATTGCATCATATTGCTTGTGCATTGTTCCTTGTTTGATTGTGGTTCCGTTGCTTGTGTTCTTGCTTTGGGTAGAGCCGGAGGCGTCGTGTCACGAGGAACCTGTTGAAGCGCCTATGAGGATCAAGCCTTGACAACTCGAGAACCTTTGAGGCAGATGATCATACCCTCGAAATCACTACTATCTTTGCTATGCTAGTTTGCTCGCTCTTTTGCTATGCCAATGCTGCGATGCCTACCATTTGCTTGTCAGCCTCCCAAATTGCCATGTCAAACCTCTAACCTTTGACACCTTTCCTATACAAACCGTTGTTTGGCTATGTTACGCTTTGCTCGGCCCTCTTATAGCGTTGTTAGTTGCGGTGAATTGAAGTTTGTTCCTTGTTGGAACATGGAGATGTTATTCTGGTTGGAACATGTTTACTTGTTGGGATATCACTATATCTTATTTAATTAATGCATCTATATACTTGGTAAAGGGTGGAAGGCTCGGCCTTATGCAGTGTTTTGTTCCACTCTTGCCGCCTAGTTTCCGTCATATGGTGTTATGTTCGGATTTTGCGTCCTTACGGTTGGGCTATAATAGGAACCCCTTGACAGTCGCCTTAAGTAAAACTTCTCCGCAATGCCCAACATTGGTTTTACCATTTGCCTCACCTAGCCTTTTTCTTTCCCTTGGGTTCTGCGACTCAAGGGTCATCTTTATTTAACCCCGGGCGGTTGCTCTCGAGTGTTGGTCGAACGAAAACTGCCTGCAGGGCCACCTCGGGAAACTTGAGGTTGGTTTTACTCGTAGCTAGTCTCATCCGGTGTGCCACGAGAAAAGATATGTGCAGCTCCTATCGGGATTGTCGGCACATTGGCGGTTTTCTTGGTTTTGTTTTACCATTGTCGAAATGTCTTGTTGTGCGGGATACGAGTCGATCAGTGTCTTGGGTGGAGGTCTATTCCTCCGATGATCGTGAGAGCTTGTCATGGGCTAAGTTGGGACACCCTGCGGGATTTGAACTTTGAAAGCCGTGCCAGCGGTTATGGGCAGATGGGAATTTGTTAATGTCCGGTTGTAGAAGACCTGAAGTTGACCTTAATTAAAATACATCAACCGCGTGTGTTACCGTGGTCTCTTTCGGCGGAGTCCGGAAGTGAACTCTGTTGGAGTTATGTTGCGTGGGTTGCTATAGGATCACTTCTTGATCATACTTTTATCGACCGTGCTTTGCCTTCTCTTCTGCTCTCATTTGCGTATGTTAGCCTCCATATATGCTAGTCGCTTGCTGCAGCTCCACCTCATGCCTTTACCTTACCCATAAGCTTAAATAGTCTTGATCTCGCGGGTGTGAGATTCTTTGAGTCCTCGTGACTCACGGATACTTCAAAACCAGTTTGCGGTGCCTATGTTTGCGGCGGTGGCGCATCAAGCTCAAGGAGGGCTCGATGAAGATCTTGCCCTTTGTGTTGTTTTGTTCTAGTTGATCGTAGTGGAGCCCAGTTAGGGTCGATCGTGGACCTTTATGCATTTGGGGTTCTTCTTTTATTTTGGTTCGTAGTCGGACCTTGATTGTATCTGGATGATGTAATGCTTTATTCATGTAATTGTGTGAAGTGGCGATTGTAAGCCAACTATGTATCTTTTTCCTTATGTATTACATGGATTGTGTGAAGATTACCTCACTTGCGACATTGCTTTCAATGCGGTTATGCCTCTAAGTCGTTAGCCGACACGTGGGAGATATAGCGCATCGAGCGATACAAGTTAGTGTCGAGCCTCCCGACCTTAAGGCCCCCTTGTGATCGTTAGTGGCGAGTTGTGTCTAGAAAAATGTTTTGAGTCATTTAGGATTATATATATCGGAGTTAGAATTCTTTTTACTCCCAGTCCTTCGACCTTACGGTGAGGTATCGACGTGAGTTTTGACTCTTCTCTTCTCAAATTTCACTAAAAATTTTTTTTTAGGATCAGCGGGTATCTTGGAATCGTTCGATGGTTTTATATGACAACATTGTCTTGGTGCCTCGACATTTAGGGGTTGTGGCGGTGTCGGGAGTTGAGCCGAGTGTTGTCGTCATAATTTTATCGTTGCGATTACGGAATACACGAGTTTAATGCACATGACGAAATCTCTTTTATGCAGTTGTTGGTGAGATAACCCGCTTGATCTTGAGGTGAGTCAGGGAGTATTGCCATGACTTGTATAACGGATGCTTTTGAAGGTTGAGGTAGCGATTTCGAAGGTTTCTTGGTTATGTGTTGACGGATGGATACGGTGGATGTAGGGATTGTTAGTTTGTGTGAGATATTATTGCTCCTGTATCCCCAACACGGTTGCATCCGAGAAAGTTTGGGAGTTTCATAGGTGGGAATTCAAGTAGCTCTTAGGATATCTTTCCGGCGGATGTATGATATGAAATTGGGGTTCGGCGTCTAGTGGTCCGCCTATTCACGGTTGGTTTCTGATGGTCTCGTTGTGTCTTAAAGTCCTTGGCTATCCGACTTCGGGGCGCTTCGTATGTCATGTGCCTGCCTTGTACATGATGGTGCTGTATGATTGAGCCCGTGTAGGCCCCACCACGAAAACTTCGAACGAAATCTCTATCATATGTTTGTTCGGCTTATTCGCAAGCCATCCTTTGTTTTTGTTTTGAGTTGTGGTATTGAGTTGCTTCAATGTCAATGTTGAATCCATACCTTTCCTAAATGGTGTTCTCATATTGCTATGTGAATACTAATCCTTCTTGATCAATGAGATTGTCATGTTAATTCTTTTCCACGGCGTGCTTCTCTTCAATGGATCCCATCATTCTCCCCATCCGCAAGATCAATTCTAAGTTTTCTCCATGATTTGTTTCATCCATCTCCAAGTTGCCTTTGTTTTCCCCACCTCCACCCTTTTTCTTCAAGGACTGATTTCTTAATCAAGTATCCATTTATTCATGTGAAGTCTCTTCATTCTTTTCAATCAATGTTCTTATCCGGTGATTTCCCATGAAGATGCTCTACTACTTCAAGTTCATCATCCTTCATTGTTGTCTCTTCTCCGGTGGATCCAATTCAAGCTTTGATATTCATCATATTCTTTTCCTCATTTCAATGTCTTCTCATACGGTGCACCTCATTATCATTCTACTTCTCGCTATTTGTTATTCGAGTGCTCAAGATATCTCGAAGATTGTGTTTCCTCTGCATTCGTTCAAGCTCTTTGAGATTGGTATCTCATTCAAGTCATTTAATTCAACGGTTGCAACATCTCTTTAAATCTTTTCAGCGGTGTTCTTTTGAGTGGGCCCTAACCCCAGGTCTTTTCGAGGATCTTACGACTCTTCTATTTTCGAGCTATCTAAATTCTTCTCCAAGTTTGGCGTAAGAATGAGTTATCATCGGTCAAATGCTTTTCTCCAAGATCTTTCAAATTCTTTTCATAGTTGGCTCAACCTCTTCCTCTTTTGATTCTCCGGTGTGCCTCAATAATTCTTGGTGGTTCTCATCTTCATTCTCATCATTTGAAGACGAAGAAGGAGTTCTCAATCTTGCTCTATTCTCTTCAAGATTCATGGTGCTAGCTTGTTGCCATCCTCATAATTGTTTTCGATTGTGAAATCTTTTCACCATCGAGGAGCATTTTAGGAGTCTTTTTCGGTTTCATTCTTTGAAGCCCATCATCTCATATTATTCATTCAGCTTTCAGCTCTCGTTCTCCAAATCATACGGTGCATCATTCAAGTATTCTCTAATCAGCTCATCTATTCGTTCATTTGTATCTAAATCCTCAAGTATCTTCATTCGTTTTCAATTCTTCGGTGAATTGTGCCTTTGCTACGTTCATTTTCAATTCTTACGATGGTTCTTTCAAGATCTCTCTTCCTTGTTCATCATATCAATTCATTTGTTGTTCCAATCCTACGGTGGTTCGTTGAAGACCTTCTCAAGTTTTGATATATCTCTCTTAATCCTTTCTCGAGAATAAGTAGTATGCCAAATCCGTTGCTTGTCATCAATTTAAATTGGTGAAGGATGCGCATAATTCTTATTCTTGTTCATCCAAGTGATTAATTCTTTATTCCGGGTATAAATTCGGTTTCATTTGTTTCATCTTCTCTTTTTCCGGAGTTCCAAGCTCTAATTATCTCGGAGATCCATCTAAATCATTGCAAGGATTCACCTTGTGTTTTCAATTTCTCTTTCTTTCATTCCTTTTGTTTACGAGTTCTTCATGGAGGTTCTACATGATGGTTCATCAAGGATTTAATTCCTTCTCAAAGTTTTCATGATTCTTTCCAAGTTCAAGCTTTCTTCATATGTCCAGTGCAATTCTTTCTACCTTATCTTTTGAGGTGGTGTTAGGTCATTCTTGATAATTTCCTTCGCGTTTCATGATTCACAAGTTTTCAAGAGTGACATATTTAAATCCATCATTTTCTCTTTGTTCAGAATCTTTTCAACCATCAATCTCTTCATTGGAGTTATCTTGGTATAGATTTCACCTAAAGCCTTTCCTAAGGAATGTTGCTATTTTGGTGCTTATTAATGACCCAAGTTATCTCTTTTCCATCTTGATGGAACAAGCTTTTCATCTCTTCGTTAATCTCAAACAAGCAATTGTTTTTTTTCGTTAGTGGCGGTTGTCACCTCATCATTTGAGATGTTTCCATAAGCCTACAGCTTGTTCTTCTAGTTGTTGATTTTCCAACAACTCCATTTGATTCTTCTTTGCAGGATGCCTTCCAAGATCATTGGTGGCGAAGTTGGCATTTTCTTCCCCATTCTTTTATTCCAATGATCTATCTTCTATTCTTTCATTCTGGAGGCATTGTGATGTTGCTCTCTTCCTCATCACTTTCGTTTTGTAAGGATCATGTTCTTTCTTGCTTATCCATTTAACGGTTGTTGTGCAATTCGTTCATCTCATTGTACTCTTTCTTTTAAATTGCTCAACCTCTCAAGGTTATTGGTTTCACTCGATTCGTCAAAAGCAACTTAGTTTTACTTCTTCTCTTTTCTCTTCCGTTTTCCCTCGGTGCCATCCTAGATCTCGGGGCGAGATCCTCTCGTAGTAATTGAGTGTTTATAGCGCCCGGATCCGATCGCGGTGTCCTTGCCGGTTCGTCGTCGTTGCCATGTCATGTGCTTCGTGTTGCTCTTTGCCATGTCATCATTGCATTTATCATGTCATCATGTGCATTTCATTTTGCATATGTTCGTCTCATGCATCGAGCCTTTTCCCGTTGTCCGTTTTGCAATCGGCGCTCCTATGTCTCGGTGTCCCTTCTTCTCTCTGTTGTGGCGGGTATTAAACTTTCTCGGAATGGCCGAGGTTTGCCATGACCTTGGTATAACACCATGAACCGCTGTCAAGTTTAGTGCCATTTGGAGGTCGTTTGGTACTCAGCGGTTAGCAGGGTAACCGTAAAGCCTCTTTTGTTGCAGCCCAACACCTTAAAGTGGCCAAAACCCACAAACTCCCCTCCATGCTCTCGGTCGTTCGATCACGATCGCGTGGCGAAACGCTCCTCATTTGGACTCTCCTAGCTCCCTCTATGCCTATTTATATACACCCCTTCCAAATCGGATGAATTTCCCCGAAACCCTTTTCTCACCGCGCCCGCGGGCAGCGTCTGCCGCCCAGCGCCGGACCGTCCAGCCTTACCGCCTCGCCCGGCCGTCGTCGCGCCATCGCCTTCTCCGCGTCCTCGCCCGTCGCGCCACGTGGCGGCCATGCCTTGCCACGCCGCGGCCCGCCCGGCCCATGGCCCATACCGCGGTGCGCCCCCTTGCCCGCTTCGCCCGCCGCGGCCGCCGCCCTGTGGAGTTCCCGCCGGCGACCTCGCGCCGCCGCCCGACCGCCGCCGCCCGCGCCCTGCCCGGCGCTGGCGCCAGCCTTCTGCTTCGCGCCGCCCTTGTAGCCGCCAGCCGCGCCCTTCCTCCGTGCCGCCGTGCCCCGCGTCATGCCGCCCACGCGGCAGCGCCGCGCGCTTCCCCGCGCTGCCGCGCCCGCCCATGCAACTCCGCCCGTGTAGCCTCTCGCCGCGGCAAACGCGCCAGCAGCGGCGTCCCCGCCTGCGCCGTCATCGGTCGCGGGCGGGCTTCGACTCCTCGGCCGGATCTCGATGGTGAATCAGATCACCATCCGTCGCTTCCCGTGTCGGATCAGCTCCGTCCCGTGATCTCTCCTCGTCAGGTTGACTTTTCCCGGAGGTAAAATATGCCTAAGTCCCAGATTTCTATTATTTTCATGCATTTTCATCGCATCATCTTCGCATCCGTATGTCCGTTTTGGCGTATAATATGTCAAATTGTTCGTCTCGAAGAGTACATCATTTCATTCCATTGCATCATTTGCATTTGAGCTCATGATGCCCGAAATGCTGTTGGAAGAAGGCTTCAGATCGTTAGTTTCAGAATCTTATCAGCTCGAGCTCTTTTGTCATTTTGCCATGATTTATGTGTGCATCCTATGAGTATGAGCTCTACATGAATGTTGGACTAGGCCATGCCATCTTTCCAGACCTTGTATTTTTTTTGAGTTGTGTGCTGAGTGCATTGAGCTTGTAAATGAAGTTCTTGTTGTTGTTTGCTAGACAGATTCTGTTATAATTTGATGCCATGTTAACATGCTTCTAGTAATCATTCTATGCATAATCTGGAGATGCTCTATAAACATGATTTGATATACATGTCTTGCTCTATCCATTCATGCCCTTGGTTGCATTTATAGCCTGCTGGAACATGTTCATTTCTTGCTCCAAAGTTGCTTGAAATGTTTCCTGGCAGATTGTTTGCATGAGATTCAATTTTCACGAGTCGTTGTAGTTGATCCGTGTATGCTATGACCTTGCTCTTGCCATGCTTAGCTTCATAATCATGCCTTCTTACTGTTGGTTGCCTTGCCATGCCATGTATTGCTCTGTAGTGAGTGCATCGAGCTCACGAACATGCCTACTGTTAACTGTTTTGCCATGTCTTGATATTTCACTAAGTCTGAAATCTGTAATAAAACTTGCAATGTTTACATGGGTGCCATCATTTCTTAGAGTCCTTTTTGGCTTATGGTCAGTAAGGGACTATTGAAATATGCTTTGAGTAGAATCATGTCATGCCTTGCTTTGCTATTATAAGTTCCTGTAGCATGTTGTTTGCTTGCTCTAAACATGCCTTCTGATGTTAATTCCTGCCATGTTAGTATTTTCACTAAGTCTGTGAACCTGATATTTTGAGCACTTTCTCTGCTTGTTTGAACATGTTATGATGTGATTTAGCTGTAGCTCAGTGTTCCTCTTTTGTTAAGCATCTCCTGTAGTTCGCTGCCATATGCTTTGTTTTTATGTTGGGGTGCTGTAGCATAGTTTCTTGTTGCGTGTTAAGTAGCATCGCCTTGATTTTGCATCATTCTTGTTTTGCTTGTCATTTGCAAACCGTGCATCCGATCCGGTGATCTTTATATCGATTTCAGAAATCATCTCATCTTTCAGCGGCATACTTGGTTTGCCAAGTTGATGCAGTTCATCATTTTCCTTCCGGGCATACATATGCATTGCATATCACATCTCGCATAGCATGTCATGTATTGCATCATATTGCTTGTGCATTGTTCCTTGTTTGATTGTGGTTCCGTTGCTTGTGTTCTTGCTTTGGGTAGAGCCGAGACGAAATGCGTGTACGAGGAACCTGTTGAAATCTATGAGGATCAAGCCTTCGACAACTCGAGAACCTTTGAGCGAAGATGATCATACCCTCGAAATCACTACTATCTTTGCTATGCTAGTTTGCTCGCTCTTTTGCTATGCCAATGCTGCGATGCCTACCATTGCTTGTCACCTCCCAAATTGCCATGTCAAACCTCTAACCTTTGACACCTTTCCTATAAAGTTGATTGGCTATGTTCCGCTTTGCTCGGCCCTCTTATAAGCGTTGTTAGTTGCGGTGAAGATTGAAGTTTGTTCCTTGTTGGAACATGGAGATGTTGTTCTGGTTGGAACATGTTTACTTGTTGGGATATCACAATATCTTATTTAATTAATGCATCTATATACTTGGTAAAGGGTGGAAGGCTCGGCCTTATGCAGTGTTTTGTTCCACTCTTGCCGCTAGTTTCCGTCATATCGGTATGTTCCGGATTTTGCGTCCCTTACGGTTGGGCTATAATGGGAACCCCTTGACGATTCGCCTTAAGTAAAGCTTCTCGGCAATGCCCAACATTGGTTTTACCATTTGCCTCACCTAGCCTTTTCTTTCCCTTGGTTCTGCAGACTCAAGGTCATCTTATTTTAACCCCCGGCGGTGCTCCTCTGAGTGTTGGTCGAACAGCCCCTGCTTGGTACCTCGAGAAACTTGAGGGTTGGTTTTCGTAGCTAGTCTCATCTGGTGTGCCACGAAAGAGATATGTGCAGCTCCTATCGGGATTTGTCGGCACATTGGGCGGTGTTCTTTGGTTTAGTTTTACCTGTCGAAATGTCTTGTTGTGCGGGATACGAGTCGATCGGATGTCTTGGGTGGAGGTCTATTCCTCCGTTGACCGTGAGAGCTTGTCATGGGCTAAGTTGGGACACCCTGCGAGGATTTGATCTTTGAAAGCCGTGCCAGCGGTTATGTGGCAGATGGGAATTTGTTAACGTCCGGTTGTAGAAGACTGAAGTTGACCTTAATTAAAATACATCAACGCGTGTGTTCCGTGATGGTCTCTTTCAAGTCAAGTGAACTGATGTTGGAGTTATGTTGCGTGGGTTGCTATAGGATCACTTCTTGATCATACTTTTATCGACCGTGCTTTGCCTTCTCTTCTCGCTCTCATTTGCGTATGTTAGCCTCCATATATGCTGAGTAAGCTTCTGCAGCTCCACCTTTACCTTACCCATAAGCTTAAATAGTCTTGATCTCGCGGGTGTGAGATTCTGAGTCCTCGTGACTCACGGATACTTCAAAACCAGTTTGCGGTGCCTATGTTGCCGAGCGGTGGCGCATCAAGCTCAAGGAGGGCTCGATGAAGATCTTGCCCTTTGTGTTGTTTTGTTCTAGTTGATCGTAGTGGAGCCCGGTTGGGTGATCGTGGACCTTTATGCATTTGGGGTTCTTCTTTTATTTTGGTTCGTAGTGGGACCTTGATTGTATCTGGATGATGTAATGCTTTATTCATGTAATTGTGTGAAGTGGCGATTGTAAGCCAACTATGTATCTTTTTCCCTTATGTATTACATGGATTGTGTGAAGATTACCTCACTTGCGACATTGCTTTCAATGCGGTTATGCCTCTAAGTCGTGCCCGACCGTGGGAGATATAACGCCGAATACATTGGAGGGAGCTTATGCATCTTTGGGCCAGAGCTCAGGGCTGATCTTCAGTCTGAAGGTGTGTGGCAGGCGCCACCAGGCCAGTCTAGGGGTGCCTCGAGACGACTCGTCCATCGAGCATGGGACCCGGTGAGGTTGCCTTGGCGGATGGCAAGCGAGGCCACAAAAGCTATGGCTTTCATGCCACGCTAGCCTGACCATTGCATCAACCAAGGTCCTTTATGTGGAGGCCAAGCTAGAAGCCTCACGAGGCAGACCACCCATGCCCGTCTTCTAGCCCATTACGGGGAGAATGCGAGCCAGCTGGTCACCAGTCGGCCAGCCTTCCCAGTCTTCGCCAAGGTTGAGGAGCTCAAGAACATCGCTGCATGACGGGCTCCATGGTGGAAGGAGAATTGTGGCGCTCTTCACTTGATTAAACGTGTCTTCAACCACCTCCTCTTTGGTACCCGATGCGGACAGCACGCTGCTAGAGCGGTTGGCGCCCGAGTCTCTGAATGCTACTGCCAAAGCCGTGAAGGGCGGTGGAGGCCACAGTGGTGAATTATGCTACATCGACCACGAGGCTACGACGACACTTGACGGTGAAAGCGGCAACCAGCACCGTCGAGCGCTCCCAAAGCGGGTGGTGGTAGCAAGAAAGGCTAAAAGCGGTGCTTCCTGACTTTATCACCGCATTATCGTGCCTCATGGGCGTAGAACTTCTGCTTTGAATTCGTGAGACTTATGTTGTGTAATAATTTGTTAGGACTCCGCGATTTCCATTCGTGCTCGATTTCCTACATTTGCCTTTAGTGTTCTGCGTCGTGAGCCAGGCCCAGCACCTCAACCCTCGTTGTCAGGATCACCGAGCCCGATACCAAGGGTGAGGGGCTACATGACTAGTGAGGCCTGAGTCGCGATGCTCGGGGCCCCTTAACGTATGAGCGACCCTCGTGAAGGAAATGTAGCAGCGTCTAGGTTGATCCGAATTCCTCATACCTTTCGCCAGCTTTTTGCGGAGTGAACTTGGTAGGGTGGTCGCGAGGCATGACTGGGCGCGATCCTCCATGCCCGACCCTCGTGTGGCTCTCCGGGAAAGGTGGGCCTTGATGGATAGCGAGCCTAGGGCTCTCTCTGAGGTTAGTGCCGCCTCTAGGTACCCGAGTTGTTTATCATCAGTAGCGGATCATGGCCTTCCACTCTTGCATGGTCCTAGCTCCTCGACCGTGTGTGCCATCATGAGGCATGGGGCTTCCAGCAGGTGTGGGTGGGAGCTCCCTCGAGGAGACTCGGGCGTGTCTGTTCTGCACGTGGGTTGCCGACAAGACTAGAGGAGGTTTATATGGGCACCGTGAGCCAGCCTTGAGACTCACGGCCCTACCTCAAGGGTTCGCTGCATTCTTAGTTGGGATGCTCGTGGTCTGCTTGAGATGGTTAGGTCACTCGCTGAGTGAATCTCGGGAGGATATTGCATGAAGGCCAACACGAGACGAGGAGGTGACATGAGCGGGCGGCCCAGACATAACTGCCGTTGGATTTGTAAGGCCGGACGGACCCGAGAAGGCCATGCGGACTTCTCATGCAACAATCCTAAAGACAATAGGTGCATGGCTCCGTGGCGCCGTGCAGCCGCCCTAGCTTATCCACTCACGATTAGCTCGCGAGAACAAGGAACCATGGACCACGGGATGATGTACGGGCTGGCCCGCGAACCAACTTCGACTACTTGGGTTTGGCGGCTGCACGGAGGGCGAGCATGCATGTCGTGTCAATCCTTAATCATGGCGGTCACAGGAGGTTCATATGGGAGCCACGGCATTAGTGGTGGCAAGCACCGGACATGTAGGTAATAATATAAAGCAACTCATGAAAGGGTGAAGCAAGTTCGATAGATGCACAAATCATACATGCTGCGAGGCGGACCCGTGCAGCTTGAGGATAATGCAGCCGGCGCCCTCAAGCTGAATAAACTAAAAACTCATCGGCACCGTTAGGGTAGAAGTGTTTAAGTAGAATCTGGCGCCGGAAAGACTCCTCAGGCTCAGGCTCGAGCCTCGGGAGGCTCGGCTCCCTCCTCCGCTAGGACCGCTTAGCGCTTAGCCGTGTGAGCCACCGGGGCATGCATGTAGCACTAGGCGAGACAGCCACTCGGCAGCTCGAGCACATCACGGGCGTGGTTGTGTGGGTGGCCTCCACATTGGCGAGGCGGCGAGAAAGAGCTCTGAGAAGCAGCCTGTTGAGGCCGGGATGTTGTCGCGAGCGCATTTCGCCACTCATGTCATGGCGGCGGCTGCTTCAGCGTCTGGTGGCGCTTACTGCGCAGCCCGCCTCCTGGCTCCCCAATCTTCTTGGTGATGAACTCCTGGCGCAGTGCTTCCGCCTTATTCCTTGCTACGGAAGCGCGTTGAAGCACCTCCACATGGTGCCCGCCTCCCTCGTGGCGTTGACGGTCGAAGGCCCTCGAAGGCCCGAATAACCGGAGGCGCCCGGCGTGCCTTCTATCACGAGAGGAAGGCCAGCCAGTAGCGTGGCGAAGTCTGCGATCGTCGGTGCCCGACCTCCTAAGAGGCCCCTAAGGAGGGCTACTTCTTCTTCTTGGGGATGGCCTCGGGAGGATGGGTGGTACCCTCGCCATCAGTTTCGACCGCCCGATGCTGTAGCAGCCTTCGAGGAGCACACCCGTCCTTCTCGCCATGGCGACCATCATGATGTCGCGCTCCGCAACATCTTGAGGATGTTGTAGCCGTGGTGAGTCTGCCGCCATGAACTTGGCGGTATGGGTACCCAAGGATGGCGTTATGGAAGGCGAATGTGGCGTTGAAGTCATGAGCTTGGTGCGGTGGTTATCGCACTTAGAAGGTGACGGGAGACAGATCTGCCCTATGGGGTGGGTAGAGCCATCGGTCACTCGAGAATGGCAGGTGGGTAGAAACTGGTTGTATGGTTTGCATCAAATGTCTGAAACGAAGAGGACATTGAGCCTGTGCCACCATCGGCAGTGTCTTGGTAGCGAAGGCGTTGTTGATGGTTGGTGAAGCGAGCATTGGGAGGGCGCGCCTCTGCACGCTTGAGCTGGTCAGAAGTCGAAGGTGATGGAGTACTTGGACAACAGGCGGACGATGCCTCGAGCTTGGCGAGTCGCGTTCACCTCATGAGCAAATTGCTTGAAGATGCGATGGGAGGCGGGGGCACGAGCACGGCCGGGATGCAGCGACAACGAGGCTCTTGGAAGCCCCCCCATCTTCTTGGCGTTGGTCGTGGTTCCTTGCTGGTGTCGGTGGCGGCGAGAGGAGGCAACATTGCCACTGGCGGTCCTCTCGAGGCTGGTCCGCCATGGACGTCGTGAGGTTGGTCCTAAGCGTCCTCATGAGGCTGGTCGCGCCCGGCCTTGGCGAAGTCCGGTTGTCGATGGCCTCCGTCGCGGCCGTAACCACGGTTGTTGCGCTCGGGACAGCAGCGAGGCATCCGTCCCGAATAGCCCTAAGCTCTTGGCAGTCATTGGTTTTGTGGCTGTGCGTTGTGGAAGACCGAGCGGGGAGTTGCCTTTGGAAGACTCGGGGTGATCACGGCCAGCCGTCTTAAACGGCGCGGCACGCCAGGCTTCGCCTGGCTTTGCCTTGGCCTTCTTCTCCTCGGGTCGGCCTCTGGGAGCTCGAGGAGGCGAGGAAAGCCTTCTTCATCGCTTGCACATGGTGCGCCATATTGAACATCTCGAGGCTGAGCACAGGTCCTCGTGTGCGGCGAGCTCTTCCTTCATCTTGGCGTCTCGGATGCCATCGATGGCAGCTGAGATGATGGCCTCGTCCGACACCTTGGGGATGTTGAGGCAAGCGTTGGTGAACCGCTGGATGTATTTGTGCAAGGTCTCCCCAGTTTGCTACTTGATCGCGCATGGTCCGCTGGCGGTAGCGATCCGCAGGTGCCATGGAAGTTCGATGGCGCTCCAGCTTTCGTCCCGGAGGAGATCGAACCACGGGAGGTTCGAGGCCAGCGTGTCATCCTTGAGGCCATAGGAACCAGTTTGCCATGACCTTCTCATCACCACTCGCCGCCTCAATGCTCAGCTCGTGAAGGAGAACTGCATGGTCGGGGGTGCGTCGCCATATGGCGGTCGGCTGAAATTGCGGGCTGAAGCGACATGGCGGCTCTGGACAGAGAATGCTTTCGGCAGCCCGAGCTCCTTTGGAGCCTGCCATAGAGGAGCCTGATCTTGGCGCCCATCGCAACCACCTTGGGCTGCGGTCTTAGTGCGGGGGTGTGAAGGGAGGGGCGCCGCGTGCCTCTACGGGCGCTGCACAACGAGCTTTCTTTATCATGGCGGGCGCCTGCATGGCGGTTCGGCGCTGGGGAACCATGCCTTGGCTCGGAGGCGACATCTCGGCGGAGAGGAGGCGTCGTGAGCCCGTCGCCCGCTGAGGCGGCGGAGAACAGCAGCGATCTGACCACAGGCCTCTCCGGCGGCGAGCTTAGCGTGCGGTCCACCGATCCTCGTGAGCTCATTGGCGAACGGTAGCGCGGGATCTCACCGCGCCATGAGTGGCGGCACTGCGCGTCGCCAGCCTCGACAAGCATGGGAAGACAAAGCGGCGGCGGGGTCAGCGATGGAGTGGCGGTGCGGCGTCCGCGTCGCATGGGCGGCAGCGACAAGTCTGCTGCTCGTGGTTCATGGGGTCGGTGGAGGCATTAGCCACATGTGAGGGGAGCGGCGAGGAGCACCGTTGCCCGCGGGCTCCGTCTGGCGGCAGCAGCGGCGAGGCTTCCGGTGCTCGGCATGAACTTGACAAGCGTCGCCATGAGAACAACAGTCCAGCGGAAGAAGCCGACCGCCCTACGGCGCCAAATTTTGGATTTTGGACTCCAGAGACCCAAGAAAGGTTGAACTCCGGGCGTGTGCGAAGAACTAAACCTCTCAAGCCAGCCAACGCTGCTCTCATGTCCTAGCTTCGATGAGCAGGAAAGAAATGGACACAACAGCTTTCCGAGTTCGAGCCAGCTTGCGGTGTAAGCCCTACTCTGCTTTGTGGTGGATTAGCCTCGCTTGGTGAGTATGGTAGTACAGGAGGCACTACCACGAGGCTTGTTCTTGTGCTTGGGGTGCCATCACAGGGCTCTCTCTGGGACTCGATCCCTTGCTATGGTGGTGGCTAGGCTATACCTATAGTGGCCTCGGTCCTCTTCCCCCAAAACTTAGGCGGAAGGATCCTGATGTGGTCTGAAGGGGACAAGCGGTACATCTTATCGATGAAAGGTGGTCTAGCACTGCAAAGCTTACAGGCGTGGCGTAATGGTGGGCTCGGCGATGACATCCATCATGCCGTCTGGCGGTATTGGTCTTATTGAGCATAAGCGGTAACCTTTGGTTGATTCCTTGGGATTACACTGCGCTTGCCTCCTTAGCACCAAGAGAAACCTACCACTCTGCGCTGGCCTGCGCCTGGGCTTGAGTCGTCATGGCTGGCCTTACCTCGGCCTCATGGGGTGAGCAGCTTGCAATCTCCGCTCCTCGGGAGGCCGCTGAGGCCGCTCCTTCTGAAGGTCTTGATGTCGTCCGCCTCGCGGCTTGGCCCTCGTGAGGGTCTTGACTTGTCGATGTTGAAGATGGGCCATACCGGGCCGTCGATGGAGCCATCTTTGTGGGCCCACGGAAAGCAAGTCTGGGTACCCTAGTTCCCCGAATGCCGACAAAGGCTCCTCTTTACCCTTCTTGTGTTTAATGATATAAGGGAAAGTCTCAATGAATTCAACCCATTTAGCATATCTACGATTCAGTTTAGCTTGACTTTTAATATGTTTCAAAGATTCATGATCAGAATGTATATCAAATTCTTTGGGCCATAAATAATGTTTCCATGTTTCTAAAGTCCAAACAAGAGCATATAATTCTTTATCATAAGTAGAATAATTCAGACTAGGCCCACTCAATTTTTCAGAAAAGTATGCAACGTGTTTGCCATCTTGTAATAACACACCTCCTAATCCAATTCCACTAGCATCACATTCAAGCTCAAAAGTCTTATTAAAATCAGGAAGTTGGAGTAAAGGAGCATGTGTCAACTTATCTTTCAATACCGTGAAGGCTTCTTCTTGTGCGGTACCCCAAAGAAAAGGCACATCCTTCTTTGTAAGCTCGTTGAGAGGTGCAGCAATGGTGCTGAAATCTCTCACAAAACGCCTATAGAATCCAGCGAGGCCAAGAAAACTCCTCACTTGTGTGACCGTTTTGGGCTGCGGCCAACTCTCAGTAGCTTCAATCTTGGCTTTGTCATTTGTCAACTTCAATTCCCTGTGGAGTAACAACATAGCCAAGAAAAGATACTCGGTCGGTGCAAAAGGTGCACTTCCCAAGGTTACCAAACAAACGTGCATCACGTAGAGCAATAAAAACAGCACGTAAATGTTCCAAATGTTCCTCCAAAGATCTGCTATAAATCAATATGTCATCAAAGTAAACTACCACAAATCGTCCAATGAAAGCACGTAAAACTTCATTAATTAATCTCATGAAAGTACTAGGTGCATTAGTTAACCCAAAAGGCATGACTAACCACTCATATAATCCAAACTTAGTTTTAAATGTTGTTTTCCATTCATCTCCCAATTTCATACGAATTTGATGGTATCCACTACGCAAATCAACTTTGGAGAATATTGTAGAGCCACTCAATTCATCAAGCATATCATCTAACCTAGGAATAGGATGACGATAATGAATAGTACTATTATTAATGCCTCTATAATCAACACACATACGTGATGTACCATCCTTTTTCGGCACTAGAATAATAGGAACAACACAAGGACTAAGGGATTCACGTATATAACCTTTGTCGAGCAGCTCCTGTACTTGATGCATAATCTCCGTCGTCTCCTCTGGATTGGTACGGTATGGTGCACGGTTGGGTAATGATGCACCGAATTAAGTCAATCGATGCTCAATCCCTCGAATGGGAGGTAATCCGGTGGCACGTCTTGTGGAAAGAGCGTCGTGAACTCTGCAAAATGTTAGTGACAGCAGGAGGCAAAGAGGAAGGCACGTCCTCGAATGAAAATAATGCCTCTTTGCACACAAAAGCATAGCAAACAGATTTGCTGAAATCTAGCTCATCAATATCATATTTAGTAACAAGTAAACATGCACTTTTCAATTTAATTTCAGAAGCAACACTAGATGGTTTACTATTAGGCTTCATTTGTTGCTCAAATTCTTTTACCACAATCTGATTTTCACTCTTATTTTTCTCCTGTGTTGCTTTATTAGCTCTATTAATATCATCTTTCAAAATGGAATCAGGAGTCATAGGAAGCAAAGTAATATTTTTATCCTTATGAACAAGAGTATACTGATTGTTTCTACCATGGTGTACAGAATTTTTATCAATTGCCATGGTCGACCAAGTAATAAGGAACATGCTTGCATAGGTACCACATCACAATCAACATAATCAGCATATGTAGAGATACTAAAATGCACACGAACGAAGACGTGTTACCTTAACCTTGCCGCTGTTGTTGAACCATTGGATGTAGTAAGGATGTGGATGTGGTCTTGTGGTGAGAGATAGCTTCTCCACCATCTCCATGCTAGCCAAGTTGTTGCAGCTCCCTCCGTCTATGATGGCGCGCGCATGAATGTTCCTTCACAACTCCTTTGTATGGAACAAATTGTGCCTCTGATTTTGCTCAGCTTGTGTGACCTGCACACTCAAAACACATTGAGCAACTAAACATTCATACCTGTCAGCGTCTTCAGGAGCCATTATTGCGTCTCATGATCAGAATCATCTCCACCATGTTCTTCACGTGTAATAAGAGCCAAAGTCTCCTCATCATAGTCACTAGCGGACTCATACCCACCATCTTCAGTAGCAATCATCACACGCTGAGATTTGCATTCTCTCGCATAATGACCTCTTCCCTTACAACGACGACAAATAATATCACTTGTGTGCCCTGTTGATGCCATGGAAGAAGAACTCTGTGGAGGCCCGGCAGGTGCGCTCTTGGAAGATAATGGTGGTTGTGCCTGCTTTCTTGTATCACGACTGGAGGTGGCACCTGATGGAGGTGCTGGTGCAGTTGAAGTAGAAGATGCGCACGGTGTCCATGATGAAGGTCGGCCTGCAGAAAAGTTAGTTTGGGCTAATGCTTGTCGATCCTGCACTTCACGTTCAGCTTTACAAGCAAGATGGAATAAATGAGTGATATTAGTATACTCCTTATACTCTAGAATGGTCTGAATCTCTCTATTTAATCCACCCATAAAACGTGCAAGCATAGCTTTATTCTCCTCAACAATAGCACATCTAATCATGCCAGTTTGTAATTCCTGATAATATTCTTCTACAAAATTTTTCCCTTGTCTTAAGCGCTGCAATTTTTGAAGCAATTCACGTTGATAATATGGTGAAACCCAACGAGTATGCATAGCAGTTCTCAAAGCAGCCCAAGTAGTTGGAATAGGATATAATCTACAATATTCAGACCACCATACACATGCAAAACTAGTGAAAGCACAAACTGCAGCGGCAACCCGTCTCTCCTCAGGATATTGTAAACATGTAAATCGTTGTTCAATTTCTAACTCCCAAGTAAGATATATATCAGGAACATATCTACCCTCAAATGGTGGAATATTCAATTTCAGTTTAGGAATATGGTCATGATCTCGTACCTGAGGGAGAGCCCTACCATTGTGATTATTTGCATGTGGACAACCTGGTGGTTGTGGTGCAGGTGGTTGCACGTAGTTCTGATTTTGATCAACCTCATCCTCGTAATCTCCCACATAATCATCCTCCTCCGCATCAGCAGCAGGAGCCACAGAAGTATCAACAGCAACACCAACAGTTTGGCCAAACGCAAGAGGGACACGACTCGCTCGGCGGAGGGCTATTTCGCGATGTGGAGGTAGTCATTGTTGTTGTTGTTGTAGAGGTGCATTAGGTGTAGCGGGTGGTGGTGGTGGAAGACGCGCGAGCAATTCATTAAACTTGTTATCGAGCTTTGTTTCGAACGTCTTCTCCATGCCATCTATCTTCTCCATGGCCTCTTCAAATCTGTTTAGAACATCTTGCACCTGTCCACTCATCATTTGCTGAAATTTATCATGCAACTCCTTATTCGTCATGTTCTCCCGGTCGGTCTAAATCGACATGATCTGGCATGGTTAGCAGCAATAGAAACACACAAGAATATGATCCTATGGACTACTAACAAGAGGTGGTGGTGGGTGTCACAAATCGTCAAGCAAATCTCAAATTCTTACTAGTTCTTACCCCAAAGCGGTGATCGGCAACCGTTGTAGTCAAAACTCTCAAAGCTTGGATAGAGCGATTACGAGGAGAGTCAAACGCATGACGTAGATGTATGTGGAGTTGGGAAGGCTTATAATATGGTAGCAAAATGGTCGGCAATAATCAATTGAGAGATGCAAAGTTGAATAAACGCTCAACGATTTGAGATTGTCTTTGGTCCTAGGCTAGACTGTGCTAGAGACGCGAGCCTAGAACACCAACAAAATCACGGCGTGACACGTAAACAAAGGAGGAGCACACTCAGAATTTTTTTTCTCTTTTTTTCTTTTTTTTGCACTTTTTTCCTATTTTTTTTCCTCCGCAACAAATTTTTTCAAAAAAGTCTACAAATGGTCTAAAAACTGCCTAGCCAGAATTTTCCAGACTATTTCTCTACTGCGGGTAGCACGGAAGTTGGGGAGTCCTTCTCTGTCACGACTCGGAGTATGGCGTGATCTGGAAATCCAAAACAGAGTAACAAAATACTGGACTCGGAATAGAACTAGTGGCGGAGATGAAACTGGTGGAACTCGGACTGGTGGCGGAGATGAATCTGGTGGAACTCGGACTAGTGGCGGATATACGTTGCAGGTGGTGATATATGGCAGCGGCGACGTGACAACCTGTGAACAGAACTCGAAACTCTAAAGGACTAGATGCTAAGACCAGCAACTTGACATGAGATGCAACCGCAAATTCAACAAAGCAAATACAGAAAAGATTATGAAAAGGCTCAGATTGGTTCGAATGGGATGAACTAACCCTAATTTTTTTTGCCTTTTTCCTGGACGATAGGTATGAAGAACAGACTCGATCTAAACTACGAAAAACTGTAAAATCTCACTGAGCAACCTGGAAATCTGATACCACTTGATAGACGCAAAGGTGTCCCATCTTTCGATGAGATGGTGGCTATCGTTTTGGAGGAAGTCGACTTTGACGATCAGACTACGAACGTGCGAGGACGTCGCGCCTTAGCAATCGCTAAACCAACTCCGAGAGGTTATTGACCACGCTGGAGCACGATCAACCTGACCATGAAGGTCTGTTTCCTGCAGGCAAACGAAGAACAAGCAAGAAACTAAGATTGCAATCTGGATATTGCGAATATAAGAGGAAAGCTTCATTGATCAAGGTGGGGTTCTGTGACGCCTTTGTCTGGTCGTTGAACACAAACGAAGTACGCGAAGTTGCAGCTATGGCGAATTTTAATCTAAACAAAACCCAAAGTCTAAGCGATGCCCTAAGGGCTGTATATATGGAGGAAGAGGGGGGGATTTCGTGTCCCTTGGTGGAGGGGTCCGAAATCAACCCTATCTCTTGTTTCCCCACACATACGGACTCTAAAAATAGCCTATACTTACGTATTTCAAAATTACATGGGCCTGGCCCAATAATAAGGTGACGCAGCACCTAGAATAGCCTCGGGATGAAATTTATGAAGTGGCATCTTGTATATTTCATCCAAGGATTCATGCACCCATTATGGTGGCTTCAAAGACCTGAAATCATCACTTGTAACTCCGTTCTTGTTCCCCTTGCGCATGCCATCATCTCCATGCTTGTTCTTGCTCCAATGTTCATCCTTCTCCAAGCTAGGCCCTTCATTTGTAAGCAAAACAAATGTATCCAATTTAGGCAGCATCATATTCTCATGAACATTAGAATCATTACCAAGAAACGAAAGTACCTGGTAATTTAGTTGGCGTGCGCGAGCTCTAGTAATTGGTCCAGTATGTATAGCAGCAAGGGTTGTGGGTGTAACAATGGTATTGATGTCCTCATCAGATAGAAGCCAAACCAGTTAAAACGACTTTATATCCGGGGTTGTACACCACTACGGTGTCGACCATAGCATCATCACCGATAACGGCTCAAACTTTACAGCCGACGAGGTGAAAACCTGGTGCAGCAAAATGGGCATAAAACTTGATTACGCCTCCGTCTATCACCCCCAAACCTACGGTCAAGTCGAACGAGCGAACGGTCTTATTATGAGCGGCATTAAACGCAGACTAGTGCAATCCTTGAAGGAATCAGATACGCACTGGGTAGAGGAGCTTGACTCCGCATTATGGGGGCTGCGCACCACGCCAAATCACACAACCAGATACACACCATTTTTATGGTGTACGGCACAGAGGCAGTACTACCCTGCGATATCATCCATGATTCACCTAGAGTGCGCATGTATGAAGAGAGAGAAGCCGAGCTGGATCGGCAGGACAGCTTAGATGCCCTGGAGGAGGAGCGTGATGTCACGAAGGCCCGTTCCGCATTCTATCAACAGCAGGCTAGAAGGTATCAAAGCAGAGAAGAGCGGGCCAAAACTTATAACATTGGCGAACTCGTTCTACGCCTACCAGAGAAGAAAAAGGACAAGCTCAAGCCCAAATGGGAGGGGCCCTTCATCATTGCAAAGTTATCACTGGAGGCACGTACTGTCTGCTAATGCATCAGACAATCGACTCGAGCCGAACCCATGGAACGCGGCCAGACTCCGAAGATTCTACGCCTAGTGCTGTACTCCGTGTTTGTCTCCTTACCTCAGTCTCCCTTTTAAAATTATATCCTCTCTCTCTGCCTTTTACATTTGTAGCCTTAAAAGCTTCAAGTATGCTTTGACCGCACACTCTAGCCGTGCTATGCGCGCTCAATATACCTGGGGGCTTCTTACACAGAAGCTTAATTGTCTTCTGGGCTTTATGCCCACCACAGATGCGTCACTTCTCCGTATGTGCCTTTTTTCACAACTATATGCATCGATATGACTTAAGTTTTGGCCAAGCTGGGTTGCCTGGCTCTTGTGTTTGTGCCCTACATTCCCGTTAATTCGGCTAGGGCACAAGGGGAGCACCTCTGCGATTGTTACTGCCGGGTCAGCTGGATGTGTACCTCAGACTGGGTGAAGCCGAAAGCTAGCGTTCTTAAGTGAATATTCAGTCGATGAACAAAAGATGTATTTTACCTATTACAAAACATGCCCCCAGATGCTTATATCCTGCATAAATTCTCGCAGTTTGGACATGTACATTGATGCATGCACACCCAGGGAAAGGAACCCTTAACGGAACTATTCTCCCTAGAAGATGTTTATTACTACCCATGTAATATAACATAACTAGTTGGGTACTTGTCTGTTCAAGCACTTATGACCCCTACGCCTGGTTTCCACGTGTGCCCCTGTTTTCACGTAACCGAGCGGGTATTCGGATACACTCCGGACTGTCGGGTCCAGAGGTTAAAGCGAAAAGGTCGGCCAAGACAAATGATATACAATCCGGCTAGGGACAGAATATGTCCTTCGAAGTACAATGTCACTTAGACTGACTAAATTCTTCTTCTATACCATCCAACGGGTTGTCTAGCCTACAGTCCTGTTGGGAATACTTAGCGGCTAATGCTACTTGGTCATACACCAGATGTACAAGGATCTCCTTCCCATCTGACCCTACAGGTCCGACCTCGGCCATGTGGTTCGGGTCAGCCTTGGTGTACTGCGTCTTCACCATGGCCCAGGCTTCCCTTGCGCCTTGTCGGCAGGCCGATATCTTCCATAATCGGAAGCGCTGCCGCACTCCCTTGAGCATCTCCACAAGCTCCCTCATGCCTCCTGGCAGGGAGGCGGATGGCCACAAGGCTTGGGCAATGCCCCCCATCACCTGTCGAACTTGTTCATGCAGTTGTGAGAGCTCTGGCAGAAGATCGCCTGCAGATCTGGCCATCTCCTCCTCGGGACGGCCTGTTAGCATGCCTACAGATATAATTCTGTTAGCACGCTTCTTTGTCGAACTTTATAGTGGTTCGTCAGAGCACTTACTGAATATGTCGCTCCGTAGCCTCTTATTCTCCTTTACGAGTCGACAAGATGGGCGAACATCCACGTAATTGACGTCGGTCGGGCGTTCGCATCTGGAGAGTATTTTCTCCTTTATAACCTTTGTAGCAGCACATCTTGGCCAGCCTTCAGCTGTCACCGAACATGTTGCTCATCCTCTGGTACGATCTCCGGATTGCCTCCGGGATTGTCTGCAGATTCTATTGTTAGAATCGCACTGATGCCGAATACTTAACTGGTACATGCCATGATATTACTTTAATTTAAAACAAATATTACCAGATGGGGCCTTCATAGACTCCTCCATCACGGCAATTGCAGCCCGCAGTTGGGCCTTGCACTCCTCCAGCTCTTTGGGTAGCTAGGTATTCTTCTCTGTCAGAACCTATGCACATGAGGTTCCTTAAATCAGTTGTGCCAACTGTTTCAAGTCTCAGGGGCTACCGATACACGTACGTATCAAATTTTCTTACCCGTATGTCCTTTACGTACTGGTCCGTGGCCCTGGCGAGGCCACCTTGAGCGTCCCGGAGGTACCCGTCCCCTGAGTTGAAGGCATCGAACGCCTCTTCAGAGAAATTAGGGTCGCGTAGTGCGGCCCGACGGCGCCTATGATTTATGGCGCTCTCCACTTCGGAGTTTGTAGCGGAAAATCTATCCGCATCCTCTGTAGGAGGATCGTATGCGTTGACCTCCGCCCTTGAGTCCGGCCTCAAAGGCCGGCTGGTGGAAGCGTGACCGGCAGGCTCTCCGGATACAGTCCGGCGAGCGCTCTTTCTGTCGGAAGGCAGTGGACATCATTATATTTTAACGATGATAAATTTGTGGCAGGTTTTTAAACATACCTTTGCAACGGCGTCTCGGTCTTGACCGCCTTCCTTTTAAGCATACCCGACTTCGGTGCCCCTTGTTGGCGAGTCACTACGAGTTCAGCTTGGCGCCCCGATGGCCTTCCCTATAAGACGCAGTACATGTGCGGTGGGTGAAGTGTAAAGAGGGAATCTTTTTCGGAAGTTGGGACTCTGGCTTTACTTACCTGTGATACAGAGAGTAGGCCAGGATAATCAGCTATGATGGCCATCACACCATCGCAGCTCAACTGGTAAAAAGTCCTGTCAACAACAAACGTGTCTGGATCTTCTTCAAGTCCGGTATCAAGAGCCCGGTTAGGGTCCTCTGGCTGTGGAGATGGGCTGTAAACATCCTTCATAGCCCTTCGCAGTTCTTGCTATGAATTGACGAATTAAACATCTATGCTAAAAATGTAGGAAAAACTGGAATAAAAGATAGCGACTCACCCAGCTTGGGGGGTTGTACATGGAGAATCCATCCCGTGGCTTGATATGGATGAACTCCTCCTCTTCTCCTTTGTATAAATCGGACATCATATTCGCCAGAGCGGCGGGGGAGTCTGAACCTTTACGGCCGCAGCGGGTGGCATCGTCTTCTCCATTGAAGTGCCACATGGGTTTTCCCCAATATTGAAGTGGCTACACTCCCCGCATTATACATATGGACATGACTTCAAGAATTGTCAGTCCTGATTTGGCCAACGTATTTATCTTGGCCATCAAGAAAAGGATCTCTCTGTTATCTTCCTCCTGGGGGCTCCTGGGGCGCCAGCTGTGGCATTTCTTCAACGGGGCATTTACAAACTCGGGAAGGCCCTTCCGAACAGGGTCCGGAAGAGGGACATCCTCCACGTAGAACCATTCCAAGGGCCAGTCCTCGGATGTCTTCTTCGGGGTGCCGGATAGATATCCGCTCCCGGCGATGCGCCATATTTCGACTCCGCCTACTTGATATACCGACCCCTCCTGAGTCCGGGGTATGAGGCAGAATAGCCTCTTCCATAGCTCGAAATGAGCTTCACATCCCAGAAAAAGCTTACAGAAGGCAACGTAGCATGCGATGTGCAGTATGGAGGCTGGGGTAAAGTTATGCAGCTGGAGGCCGTAGAACTCCATGAGCCCGCGGAGGAAAGGATGGATTGGAAATCCGAGCCCCCTCAGCAAGTAGGGGACAGCATACCCGCTCTCCCTTGGACGGGTTTGGAAAGCTCTCCGCTTGCTCCCCGCCATTATAAGTGGCTAGTCCAGCTCGGACGGGGACCATGTATGCAGGTGGGAGAAACCCCTTGGTCTGCAACTCTACTAGTCGGCTGTGGGAAACAGAACATCTCTCCCACTCGCCTGGCCTAGTGCTACAGGAGTGAGAGGAGGAACCGCGACGACCGGCCATGGTGATGTGGATTTTTTCTGGGCGCGCTCTGATGAATACTCGCTGGGAGGAGATGGTGTGATTTGGATCTGAGAATCCCTGTCTCTTTTCTAGATGATTTACTCGTGTGGTTGGGGTGGTAAATGTAAAAATGCCTCGACTTCTCGCATTCGCTCGACACGCGGATACGGCCGTTATTAAAGCTCAGAAGCCGAGGAGGACGACATTGATGAGGAGCCGGACACTACTCTTCACAACAATACTCTGAAGGATTTGGAGAAGAACCCGCCTTGCAATGCCGCAGATAACCTACGCGCCGGACTCATGGTCATTGAAGCCTATTTTCCGGGGCTACTGAGGGAGTCCTAGATTAAGGGGTCCTCGGACAGCCGGACTATATACTTTGGCCAGACTGTTGGACTATGGAGATACAAGATTGAAGACTTCGTCCCATGTCTGGATGGGACTCTCCTTTGCGTGGAAGGCAAGCTTGGATATTCGGATATGTAGATATCCTTCTCTGTAAAACTCTGTGTAACCCTAGCCCCCTCCGGTGTCTATATAAACCGGAGGGTTTAGTCCATAGGACAACAACAATCATAATCACAGGCTAGCTTCTAGGGTTAGCCTCTATGATCTCGTGGTAGATCAACTCTTGTAATACTTATATCATCAAGATCAATCAAGCAGGAAGTAGGGTATTACCTCCATCGAGAGGGCCCGAACCTGGGTAAAACATTGTGTCCCCTGCCTCATGTTACCATTAGCCTTAGACGCATAGTTCGGGACCCCCTACCCGAGATTCGCCGGTTTTGACACCGACAGTAGGCCCGGGTCTTCAGTGTCTATGGCCGCCCGCTTCTCCGTCGGCCGCCGGGCTCTCGGCTGACAGGTTGGGCCCACCGCCTGTGGGCCCTGTCGGCTGCTCATCACTGTGGCCTCGCCCCTGATGATGATGGCTTAGTAGGGGGAAGCATGGCTACAGTGTCGTTGCCTGGTGGGCGTTCATTGTAGCCACACCCTGTCTTATCTGGTTAATGGTGCACAAACTTCTAGGGAAGGGGACGGCCGGCTGTTGGGAGCCGGCCTCCACCTATGCCAACTGGTCTAGGCATGTCGCCTTCTGGTATCTCACTGGTAAGTACGGCCCGCTGCCTGCGGGCCATACCGAGAGCCCGTCGTGGGAGTATGGCGGCTCTGCCGTGGATGATGTCATAGTCAACGTGGCAACAGTGCCGCGTTGGGCTAGGGATGGCCGCCCGGTATGTTGCACTGTGGTCACACCCGCTGCAGGACCGTTACGTGGGTGCAAACTTTGAGGGTGCATGGGTGGGCCGCCTGCTAGGAGTCGGCCATTCTGGTGGCCGCCTGCTAGGAGTCGGCCCATGCTGGGTCCGCTCTTTGGGCCTTACCGCCTTCCTGCAACCGGCCGCTTGGACCAGCCGGCCACGAGAAGGCGGCCCTTTGTCTTGGATGCTTGAGGGGCGCAGCCGGCCCCGATGTCTTGAAACGTCACGGGGAGCAGATAAGGCTACCCGTGGTCATTTACTCCGACACCAAAAATCACAAATATTACAAAAAAATATCCGTAAGTTTTTATCGCGTTTGGAGTCCGTTTGATATGGATATTCTGTGAAACGAAAAGACATGCAAAAAATAAGAACTGGCACTGGATCAATATGTTAGTCCCAAAAATAATATAAAAAGTTGTCAAAGTATATGAAAGTTGTAGAATGTTGGTATGAAACAGTAAAAAACTATAGATACGACAGAGACGTATCACCGCACGGTTGGAGGCCTCCACCTCGACCTTCATGGACACCCTGTCGGTGTCCAGCCCCATCAACAGAGAAAGACGGCGGTGGATCTCCTTCTCCTCAAGGTCGATGGGGAAGGTTCGAGAGGGGTCAGATGACCCGCAGTAATCTCTTACGAGCGAACCACGGGCCTGCAGGGGAGAACCCGACACTCCACCCAGGTCTGCGTGATCTAAAGACCTATTAGTCCACCATCTTTAGGAGTGAAGTGGCCTTCAAAAGCGACTCCGTGTTTTCAACGAGGTCCGGCAGCGACTCCCGGGAATTCAGACACAGTGGGGGCTCACTTGAGAAGTTTGGCAGATCAGCCTTGAGGCAGAACACATAGAACCACTTCTTCTGCGAGGCCCCCATTGATCTTGGGAGGCTCATGCGGAAGAAGGATGAGTGAGGATGCAACTAGAGGCTTGCCCCACCGTTTTCACGAACAGTGCTACCACTTATCTGACCCTTGACACCAAACAAACGCCAAAAGAGGTCAAAGTGAGAGGCGGCCCCGAGAATACAGTCACAGCATGTTATGAAGTTTGCATGATGCAGAATGATGGTGGGGTTGAGGTGGTGAAGCTGGATGCCGAAGAAGCAGATAAGCCCCCACACGAAGAAGTATGTAGGGGCGGCCAAGGCCTCACCCAAAAAGGTCTATATGGAGGACACACATGCCGGCCGACGGCGCTGGAAATTCCTTCATGGACAGAGGAACCTGATACTTCAGATCAGATGGGAACGATCCCTTTCCCTTCAATCTCTGGATGTCCCCATTGGAAATAATGGACCGACCCACCGGTTGACAAAGGTGTTAGCGGTGGGTTGCAGCTCGACGAAGATGTCAGAGCTCTCCGCCTTCTACATCTACTTTGACTCCTTGGTTGCCTGCAACCGCAGGCGCCAGTCGAGGCGCCTGGTCGGCCCATCTCTCATCGCTCAGGGGAGGAGGTGGTGGGCATGAACATCGCTATGATGATGAATCAGGGCAAGTGGAAGCATAGATGGAACGAAAACAGAGGCGCAAGGAAGCAGATGAAGGTGAAATGGCTCCTGTTCACCCCATCGCTCTTATGACCCATTACGGGCGAGCCATAAATCATGGTGCGCCTACGTTCCATGTATCCCACGACCTATGGGCGGTCCCATTCATGTCCTGTGCATGCGAGAATCGAGGAAAGGTTGTCATGATAAGTCATGCACTGACCCGTTTCAATCCCCGTGCTGATGCGACGGTTCAAGTAAAAGGTGGTGGCCCTGCCTCTCTGTCAGGATCAAAATCAGGATGAGGAGGCCTATAGCTGTAGCAGAATCGACCGACGATGTCCACAAGGGGTAAGCATCAATACTCTCACAAGCCATCGAGATGGAGACACCATAGCCTGTCTCTAGGAAGACAAGTCAACAAAGGAGCCTGCCGGAGGTCTCGTGGCCCTCACTATGACCTCTGCCATGCTTGGGTGCTACTTATGGGGGCCTATACCGGCGGTGGATAACACCTGGGAGCCCAACCTCATCAACCACAAGGGGTCCAACAGGCCCAAGACATGGCGCTAACCCTAGGAAGCCAAACGACTTTCTTGACACCCAAGATTAGAGGGCGGCAGCGCCCCAGATTGCATCTAACATGTAAACCCTAGGCCTCTCTTGTCTATATAAATGAAGGCCTAGGGTTCCTCTTGATCATCTATCCTGATATAGGTGACCTCTTAGCAATCTCACAGACCATTAACTCCTCACACAAGGTATCCCTCCATTATGAATCATCAAAACCACCAGCATGTAAGGTATTACTCTCAGGAGGCCCAAACCTGGATAAACTGCTCGTGTGACCTCCGATCCATTACTTCCAACTGTGCTTGGACCCCTACCAAGGGATCTGACGGGAATTCGCTCTGTCATTGATACTGCGAAAGAGATGTACTAAAGGTTGAAATTTCTTGTTCTCAATTCGAGGACCTTTGGGTGCACTTCGGAAAATGATGAATTCATTATGGAAAACTTTATTGATCTATGGTTCTCATGGAACACACCATGGTGACGATGATACATCAACGCCCGGACTATCAGAAGTTGACCGTGGCACAAGTTGTATCCACTTTCCCCACTCATGTTCTTTTGGATACCAAGTCCAAGAAGACCTTTGCCATTGATCAAGCAACCAAGAACTTAAATCTTCCTTTGAAGGCCAAGAAAGTAGTTTCTCAACCCTCAAGGGAAGAAAAGATGGTTAAAGAGACTTGTGATGAAGATGTTTACACCTCATGCCTGGCAAATGACTTTGTGGAAGACTTGGCTCTCTTGGTCAAGAAATATTCTGGGACCATGGCAAACAAAGGGTCTTCAGGGGAGATCGTTTGGACGAATAAAATGCTACAATTGTGATAGCCTAAGACACTTTGCGCATGATTGTCCGTATGAGAGACATGAAGACAAGTCCGAAAAGATTGTGCTCAAGAATAAGAAATTCACCAACTTCACAAAGAAGAAAGATGACAAGGCTCTTGTTCATGAGGAGTGCTTGTCCGGAGATGAAGATGACAGTGATTATGACCCTGTGGGCATGACCGCCATTACCGTGCATGCCACCACCTCCTCCACCACCACTGGCCTCTTCAACTCCCCAAACAAGGACAAGACTTTCACCATGGTTACTTCATGGCCAAAGAAGTAAAAATAAAGTCCAAATCTCTAAAACCCGCCATCCACACTTCCAATGTCTCATGTGAGATGAGGATGCGTTCGAAGATGGCCAGGATAATGATGAGGAATCCTTGATGGCTTTCATGAAAGCTTTTCATGGTGAAGCTCGTGCTTGTTTTGGCGATCTCCTTATGTCACTCACTGAACGCGATGACTTTATTGAGAATGTTGAAAATCTCCTCATCGAGGAAAAAGAGAGTCGAACTCCTCGAGTACCAACTACAAGAAAAGAGTGCCATGAGAGCACACTTGAGGGAGCCTTGTATTCTCATCAAATTGAATTTGTTAAAACCAACGATGCTTTGCAACTTGCTCTTCAGGACAAAGATGCCCTTAAGGTTGGGTTGAAAAGCTTCTAGTTGATCACACAAGACTTGTTGAGGAACATGAGCTCCTTGTGACTAGTTCAGAGGTTATCAAAGGTGAACTCATTTCCCTCACTGAGTCATATGCTCAACTTAAAGCTACAACCATTAAGGCTCTTACTTCTGTCCCTCGTATTGATTTAAATGATGAATCTTGTACAGCTAACTTTGCTCATGATTGCACCTCTCACCAAGAGGAGAATAAGAAGTTGAAAGCGCAAATTAATAAAGGGCTTGTGTCGTGCATTCAAGGGGGGAAAAACCTCAATAACCTCTTGAGTAACCAAAAGGAGTGTGTTGCCAAGGAGGGGATTACTACTTCTTGAGCTTGTGTTGGTTTTTCCCTTGAAGAGGAAAGGGTGATGCAGCAAAGTAGAGACAAGTATTTACCTCAGTTTGAGAACCAAGGTATCAATACAGTAGGAGGTGCAAGAAAGTCTCCAATCTATGCACCTGCACAAACAATCAAACACTTGCACCCAACACGATAAAGGGATTGTTAATACCTTCATGGTCACTTGCAAGGATGAGATCTATAGAGATAGATATAAAAGATTACTAAAATGTAGAACAAAGTAAAAGTAAATAAATTGTAGCGAGGTATTTTTGGTTTATAGATCTAAAAATATATGATGGAAAATAGACCCGGGGGCCATAGGTTTCACTAGAGGCCTCTCTCTTGAAAGAAAATAATATGGTAGGTGAACAAATTATTGTCGAGCAATTGATAGAAAAGTGCAAAGTTGTGGCGATATCCAAGGCAATGATTATTAATATAGGCATCACGTCCGTGTCAAGTAGACTGAAACGATTCTGCATCTACTACTATTACTCCACACATCGACCGCTATCCAGCATGCATCTAGAGTATTAAATTCATAAGAACGGAGTAACACCTTAAGTAAGATGATATGATGTAGAGGGAGAAACTCATGCAATATGATGAAAACCCCATCTTTTTACCCTTGATGGAAAAAATACAATACGTGCCTACCCCTACTTTGTCACTAGGTGAGGACACCGCAAGATTGAAACCAAAACTAAGAACCTCTCCCATTGCAAGAAGAACCAATCTAGTGGGCCAAACCAAAGCGATAATTCAAAGAGAAATACAAAGATATCAAATCATGCATATAAGAATTTAGAGAAGATTCAAATAATATTCATAGATAATCTGATCATACATCCACAATTCATCAGATCTCGACAAACACACCGCAAAAGAATATTACATCAGATAGAACTCCAAGAACATCGAGGAGAACATGGTGTTGAAGATCATAGAGAGAGAAGAAGCCATCTAGCTACTAGCTATGGACCCTTAGGTCCGTGGTAAACTACTCACGCTTCATCAGAAGGGCAATTGAGTTGATGTAGAATTCCTCCATGATCGAATCCCCCTTCGGCAGGGTGCCGGAAAAGGCCCCAAGATGGGATCTCACGGGAACAAAAGGTTGCGGAGGTGGAAAAGTATTTTCGTGGATGCTTCTGATGTTGGGGGAATATTTGGGTATTTATGGAGTGAAGATTAGGGTTAGGAGGTCTACAGGGTCCCCACAAGCCTAGGGGCACCCCTAGGACTTGTGGCCTCCCCGTATGTCTTCTGGCCTCCTCTCCAATTCTCCTGGGTGTCTTCTGGTCCAAAAACAATCATCGCGAAATTTTATTTCGTTTGGACTCTGTTTGATAGTCCTTTTCTGTAAAACTTAAAAACAAGAAAAAAAAACTGGCACTGGGCTCTAGGTTAATAAGTTAGTCCCAAAAATAATATAAAATAGCATATTAATTTATATAAAACATCCAAAACAAATAATATAAAAGCATGGAACAATCAAAAATTATAGATACGTTGGAGACGTATTAGGGAAGGGGTTTGATCCCTCTTGTAAGAAAAAGAAGAACAATAAGATGATCGGTCCTACGCCTCCTCCTCAACAAAAAGTAGTATTTGTGCACGAAGGGCACAAGGAGAAGGAGAAGGAAAAGGGGAATGTTGGGGATGGCAAGGTCACTAGGGTCAAGGCCATTCCCAAAGTTTTTGCCAGCAAAAAGAACCCATCTTATGACCTCATGAGAGGGGATGGTGGTTATACCTTTGCTAAATTTGTTGGCACTAACTATGATGATTATGCTTGGTCTATTTGGGTTACTAAGATCCTTGTTGCTAACTCTCGAGGAGCCATTGCAAAATGGAAAGCTAAACTCAAAGCTTGATTTATGTAGGACTATACCTCCGGTGGAACACTATGTGTGATCGAGAGTGGATGCACCAATCATATGACCGGAGAGAGGGAGATGCTTGTGGAGTTCGTTGATTTGCTCAAGGATTATTCAAACATCTCCTTTGGTGATAATAGCAAGGGCAAGGTATTGGGTTTGGGGCAAGGTGGTAATCTCTAGTGATTCATGACTTACGAATGTCATGTTTGTTCAATCCCTTCACTACAATTTACTTTCAACGATACAATTGGCACGTGCGGTTATGATTCTCTTTTCGGTGAATTTCATGTGACCGTCTTTATGAGGAGCAATATCAAAATGATCTTTGTTGGGCATGTTTAAGACAACCCTTATGTGGTTGATTTCTCACAAGAGAAAATTCATGTTGCAACATGTCTAATGGCCAAGACCGATGTGCGGTGGCTATGGCACCGACGGCTAGCCCACATTGGCATGCGAAATTTACAAGATCTCTTAAAGGGGGAGCACATCCTTGGACTAACCAATGTGTCTTTTACCAGGATCGTCCTTGTAGTGTTTGCATTGCTGGAAAACTACACGAGAAAGTTCACAAGTTGACGACTATCATTACCACTTTGAGGCCCCTCGAGCTCATTCACTTGGATCTCTTTGGGCCTCCATCTTATGATAGCATGGGAGGAAGGAGGTATTTCCATGTCATTGTCGATGAGTACGCAAGATACATGGGTGTTCTTTCTCAAGACTAAAGATGAAACACAAGACACCTTCATCAACTTTGCCAAAGAAGCTCAAAGTCAACATAATTGTGAGATCAAGGCAATTCTAAGCAACAACCACATCAAGTTCAAGAATTATATGATGCATGAGTTCTCGAGTGAAGAGGGGATCATATATCAATATGCTGCGCCATACACTCCCCAACAAGGTGGTGTTGCGGAGACGAAGAACCGAACTCTCATTGAGATGGGAAGGTACATGCTTGCCAAGTACAAGTCTCCGTACAAGCTTTGGGCCGAAGCTATGTGCCATGCTACAAACTGTCTTTATCTTCATAAGCTCAAGAACAATACCCCCTATGAACTCCTTATCGGGAGAAAGCCTAACATCAAATACTTTTGAGTATTTGGTTGTAAGTGTTTCATTCTATAAAAAATAATCATGTTTAGCAAAGTTTGAGCCGAAAACTTATGAGGGCATATTTTTTGGATATGCATCAAACTCTCAAGCTTACCGTGTTCTCAACAAATCCTCCAGATGCACTGAGGAAACGGTAAATGTGGAGTTTGGTGAAGGTAACGGTTCTCGTGCGGAGCAAATTGTTCCTAGTGTTGTAGGTGATGAGGCTCCTTCATAAGCTATAAGGACCATGGGGATAGGTCACATTCGTCCACAAGGAACACCCCAAGTCCAAGTAGAAGTAGAAGGAGTAAGAGCCTCTCTTTTAAATTCTCCACAAGGGAAGTAATCACTGCCATCACAAGTGCAAAATGCTAGGGGAGATCATGAACCTATCCAAGAACAAGATCAAGTCGTTCATCTACGCTTGGTTCGTCTTCGTGGCTTCATCTTCTTCATGGACTCGTTCTTCTTCCTAGAGGGATTTCAGGCAAGATGACCGCTACCATGGATCTCACTACTATTATTGCTATGCTAGTTGCTTTGTTCTATTGCTATGCTGCGCTACCTATCACTTGTTCCTCAAGCCTCCCAAATTGCCATGTCAGCCTCTAACCTTGTCACCCCTCCTAGCAAACCGTTGTTTGGCTATGTTACCGCTTTGCTCAGCCCCTCTTATAGCTTTGTTAGTTGTAGGTGAAGTTGAAGATTGCTCCATGGTGGACAGGGTTATGTTGAGATATCACAATATCTCTTATATTATTAAAGAATCTATATATTTGGTAAAGGGTGGAAGGCTCGGCCTTATGCCTGGTGTTTTGTTCCACTCTTGCCGCCCTAGTTTCCGTCATACCGGTATTATGTTCCCGGATTTTGCGTTCCTTACGCAGTCGGGTGATTTATGGGACCCCCTTGATAGTTCACTTTGAATAAAACTCCTCCAGCAAGGCCCAACCTTGGTTTTACCATTTGCCTCACCACCACCTACTTTTCCCTTGGGAGTCGCTCTCTCGAGGGTCATCTTTTTTCAGCCCCCCCAGGCCAATGCTTGTGTAAGTGTTGGTCCAAACTAGAGCCACTTGCAGCGCCACCTCGGGGAAACTCGAGGTCTGGTTTTAGTTGTACGTAGTGTTCATCCGGTGTTGCCCTGAGAACGAGATATGTGCAGCTCCTATCGGGATTGTCGGCGCATCAGGCGGTCTTGCTGGACTTGTTTTACCATTATCGAAATGTCTTGTAAACCGGGATTCCGAGACTGGTCGGGTCTTCCTGGGAGAAGGAATATCCTTCGTTGATCGCGAGAGCTTATCATGGGCTAAGTTGGGACACCCCTGCAGGGTATAAACTTTCGAGAGCCGTGCCCGCGGTTATGTGGCAGATGGGAATTTTTTAATGTCTGGTTGTAGATAACTTGACACCAGATCCGAATTAAAACGCATCAACCGTGTGTGTCTGTGATGGTCTCTTCTCGGCGGAGTCCGGGAAGTGAACACGGTCTTTGGGTTATGTTTGACGTAAGTAGGAGTTCAGGATCACCTCTTGATCATTGCTAGCTTCACGACCGTTCCGCTTGCTCTCTTCTCGCTCTTATTTGCGTATGTTAGCCACCATATTATGCATAGTCACTGCTGCAACCTCACCACTTTACCCCTTCCTTTCCAATTAAGCTTTGCTAGTCTTGATACCCGTGGTAATGGGATTGCTGAGTCCTCGTGGCTCACAGATTACTACAACAACAGTTGCAGGTATAGGTTTTGCGATGATCATGATGCGAGAGTGATGTTTACTTGTTTTGGAGTTCTTCTTCTGCTTCTTCGTCGATTAGGGGATAGGTTCCAGGTCGGCAGCCTGGGCTAGCAGGGTGAATGTCGTTTGAGCTTCCGTTTGTGTTTCATCCGTAGTCGGGTGGTGCTCTTATGTAAGATGATGTTGTATTCGTGTGGCTTTGTATGCCTTTTGTATGTATCCCCATCTATTATGAAATGTTGATGTAATGATATCCACCTTGCAAAAGCGTTTCAATATGCGGGTCTATCCTTGGTGGGACCTTCGAGTTCTTTTTGGATAGGGTCGCATATTGGGCGTGACAGCCCCCGACTTTATACATTTGTGACAAGTAGTACATCGTTTGTGAGGATCATTACAATTTCATTTAAAGGCTCCTCAAACCAATTAGAGGTCAAAGAAAATCTAGCTAATCTAGCAAGCTCGTGAGCTACTTTATTTGCTTCCCTATTACAGTGCTCAAACCTAGCAATAATGAAATCACATGCATAATGAGAACAATCCTCGAATATTGCTGCCGCCACACCCGCCGACTGCCCTCCATCATTCATCGAATCAATCACCTCTATATTGTTCGAGTTTATGATAAGGCAATTGCATCTGACCCTTTGCGCCAGTATTAGGCTAAATTTGAGTGCTAAAGCCTCCGCCATTAACACATCCACACAAAAATCAATTTTCATTCCCTCCAGCAATAAACCTGCCTTTGTCATCTCTAAGGACCGCTCCCATCGTACCCCTAAGAAGATCGTGATCAAAAGAAGCATCAACGTTAAGTTTAACAAACCCTCTTGGAGGACAGGATCAACTCTCGTTTTTCACATACGCTTTGGGGGATGCTGCATTAACAAAATTTGTGGTAAGGGCAAGAATCCCCATTGAAATCTGAGATGCATTTGAGTTTTCTCATTGTGTACCAGCTTCCGTCTTTCCCACCAAAGGCACCAAGCTGAAATAGCAATCATCTCACGCACATTGTGGTTACCCCAAATCCGCAAATCTTGGTCCGATAGGAGTAGTAAGT
The DNA here is from genome assembly GCA_021437245.1 of Aegilops speltoides. Classification (NCBI taxonomy): domain Eukaryota; kingdom Viridiplantae; phylum Streptophyta; class Magnoliopsida; order Poales; family Poaceae; genus Aegilops; species Aegilops speltoides. The sequence continues at coordinate 204,208,910 of CM038143.1, forward strand.
GCTCCAGCACCGTCTTTTCCATCCACTTATCTTCATGATGATACGATCAATCAAATACTGAAAACAGTCAGATTTATCCATACCCACATTAGCCGGTAACCCCGGATATTTATCATTGAGAGCTTCAGTCATGATATTGAGTGTTGTACATAGTTGCTTTTTGATTTACACTTTTGTATTGGGGCTGAAAAATATACTTGATTTATCAACACTGATCAATTTCCCCGATGCTTTACAATACGAGTCCAGAATGTTTTTCAAAGCCTCTGCATTGTGAATACTTGCCTTCATCAGAATCAATGAGTCATCCGCAAAAACAAGATTCGTAATCGGTGGTGCCTCTCTATACACTTTCACACCTTCAATTTTGTCACTTTCCTCCGCATGTGACAAGAGAGCAGACAACCCCTCGGTACATAGCAAAAATAAATAAGGCGATAACGGATCTCCTTGTCGTAAACCTCTGGATGGCTTAAAACTCTCAGTTTCTTCTGAATTAAATCTAACTCGATATTCCACAGTAGAAACACATTGCATGATAAAATTGACCCAACTCTCTTGGAAGCCTAATCTCAACATGATCTCCTTCAGAAAAACCCACTCCACCCGGTCATAAGCTTTATGCATATCAAGTTTGATGGCGCACAATCCTTCCTTTCCATCCCTTTTATTTTTTATTTTGAAAAACATTCATAAACCACTAAAACATTATCAATAATCATTCGTCCAGGTACAAAAGCACTCTATGTCGGGCTAATAATTTCTGGAAGGAAAACCTTCAATCGAGCAGTCACCATTTTGGATATAACCTTGTACACAACATTAACACGCTAATTGGTCTGAACTGAGTTACCTTATCTGGTGAATTAATCTTCGGGATCATCACTATCGCATTATCATTCCAGCCTTTCGGGATAGTGCATGTATTCACGGCTTGCAACACTTCTTGGATGAGATCATCCTCCAGCATAGGCCAAAATCTTTTATAAAAAATAGCATGGAGTCCGCGAGGGCCCGGAGACTTTAAATCTCCTATATCAAAAAGGGCTTTTCGGACATCATCAGTCGTATAAGGCGTCAGGAGGGCATTATTCATCTCATCTGACACTCTTTTCCTAACGAGGGACATAACTTCCATACTTGGCTGCCCCACTTCAGAGGTAAAAAGTTTTGAGAAATAACTCATAATATGATTCTTTAATTCCGCTCCTTGTCGCCAAACACCAGTATCATCAAAAAGTTTTTTAATGTTATTCCTTTTCTTCCTTGCCGTTGCGGCATTGTGAAAAAAAGATGTATCACGACCTCCATGCATCAACCAGTTTGCTCTTCCTCTGTGTAGCCAAAAAATTTCCTCTTGATCTAACAAATTCTCAATGAGTACAAGGACTTCCTTCTGGCCAGAGCGAGATTCCGCATTCATTGGTCCCGGCCTCAACTTTTCTAGCTCTTTTTTTAGTTTACTTATTCTTTCCTTTGGTCCTTTTAGAGTCTCTCGGTTTCAGGTGTGTAAATCAGCCTGCACTGCCTGTGTACGTGCCGCAAGAGACGGACTAACACCCGCTAGTTTGCCTTTTCCCATACTGTTTGCACAATTTCTCCCACTGTCTCTTCTTTAAGCCGTCTAGTCTCAAATTGCTTCACACCGTTTTTTGGGCTGTTGACTTGCCATTTGTTTCACAAATCAACCCCGGCTCGGTTTTGACTATGTTGACCGCTGACTAGACAACGCCACAACAGCTTGGACTAGGTCGAAATTTTGAAAGTCATTTTCCCGTGTTTAATTAAAGGTGCGGTCCACGCGTCAGCACAGAGATCTCCGGCCCTTCCCTGCCCTTGCGCGCGCCCTCTTGGTGAGCTCCACCTACTCTGCCTCTTCTGCCGAGCTCACCCGCGCCCTTGTAAACAACACCGTGACGTGAGATCAAAGCAAGAAATAATCAAAAGGACCAACAGGGTCTAGCTACCAGGTTGCGTGTGTTTACGTGTGCTGTTTTTGCCGAGAACGGCCACCCCAGATCGATCGACCTAGCCGGCGGCTGATTAGTTTCCTACGTGCGTGAGCTACTACGAGCAATAGATCCACCTGCCTGTGTGCTAGTTTGCACTCGCTTGTGAGTTAGCTCTCGCGAAGATCAAACTAGGGTTCTAAGAGCATCTCTGGCAGAGCCTCTTATTGTACGGACTTTAAAGAGAGTATAAGGGCCACGGATTATTCTGTTTTATTGTTCGGCCTTGAAGGGTCTATTCGGCCGTAGCATGCGTCAGCCCTCAAAATAAATAAAAAACAAATTAGGCAATTTGACCGCAATTCTGATAAATGGCTACAAATTTGAACAATCAAACATAGTTTGCGCGGAAATTAAACATAGATTCGCAAGCCTTGATCAAGACTTGATCTTCCAATCGCGTGTAGTTTTTCGATCTGGCGCGCACTTTTGCTTGCACTTGGTCGAACACCCCCTTCCCAATCTCCTCTACCTCATCTTCTTCCTCATCGTGACCGTCCACACCATCATCCATCTCATTGTAGCCGTAATCACCGACCAGGACTTGATCAATGTCGACGGAATTGTCGTCCAACATGTGCACAAACTCAGCAGCCGCATCACGCAAACTGGCGCTACAATTTTGCTCCACAAGTCACGAACAATCGCAATGGCAAAAGCGGAAACAACTAGAAGAAAATCAAAGTTCCATACCTTGCGCCCATTCCGTCGAACACCTCGGAGGCGGCGGTAGCAGCGTCATTGGCGAGCGTCCTCGGGGAAGCTCTTGCGGTGGCGATCGAAGGAGGTGTTGGCGCGGTGCTCACAGTACCTTTTTTGGCCGCCTTCTTGTGTTTGACCCCCGCCACCTTGTGCATCTTCACCGGCAGGGTGGGGACGGCCTAGACCGGATTCACAGTGGCTGCGGCTGCGGCGGCGGGCGTGCGTGCCTTCCCAGCGGCGGCTACGGGAGTGACGCTTTGGGCGACGAAGTTGCCCTGGCGCTTGCGAGGATGGTCGGTGGAGGCTTGAACGGCGATGAGCGCGACATGGCTGGCGACGAGATCTGCTTGAGGGGTTGGCGCGTTCATGACTTTTGCGGTGACGGGCGATGGCTGGGAGGCGTCCATGGCGGTGCTATAGAGCCGGGAAGGTGATCCGGAGCGGGCGGAGGAATATCAATGGCGGCGGAGGGAAGGAAGAGCGGGAACTGCCACGCAGAAATGTCCCTCCCACCAAATCTTGCTAGCGATAGGGGTCACCATCGGGTCGGCCTCCCGCACCGTGTTTCTAAAGGTCGAGGGGGAGAATTTGCCGCACCTTGCAAAATTTTCTAAAGGCCGCGGTCCGATACAGTATCTGTTCGGGCCACTTTTTTCGTGTAAAACTGTATACTGACGGTTATTTTGCAGTTCGACGCGATATAAGGGGTCTGCTAGAGATGCTTTAAGACCAACAACTGGAGCTCGTCGCTACTACACCTCGAGCCGAAAGAGAGGAACAGTGACTTGGCCTTCCCGCCGTCCATGGTGGAACTACACATCCGGGCGGCTGACGAGACGAGGGAGCAGGACCTGCATGGAGGAGCACCGCAAGTCCGAGCAAGAACAATCAGCGGCCCAACTCTTGTGACCCATTACATCCAATCCAAGCATTAAACACATGAAATAACGTTTGATAAAAGCTGATTGGATAATCAAAAGCTGATGCGGCGTTGCCCAGTTAGCAGTCAACGCGGTAAAAACCGGTCAACGCATTCATAACCAAGCGTGGGTTGATTTCTGAACCAAGTGGGAAGTTAAGGGTGTCGGATTACCGGTTTTGGAGTTGAGGGTTGAAATCTAAACTAAGTGGAATTAAGGGTTGTAACATGGTCTTTTCTCTAATAAAAATTACATTGAGATTTCGAGACCACCGAACAACCGCTACTGCCGCCAGAACGAGCCCCGACACGCCGCTGTCACGGATCCCCTAGCGGTAGTAACAACTATCCGGGTTTAGGAATAGAACATGATATTGAGCATCCCACGGTCATCCCCATGGACCTACCATCGTCATTCCAAGCACCAAGTGGACCGATGACAAGAGCACGCACGAGTGCTATCAAGACCAAGGTGACATTCTTCTTAATGAACTTCCATTGGAACCACGTGAGACATGGCTACTACCTCAACCGGGAATGCAATGTGTGCTTAGGTATCAAGAAAGCAGCCTCGGAGACACTCGACCAGAAGACCAAGTCATGACGGATATGAAAGAAGGAACACAAGAGAGGAGTCGCCAAAATGCTACAGCCGACAAACATCTGGCCCCTGCCCGGATATACGGCGCTCCCAAGATGGAGATGATAGCATCAGAACAGCGAAGGGTGAGGCTATAGTGGCCGAACATCCGGCCATGGCCCAGACACCCGGTGCCAGTCGGACATCTGGCCCCTCCCCGAAAATCCGGCCCGAGGGCACCCGTACTGTGTCAAATCCTGGCCTCCTCCAGGACGGACATCTGACCAAGGTCCAGACATCCGGCCAAGGCCCGGACATCCGGCGCCTCCTAAACGGCCGGACATCCAGCGCCTGCGCGTGCAGAACCAGGCCAAGGCCCATGTAACCCCCTCCCTCTCTCTCTTATTTTGTCCAAGACTATAAATAGACCATCTCCTACCTCTAGCTAGGGCTAGGAAAGTATATGAGATCATTTTGAGAGAGCTTTGCTCCTTGTACCTTCATCTTGAGGATGAGACCTCCTAAGGAAGAAGGGTCCTCATCATTGGACCATCAAGACCTCCTAAGGGAGAAGGATATCTCTAGATCATAAAGACCTCATCTCCTTTGGATTTGAGAAGAACCTTTACCTTTGTGCTATTTTCCATTGATTGTTCATGTTATACTTGTGAATCTCATGTGTGCTATTATAGTGGATGTGTGATTTGGGTTTGTTTGAGTGTTTCCCCTCTTGAGTTCTTGTTGTTCTTCCCCTTTTCCTCTCCAAGTGTGAACAAGATCACCACCTAGGGTTTTACCCTACAACATCTTGGATCAGAGCATAGGTTGATTCACATCTTGGAGCCACATCCCCCACTTTCTAGCCTAATTTTGTTTGTTTTATCTAATTTCGAGAATCCCCACAAAAATAGCCATACCATTTTTCTTCTTCTGATTTGTTGGTTTTGATGATGTTTTGTTGATTTTGATCCATGTATTTGAAGTTTTGCATGTGGATCTAGCCTCCTCACACCTTCCCCGCCATTTCCATCCACGAAATTCACCCAATCTTCGCCAAAATTTTCTTCTCCATCTTCAAACCAATGAGATCTAATCTTTCACGGAGTCCAGCCGCCGGACATCCGTCCTAAGTCCCGGAGATCCGGCCCACCGCCCAAACATTAGGCCCGACATAGCCACAACCTCCACTTCACCCAATTTTTCACCATTTTGACCCCCTTTGCGAACATTACTTTCGCAATACCACCGACAAACTTCCACAACACCACCAAACTTCCGCAATACCATCAACCTTCCGCAGCCATCACCTGTTTCACCCTAATTGCCATTTGAGAATTTGAGTTCGTAGTTGCCGTTTCCTAAGGTGTTTTGGCTAATTAGAAATGGTTCAACATCGACATCACCGCCGCTCAACTTCACCACAGGCTCGACATCGACAAGTAGCACTTCACCATTGACACCCCGGCCGTAAGCAAGGACGGTAACTTTGACGACATCTTAGTCTACTCCCTTGCCATTACATTGTTAACCTTGTTAACTTCGACGACATCTTAGTCTACACCCCGGCGAGGGTGTCTCGATCTTTCGATGAGATGATAACTATCAATTTGGTGGAGACGACTTTGATGATCCGACTACAAACGTGCCCAACGTTGCGCCTTAGCAATCGCTAAACCAACTCTGAGAGGTTATTGACCACACCGGAGCACGATCAACTTGACCACAAAGGTCTATTCCTGCAAGCAGTCGGAGAACAAGCAAGAATATGATGAAGCAATCTGAATACTGCGAATATATATGAAGTGTTGATAAAATTGGGGTTCTAAAAGCGGTTTTGGTCTGGTCGTTGGACACAAACGAAGTACACGAAGTTGCAGCAATGGCTAACTTTTAACTAATTAAAACCCAAGTCTAAAAGATGCCTTAAGGGCTGTATTTATAGGGGAAATGAGAGGGGATTTTGTCCACCCTTGGCAAGGTGGGACTAAAACACGTCCCGAATTGTTTTCCCTATAATACAGACTCTAAAAATAGCCCATGAAGTAGTATTTCGAAGTTGCATGGGCCTGCCCCACAAATAAGGTGGCACAACACCAATAATAAACTATGGACGGAATTTATGAAAGACCATCTTGTATATTTCGTCCATCTTCTTGTATGTCATCATGGTGGCTTCAAAGTACGGAAATCTCATCCGGAAACATAGTTCTTGTTCCCTTCACGTGCACCTTCATCCAAAGCTTGATCATGCTCCAGTGTTCATTCTTATTGTCCATGCTCGACGCTTCAACTATAAGCAACACAAAGGTATCTAAGTTAGGCAGCATCACATTCTTATGAACATTAGAAACATGACCAAGGAACAAAAGTACCTGATAATTCAACTGGCGTGCCAGAGGTCTAGTAGTTGACCCAATAGGTATATCAGCAGGGGTGGTGTAACTATGGTAGCCATGACCTCATCATCCTCCCCTTCTTGAAAACAAAGCCATCCTCGGCGTTGCATAAACTGAAATGTGGCTAAGAAAAGAGACAAGGTGTACACATTGTATATGTATATGTCATCCATTTTTTATTGAACTCAGTTGTGGCACATGTGACACATTTATACAAGAGTACTCTTTAAATGTCGTGAAATATAAAGCCAAAATTCTATCGTAGGAAGTCAAAGGCATGAAAATATTACAACTTAGTTTGCACATATAAGTGAAGCTCTTAATCATAATAAAAGATTGGGAATGCTCATCATAAAACCATCCCAACCTTGAGGAACCATCACCGAGATTAGAGGTCATATCAAAATGATTAAACATTGGCACAATTATTTTCAAATGTATTTGATCGAAATATGATTTATTCCCTAATCCACATGGTTCTTTCGCATCAATAGTTAATTCAATGGGTTCACTCAAAATTGTTTGATCACATGGCAAAGTCAAATCATCAACATAGTCCTCTAGAATAGTTGGTGTGATCAAAGTAGTAGGTAGTTCATCGCACAATGCATTTAAATTGATAAGGCATTCATCATACTCATGAGGAGGTGGAAGATCAGTACCTTTGTCATTACCTCTTATGATCAACTCAGATGATGTAGGCACTCTCGTAGGTGATGTGTCACATGGTGGAGGTGATGTTGTCCTCAAAACGGCGGATGTGGTTGTCATAGTACGCCTAGTAGTTGAAGGAACAACTGTATCATCTCTTGGAATGTGTACCTTGCACTTATTATCCTTGTGGACAACATGTCATATTATTTCTTGTTCAGCTTTGCAAGCAAGACAAAACAAACAGTCCATAGGATAACACTCTTCATGAATCAAACGGTCCATAGGATAACACTCTTCATGAATTAGTATCTATCCATAAAATCATCTTCAGGTTCCTCTAAAAAGGAGTGCAACAAGGTAGTTTGTAAATCATCATAATATTTTGTTACAAGGTCACTACCTTGTTTTAAATGTTGTAGTTTTTTAATCATGCCACGAGTATAATAAACGCCGATGAATCTATCTCTCTTGACAAGTTTTAAATCATCCCAAGTAGTAGGTACATAACCAAGGTATAGCCGACAATGTCCACTCCACCAAACAGTAGCAAAACCAGTGAATGTACCAACTGCGACCTTAACTTTTTGATGTTCAGAAAAATTATGTGAAGCAAATATAACATTTATTTCGAACTCCCATTCAATATATAATTCAGGCTTAAAACGACCACTAAAAGGTGGCGTGGAAACAAGAACCTGTTTGTGCGCATTATGATGTCTTTGTACCTCTTGTGATGGTGGATGTATTTTCTGAGGTGATGGCACGTCTCCCACGACCGATGAAGCCCAACTGACTCTGGAACTTGACATGATTAGTAGAAACAACTATGTTCCTATGAACTACTAGGATGTGGTGGTAAGCCGCTCACAGTAGACTAAAAATCAAAGTCTTGCAAGTTCTTACCATTCATCAGGTGGTGATCGACAACCGGCGGTGTCAAATAACTCCAAAGATTGGGTAAAGCGATTGCCATGTGAACGTATGTATGCACGGTGTAGAAATATGTCGAGTTGGGTTGGCTTTATATATGTGAAAAAAAATGCTATAACCACGTTAATTAATGCAAGCTGAAAATTCGCTCAAAGTGGTCGAGTGCTAGTCCTAGGCTAGACCTTATTAGAGATGTGATCCTAAGACACAAGTGAAATTCACGTGTGGTGACAACAAGTACTCAAGATGCAACAAAAATTATGAGCGACGCAACAACCAGAAAGTACTAGCACTAGTATATCTGTTCTCTTCTACCACAAGAGAATCCCTCTTTTTCTTTTCAGCCAACCGTGCCAAATTAACTCGTCAAACTAGAATTAATAGTCCCTATAGTTACTAAGCTCCCAGGAGTTGAAGGCCTGGGAGTGATCTGGTGATTCTTTTTGTCATAGACCCCACCCGTAAGTGTCAGGCCTCGGTGTGGATTCACTGCAACCGACATTCTCCCTATGATCAAACTTCTTTCGCCTCAGTCGGTTGTAGAGGGCTGATGGCCTTGCACCACCTAGCGCTAGTTGCAGAGAGAGAAAGAGTTTCTGAGGAGCAGACCAAACCATCAGGGATAGCTGGAGCTCGGCGACCATCTAGCGCTCGTTGTAGGGGGAGTCGAGGAGGCCGTGGTCGCGGTCACTCGGGTGGGTGATGAGGTCGAGCGTGGGGAGCGGCAGGGCGGAGCCGATGGCGACGTGGAGCACGAAGCAGCCCACAATGATTGCACCAGCCGAGCTGCTGGTGGTCGGGGGTGTCGATGATGGTGGTGATTTGGTGCGGCTTGGTCGGCGTGGAGGAGGAGAAGGCTAGCAGAAGAGTGAGGACGGAGGGGAAGCTGTCGCTGGGGCGGGATGGGAAGATGCGCGGGGGTGGTGAGGAGCGCGATGCGCATGGGCGCCAGCAGCGCGAGGAAGAAGTGGGCGGCGCCCGGACCGGAGGGAGGTCGTCGGTGGCGGTGGCAACTGAGAGCACCCGTGGCACACTGCCTAGGATGACCCATGATAGCGGGGGGCGAGCCGGCATAGGACATGTCGGCTAGGCTAGCTCTGTGCGTTGGTTGGATTTCATGCGTGCAGCGCATGCGCAGGCTTGGTGGTGAGGTGAAATATGGTGGTGGCGTTGCCCCGGTAGGCGACCGGGTAGTGTTTTATGTTGCTCAATTGGTCATGCCGGGGCGAGGGAGTGATACGTGTCCAACGTATCTATAATTTTTGATTGTTCCATGCTATTATATTATCAGTTTTGGATGTTTAATGGGCTTTACTATACACTTTTATATTATTTTTGGGACTAACCTATTAACCGGAGGCCCAGCCCAAATTGTTATTTTTTTGCCTATTTCAGTGTTTCGCAGAAAAGGAATATCAAGCGGAGTCCAAACAGAATGAAACCTTTGGGAGAGTTATTTTTGGAGCAAACGCAATCCAGGAGACTTGGACGTCAAGATAGAAATGAGGCGGCCACGAGGCAGGGAGGCGCGCCCCCAGCCTCGTGGGCCCCTCGTGGCTCCACTGACCGACTTCTATCGCCTATATATATATCCATATACCCTGAAAACATCCAAGAGCACTACGCAATCCTATTTCCACCGCCGCAACCTTCTGTACCGATGAGATCCCATCTTGGGGCCTTTTCCGGCGCTCCGTCAAAGGGGGAATTGATCATGGAGGGCTTCTACATCAACACCATAGCCTCTCCGATGAAGTGTGAGTTGTTTACCACAGAACTTCGGGTCCATAGTTATTAGCTAGATGGCTTCGTCTCTCTCTTTGATTCTCAATACAAAGTTCTCCTCGATCTTCTTGGAGATCTATTCGATGTAATTCTTTTTGCGGTGTGTTTGTCGAGATCCGATGAATTGTGGGTTTATGATCAAGATTATCTATGAGAAATATTTGAATCTCCTCTGAATTCTTTTATGTATGATTTGTTATCTTTGCAAGTCTCTACAAATTATCAATTTGGTTTGGCCTACTAGATTGATCTTTCTTGCAATGGGAGAAGTGCTTAGCTTTGGGTTCAATCTTGCGGTGTCCTTTCCCAGTGACAGCAGGGGCAGCAAGGCATGTATTGCATTGTTGCCGTCGAGGATAAAAAGATGGGGTTTATATCATATTGCTTGAGTTTATCCCTCTACATCATGTCATCTTGCCTAATGCATTACTCTGTTCTTATGAACTTAATACTCTACATGCATGCTGGATAGCGGTTGATGTGTGGAGTAATAGTAGTAGATGCAGAATTGTTTCGATCTACTTGTCGCGGACGTGATGCCTATATACATGATCATGCATAGATATTCTCATAACTATGCACTTTTCTATCGATTGCTCGACAGTAATTTGTTCATCCACTATAATACTTATGCTATCTTGAGAGAAGACACTAGTGAAACCTATGGCCCCGGGTCTATTTTCCATCATATAAGTTTCCGATCTACTTTATTTTGCAATCTTTACTTTCCAATCTATATCATAAAAATACCAAAAATATTTATTATCTCTATCAGATCTCACTTTTGCAAGTGGCCGTGAGGGGATTGATAACCCCTTTATCGCGTTGGTTGCGAGGTTCTTATTTGTTTGTGTAGGTACGAGGGATTTGCGTGTAGCCTCCTACTGGATTGATACCTTGGTTCTCAAAAACCGAGGGAAATACTTACGCTAGTTTGCTGCATCACCCTTTTCTCTTCAAGGGAAAACCAACGCATGCTCAAGAGGTAGCAAGAAGGATTTCTAGCGCCGGTGCCGGGGAGTCTACGCACAAGTCAGGACATACCAAGTACCCATTACAAACTCTTCTCCCTCGCATTACATTATTTGTCATTTGCCTCTCGTTTTCTTCTCCCCCACTTCACCCTTGCCGTTTTATTCGCCCTCTCTTTCCCGTTCGCCTCTTTCTCGCTTGCTTCTTGTGGCATTTGTTGCCACTATGTCTGAAATTGGGGAGGTTATCGTTGATAAGGACAATAGTAATAACATGGGAATTTTTGATGCTTTTGATGATCCTGCCGAAGAACCCACTATCTTACATACTAAAAAGTTTCGAATCGGTAGTGGTAATATTGTTGGAAAAGGGGCTATTCAAGATTTCTTTACTTGTGTCGGTGCTTTGTCCTCTATGGGTGGATCTATTCTTAATAGAACTAGTAGTCTTGCGGATGCTATATCCTTGCTTATAGTTGAACTTGAAAGACACTTTATGCATTTGCATCCTTGCATACAAAGGATTTTCCTAGAATTTTCCGATATTGAGCATTCTTCTATTAAGCGTGCATCTACTATCTTTTTGGCACATGAGTTCAGATTTATAATAAAAGAAGCCAATGAAATTTTTGTGCACTCTAGGGTAGACGCTGGTCATCCGCCCATAGAGGCGATCCTTTTTAATCAAGAAGACATAATGCGTTTACAATCTTTAGATCATGTTGCTTATAATGAAAACCTTAGAAAAAAGGTTCCTACCGATGTTCTAGTTGATAGAATCTCCGAACTTAATGATGATTTTGCTATTAAAAACAATGGGTTAGGATTTTCTCTTGAGCAAAGGCTCATGACTTTTTGCCAAAAAGAATGCTTATAATGATGAATTGGTTGTGCAATATGAAGGGCCAAAGGAGGAACCCATACCTCCCGAGCTTGACCTTGGGGACTTCTGTCCCATTAAATTTAGCCCTTTTGATTACTTTTGCTTGCCACAAAGAAAACTTTCTGTTGAACGTAGGGAATATGAGATGAGTTTTCATGATTTACCTTATCATTATGGCAATACTTAGATCTATTCTCGCTTTTATGACTAGCTAGGGGCGTTAAACGGTAGCGCTTGTTGGGAGGCAACCCAATTTTATTTTTTGTTCTTTACTTTTTGCTCCTGTTTAGTATTAAATAATTCATCTAGCCTCTTGTTAGATGTGGTTTTATGTTTTAGTTAGTGTTTGTGCCAAGCAGAACCTATAGGATCATCTTGGGTGATAGTTAATGTGATCTTGCTGAAAAATATAAACTTTTGCACGCACGAGAATAATTTTAGTAAATCACAGAAACGTGCTTTTCAGTTGATTCTTTTTGCAGAAGATTAAAAGAAAAATTGCCTAGGACTTCCTATTTTGGTAGAACTTTTAGGGTTCAGAAGTATTCAAAAGTTACATATTGCTACATACTATTCTGTTTTTGACAGATTCCGCTTTTCGTGTGTTGTCTGCTTATTTTGATGAATCTATGGCTAGTATCGGGGGGTATGAACCATAGAGAAGTTGGAATACAGTAGGTTTAACACCAATTTAAATAAATAATGAGTTCATTACAGTACCTTAAGGTGGTGGTTTGTTTTTCTTGCACTAACGGAGCTTACGTGTTTTCTGTTGAGTTTTGTGTTGTGAAGTTTTTAAGTTTTGGGTAAAGATTTGATGGATTATGGAATAAGGAGTGGAAAGAGCCTAAGCTTGGGGATGCCCAAGGCACCCCAAGGTAATATTCAAGGAAACCAAAAGCCTAAGCTAGGGGATGCCCCAGAAGGCATCCCCTCTTTCGTCTTCGTCCATCGGTAACTTTACTTGATGCTACATTTTTATTCACCACATGATATGTGTTTTGCGTGGAGCGTCTTGTTTGATTTGAATCTTTGCCTTTTAGTTTACCACAATCATCCGTGTTGTACACACCTTTTGGGAGACACACACATGAATCGGAATTTATTAGAGTACTCTATGTGCTTCACTTATATCTTTTGAGCTAGATAATTTTGCTCTAGTGCTTCACTTATATCTTTTTAGAGCACGGCGGTGGTTTTATTTTGTAGAAATTATTGATATCTCATGCTTCACTTATATTATTTTGAGAGTCTTTTAGAACAACATAGTATTTGCTTTGGTTATAAAATTAGTCCTAATATGATGGGCATCTAAGTTGGGTATAATAAAATCTATCATATAAAGTGCATTGAATACTATGATAAATTTGATACTTGATAATTGTTTTGAGATATAAAGGTGGTAATGTTAGAGTCATGCTAGTTGGGTCATTATGAAACTGAGAAATACTTGTGTTCAAGTTGGCAAGTCCCGTAGCATGCACGTATGGTAAATGTTGTGTGACAAATTTGTAGCATGGGGTATTCTTTGATTGCCTTCCTTATGAGTGGAGGTCAGGATCTTGCGATGGTTAACTCCTACCAACCCTTCCCCTAGGAGCATGCGTAGTAGTACTTTGCTTCGAGGGCTAATAAACTTTTGCAATAAGAATATGAGTTCTTTATGACTAATGTGAGTCCATGGATTATACGCACTCTTACCCTTCCATCATTGCTAGCCTCTACGGTACCGTGCATTGCCCTTTCCCACCTGGAGAGTTGGTGCAAACTTTGTCGGTGCATCCAAACCCCGTGATACGATACGCTCTATCACACATAAACCTCCTTATATCTTCCTCAAAACAGCCAACATACCTACCTATTTTGGCATTTCCATAGCCATTCCGAGATATATTGTCATGCAACTTTCCACCGTTCCGTTTATTATGACACGCTCCATCATTGTCATATTGCTTTTGCACAATCATGTAGTTGACATCGTATTTGTGGAAAAGCCACCATTATAATTCTTTCATACATGTCGCTCTTGATTCATTGCATATCCCGGTACACCGCTGGAGGCATTCACATAGAATCATATTTTGTTCTAAGTATTGAGTTGTAATTCTTGAGTTGTAAATAAATAAAAGTGTGATGATCTTCATTATTAGAGCATTGTCCCATGTGAGGAAAGGATGATGGAGACTATGATTGCCCCACAAGTCGGGATGAGACTCCAGACTTTATGAAAAATAAAAGAGGCCAAAGAAGCCCACCAAAAAAAAGAAGAAAAAACGAAAAAAATGAGAGAAAAAGAGAGAAGGGACAATGTTACTATCCTTTTTCCACACATGTGCTTCAAAGTAGCACCATGATCTTCATGATAGAGAGTCTCCTATGTTGTCACTTTCATATACTAGTGGGAATTTTTCATTATAGAACTTGGCTTGTATATCCAATGATGGGCATCCTCAAAACGCCCTAGGTCTTCGTGAGCAAGCAAGTTGGATGCACACCCACTTAGTTTCTTTTTGAGCTTTCATACATTTATAGCTCTAGTTCATCCGTTGCATGGCAATCCCTACTCCTCGCATTGACATCAATTATGGGCATCTCCATAGCCTGTTGATTAGCCGCGTCAATGTGAGACTTTCTCCTTTTTTGTTTTCTCCACATAATCCCTATCATCATACTCTACTCCACCCATAGTGCTATATCCATGGCTTATGCTCATGTATTGTGTGAGGGTTGAAAAAGCTGAAGCGCGTTAAAAAGTATGAACCAATTGCTTGGCTAAAACTGGGGTTGTGCATGATGGGAGCATTTTGTGTGACGAAAATGAAGCATGGCCTAACTATATGATTATGTAGGGATAAGCTTTCTTTGGCCATGTTATTTCGATAAGACATGATTACTTTGTTAGTATGCTTGAAGTATTACTATTTTTATGTCAATACAAAACTTTTATCTTGAATCATTTGGATCTGAACATTCATGCCACAATAAAGAAAATTACATTGAGAAATAAGCTAGGTAGCATTCCACATCAAAAATTCTGTTTTTATCATTTACCTACTCAAGGACGACCAGGAATTAAGCTTGGGGATGCTTGATACGTCTCCAACGTATCTATAATTTTTGATTGTTCCATGCTATTAGATTTTCTGTTTTGGATGTTTAATGGGCTTTACTATACACTTTTATATTATTTTTGGGACTAACCTATTAACCGGAGGCCTAGCCCAAATTGCTGTTTTTTTGCCTATTTTAGTGTTTCGCAGAAAAGGAATATCAAACGGAGTCCAAACGGAATGAAACCTTCGGAAGAGTTATTTTTGGAACAAACGCAATCCAGGAGACTTGGAGTGGACATCAAGAAAGAAAGCAGGCGGCCACGAGGCAGGAGGCGTGCCCAGGAGGTGGGCGCGCCCCCCCTCGTGGGCCTCGTGGCTCCCCGACCGACTTCCTTCGCCTATATATATCCACATACCACGAAAACATCCAGGAGCACCACGAAACCCTATTTCCACCGCCGCAACCTTACATGCCGTGGGATCCCATCTTGGGGCCTTTTCGGCGCTCATGGGAAGGAATCGATCACGGAGGGCTTCTACATCAACACCATAGCCTCTCCGATGAAGTGTGAGTAGTTTACCACAGACCTTCGGGTCTATAGTTATAGCTAGATGGATTCTTCTCTCTCTTTGATTCTCAATACAAAATTCTCCTCAATCTTCTTGGAGATCTATTTGATGTAATTCTTTTTGCATTGTGTTTGTCGAGATCCGATGAATTGTGGGTTTATGATCAAGATTATCTATGAGAAATATTTGAATCTCCTCTGAATTCTTTTATGTATGATTTCTTATCTTTGCAAGTCTCTTCGAATTATCAGTTTAGTTTGGCCTACTAGATTGATCTTTCTTGCAATGAGAGAAGTGCTTAGCTTTGGGTTCAATCTTGCGATGTCCTATCCCAGTGACAGCAGGGGCAGCAAGACACATATTGTATTGTCGCCATCAAGGATAAAAAGATGGGATTTATATCATATTGCTTGAGTTTATCCCTCTACATCATGTCATCTTGCCTAATGCGTTACTCTGTTCTTATGAACTTAATACTCTAGATGCATGCTGGATAGCGGTCTATGTGTGGAGTAATAGTAGTAGATGCAGAATTGTTTCAATCTACTTGTCAAGGATGTGATGCCTATATACATGATCATGCCTAGATATTCTCATAACTATGCACTTTTCTATCAATTGCTCGACAGTAATTTGTTCACCCACCGTAATAATTATGCTATCTTTAGAGATGCCACTAGTGAAACCTATGGCCCCCGGCTCTATTTTGCATCATATAAGTTTCCGATCTACTTTATTTTGCAATTTTTACTTTCCAATCTATATCATAAAAATACCAAAAATATTTATTATCTCTATCAGATCTCACTTCTGCAAGTGGCCGTGAAGGGATTGACAACCCCTTTATCGCGTTGGTTGCGAGGTTCTTATTTGTTTGTGTAGGTACGAGGGATTTGCCTGTAGCCTCCTACTGGCTTGATACCTTGGTTCTCAAAAACTGAGGGAAATACTTATGCTACTTTGCTGCATCACCCTTTCCTCTTCAAGGGAAAACCAACACATGTTCAAGAGGGAGCAGGGAGTACAATGGGACAGACGGTCGAGCGGCATGCATCGCACGACGGCGGCATAAGAAAGGTGCACTACAACCTTTGGTGCTGATTGGTGATAACCCACAAGTGTAGTTGATCGCAACAGCTTTCGCGGGTAAAGTATTCAACCCAAATTTATTGATTCGACACAAGGGGAGCCAAAGAATATTCTTGAGTATTAACAGTTGAGTTGTCAATTCAACCACACCTGGATAACTTAGTATCTGCAGCAAAGTATTTAGTAGCAAAGTAGTATGATAATAAAGGTAAAGGTAGCAAAAGTAATATTTTTGGGTTTTGTAGTGATTGTAACAATAGCAACGGAAAAGTATATAAGCGAAGAACAATATGTGAAAAGCTCGTAGGCAATGGATCAGTGATGGATAATTATGCCGGATGCAATTCCTCATGTAATAGCTATAACATAGGGTGACACAGAACTAGCTCCAGTTCATCAATGTAATGTAGGCATGTATTCCGTAAATAGTCATACGTGCTTATGGAAGAGAACTTGCATGACATCTTTTGTCCTACCCTCCCGTGGCAGCGGGGTCCTAGCGGAAACTAAGGGATATTAGGGCCTCCTTTTAATAGAGAACCGGAACAAAGCACTAACACATAGTGAATACATGAACTCCTCAAACTACGGTCATCACCGAGAAGTATCCCGATTATTGTCACTTCGGGGTTGTCGGATCATAACACATAATAGGTGACTATAGACTTGCAAGATAGGATCAAGAACACACATATATTCATGAAAACATAATAGGTTCAGATCTAAAATCATGGCACTCGGGCCCTAATGACAAGCATTAAGCATAGCAAAGTCATAGCAACATCAATCTCAGAACATAGTGGATACTAGGGATCAAATCCTTACAAAACTAACTTGATTACATGGTAAATCTCATCCAACCGATCACCATCCAGCAAGCCTACGATGGAATTACTCACGCACGACGGTGAGCATCATGAAATTGGTGATGGAGGATGGTTGATGATGACGTCGGCGACGAATCCCCCTCTCCGGAGCCCCGAACGGACTCCAGATCAGCCCTCCCGAGAGAGATTAGGGCTTGGCGGCGGCTCCGTATCATAAAAACGTGATGGAACTTTCTCTCTGATTTTTCTCTCCCCGAACGTGAATATATGGAGTTGGAGTTGAGGTCGGTGGAGGTCCAGGGGGCCCATGAGACAGGGGGCGTGCCCAGGGGGAGGGGGCGCGCCCCCCACCCTCGTGGACAGTGTGTGGGCCCCCTAGTCTTGATTCTTTCGCCAGTATTTTTTATATTTTCTAAAAAGTGCCTCCATGGATTTTCAGGACATTCCGAGAACAATTCTTTTCTGCACATGAAACAACATCATGGCAGTTCTGCTGAAAACAATGTTAGTCCGGGTTAGGTTCATTCAAATCATGCAAGTTAGAGTCCAAAACAAGGGCAAAAGTGTTTGGAAAATTAGATACGTTGGAGACGTATCAACTCCCTCAAGCTTACACCTTTGCTTGTCCTCAAGCAATTCAGTTGATAAACTGAAAGTGATAAAGGAAAACTTTTACAAACTATGTTTGCTTTTGTTGTTGTAAACATGCAAAGCCATCATTCAGGTTTCAGCAAATATTATGAAATAACCATACTCACAATAACACTTAGGTCTCACAATTACTCATATCAATGGCATAATCAGCTAGCGGGCCATAATAATAAAACTCGGATGACAACACTTTCTCAAAAAAATCACAACATGATATAACAAAATAGTATCTCGCTAGCCCTTTCTGAGACCGCAAAACATAAATGCAGAGCACCTTTAAAGATCAAGGACTGACTAAACATCGTAATTCATGGTAAAAGAGATCCAGTCAAGTCATACCCAATATAAACCAATAGTAATGAATGCAAATGACAGTGTGCTCTCCAGCGGGTGCTTTTTAATAAGAAGGGTGATGACTCAAGATAAAATTAAATAGATAGGCCCTTCACAGAGGGAAGCAGGGATTTGTAGCGGTGCCAGAGCTCGATTTTAAAATAGATATTGAATAATATTTGAGCGGCATACTTTCGCTGTCAACGCAACAACTATGAGATGGCTGTATCTTCCATACTACATGCATTATAGGCAGTTCCTAAACAGAATGGTAAAGGTTTATACTCCCCCAACCACCAACAAGCATCAATCCATGGCTTGCTCGAAACAATGAGTGCCTCCAACTAACAACAACCCTGGGGGAGTTTTGTTTAGTTATTTTGATTTGCTTTGATCTTTTTGGATCATGGGACTGGGCATCCCGGTTATCGGCCCTTTCTCGTGAATGAGGAGCGGAGTCCACTCCTCTTGAGAATAACCCACCTAGCATGGAAGATATAGGCAGCCCTAGTTGAAACATGAGTTGCTCGAGCATACAAAACAGAATTTCATTTGAGGGTTTGGAGTTTGGCACATACAAATTTACTTGGAACGGCAGGCAGATACCGCATATAGGAAGGTATGGTGGACTCATATGGAACAACTTTGGGGTTTAAGGAGTTTGGATGCACAAGCAATATTCCCGCTTAGTACAAGTGAAGGCTAGCAAAAGACTGGAAAGCGACCAACTGAGAGAGCGACAACAGTCATAAACATGCATTAAAATTAATTTACACCAAGTACAAGCATGAGTAGGATATAATCTACCATGAACATAAATATCATGAAGGCTATGTTGATTTGCTTCAACTACATGTGTGAACATGTGCCAAGTCGAGTCACTCAATTTATTCAAAGGAGGATACCATCCCATCATACCACATCATAATCATTCTAATAGCATGTTGGCACGCAAGGTAAACCATTATAACTCATAGCTAATCAAGCATGACACAAGCAACTATAATCTCTAAATGTCATTGCAAATATGTTTACCTCATAATAAGCTGAATCAGAAATGATGAATTCATCATATTTCCAAAAACAAGAGAGGTCGAGTTCATACCAGCTTTTCTCATCTCAATAAGTCCATCATATATCGTCATTATTGCCTTTCACTTGCACGACCGAACGATGTGTATAATAATAAGAGTGCACGTGCATTGGACTAAGCTAGAATCTGTAGGCATTCAACTCAAAAGAGAAGACAACGTAATATGGGCTCTAATTTAAATAAACAATCATCCATATGAGAGCCACTAAGCATTTTCAATATGGTCTTCTCGACCCCCAAAGGAAAGAAAATAAAATAAAACTATTTACACGGGAAAGCTCCCAACAAGTAAAAAGAAGAACAAGAAATCTTTTTGGGTTTTCATTTTAATTTCTAATAGAGGCAAAGAAATTGAACTAACTAATTTTTTGGTTTTTCTTAAGGTTTATCAAACACACAAGAAGAAAACTAGAAAAAGAAATTTAAACTGACATGGATAATACAATGAAAGAGTATGAGCACCGACGACTAGTATGTGAACATGAATGTAAAGTCGGCGAGAAATACGCACTGCCCCAAGCTTAGGCTTTTGGCCTAAGTTGGTCTAATACCAAGGACCGCTGCTACTCTCCCCGGTGTACTGGGAGGTGTAATCAGGATACCACTGGCTAGTCATCTCCGGATCCCACTAGAAAGATGATGCACGATAAGGGTCCAGTTCAGGTTCCGGCTCAGGTTCAGGTTCTGGAGTGAAAGCTTGGGCTCGATGAGTGTACACCGCTTCAGGTGTAACAAGAAAATTATATGTAGTCAAAGCAAATAACAGAGGCGCAGGCAAAATAATAGTCTCATTGTGTTTCTTATTAAATCTAAGGTTATACTAGAGCATCCTTTCTTCGTTGTCAATGATAAACTTGTGGACTACCCTGCTCTTGTAATCTAAAATGTGAGGAGGCAATTTTGTCTCCTCTTTCTCATGGTGCCTAATAGGTATCTAAAAATCTCTAGCAAGACGTGAAGCATAGATACCTCCAAATATGGGGCCTTTTGTACGATTTAGGCCTCGCCGTTTAGCAATGACGGCACCAATACTAAAACTATTATCTCCAAGCAAGGCATATTGAAGGATGAGAATGTGAGGAACACTAAAGTTTCCACTATTTACGCAACCAATCAAGCATCTACTAGCAAATATGGCAAAGTAGCGTAAAACAGGAAAATGTATGCTAGAGATTTTCGCCTCGGAGCCCCTCTTTGGCTCCTCTACAGCTATAGTGTTAACAAAGCCATCCACATCTTTACGACGGGGTTCCTCTAATTCTCCCTCGTAGGGTATCCTACACACCGCACAAAAATTACGTAAAGACATTTCTCTGAATTCATCATATAAATGAAATGATACTGAGGGCGGTGATTTCTTAGGATAATAATAAAAGTTTTGCACGAAACTATTGGTGAGTAAGAGATACTGATCGATCCGGTCGTTGATGAAACCGGTGAGGCCTGCATTCTCGATCAAACAATAAAAATCTTCATGAATTCCAGCTTCTTTCAACAAATCATCGCATGGCCATTCACACGACCGCACTTCCGCTAAGCGAGGAAGATTATACTTGGCTTTTTCCTTCTCTTTAGCTTGTTTTTCCTGAGAGCTTTGGCTAGAAGAGCCCCTCAAAAGTTTCCTTAACATTTTCTGAAAATTTCTGAAATTTTAGTAACTTGAAAATAAAAGTGAATAAAACTAAACAAGATTGGTAGCAACTACTCTTACAAGTGCCTAGAGCCTATATCATGCATTAGAATTGATTGGGACCTCATAAATTTAACATGCAAGCTCAAGAACATGGTCACCTATGCAGCAAAAATTTGCAATGAATAAAGCTCTAGAACAAAAACTAATTGGACCAATGGAGGAGTCACATACCAAGCAACAATCTCCCAAAGCAGTTTTGTGAATGGAGCTTTGAGCAAGGACATCGAAAATCGTAGCAAAATGAGCTAGAACTCGCGCTTGAGCTGGATGGGGATTTTTTTGGGTAGAAGATAAAGTGTGTGGGTGCTGGCATAAGTGGAGGGGGGCCACCACGGTTTCACGAGACAGGGGGCGCGCCCTCTACTCTCGTGGCCTAGTTCTTGCCCCTCCTGCGGTGATTTCAGTGCCTAAAATCCTCAATTATTCCATAAAAAATCATACTAAATTTGCAGGGCATTTCGAGCACTTTTATTTTTGGGATATTTTTTAATGCACGGGTAATTCAGAAAACATACATATAATACTATTTTTGCTTTATTAAATCTAAATAACAGAAAGTAAAAAGAGGGTACAGAAGGTTGTGCCTTCTAGTTTCATCCATCTCATGATCATCAAAATGAATCCACTAACAAGGTTGATCAAGTCTTGTTAACAAACTCATTCCGAATAACACGGAACCGGAGAAATTTCGAGTAACACTAAGTTACCTCAACGGGGATATGAAAATCCCCAACAATAAGAATATCATAATATATCTTGACAGTAGGGAGAGGAAATTCAAAACCTCCAATAATGATAGTTGGAATTTTTCCAATAGAATTGATGCTATGAACTTGAGATTTTTTCCTCGAAAAGTGTACCTATGCTCATTACCATTAACATGAAAAGTGACATTGCCTTTGTTGCAATCAATAACAGCCCCTGCAGTATTCAAAAAGGGTCTACCAAGGATAATAGACATACTATCGTCCTCGGGAATATCAAGAATAATAAAGTCCGTTAAGATAGTGACATTTGCAACCACAACAGGCACATCCTCACAAATACCGACATGTATAGCAGTTGATTGATCAGCCATTTGCAAAGATATTTCAGTAGGTGTCAACTTATTCAATTCAAGTCTACGATATAAAGAGAGAGGCATAACACTAACACCGGCTCCAAGATCACATAAAGCAGTTCTAACATAATTTCTTTTAATGGAGCATGGTATAGTTGGTACCCCCGGATCTCCAAGTTTCTTTGGTATTCCACCCATAAAAGTGTAATCAGCAAGCATGGTGGAAATTTCGGCTTCCTGTATCTTTCTTTTGTTTGTGATGATATCCTTCATATACTTAGCATAAGGATTTACTTTAAGCTTATCAATTAAGCACATACGTAAGAAAATAGGTCTAATCATTTCAGCAAAGCGCTCAAAATCCTCATCATCCTTTGTATTAGATGATTTAGGAGGAAAGGTCATGGGTTTCTGAACCCATGGTTCTCTTTCTCTACCGTGCTTCCTAGCAACAAAATCTCTCTTATCATAACGTTGATTCTTTGATTGTGGGTTATCAAGATCAACAGAAGGTTCAATCTCTACATTATTATTTTTGCTAGGTTGAACATCAACATGAACATTATTATTAACATTATCACTAGGTTCATGTTCATCACCTGATTGTGTTCAGAGATAGAAATATCATTGGGATTCTCAGGTGTGTCTACAGTAGGTTCACTAGAAGCATGCAAAGTCCTATCGTTTTTCTTTTTCTTCTTTTTAGAAGAACTAGGTGCCTCTAAATTATTTCTCTGAGAATCTTGCTCGATTCTCTTAGGGTGGCCTTCAGGATACAAAGGTTCCTGAGTCATTCTACCAGTTCTAGTAGCCACTCTAACAGCAAAGTCATTTTTATTGTTTAATTCATCAAGCAAATCATTTTGAGCTTTAAGTACTTGCTCAGCTTGAGTAGCAACCATAGAAGCATATTTGCTAACGAGTTTGAGTTCACTTTTAACTCTAACCATGTTATCTCTCACACGTCGTATCTCGAAAGCATTATTCTTTAACTCTCTACCAACATAAGCATTAAAACTTTCTTGTCTAGCCATAAAGTCATCAAATTCATCTAAGCAAGGGCTATGGAATTTAGTAGAGGTAATTTCAACTTTATCATATCTATAGAGAGAATTTACCTTTACTACCTGTGTAGGGTTATCAAGACAATGAGGTTCTTCGACAGGCGGTATATTAAGACCATGTATTTCTTCAATAGGTGGTAAATTCTTAACATTCAGCTTTAATACCTTTTTCTTTCATTGATTTCTTTGCTTCTTGCATATCTTCAGGACTGAGAAATAAAACACCTCTCTTCTTCGGAGTGGGTTTAGGAATAGGCTGAGGAGTTGGCTCAATTGGTTCAGGAATTGCCTTAGGAATTGGCTCAGGAAGAGTCCAATTATTTTCATTAGTCAACATATTATTCGATAGTAATTCAACTTCGTCGACTGTTCTTTCCCTGAAAATACAACCAGCACAACTATCCAAATAGTCCTTGGAAGCATCGGTTAGTCCATTATAAAAGATATCAAGTATTTCATTTTTCTTGAGAGGATGATCAGGCAAAGCATTAAGTAACCGGAGAAGCCTCCCCCAAGCTTGTGGGAGACTCTCTTCTTTGATTTGCACAAAATTATATATTTCCTACAAGGCAGCTTGTTTCTTATGAGCAGGAAATATTTAGCGAGAAGTAATAAATCATATCACGGGACTACGCACACAACCAGGAGCAAGAGAATTATACCAAGACTTAGCATCACCCTTTAATGAGAACGGAAATATCTTAAGGATATAAAAATAGTGAGATTTATCATCATGAGCAAACAGGGTAGCTATATCATTCAACTTGGTAAGATGTGCCACAACAGTTTCAGATTCAAGGCCATAACAAGGATCAGATTCAACTAAAGTAATAATCTCAGGATCAACAGAGAATTCGTAATCCTCAGTAACACAGATAAGTGAAGTAGAAAAAGCAGGTTCAGCTTTCATTCTAGCATTAAGAGACTGCTGCTTCCATTTAGATAATAATTCCTTAAGATCATATCTATCATTGCAAGCAAAGATAGCTCTAGCTGCTTCTTCATTCATAACATAACCCTCAGGAACAACAGGCAATTCATAATCATTGGGAGAATTTTCATCATCACTATCATCAATAATAGCATCTTCAATAATTTCACCCCCTAACTCTAGCAAGTTGTTCATCAAGAAATTCACCTAATGGCAAAGTAGTATCACGCACAGATGTAGTTTCATCATAAGTATCATGCATAGCAGAAGTGGCATCATCAATAACATGCGACATATCAGAATTCATAGCAGTAGCAGGTTTAGGTGTCGCAAGCTTACTCAAAATAGAAGGAGAATCTAGTGTAGAGCTAGATGGCAGTTCCTTACCTCCCCTCGTAGTTGATGAATAGATCGTAGTTTTCACGACTTTCAAGTTCTTCATAGTGATCAAAAGATATAAATCCCAAGCGACTCAGAAAATAGAGCTATGCTCCCCGGCAACGGCGCCAGAAATTAGTCTTGATAACCCACAAGTGTAGGGGATCGCAACAGCTTTCCAGGGTAAAGTATTCAACCCAAATTTATTGATTTGACACAAGGGGAGCGAAAGAATATTCTTGAGTATTAGCAGTTGAGTTGTCAATTCAACCACACCTGGATAACTTAGTATCTGCAACAAAGTATTTAGTAGCAAAGTAGTATGATAATAAAGGTAACGGTAGCAAAAGTAATGTTTTTGGGTTTTGTAGTGATTGTAACAATGGCAACAGAAAAGTAAATAAGCGAAGACAATATGTGAAAAGTTCGTAGGCAATGGATTAGTGATGGATAATTATGTCGGATGTGATTCCTCATGTAATAGCTATAACATAGGGTGACACAGAACTAGCTCCAGTTAATCAATGTAATGTAGGCATGTATTCCGTAAATAGTCATACGTGCTTATGGAAAAGACCTTGCATAACATCTTTTGTCCTGCCGTCCCGTGGCAGCGGGGTCCTAGCGGAAACTAAGGGATATTAAGGCCTCCTTTTAATTGAGAACCGGAACAAAGCATTAACACATAGTGAATACATGAACTCCTCAAACTACGGTCATCACCGAAAAGTATCCCGATTATTGTCACTTCGGGGTTGTCAGATCATAACACATAATAGATGACTATAGACTTGCAAGATAGGATCAAGAACACACATATATTCATGACAACACAATAGGTTCAGATCTGAAATCATGGCACTCGGGCCCTAGTGACAAGCATTAAGCATAGCAAAGTCATAGCAACATCAATCTCAGAACATAGTGGATACTAGGGATCAAACCCTAACAAAACCAACCTGATTACATGGTAAATCTCATCCAACCCATCACCGTCCAGCAAGCCTACGACGGAATTACTCACGCACGGCGGTGACCATCACGAAATTGGTGATGGAGGATGGTTGATGATGATGACAGTGATGAATCCCCCTCTCTGGAGCCCCAAACGGACTCCAGATCAGCCCTCCTGAGACAGATTAGGGCTTGGCGGAGGCTCCGTATCGTAAAACACGATGAAACTTTCTCTCTGATTTTTTTTCTCCCCGAACGTGAATATATGGAGTTGGAGTTGAGGTCGGTGGAGGTCCAGGGGGCCCTTGAGATAGGGCACGCGCCCAGGGGGAGGGGGCGCCCCCCACCCTCGTGGACAGGGTGTGGGCTGCCTGGTCTTGATTCTTTCGCCAATATTTTTTATATTTTCCAAAAAGTGCCTCCGTGATTTTCAAGACATTCCGAGAACTTTTCTTTTCTACACATAAAACAACATCATGGCAGTTCTGCTGAAAACAGCGTCAGTTCGGGTTAGTTTCATTCAAATCATGCAAGTTAGAGTCCAAAACAAGGGCAAAAGTGTTTGGAAAAGTAGATATGTTGGAGACGTATCAATTGGTGGCATGACACGCAACGGATGGATGAGTCCAGTCTACCACTATTGCAGGCATATCCAGAAGTCAGCCTTGGCTAGCTTGGACTGCAATTCAAAGTTTCAAAATTCGAAAGCACGGAACCAAAAAATTTGGGTTCAGCGGCTACTGGGTTCTGTGAACAAATCAGGTTGACTGCAGATACCGGACGCTGTTTCATTTGATCACCATCTTTTTGGGTTGCATTTCTGTCGGTGTTATAAGAAGCAGGGTACCCAAACTTGCCTACCTGCAGCCCACGGCATGGCCCCCTCGACGGCCTGGTACAATCCATCTGCAAGACTGCCAAGACAAGACCCTCGCGAGGGGCCAGGCCTCACGAGGCGGACAACACCAAGACCTCCCAAGGGAGCGGCCTCCCTAGGTGATCTCTCGAGGAGCAGAGATTTCTATGCAGGTACCCAGCCTCACGAGGCTGCGATGACGTGAGCCATGACGACCGAGGCCAGGCGGGTGCCAGTGGGCATAGAGGAGACAATTTCCTCTTTGGTGCTAAGGAGGCAAGGACATACATGGGTTTCCGAGGAATCTCCCAAAGGTTTCTCATACGTCTCCAACGTATCTATAATTTTTGATGGTTCCATGCTATTATATTACCCGTTTTGGATGTTTATGGGCTTTACTATACACTTTTATATCATTTTTGGGACTAACCTACTAACCGGAGGCCCAGCCCGAATTGCTGTTTTTTTGCCTATTTTAGTGTTTCAAAGAGAAGGAATATTAAACGGAGTCCAAACGGAATGAAACCTTCGGGAGAGATCTTTTTGGAACAAATGCAATCCAGGAGACTTGGAGTGGACGTCAAGAAGCAGCCAAGGCGGCCACGAGGGTGCAGGGCGCGCCCTAGGGGGGTGGGCGCGCCCCCACCCTCGTGGGCCCCTCGTGGCTCCCCTGACCGACTTCCTTCGCCTATATATATCTACGTACCCCAAAAACATCCAGGAGCACCACGAAACCCTATTTCCTCCACCACAACCTCTGTACCCGTGAGATCCCATCTTGGAGCCTTTTCCGGCGCTCCGCCGGAGGGGGAATCGATCACGGAGGGCTTCTACATCATCGCCAAGGCCTCTCCGATGAGTTGTCTGTAGTTTACCATAGACCTTCGGGTCCATAGTTATTATCTAGATGCACTACAAAAAAAATACACTTCCGTGATGATACATTTTTGTCATAGTAGGTCGCGTTTTTTGTCATGCATGTACATCCATGACGATTTTATGACAGAATGAAGATAGTCATACCTGTGCTATCGTAGAAGTGTTCCATGACATTACCAAAATTATCATCACGGAAGTGTCCACTTCCATGACGATAAATCGCGCGTCATAGAAGTGCTTTCGTCAAGGGTGACCGACACGTGGCATCCACCCTAACGGAACGCCGTTAAGCTGTCGGGTCGGGTTTTGGATCCGATAACCTGTTAACAGCTCCGACCAATGGGGAGTTTCCACGTGTAAAATCATCATTGGCTGGAGGAAACACGTGTCGGCTCATCGTTGGGACAGATGTCATCCACTCATTGGACAGAAGGCGCCTATGATACGTCGGCACGTGGCACGGCCCAACAGAGGCCCATTCCTGTGAAAAGGCCGACCCGTTTGACTTGGCCAAAAGGTGGCGGGCCGGCCCATGGAAAGCCTATTAACGGCCTATTCGCATATAGCCCATTTACAACCCGCTAACCCAAGGCCCGTTACGCCCTATCCGAATTAGGCCCGGTAGCGTCATCTGGTCCATCCAATAAGATTCCAGCCCGTTGATAACCCACAAGTGTAGGGGATCACACCAGCTTCTGAAGATAGAGTATTCAACCCAAATTTATTGATTCGACACAAGGGGAGCAAAAGAATATTCTTAAGTATTAGCAGTTGAGTTGTCAATTCAACCACACCTGGATAACTTAGTATCTGCAGCAAAATATTTAGTAGCAAAAGTGGTATGATAGTAATGGTAACAGTGGTAAAAGTAAAGATAGCAGTTTTGTAGGAATTGTAACAGTAGCAACGGAAGAGTAAATAAGCGAAGCACAATATGTGAAAAGCTCGTAGGCATTGGATCAGTGATGGATAATTATGTCGGATGGGATTCCTCATGTAATAGCTATAACATAGGGTGACACAGAACTAGCTCCAGTTCATCAATGTAATGTAGGCATGTATTCCGAATATAGTCATACGTGCTTATCGAAAAGAACTTGCATGACATCTTTTGTCCTACCCTCCCGTGGCAGCGGGGTCCTAGTGGAAACTAAGGGATATTAAGGCCTCCTTTTAATAGAGAACCGGAACAAAGCATTAGCACATAGTGAATACATGAACTCCTCAAACTACAGTCATCACCGAGAAGTATCCCGATTATTGTCACTTCGGGGTTGTCGGATCATAACACATAATAGGTGACTATAGACTTGCAAGATAGGATCAAGAACTCACATATATATTCATGAAAACATAATAGGTTCAGATCTGAAATCGTGGCACTCAGGCCCTAGTGACAAGCATTAAGCATAGCAAAGTCATAGCAACATCAATCTCAGAACATAGTGGATACTAGGGATCAAACCCTAACAAAACTAACTTGATTACATGGTAAATCTCATCCACCCATCACCGTCCAACAAGCCAACGTGGAATTACTCATGCACGTCGGTGAGCATCATGAATTGGTGATGGAGGATGGTTGATGATGACGACGGCGATGAATCCCCCTCTCCGGAGCCACGAACGGACTCCAGATCAGCCCTCCCGAGAGAGATTAGGGCTTGGCGGCGGCTCCGTATCATAAAACACGATGAAAATTTCTCTGTGATTTTTCTCTCCGCGAAATGGAATATATGGAGTTGCAGTTGAGGTCGGTGGAGCGTCAGGGGGCCCATGAGACAGGGGGCGCGCCCAAGGTGGAGGGCGCGCCCCCCACACTCGTGGATAGGGTGTGGGCCCCCCTTGCCTTGATTCTTTCGCCAGTAATTTTTATATTTTCCAAAACTTATCTCCGTGGATTTTCAGATCATTCCAAGAACTTTTGTTTTCTGCACAATAAACAACATCATGGCAGTTCTGCTGAAAACAGCGTCAGTCCGGGTTAGTTTCATTCAAATCATGCAAGTTAGAGTCCAAAACAAGGGAAAACGTGTTTGGAAAAGTAGATACGTTGGAGACATATCAACTCCCCCAAGCTTAAACCTTTGCTTGTCCTCACGCAATTCAGTTGATAAATTGAAAGTGATAAAGAAAAACTTTTAGAAATTCTATTTGCTCTTGTTGTTGTAAATATGTAAAGCCAACATTCATGTTTTCAGCAAATATTATGAACTAACCATACTCACAATAACACTTAGGTCTCACAATTACTCATGTCAATGGCATAATCAGCTAGTGAGCCATAATAATAAAACTCAGATGACAACACTTTCTCAAAACATTCATAATTTTATATAACAAAATGGTATCTCGCTAGGCCTTTCTGAGACCATGAAACATAAATGTAGAGCACCTTTAAAGATCAAGGACTGACTAAACATTGTAATTCATGGTAAAAGAGATCCAGTCAAGTCATACCCAACATAAACCAATAGTAATGAACGCAAATGACAGTGTGCTCTCCAGCGGGTGCTTTTTAATAAGAAGGTGATGACTCAATATAAAAGTAAATAGATAGGCCCTTCGCAGAGGGAAGCAGGGATTTGTAGAGGTGCCAGAGCTCGATTTTAAAATAGAGAAGAATAACAATTTTGAGCGGCATACTTTCACTGTCAACACAACAACTATGAGATGGCTATATCTTCCATACTACATGCATTATAGGCAGTTCCCAAACAGAAAGGTAAAAGTTTATACTCCCCCACCACCAACAAGCATCAATCCATGGCTTGCTCGAAACAAAGAGTGCCTCCAACTAACAACAGCCCTGGGGGAGTTTTGTTTAATTATATTGATTTGCTTTATCTTTTTAGATCATGGGACTGGGCATCCCGGTTACCGGCCCTTTCTTGTTAATGAGGAGCGGAGTCCACTCCTCTTGAGAATAAGACACCTAGCATGGAAGATATAGGCAGCCCTAGTTGGAACATGAGCTGCTCGAGCATACAAAATTGAATTTCATTTGAAGGTTTGGAGTTTGGCACTTACAAATTTACTTGGAATGGCAGGTAGATACCGCATATCGGAAGGTATGGTGGACTCATATGGAACAACTTTGGGGTTTAAGGAGTTTGGATGCACAAGCAGTATTCCCGCTTAGTACAGGTGAAGGCTAGCAAAAGACTGGGAAGCGACCAACTGAGAGAGCGACAACAGTCATGAACATGCATTAAAATTAATTCACACCGAGTACAAGCATGAGTAGCATATAATCTACCATGAACATAAATATCATGAAGGCTATGTTGATTTGTTTCAACTACATGGGTGAACATGTGCCAAGTCGAGTCACTCAATTCATTCAAAGGAGGATACCATCCCATCATACCACATCATAATCATTTTAATAGCATGTTGGCATGCAAGGTAAACCATTATAACTCATAGCTAATCAAGCATGGCACAAACAACTATAATCTCTAAATGTCATTGCAAATATGTTTACTTCATAATAAGCTAAATCATGAACAATGAACTCATCATATTAACAAAAACAAGAGAGGTCGAGTTCATACCAGCTTTTCTCATCTCAATTAGTCCATCATATATCGTCATTATTGCCCTTCACTTGCATGACCAAACGATGTGTATAATAATAATAGTGCACGTGCATTGGACTAAGCTGGAATCTGCAAGCATTCAACTCAAGAGAGAAGACAAAGTAATATAGGCTCTAAGTTAAATAGACAATCATGCATATGAGAGCCACTAAACATTTTCAATATGGTCTTCTACTCTTGACCCCCAAAGGAAAGAAAAGAAAAGAAAATTATTTACATGGGAAAGCTCCCAACAAGTATGAAGAAGAACGAAAAATCTTTTTGGGTTTTCATTTTAATTCTACTACAAGCATGGAAATTAAACTAACTATTTTTTTGGTTTTCTTAAGGTTTATCAAACACACAAGAAGAAAGCTAGAAAAAAAGAAAATTAAACTAACATGGATAATACAATGAAAGAGTATGAGCACCGATAGCTTGAACAGTGTGTGAACATGAATGTAAAGTCAGTGAGAAATACGTACTCCACCAAGCTTAGGCTTTTGGCCTAAGTTGGTCTAATGCCAAGGGTAGCCAGGCTGATATCCGTAGTAGTAACTGGGGTCGTACTGAGATGTAGCAGCAAATGCTTCCTGAGCTGCGGCATGTTGGCGAGCTGCCTCCGCTCTCCCCTCGTGTTCAGCTGCCTCCTCCCTGGTAACAACATATCTTCCTTTTGCCTGGTAATCAAAAAGGAAAGGAGCAGGGAGAGTAACATGGACAGAGCTATGTCTGTCAAAGATTAGTCGATACTGAAGGAATTGTTCATTCCTCAAAAGAAAACGATGTTTGACCATAGCGTCATAATCTAAATAAGCAGGAGGCAACACCATATCCCCCTCTCGTGGGGATATACCAAGATAATTAGCCACACAGGTCGCATAAATTCCTCCAAATAAATCTCCAGCCCTACCACTATTATGCAACCTACGTGCAACTATTGCCCCAAGTTGTAATCTTTATTACCTAACATGGCACTCTTTAGGACACAAAGATCAGGGACACACATGTGACACGCTTCATCTTTACCATTAATGCATCTACCAATGAAGAGAGCAAAATAATGTATAGCAGGAAAATGAATGCTCCCTATTGTAGCTTGTGCTATATCCCTAGATTCTCCCACAATAATACTAGCAAGAAAGTCTCTAAATTCAGATTTGTGGGGATCATTAACATTGCCCCACTACGAAAGTTTGCAAGCAGTTGTAAAATCCTCTAAGTCCATGGTATAAGACTTATCATAAATATCAAACAGGACACTCTGAGAATTATGTGAACATTTATATTTAAGCCTTCTCACAAATGTATCAGTCAATTGATAGTACTGAGGACACTTATCTTGTAAGAAGTCCTCAAGATCGGCATTACGCACATATGCATCAAATTCATCCTTAAAGCCTGCATTGACTATAAAATCGTCTAATGGCCACTCACAAGCTCGCACTTCTGCGTCCCTCGGTAGTTCATCGTCTTGCTCATGCGTAGCAAGCCTGGGTCCTTTCTTTATCGAGGAACCACCTTGATACATTCTCCTAGACATATTGAATTTTCTGAAAAATTTCTGAAATTTTAGTAACTTCAAAATAATAGTGAATAAAACTAAACAAAATTGGTAGCAACTACTCCTACAAGTGCCTAGACTCTATATCATGCATTAGAATGGCTTGGGACCTCATAAATTTAACATGCAAGCTCAAGAACAGGGTCACCTATGCAGCAAAAATTTGCAATGAATAAAGCACTAGAACAAAAACTAATTGGACCAATGGAGGAGTCACATACCAAGAAACAATCTCCCAAAGCAGTTTTGTGAATGGAGCTTTGAGCAAGGAGATCGAAAATCACAGCAAAATGAGCTAGAACTCGTGCTTGAGCTGGATGAGGATTTTTTTGGGAAGAAGATGGAGTTTGTGGGTGCAGGAATAAGCGGAGGGGGCCCACCGTGGGCCCACGAGACAGGGGGGAGCGCACATGGGGTGTGGCCGCGTCCTCCACCCTCGTGGCCAGGTACTTGCCCCTCCTGCAGTATTTTCAGTGCCTAAAATCCTCAAATATTCCTCAAAAAATCATAATAAATTTGCAGGGCATTTGGAGCACTTTTATTTTCGGGATATTTTTTATTGCACGGATAATTCAGAAAATAGACATATAATACTATTTTTGCTTTATTTATTCTAAATAACAGAAAGTAAAAAGAAGGTACAAAAGGTTGTGCCTTCTAGTTTCATCCATCTCATGATCATCAAAATGAATCCACTAACAAGGTTGATCAAGTCTTGTTAACAAACTCATTCCGAATAACACGGAAATGGAGAAATTTCGAATAACACTAAGTTACCTCAACGGGGATATGAACATCCCAAACAATAAGAATATCATATTTTTTCTTGATTGTAGGAAGAGGAAATTCAAAACCTCCAATAATGATAGTTGGAATTTTTCCAATAGAATTGATGCTATGAACTTGAGGTTGTTTCCCCGGAAAGTGTACCGTATGCTCATTACCATTAACACGAAAAGTGACATTGCCTTTGTTGCAATCAATAACAGCCCTTGCAGTATTCAAAAAGGGTCTACCAAGGATAATCGACATACTATCGTCCTCGGGAATATCAAGTATAACAAAGTCCGTTAAGATAGTGACATTTGCAACCACAACAGGCACATCCTCGCAAATACCGACTGGTGTGGCAGTTGATTTATCAGCCATTTGCAAAGATATTTCAGTAGGTGTCAACTTATTCAATTCAAGTCTATGATATAAAGAGAGAGGCATAAAAGTAACACCGGCTCCAAGATCACATAAAGAAGTTTTAACATAATTTCTTTTAATGGAGCATGGTATAGTTGGTACCCCGAGGTCTTCAAGTTTCTTTGGTATTCCACCCTTAAAAGTATAATTAGCAAGCATGGTGGAAATTTCAGCTTCCGGTATCTTTCTTTTATTTGTGATGATATCCTTCATATATTTAGCATACAGATTTACTTTAAGCATATCAGTTAAGCGCATACGTAAGAAGATAGGTCTAATCATTTCAGCAAAGCGCTCAAAATCCTCATCATCTTTTGTCTTGGATGGTTTAGGTGGAAAGGGCATGGTTTTCTGAACCCATGGTTCTCTTTCTCTACCGTGCTTCCTAGCAACAAAATCTCTCTTATCATAACGTTGATTCTTTGATTGTGGGTTATCAAGATCAACAACAGGTTCAATCTCTACTTCATTATTATTTCTAGGTTGAGCATCAACATGAACATTATCATTAACGTTATCACTAGGTTCATGTTCATCACCTGATTGTGTTTCAGCATCAGAAATAGAAATATCATTGGTATTCTTAGGTGTGTCTACAACTGGTTCACTAGAAGCATGCAAAGTCCTACCGTTTCTCTTTTTCTTCTTTTTAGAAAAACTAGGTGCTTCTAAATTATTTCTCTAAGAACCCTGCTCGATTCTCTTAGGGTGGCCTTCATGATACAAAGGTTCCTGAGTCATTCTACCAGTTCTAGTAGCCACTCTAACAGCAAAGTCATGTTTATTATTTAATTCATCGAGCAAATCATTTTGAGCTTTAAGTACCTGCTCAGCTTGAGTGGTAACCATAGAAGTATATTTGCTAATGACTGTAAGTTCACCTTTAACTGTAGCCATATAATCACTCAAGCATCCTATTTCGAAAGAATTATTCTTTAATTCTCTACCAACATAAGCATTAAAACTTTCTTGTCTAGCCATAAAGTCATCAAATTCATTTAAGCAAGGGCTATGAAATTTAGTAGAGGGAATTTCAACTTTATCATATCTATAGAGAGAATTTACCTTTACTACGTGTGTCGGGTTATCAAGACAATGTGTTTCTTCAACAGGCGGTATATTAGGACCATGTATTTCTTCAATAGGAGGTAAATTCTTAACGTCTTCAGCTTTAATACCTTTTTCTTTCATTGATTTCTTTGCCTCTTGCATATCTTCAGGACTGAGAAATAGAACACCTCTCATCTTCGGAGTTGGTTTAGGGGTAGGCTCAAGAGTTGGCTCAATTGGCTCAGGAAGAGTCCAATTATTTTCATTAGTGAACATATTGTTCAATAGTAATTCAGCTTGGTCGACCGTTCTTTCCCTGAAAACACAACCAGCACAACTATCCAAGTAGTCCTTGGAAGCATCGGTTAGTCCATTATAAAAGATATCTAGTATTTCATTTTTCTTAAGCGGATGATCAGGCAAAGCATTAAGTAATCAGAGAAGCCTCTCCCAAGCTTGTGGGAGACTCTCTTCTTTGATTTGCACAAAATTATATATTGCCCGCAAGGCAGCTTGTTTCTTATGAGCAGGGAAATATTTAGCAGAGAAGTAATAAATCATATCCTGGGGACTACGCACACAACCAGGATCAAGAGAATTAAACCAAGTATTAGCATCACCCTTGAATGAGAACGGAAATATCTTAAGGATATAATAATAGCGAGACTTCTCATTATTACTAAACAGGGTGGCTATATCATTTAACTTGGTAAGATGTGCCACAACAGTTTCAGATTCAAGGCCATAAAAAGGATTAGATTCAACCAAAGTAATTATTTTAGGATCAACAGATAATTCATAATCCTTATCAGTAACATAGATAGGTGAAGTAGCAAAAGCAGGGTCAGGTTTCATTCTAGCATTAAGAGATTGTTGCTTCCATTTAGCTAATAACTTCTTAAGATCATATCTATCTTTGCAAGCAAAGATAGCTCTAGCAGCTTCCGCATTCATAACATAACCCTTAGGAACAACATGTAATTCATAATTAGGGGGATAACTTTCATCATCACTATCATCAATAATAGCATCTTCAAGAATTTCATTCTCTCTAACCCTAGCAAGTTGTTCATCAAGAAATTCACCTAATGGCAAAGTAGTATCACGCACAGAAGTAGTTTCATCATAAGTATCATGCATAGCAGAAGTGGCATCATTAATAACATGCGACATATCGAATTTATAGCGATAGCAGGTTTAGGTGTCGCAAGCTTACTAATAATGAAGGAGAATCTAGTGCAGAGCTAGATGGCAGTTCCTTACCTCCCCTCGTAGTTGAGGGCAAAATCTTGGTTCTTTCGTCTTTCAAGTTCCTCATAGTGATCAACAGATATAAATCCCAAGTGACTCAAAGAATAGAGCTATGCTCCCCCGCAACGGTGCTAGTAATTAGTCTTGATAACCCACAAGAGTAGGGGATCGCAACAACTTTCGAGGGTAGAGTATTCAACCCAAATTTATTGATTCGACACAAGGGGAACCAAAGAAAATTCTTAAGTATTAGAAGTTGAGTTGTCAATTCAACCACACCTGGATAACTTAGTATCTGCAGCAAAATATTTAGTAGAAAAAGTGGTATGATAGTAATGGTAACAGTGAAAGTAAAGATAGCAGTTTTGTAGGAATTGTAACAGTAGCAACGGAAAAGTAAATAAGCGAAGCAAAATATGTGAAAAGCATGTAGGCATTGGATTAGTGATGGATAATTATGTCGGATGTGATTCCTCATGTAATAGCTATAACATAGGGTGACACAGAACTAGCTCCAATTCATCAATGTAATGTAGGCATGTATTCCGAATATAGTCATACGTGCTTATGGAAAAGAACTTGCATGACATTTTTTGTCCTACCCTCCCGTGGCAGCGAGGTCCTAGTGCAAACTAAGGGATATTAAGGCCTCCTTTTAATAGAGAACCGGAACAAAGCATTAGCACATAGTCAATACATGAACTCCTAAAACTATGGTCATCACCGAGAAGTATCCCGATTATTGTCACTTCGGGGACCATAATACATAATAGGTGACTATAGACTTGCAAGATAGGATCAAGAACTCACATATATTCATGAAAACATAATAGGTTCAGATCCGAAATCATGGCACTCGGGCCCTAGTGACAAGCATTAAGCATAGCAAAGTCATAGCAACATGAATCTCAGAACATAGTGGATACTAGGGATCAAACCCTAACAAAACTAACTTGATTACATGGTAAATCTCATCCAACCCATCACCGTCCAGCAAGCCTACGATGGAATTACTCACGCACAACAGTGAGCATCATGAAATTGGTGATGGAGGATGGTTGATGATGACGACGGCGACGAATCACCCTCTCCGGAGCCCCTAACGGACTCTAGATAAGCCCTCCCGAGAGAGATTAGGGCTTGGCGGCGGCTCCGTATCGTAAAACACGATGGAAATTTCTCTCTGATTTTTTTCTCCGCGAAACGGAATATATGGAGTTGGAGTTGAGGACGGTGGAGCGTCAGGGGGCCCACGAGACAGGGGGCGTGCCCAGGGGGGAGGGCGCGCCCCCACCCTCATGGACAGGGTGTGGGCCCCCTGGCCTTGATTCTTTCGCCAGTATTTTTGATACATTCCAAAACTTATCTCCATGAATTTTCAGGTGATTCCGAGAACTTTTGTTTTCTGCACAATAAACAACATCATGGCAGTTCTGCTGAAAACAGCGTCAGTCCGGGTTAGTTTCTTCAAATCATGCAAGTTAGAGTCCAAAACAAGGGCAAAAGTGTTTGGAAAAGTAGATACATTGGCGACGTATCACCCGTTTTCACTTCTGGCCCATGTATGGCCCATGACGTCTTTCGGCCCATATGAGGCCCTTTGTAACTCTTGGCCCATTAACGGCCCGCGGTGAAACTGGCCCGTAATTAACAGTGTATCACTTTACACCCATTAATGGCCCATGGTGAAACTGGCCCGTAATGAACAGTGTATCACTTTATACCCATTAACGTCCCGTTATTCCGTTGGGGCATTTCCAGCCCATGTTATCTTTCGGCTTTCTAAGAGCCATTTATTCTTGGGCTCATTTCGAGCATTCGTTTACTTACGGCCCGTTACTGTCATTTTCTGCTTGTGGGCCAAATTCAGCCCGTGGTTACAGTCAGCCCGTTTGTGGTCCGTTAATATGTTGGGCCGTTTTCATAACATCATCAAATACGGCCTATTAACGATGGCCCGTTATGGTCGGCCCATGAACGGATGATTCCAACTCTAGCCCGTTTACGGCCATAATGCGGCCTGTTATTGGCCCATGTTTGTTAATCGATCATCTGCCCGTATAAGGCCCATTGATGATCTGAACCGTAGAAGGCCCATTGTTTCTACGACCCGTAGAAGGCCCACTGTTTCTACGGCCCATAGAAGGCCCACTGTTTCTACGGCCCGTAGGA
Organism: Aegilops speltoides; assembly: GCA_021437245.1. Classification (NCBI taxonomy): domain Eukaryota; kingdom Viridiplantae; phylum Streptophyta; class Magnoliopsida; order Poales; family Poaceae; genus Aegilops; species Aegilops speltoides. Next base: position 204,246,979 of record CM038143.1, read on the forward strand.
GGCCGAGTGTCACTACAGTAAATATTAGCCCATGGTTATTGTGGCCTAGTTTTAAAAAATAGGTTATTGCATCCACTAGCAAACCGCGGAAAAAGAACCGCAATGACTACAAGCAAACAAATAAACAAGACAACAAGGAAATAAATAAGCAAGCAACTTACGCAAGGCTATCATGGCTATCACACATATTACATCCACTGGGCATCAAAGTTCGCCACTAGTGCAAATAAACGCGCCGACAAAAGAATATACAAAACTGAGAGCACTGCAGAAGGCACTAGGCTTGGCCAGGCAGGGCCCCCAAATAGCCAAAGAAGCTGAGTAGACCTCAGTTGTGTCAACGATAGATGCATCAACACTAGATTTATGGCATGATGGTGCGCACGGCAGTCCTCTAACATCTTCATTGCATCTTTGACTTCAAGTCGGAGCTGAGCTGAAGCAAGCCTTTCCGCTTTAAGTTGAGACTGGAGAAGTCGAACTGATTGAGGCAGCGACTACACAAAGGTTGTCTCACACCTGCTGGTGAGTAGCTTCAACTCACTGTCTTCATCAAGACAGGACCTTGGGGTCATCTCGCTGTCCTCAAGATGGTTTGGCTCGCTATCTTCCCTTAAGTTCTGCCTGGTGTAAGAGATACGACTCTGAAAGAGAAACAAGGAGACACGTAACAGGTTTCACAATTATATAAGCAAATAAATTGATCTGTTCTACATAAGGAACATGTTTTTGCAACTACAATTTGAAACTGGCAGTTGTTGCAAACATCCAATCAGATGTAAACAGCAAAGCAAACGACAGTGGAGGAAATGATGCCTATCCAAATCTATACTAGAATAAAGTTTGAAGGCTTGAGAAGGATGAACTTACATTACATGTTAACACGGGTTGGACAAAGCCCTTCTCCATGTTGATGGAAGGATAATTCAATAAATTCCCCAAAGAAAATTCTTTATAAGCGTTGCCATTATTCTACATTTTGCAAAGAGTAAATATAGATCAAATAATATTGTAAGAAACAGAGGATAATGAAGCTCAGGTGCATGCTGATGATACATAATCAAATAGCAATTAATTAAGTACAGCATTACAAGGCAAAAGGGAGAGGTACTGACAAGAGCAATGCAGAGCCCAATATTGTTTTGAGATCGTATGATCCTTTGAGCAAAGAGATTCATCTGTAATTAGTTTTCATACAAGAGAGAAGGTAAGGCACAAGCAGAAATTTAGGAGTTCAAATTTTGAATTGATATCATAGACAGTACCTGACGCTGGGCTCCCAGTAGTTCTAATAGGGGTTTGGCCACTGGAGTAGGGGTAAAGTGTGGAACGGTTGGGCCTGTGTTTTCTGTGGCTGCTGATCTATCTGATTTAACAGGTATCACTACCTTTTCCAAACACCTAGTTTGTACTCCTTGAGGATCTGCACTCACCCTCTTCCTTTTGGACACCTATTACGAAAGAACAACATTTGACTGGAAAAACATAGTGTGACGACACATGGAATAGGTACAGAAAATGGATAGGTATGGCATATACTCATATATGATGCTTAAGCTAAGCAGATGGTGTAACAAAGTAGAAGCAATGCAAGAGGTCGGATGCAAAATATGTGCGACCAATATAACTTTGGAAAGTTAGAGCAAGCACCTTGATGGGTGAATAAGATAGGCCATCCTCCACCATGCCAAGTTTGTTAGCTAGTGGATTGTTCCGCAATATTCCTCTCATGCGCCCATTCTCATATTCATTTTGATAATGTTCAATATGTGACATGCATGAAAACATAAAGCAAAAGAGATTTTCTTTGTAATGCAGAAGTGATTCTAATCCAATACTGCCTCCCTATAAACCCCTTTGTGCTATCTCTGCAATTCTTTTAAGAGATGCCATGCATGCTGTAATTTGTTGTGTGCATTAATATCACGTGGCCTACTACTCAAAATATGAGAGCTCCAGAAGTGATGACACTTCGCAGATGACAACTTCAACATATAGTAAAGAAGAACAAGTCAACCTGACCTGGAAGATTCAAAATATACTAAGGGAGAACAACTCGACCTGACCAGTCGACCGCAAGAGAAGAGTATCATCTTAAAGAAGAGCAGAAGAGCAAGCAGATTGAAGATATTACAAGTCTTTCAATACAATGTCGGTTGGCCACCCATGATGAACCAGAGCACACAGAGAAATACTATTTTTTTTCCGGTCTCTCCATATGTGGCTCACATGCATTTCGAAACTAAAGTAGGAACATTTAGCTAACCAATTAAACATCTCTCAGTTTTACTAATATCAGCAATAATATCATATATGAATTTGTACAACTAAGCTTGTTTAGCTCGATGGGTGGAGCAGTGCTATTACGACACGAACCACGTAGGCTGATTGTGGCCATCTGATAACCCACACGCGCCGGGGATCGCAACAGCTTTCAAGGGTAGAGTATTCAAACCAAATTTATTGATTCGACACAAGGGGAGCCAAAGGATATTCTTAAGTATTAGCAGTTGAGTTGTCAATTCAACCACACCTGGATAACTTAGTATCTGCAGCAAAGTATTTAGTAGCAAAGTAGTATGATAGTAATGGTAATAGTGGCAAAAGTAAAGATAATAGTTTTGCAGTAATTGTAACAGTAGCAACGAAAAAGTGAATAAGCTAAACACAGTATGTGTAAAGCTCGTAGGCATTGGATACGATTCCTCATGTAATAGATATAACATAGGGTGACAAAGAACTAGCTCCAGTTCATCAATGTAATGTAGGCATGAATTCTGAATATAGTCATACGTGCTTATGGAAAAGAACTTGCATGACATCTTTTGTCCTACCCTCCCATGACAGCGGGGTCCTAGTGGAAACTAAGGGATATTAAGGCCTCCTTTTAATAGAGAATCGGAACAAAGCATTAGCACATAGTGAATACATGAACTCCTCAAACTACGGTCATCACTGAGAAGTATCCCGATTATTGTCACTTCGGGGTTGTCGGATCATAACACATAATAGGTGACTATAGACTTACAAGATAGGATCAAGAACTCACATATATTCATGAAAACATAATAGGTTCAGATCTGAAATCATGGCACTCAGGCCCTAGTGACAAGCATTAAGCATATCAAAGTCATAGCAACATCAATCTCAGAACATAGTGGATACTAGGAATCAAACCCGAACAAAACTAACTTGATTACATGGTAAATCTCATCCAACCCATCACCGTCCAGCAAGCCTACGATGGAATTACTCACGCACGGTGGTGAGCATCATGAAATTGGTGATGGAGGATGGTTGATGATGACGACGGCGACAAATCCCCCTCTCCGGAGCCCCGAACGGACTCTAGATCAGCCCTCCCGAGAGAGATTAGGGCTTGGCGACGGCTCCGTATCGTAAAACGCAATGAAACTTTATCTCTGATTTTTCTCTCCGTGAAACGGAATATATGGAGTTGGAGTTGAGGTCAGTGGAGCCACAGGGGGGCCACGAGACAGGGGGCGCGCCCAGGGGGGAGGGCGTGCCCCCACCCTCGTGGACAGGGTGTGGGCCCCCTGGCCCTGATTCTTTCACCTGTATTTTTTATATTTTCCAAAACTTATCTCTGTGGATTTTCAGGTCATTCCGAGAACTTTTGTTTTCTGCACAATAAACAACACCATGGCAGTTCTGCTGAAACAACGTCAGTCCGGGTTAGTTTCATTCAAATCATGCAAGTTAGAGTCCAAAACAAGGGCAAAAGTGTTTGGAAAAGTAGTTACGTTGGAGACGTATCAACTCCCCCAAGCTTAAACCTTTGCTTGTCCTCATGCAATTCAGTTGATAAACTGAAAGTGATAAAGAAAAACTTTTACAAACTCAGTTTGCTCTTGTTGTTGTAAATATGTAAAGCCAACATTCAAGTTTTCAGCAAGTATTATGAACTAACCATACTCACAATAACACTTAGGTCTCATAATTACTCATATCAATGGCATAATCAGCTAGCGAGCCATAATAATAAAACTCGGATGACAACACTTTCTCAAAACAAGCATAATATGATATACCAAAATGGTATCTCGCTAGCCCTTTCTAAGACCCGCAAAACATAAATGCAGAGCACCTTTAAAGATCAAGGACTGACTAAACATTGTAATTCATGGTAAAAGAGATCCAGTCAAGTCATACCCAATATAAACCAATAGTAATGAATGCAAATGACAGTGTGCTCTCTTGTTGTTGCTTTTTAATAAGAAGGTGATGACTCAACATAAAAGTAAATAGATAGGCCCTTCGCAGAGGGAAGCATGGATTTGTAGAGGTGCCAGAGCTCGATTTTAAAATAGAGATGGATAACATTTTGACTGGCATACTTTCACTGTCAACGCAACAACTATGAGATGGCTATATCTTCCATACTACATGCATTATAGGCAGTTCCCAAACAGAATGGTAAAATTTTATACTCCCCCACCACCAACAAGCATCAATCCATGGCTTTCTCGAAACAACGAGTGCCTCCAACTAACAACAGCCCTGGAGGAGTTTTGTTTAATTATATTGATTTGCTTGGATCTTTTTGGATCATGGGAATGGGCATCCCGGTTACCGGCCCTTTCTCGTGAATGAGGAGCGGATTCCACTCCTCTTGAGAATAACACACCTAGCATGGAAGATACATGCAACCCTACTTGAAACATGAGCTGCTCGAGCATACAAAAGAGAATTTCATTTGAAGGTTTGGAGTTTGGCACATACAAATTTACTTGGAACGGCAGGTAGATACCGCATATAGGAAGGTATGCTGGACTCATATGGAACAACTTTGGGATTTAAGGAGTTGGGATGCACAAGAAGTATTCCCGCTTAGTACAGGTGAAGGCTAGCAAAAGACTGGGAAGCGACCAACTGAGAGAGCGACAACAGTCATGAACATGCATTAAAATTAATTTACACCGAGTACAAGCATGAGTAGGATATAATCTACCATGAACATAAATATTGTGAAGGCTATGTTGATTTATTTCAACCACATGCATGAACATGTGCCAAGTCGAGTCACTTAATTCATTCAAAGGAGGACACCATCCCATCATACCACATCACAATCCTTTTAGCAACATGTTGGCACGCAAGGTAAACCATTATAACTCATAGCTAATCAAGCATGGCGCAAGCAACTATAATCTCTAAATGTCTTGGGAAATATGTTTACTTCATAATAAGCTGAATCAGGAACGATGAACTCATCATATTTACAAAAACAAGAGAGGTCGAGTTCAAACTAGCTTCTCTCATCTCATTCAGTCCATCATATATCGTCATTATTGCCTTTCACTTGCACGACCGAACGATGTGTATAATAATAATAGTGCACGTGCATTGGACTAAGTTGGAATCTGCAAGCATTCAAATCCAGTGAGAAGACAAAGTAATATCGGCTCTAAGTTAAATAAACAATCATGCATATAAGAGCCACTAAACATTTTCAATATGATCTTCTACTCTCGACCCCAAAGGAAGGAAAAGAAACAAAAACTATTTACACGGGAAAGCTCCCAACAAGTAAAAAGAAGAACGAGAAATCTTTTTTGGTTTTCATTTTAATTCTACTACAAGCATGGAAATTAAACTAACTATTTTTTTTGGTTTTTCTCAAGGTTTATCAAACACACAAGAAGAAAACTAGGAAAAGAAAATTAAACTAGCATGGATAATACAATGAAAGAGTATGAGCACCGACAACTAGAATAGTGTGTGAACATGAATGTAAAGTTGGTGAGAAATACGTACTCTCCCAAGCTTAGGCTTTTTGCCTAAGTTGGTCTAATGCCAGGGGTAGCCTGGCTGATATCCGTAGTTATGGCTGGGTCGTCTTGAGATGCAGTGACAAAGGCCTCCTGAGCTGCGGCATGTTGGCGAGCCGCCTCCGCTCTACCCTCGTGTTCAGCTGCTTCCTCCCTGGTAACCACATATCTTCCTTTTTCCTGGTAATAAAAAAGGAAAGGAGCAGGAAGAGTAACATGGACAGAGCTATGTCTGTCAAAGATTAGTCGATACTGGAGGAATTGTTCATTCCTCCTAAGAAAATGATGTTTGACCATAGCGTCATAATCTAAATAAGCAGGAGGCAACACCATATCCCCCTCTCGTGGGGCTATACCAAGATAATTTGCCACACGAGTCGCATAAATTCCTCCAAATAAATCTCCAGCCCTACCATTGTTATGCAACCTATGTGCAACTATTGCCCCCAAGTTGTAATCTTTATTACTTAACACGACACTCTTGAGGACACAAAGATCAGGGACACACATATGACATGCTTCATCTTTTCCGTTAATGCATCTACCAATGAAGAGAGCAAAAAAATGTATAGCAGGAAAATGAATGCTCCCTATGGTAGCTTGTGCTATATCCCCAGATTCTCCCACAGTAATACTAGCAAGAAAGTCTCTAAATTCAGATTTGTAGGGATCATTAACATTGCCCCACTGTGGAAGTTTGTAAGCAGTTGTAAAATCTTCTGAGTCCATGGTATAAGATGTATCATAAATATCAAACAGGACACTCTCAGAATTACTTGAACATTTATATTTGAACCTTCTCACAAATGAATCAGTCAATTCATAGTACTGAGGACACATATCTTGTAAGAAGTCCTCAAGATCGGCATTACGCACATATGCGTCAAATTCATCCTTGAAGCCTGCATTAACCATAAAATCGTCTGATGGCCACTCACAAGCTCGCACTTCTGCGTCCCTCGGTAGTTCATCATCTTACTCACGCATAGCAAGCCGAGGTCCTTTATTTATTGAGGAACCACCTTGGTACATTCTCCTACACATATTTCTTTTTCTGAAAAATTTCTGAAATTTTAGTAACTTCAAAATAAAAGTGAATAAAACTAAACAAGATTGGTAGCAACTACTCATACAAGTGCCTAGAGCCTATATCATGCATTAGAATTACTTGGGCCCTCATAAATTTGAAATGCAAGCTCAAGAACAGGGTCACCTATGCAGCAAAAATTTGCAATGAATAAAGCACTATAACAAAAACTAATTGGACCAATGGAGGAGTCACATACCAAGCAACAATCTCCCAAAGCTGTTTTGTGAATGGAGCTTTGAGCAAGGAGATCGAAAATCGCAGCAAAATGAGCTAGAACTCGTGGTTCAGCTGGATGGGGATTTTTTTGGGAAGAAGATGGAGTGTGTGGGTGTAGGAATAAGTGGAGGGGGGCCACCATGGGCCCACGAGACAGGGGGCACGCCCAGGGGTTGTGGGTGCGCCCTCCACACTCGTGGCCAGGTGCTTGCCCCTCATGCAGAGTTTTGTGTGCTTAAAATCCTCAAATAATCCATAAAAAATAATACTAAATTTGCAGGGCATTTGGAGCACTTTATTTTCGGGATATTTTTTGATTGCATGGATAATTCAGAAAACAGACATATAATACTATTTTTGCTTTATTTTTTTTAAATAACAGAAAGTAAAAAGAGTGTACGGAGGTTGTGCCTTCTAGTTTCATCCATCTCATGACCATCAAAATGAATCCACTAACAAGGTTGATTATGTCTTGTTAATAAACTCATTCCAAATAACACGGAACCGGAGAAATTTCGAATAACACTAAGTTACCTCAACGGCGATATGAACATCCCCAACAATAAGAATATCATACTTTTTCTTGATAGTAGGAAGAGGAAATTCAAAACCTCCAATAATGATAGTTGGAATTTTTCCAATAGAATTGATGCTTTGAACTTGAGATTGTTTCGTCGGAAAGTGTACTGTATGCTCATTACCATTAACATGAAAAGTGACATTGCCTTTGTTGCAATCAATAACTGCCCCTACAGTATTCAAAAAGGGTCTATCAAGGATAATCGACATACTATCGTCCTCGGGAATATCAAGAATAACAAAGTCTGTTAAGATAGTGATATTTGCAACCACAACAGGCACATCCCCACAAACTTCGACAGGTATAGTAGTTGATTTATCAGCCATTTGCAAAGATATTTCAGTAGGTGTCAACTTATTCAATTCAAGTCTACGACATAAAGAGAGAGGCATAACACTAACACCGGCTCCAAGATCACATAAAGCTGTTCTAACATAATTTCTTTTAATGGAGCATGGTATAGTTGGTACCCCTGGATCTCCAAGTTTCTTTGGTATTCCACCTTTAAAAGTGTAATTAGCAAGCATGGTGGAAATTTCAGCTTCCGGTATCTTTCTTTTATTTGTAATGATATCCTTCATATATTTAGCATAAGGATTTACTTTAAGCATATCAATTAAGCGCATACGTATGAAGATAGGTCTAATCATTTCAGCAAAGCGCTCAAATCCTCATCATCCTTTGTCTTGGATGGTTTAGGAGGAAAGGGCATGGGTTTCTGAACCCATGGTTCTCTTTCTCTACCGTGCTTCCTAGCAATAAAATCTCTCTTATCATAACGTTGATTCTTTGATTGTGGGTCATCAAGATCAACAACAGGTTCAATCTCTACATCATTATTTTTGCTAGGTTGAGCATCAACATGAACATTATCATTAACATTATCACCAGGTTCATGTTCATCACCTGATTGTGTTTCAACATCAGAAATAGAAATATCATTGGGATTCTTAGGTTTGTCAACAACAGGTTCACTAGAAGCATGCAAAGTCCTATCGTTTTTCTTTTTCTTCTCTTTAGAAGAACTAGGTGCCTCTAAATTATTTCTCTAAGAATCTTGCTCGATTCTCTTATGGTGGCCTTCAAGATACAAAGGTTCCTGAGTCATTCTACCGGTTCTAGTAGCCACTCTAACAGCAAAGTCATTTTTATTATTTAATTCATCAAGCAAATGATTTTGAGCTTTAAGTACTTGCTCAGCTTGAGTGGCAACCATGGAAGCATATTTGCTAATGAGTTTAAGTTCACCTTTAACTCTAGCCATATAATCACTCAAGCGTCCTATGTTGAAAGCATTATTCTTTAATTCTCTACCAACATAAGCATTAAAACTTTCTTGTCTAGACATAAAGTCATCAAATTCATCTAAGCATGGGCTATGAAATTTAGTAGAGGGAATTTCAACTTTATCATATCTATAGAGAGAATTACCTTTACTACCTGTGTCGGGTTATCAAGACAATGTGTTTCTTCTACAGGCGGTATATTAAGACCATGTATTTCTTCAATAGGTGGTAAATTCTTAACATCTTCAGCTTTAATACCTTTTTCTTTCATTGATTTCTTTGCCTCTTGCATTTGTTCAGGATTGAGAAATAAAACACCTCTCTTCTTCGGAGTGGGTTTAGGAATAGGCTTAGGAGTTGGCTCAATTGGTTCGGGAATTGCCTCAGGAATTGGCTCAGGGAGAGTCCAATTTTTTTCATTAGTCAACATATTATTCAATAGTAATTCAGTTTGGTCGACTGTTCTTTCCCTGAAAACATAACCAGCACAACTATCCAAGTAGTCCTTGGAAGCATCAGTTAGTCTATTATAAAAGATATCAAGTATTTCATTTTTCCTAAGAGGATGATTAGGCAAAGCATTAATTAACTGAAGAAGCCTCCCCCAAGTTTGTGGGAGACTTTCTTCTTTGATTTGCACAAAATTATATATTTCCCGCAAGGCAGCTCGTTTCTTATGAGCAGGGAAATATTTAGCAGTGAAATACTAAATCATATCCTGGGGACTGCGCACACAACCAGGATCAAGAGAATTAAACCAAGTCTTAGTATCACCCTTTAATGAGAACGGAAATATCTTAACGATATAATAATAGCGAGACTTCTCATCATTAGCAAACATGGTGGCTATATCATTCAACTTGGTAAGATGTGCCACAACAGTTTCAGATTCAAGGCCATAAAAAGGATCAGATTCAACCAACGTAATTATTTCAGGATCAATAGAGAATTCATAATCCTTATTAGTAACACAGATAGGTGAAGTAGAAAAAGCAGGGTCAGGTTTCATTCTAGCATTAAGAGATTGCTGCTTCCATTTAGCTAATAACTTCTTAAGATCATATCTATCTTTGCAAGCAAAGATATCTCTAGCAGCTTCCTCATTCATAACATAACCCTCAGGAACAACAGGTAATTCATAATTAGGGGGAGAACTTTCATCATCACTATCATCAATAATAGCATCTTCAATAATTTCATTCTCTCTAACCCTAGCAAGTTATTCATCAAGAAATTCACCTAATGGCAAAGTAGTATCATGCATAGCAGAAGTGGCATCATCAATAACATGCGACATATCAGAATTCAAAGCAGTAGCAGGTTTAGGTGTCGCAAGCTTACTAATAACAGAAGGAGAATCTAGTGCAGAGCTAGACGGCAGTTCCTTACCTCCCCTCGTAGTTGAGGGCCAGTATTTTTTATATTTTCCAAAACTTATCTCCGTGGGTTTTCAGGTCATTCTGAATACTTATGTTTTCTGCACAATAAACAACACCATGGCAGTTCTGCTAAAAACAGCATCAGTCCGGGTTAGTTTCATTCAAATCATGCAAGTTAGAGTCCAAAACAAGGGCAAAAGTGTTTGGATAAGTAGATACGTTGGAGAGATCATCATCATAAAATGGGGAAACCATAAGCATGATGAGTACAGTGTGGACCGTGGTAGTGGGATGGCAGATCTAAAGCTGCAAACCGCGCAAAGGGTAGTTAGCAACCGATGTTTGCTTTGAAATAACAACTAAGATTTGGTATGGACAAGAAAGTACGGTCAACAAGTGAAAAAGAAATGCAATTATGCTGTCTCTCTATATGTCGCGACATGCATTTGGAAACTCAAGTGGGACCTTTAGCTAACCAATTAAATGTGTCAGTTAACTAATATCAGTATCATATCACAATCATATTTGAACAACTAAGCTTTCGAATTCTGAGTGTTGTGTTGTTTAGCTTGAAGGGTGGAGTAATGCTAGTACGACAAAAAGCACCTACTCAGATCATAGTAGAGTAGATAAAAGGGGAAAACCCTAAGCATCAAGAGAAAAATCAGGAAAGTGGAACTAGCTGGACAAGTGGGTGGTGCACATGCTTTTCGAAACGAATATAGGAACATTAGGTGACCAATTAAACGTTCTCTGTTTTAGTGATATGAGCATCATATCAGATTCGTATTTCAACACGTAAGCTTTGGGTTTAGGTCTTGAGGAGCAGTGCTAGCATGCCACGAAGCACCTACGATGATGGTAGTGAATATAAAGGGGGGAAACCATAAGCTTTACGAGTATAGTGCCCGTGCAATAGCGGATTTGAAGCTGCAAACTGGACAAAGCTACTTCGCAACCAATGTTTGCTTTCAACTAGCCACTACGATTTGGTACAGACAAGAAAAGTACAGTAAACAAATTATGATCTATTTTCCAGGTGAGATCAATAACTTAAGCACATATGGAAGAGTACCACCTCTCTTGCGACACCATGTAGGCCTATGCTGATATGTTGAGGGTGCTGCGGGTGCGATGGCTGTCGACGGAGGGGAAGAAGACTTTAGACGGCAGACGACCGGGTTGGGGGATATATCCTGTTGCCGTGGACGAGGCGGTCGTAGGAGCGGCAACGGCAAGGTGGACGACGGCGCCGATGAAGCGAGAGGAGGCGATGAAAGGATCCTGGTCCAGCGCCGTGGATGAGAGACGTCCATCTCTTGAAGTGGACGACGGGGTAGGGGTAGCGGCTCTGGCAAGGTGGAGGATGGGGTGGCGGACGGAGGAGGCTGGCCGTAGTGCGGAGGTTGTCGTGCCGCCGACGGTGTATGAATGGGGAAATGGAAGGGAGGGGGGATCTCAAACTTTGGGAGGCGCTTTTCTGAAATGTGGGAAAATTACGAACTTATCCCCCGTTTAAAATTTCGGACATCGCGTCGGTTGGGGATAGGACGGTAATCTCGCATCTCCCAAATATTTGCCGGTAACTATTTCGGGCGAGGAGAGTGTGTTTTTCCGCCCATGGTTGGCACCCACGGTGTATGAACGGGGCTGACAGGTAGGGCGGTCATGTCACGTCTGAGGGAAGTTACACATCTGCCCCTATTTAAAATATTAGCCTACATCAATTTTGGACGAGGAGAGTTTGGTTTGCCGCCCACCGTGTATGAATGGGGAAATGGAGGAAGAGACACATGTCTTTCAGATGAGCTTGAATCAAATGTGTTTTGCCGCCCACGTTTGGCGCCCACCGTGTCTGAATGGGCTCAGAGGCCGTCGTGTCACGTCTGATTGAAGTTACTAGTCTACCCCTATCGACATCAGTGTAAATCCGGTCGTTAAGGATGTCAAGTGTCAGGGCTAGACAGTAATTTCCATCTCGCAAACACTTGTTTCGGGCAGCCCACAAATCATAGTGAGTGTTTAGCCACTTTGTTCAAAACTTGGGAGAATTAGCATTCACGTTTGCCCTCGGCCTGCCAAACTAAATTCAAATCCAATTTGTACTCGATTACGAATATCCACAGATAATTCTACGTTTTGTTATTTATTTCTTCAAAACCACAACAAAGATTTATTCCACCTTTATATATGATTATGATTTAGAAATTCCGCGATCTTCGAATTCAGTAGGTTGGATACACTCTGAGTCAAACAGTTATTTCATCCAATACAATTTGCTCACACAAAAAACAGTTCACCTTATGTCAATCATACAAGTACTGAGGATTACCTCGCCTAAAAAATTTGGATCATTACAACACATGGACAACATAGGGGGTCTTGCAACATAATCCATTCAGAGACATGACACAACATGCAAGTACAATAATCTAATGGCAATTTCAACTGGTATCTAAAGAAGAACCGGGATTACCTTGGGCTTCTGATAGCAGAAACAACAGGACCTCCTCCGTCTTCAAATGCAACATTACTACTTCCTCCAATTCTTGGGTTGCTTGCATAATGCGTGCCGCTAATTCCGTAATTTCCAGCCTCAAGATAAAGATTACCTCATGCATGGCAGCCACACCATCTCTTTATGCCTCTAGTAGAGCCTCAAGCACTATAATATCTGTGCTCAGACTGCTCTCCAGCGGTGTTGCCTCTGAACTGCTACCATCTGGTAACATGGATGGCGCACTGCATCCACAAATAGATTATGGGGTTGTACATTGTGTCCTAGTGTGAACGGCATCCTGAAAGGTTTCCGCTAGACATAAGTAAGAGATAGTTATCGTATGATCCAGGCAGTAAGCTTACATGGTAAACGACAGACAAATTATTGCCGAGCATGGCAAACTATATTTAAATGGTTTGAAGCAGCATCAGCCGAAAAGAGATTAAAATGGTAAGATGAAACTAGGGATGTAAGTGGCAAATAAACGACATCCGCCAGTCCCATCTAGTTAGTTTTTGCTACCTCCCTAGATCATTTTCCTCAAAAAACAAAAACTCTTTTGAACTATCATACCACTAGTGGACTTTAATCGGGATTAAATGGGACCCAGTTGACATCCCTAGTTGAAAGGGAGTGTACCACTACTATATTTAAGTTGCCAAGGCATCTAAGCAGTTGAAATAATCTGAGAAAGCACTTAACAGTGTGGCCTCATATAAACTACGAAGACAGTCTTGTGATGAAGTTGAGAGGAAAAGTTAAGGACTCAAATGAAATAGGCATGCATTTCTTTACGATAGTATAGTAGGCACTACTAACATATTGGCCAACTCAGGTATAGCGTAACAACAAACAAGCATTCGAATCAAGCAATACAGCAAAGCAGGCAACTAAACTATTTGTAATTCGATAGGATTATAGGTTGAGGGCACAAGCCAAGAAAGCAGCCCACTCGCATTACATTTCACATGTGCTAAAACACACTGGCTTACCATATGTTGCTGTGAAGCCTCGCTGCTATTGCAATGTTCTTTGAAGATATCGTCAGCATCCCGTGGTTGCAAATCTAGTTGTTGTAGTTTATTCTGCACCATCTATTTAGGTAAAATTAATTTTAATCGCATGCACTGGTCCGAATTGATCATCAATGGTTCATCTAAACTAATGAAAGAAGGGTGTGTCCATACACAACAATATATCTGCTTCCCTCTATTTTTAAGCTTGATCGAGGTGCCAGCCCGAAAAGAACAAATATTTTGCTTGATGGGGTTGGCAGCTCCATAATTAATAGAAGCATCAAATTAGTCATGCAACTTGGGAAGATCAAGAACACACAAACAAGTAATGAATAGAGGCTCAGAGCAGTGATGTAATAGCTAGCATCAGAAAATGTAGGGTAAAACGAACAAAAAGCAGCGGAACCACATGCTAGTTTGCTGATGTGTAATTAAGCATAGAGAACATTAAGCAGTCTGATGGAACCGATAGGTGGCATCAGAACAACACCATTATCATAAATATAGCATTCAAGAAGTAAAATAGTAGGCAGTGATATCTAGGAAGTACAGTAATACTCCCCCCGTTCCAAAATAGATGACTCAACTTTGTACTAACTTCAGTACAAAGTTTGTACAAAGTTGGGTCATCTATTTTGGAACGGAGGGAGTACTTAGGACAAAGCTAAAGCATATTAACTATATGTGCACTGGTATGTAATTTAGCACATGTAACATGTTCACTGCCAGAAGTATGGCCCTACAGGTGCAAGCAGAATAACGCGTCTCATGAAAAACTGAATGATGCCCTGAAGAAATTCAAAGGTGCGGTGCTTATGCTAGGAAAGTGAACGTAGGCGCCAACCGTTGGATAATAGTACCTGATTCTCGGCGGCATATGGGTATCGTTGTCATAATTGATAGCTAAGGATCGTCGATGGTGCTCATGTTGCGGTTGAGTTTGGGCCGGCTGTCGCCATCGCTGAAGCGGCTCTGGTGCTACGGTTGCGGCGCCTGTCGACATATAAGAAAGCTCATCTGTGGTAAGTGAACAGTTGCACAATAAAGAGAAAAACCGAAGGAGTACAAATCAAAATAATCTGATGAGGCTGCGGCGTCGGTAAAGCAGGGCCAGTGGAGTTGAATATGGCGTCCGTGGAGCGGGTCCGGTGCAATGGACGAAGGCTTCGGCGGGCGCGTTGTACAGTGCTTTCGGTGAGGCGGATCTGTTGCGGCGGACGAGGGCTTGTATGAAGGGCCAGCGAAGGGGCGGACAAGGGAGTGTGTGAAGGGCCTACATTGTGGTGGACGAGGGCGCCGGTTAAGCAGATCCGGTGTGGTGGACCATGATGGCGGTCAAGGAGATCTGGAGCGGTGGACAAGCTAGTCGCTGAAGTGGCTCCGGTGAAGTGGTGAGTTGTCAGTTGGGGGTTCCAAGATGCGGAAGGTAGATCCGGCGGGGTTTGAGGTCCACCGCTACAGCGGAGGACTAGATTCGGCGGCTTGCCGTGGTTGGGAGGGTCGGGGAGGGGAAGGGGAGGGGCTCTAGGGAAGAATGTTAGGGGCAAACAGGGGAAAACAATGGAGTTACCAAAGAAGCCCTTTTCCGTTCATGTGGCAGGGGTAAAACATGAATATCGCAGGGCTAAACTTTCGGGCGCGTGATATTTCAATGTGAGCGGGAAGTTTGAAAGCTTTTGGCGCCTAAAATTATAAGTATTCTGCTCTCGTACGGCCGACTATGATATCATGGCCGACAATTTGTTTGTTTTGCACGCAAAAAAATGTGCAAGTTTTGAAAATTAGTGTCTCCAACTCGAAAATTAGATTGTCCATTCAATTCAAATATGGATCTTTGAGCAACTACAAGCAAATACCATCATACGGTCCAATTCAAATGAAATTCTAAATGTGTTTATCCTAAATATGATTACAAAAGCAAAAATGTGTATGTGTATGAATAAAGTGGATGATTATTAAGTTTGAACATGCCCGTATGTGTATATCTCTAGGTTTGATATATAAATTTGAAATCACGAAATCCCGGCTTAAAAATGTACCTCCATTTAAATGAATTACAAAAGCTAATGATGGGGTCAAATTCCAAAATTCCAATCTTAGGTTTGTAACTCTGGTACATCAAGGTATATCACGCATGTTCAAAAGTATCATTATCTCATAGTCCAAACTGTGAAACAAATTGATCAACCATGAGTGCACAGTTTCTCAATTACGCTAAAGTCCCTCAAATATAGACACCTCACTCTTTATCTGAATTCAACCCCCCCTCGCCCCCACCACACACACACACAAAGAGAAGTCGTTCTCTCCCCTAAACACCAACACACGAGCACATTAACACCCCTCTCTCTTGTAAAGTCCGGACCCCAAAATAGGTCTCTATCACTTTGTCTCTCGGGCATGCACACATCTCTTCCCTCACTCTCTAGGTCTCCCGCTATCTCTCTTACCCTAGCACACGCTTTGTGTAGAGTGTATATTTCCCATACACACAAAACATCGCCCCAAACGTCTATCTCCCTAGTTATGTGGTTCTCGCGCACTCACCTCACACACCACCCCCACTGCTAACAAGCACACTTTGTCTCCTTGTGCACCACTCTCCTCTTTCTATCTCTCCCACATGCGGACCCGCCCCAGCTCCTTCCCTGTATACATATATGCCGTGACTCTTTCCATAGCTCCCTAATGTATCATCGTTCTTGATTTTGCACATTGTTCTCTACACCATCTATTCTAGATCTCTCATGAAGTCCCTATCACACACACGATGACTCGCTTCCCTTGCGTCTCTGTACATAGGCCAATTTCGGACAACATCAACATTGTCTCCCTATCTATACGCCATTTATGGACACAAACGACCCCTCTCGCACCCTCTCTTCCTCTCTCTCTCTCCGTCGCTAGCTCTCTCTCTCTCTCTCTCTCTCTCTCTCACACACACACACACACACACACCCCTCTCCCCCACACACACTCGATGTCTCTTCCAAATAGTATGCTCCCCTCGCACCCGTGCTATCCCGCTACTACACATGTCACACCATTCCCCCTTCCCATATACTAGGTTTACATCATCAGTGGTCTCTTTACTCCACATACACACACTCCCCCTCACACACAAACGCGTGCACAAACACACCCAGAGACGCATAGACACCCATTTATATGGATCCTCATCTCTCCCCATGTCCGCATGTGTATCTCACACACTCACTCTCTAATTATGTATATGTGTCTCCATGTTACACAACACAAAGCCCCATGTACATGTCTCTCTCTATCCTCCACACACATAGACACAAAGAATCTGTTATCACTGCCTCAATCTCTAACATATCACACACGCACACTGTCTTTCTCTCTCTCTCGCAAACACGCTCAACAAGGGTTTCCCCGTGAATAACTAACCGTCTATTCATCAACAGACGTGGCAGTACGGCGGACACGCGACATGAAAAAGAATAAATCCACACGTGCTTAGACCACCTAGTATGACTACTAGGACTAGAGCAAGCCAAAAAGCACGCCGCCGTCACCCCCTCCTTATCGGCGACGGGAAAATCTTTGTTTTACACAGTCGAGAAGTCATTGTGCTAAGGCCCCACATGCCGAGGCGTTGAATAGAATGTAGATGCTAGTTTACGGATGCAAGTATCGATAATACGTTTGTATCTCCATACTTATATTTCTTCTCTTATAAAAAACCGAGTTGGTGATGATGGTACGTGTGCCATCTTGCAATATAGACCGTCCAATCTATATCTGACGGATGGAAATTAAACTAAAAGATACCCGCACCCCTCTCCACATTTGTAGACAAGGCCTTCCCCCGTTCATCCTTATCTCCAACAAACCTCATTTTTGAGCAATTAAGAAAGGAAGCCTCTAGAACAAACTGGCCTAGTGGCCGCTGCCGGCGTCATCAATCCCCATGCCTCCGCTCAGTCCGACCACCAATCACCACCACACCCCACTCCTCTTCGCCTTATCTCATATTTCTCGAGATATCATTAGTTTTTACACATGGGATTACTCCCGCAAGGGTCAATCACAACAAGTGTTTTATAAAAAAATGCAACTTGATGTTCCGTGCAATGCACAGATCTTGCTAGTACTCCTACACAAGACTAATTTGGTGATGACGGTGTGTCTGCCATCCGTCATTTCTGACCATTAGATCTACATCTAACGTCTGTGAGGTAAGTTGTTGCCTTTTCTCACCAACATCCCACTTGTCTACCAATTTGCAGAAAAACCCATAATTAGTATCTTAAAACCAACCACATCCCTCCCTGACCTCACCAAAACAGCCCAAGGAATATATTCTAATTGAAACATAATATATCTCTAGTGACATATGTATATCAAAATTAGAGTGTTTTGTATCAAGTTTGTGAATAAGTATTATTCTAATTATGATTCGTTTAACGCATATGAACATTGCTAGTATTTCCAACCATGCATTTTTTCCTAGTATTCCATAGTTTGAGTTTTCCATCAAGATATTAGTCACTCATGGTTGATATTTACTTTCAATCATGTACACATATGCACTATGTAACTAGCTTGCTTATTGGCTTCCAAAGCTTAACTTTCACTCCTACTTACAATATGTAGAGTATTTAACAAAAAACTACCACTTTCAACCAGCCCTAGGAAGAATCTATTGTACAAAAAATAGCAAAAACATACCCAAAATTTCTTAATCCACGCCAAAAACTACTACCTAGTACTCCTACCGATTAGGTTCGTTTAAACCCATTTATGAACAGGGTTGGCCCACACGTCCGTGCCGACGAGGCAGCTTAAACCAACACATTTTGTTTGACCGTTGACACGAGCGACCCACATATGACCTTCTATCTTGTTATTCCCCCTCAAATCATTATTTTTCCTGAACATTACTTCAAACAGTACTGATGCGTGTTCGTCGGTGGCGCCGGTGATGAGCGAGTTGCCGCCGCTCCGCCGGACGGGCGGACGCCGCTGGCCTCCGCGACGGGTTGGCAGGCTGGCCCGAAGCGTGACTCACGAAGCGAGCAAGCCGCTACCGCCTTCGCCGATCCAGATGGCTGGCCTTAGCTGATGCTGCTGAAAGAAGACACCGCACTTCCGTGCCAATCTAGCTAGCAAACCTTGCCGACAAGCAGCTGGACGAAGCTATCTTGGCTAGCTAGCGGCTGCGAGCGCCGGACGGAGCTGGAATCCGGGCTGCGCTACATGGGCTCCGCACGGCCCGCGGTTTTAACCTCGCCTTCTGTCGGCGGCGGTAGCTGCGTCCCATGGCCGAGGATGACTAGGTGGACGGGCCGGAGGTAGGAGGTCACTCGGGGACTTTTGTGCAGACTAACATGTAGGTCCCACAAGTCATAACACCCGGTCGAATAGAAGGCGTTGACTTAATGGGAGACATGGGCCCTGTCAGAGGTTCGAGTTAGATTCTAACCCTGAACTAACTCTAACCAAAGTGGTGTTTGGATGGCAGGGTTAGATTGACAACAAATGTATCCAAACAGGGCCATGGGTTGAAACATGCCTATAACGGCACTTTGTAGAGTAGTCGTTTCTTGGTGGGGCTGGTTGGTAAGAGCATGTACAATGGTTGATAAGGTAGTCTTATCTTAAGTCTGCCACATATGCAAGTGGTAGTAGTTTCTTGGCATTTTAGTGGTTTCTTGCATTATTAGTGGTTTCTTGTAAGGAACAATGTACGTACTACTAGCGACAAAAGGTGATTCTAGGTTGCGTTGTACTCCAATGAGTACTACTAGTGGTCGCGGGAGTGTATACCTCGTTTTGTGGGTTCGATCCCGGCCGAACGCACGACAAACTTTTTTTTAAATAGTACTACTACACTTTGCTGCGAGCCAATATTTTACACTGGTAGTTTGAGTTTTGAAGTCAAACGGACGTGCGGCCCCACAATCTGGGTGCACTGGATAGCCTAGCCACGTGAACGGGTTTTCCTTCTCAGCATCCCGTGGCTCGCGTGCTCGCCCTAGCCGCACCTCACTTGCAGCTTCCTCATCGGCTAGTAGCATATTTAAACTAGCACCGCCCAATTAAGCCCGAGGAGCCGGAAAAGCCTGGCGGGGCATTGGGAACTGTGCAATATGGCTCTGTACGTAAAGTGCTCTACTACTACTCTCTAGCTTGTGGCGTTGCACGGATGGACTTCACTCCATTATTGGCTCTACTATAAAAGAAATTCCTCTTGACGTGTTTTTTTGAAACGGAGGCAAAAGCTTTGCTTCATCTCATTCATAAAGAAAGAACTACTAACAAAGTTCGACGAGATCCATTACACCTCCACAAATGGAAGCGAAAAGCCTAGTCTCGCTGTATCAAATAACTCAAATGTTCTGCCCCCGCAGTAACCATCGCTGATAAACAAGCTGCTAGTGTGTGCGTGAGAGGAGCGGCTGAGTAGGCCAGCTACGTGAGAGGAGCGGCTAATAGAGCACCGAGAGTACCCACTAGGCCACTACGCAGGTGTACTTTTCCTGCATTGATAGTACAACGATGGTTCTAGAGAATAGTAGTACCCTCCACTTCCAACTGTAGCTCCTTGGCCCTGAGATTCAAGAGTTCAAAACTGGTGCACTATACTAGACAAGACTAGAAGTACAGTACATCGCACTATTAGTGGAGAAAAACTAGTACTAGTATCGCTGATGCAAGACGAGTACGCCTCAAATCACGTAATGTAAGACGTTTTTGACACTAGTTGGCGGTAAGAAAATGGCAAAACATACCCAAAATTTGTTAATCCATGCCAAAAACTACTACCTAGTGCCAAAAATTTCTTACTAGTGCTATTATTTACAGTATAATGCAATCCCATAACGTTCCATAATGCTAGTACTAGTAGTAGATAATAGCCTCACCCCTTCGCTGAGGAACGATCTACAGTTGGAAGGGACGAGGCCCTGCGGTTGCTATGCTCTTATCTCCTCCTCGCCAGTTCCCCTCCCCCCGAAGAGAAGGCAGTTCGTCGCTGCTGCCATGGATTCGCCAAGCGGTTCTCCTCCTTATCGAGGCTAGGAGACCTTGGATGAAGATCCTCTGGGAGAAATCGCACGCCGCTCCGACGTCCTCACCGCCGCAAGACTCAGTGCTTCTTGCACCAACTTTTTCAAGACGCTGCTTAAACAGGCTTGGGAAAAGTCCATGCTTGTTGGTCTTCCATGCGTCCTCGAGGAGAAGGTTCTTCTATGGGAAAATCCTTCGAACAGTCCACCGCTCCCTGGCCATGGTTGCACGTTGACTCCGCTAGAGTTGCCGACGTTGAGAGGTAGTCAGATTTTGTCCGATGAGCAGGTCAGTAATGGAGTTTGATCATGTAGTACTTAGTTATTCCATTTCCATCCTGTATTTTCTCCGCTGCCCACCGTCTTATATATAGGTCTGGGTCGGTGTCAACAAAGATTGGCTTGCATACCTCCGGCCGGATACCACCATCATTTTGCACAACATCCACAAGAAGGTCTTGCCGTTTGAGACCCTTCTCCACCATTGGGATCGGCCTTCCGGACTGGCTGGGCTTGAATACGTATGATGATGCCTACATGAGATTGAAGAAGATAGCAATTGCGGACCCGCCGACAAAGCGACCCGGCTACGACGATTACTATCTCATCGCGGTGTTCGACATAAGGATTGCCATCAATGCAAGAGGCAGTAACGGCAGAGGCTGGCGCATGTTGGCGGCGGCAGATTTGTACCCCTACACGTTCGAAGACGCCGTGCGCCATCTAGGCCGCATCTTCGCGGTGACAAGCCAGGGGACTTGTTTCATCTGGTTGCCATCCTACGGTACGGCAAATTACAAACAGAATGCACAAACCATCATTTGCATCCCTAACAGTACTCCATTATTTTGTAGGGACCAGTCATCCGCCGATCAAAATAAGATCGCCGATCCTGGATGTGCATTTGCATCCGCGATTCGGTCTAACCTGGAACCTTGTAGCTGACTTTGGCATAGTGGGATCAACTATCTTAGTAGTCGTTACCCATGGTACCACTAATGTGCAACATGGTCACACAATCTACCATGATCGGACCGTCACCATCTACCCTGGTATTCCATTTCTTAACCCTCTCGCCTTCTCTTTCATTGTTGTACTAGTAGTATACTTAGTACTAGTACTAGTAGGAGTACTTTTTACCTTGGAGGACGCGTATAGCTAGCTAGGCCCTTGAAGACTTGAACCCACTAGCTGCCACCATTTTTGTTTTTCCATGTCTTACTATCTCATCCATGTAGCCAAGAGTGTCTATATATAATAAGCCGGTTATTTTACTTCCTCTATATCGGAGTAGTACTATTTGCTGCACAATATTACTGACCGCCATATTTGAGCACAATATTATTATGCATGGACCTTGACTATGTACGTCACCATGTGTCCAGATCTGGGATGCCGCGTGTACCAGATGAACAGCGCCAAGTTCGACCCCCGTGATGCTACGTGGGTGCCGAGGAACACTCTTGGAGAGTACTCGCTTTTCATCGGGGACAGCTACCCCATTGTGAAGCGGATGCCACCTTCCATGCACAACATGGAAGGCATGCCATTCATGAAGCATGGTTGTCTTCAGTGCCCACCGCCGGATGAACGACATGCTGGGACATGCTATCCCTGATTTATGACGCTTCAGCTTGGATGAGTCTCCATCGTGTGGAACCGGACTAGAAAGCTGCGACAATGATTCCCGTTGCCCACCGCTATGGATCATGCCATCCATGAAGAACACCTGGGACTGGAACCTGGAGGAGGACATGTAGCCCATCTATAACGTGTAAGTGGAGTACGGTAATTGTAAACGGTAGCGCTGTGAATATATGTAGACTAGTCGTGCACAAATTTATCACATGAATTGGAGATGAACTAGTGTGGCATACTGGCATTTGTCCTTTAGAATTTATTACTAGTAAATGTGTTATGTGTACGTGCAACTTGTGTGGTTGTTGCATGGGCTCCAACACGCTCTTTGAGAAAAAAGGTGGCACATCTTTGGATATACGTGACGTGGCAGCATCATACAGTAGCATTATTCGCTATAGTTGTAGTACACTCCTACTAGGACGACAACTCCTATTAAACCTTGCGCTTGGCTCTTTGCCTCTTCGGGAGGTTCAACATTTCTTACTCGTGTGAACCTTGCACTTGGCTCTTCGCCTCTTCGGAAGGTCCAACAATGATGATACTACAGTACAATATGCTTCTGGCAATCTGACACCGATTGAATTGCTGCACGTCCACCGTGAGGGCGAGGGAGAGGGAGAGGGAGAGGGTGCTGTAGTCAAAGCCCTCTCCTCATCCTGTGAACCACTGCGTGCGTGGGCGAGGGAGAGGCGTAGTAAGCAAGCTTCTCCTCGTTCGGTGAGTTGACGGGACACATCAAAGCAGTACTAGTACTAGTAGTCCATACTGCATCCTTTCCGATTAATATGGCTTAATTTGAAACGAGAAAATACACTGGCGGTCAACGTATGTAACAATACGCTCTTTACGGTCACTATATATAGTTTTGCGGTGATTATACGATCACTAGCTCATCGTAGAGCACCACATTGCACCCTACTGACCAGCCACATAGTCGACGTGGCACTTTGTTGACTGGTTAAATTGTCACCTGGTTTATGGGTCCCACCTGTTAGTTGGCAGGGCAAAGAAATCAGTTAAATAAAACTTTACGCAGGCACAACATGAGTCCAACCCTTGCGCGCGAACCGCCCTGGCTGTGTATGTGAGTGCATGCACGTGTACTCCCTCGGTCTTCCAACAAAGAGTGTACATCGACTATAAAACAAAGAGTGTAGTACATGATGTACATCTACACTTCCAATACATTTAGCCTTTAATCTAAATCGATATTGATTGACTAATGCACCAACTTGTGTTGTAGGCTACATATCTATCCTTAATTACAACATGCAACAGCCTTCATTTAATCTTCTTCTCTCAATGGTCGCATGCACACATAAGTCTGCTACTTTTGGGCATTAATTATGCCCTGGTCAATGTGTAAATCTCTAAATGTACAGTCTTTCACGGACGTAGGGAGTAGGTTGAGCACTTGAGCGTGAGTGTGTGTGTTGCGTCGTGTGTTGTGTGCCGCATGGGTGCGTGAGTGTTGCGTGTGTCCATGTGTACGTGTGAGTGTTGCATGTTGCATGCATGCATGCATGCATGGGGCTTACTCCCTCCCATTGACCTGTTCATATTTCAGGCTTCCTCTATTCCCTCCAGATGGTGATACTCCCTCTGTTCCCAAATGCGGAGTAAAAGCCTCCCTCTGTTCCCAAATACGGAGTATTTGTCTTTCTACAGATTTCAACAAGTGACTAGGTACGGAGCAAAATGAGTGAAGTGAGCGTAGAGGCATAGGGATACTGTAGAAAGGAAGTCCTCGCGATCTATTATTCCCCATCTCGGTCAGACAGAACTATTCAACTAGTCTTCGCAGTGAAGTGACAATACACGCTGCAGCAGATGGGACACGTAATTAATAAGCTGAACCAGCGTGTTGGTGTTACTAAATCAGCCTTACCCAGTACTGCCATCATTTTTGCCAGTAGAGCATGCTTCCGCAAATACGCCTACGCACCTCTGTCCTTCATTAACTGACATATGGGCCCTCTTGTGGTAGACCCACATGTCATCGGTGTAATTATTTACACTCTGAAGGACGGTATATCCTAGTAGTAGTACTAGTAGAATTGAGATTTAATGCACTTTATTCCCCGTATTCCACTCTTCTTCCTCCTCTCTTCCCCATCGTCGGCCGCACACCATTTACCCCCGCTCACTGCTCGCCCGCCCGCGCCATCTTCCTTGGTAGCTCGCGCGCACCATATCCCCCCGCTCATTGCTCGGTCACACGAGGAGAAGCTTCTTCGCTCGCCCACCCGAATCCACTTCCCCGCTGGCTTGCAGGCACAGAAAACCCCAATGGCAGAACCGATTGACACGTAGAGCCACGATTGGAATTCCCTCCCCGATGTTCTCTTGGAGCAGATGTGTAATTGTATGGACCTACTCTGTACCGTCCGTCTGGCCGCATGCTCGGTGTCTTTGTACCGTCTACTCGTCTGCAACAGGCCGGCTCATTTCAAGACACCCTACTTGCTGATGCCCGATCCTTGCAGGTGGCCTAGACACTGACTTGACGATCCTACGAAGGCCAACTGGATCGTCCTCATCCACCACTGCGGTAGTCTGTGGCGTCTCGTGGATATCTACACCCAGCAAGAGATGACCCTTCCATCATTGGATACCGCCGCCATAGAGCCTCGCGGCCCGCCGGACACTCCTGCCTACTACACATGAGACGCGTCAAGCTTTTGGCTCGACCTCAGTTTGCAGAAAGTTGTAATCTGCGAAGTGCCCACACCATCAGAAGACTACATGGATTACAAGCTCATTGCCTTATTCAACATGGGATTAGTCTATCTGGAATTTGGCTGCCATACATGGTTATGGCTCATCATCAATCCTGTTGAGGCAACATTTCTGTCTGATGCTATAGTGCATGATGGCACCGTTTACGCTGTCGACGCACAGATTGGCTGCCTATACTGGTGGATTCTATCATTGTGTAATTGTTCTATCTCATCTCATCTTTACCTTATGAATACGACTGCCTGTTCATTTGTTACAAATTTAGAATACATAGCATGTCTATAACCACATCATTGCTATATGTTGCTCTCATTTCCTAGATTTTTATGACCACACATGTTATTGTTAGAGTTGATATGAGAACAATTGGCATCTAATGATTGTTAGAATACATATTATGAGCATAACATCATGATTGCTATATGTTACTCTCGTTTACAAGATTTTTATAACAACACATGTTATTGGTTAGAGTTGTTATGAGAACAGTAGTAGTAAGTTCTATGGTAGAATATGAGTAGGCACTATCATAGTTGTTTTCCTCTCATTGTTACATGATGTTTGAACGATGACATATTGCTAGAATATGAAAGCCATTGGCTTATTTTTTTTAACTTGGGGTATGATTATGACCACGGCATTGCAATTCGCTGTCTATGATATGTGTCACTGTTATAATAATCTTAATTCCACACATACTCTGAACATGATTGTTTATTTTTGTCCATTTGGTCTCCAATTTGAATTGTTGCAGTAGACGCAAATGCGCTGGCCTTCATGATTCCAGGACCTGGAATTATACCAGCCGATGGGTGGTGGTTTATCGCTCATTCAGCTGACGGCGGTCATTTGATGCTCATTCGGACGTACCAAATTGACCAAACTATTACATCAAACCATATGCAGTACAATGCGTGGGGCGTTCGTGACATTGTTGGCTATGGCTGCTTTGTGTTCGAGAAAGATCCCAGCTCTGTTGGGCCAGGCGTATTCAACCGGAGGCGCGTTTACAGCCTCGACAACCACTCCTTGTTCCTCGGGCTCAATTATCCGATCATCCAACCAATATCGATCATATCACCGGCGATGATTATCGTGCTATGCAACTTCCATTCGCGCGGCGGGTCTGTGTTTACACATCATACCATGGGTTTCATGAATCACCATATCCAGAGATTCGTCGACACAACTTGTTGCCAGATAATCTTCAGTGTGTGAAAGGCATCAAGCTTCCATGCGATGGATGGTTTTTGCAAACCTGACATGCGGCGATGTGGTTCATGCCAACAGCAAATATGCACAACTTGATTCGTGCTGATATCTAGACTGAGCCATGTATTCTGCTGCTGTAGCACGACCCTCTTTTGTTGGATATTATGTACTGTTGTTAGTTTGAAGCACTCCTCTGGTTTGAAGGATATACCTTCCTGGGATCAAGTGCATCCTAACTCACCTGCGTAGGATGTACTGATAATGATGATGGAGATGCTGTGCAGAAGCCATATATATATATATATATATGTATGTATGTATGTATGTATGTATGTATATATATCAGTTAGGCTTCAAGTGCGTACTTGTTAGTTAAACCTATGTATAAATTGTGACAATAAATACGACTAGGAAGTAGTATAGTAGCAGTACTAGTATACGTCGGTCAAATTATTCATCATGTCCACACATTGAATTCACGTGACAACACGCTGCGCATGAGGTGACACAAGAATCCCGGTTGCGTGTTCGGGTATTCTGGACTTCAGATTTGGAGTACCACTTATCTGTCGAAATCTTTCATCATTCACTTAAATCAGTCGATTGATCATACATTGAGTACCATATAACTGGAATTACCGATGCAAGTCGAAGAAGGATTGGCCGGTGCTGCCGGATGGCGTCAAGTTCGATCCCATGGATCAGGAGCTGATCGAGCACCTTGAGGCCAAAGTGAGTGCTGATAGTGCGAGATTTTAGTCTCTCATCGATTTGTTCGTACCAACCATCGACAGCGAGCACGACATATGCTACACCCAACCTGAGAAACCTCCAGGTAAGACACCGACCGGCCGTCTACTTGCACAAACATATTCCTTTGTTTATATCTCTATTTTTCTTTTTAGACGCAGACCTGGTGAAGCAATTACTATTTGACAGTTAATAAAAAGTGAAACAAAGTGACTGCAACATGCCAAAGATGTTATGAAAATGCCAACTACGTACACTAAAACCTATATTCCACAATACTGTAGGTATCACACTGAGTGGCCTAAGGAAGCATTTCTTCCAGTGCAATTCCAGGGCGTTCAAAAGGGGCACGTGGACGCGTCGCAAGATACAGTCGGAGTGCGGCATGCACGCGATGTGGCACAAGACCGGCAATATCTTGCCGGTGATGGTCAACGGCCAGTAGATGGGCAGCAGAAAAGCTTCTGGTGCTGCACACCAACAAGAACTTCGACCAGCAGAGGACCAACTGGATGATGCACCGGTACCACCTCAGGCGCTTGGAGCAAGATAAGGAGCGGGAGCTGGTCCTCTGCAAGATTTTCTACCAGACGAACACTAGGGCCAGGAGTAAAAAGATTATAAGTTAGTTTGGTATTGGTAGTTGTATTACCTTGTCGCCCGCAAGTTGGTATTGTTGTTAACGATCTTTTGGTATGAACTTGCATTTGCTTCCAACCATAACGCCAAGGGTCGATGTGGATATAAAGCTGAATAATTTGTTTCGAAACGAATTTTCAGGCACCTAATTTTTATTTGATGGGTAGCATAAGCACCTGCCGTTCGAATTCCCAGTTCTCCAATTTTTTCGAAACAAGTGCATGCACTTATTATCACGATGAAAAAAAAATATCCTCGCTGCATTCCAATTATCAGCCTATACTTGCAGAATTCTCTCGTTTATTGAGCACGTATATTGCTTTTTCAGGTCGAGCAAGTTTCAACTAGGCTATAGACTGGTTGGTTTTGTTTTTAATAGGCCCAGCCCATGACAACAACGGGGCAGAAAGATACAGCAGGTATCTACTGGCCTCTGGCCCGCCAGACTTAGTTATATTTTGTCTTACAACATCCGCAGGCAGTTTTTTTACTGAATCAAACACACAGCCCAGTTCTATTTTCCTCTTGAAACTCATGTCCTACATCCGTTTTCTAATCTCTACCTATAGTTTTACTAGTTCATATACACGTATCATTACATTGAAAACACATAAAATTCCCTTTTGATATTTACATCCTTATTTTTGTTGTTTTTTCCCACCTAGCGCTGATTTTTTTACCACTAGTTTTCCCTTGAACCAACTCAATTGTCCCATGTCTTATTTGCTTACAAAAACAAAACAATTTTTTTGGCAAATCAATAAGTTCTTAAAAAATGTTTATCATTTCGGGATTACAACAGTTTGGAGTCCACCGAAATATGCAAAATAAGGTTGAACTTTTTGGCCGTGGTCCTGGGCAGAAAATGGGCTGTAATAAATTACTTAAGAATTAGCAAAAGGGCTGCAAATTATAAAAAATAGCAAATGGGCTGTTTGCCACATATTTGGAGGCTGACTTGTGGGCCTACTAAGTTCATGCGTACACAAGGTTTCTCAAAAAAGAAACTTAGTTAACAATCGACTCTACCAGCGTCAGACCGTTAGATGTCAATCTCACGGCAATCGTGCTTCTTCAGTCTCTGATCTTCCTGCCCCAGCCGCCCAAACCAGCGCCGTCGGAACTGCCTGCTCCCGCCTCCTATGGCCGGCTGTGCTGCCGGGCAGGCCTCACGGCCCCATCATACTCGCATCCTTGGCCTGTCTATCCCTCTACTCACACACACCTCCTATTATTTTTCGGCGACGACAGCCAAACCAGTCAACCCTCGTACTCTCCACCGCGTGGGCAGTCATTGCCGTGTCTTCCCCGGCTCCGTGTTGTTCCCTTTGTAGGCCTTGCCATTGTCCACCGCCCTGGTGCTCTCGGCGCGGCGTGTTCAGCGATGTCCATCCAACAGCCGTAGTGCTTCTTCAACCTCTGGTCTTCTTGCTCCAGCCGCCCAAAGCAGCACCGGTCGTGTCGCATGCTCCTGCCTCCCGTGGCCGGCTGTGCTGCCGCGGAGGCCTCACCGCCCCCATACTACTCCCACCGCTGGCCAGGCCATCCCTCCACTCACCCACTCCCCCTGTTATTCTGCGGCGATGGCAGCCTCACACCGCAGCCGAACCAGTGAACCATCGTACTCCTCTCCGCGTGGGCATCCACTGCCGCGTCTTCCCCGGCTCTACGTCGTCCCCTTCCTAGGCCTCGCCGTCGTCCACCGCCGTGGTGCTCTCAGTGCGGCGTGGTCAATGTGGTCAACGACCGACTTCCATCGGAAGAGTACTTTACGTGGAGAGGCTAACAGCTAGGTCCACGGCAGCCGCAAGGAAGTGCCTCCTTATTACGCGCAAAATAATTATTCCTCCACCTGACAGCAGGGACCCACCGGACGGGCCACCAGTATTTCGCGAAAAAAACGTTTCCCCCTGACTGCTGGGACCCATCGACGGGCCACCGTATTTCGCAAAAAATGTTTGCCCCTGACTGCTGGGACCCACCGGACGGCTACCGTATTTCGCGAAAAAACGTTCCCCCACTGTCAGCTTGGACCCACCGGAAGTACCTCCTTATTACGCACAAAAAATGAATACTCCCCCTGCTAGCTGGGACCCACCATGGTGGTAGGCTGACTTGTGGGTCTACTAAGTTGACGGGGACGGAGGGCTTTGTCAACTTAGTCAATATGAACGATTCTTGCTCCAGTGACCGTACGATGTCCATCCAACGGCCGTCGTGCTTCTTCAATGTCTGCTCTTCCTGCTCTAGCCACTCAAACAAGCGCTGGCGAGACTGCCTGCTCCCTCCTCCCCGCGGCCGGCTATGCTGCCGCGCAGGCCTCACCGCCCCATCGTACTCCCATCGCTGGCCTAGCCATCCCTCTACTCACGCACACCCGATGTTATTCTCCGGCGATGGCAGATGAACCAGTAAACCCTTGTAAAGTCGTACTCCCCTCCGCGTGGGAAACAACTGCGAGTCTTCCCTGCCTCCATGTCGTTCCCTTCCTAGGCCTCGCCATCATCCACCGCCCTGGTGCTCTTGGTGCGGCCTAGTCAACATGGTCAACGACCGACATGCATCTGAAGTGGACTGTACGTGGAGAGGCCGACAGCTGGGTCCACGGCCGCACGCAAGGAAATGCCTCCTTATTATGCGCAAAATAATGATTCCTCCACCTGACATCAGAGACCCACCGAAAGGGCCTCTGTATTTCGCGAAAAAACTGTTACCGCCGCTGACAGCTCGGACCCACCAGCTATATCTTCGCACGCAAGGAAGTGCCTCCTTAGTACGCACAAAAAAAATGAATACTCCCCCTGTTAGCTGGGACCCAGTATAGTGGCTGGCTGACTTGTGGGCCTACTAAGTTGACGGGGACGGAGGGCTTTGTCAACTTAGTCAATATGCACGATTCTAGCTCCAGTGACCGTACGATGTCCATCCAACGGTCGTAGTGCTTCTTCAACCTCTGGTCTTCTTGCTCCAGCCGCCCAAACCAGCGCCGGTCGTGCCTCGTGCTCCTGCCTCCCGTGGCCGGCTGCAATGCGGCGGATGCCTCACCGCCCCCTACTACTCCCACCGCTGGCCAGGCCATCCCTCTACTCACCCACACCCCCTGTTATTCTGCGGCAACGGCAGCCTCACACCGTAGCGAACCAGTGAACCCTCGTACTCCTCTACGTGTGGGCATCCACTGCCTCGTCTTCCCCGGCTCCGCGTCGTCCCCTTCCTCGGCCTCGCCGTCATCCGCTGCCCTGGTGCTCTCGGCGCGGCGTGGTTAACGTGGTCAAGGAACAGCTTCCATCGGAGATGGACTGTATGTGGAGAGGCTGACAACTGGGTCCACGGATGCAGTAAGGAAGTGCCTCCTTATTACGCGCAAAATAATTATTCCTCCACCTGACAGTGGGAACCCACCGGACGGGCCACCGTATTTCATGAAAAAAAAACGTTTCCCCCTGACTGCTGGGACCCACCAGCCACATCTTCGCATGCAAGGAAGTGCGTCTGAAAAAAGGATTCATCCCCTGACTGCTGGGACCCACCAGCTACATCTTCGCACGCAAGGAAGTGTGTCCGAAAAAAATGATTCGCCCCCTGACTGCTGGGACCCACCAGCTACATCTTCGCACGCAAGGAAGTGCCTGATAGTCGGGACCCACCTGGTCGAAGCGTACGTAGCGTTGTCATCCTGGTCGCGAACGTGTACGTACATACTGGTCGATGTAGAGGCGCACACGTGTCGTAGTAGAGGTGCACACGTGTCGTAGTAGAGGCGCACACATAGCATGTACACGTACGTATAACGGCCAGGGTGCAAGAAAGAAAATACGACCACGTATGTGTACATATAGGCGGGGTCTCGAACGCCTACTCGTGCATACGTACGGCCAGGGCGCATGTACATGGCTGGGTTGGAATAGAGAAACATCGTCGTCGTCGTGTTCATGGGGAGCCAACCGGCTGGGTCGGAACGGAATGCGTCGTCGTGTTCATCGGGAGGGCTTGGATGGAACAGGCAATGGAAACTAGGCCTGGCGTACTGCAGAACAGAGGAAACGACCTTGTGTTTGACCGGCTACGTTCGAAAGGGGATCCTGTTCATCGGGAGGGGTCTGGTGTACCGCAAAACGGAGGTAACGGACGTCCTACGGTCGAAACGGGGGTCCTGTTGATCGGGAGGGGTGTGTGTACCGCAAAACGGACGAAACAGACTTGTCTTGGAGTGCTACGGTCGAAACGGGGGTCCTGTTGATCCGGAGGGGTGTGGCGTACCGCAAAACGGACGAAACAGACTTGTGTTGGAGCGCTACAGTCAAAACGGGGGTCCTGTTCATCGAGAGGGGTGTGGCGTACCGCAAAACGGGACTCCACGGTATACTGTTCATCTCCACCGTCGACCTCCTCCAGCCTCCACGGGCTATCGTCGGCCTCCTCCAGCCTCCACGGGCTCCTGCTCATCCAGCCTCCACCGCGCACTACTCCACCGACTACTGTTCAACCACCCCTCCACGGGCACCCCTCCACCGTCTACTATTCATCCAGCCCTCCACGGGGTCGTCCTGTTCATCCAGAGGCAACGCCACGGGGTCCTGCATCCACCCCCACCGCTCATTGTTCATCCAACCCCCCGCAACGTTCATTGTTAATCCAATCGATCGGCTTCAGTTAGTAGCAGTAGCGAAGGAATCGCTCGATCGGGTTCAGTTAACAGCCATCGATCGATCGCTTGGTTTAGTAACGCGTAGCCTGTAGTGCAATCGCTCGGTTCAGTTAGAGCCCAACGCCTCGCTCGGGTTCAGTTAGAGCCAACGCCTCGTATACACGCACATACGTGTACGAGAGAAACGCGCATCGCTCGGCCCGCGACCTCCCACCGTAACCGGGAACTCCCCGAAATTTTCCTCGCCCTCGCTTCTACCACTGTTTTTTCCATCATGGACGGCCCAAAGAATGTCATGCAGCTGCGTCTCCGGCCCGCCCAGGACGAAAAGCCCATTTTCTGTCATGATTTTTTTGTCATAGAAGTAGGAGCCCACCACATCTATGATGATACCGGGTTTTGTCACAACTATCATAATAGAAGTGTCATATGTATGATAGAATTTTTTTTCGTTCGGCCCAAAATGTCACGGATGTGTGTTTTCTGTAGTGATGGCTTCTTCTCTCTCTTTGAATATCAATACAATGTTCTCCTCGATCTTCTTGGAGATCTATTCGATGTAACTCTTTTTGCCGTGTGTTTGTCGAGATCTGATGAATTGTGGGTTTATGATCAAGTTTATCTATGAGAAATATTTGAATCTCATCTGAATTCTTTTATGTATGATTGGTTATCTTTGCAAGTCTCTTCGAATTATCAGTTTGGTGTGGCCTACTAGATTGATCTTTCTTGCAATGGGAGAAGTGCTTAGCTTTGGGTTCAATCTTGCGGTGTCCTTTCCCAGTGACAGAAATGGTTGCAAGGCACGTATTCCATTGTTGCCATCGAGGATAACAAGGTGGGGTTATCACATTGCTTGAGTTTATCCCTCTACATCATGTCATCTTGCCTAATGCGTTACTCTGTTCTTCTGAACTTAATACTCTATATGCATGCTGGATAGCGGTCGATGTGTGGAGTAATAGTAGTTGGTGCAGGCAGGAGTCGGTCTACTTGTTGCGGACGTGATGCCTATATACATGATCATGCCTAGATATTCTCATAACTATGCAGTTTTCTATCAATTGCTCGACAGTAATTTGTTCACCCACCGTAATACTTATGCTAGCTTGAGAGAAGCCACTAGTGAAACCTATGGCCCCCGAGTCTATTTTCCATCATATAAGTTTCCAATCTACTTTATTTTCCAATCTTACTTTTCAATCTATATCATAAAAATACCAAAAATATTTATCTTATCTTATTATGTCTATCAGATCTCACTTTCACAAGTTGTGAAGGGATTGACAACCCCTTTATCGCGTTGGTTGCAAGGTTCTTGTTTGTTTGTTTGTGTAGGTACGAGGGACTTGCGTGGAGCCTCCTACTGGATTGATACCTTGGTTCTCAAAAACTGAGGGAAATAATTACGCTACTTTGATGGATCACCCTTTCCTCTTCAAGGGAAAACCAACGCAGTGCTCAAGAGGTAGCAAGAAGAATTTCTGGCGCCGTTGCCGAGGAGGTCTTTGCACAAGTCAAGACATACCAAGTACCAATCACAAACTCATCTCCCTCGCATTACATTATTTGCCATTTGCCTCTCGTTTTCCTCTCCCCCACTTCACCCTTGCCATTTTATTTGCCCTCTCTTTTCCGTTTGCCTCTCTTTTTCGCTTGTTCCTCGTATTTTCTGCCGCTATGTCTGAAACTAGGGAGGTTATCATTGATAAGGACAATAGTAATAACATGGGAAACTTTGATGCTTTTGATGATCCTATTGAAGAACCACCCATCTTACATACTAAAAAGTTTCGAATCGGTAGTGGTAATATTATTGGAAAAGGGGTCATTCAAGATTTCTTTACTTGTGCTGGTGCTTTGCCCGCTATGGGTGGATCTATTCTTCATAGAACTAGTAGTCTTGCGGATGCTATATCCTTGCTTATAGTTGAACTTGAAAGAAAGTTTATGCATATGCATCCTTGCATACAAAGGATTTTCCTGATTTTCCAATATTGAGCATTCTTCTGTTAAGCTTGCAGCTACTATCTTTTTGGCCCATGAGTTCAGATTCATAATAAAAGAAGCCAAAGAAATTTTTGCGCACTATAGGGTGGACGCTGGCCGTCCTCTTATAGAGGCAATCCTCTTCAATCAAGAGGACATAATGCGTTTACAATCTCTAGATTATGCTGCTTTTAATGAAAACCTTAAAAAAAGGTTCCGACCAATGTTCTAGTTGATAGAATTTCTGAACTTAACAATGATTTTGCAATTCAAAACAATGAGTTAGGATTTTCTCTTGAGTATAGGCTCATGACTTTCTGCTAAAAGAATGCTTATAATGATGAATTGGTTGTGCAATATGAAGGGCCAAAGGAGGAACCCATACCTCCCGAGCTTGATCTTGGGGACTTCTGTCCCATTAAATTTCGCCCTTTTGATTACTTTTGCTTGTCACAAAGAAAACTTGCTGCTGAATGTAGGGAATATGAGATGAGTTTTCATGATTTATCTTGTTATTATGGCAATACTTAGATCTATTCTCACTTTTATGCCTAGCTAGGGGCGTTAAACGATAGCGCTTGTTGGGAGGCAACCCAATTTTATTTTTGTTCCGTGATTTTTGCTCCTGTTTAGTAATAAATAATTCATCTAGCCTCTGTTTAGATGTGGTTTTATGTTTTAATTAGTGTTTGTGCCAAGTAGAACCTATAGGATCATCCTGGGTGAAAGTTAATTTGATCTTGCTGAAAAACAGAAACTTTTGTGAGCACAAGAATAATTTTAATAAATCACATAAACATGATTTGTAGTTGATTATTTTTGCAGTAGATCAATAGACAAATTTCCTAAGACTTCCTATTATGGTATGATTTTTAGAGTTCCAGAAGTATTCGAAAGTTACAGATTTCTACGGACTGTTCTGTTTTAGACAGATTCTATTTTTCGTGTGTTCTTTGCTTATTTTGATGAATCTATGGCTAGTATCGGGGAGTATGAACCATAGAGAAGTTGGAATACAGTAGTTTTCACCCCAATATAAATAAATAATGAGTTCATTACAGCACCTTAAGTGGTGGTTTTTCTTTCTTGCACTAACGGCGCACTTGAGATTTCCTGTTGAGTTTTGTGTTGTGAAGTTTTCAAGTTTTGGGTAAAGATTTGATGGACTATGGAATAAGGAGTGGCAAGAGCCTAAGCTTGGGGATGCCCATGGCACTCCAAGATAATTCAAGGACAACCAAAAGCCTAAGCTTGGGGATGCCCAGGAAGGCATCCCCACTTTCGTCTTCGTTTATCGGTAACATTACTTGGGGCTATATTTTTATTCACCACATGATATGCGTTTTGTTTGGAGCGTCTTGTATGATATGAGTCTTTGCTTTTTAGATTACCAAAATCAACCTTGATGTACACACCTTTTGGGAGAGACACACATGATTTGAAATTTATTAGAATACTCTATGTGCTTCACTTATATCTTTTGAGCTAGACAATTTTGCTCTAGTGCTTCACTTATATCTTTTTAGAGCATGTCGGTGGTTTTATTTTGTAGAAAATATTGATCTCTCATGCTTCACTTATATTATTTTGAGAGTCTTTTAGAATAGCATGGTTTTGCTATGGTTATAAAATTGGTCCTAGAATGATGAGCATCCAAGTTGGGTATAATAAAAACTATCATAGAAAGTGCATTCAATACTATGAGAAGTTTGATGTTTGATGATTGTTTCGAGATATGAGGATGGTAATATTAGAGTCATGCTAGTTGGGTAATTGTGAATTTGAGGAATACTTGTGTTAAAGTTTGTGATTCCCGTAGCATGCACGTATGGTGAACCGTTATGTGATGAAGTTGGAGCATGATTTATTTATTGATTGTCTTCCTTATGTGTGGAGGTCGGGATCGCGCGATGGTTAACACCTACCAACCCTTACCCTAGGAGCATGCATGTAGTACTTTTTTTTGATTACTTGTAGATTTTTGCAATAAGTATGTGAGTTCTTTATGACTAATGTTGAGTCCATGGATTATACGCAATCTCACCCTTTCACCATTGCTAGCCTCTCTTGTGCCGCACAACTTTTGTCCGTACCATACACCCACCATATACCTTCCTCAAAATAGCCACCATACCTACCTATTATGGCATTTCCATAGCCATTCCGATATATATTGACATGCAACTTTCCACCGTTCCGTTTATTATGACACGCTCCATCATTGTCATATTGCTTTTTATGACGCCCCTGATTCAATCATACACTAATCATACACACAAACATGTATGATCAAGATCCGAGACTCACGGGAAGATATCACAACACAACACTAAAATAAAATAAGTCATACAAGCATCATAATACAAGCCAGGGGCCTCGAGGGCTTGAATACAATTGCTCGATCATAGATGAGTCAGCGGAAGCAACAATATCTGAGTACGGACATAAGTTAAACAAGTTGCCATAAGATGGCTAGAACAAACTGGGATACAGATCGAAAGAGGTGCAGGCCTCCTGCCTGGGATCCTCCTAAACTACTCCTGGTCGTCGTCAGCGGCCTGCATGTAGTAGTAGGCACCTCCAGTGTAGTAAGAGTCATCGTCGATGGTGGCGTCTGGCTCCTGGGCTCCGGCATCTGGTTGCGACAACCAGGTAGAAGGGAAAGGCAGAAAAGAGGGAGAAAAGCAACCGTGAGTACTCATCCAAAGTACTCGCAAGAAAGGATCTACACTACATATGCATGGGTATATGTGTAAAGAGGCAATATCGATGGACTGAACTGCAGAATGCCAAAATAAGAGGGGGATAGCTAGTCCTACCGAAGACTACGCTTCTGGCAGCCTCCGTCTTGCAGCATGTAGAATAGAGTAGATTGAAGTCCTCCAAGTAGCATCGCATAGCATAATCCTACCCGGCGATCCTCCCCTTGTCGCCCTGTGGAAAAGCAATCACCGGGTTGTCTGTGGAACTTGTCTGGGTGTGTTTTATTAAGTATCCGGTTCTAGTTGTCATAAGGTCAAGGTACAACTCCGGGTCGTCCTTTTACCGAGGGACACGACTATTCGAATAGATAAAATTCCCTGCAGGGGTGCACCACATAACCCAACACACTCGATCCCATTTGGCCGGACACACTTTCCTGGGTCATGCCAGGCCTCGGAAGATCAACACGTCGCAGCCCCACCTAGGCACAACAGAGAGGTCGGCACGCCGGTCTAACTCCTATGGCGCAGGGGTCCGGGCCCATCGCCCATTGCACAACTGCACGTTGCGAGGGCGGCCGAAAGCAGACCTAGCCTCCCAAATACAAGAGCAGGCGTTCCAGTCCCATCCGGCGCACGCCGCTCAGTCGCTGACGTCAAGAAGGCTTCGGCTGATACCACGATGTCGAGTGCCCATAACTGTTCCCACGTAGTTGGTTAGTGCGTATAGGCCAGTGGCCAGACTCAGATCATATACCAAGATCTCGTTAAGCGTGTTATTATGAAGTAACGTGGACGCCGACCAGGGCCAGGCCCACCTCTCGCCTAGGTGGTCTCAACCTGCCCTGTCGCTCTGCCACATAGTAACAGTCGGGGGCCGTCGGGAACCCAGGCCCACCTCTACCTGGATGGAGCCACCTGTCCTTTTAGCCCCCACATCAGAATCATTTGCGGGTACTCAACGAGCCAACCCAACTTTAGTCACCATCTATATAGTATGTATATATGTATAGTATATACCCGTGATCACCTCCCAAGTGATCACGACCCGATAATATAGCAAGGCAGACTAACAAGAATGTAGGGCCAATGATGATAAACTAGCATCCTATACTAAGCATTTAGGATTGCGGGTAAGGTATCAACGACTGTAGCAACAATGACAGGCTATGCAACAGAATAGGAGTAACCGAACAGTAACATGCTACACTACTCTAATGCAAGCAATATAGAGAAGAATAGGTGATATCTGGTGATCAAGGGGGGGCTTGCCTGGTTGCTCTAGCAAGAAGGAGGGGTTGTCAACACCGTAGTCGAACTGGGCCGCAGCAGCGTCGGTCTCGTAGTCTATCGGAGAGAAGAGGGGGGAAGAAACAGTAAATACAATGGAAACATAAGCATGACGACGCATGACATGACAATGAGCGGGGTTAGGTGTGCCCTAACGCGGTAGTAGGTGATACCGGCGAAAGGGGGAAACATCCGGGAAAGTAACCCCGGTGTTTTGCGTTTTCGGACAGGCGATCCGGAGGGGGAAAGTTGTGTGTTCGATATGTTAGGGATGTGTGGCAGATGAAGGGGTGCGTATCCGGATTCGTCTTGTCGTTCTGAGCAACTTTCATGTAGAAAGTATTTTCATCCGAGTACGAATTATTTTATATGATTTTCTAATGTTTTAATCATTTTCTGATTTTAATTATTTATTTAAATCCAACATTATCCAGAATAGTGAACGATGACGCAAGCATGACATCAGAGTGATGTCAGGAGTCAACAGTCAGTTGACTTGGTCAAACTGACGCGTGGGTCCTGCATGTCATAGGCTGAGACCACTAATCAGGTTTAGTTAGTTAGATAAATGATTAGGTTAATTAAGTTTAATTAAACTAGATTAATTTACTTAATTAAGTTATTAATTAATTTCATTTTTTAACAAACGTTCTGGGGTGGGGCCCTTTCGTCATAGGCCTAGAGGCCTTAGCGGTTCGGGCGCGATTCACGAACGCAGGTGCCGCGGGCGTGGAGTCTTTGTGGCGTCGGCCGTTTGGCGCTTGCCCAAGCGATGGGCGCGGGCGCGGCAGCTGCGTGAGGTGCGCCGGGTAGGAGACAGCAGTGGGGAATGGCCACGGGCGGAGCAGTTGGGACGGCGGCCATGGTGGCGCAGGGAGGCAGCGGGATGGTGCGGGGCGGCGGCGGCCATGAAGCGGCGTCGGCCGGAGAGGCCAGTGGATCCGGGTGCGAGCACGTGTGGCGAGGCGGGATAGGGGCGCGGGCGACTCGGCGAGGCACGCCCCAGGCGCGTCGAGGTGCAAGTGTCCAGCGGCGACTAGGAGCGGTGCATGGCGACGGGAGCAGAGGAGAAGGGAGGGAGGGCCTCACGGGGGTTCGTAGGGTTTGGGCAGCGTGCGCGGGGTGGTCCGGCGAGGAGGAGACGAGTAGGACGACGGCGAGGCGGCGATGAGGTCCAGCGACGGTGTGGCAGCTCTAGGCGATGGCGGTGAGGTGATGGCGTCGGGGATGTGCGCCATCGACGGGGTCGGCGACGAGCGACGAGGTGTGGCCGCGTCTTCGGGAGGGCGTCGCGCGAGGAAGAGGAGGGGCGAGGAGGCAACGGCGACGTGGTCCAGCGGCGGTGGTGGGACGGCGCCGGAGGTAGCGAACAGCGACGGGTTCGCAGCCCGGCAACGGCGGGGCCGCATCGGGCTCGGGGGCAACGGGATCGGGGCGGCGTTTCCCCCGATCCAGATCGGGAGGGAAGGGAGAGGGCGAGTGGGGAAAGTGTGGTGGGGATTGTGGGGGTCGTGGCTAGGGTTCGGTCACGACAGGCCATATAGGCCAGGGCGGGGATGGGCCAGTGGGCCAGCCAGCTGGGCCGTGGCCCAGTTGGGCCGAGGGGGTTTTCCTTTTCCTTTTTTTGTTTGTTTGTTTTGTTTTCTTTACTTTTTCTTATTTTACCTTTTTTTGTTTTGGCTAATTGTTTGGGCACCAAATGAGTTTTGTAAAATATGAGAGCTGGCCCACAAATCACAACACAATATATCCTACCACCAAAAACTAGTTTGGGGTAAATATCAATTCATATTTATTTTGTATTAATAAAAAGGTTATTAAATAATGTTTTCAGCGACTGTTTGAGGTTGTTTTAGTCACTTATCAAACTTCAAGAATGTTGTTTACAATTTTATCATAGCCTCTGATTTATCTACTATTTATTGAACATTTTAGTTTTAATATTTGAAAACTTTTATTGCTTGCTTGATTTTGAATTTTGAATTAGAATCGGTTTCGAACTAACGCGAGATTAGCAACAATAACCAAGGTGACGTGGCAACATTAACATGGGATTACTGTAGCCTATATACCCTGGCGTCACAACTTTTGCATGATCATGTAGTTGACATCATATTTGTGGCAAGGCCACCATTGAAAATTCTTTCATACATGTCACTCTTGATTCATTGCATATCCCGGTACACCGCCGGTGGCATCCACATAGAGTCATATTTTGTTCTGAGTATTGAGTTGTAAGTAAATAAAAGTGTGATGATCTTCATTATTAGAGCATTGTCCCAAGTGAGGAAAGGATGATGGAGATAATGATTCCCCCACAAGTCAGGATGAGACTCTAGACTTTATGAAAATAAAAGAGGCCAAAGAATCCCAAATTAAAAAAGAGGCCAAAGAAGCCCACCAAAATAAAAAAAGAGAGAAATGAGAGAAGGGACAATGTTACTATCCTTTTTCCACACTTGTGCTTCAAAGTAGCACCATGATCTTCAAAATAGAGAGTCTCCTATGTTGTCACTTTCATATACTAGTGGGAAGTTTTCGTTATAGAACTTGGCTTGTATATTTCAATGATGGGCTTCCTCAAAATGCCCTAGGTCATCGTGAGCAAGCAAGTTGGATGCACACCCACTTAGTTTCTTTTTGAGCTTTCATACACTTATAGCTCTAGTGCATCTATTGCATGGCAATCCCTACTCACTCACTCACATTGATATCTATTAATGGGCATCTCGATAACCCGTTGATATGCCTAGTTGATGTGAGACTATCTTCTCCTTTTTGTCTTCTCCACAACGACCATTCTATTCCACAAATAGTGCTATGTCCATGGCTCACGCTCATGTATTGCGTGAAGATTGAAAAAGTTTGAGAATACTAAAGTATGAAATAATTGCTTGGCTAAAACCGGGGTTGTGCATGATTTCAATATTTTGTGTGATGAAGATAGAGCATAGCTAGACTATATGATTTTGTAGGGATAACTTTCTTTGGCCATGTTATTTTGAGAAGACATGATTACTTTGTTAGTATGCTTGAAGTATTACTATTTTTATGTCAATATGAACTTTTATCTTGAATCATTTGGATCTGAACATTCATGCCACAATAAAGAAAATTACATTGAGAAATATGCTAGGTAGCATTCCACATCAAAAATTCTGTTTTTATTATTTACCTACTCGAGGACGAGCATGAATTAAGCTTGGGGATGCTTGATACGTCTCCAATGTATCTATAATTTTTGATTGTTCCATGCTATTATATTACCCGTTTTGGATGTTTATGGGCTTTACTATACACTTTAATATCATTTTGGGACTAACCTACTAACTGGAGGCCCAACCTGAGTCACAGTTTTTTTTGCCTATTTCAGTGTTTTGAAGAAAAGGAATATCAAATGGAGTCCAAACAGAATGGAACCTTCAGGACAGATCTTTTTGGAACAAACGCAATCCAGGAGACTTGGAGTGGATGTCAAGAAGCAGCCGAGGCGGCCACGAAGGTGCAAGGTGCGCCCTAGGGGGGTGGGCGCCCCACCCTCATGGGCCCCTCGTGGCTCCACTGACCGACTTCCTTCACCTATATAAATCTACGTACCCTAGAAACATCCAGGAGCACCATGAAACTCTATTTCCACCGCCGCATCCTTCTGTACCCGTGAGATCCCATCTTGGAGCCTTTTTCGGTGCTCCGCCGGAGGGGGAATCAATCACGGAGGGCTTCTACATCATCGCCAAGGACTCTTCGATGAGTTGTGAGTAGTTTACCACAGAACTTCAAGTCCATAGTTATTAACCAGATGGCTTGTTCTCTCTCTTTGAATCTCAATACAATGTTCTCCTCAATCTTCTTGGAGATCTATTCAATGTAATTCTTTTTGCGGTGTGTTTGTCGAGAGCCAATGAATTGTGGGTTTATGATCAAGTTTATCTATGAGAAATATTTGAATCTCCTCTGAATTCTTTTATGAATGATTGGTTATCTTTGCAAGTCTCTTCGAATTATCAGTTTGGTTTGGCCTACTAGATTGATCTTTCTTGCAATGGGAGAAGTGCTTACCTTTGGGTTCAATCTTGCGGTGTCCTTTCCCAGTGACAGCAGGGGCAGCAAGGCATGTATTGTATTGTTGCCATCGAGGATAAAAAGATGGGGTTTATATCATATTGCTTGAGTTTATCCCTCTATATCATGTCATCTTGCCTAATGCATTACTCTGTTCTTATGAACTTAATACTCTAGATGCATGCTGGAGAACGGTCGATGTGTGGAGTAATAGTAGTAGATGCAGGCAGGAGTCGGTCTACTTGTTGCGGATGTGATGCCTATATACATGATCATGCCTAGATATTCTCATAACTATGCACTTTTCTATCAATTGCTCGACAGTAATTTGTTCACCCACCGTAACACTTATGCTATCTTGAGAGAAGCCACTAGTGAAACCTATGGCCCCCGGGTCTATTTTCCATCATATAAGTTTCCAATCTACTTTATTTTGCAATCTTTACTTTTCAATCTATATCATAAAAATACCAAAAATATTTATTTTATCTTATTATCTCTATCAAATCTCACTTTCACAAGTGACCGTGAAGGGATTGACAACCTATTTATTCCGTTGGTTGCGAGGTTCATGTTTGTTTGTATAGGTACGAGGGACTTGCATGGAGCCTTCTACTGGATTGATACCTTGGTTCTCAAAAACTGAGGGAAATACTTACGCTACTTTGCTGCATCACCCTTTCCTCTTCAAGGGAAGACCAACGCAGTGCTGAAGAGGTAGCAGTTTCCATTCCGGTGCTACAAGACCAAGACCATAGCCTCGGCAGGACAGAGGTCATCACCGAGCCCACTGCTGCATCATGACAAGAAGCTTTGCAGGCGAAGACCACCTTTTGTCAGGATTAGATGTACTTCTTGCCCCCTTCCAAATTGGCTGTTGTGGGATCCCTTCCCGCCTAAGTTTTGGGGGAAGAGGACCAAGGCCACTATAAAATAGGCTAGCCACCACCGTAGAGAGGGATGGAACCCTTTCCACCCTCACCAGAACAGGCCCCGCGAGGCTGTACGTCCACTATACTAGTTCATCATCAGCCCCTCGTGAGGCCAATCCACCACAAAGCAGGAGTAGGGTCTTACACCGCAAGGTGGCCCGAACCTGGGTAAACTACCGTGTTCATCTTCTTCCTTGCTGAATCCGGCTAGGCTAGGCTGTGGAGTGACGGGATCTAATCTCTAGAGGTTGATCTTCACAAACACCCCAGAGTTCGAACCTTCTTGGGTTTGCGGAGCCCTGAATCTGACATTTGGCGCGCCAGGTACGGGTATGTCGAGATCCTCCGTCGAGTTCTGCTCTGTCCCACTTCATCACTCCCATGACAAGGGCTAGCCCAGCCTGCGCCGAGCGGTGGGCTGCATGCTCCGATCAGACAGCACCACACGGCCGCGACATCTCTCCCCGTGCCCCGCCTTCCTTGTCACGCCGTCGCCAACGGCATGATTCATCGCCATCACCCCCCACGCCATGCAGCGGGTGTGCCTCCTCGCCTTCCGCTAGCATCGTCGCGGCATCATCCCTCCGTGTCGTGCGGGAGCTAACGGGCGCGGAGGAGGCGCTCCTCGCAGCACGTGAATTATTGTGCTATCGCCCCGCCAGTGGTAACCATGCTGTTTTGCTCAACCGGGTCGCTGAGCTACTCGATGTCACCTGCTAGGGTATGGAGCCTCTATGCCCCCCGCCCGTGCCGCGATCCTCGCCACAGGCGCATGCATGCCCTTTCTGTGTTTGCTCACCCCTCGACGTAGGACCTGGTGGGCCGAGTGGCGAAAGGGAGGCCAGCGGGGTCCTCTGAT
The DNA here is from genome assembly GCA_021437245.1 of Aegilops speltoides. NCBI lineage: Eukaryota > Viridiplantae > Streptophyta > Magnoliopsida > Poales > Poaceae > Aegilops > Aegilops speltoides. Next base: position 204,291,335 of record CM038143.1, read on the forward strand.
AACCCACAAGTATAGGGGATCACAATAGTTTTTGAGGGTAGAGTATTCAACCCGAATTTATTGATTCTACACAAGGGGAGCCAAAGAACATTCTCAAGTATTAGCAGCTGAGTTGTCAATTCAACCACACCTGAAAGGCTTAATATCTACAACAAAGTATTTAGTAGCAAAGTAATATGGAAGTAGTGGTAACGGTGGCAAAGGTAACAGTAGTAGTTTTGTAGCAATCGTAACAGTGGCAACGGAAAAGTAACATAGCAAAGATCAATATGACACATTCAATTATGTCGGATGGCATTCATCATGCAACAGTTATAACCTAGGGTGACACAGAACTAGCTCCAATACATCAATACAATGTAGGCATGTATTCCGAATGTAGTCATACGTGCTTATGGACAAGAACTTGCATGACATCTTTGTCCTACCCTCCCGTGGCAGCGGGGTCCTATTGGAAACTAAGGGATATTAAGGCCTCCTTTTAATAGAGCACTGGATCAAAGCATTAGCACTTAGTGAATACATGAACTCCTCAAACTACGGTCATCACCGGGAAGTGTCTCGACTATTGTCACTCCGGCGTTGCTGGATCATAACATGTAGTAGGTGTCTATAACTTGCAAGATAGGATCAGGAACTCACATATATTCATGAAAACATAGAGGGTTCAGATCTGAAGTAATGGCATTCGGGCCCTAGTGACAAGCATTAAGCATAGCAAAGTCATAGCAACATCAATCTTAGAACATAATGGATACTAGGGATCAAAGCCTATGAAAACTAACTTGATTACACGGTAAATTCAGATGCACTCGTCGCTGGGTGGGTGTCCTTTGGGGTGAGAGAGATCGTCATATGGGAGATGGGGAACGGGAGAGGCGGGCCGACCCGCTTAATGAGGAGGGATCCCAACGCACGTTTCAATTGGATTGAAGGAGGGGTTCGCTTCCGCTTCCGTGGGTCAAGGAAGGAGGAGTCAACCGAAGGAAGCACGGGGTGACGGGGGAATCAACTGCAGATCTGAGCCATACATGGTCAATCAAACGACTGGAAATAATTGTAGTGACGTGGACGCATGAGAATGTAGGAAAATCAGGTAGTGGGGAGCCCCTATTTAGATATAGTAGATCTCATCCAACCCATCACCGTCCAGCAAGCCTACGATGAGATTACTCACGCACGACACTAAACATCATGAAATTGGTGATGGAGGATGGTTGTTGATGATGACAACGATGATTTCCCCTCTCCGGAGCCCAAAACGGACTCCAGATCTGCCCTCCCGAGGAAGAACAGGAGGTGGCGGCGACTCCATATCATAAAATGTGATGAATCCTTCTCTCTGTTTTTCTCTCCCCGAACGTGAATATATGGAGTTGGAGTTGAGGTCCGTGGAGGTCCAGGGGGGCCACAAGGACAGAGGGCGCGCCCTGTGGCCAGGGTGTGGGTCACCTTCTGTTGATTCTTTTGCCAATATTTTTTATTTATTCCAAAACTGATCTCCGTGAAGTTTCTGGATATTCCGAGAACTTTTATTTCTGCATAGAAATAACACCATGGCAATTTTGCTGAAAACAACGCCAGTCCGGGTTAGTTCCATTCAAATCATGCAAATTAGAGTCTAAAACAAGGGAAAAAGAGTTTGGAAAAGTATATACGTTGGAGACATATCAACTCCCCCAAGCTTAACCCATTGCTTGTCCTCAAGCAATTCAGCTGACAAACTGAAAGTGATAAAGAATAACTTTTACAAACTCTGTTTGATCTTGTTGTTGCAAATATTTAAAGCCAGCATTCAAGTTTTCAGCAAAGATTATGAACTAACCATATTCACAATAGCATTTAGGTATCACGTTTACTCATATCAATGGCATAATCAACTAGCGAGCAATAATAATAAATCTTAGATGACAACACTTTCTCAAAACAATCATGATATGATATAACAAGATGGTATCTCGCTAGCCCTTTCTGAGATCGCAAAACATAAATGCAAAGCACCAATAAAGATCAAGGACTAACTAGACATTGTAATTCAAGGCAAAAGAGATCCAGTCACAGTCATACTCAATATAAATTAATAACAACGCATACAAATGACAGTGGCGCTCTCTAATTGGTGCTTTTTATAAGAGGATGATGAGTCAACATAAAAGTAAATAGATAGGCCCTTCGCAGAGGGAAGCAGGGATTTACAAAGGTGCTAGAGCTCGAGTTTTTGAAACAGAGATAAATAATATTTTGAGCGGTATGCTTTCATTGTCAACATAACAACCAAGAGATCTCGGTATCTTCCATGCAACATACATTATAGGCAGTTGCCAAACAGAATGGTAAAGTTTATACTCCCCCACCACCAACAAGCACATTCCACGGCTGGTCCGAAACAACGGGTACCGTCCAACTAACAACAATCCTGGGGGAGTTTTGTTTGTAATTATTTTGATTTGATTTGAGCATGGGACTCGGCATCCTGGTTACCAGCCATTTTCTCGTGAATGATGTACGGAGTCCACTCATCGTGAGAATAACCCACCTAGCATGGAAGATATAGACAGCCCTAGTTGCTACATGAGCGACTCGAGCATAGAAAACATAACTTCATTTGAAGGTCTAGAGTTTGGTGTTGGGGAACATAGTAATTTCAAAAATTTCCTACGCACACGCAACGAGAGGGGAGAGTGTTGTCCATGTACCCTCGTAGACCGAAAGCAGAAGCGTTAGCACAATGCAGTTGATGTAGTCGTACGTCTTCACGATCCAACCGATCAAGTACCGAATGCACGACACCTTCGAGTTCAGCACATGTTCAGCTCGATGACGTCCCTCGAACTCCAATCCAGCCAAGCTTTGAGGGAGAGTTCCGTCAGCACGACGGCATTGTGACAATAATGATGTTCTACCGACGCAGGGCATCGCCTAAGCACCGCAACAATATTATCGAGGTGCATTATGGTGGAGGGGGGCACCGCACACGGTTAAGAGATCCAAGGGATCAATTGTTGTTGTTTAGAGGTGCCCCCCTGCCCCCGTATATAAAGGAGCAAGGGGGAGGTGGCCAGCCTAGGAGGAGGGCACGCAAAGGGGGGAGTCCTACTCCCACCGGGAGTAGGACTCCTCCTTTCCTTGTTGGAGTAGAAGAAGGGAAGGAAAAAGGAGAAGGAAGGAAGGGGCGCCCCCCTTCCCTAGTCCAATTCGGACTAGTCCATGGGGAGGGGTGCGGACACCCTTGGGGCCTTTCTGTCCTTTCCCGTATGGCCCATTAAGGCCCAATACGAATTCCCGTAACTCTCCTGTACTTCGAAAAATACCCGAATCACTCGGAACCTTTCCGATGTCCGAATATAGTCATCCAATATATCAATCTTTACGTCTCGACCATTTCGAGACTCCTCTTCATGTCCCCGATCTCATCCGGGCCTCCGAACTCCTTCGGTACATCAAAACACATAAAATCATAATATAGCCATCATTAAACTTTAAGCGTGCGGACCCTACGGGTTCGAGAACTATGTAGACATGACCGAGACACGTCTCCGGTCCATAACCAATAGCGGAACTTGGATGCTCATATTGGCTCCCACATATTCTACGAAGATCTTTATCGGTCAAACCGCATATAACAACATACGTTGTTCCCTTTGTCATCGGTATGATACTTGCCCGAGATTCGATCGTCGGTATCTCAATACCTAGTTCAATCTCGTTACTGGCAAGTCTCTTTACTCGTTATGTAATGCATCGTCCTACAACTAACTCATTAGTCACATTGCTTGCAAGTCTTATAGTGATGTGCATTACCGAGAGGGCCCAGAGATACCTCTCTGACAATCGGAGTGAGAAATCCTATTCTCGAAATACGTCAACTCAACAAGTACCTTCGGAGACACCTGTAGAGCACCTTTATAATCACCCAGTTACGTTGTGACGTTTGGTAGCACACAAAGTGTTCCTCGGTAAATGGGAGTTACATAATATCATAGTCATAGGAACATGTATAAGTCATGAAGAAAGCAATAGCAACATACTAAACGATCAAGTGCTAAGCTAACGGAATGGGTCAAGTCAATCACATCATTCTCTAATAATGTGACCCCGTTAATCAAATGACAACTCATGTCTATGGCTAGGAAACTTAACCATCTTTGATTCAACGAGCTAGTCAAGTAGAGGCATACTAGTGACACTATATTTGTCTATGTATTCACACATGTATTATTTTTCCTGTTAATATAATTCTTGCATGAATAATAAACATCTATCATGATATAAGGAAATAAATAATAACTTTATTATTGCCTCTAGGGCATATTTCCTTCAGTCTCCCACTTGCACTAGAGTCAATAATCTAGTTCACATCACCATGTGATTTAACACCAATATTCACATCTGTATGTGATTAATACCCATAGTTCACATCGTCATGTGATCAACACCCAAAGGGTTTACTAGAGTCAATAATCTAGTTCACATTGCTATGTGATTAACACCCAAAGAGTACTAAGGTATGAGCATGTTTTGCTCGTGAGAGAAGTTTAGTCAATGGATCTGTCACATTCAGAGCCGTATGTATTTTGCAAATATTCTATGTTTACAATGCTCTGCACGGAGCTACTCTAGCTAATTGCTCCCACTTTCAATATGTATCCAGATTGAGACTTAGAGTCATCTGGATCGGTGTAAAAGCTTGCACCGATGTAACTCTTTACGACGGGCTCTTTTATCACCTCCATAATCGAGAAATATTTCCTTAGTCCTTACTAAGGATATTCTTGACCGATATCTAGTGATCTACTTCTAGATCAAAAATTGTACTCCCTTGCCAAACTCAGACCAAGGTATACAATAGGTCTAGTGCGCAGCATAGCATACTTTATAGAACCTATGACTGAGGCATAGGGAATGACTTTTCTTTCTTCTATTTTCTGCCATGGTCGGATTTTGAGTCTTACTCAACTTCACACCTTACAACACAGGCAAGAACTCCTTATTTTGACTGTTCCATTTTGAACTACTTCAAAATCTTATCAAGGTATGTGGTCACTGAAAAATCTTATCAAGCGTTTTGATCTATCTCAATAGATCTTGATGCTCAATATGTAAGTAGCTTTTTACTGAGGTCTTTATTTTAAATAACTCCTTTCAAATACTCGTTTATGCTTTTCAGAAAAAATTCTACATCATTTCTGATCAACAATATGTTACTCACATATACTTATGAGAAAGGCTGTAGTGCTCCCACTCACATTATTGTAAATACAGGCTTCACTGCAAGTCTGTATAAAACTATATGCTTTGATCAACTTATCAAAGCGTATATTCCAACTCTGAGATGCTTGCACCAATCCATAGATGGATCGCTGGAGCTTGCATATTTTGTTAGCACCTTTAGGATTGACAAAACCTTCTTGTTGCATCATATACAACACTTTTTTAATGAATTCATTAAAGAATGTAGTTTTGACATCCATTTGCTAGATTTCATAAAATGTGGTAATTGGTAACATGATTCGGACAGACTTAAGCATCGATACGAGTGAGAAAATCTCATCGTAGTCAACACCTTGAACTTTATCAAAAACCTTTTTCGACAAGTCGAGCTTTGTAGATAGTAACACTACTATCAGCGTCTGTCTTCCTCTTGAGGATCCATTTATTCTCAATGGCTTGCCGATCATCGGGCAAGTCTGCCAAAGTACACACTTTGTTCTCATACATGGATCCCATCTCAGATTTTATGGCCTTAAGCCATTTTGTGAAATCTGGGCTCATCATCGCTTCCTCATAGTTCGCAGGTTCACCATGGTCTAGTAACATGACTTCCCACAACAGGATTACCGTACTACTCTGGTGTGGATCTTACTCAGGAAGACCTACGAGGTTCGGTAGCTACTTGATCTGAAGCTTCATGATCTTCATCATTAGTTTCCTCACTAATTGGTGTAGGAATCATAGGAACTAATTTCTGTGATGAACTACTTTCCAACAAGGGAGCAGGTATAGTTACCTCATCAAGTTCAACTTTCCTCCCACTCACTTCTTTTGAGAGAAACTCCTTCTCTAGAAAGGATCCATCTTAGCAACGAATATCATGCCTTTGGATCTGTGATAGAAGGTGTACCCAACAGTCTCCTCTGGGTACCCTATGAGGACGCATTTCTCCGATTTAGGTTCGAGCTTATCAGGTTGAAACTTTTTCACATAAGCATCACAGCCCCAGACTTCAAAAAATGACAACTTTGGTTTCTTGTCAAACCACAGTTCATAAGGCGTCATCTCAACAGATTATGATGGTGCCCTATTTAAAGTGAATGCAGCTGTCTTTAATGCAAAACCCCAAAATGATAATGGTAAATCAGTAAGAGACATCATAGATCGCACCATATCAATAAAGTGTGTTTACGATGTTCGGACACACCATTACGCTGTGGTGTTCTAGGTGGCATGAGTTTGTGAAACTATTCTACATTGTTTTAATTGAAGACCAAACTCGTAACTCAAATATTCGTCTCTGCGATTAGATCATAGAAACTTTATTTTCTTGTTATGATGATTTTCCACTTCACTCTGAAATTCTTTGAACTTTTCAAATATTTTAGACTTATGTTTCATCAAGTAGATATACTCATATCTGCTCAAATCACTTGTGAAGGTTAGAAAATAATGATACCCGCCACGAGCATGAACACTCATTGGACCGCATACATCGGTATGTATTATTTCCAAGTCAGTAGCTCGTTCCATTGTTCCGAAGAACGGAGTTTTAGTCATCTTGCCCAAAAGGCACGGTTCGCAAGTATCAAATGATTCATAACCAAATGATTCCGAAAATCCATCTTTATGGAGTTTCTTCATGCGCTTTACACCGATATGACCCGAACAACAGTGCCACAAATAAGTTGCACTATCATTATTAACTTTGCATCTTTTGGCATCAATGTTATGAATATGTGTATCACTATGATCGAGATCCAACAAACTATTTTCATTAGGTGTATGACCATTGAAGGTTTTATTCATGTAAACAGAATAAACAATTATTCTCTGACTTTAGATGAATAACCGTATTGCAATAAACATGATCAAATCATATTCATGCTCAACACATACGCCAAATAAAATTTATTTAGGTTTAACACTAATTCCGAAAGTATAGGGAGTGTGTGATGATGATCATATCAATCTTGGAACTACTTCCAACACTCATCGTCACTTCCCCTTCAACTAGTCTCTGTTTATTCTGTAACTCTTGTTTCGAGTTACTAATCTTAGCAACCGAACAAGTATCAATTACTCAGGGGCTACTATAAACACTAGTAAGGTATACATCAATAACCTGTATATCAAATATACCCTTGTTCACTTTGCCATCCTTCTTATCCACCAAATATTCAGAGCATTTCCACTTCCAGTGACCATTTCCTTTGCAGTAGAAGCACTCAGTTTTAGGCTTTGGTTCAGCTTTGGGCTTGTTCATGGGAGTGACAACTTGCTTTCCATTCTACTTGAAATTTCCCTTTCTTTCCCTTTGCTCTTTTCTTGAAACTAGTGGTCTTGTCAATCATCAACACTTGATGCTCTTTCTTGATTTCTACCTTCGTTGATTTCAACATCACAAAGAGCTTGGGAATAGTTTTTCGTCATCCTTTGCATACTATAGTTCATCACGAAGTTCTACTAACTTGGTGATGGTGACTAGAGAACTCTATCAATCACTATGTTATCTGGAAGATTAACTTCCACTTGATTCAAGCGATTGTAGTACCCATACAATCTGAGCACATGCTCACTACTTGAGCTATTCTCCTCCATCTTTTAGCTATAGAACTTGTTGGAGACTTCATATCTCTCAACTCGGGTATTTGCTTGAAATATTAACTTCAACTTCTGGAACATCTCATATGGTCCATGACATTCAAAGCGTCTTTGAAGTCCCGATTCTAAGCCGTTAAGCATGGTGCACTAAACTATCAAGTAGTCATCATATTGAGCTAAAGCGTTCATAACGTCGCATACACTTTTGCAATAGGTCTGTCACCAAGCGGTGTATCAAGGACATAATTCTTCTATGCAGCAATGAGGATAAACCTCAGATCACGGACCCAGTTTGCATCATTGCTACTAACATCTTTCAACATAGTTTTTCTCTAGGAACATATCAAAATAAACATAGGGAAGCAACAACGCGAGCTATGGATCTACAACATAATTTGCAAAATACTACCGGGACTAAGATCCTGATAAATTAAAGTTCAATTAATCATATTACTTAAGAACTCCCACTTAATAGACATCCCTCTAATCATCTAAGTGATCACGTGATCCAAATCAACTAAACCATGTCCAATCATCATGTGAGATGGAGTAGTTTTCAATGGTGAACGTCACTATGTTGATCATATCTACTATATGATTCACGCTCGACCTTTCGGTCTCCAGTGTTCCGAGGCCATATCTGTATATGCTAGGCTTGTCAAGTTTAACCTGAGTATTCCGCGTGTGCAACTGTTTTGCACCCGTTGAACGTAGAGCCTATCACACCCGATCATCACGTGGTGTCTCAGCACGAAGAACTTTCGCAACGGTGCATACTCAGGGAGAACACTTATACCTTGAAATTTAGTGAGAGATCATCTTATAAAGCTATCGTCAAACTAAGCAAAATAAGATGTATAAAAGATAAAAATTATACGCAATCAAAATATGTGACATGATATGGCCATGATCATCTTGCGCCTTTGATCTCCATCTCCAAAGTACTGTCATGATCTCAATCGTCACCGGAATGACACCATGATCTCCATCATCTTGATCTATATCAATGTGTCGTTACATGGTCATCTCACCAACTATTGCTCTTGCAACTATTGCTATCGCATAGCGATAAAGTAAGGCAATTATTTGGTTCTTGCATCTTATGCAATAAAGAGACAACCATAAGGTTTCTTCCAGTTGCCGATAACTTCAACAAAACATGATCATCTCATAATAAAAAAAAATATAGCATCATGTCTTGACCATATCACATCACAACATGCCCTGCAAAAACAAGTTAGACGTCCTCTACTTTGTTGTTGCAAGTTTTACGTGGCTGCTATGGGCTGAGCAAGAACCGTTCTTACCTACGCATCAAAACGACAACGTTAGTTCTTCAAGTTAGTGCTGTTTTAACCTTCTCAAGGACCGGGCGTAGCCACACTTAGTTCAACTAAAGTTGGAGAAACTGACACCCGCCAGCCACCTGTGTGCAAACCACGTCGGTAGAACTAGTCTCGCGTAAGCGTATGCGTAATGTCGGTCCGGACTGCTTCATCCAACAATACCGCTGAACCAAAGTATGACATGCTGGTAAGCAATATGACTTGTATGGCCCACAACTCACTTGTGTTCTACTCGTGCATATAACATCTACGCATAAAACCTAGGCTCTGATACCACTGTTGGGGAACGTAGTAATTTCAAAATTTTCCTACCCACACGCAAGATCATGGTGATGCATAGCAAGGAGAGGGGAGAGTGGTGTCCACGTACCCTCGTAGACCGAAAGCGGAAGCGTTAGCACAACGCAGTTGATGTAGTCATACGTATTCACGATCCGACCGATCATGTACCGAACGCACGACACATCCGAGTTCAGCACACGTTCAGCTCGATGACGTCCCTCGAACTCCAATCCAACCGAGCTTTGAGGGAGAGTTCCGTCAGCATGACGGCGTGGTGACGATGATGATGTTCTACCGAGCAAGGCTTCGCCTAAGCACCGCAACAATATTATCGAGGTGGATTATGGTGGAGGGGGGCACCGCACATGGTTAAGAGATCCAAGGGATCAATTTTTGTTGGGTGCCCCCTGCCCCCATATATAAAGGAGTAAGGGGGGAGGCGGCCGGTCTAGCAGGAGGGTGCGCCAAGGGGGGAGTCCTACTCCCACCGGGAGTAGGACTCCTCCTTTCCTTGTTAGAGTAGAAGAAGGGAAGGAAGAAGGAGAAGGAAGGAAGGGGGCGCCCCCTTCCCTAGTCCAATTCGGAATAGTCCATGGGGAGGAGTGCGGCCACCCTTGGGGCCTTTCTCTCCTTTCCCGTATGGCCCATTAAGGCCCAATACGAATTTCCATAACTCTCCGGTACTTCAGAAAATACCCGAATCACTCGGAACCTTTCCGATGTCCGAATATAGTCATCCAATATATCGATCTTTACGTCTCAACCATTTCGAGACTCCTCATCATGTCCCCGATCTCATCCGGGACTCCGAACTCCTTCGGTACATCAAAACACATAAAATCATAATATAGCCATCATTAAAATTTAAGCGTGCGGACCCAACGGGTTCGAGAACTATGTAGACATGACCGAGACACGTCTCCGGTCCATAACCAATAGCGGAACCTGGATGCTCATATTGGCTCCCACATATTCTACGAAGATCTTTATCGGTCAAACCGCATATAACAACATATGTTGTTCCCTTTGTCATCGGTATGTTACTTGCCCGAGATTCGATCGTTGGTATCTCAATACCTAGTTCAATCTCGTTACCGGCAAGTCTCTTTACTCATTATGTAATGCATCATCCTGCAACTAACTCATTAGTCACATTGCTTGCAAGGCTTATAGTGATATGCATTACCGAGAGGGCCCAGAGATACCTCTCCGACAATCGGAGTGAGAAATCCTAATATCGAAATACGTCAATTCAAGTAGTACCTTCGGAGACACCTATAGAGCACCTTTATAATCACCCAGTTATGTTGTGACGTTTGGTATCACACAAAGTGTTCCTTCGGTAAACGGGAGTTACATAATCTCATAGTCATAGCAACATGTATAAGTCATGAAGAAAGCAATATCAACATATTAAACGATCAAGCGCTAAGCTAACGGAATAGGTCAAGTCAATCACATCATTCTCTAATGATGTGACCCCATTAATCAAATGACAACTCATGTCTATGGCTAGGAAACTTAACCATCTTTGATTCAATGAGCTAGTCAAGTAGAGGCATACTAGTGACACTATATTTGTCTATGTATTCACACATGTATTATGCTTCCGGTTAATACAATTCTAGTATGAATAATAAACATTTATCATGATATAAGGAAATAAATAATAACTTTATTATTGCCTCTAAGGCATATTTCCTTTATTTGGCACATGCAAATTTACTTGGGACGATAGGTAAATACCGCATATAGGTAGGTATGGTGGACTCATATGGAACAACTTTGGGGTTATGGAAGTGGATGCACAAGCAGTATTCCCGCTTAGTACAAGTGAAGGCTAGAAAGAGACTGGGAAGCGACCAACTAGAGAGTGACAACAGTCATTAACATGCATTGAGATTAGTCAACAATGAGTGTAAGCATGAGTAGGATATAAATCACCATGAACATAAATATCGCGGAGGCTATGTTGATTTTGTTTCAACTACATGCATGAACATGTGCCAAGTCAAGCCTCTTGAATCATTCAAAGGAGGATACCATCCTATCATACTACACCACAACCATTTTAATAGCATGTTGACACGCAAGGTAAACCATTATAAACTCCTAGCTAATTAAGCATGACATGAGTAACTATAATCTCTGATTGTCATTGCAAACATGTTTCATTCATAATAGGCTAAATCAGGAACGATGAACTAATCATATTTACAAAACCAAGATAGGTCGAGTTCAAACCAGTTTTTCCTCATCTCAATCATTTCATCATGTATCTTCATCATTACCTTTCACTTGCACGACCGAATGGTGTGAATAATAATAATAGTGCACGTGCATTGGACTAAGCTCGAATCTGCAAACATTTATTCAAAGGAGAAGACAAGGTAATATGGGCTCTTTGTTAGATCAACAATAATGCATATGGGAGCCACTCATCATTTTCATCGTGGTCTTCTCCTCTCGACCCCTAAAGAAAAGAAAAGAATTTCAAAGAAACACACTAGATTGTTTTGGTGTTTTTGTTTTTGTGAAGAATGTAAAACAAGAATGAGAAAAACTGTTTACGCAGGAAAGCTCCCAACAAGCAAAAGAAGAACGATAAATCTTTTCGGGTTTCCTTTTTTATAGTACTACTAAGTAAGCATTGAAAGTAAACTAACTATATAACTATTTTTTTGTTTTTCTCAAAGTTTTTTCAAACACACAAGAAGAAAGCAAGAAAAAAATAAACTAGCATGGATAATTACAATAAAAAGTATGAACACCGAGAACTAGAATGAGTGTGTGAACATGAATGTAATGTCGGCGAGAAATACATACTCCCCCAAGCTTAGGCTTTTGGCCTAAGTTGGTCTAGGGCCACCATTGGCCCGGATGATATCCGAAATCATAGTTGGGGTTGTACTGTGCTGCGGTAGCTACAGCCAAGCGGGCTGCTTCCTGAAGGCGAGTGGCCTCTACTGTTCTCTCGTACTAGTTTGCCTCCTATCTAGTTATAAAATATCTCCCATTTACCCGAAGGTTAAAGAAGGAAGGAGCAGGAAGGGTAATATGGAGAGCACGCCGTGTGTCAAAGATTAGTCGTTCCTCTCAAGAAACTGGTAGCGTACCATAACATTATAATCTAGAAAAGCAGGCGGCAACTCTATGTCATTTCCCCTTATGGGTACACCAAGATAATTAGCTAAACGAGTTGCATAAATCCCACCAAATAAATCTCCATCTCTAGCATTAAGATGTAACCTCCTTGCAACAATGGCCCCCAAGCTATATCACTTATCACCTAACACCGCACTCTTGAGGACACTAAGATCCAGGACGCAAAGGTGGCTATGCTCATGCTTACTTTTAATGCATCTACCTATAAAGAGAGCAAAGTAATGTATGGCAGGAAAGTGAATGCTCCCTATGGTAGCTTGTGTGATATTTCTAGTTTCTCCCATAGTGATGTTAGCAAGGAAATCATTGTATTCAGATTTGTGAGGCTCACTATGAATGCCCCACTATGGGATTTTGCAAGCAGTATTAAAATCTTCAAGGTCCATGGTATACGATTCATCATAAAGATCAAATGAAACAATATGGGTATTGCGCTTAGATGAAAATTCAAACCTCCGCACAAAGGAATCGATGAGTTAATAGTATTGTTGGCACTTACTGATACGAAGTCCTCAAGATCAGCATTACGTACATCCACATCAAATTCATCCTTGAAGCCTGCCTGAACCATAAATTCATCCGACGGTCATTCACAAGGCCGCACTTGAGCTTCCCTTGGTGGTTCAAGGTCCGACTCACGTATCGCGAGCCTCGGTTCTTGCTTTCTCGAAGAACCACCTTGGTACATTTTCCTAGACATTTTTCTTCCTCTGAAATTTTCTGAAATTTTTAGTGACTCAAAATAAAAGTGAACCAAACTCAACAATATTGATAGTAACTACTCCTACAAGTGCCTAGAGGCTATATCATGCATTAAAACTACTTTGGACCATATAAATTTGACATGCAAGCTTAAGAACAGGGTCACCACAGCAGTAAAAGTTTGCAATAAATAAAGCACTAGAACAAAAACTAATTGGACCATTGGAGGAGTCACATACGAAAGAACAATCCCCAAAGAAGTTTTGTGAATGGAGCTTTGAGCAAGGAGATCGAAAATGGCATCAAAATGAGCAAGAACACGGGTTTGAGCTACATGACAATTTTTCTAGAGGAAGACGAAGTGGATGGGTGCTGGAATAAGTGGAGGGGAGCCACGTCCCACAAGACAGGGGGCGCGTCCAGGGGGTAGGGCACACCCTCCGTCTTTGTGGCTCACTGGTGCATCCTCCTGGTGTGTTCTTAGTGCCAGAAATTCTCAAATATTTTATAAAAAATCATACTAAATTTTTAGGACATTTGGAGAAATTTTATTATTAGGGTAACTTTTATTGCATGGATAATTCAGGAAATAAACAAAAAAAAACTTTGTTTGCTTTATTTAATCTAAATAACATAAAGTGAAAGGTGGGTACAGAAAGTTGTGCTCTCTAAATTCGTCTATCTCATGCTCATCAAAAGGAATCCATTAACAAGGTTGATCAAGTCTTATTAACCAACTTCTTCCGAATAACATGAAACCGGAGAATTTTCTAATAACACTAGGTTATCTCAACGGGGATATGCATATCACCAACAATAAGAATATCATATTTCTTTTTGACAGTAGGAAGAGGGAATTCAAAACCTCCAATAGTGATAGTTGAAAATTTTCCAATAGAATTGATACTATGAACTTGAGGTTGTTTCTTAAGAAAGTGTACCTTATGCTCAATACATTTAACATGAAAAGTGACATTGTCTCTGTTGCAATCAATAACAGCCCCTGCAATATTCAAAAAGGGTCTACCCAGGATGATCGGCATATTGTTGTCCTCGGGAATATCAAGAATAACAAAGTCCATTAAGATAGTAACGTTTGCAACCACAACAGGCACATCCTCACAAATACTGATGGGTATAACAGTTGATTTGTTAGCCATTTGCAAAGAGATTTCAGTAGGTGTCAACTTATTCAAATCAAGTCTACGATATAAAGAGAAAGGCATAACACTAACACTGGCTCCAACATCACATACAACAGTTTTAACATAGTTTCTTTTAATGGAGCATGGTATAGTTGGTACTACTGGGTCTCCTAGTTTCTTTGGTTTTCCCCCCTTAAAAGTATAATTAGCAAGCATGGTGGAAATTTCTGCTTTCGGTATCTGTTTTGGTGTGACAATATCTTTCATGTACTTAGCATAAGGAGGCATTTTAAGCATATCAGTCAAACGCATACGCAAAAAGATAGGTCTAATCATTTCAGCAAAGCGCTCAAAATCCTCATCATCCTTTCTCTTGGATGGCTTAGGAGGAAAAGGCATGGATTTCAGCAAAGCGCTCAAAATCCTCATCATCATTTCACCGTGTTTCCTAGCAACGAAGTCTCTCTTATCATAATGTCGATTCTATGATTGTGGGTTATCAAAATCAACAGCGGGTTCAATCTCTACATCATTATCATTACTAGTTTGAGCATCAACATGAACATCATCATTGACATTATCACTAGGTTCATGTTCATCACCGGATTGTGTCTCAGCATCTGAAATAGAAATATCATTGGGATTCTCAAGTGTGTCTATAACAGGTTCACTAGAAGCATATAAAGTCCTATCAGTGTTCTTTCTCTTTTTATTAGTAGGACTAGGTGCATCAGTATTAATTCTTTGAGAATCTCGCTCAACTCTCTTAGGATGCCCCTCATGATACAAAGGTTCCTGGTCCATTTTACCACCTCTAGTCATAACCCTAACATCATTATTATTGTTCTTATTATTTAACTCATTGAGCAAATCATCTTGTGCCTTAAGTACTTTTTCTACTTGAGTTGTAACCATTGAAGCATGTTTACTAATAAGCTTAAGATCATTTTTAACTCTAGACATATAATCACTCAAGTGTTCAACCATATAAGCATTACGTTTCAATTGTCTACCAACATAAGCATTGAAATTTTCTTGTTTAACAATAAAGTTATCAAACTCATCCAAGCATTGACTAGCAGACTTATTATGAGGAATATCACCTTCATCAAATCTGTAAAGAGAATTTACCTCTACTACCCGTGTCGGGTTATCAAGACCATGTATTTCTTCAATAGGTGGTAAATTCTTAACATCTTCAGCTTTAATACCTTTTTCTTTCATCGATTTCTTTGCCTCTTGCATATCTTCAGGACTGATAAATAGAATACCTTTTTTCTTTGGAGTTGGCTTAGGAGTTGGTTCAGGAAGTGTCCAATCATTATCATTGCTCAATATATTGTTCAAGTGTAACATCCCAATTTTCAATTTGGATGTTATACATAGATCATCATATGCATATCATATTTTATTTTGCATTTTGGTTGTGATCCTAGAAATCTTAAGAAACTCAAGGACCCAAGGAGAGAGTTGGAGGTTTGACAAATTTAATCTTTGAATTTATTTCAAATGTGAAACAAGGATCAATTTGATTTTAATAATTTTCTCTCCAATTAATTCTAATAATAAAAATAAATGAGAGAAGATAATATGACTTCTTCAACCAAATTATTATTTTATTGGTATTTTATTTGCTGTTTTAGTTGAATTAGAAAAAAAATGCATTTTTTGAAAATTGCATATTAGTCCAGAAAAATGTTCATCTTGTCCTAAATATTAGGTTCGGATGGTGAAAATTGTTTCTGGAATTTTTAGAATTTTTTATATTTATTTAGGATTTTTCTTTCGTGGCGAAATTAATTTAAAAAAATCTCTTCCGGGCGAACTGGGCCGCAGCCCAGCCGGCCCAATAGGCATGTGACCTTCCCAGACCGCTGTCAGTAGCAGCAGAGGACTCGGAGGAGTCGGGCCATGCCGCCACCGGACCCCTCCCCAAGTCGGAGTCCCCCCCGAGGACTTTAAAACTGGACCCCGCCGCCTCCTTCTCCTCCCAAGTCGCCAGCGCCGCCCATAACCTCGTCGCCGCCGAAGGCCGCCACCACCGCCGCCGCTATTCTTGCTGCTGCCGCTTCTGCCGTCACCAGCGCCGCCTTCTTGCCGCTTCGAAACGCCGCATGTTCGTCGCCGTCTTGCCGCCATTGTTTCGATACTGCCACGCCGAACCAGGTTAACCTCGCCCGATTCTTTTCGGTTTTGTTTCCATTTTTTTTCGATTCGGTAGTTTAGATCGGTTAGTGAATGATTTTCGTAGATTAGTTCTGTTAACGAATGTTCGCATGGTAGTTTTTTCTTTTTTCTTTTATTTTTGGCCAGGGACCTATCCGTGAATAGTTTTATCGCAATTTAGCCCCTGATCTTAAAACTAGCGTAACTTTTTGCTCGTTTGTCCAAATTAGATGAAACTAGTGCCTAAATCTTCGTAACATTCTGTTCCTTCTAGTTAAGAAACTTGAACATGATTTTGACACTGTAAAATTTGACTTTAGTTCAGATTAGTAAACGATCTTGTTTCGGTTGTATCTTGAATTTTGTTTCTCCGTTTGAGTTGTATCTTTTTACAAATCGTAGCTAATCATATGTACCTATTGTTAAGATCTAATCGACATGATAACAATGTTGTTAGGTTTTACTTTTGTTTTATTTAGCCATTTGCTTGTTTCGTGTTTGATTTGGATCTTTTCTCGTTTTGTCGTTGTTTTCGTTTGAGTGATTGCTTATGTATGCTACCGTTTGTCTACGCTAGATTACCCGGAGTGCGAAGCTTGTTACTACGAATCCCTAGAGTTTGCAGATCGTCAGCAAGGCAAGTTACACTTTGATCATACTCTTCCATACCCAGTTTTTACTATGCATTAGTATTGCTCCTCACATATTTGCATGTAGGATTGGGAACATTGTGGTTTGGTTGTAGTACTTGAGGTAGGAACCTAGTACCTTTTGATTAGCCCAGGAATATACGTTATGCTTTATTATTGCTTAGCCATGCTCGTAGACAGGGATTGGATCGTGATTCACATGGAAGTTTTGAGAGTTATTAATCTTGGATAACATTAAGGTGGCAACTTTAATACACATCTGGGTGGATTGGTTGGGGCACCTGGGGAACCCAGTGTTGTCCATTAAGGGAAATTCTGGGGTATCCGTGTGATTTTTCCTTGGTTCGCCACCCAGGCTCAAAGGGATCATATGATATTTCATGACTAGAAACCTCCGTGTGCAGCCACAAGCCATTATGGGCTCTAGCATAATTGAGTAAGTTGTATGAGCTCTCGAAGAGGTGGACTAGCAGATGTAGAGGGAAAGTAGGTGTACCGGTCTTTCTAGAGTAGAGAGTTAGTGCTTCAGAAAGACTATGTGTCGATCTTTCGATCATGGATGCGGTCGAGTCTTGTAGGGAAAAGTGCGCAACCTCTGCAGAGTGTACTAAACTAATCATGGTTAGCCGTGTCCCTGGTTATGGACATGTTGAGTATCTGGAATTGGATATTATTGTTGATCTCATCACTCTTTAATTAATTGAATTGGGTTTAATGATTATATTGTTTAATTGGGATTTGAGTTGGGGGAACCTTCTCAAATATTGGAACAACTTGGGAATAGTTAAATAAATTTATTCCTTTGTTGTAGGGAAAAACTAGCTTTATGCAAAACCATAAACATAGAGCCCCACCAGCCAAATATTGCATGTAGATATAGTTCTTGCATTCATTGCTTTACAGTGTAACTCTGCCAGCATATTCAATGTGCTGACCTACACGGCTGCAACGTCTCATGTTATGCCTAGGAGGACATTGTCATCCACTCAGCTATGCCATTGGAGTTGATGGACTCATTTATCTTCAAAGCTTCCGTGGTTATTTAGTTTAGATGACCTTCGGCCATGTTATTTTTGTGTAATCATACTCTTTATGAGGACTCGATGTAATAAGTGTGTGATTGAACTCTGTTATAATTCCTCGAGTACTGTGCATGTCAGCATTACCGATGCAGGGATGACCCTGATGCACAGAGACTTCGGTCCATTGGGATCGTGGTTGCTACAAGATGGTATCAAAGCACACGCTGACTGTAGGACGCCACCAGTAGAATAAGCCACATGATTTCTCTTCTCTGCTCATTTCTAATTCTCCTCTATTTCTACTCTATAGATGGCAGACCCCAGGAACATGTTCACTCAGCTGGATGACGACACCCCTTCCGGACGACACTTGAAGGAAGTCACCAAGTACCAAGCTTCACTGGGAATTTCTCTCCTACTGTACCGGAAGAGGAGCGCTGGAAGATCAAAGTCTGGATACCTAGGAGGACATTCGCGCCAATAACGGAGCCTATTGATTTCTACCTGGATGCACCAAGCTGGAGTTTAGGAAAGAGCATGGCAACCCATATCACTTTTGGACGCATATGTGAGGTGTATCACAAGGAGCTGGAAAACACTATCTACCAAATATGTGGCCGCCGAGACGAAGAATGGGAGATGATTCGTACCAAGAGGGATGGATCAATTGCAACTTACATTCAGGAGATGGGTGATCATATTCATCGACAAGAGAATCAACTATGCTTCAACATGAAGAAGACCAAGAAGCTGATGAAGAAGAACAACGAGCTAGAAGAGGAACTCAAGTTTACACGTGATAGATATGAGTAAGAAATTGCCATACTACTGGAGAAGCATGAAGATCTAAAGAGGAAGCTAGGACTACCAGTGGAGAATCATAAGCGAGAACCAGCAAAGGAGATCCATTCGGCGGACTACATCATCTTGGATGACACCGACATGGACAATGATGCAAATGATGACAATGATGACGACTACGTTGACGAAGCTAGAGCAGATATCATGGAGTCTTCTTCTGATCAAAATTTCTAGATGACCACCATGTAACTAGTAGTATTCCTCCAAGTAGTTAGTAGCGATCGAGTTGTAATCGTAGTTTAGATCATTTGTGTGAAACTTGTGTGCTATTGAATGAAATTAATTGATTGTGTTTGTCTCATGAGCATATGGGTTGTGAATCTCTCTAGACCTATTTATATTCTATTTTCTCACCCCTTCTAATCCATCAGATGCCTTTGAGACGTGACAATGGATTCGTGTTCCCACCGAAGCTCACCCAGTTGATCCAGTAGCAGAATGCCTTGATGAAGATGCTAGTGCAGAACCAGAACCCAGGCAACAACAACAACAACCCACCACCTCCACCCCCTGTTGACAACCTAGCCCGGTTTCTGAGGTTAAATCCCCCGGTGTTCTCTAGCAGCACCAAGCCGATTGTTATAGATCAGGGGCTCCGTAAGATCGGAAGAGAGCTGACCACTGCGGGATGCACAGATGCGGAGAGAGTGCGCTTTGCCACACATCAGCTTGATGGACCCGAGCATCTTGGTGGGAGAATTTCACCGCCACTTACCCCATTTATACAGTTACATGGGATCAGTTTCAGTAGGCTTTTCGCACCGCCCATGTTTGAGCAGGAGCTATGAGCATGAAGAAGCGTGAGTTTCACAACTTGCACCAAGGAGGTCGTACAGTAGGACAATATGTGGATGATTTTAGCAAGATAGCACGCTATGCCCCAAATGATGTGGCCAGAGACGCCGCAAAGCAGGAGAAGTTTCTTGAGGGACTCAACGATGAGCTGAGCATGCAGTTGATGGTGGCAACTTTCAGTAACTACCAGGAGTTGGTAGACAGGGCCCTCATGATAGAAGGCAAGCAACAACAGATTGACAATCGCAATAGGAAGTATGGATAGGGGAGGAACAATTCTGGAGCTCAGCAGAATCCCCACTATACCCCGTACTCAGGAGGACATACTCATAACCATGGAGGACACATGCAGAATGGAGCAAGTTTGCACAGCCACAGTGGCCCCAAGAATGGCAATGGGAATGGAGGAAGTAGCAGTCATAACCGTTCCAACACCTCAACACCCGCCAAGAGGGATCTGAGCCACATTACTTGTTTCGAGTGCCAGAAGACCGGGCATTATGCCAATGATTGTCCTGAAGCCAACAATGGAAATGGCAATGGAGGTTCTGCCAAGAAGCCCAACCCCTTCACCAAAGGTCATGTGAACCACGTCAGTGTGGAGGAGATTGGGGATCAACCAGACGCAGTTGTCGGTAAGTTTTTGATTAATGCATTTGCATCACTTGTTATTTTCGGTACTGGTGCATCACATTCAGTCATATCAAGGGGATTTGTGGATAAGTATAAGTTGCCAACAGTAGCCCTTAAGTCACCTATGTTAGTAAGTTCCCCAGGAGCGGAGAGCTAGTACGGGATGCTATCAGTTGCCAGTAACGATAGGTAGACATGTTTTCCCCACTGACCTGATTGTTGTGGAGTCACAAGGACTGGATGTGATACTAGGCATGGATTGGCTATCCAAGTTTGAGAGAAACATCGACTGCGCCAGTAAATCAATTCTTCTGACCACCCCAGAAGGAAATAGGATCAAGTATGTATCCATGCATGCGCCAAGGAGGACTCAAGTGAATTCCTTATCAGGAGTTGTACAGGAGGAAGTACCAGTGGTGAAGGATTATCCCGACGTATTTCTGGAAGAGTTACCAGACATGCCACCAGATCGAGACATTGAGTTTTTGATTGAGTTATTGCCAGGCACCAGACATATATCAAAGAGACCGTATCAGATGCCCGCAAAGGATCTGGAAGAAATTAAGAAGCAGATAAAGGAGTTACTGGAGAAAGGTTACATTCGACCAAGTTCATCACCTTGGGGAGCCCTAGTGCTTCTAGTTGAGAAGAAGGATGGATCTTTGAGGATGGTTGTTGATTATCGTGCGCTGAATGATGTGACGATCAAGAACATATACCCTCTGCCGATGATCAATGATTTGTTTGACTAGTTGCAAGGAGCTAAAGTTTTCTCCAAGATTGATATTCGATCAGGTTATCACCAGTTGAAGATCCAAGAGCAGGATATACCTAAGACAGCTTTTACCATGAGTTATGGGCTATATGAGTATATAGTTATTTCATTTGGTTTGACTAATGCCCCTGCCTATTTCATGAGTATGATGAACAAGGTGTTCATGGAGCTTTTGGATAACTTCATCGTGGTGTTCATTGATGACATATTGGTCTACTCGAAGAATGAAGAAGAACATAAGGAGCATTTGCACTTGGTTCTTGAGAAGCTCAGAGAACACTAGTTGTATGCCAAGTTCAGCAAATGTGAGTTTTGGTTGAAGGAAGTCGGATTTCTCGGACATGTTATATCCGATGAAGGAATAGCAGTGGACCCTACAAAGGTTGTTTCTGTCACTAAATGGTTGGCACCCACCTCAGTTGGAGAGATCAAAAGTTTTCTTGGACTCGCAGGTTATTACCGGAGGTTTATTGAGAATTTCTCCAAGATTGCAAAGCCCATGACGGAGTTATTGAAGAAGGACACCAAGTTTAAATGGACTGAGGATTGTGAGGCCAGTTTTCAGGAGTTGAAGAAATGTTTGGTTACAGCCCCAGTGCTGATTCTCCCAGACCAACGCAAGGATTTCCATGTATATTGCGAGGCATCACGTCGAGGACTTGGAGGTGTGCTTATGCAGAAAGGAAGAGTTGTTTCATATGCCTCATGACAGCTTCAACCTCATGAGTTGAATTATGCTATGCATGATTTGGAATTAGCAGCTATAGTGCATGCGCTCAAGACATGGAGACACTTTCTCATCGGAAGCCGTTGTGATTTTTATACGGATCATAAGAGTTTGAAGTACATCTTAACGCAGAAGGAGTTAAACCTCAAGGGAGATGATTGGAGCTCATAAAGGATTATGATATGAGATTGCATTATCATCCAGGAAAGGCCAATGTCGTAGCAGACGCATTGAGCCGTAAGAGTTATGTTAATACGCTCATAACCGGAGGATTACCTAAGGAGTTAGCAAATGACCTTTGAGAGCTATGCTTGGAGATAGTTCCGAGAGGTTATGTTGCACCATTGGAAATTCAGTCCACTTTGTTGGGAAAGATCAGGGAAGCCCAGAAGACTGACAAAGAGATTGCCAAGATAAAGGAAAGGATGAGTAAAGGAAAGGCTAAAGGATTTCGTGAGGATGAGCACGGCACCTTATGGTTTGAGGATCGTATTTATGTGCCTAATGACCCTGAGATCAGGAAGTTTATTCTACAACAGGCTCATGATTCGCCTTACTCGATTCACCCAGGCAACACTAAGATGTATCTGGATTTGAAGGAAAGTTTCTGGTGGACAAGAATGAAGAAGGATATTGCCGAGTATGTAGTAGTATACGATGTATGTCAGAGACTCAAGGCAGAGCATCAGAAGCCAGCAGGATTGCTACAGCCATTGCCAATACCCGAATGGATGTGGGATAAACTTGGCATGAATTTTATCACTGGATTACCCAGGACTCGTTGAGGCTATGACTCTATCTTGGTTGTAGTTGATCGTTTGACAAAAGTGGCCCATTTCATCTCGGTGAAGACAAACTATACAAGTGCTAAGTTGGCAAAGATATACATGACCGGGATCGTATGTCTGCATGGAGTTCCGAGGACCATTGTATCAGATAGAGGAATAGTTTACTTCAAAGTTTTGGAATCAGTTGCATGAAACTTTGGGTACTAGGCTAGAGTTCAGTACATCCTTTCATCCACAGACAGATGGACAGACCGAGAGAGTCAATCAGATTCTGGAGGACATGTTGAGAGCTTGTGCGCTAGATTATGGATCTAGTTGGGATGACAATTTGCCCTATGCAGAGTTCTCCTATAACAGCAGTTATCAAGCCAGTTTGAAGGTGACCCCTTTCGAAGCCTTGTACGGAAGGAGGTGTCGGACACCATTATCGTGGATGAAGTTGGAGATCGATAGTTGTTCGGACCAGACTTAATCAAAGACTCTAAAGAGAAGGTTAAGTTGATTCGACACAGACTCAAGGTAACCCAATCAAGGTAGAAGAGTTATGCAGATACTAAACGCAAGGAGAGCGGAAGGTAGACTACACTAGGCAAGCCATAGTCAAGTAAGCAATGAAGTGAAAGCATGAAGACTATCAGCAGCTAGGTAGTAAGGATCAGGATGGAAGATAGTATGAAGCCAAACAACATAAATGTTCACACAGTGAAGACAATCAGATCATGCAGGGAGGCAATGACTTCACGAAGACAAACCGAAGTAAAGAGAGGTAAAGGATCGAACCATTTGCTTGGAGAGGACAAGGATTTGTTGGACCAGTTCTAGTTGCTGTGACAACTGTACGTCTGGTTAGGGAGGCTGAGATTCAACTCAGAAGACCGCGTCTTCACCTTATTCCCCTTGAGCTAAGGACACTTAGTCCTCACCTTATCACTCTTGTAAGTCTTCGAGGTAGACTTCCAAACCTTCACACATGTCGTTCACCGGCAAACCACAATGACTCTTGGATGCCCAGAACGTGACGCCTAACTGGCTGGAGGATTCACAGTCCTCAAGTGTAACAAGTCTTCAGATCACGTGGACAGAAAGACTTCAGTGATGCCTAACACTCTTTGGCTCTGGGTGTTTTGGGCTTTGTGCTTGCAAGGATTTCTCTCTCAAATGCTTCGGAGGTCAGTTGCTCTCAAACGACAAAAGCCGTGCACTAACTGTCACATCCCTAGTTCTGGTATGCTCAAGGCTAGCTAGTCATCTGTGCATCATGTTTAAATTCCATTTAAATTTGAAATGGGGATTTGTGAAACCCTCGAATCATTTTTGGAAATGACCCAAATAAAATTGCTCCAAAAGGTCCAAGAAAATGTTCATGTTGCTCTCTGAAAATATTGGACAGAGATAAAAATCAAACCAATATTTTTAGGAGCTCATAAGTATTTATTTTGGGCATTTGGAATTAATGCGGTAAATATTTGCTTTGGATATATATTGTTATATATATATATATACAATATTGTCCAAAAATTATGCTAGTTAATGAGGAGCTCTGGAATAATACCACTAGCTCCTGCAAAAATTGGCATAAGAAAATAAAATGATTTAGTATTATTATTAAATCAAAACATATGTTAGAATAATTAAAAAAACATAAACAAAACACAACAGGGAACTTACCTAACGCCTCTGGCCGGGCCGTTCCTGTTCTGGCCCAGCCCACCAGTGCCTCGCCCGTCGTCTTCCTCCCCTCGCCCCGAAGCAGCTGCGTGCCAGCAGCAGCGCGCGACCCCGGCCACCTCCTGCCTGCCTGTCCGCCCTCTCGTCGCTCTGGTTGCCCCGCGCGACGTCATGCGCCGCCTTGTACCCCTCTCTTCCCTAGTCCTCTCCTCTCCTCTCCCCCGTTTTCTCTCTCACAGCAGAGCGAAGCCGTCGCCGTTGTTCACTTCCGCCACGGCTACTGCACCCCCTCGCCTCTCCGCCGCGTCCCCAAGTTCCGCATCGTCATCCGCTCCGCCCACGCCGAGCCAAGCGACCAGGGACGCGCTGCATCGCTGCCACCATCATCGTCTTCACCTCCGTCCACCTGAGATCGCCATTGTCGTTCCAGCCGCACCAGTGCATCCCCGAGCTCGCGCTCGACGCCTTCGAGACCGCTGTGAGCCCTGCCATCGAAGCCCCCTCTCCCCTGCTCTACCGGCACCCTCTAGCCCCTTCGCCGCTCGAAGCCGTGCTCCGGCGAGCTCCGGCCACCCCTCCTATTCCTTCCTGCCCCACCAGATGCGCGAGAGCCCGGGCTACACCCTGGTGCCCTTAGCCGCCGCCCCCGTGGCCTGTAACGCGGACACAGCCTTGTCCCATGGTCGCTGGCGACGACCTCGCTGGCCTGACTGGTGGACCCCGCCGTCGGTGATTAGCTTAAGCTAATCAGCAACTAACCTAACCCCCCGACGCTGATATGTGGGCCCCAGTGCCCCCTAATATTTTAATTAAGAAAATAACACCCGTTTAACCCTAAGACATTGACGTGTGGACCCCACAGTCAGGTTTGACCCCAGTCAACGCTGTTGACTTGCTGACGCAAGCATGATGCAGTGCTAACGCAGATATTTATTTTCTGGATTTAAATTAAATCAGGAAATTCTAGAAAATGATATAAACTTCAAAAAATCATAGAAATTCAACCGTAGCTCAGATTGAAATAATTTATATCTGAAAAATTATTAGAAAAATGCAATCTATCCATCTGTACCAGTTTCATGCATGAAAAACCAACTTATACATGCTGTATAGGTGAAAGCACAAAATGGTATATATAAAAGCTTAATTTGGAGTTGCATTTGAACCCTTGGTTAAAATGGACTTCATTCAAATTGAATACTAGTTGCATTAGTTCAAACAACATCACATATTCATGCCATGATCATGCATCATATTTTTGCATATGCTTGAGTATTGATTGCCGACACCGTTCCTTCTCGATAGGTCCTGCTCTGGAGAGTGCTCGAGAGTACCTGTCTGTGAAGCAGTGCCTCCTCTGTTGATGTCGGATTTCGGTTTCCGGCAGACCCTTGAGGTTCGAACACTAAGGTGCGCGCGGAGATTTCGCCCTCTACCTACCTGTTCCTCGCCGCCTCGCTAAGATCTAAACTACGAAAAGAACAACACAAGAGACACAAGGTTTATACTGGTTCAGGCCACCATTGCGGTGTAATACCCTACTCCAGTGTGTGGTGTGGTGGATTGCCTCTTGGGCTGATGATGAACAATACAAGGAAGAACAGCCTCACGAGGGCCTGTTCTTGGCGGGGAAGATGAACTACTAGGGGGAGTTCAGTCGCTCTCGCTACTGGTTTCTTGGCGAGGATCCTATCTTTTTCTCTCTCTCTCTCTTTTTCCGCCCCCTACCTTGTGGTGGCTAGTCCTATTTATAGGCAAAGACCCTGGGCCTCCTCCCAAATATTGAGCGGGAAGGGCGCCAACAAATGGCCATTTCGAAGGGGAACATCGGGTACACTTATCCTGACTAAAGTTGGTCTTCGCCTGTCAAAGGCTCTGGTGGTGACGCCTGCTTGGGCTCCACAATGACTTCCTTCCTGCCATTGGGCTGGTCTCGGTCTTGGTGCACCGAAATGGATGCCTTTGCTTGATGCTCTCGCCTGCGCTTGCTCCCTTTGCACCAAAGAGGAAAGGAGGACACTGCTGGCGGGTGGCGCCCGGCCGGGCGCCCTTGGTAAATCATGGCTTGCGTCATGGGCACCTCGTGAGGTACCCGCCTTGATCTCTCCGCCTCCTCGTGAGCCAGCCTAATGAGGCCATGCGAGGAAGCTCCTTGTCGTCCGCCCATGAGGCTTGCCCTCGCGAGGGTCTTGAGCTTGTGTTGATGAATATGGGCTGTGCTCAGCCCCCTTGAGCCACGCGCGGGCAGCGCAGCAGAGCAAGACTGGGGACCCCATTCCCGTAACGCCGACAGTAGCCCGGGCCCATGGCGCGCCGGACTTGGCCGAGAGAGGCGAAGGGCAAGTCTGCGGCGTCATGGCCCCTAACAGCCTACGGCCTTGGGAGCCGCGTGGCGGTTGATTGGACGCGGGCGCCTCAGCAACCGTGCAAGTTGATAAAGGAGCGGCATCTGTCTAGGCTTTGCCTCCTTTGCATTCTCCGGTTGCTGCTCAGATCTCCTTTCTTGCGCCTCTCCTTCCTACCTCTGAAATCTTCAGATCTGCTCCGTCCACGTGCCCTAGCAAGACATGGCGCCTCGCCAGGCCCCGGTCGGAGCTTGGTATTCGTCTGCCTTGGACTCGCCGAACGTGTCGGAAGCGAGCCTTGCCCGGGTGCGCCAGATGGCGGCGGCGCAAGGCATCGACGAGGCGAAGGCGTTCAAGGCCGGCTCTGCCCTTCCTAAGGGCCAAGGGAGCACCTTCTATCCGCTCTTTGTGAGCGCCATTATTGCCGGCTGGTGCCTCCCTTTTCTGAGTTCTTCTTCTCTGTCCTCCGCCATTACAAGCTTCAGGCTCTGCATCTCCACCCCAACTCTGTCCTTCTTCTGGCAATCTTCGCCTACTATTGCGAGGCTCACATAGGGGTGAAGCCCTCAGTGGCCTTGCTGCGCCACTACTTATCCCTCAGGACCTCTCGTGGTCTCGTCTCTGCGTGCGCGAGCTTCGTCGCGTACGGTAGCTCCATCGCCATTTCGAACCCCGGGAAGAGGATTGAGGGCTTTAGGAGTAAGTGGGTCTTGGTAGTTGCTGGGCGTATCCACCCTCGGTTGATCTTGCCCACAGGGCACCCCTCGAGCTCCGACGACTGGTCTCGAGTGGAGCTTATG
This sequence comes from Aegilops speltoides, assembly GCA_021437245.1. NCBI lineage: Eukaryota > Viridiplantae > Streptophyta > Magnoliopsida > Poales > Poaceae > Aegilops > Aegilops speltoides. The sequence goes on from CM038143.1 coordinate 204,319,020, forward strand.
GACCCCCGCGCGAGGCTGGTGTTGGAGAATATTGACGCGGATCTGAGGCTGGCCAGCATGGCGGCGGCGAAGCTGACTGGCGCATCGCTACTGAGGGAATTCCTGGAGCACCAGCTGGCTCCGCTTCATCAGTACTCACTTCCGATGTGGAGGGCCCACCCGAGCCCCGCGGTCTTGGCCGACGAGGATCTGGCTGCGGTTCTCCAGTCTTTGGTCGGGGCCGACGTGGCGAGGTTGGAGGGTGCTCCTATGCCCCTGTTCCTCCGCGAGGACTTGGAGCAGGTAGTGGAGTCCACGCCCGTCTTCAACGGGGACGGGCCCGTGCCCGCGGAGGCTCCCGAGGACCCGGTGGACGTGTCCTCCGGCGACTCCAGCGAAGAGAAGGAAGAAGGGGAGCGGGATAAAGGGCCTGACTCCGAGGCGACCGACGGAGAGTCGAGGGCTCCCCCCCTCGGCGCAGGTCCCGCACTCTCCGCCTCTCTCTGAGTGATGACGACAAGGATGACGACGAGCAAGGCGGCGGAAGCCTGCCCCCGATCCCGAAGAAGGACAGGACCGGGCTGATCCCCCGCGGGTCTGCCCCCGCCCCGAGGCGATCCGCGGACGCGCCTCCTGCTCCCGAGCTCCTTGAGGCTGATCCTTGCAGTCGGCTCTCGGGCTTCAAGTACGGCCGAAGGCTGCTCGAGCTCGCGAGTGACAACCTGTAAGTGCTTGATTCCTCTCTTATTTCTTGTTCTATTGCCGAGGCTTGACGTCCGTATGTCCCGGCTAGGCTGGCGCCCGCGGCAAAGAAGTCAAAGGGAGCTCCTGAGGTTCCATCCGGGGCAGCGCCTCTGCCCGCGAAAGAAGGTGACCGTGACGCACGGGCCTCTCCTGCCCGGGCGTCCCCGCGAGGCCTGGCTGAGCCGGCTGGGGCGAACTCAGCCCCCACGGCCCAAGCGACTTCCGAGGTGCCCTTGCACTGTGCCGCCACCACAGCCGTTGAGGCACAGCATGCTCCACCTCAGGATACTGTGGTTACGCTGCCATCTTCTCCTCCTACTCCACTGACTGCTGTTTCCCCGACTCCTCCTACTGTTGTGGATCGTGCTGCTGCCGAACAAGACCGTCTGCGGCAGGATCTTCTGGGCGCCGACCCTCGTTTAGTGGCCGGGCGCTTGGAGCTGGCTTCCGGCTAGATTCGCTCCGACGCTTCAATTCGGGCGGCGCTGGTCCAGGCCTTGACGGCTTGCGACGAGGAGAAGCAGGCTGTCCTTGGGGCGAAGGCTGCTCGCGACGCCGCCTTGGGGGAGGTGGCTAATGTCCGAGGTCGCTGCAAGGCGCTGGAGAGCGAGCTGCAGGGCCTGCGGGACCAGCTCGCCGAGGAGACCCTCCTTCGCCAAGAGCTGGAGAAAGACATGAAGGCTCGCGAGGCGGCCGTCAAAGATCGGGACGCCAAGCTCAAGAAGCGTCGCGACCGCCTAGGCGCGCTGGAGCAAGAGTTGGAGGCGAGGAAGGTCGAGCTGGACGACAAGGCACGGGTTCTTGCCGAGGATCGCGTGGCCTTTACGGAGATGGAGGTGAAGGCTCGCACCTTGCTGAAGACGCTTTATGATAGCGGCCTGGAGAGCCCGCTGGCCGGTGCCGAGGACGGCCCCGCCAAGCTGCTTCCCTTCCTGGTTCGTGCTCTTGAAGATGTCACCCTTGGCCTTGGCCCCACTCTGGTGAGGCAGGCGCGTGCCTTGTCTTCTCGTGAATGACGGCGGTCCTTACCCACATCTATCTTCGTGACCCCAACGTCGACCTCGACAGCCTGCTGGAGCCAGCGAGCGACGAGCTTGCCGCTGCCGCTGCTGAGGCCGTGAAGGGTCGCTGGAGGCTCCATTGGGAAGTTCAGGCCTTGACACCAAGCCAAAGCGGGGCGCTGCCGACCCTACAGCTCCACGAGGCGAACCCGCTCCACGCAGCTCCACCGCCGGCAAGTGACTCTGTTGTGGCTCCCGTCCTGCTTTTAATTCCTGCACATGTACCATGCCTCGGGGAGGCCTTAAAACTTGCATTTGGTGTTGTGATAACAGTATGGACTGTAATATTTGCTTTTGAATTCCTTGAAATTTGCGCTATTCCTTCCTACTTGCTTATGTTCTACGCCAGCAGAGCCTGCCCCGTGCATACCTCAGCCGCCGTTAGCCCCGACCAGAAACCAGGACGGGACCAACGAGTGAGGGGCTACGTGACAAGTTAGGCTCCTGAGTCGCGATGCTCAGTAGTCCCCCTTGGCGCTCGAACAACAAGTAGGGAGGTGATATGTGGGGGTGACTCCTTAGGGAGGTGAGATGTGGGTGGATCTACCGTTCTACGTCTGCAGAGCCCGGCCCCGCGCATACCTCAACCGCCGTTAGCCTTTCAGAACTAAGGAGTGAGGAGCTACGTGACCAGTTAGGCTCCTGAGTCGCGATGCTCAGGAGTCCCCCTTGACGCTCAAACGGCCTTCGTACCTTGGCTCCACTCGGGGAGGGACGTGCGACGAACCAGGCCCGAGGGGCCTGGCTGGGTGGCGTGCGTCTGGGCGTGACCCAGGCGCAGCCCCCGTGCCCAGCCCCCTCGCGCGGCACTCCCGAGGGGAGGCGTTGCGATGCGGCTAGACGCTGAGCTCTGGGATCCCTGAGGTTGATGCGGCCCGGGGGCCACCCTCAGTTGTTTATCACCAGCGCGGAGCAGAGCGCTTCCGTATGTGTACGGGCATAGCCGCTCCTCGGCAAGTGTCGCCACCAACAAGGAGCATGGTGCTTCCAGCAGTGCGTGGGAGGGGCTCCCCTCGGGAGGAGCCCCAGGCGTGTCAGCCCATACGACATGTGGCTGCACGGTAGGGCCTGACGAGGTGTATCTGGGCACTGTGAGCCAGTAGCAGGACTCATGGGGCCCTACCTCAAGACAGGTTGGGCACTGCACTGGGCCTTATCTTGGGATGTGTTCTGCAAATTTGATTAGATCCGGCGCTCTCGTCCTCGGGTCCGGCCCTCGAGCTGGTCTCGGCCGTCATTTGGTATGCTGTGTCGCGATGCCGTGGACAAGGCCAGGGGGTGAGGGCTGGAGAGCCGGTAGGAGCCCTGAGTCATGATGCTCAGGTACCCCCCCCCCCTTTAATGTGCAAGCTTGGTTAGATGTCGAAGCTCTACGTCCTCGGGTCCCGGCCCTCGAGCTGGTCTCATCCGTCGCTGGTATGCCAGGTCGCGATGCCGTGGACAAGGCCAGAAGGTGAGGGCTGGAGAGCCGGTAGGAGCCCTGAGTCACGATGCTCAGTTACCCCCCCCCCCTTTAACGCGCAAGCTGCCGACATCCAGGAAGAAAAGGGGCCATGGACAGGCACCAAATAACAAGCATGATGGGTCGAATGCATGGCCCGAAGATAAGCGCAAGAGGGGTACACGCCTCTGGGTCTGACCCGAGCGACTTGGGGATGATGCAGCCCGAGGGGCGCCCCCAACAAGGTAAGCTAAGAACATGAAATAAAAGGGATACACGCCGCAGGGACGGACCCATGCGGCCTTGGAATAATGTAGCCCTGGGGGGCGCTCCCAGCTGGAAATGAAATTTGAAAGATGTCACCTGATGATGTTGAAGACGAAGGGGTGTTGGTGTAGCAGGCGTAGCGGGCTGCGGGAGCCGATCTTCACGAGCCCCCAGGCCCAGGAGCCTCAGGAGGCTCCAGGGGCGCTGGTGGCTCCTCGCGAACCATCTTCATCTCCGCCAGGACTGCGGAATGCCTGGCCTCCTGAGCCTCCAGGATGCTCCTTATGAGGCGCTGGCGCACCGCAGCCGCGTTCAGCAAGCCGTAAGGCATGCGGACATAGCTGTGGGGTGGACCTTTGCAGTGCCCCACTTGCGAGGGCTAGAGGCGTTCCTGAGAGGCGGCTCGGTTGAGCCCTGGTATGTCGATGCAGACGCGCAGCCCACCATCCTCGCCTGGATGGGGAGCCACAGCGGGCAAGCGGCGGCTGCCTCTCATGACTCTTGACTCATGTAGCTCCCGAATGGCCTTGCTGACGAACTCCTGAGGGTTTGGCCCTCCTCGCCTTGCTCCTTCTTGAGGGAAACGTGTTTCGAAACACGCCTCCAAGTGGTGCCCAAGCGCCTCCCTCGTGACCTTGGCGAGGTCGGCTGCCCTCCAGGGGAGAGCCCCCGAGCCCTGCCTGAGGAGGGCGTCGGGTGCGCTTCCCTATGTGATGGAAGGAGGTTCCCCCTGGGCATGCGCGGGCCCTGAGGGGCCTGCCTCCTGAGGGGCCGGGCCGGATGATGTCTTCTTCTTCTTGGGGGCGGTCTCGGGAAGCCTCCTGCTTCCGCGATCCGGGTCTTCCGGTGATGCGGCCTGAAAGGCTCGTTCCAGGGAGCACACCGTGTCTTTCTCTTCGCAGGGCACCGTGATGACTCCGCCACTTCCTGGCATCTTGAGGACGTTGTAGCCGTGGTGGGTTACGGCTATGAACTTGGCCAGCGCTGGGTACCTGAGGATGGCGTTGTATGGCAGGCGAATGTGGGTGACGTCGAAGTTGATGAGCTCGGTGCGGTAGTTGTCGCGCGCCCGAAGGTGACAGGAAGGCGGACCTGCCCAATCGGGACTGTGGAACCGTCGGTGGCTCCGGAGAAAGGCTTGGTTGGCTCAAGCTGATTGTAGGGCACTTGGAGATTGTTGAATGTTTCCATGGACAGGACGTTGAGCCCTGCCCCGCAATTGATGAGGGTCTTGGTGACTAGCACGTTGCTAATGATTGGGGAACAAAGCATTGGGAGGACTCTGAATGTGGCCGCACACTTGAGCTGATCTGCTGAGCTGAACGTAATGGTGCACGCCGACCACCTGAGAGGGTGCGTGGCCTCGAGCTTGGGGAGGACTGCATTTACTTCGCGGGTTAACTGCTTGAAGATGCGTTGAGAGGCTGGGGCTTGAGCTCCGCCCAGGATGCAGGCGATCACACGTGGCTCCTGGAAGCCCCCAGCCCCCTCGTCCTGATGACGGTCCTCATTTCTCCTTGGCTGTGGCGACAGCGGAGGGAGGCCTGCGTTGCCTTGCGGGCGATCCTAGCGATGCTGATCCCTCCAGTCCCTCGCGAGGCGGGTCCTGCCAGCGATCCTCGTGAGGTTGGTCATGCCACCCTTGGCGAGGGCCGCAGTCTTCCCAGCGTCCTGTGTTCCTCCTCCTCGACCGTAGCCCCGGTCGCTGCGGTCGAGACGTCAGCCGATCCTTCCTTCACGCATGGCTCGGAGCTCCTGGCATTCATTGGTGTTGTGGGTGTGGAGGTTGTGGTACACGCAGTACCGACTGCCCTTGGAGGATTCGGGCTGATCTCTGCACTGCTTGGTGTCTGGTTCTGCCGCGAGCACGGCAGCCCCCTTGCGCTTCACATCCTTGGCCTTGGTTTCTTCTCTTCTGGTTCTGCGGCAGGCAGCTCGAGGAGGGAGAGACGCCCTTCCTCGGCCCTGGCGCACTTGGTCGCCAAGTTGAACAGCTCCAAGGAAGTGCACAGGTCTTCATGCATCGCCAGCTCCTCCTTCATCTTGACGTCGCGCACGCCGTCGGAGAAGGCTGAGATGATGGCCTCCTCGATCACCTTGGGAATCTTGAGGTGTGCGTTGTTGAAGCGCTGGATGTACTTCTGTAGGGTTTCCCCTGGTTGCTGCTTGATTCGGCGCATGTTGCTCATGGCGGGTGGCCGGTCGCGAGTACCCTGGAAGTTGGCGCGAAGCGGGTGCGCATCTCGCCCGAGAGGAGATCGTGCTCGAGCCGAGTTCAGGAGCAGTGCGGGCCCGTCCTGAGCGCCATGGGAAACCAGTTTGCCATGACCTTCTCGTCTCCGTTGGCAGCATCAATGCCCAGCTCATAGAGCTGGAGGAACTCTGCGGGGTTGGCCGTACCGTTGTAGCGAGGAGGCAGGTCTGGCTTGAACTTGCTGGGCCACGCGACGCTGCGCAGCTTGGTGGTGAAGGCGCGGCAGCCTACTGTGGCCACGGGAGGCCTTGGGTGACGAAGAGCTTGGTCCTGCGGTCCCCATGTGCTGCAGCTGGGAGCAACGCGGGGTCTTGACGTGCTGGAGCAGGAACGTGGTCACGACGAGCCGGAGCAGGGAGTGCTCGGGCAGCTTCTCGCGGGCGAGGGACTTCTTGCCAGCTTTGCTCCTGCCGCGCTGGCGCCTGACGGAGCGGGTTCCGCCCAGGGGCCACACGCCTTGGGGCCAGGGCGCCTTCTTGAGGGGTAGGTGGCTGAGGCGCACTCGGAGCTTCGTCGCCCGCGCACGGCGGGGTGCGGTGCAGCGGGACGGACGATGCAGGAGAGCCCCCTGCGACACGGACGAGCTCGGCGACGCGATCGGGCCATTCTTCGTAGACATCGTCGACGGGACGGTAGCGCAGGAGCTCGTTTGCCGCGATGAGCGCAGCTCGAGCCTCCATGGGCGCGCGGAATGCGCGAGACGAAGAACCAGCTGGGGTGAGCGAGGGGGTAGCAGTGTGGCCATCCTGCCTCACGGAGGGATGCTCGGACGATGCTTGCTGCTCGTTCACCGCCGGACCGGTGGCGGCGTTGACGGCGGGTGACGGGGAACGACGAGGGCGCCTGCCAACGGGAGCCGTCTGGGCGACACGGGAAGCGAGGGCGGCTCGGCGCTCGGTGCGGGCCCAACGAGCGTCAGACATGGATGCGATGGTCGGAGAAGAACAGGGCGACGGAAGATGAATTCCGGCGCACCCCTACCTAACGCGCCAAATGTCGGATTTCGGGTTACGGCAGACCCTTGAGGTTCGAACACTGGGGTGCGCACGGAGATTTCGCCCTCTACCTACCTGCTCCTCGCCGCCTCGCTAAGATCTAAACTACGAAAGGAATAACACAAGAGACACAAGGTTTATACTGGTTCAGGCCACCATTGCGGTGTAATACCCTACTCCAGTGTGTGGTGTGGTGGATTGCCTCTTGGGCTGATGATGAACAATACAAGGAAGAACAGCCTCGCGAGGGCCTGTTCTTGGCGGGGACGATGAACTGCTAGGGGGAGTTCAGTCGCTCTCGCTACTGGTTTCTTGGCGAGGATCCTATATTTTTCTCTCTCTCTCTCTCTCTTTTTCCGTCCCCTACCTTGTGGTGGCTAGTCCTATTTATAGGCAAAGACCCTGGGCCTCCTCCCAAATATTGAGCGGGAAGGGCGCCAACAATTGGCCATTTTGAAGGGGAACATCGGGTACACTTATCCTGACTAAAGTTGGTCTTCGCATGTCAAAGGCTCTGGTGGTGATGCCTGCTTGGGCTCCACAATGACTTCCTTCCTGCCGTTGGGCTGGTCTTGGTCTTGTTGCACCGAAATGGATGCCTTTGCTTGATGCTCTCGCATGCGCTTGCTCCCTTTGCACCAAAGAGAAGGAGGACACTGCACGGGCTGGCGCCCGACTGGCGCCCTTGGTCGTCATGGCTTGCGTCATGAGCACCTTGTGAGGTACCCCGCCTTGATCTCTCCGCCTCCTCGTGAGCCAGCCTGATGAGGCCGTGCCTGAGGAAGCTCCTTGTCGTCCGCCCATGAGGCTCAGCCCCTCGCGAGGGTCTTGAGCTTGTGTTGATGAAGATGGGCCGTGCCGGGCCCCCCTTTGAGCCACGCCGCAGGCCGCAGGCAGGCAAGTCTGGGGACCCCCGTTCCCAGAACGCCGACAGTTGATCTACCAGGCAAGCAAACCCCCTTGTTCATTCCGATACAATCCTACTCTCTCGCTCCTGCTCTCAGTTATTGCATTAGGACAGCAACAATTCAACTGCTACTTTGTGCTGCGGTAGTTGAACCCATTCCTCTGCATGACCTGTCATTGCCACAGTAAATAGTTGAAACCCACTAGCATGTGTAGGAGTTGATTGCAGCCATTGTTGTGTTCTTACCATGCCATGCCTGCTATTGCTTAGAGTGTGTCAGGTCTGATTCATTGGGAATGAATTGGAGTCTGATGCTCTATGTTACGATCTGTCGAGAGTGAACGTGTGAACACGATTTGGTAAAGGTAGCGGTGAGAGGCCATGTAGGAGTACATGGTGGGTTGTCTCACTGGAACCGTCCATAAGCACTGAGTTCTGTATATGTTGTCCAATGACTAGCTACGACCACACATTGGGTTCCGGTAACTCGGCCCCTCTCGACTTATTAACCAACTTGATCTCTGTCCAGGAGTCGCAACTAGTTTCTGGTGTTTGTAGGTAGTGCTATTTTTCTACCAAGTGGCACCTGACATGGTGGGCTTGGGACAGACTAGGCACACGTGGCCTGGTGTGCGAGTGGCACCGGATGGTGGGCTCGGGAACCCTGCACACATCGTTTGGGGCCGTGAGCGACACCCCGGCCGGATCTCCTTGCGGATGGAACCCGAATAGGCGATAAACCTGGGCTAGAGTCTTGTGTGGTTAGTTAGGTCGTGGCCGACACCCTCGCCAGGCTCCCGCTTGAAGGTTGCCGAGATACATGACATGTACATGGCGGTAAGTGGCGAGAGCGTGTGTGAAGAAGTACACCCCTGCAGGGTTAACATGATCTATTCAAATAGCCGGGTACGCGGTTATGGACTTCTTGGATGCTTACGTGGTACATAGACAACTTGAAGTGGATACTCTAAAATTCTCAAGACAAGTGTGAGTGCTATGGATGGCCTTCTTATAGGGAGACGGGGATGAATCCATAGTAGTGTATTGTGTGGTGGTTAGTGGACTCGTGTGCGCCATCTCACCTCAAAGAATTTCTCGTAGTCATAGAACAGGATAGCCACTGAGTCAAAGCTGGCTTGCTGCAAATAAACCCCACATTACCCTCTTGATACAAATGCATGTATGATAGGATCTGATGTAAGTCTTGCTGAGTACCTTTGTACTCATGTTGCTTTATTTATGTTTTTGCAGCGGAGACTTCGGTCTTACTAGTGTTCTCGTGGGCTTCGACAAGTACCTTGTACCTCAGCTACAATCTTGATCGGATGTTGTAGATAGTCAGGCTCTTCAGCCTTTTTCATTTGTAGATGTCTGTACTCAGACATGTAATGCTTCCGCTTGTTGCCTGTTTGCTCTGAATGTTGGGTCATGTGACCCCTGTTTGTAATAAATGCTATGATGGCTCTTTGAGCTTTATCTATATGAGTTGTTGAGTTATGCTGTGATGCCATGTTGTACAGCATATACTTGCATGTTATGCATATGTGTAATGTGTATTGCTATGTGTGGGATCTGACTATCTAGTTGTTTATCCTTAGTAGCCTCTCTTACCGGGAAATGTCTCCTAGGGCTTCCACTGGGCCCTGGTAGCTAGCTACTGCTCCAAAACACTCAGGCTGGCCGGCATGTGTCCTTCTTCGTTCCTGTGTCTGTCCCTTCGGGGAAAATGTCACGCGGTGTCTACCGGAGTCCTGTTAGCCTGCTACAGCCCGGTTTTTCCGGAGTCCTGCTAGCCCAGCTGCTACAGCCCGGATTCACTCGCTGATGATCGACATGTTCATTGTTGGGTCATGTATGCCTGTCCCTGTAAGTTAGTGCCACTTTGGGTTCACGACTAGCCATGTCAGCCCGGGTTCTCTGTCATATGGATGCTAGCGACACTGTCGTATACGTGTGGCAAAAGGCGCAAACGGTCATGGGCATGGTAAGGTGACACCCGTGGGAATACCGTGCGTGAGGCCGCAAAGTGATATGAGGTGTTACATGCTAGATCGGTGTGACTTAGAATCGGTGTCCTGATACTAACTCTGAGTAGCCACCAATTTATGGTGTAGGGGGTGGGCTATTTATGGCCAGGAGGTAACCTGACCTGTTTTGTCCAAAATGACCCTGGGTCACTAATGAACTGACATGTGTCCAACGGTCATATTTCAAACACACGCGGCAGCTTGACTTGGGCTACAAGTAAAGCTGACTCATCCAGCTCTGGATAAGATTTTCTCTCAATGTCTTCTCTCAAACACATATGATTTGGTTGAGCCTCACATCAGTCACTCTGACTTTGTTCACTTGGAGCCCACTTAACAGTGCGATGGTTCCTATGACTCAACAAATAAGAAAAGGCAACTACGAAACAACTATGGCTTTGCACTCCATAGTCTTCATGCGGTGTCTTCTCATGTCATAGTCTTCAATGTGAATATCTTCAATGTCTTCAATGTCTTCATACATTTTTAAGGGTCATCTCAGGTAGGTAAACCAAATCAATATGGGACTACTACCTGTGTTATCCTGCAATTCTCACAAACACATTAGTCCCTCAACCAAGTTTGTCGTCAATACTCCAGAACCAACTAGGGGTGGCACTAGATGCACTTACAATCTCCCCCTTTTTGGTGATTGATGACAAACTGGTTGAAATTTTCAACGGGGATAAAAGTATGTGAAGGTTTAAGGATTAAGGCATTGTCTTCATAAGTAGCAAAAGGCTCCCCCTGAAGATGTGCATGTAAGTAGTTTGCTTTTGAACACATGGCAGGTTTTACTTTGTGGAGATCCTCTTCAACTTATGAAGACAATTCATCATGCATATAAAGATATAACAAAGATAATGATATGCATAATGAAAAATGGATGTCTGCGGAATGACTTCATGTGGAATTTATCATTGCATAGCAGAAAAGGTAGCAGACGACCATCGAGTTTAAGTATTACAACTCAAGGAACCAAATGTATCAAAAGGCGAGAGTTGTAAATACTTAGCAAAAATAATGCAACCACCCATAAGGACCTGCTTGAAGACTATCAACTCATATGCTTATCCCCCTTTTGTCAGTAATGACCAAAAATGTTTGAAGACATAGAGCATCTACACGTTCCTAGAAGGAGTAGATGGTGGAGCAGGGTCGACGTTGGAATTTGGTGGTGCAGAAGGGCCTGATGCAGTGTCAAGATGCAGTGCAGCCATGGTCGGTGAAGTGGCATCATATTCTTCATCGACGACATTCGCAACAACAGTTGCAGCCGAAGAAGAATACTCAGAATCTTCAATTGAGGGAGTGCGGCGCCAGCTTGCATTTTGTGGAGGCCTGGAATCAAACTTGAAGCCCTCGGTGAAGCCATCTTCGCGAAGATCGTCTTCCGGACATAGCAGTTGTCACATCCCTAGTTCTGGTATGCTCAAGGCTAGCTAGTCATGTGTGCATCATGGTTAATTCCATTTAAATTTGAAATGGGGATTTGTGAAACCCTCAGAATCATTTCTGGAAATGACCCAGATAAAAATTGCTCCAAAAAGGTCCAAGAAAATGTTCATGTTACTCTCTGAAAATATTTGGCAGAGATAAAAATCAAACCAATATTTTTAGGAGCTCATAAGTATTTATTTTGGGCATTTGGAATTAATGCATAATTATTTGCATTGGATATATATGTCATATATATAATATATGTCCAAAAATTATGCCATTTATTAAGGAGCTTTGGAATAATATAACTAGCTCCTATAAAAATTGGCACAAGTAAATAAAATGATTTAGTAATATTACTAAATCAAAACAAATGTCAGAAAAATAGAAAAGAAAAAGAATGGAAAAACCTACCTGTGCTTACCTCTGCAGCCACCTGACGGCCCAAGTGGCCAGCCCAGCAGCAGCCCAGCCCACCTGGCGCCTCTGTGCCTTCCTCCCCTCGCCTAAAGCAACTGCGTGGCGGCATGCCGCCAGCATGCGGCCTCCGCTGCCTGTCCTCCCCTCAAATCATACTGGATGCCCCTCCGCCGCCTCGATGCCCCGGACCCACCACTCTCCCAGTCCTCTCCTCTCCTCTCCCTCGCTTTCTCTCTCGCGTCCGAACGCGCCCGCCGCCGCCGACGAGCACCACCGCGTCCACCGGCCACCTCGCCCGCCATCGCGCCCAAGCTCCGCCACATCGCCAGCTACCTCCCGTCAAGCCACGCGCCTCGGGAGGCCCTGGAGAGCCGCCTCGCCGCCGTCTTCATCTTCGGTCGCCAGAAATCGTCTTCGCCACCCCGCCGTCTTCAGCGCTTCCCCGAGCCCTCTGACGACGCCATCGAGACCGCCGTGAGCTCTCCTCCGCTTCCCCTCCTTCCCCAATTTCGTGCCGTAGCCGTGCTAGCCTCCGGACCAGCGACAAGGCGCCGTGGTACCTCCCTCGTGGCTGAGCCACCGCAGCCGCGCCTGCACACGCCATCAGCCAGCCTCCCAGAGTCCAACTCATGCCCGCAGCTCCTGCCGTGCTCCGCAGCACCCGCGCACACTCAGCCGAACTCTGGCAGCCGCCCCAAGCTCTGCTCCGGCGAGCTCCGGTCGTCCCTGCCTCTCCCACTTGCTCCAGATGACGCGGACGAGCGTTGGCTCCTCGCCAGTGGTCTCCGCCGTCCAAATGGTCGTCGGAGGGCGAAATCCGAGGCCCTCCGCCGCGTCTGGCCTCGCCGGCATCGAGTCGCCGGCAGGTTTGACCTATTCGACCCGGGGTTTGACCTCCCTGGGGTCAACACACATGGGCCCCACCCCTGACTAGATTAGTTTAGGACTAATTACCTCTGCAGTCACTGACTCGTGGGCCCTGCCCAGTTAGTTAGGGCTAACTAACTTAGTTAGTTGACTGAGTCACTGACATATGGGTCCCACTGGTTAGGTTTGACCAGGACCTGGCCGTTGACTCGTGACGTCACACGACGTCAGTCGACTATAATTATTCATTTTTCGGATTTAAATTAAATCAGAATTTTAAAATTAGCAAAACTTAAAAAATCATAGAAATTCAACCGTAACTCGATTGAAATAATTTATATATGAAAATTATCAGAAAAATACAATATTTCCATCTGTACTAGTTTCATGCATGAAAAACCAACTTATACCTACTGTATAAGTGAAACACTAAAATGGCTTATATAAAGAGCTTATTTTGGAGTTGCATTTGAACCTTTGGTTCAAATGGACTTCAACCTAATGAATGCTAGCTGCTTTAGCTCAAACAACATCACATATTCATGCCATGTTCATGCATCATATTTTTGCATATGATTGTTTATTGATTGCCAACACCGCTCCTTCTCGATAGGTCCTGCTCCGGAGACCGCTCTGAGTACTGCTCGAGGAGCAAGTGCCTTCCTTGTTGATCTACCAGGCAAGCAAACCCCCTTGTTCATTCCGATACAATCCTACTCTCTCGCTCCTGCTCTCAATTATTGCATTAGGACAACAACGATTCACTGCTAGTTTGTGCTGCGGTAGTTGAACCCATTCCTCTGCATGACCTGTCATTGGCACAGTAAATAGTTGAAACCCACTAGCATGTGTAGCAGTTGATTGAGCCATGTTGTGTTCCTACCATGCCATGCCTGCTATTGCTTAGCGTTGTGTCAGGTCTGATTCATTGGGAATGAATTGGAGTGTTATGATTTGTTTTGGTGTTGAGAGTTAAGTGTGTGAACACGATTTGGTAAAGGTAGCGGTGAGAGGCCATGTAGGAGTACATGGTGGGTTGTCTCACTGGAACCGTCCTTAAGCACTGAGTTCTATGTATGTTGTCCAATGACTCGATACCACCACACATTGGGCTCCGGGTGCTCCAAGCCCTCTCGACTTATTAACCAACTTGATCTCTGTCCAGGAGTCGCAACTAGTTTCTGGTGTTTGTAGGTAGTGTTAGTAGACTACCAAGTGGCACCCGGCCAGGTGGGCTTGGGACAGACTAGGCCGATGCACGGTGTACCAAGTGGCACCCGGATGGTGGGCTTGGGAACCCTACTCACATCGTTTGGGGCCGTGAGCGACATCCCGGCCGGATCTCCTTGCGGATGGAACCCGAATAGGCGATAAACCTGGATTAGAGTCTTGTGTGGTTAGTCAGGTCATGGCCGACTCCCTCGCCAGGCTTCCGCTTGAAGGTTGCCGAGATACACGACGTGTACATGGTGGTAAGTGGCGAGAGCATGTGTGAAGAAGTACACCCCTGCAGGGTTAACATGATCTATTCGAATAGCCGGGTCTGCGGTTGTGGACTTCTTGGATGCTTACATGGTACATAGACAACTTGAAGTGGACACTATAAAATGCTCAAGACCAGTGTGAGTGCTATGGATGGCCTTCTCATTGGGAGACGGGGATGAATCCATAGTAGTGTATTGTGTGGTGATTAGTGGACTCGTGTGCGCCATATCACCTCAAAGAAGTTCTGGTAGTCGTAGAACATGATATCCATAGAGTCAAAGCTGGCTTGCTGCAACTAAACCCCACATTATCCTCTTGATACAAATGCATGTATGATAGGATCTGATGTAAGTCTTGCTGAGTACCTTTGTACTCATGTTGCTTTATTTATGTTTTTGCAGCGGAGACTTCGGTCTTACTAGTGTTCTCGTGGACTTCGACAAGTAGCTTGTACCTCAGCTACGGTCTTGTTCGGATGTTGTAGATAGTCAGGCTCTTCAGCCTTTTTCATTTGTAGATGTCTATACTCAGACATGCAATGCTTCCGCTTGTTGTTTGTATGCTCTGTGTGATGGGTCCTGTGACCCCTGTTTGCAATAAATGCTATGATGGCCCTTCTGAGCCTTTATCTATATGAGTTGTTGAGTTATGCTGTGATGCCATGTTGTACAGCACATACTTGCATGTTATGCGTACGTGTAATGTGTATTGCTATGTGTGGGATCTGACTATCTAGTTGTTTATCCTTAGTAGCCTTTCTCACCGGAAATGTCTCCTAGTGCTTCCATCGAGCCATGGTAGCTTGTTATCGCCCGAACACTCAGGCTGGCCAACATGTGTCCTTCTTCGTTCTTATGTTTGTCCCTTCGGGAAATGTCACGCAATGAATACCGAGTCTGTTAGCCCGCTACAGCCCGGTTCACCGAGTCTCGCTAGCCCAAAGTGCTACAGTACTGGATTCACTCGCAGATGACCGACACGCTCGATGTCGGGTCATGGATGCCTGTCCTCGTAAGTTTGTGCCACTTTGGGTTTACGACTAGCCATGTCAGCCTGGGCTCCTTATCATATGGATGCTAGCGACACTATCATATATGTGTGCCAAAAGGCGCAAACGGTCCCGGGCAAAGGTAAGGCGACACCCGTGGGGATACCATGCGTGAGGCCGCAAAGTGATATGAGGTGTTACATGCTAGATTGATGTGGCATTGAGTCGGGGTCCTGACAGCAGTGTGAGGTTCTTCCAGGACCGTCGATATGTTTCATGGGCAACAAATGAGTTCTTGGTGGCCAGGTTCCGAATGCGATTGACATCCACAAAGAGACTCTGCATCTGACACTTTAGCTAGTCTTGGCGCTTATCCCGCTTCTGATGTAAGGCCACAAGTAGCTCTCGATCATTGAGTACACGAGAACGCTTCCGAGGACTTTTGGGCAAATGTACTAGCAGTGGCTTCGGTGTTGGCACGATGGGGCATACGCATATTGCCAGCCAGAGGATAAGCAGGAGTTGCAACATTGGGGACATGAATGGCTTCTACTGGTTGCGTGAAGCTTTGATGATCAATATTATGAAGATATAGAGGCTCCTTGTGTCGGTGTACAGAAGTAGGGGTTCTACTTTGTACCCCTTTACCCATGCACGGGCAGTCAGAGCCACACCCCCGGCCACACTGAGCAGGGCAGGTGAGAAAAGCCGAAGCCACGAGACGATCAAGGCAACACCAAGACAAGGACACAAAGAGCAAAAGGGCAAGGTGGACTCCCCTAGCAAGACCCTTGCCAGGGCGGTTTCCACAGCCCTGGCAAGGGCCTTGTCGGGGCAACTTGCCCAACGCCAGTGGAGCATGACACCCTTGAGCCCAAGGTTTCCAACATCACCAACAACATTGGAACCAAGGCTCGGGAGGCGCCTCCATGGTAGCATGCAGATCTTTGTGAAGATCATTAACACACAAGATCAGATGAGGACCAGAGGATGAGACCTCCGACAACATCCTTGCCGGTGACGACCGCAGTGCCACGGCAAGACCCTTGCCGAGGACATCAACAAGACCGCGGCCAGACCCGCACGCACCGAGGCCGCACCATCTTTCCCGTGCAGCTACCAGCCCAGCCAGCCAGGCGGGCACCTGCGTGGCGACGCGTGGTCCCAAGGCTAACTCAGCAATCACCTGGGTGGTGGCATGCAGATCTTCGTGAAGACGCTACCATCGCGCCACCTCAGCAGCCTGCCAGCCTACATGGCGCTGCCTGCCCCGCTGGCCTGGACGCGCGTCAAAGCAGGGCGAGGCGGCGATAAAGCAGGGGGACACCTCAGGGGCGCATTTAATGCATTTTGCCCATAACGGCAAGAGATAAACATAGCTACTGTACCCTTTCCACCTCCTTTGGCTATAAAAGGAGATCCAAGGCGTACTGGAGGGGGATTCGGCTCTTTGGGCAGGTCACGCTCGATAGCTAGTTCAAGAACACTGATATACACACCAAAGCGGGACTAGGGTATTACGCGATCTCCATGGCCCGAACCTGGGTAAACGACCTTTGTGTTGGCTCTTAGACCTGCTCTTCTCACAACACCGCGCCCGCCGACCACAGTATGGATCCCGTTGATCCCATAGGTGTCGTTCTCACCGGCATCTTTGGTGCGCCAGGTAGGGGGCGCAGTTGTGAAAATCTGGCCTACTAGCTAGTCTAGCAGCTCTTCATCGCCATGGTTTCCAAGGAAGAAGGCGATTGAGCGGGCGGCATCACCTGCGAGTACAGTGAGCGCTCGCACAACGAGAGAAAAGCTAAGTCATGCAAAAACTTTGAGTGTTTCTTTCTATATAAGGTTATTCTCCCTGGAGATCTTTCCCCCTGTATACGAAACCTGCACGCAATGGGGTCCTTCCGCTATTGGCAACTCCTCCGTTCTATTTTGAGAATGCTCAACAGTTCAAGCGGCTGCGTCGAGAACGGCAGGGTAGCCTTCCGCTACTGGCAACGCTCTTGTTCTGTCTCGAGTCCGCTCGACAGCTCGGGCGGCCGCGCTGAGAACGGCAAGGTGGTTTGCCTGGCCATACGCACACCCGGCAGGCTATTGGGGATCCATCCTCGAGGTGCCGCGGCATGCGTTTACACGCCGGTGAGCCTACCCAATTAATGTAGGGTGGACATACAGAGAAAAGATCGAATTCAAAAATAACATTCATCGTTTCAAAAGTACTGCAGGGATATATTATATCAATTGTTGCTGCGGTTCTAACTAAAGATATGAATTGTCTTGGTCGTGAACCTGCAGCGGCAACGAGAAACGGGGTGCCTAGTCCCGGCGCTAGCCTTCGATCCTGTCGATCCCGTCGACGCGGCTGATGATGGGCTTGATACGCTCCTTGAGCAGCGCGAGGTCCACGTCCTCCGACAAGCTCTCCAGCGCGGCGTCGAGGTCGAGGTCGGGGTACGAGTACGCCAACTGGGTGAGGACCTTGGTCAGGGCAGCCCGGCAAAGCTGCCGGGCCTCATTGGCCAGAGAGCTCGCTCTGTTAGAGCGAAACTGCTCCAAGGCTCCAAGAACACCCTCGAAGAACAGGGTTAGTGTGACGCCCCCGATTTAATCGTACACTAATCATGCACGCAAACGTGTACGATCAAGATCAGGGACTCACGGGAAGATATCACAACACAACTCTAAAAGTAAAATAAGTCATACAAGCATCATAATACAAGCCGGGGCCTCGAGGGCTCGAATACAAGTGCTCGATCATAGACGAAGTCGCGGAAGCAACAATACCTGAGTACGATATAAGTTAAACAAGTTTGCCTTAAGAAGGCTAGCACAAACCGGGATACAGATCGAAGAGGCGCAGCCTCCGCCTGGGATCCTCCTAAACTACTCCCGGTCGCGTCGCCGCCAGCCGCACGTAGTAGTAGGCACCTTCGTGTAGTAGTCGCCCTCGACGCCGCATCCGCCCTGGGTTCCAAAGATCTGGTTGCGACAACCGTAAAGAAAGGAAAGGGGGAAAAGGGGAGAAAGCAACCGTGAGTACTCATCCAACGTACTCACAAGCAAGGAGCTACACTACATATGCATGGGTATATGTGTAAAGGGCCATATCAAGGACCGAATCGCAGAATGCCGTAATAAGAGGGGATAGCTAATCACGTCAAGACTACGCTCGCAGCCTCCGCCTTGCAAAGATGTAGAAGAGAGTAGAATGAAGTCCTCCAAGTAGCATCGCCAAGTAGCATCTCCAAGTAGCATCTCCAAGTAGCATCGCATAGCATAATCCTACCCGGCGATCCTCTCCTCGTCGCCCTGTTAGAGAGCGATCACCGGGTTGTCTATGGAACTTGGAAGGGTGTGTTTTATTAAGTATCCGGTTCTAGTTGTCATAAGGTCAAGGTACAACTCCAAGTCGCCCTGTTATCAAGATCACGGCTATTCAATAGATTAACTTCCGCAGGGTGCACCACATAACCCAACACGCCGATCCCATTTGGCCGGACACACTTTCTGGGTCATGCCCGCCTCGGAAGATCAACACGCCGCAGCCCCACCTAGGCCTAACAGAGAGGTCAGACGCCGGTCTAAACCTAAGCGCGCAGGGGTCTGGGCCCATCGCCCTAAGCACACCTGACGTTGCGTGGGCGGCGGAAGCGTAACTAGCCCCTAGTACAAGAGCAAGCTTACGCTCCAATCCGGCGACGCCGCTCGATTGTCGACGCCTAGAAGGCTTCGCCGATACCACGACGGGATACCCATAACTACTCCCGCATAGATGGTTAGTGCGATAGACCAAATGGCCGACTCGGATCAAATACCCAGATCTCGTTAAGCATGTTAAGTATCAACGCCGATCAGGCCAGGCCCACCTGCCTCCTAGGTGGTCTCAACCTGCCTGCCGCTCCGCCACAAAGTAACGATGGGGGCCGCGGGAACCCAGGCCCACATCTACCGGGATGGAGCCACCGTCCTTTCGGCCCCTCATCGTAATCACTTATGGTACTCAATGAGCTGACCCGACTTTAGTCACCATCTCAGATAGTATGTATGTATGTATAGTATATACCCGTGATCACCTCCCAAGTGATCACGCCCGATAGTATAGCAAGGCGCATCGACAAGAATGTAGGGCCAATGATGATAAACTAGCATCCTATACTAAGCATTTAGGATTGCGGGTAAGGTATCAACAGATGTAGCAACAATGTCGCTATGCAATGTAATAGGAGTAACCGAACAAGAATATGCTACACTACTCTAATGCAAGCAGTATAGAGAAGAATAGGCGATATCTGGTGATCAAATGGGGGGGCTTGCCTGGTTGCTCAGACAAGAAGGAGGGGTTGTTGGTGACGTAGTCGTCCACAGGGGCATCAGCATCGTCACGGGGGCTACCGGAGAGAAGAGGGGGAGAAACAGTAAATACATAGCAAGCAAGTGCATAACAGGTCAACAAGCAGAGCTAGACGTATTCTAACGCGGTATGAGGTGATACCGGTGAAGGGGGGAAACATCCGGGAAAGTATCCCCGGTGTTTCGTGTTTTCGGACAGATGAACCGGAGGTGAAATGTTGCAGGTTCTCTATGCTAGGGATGCGTGGCGGACGAACGGGCTGCGTATCCGAATTCGTCTCGTCGTTCTGAGCAACTTTCATGTTGAAAATAATTTAATCCGAGTTACGGATTAAAAGATATGATTTTCTAAAGATTTACTAATTTCTGGAATTTAATTAATTCTTTATTTTAATTCGAAATTGGATTAATGACATCAGCATGATGTCATGTTGACATCAGCAGTCAACAAGGATTGACTAAGTCAAACTAACGTGTGGGGCGGTCGGTGTCGGTCAAGAAGATCTGATCGGCGTTCGGGTCAAAGTCGACCGGTCAGCGAGGTCAATGGGGCCCATCTGTCAGTGTCACATATTGTAAAAGGGGGGTTTAAACTAAACTAACTAGGGGTGGGGACCCACTGTCATAGAGTCCTCTAACTAACTAATTAGCTAATTAGTTAATTAGGCAAAATTAATTATGTTAATTTATTAATTAAACTAATTAATTAATTACTATTATTATTTAAGAATGTTATTTTTTTGAAACATTTTTTTAATAGTGGCGTGGGGTCTAATCGCCGATGGCACATGGGGCCTTTGGAGTGGTTAGCGGGGCAAGATGTCGGATCGGGCGCTGCCAGTGGCGCGGCTGGGCGGCGAGGCCGGCCGGTGTTGTACCCGACAGCCCGAGGTCGTAGGGGGAAGCGGGCGATGGCGGGTCGAGGCCACGCGCTGCGTCTTGGGCATCGGCGACGGCAATGACAAGACATGGCCCGGCGGCGGGCATAGCGGGTTAGCGAGGTCAGGACGCCTTGGCCGGAGCAGCAAGGGTGCGACCCTTGGCGAGGCTACAGAGGCAGCGCGAGGAACGACGGCACGAGCCGGGCGAGTCTGGCGCGTCAAGCATCGGTGGCCGGCGTGATCGTCGGACGGGCACGCGGTGAGCGCGAGGACGCGAGACGGAGCACACATACGTAAATGGGGGGCTTCATGAGGGGAGTCAGATGGAGGGGGCTCACCAGCCCTGTAGAGGTGCAAATGCGCGCTCGGGGAGGGCCGGAGTAGCAGGGCGACGGCGGTCGACGATGGGACGACGACGGGGTGGCGGTGACGACGGCCGACGGTGTCGGTTCGACGATGAGGCGAGGTCGCAGCATCAGGCGGGCATCACGCGAAGGAGAGGAGGGCGAGGAGGAGTCCGGGAAGCGAGCAGCGATGCGATGGGGCTGGTGCTCGGCAACGGCGGGCGTCGGCGGGCGCATCGCCCAGTTCAAGGCTTCGATCTCGATCCAGATCGGGGGGAGGGAGAGAGCGGCGTGGGGAATCGGGGAGGGAGAAGTGGGAGGGGTTAGGGTTTCGGTCTGGTGAACCGGGGTTAAGTGGTGGGTGTGTGGGCCGGTTGGGCCGGTGTCCTGCTGGGCCGGAGCCCAGTGGGGGGGTGATTGCTTTTCTTTTCTTTTCTTTTTTTGGTTAGATTGGTTTTTCCTTTTTCTTTTATTTATTTCCCTTTTCTGTTTTAATTCAATTTAAAATATTTATGCATTTTATAAAAATGTGTTTACTACACCATATTTACCTATGTAATATTTAGTACAAACCAAACATTTTTATTTTAATGTTTGAAAACTTTTATTATTTACCAAACTTTGAATTTGAATTTTGGACCGATTTTGATCTAACGATAGATTAGCAGCAGTAACTGTGATGACGTGGCACCATTAGCGTGGGATCACTGTAGCTTAATTATCCGGGCGTCACAATTCTCCTCCACTACAAGAAATCTCGTCCCGAAATTTAAGAGGTAGAGAAGGGGGAGGTCTAGTTACGAAATTCTAATGGATCTTCTCGGCCTTGGTTGCTCTTCTCGAAGAGGTCGATCCATTACATTGATGTCTGCATTTCTCTACTTCAGGTCATCATGGTGAAGTCGGCGTCCTTTCTTCAGGAACTCCATCGTACTTACGAAAGAATAAGGGGGTTATTCCAGGGGAACAGACATCTGTAAGGCTGACTATCTAGTCGATAACATCGGGGAAGGTGGCGGAAAGTAACTCTCGAATTGAAACTTAGAAAATATCGAGAGCAAAGTAAGGCGGTATCATGGAAAGTTTCAAGCGGGCAGGAATGTTCGATGCCTGTTATAGGGCGTGAAAGGGGTTCAAAGCAACGAGAATAAGTATTGTGTCTGATATCAGACTTGAAGGTGGCTCGTGAATTACATACGAGGCCACGTACGAGGAATAACTTTGACAATAAGGTGTACAGGGGAGTCAGGTTTCGATCCTATGGAACTGTGGGTTATGGGCCCACCATGTGGGTTGAAAGTAGGAAGGGTGGTGACATCTTGCACAACCGCGACAGGGAGGCATGTTAGTGAATAGCTTGTCAGCTATGTCGGCCACAATGTCGCATTCAAGGACGGGAACGAAGAGAGCAATTTTCCTGCTTGTTGAACGAGCCGAACCAATTGGCAAAGTTATCGCCCATCGTTGGTTACCGGAATGTCGTCAACAATAGTAACAGGATCTTACTGACAGAGTTGTACACCGATGTGTTTGCACAAGCAGGGAATTATTACTGCTTATATCATATAGACCATAGAAAGGGTTTAAACAAACCAATGGAAGGGGAAAAGTGTCTATCAGATTTAATCAGAACAATGGAAAGAATAGTGTGTTTAAACACATAATTCAGGGGTATATCCTTCCCAAGGACAAGTAGAGCATGATATCCATAACAGGATATAACGTAGAAAACCATTTAGGTTAGGGGAGAGGAACTTTATGACATCACCAAAACAACGGTGTTTGAAAAATTGATAAAGGAAATTTAGCATGTTGTTTCAAATGTTCTTATCGATGATCAGAGTACCACAGACATGCTTCGAGATAGCATTGCCATGGTCTTTAAGCAAAGGTCAAACTTGGATAGACAAAGGATTCATCAGGAACAACTTATAGAATAAGTCGTACAATTTCCTCATGGAAGAATGGTTAACCTTGTTAAAAAGGGAACCATAACAGCAGGTCCTCCGGCCAGGTGTGCTAGGCTCATCACCTTATCGGTTCATATAAGGACCAATGTTATGACTCTTGGAAAATATCCGAACCATCATATCTGACCGAGTTTTAGATCTGGTTGGGGTCATGATATCTCAGACTCAGGATGCCTAAGAAGAAAGGTGAAACACAAATTGTCGAGATGACATTGTAAGGTTCTTGGGAATTGGACTATGGAAGCAATTCCCGAAACAAGAGTTCATCATTAAATCAAGGCGAGGTGAGGAGGTGGCTGATTGACTCGGCGACAATTCTTCGAGATCTCCAAATGATGGATTTCCATAGTTGTGTGAACAAGGAGATAACATTTGCGGATCAAATGATATAAAGAGGTATGCTCGAGGAAAACATACCCAATTGAACATCAGTTGAAAGTTGCAACCGAAATGTGGGCTTATAGTAGCATGATCAACGTTAGAATGGTGGTTCAGCAACCGACAGGCTAAGAATGAATTATCGATCAGTAACTTCAAAGCAATAGGATTGCTAGAAGTGCAGAATCCAAACAACACCGTTCACTTGTGGGTACCCCAGTTGGAATCAACACGAGGACCAAGAAAGAATGGTGATGCTGAGAAGTATCATTATAGCAAGAATTTCTTAAGAGGTGGAGCAATCCTCACAACATTCTTGACATCAAAGATGGTAGTACTCGGCGGTAGATCATAACATAAGTTGGATAGTAAGGAACTCAAGGTACATCACAAAACAAGAACAAGTTTTGTGTTGGAGGGAATGCAATAATGTTGTGGATGATAACCCAATTCATCGAGGGCAAAGGATGCTATTTCTCATCAAGATTTCGATAGATATCTTGGAAGACCTCAGAATGTTGATGATGATCACGACAATTTGGTAGCGAGAGGATCCACAAAGAAGCAATTGAACAGCGACTGCATCTACAAAAGGACTGATGCAACAAAGGATTATTGGAGCCACAGATACGACACAAACTCGGGGTCAAGTTTGTTGTTCGAGGTGAAACGGTAAGACAAGGAAGATCAACGTAAGATTAGCTCATCATCGAAGATTGTGCTCCGAGAAGAAGGACCAGGTAGCACAGTTAAAAGTTTGCACGATAATGATATAGCCGATCAGGCTAGCAATGACTTGAAGGATTAATAAACTCATAAGTAATGAAGAATACTTAGGGTTATTGAATCGAAGTGCGGAATTGATTCACTTATCAATGTTCTCGAGTGACTAACAACTCAAAACCCGGGGGGAAATTGGAATCGACGAGAATAATAGTTGACAAAGAACTCATAAGAAGTTATGTAGTTTCGTGATATTCTCGAGATACCAGAGGGTATACTCAAAGGTAGAGCAGAATAGAGGTTGGATAGGTGTAATGATCTGCAGAAGACAAGAACTTCAACTTGTCCGAGAAAAGGAATCAAAGGAGAACAATCATGGTCGGAACCCACGATCATAAAGGATCAAACCACGGATACAAGATGAACTTATAACAAGGGGGTAATTATTTATACGAGCAGCTTCCATGATAAGTTATACATCGTGTCCATGGGCATGAACGCAAGGTCCAAGGTCGACTCCCACTTCTTCAATGTATAACCTTCCATTCACTTCTCTCTTTGATAAAGGCATTAGTGTTGAAAGTTTTACCTGGTGAAATACCAGATGAGTATGACTCGTGAAAACTTCCGAGTTCACACATATAAAGGAAGGCATAGGTTCAACCCGTCAGGGTATCGTGGAAACATATACCACAAGCTTCAATAGTAAATACCACCAGCTCGAAAGCAGAGCATGGTTGGTCAAGCAGAGGATACAATGTACCAAAGGCATTATGTATGAGGGGAAAGAACTCACAAGGTGATTAATTATTAAGGACACTATCGGATGATATTTCAACAAAGGATCCGATGGTCCATAGCGAAGCTGATGTGAGTATCGATACCCAATCAGAGGAAGAAAGAATGCAAATGCATCGGTTTATAGAACATCTGAATAATTCAATGTTTAAATAACAAAGGGGTTATGATTTTCAAATCAAGGGATCAGAGGCAAACACTCTGATTAAGGATGGATAAGTCGAGTAGGCTTAGGGGTACAATTGGCGACAAATAGTTTATCGAGAACCAGCTCATGTTCAAAAATGATGTCTCGAGCCGGAAAGATAATTTAGAAGGGTTGATAGATGATTCTGTGCATTCGCACACATGTTGAATCAATAGGATCAAAATGACGGTGTCAAAAGATACTAGTGTATATTGCCAGATATATGGGAAGCATCCATAATGCTAGTAGACAAGTATTTGCAGAGCAATAAAGCTGCTAAGGATTTTCGGAGGATTGAATAGTATTTCAAAGACTTTTGTGAAACACCTGAACAACTGGGATGAGCGGATACTCGATAAGTGCGAGAATTAACCGTAGGGGTATTCAGGTGACAAAGCACGGCAAGGCAGTAAGCTCAAAGGATTATCGAAACAACGACGAGTTTTTCAGGGTATCTTGTAATAACAAGACCACTGGGGATGAATGTAAGAATAACAACTTCAAGTAGTTATCCACATGGGTTTACGGTGGAAGGAGCATTACAAACGCGATGAACACAAGTTCTCGGTTTAACAGCGGAGAGTATCTTCAGGGTCTTCTGGTGCAGCAGACGATCATCAATAGTAAGGGGCTCTCCGGGTGAAAGTGATAACGAGATCCTGATGTTAAGTTTAGCAAAATCATTTAAACCCGAATAGAAGAGAGATCAGAGTCCCAGAGTAGAGGTCGAGAAGTAAAAGATCCTAATACCACCCAATGGCGACGTGGGCCGAGGGCCGCCTGACCAAGTTAGTAAAACAGTTTTCGCTTCTAGACTCAACTTCGCCAAGGAGTTGGAAAGGTGATTCCTACAGCAATCGGCTCGATACCAAATTGACGCGCCCCGATTTAATCGTGACACTAATCATGCACGCAAACGTAACGATCAAGATCGAGGACTCACGGAAGATATCACAACACAACTCTAAAAGTAAAATAAGTCATACAAGCATCATAATACAAGCCGGGGGCCTCGAGGGCTCGAATATAAGTGCTCGATCATAGACGAAGTCAGCGGAAGCAACAATATCTGAGTACGACATAAGTTAAACAAGTTTGCCTTAAGAAGGCTAGCACAAACCGGGATCTGAGATCGAAGAGGCGCAGCCTCCCGCTCGATCCTCCTAAACTACTCGGTCAGTGGTAAGAGCTCTCGCACGTAGTAGTAGGCACCTTCGGTGTAGTAGTCGTCCTCGACGGTGGCCTCGCTCTGGGCTCCAAAGATCTGGTTGCGACAACCGTAAAGAAAGGAAAGGGGGAAAAGGGGAGAAAGCAACCGTGAGTACTCATCCAAAGTACTGCAAGCAAGGAGCTACACTACATATGCATGGGTATATGTGTAAAGGGCCATATCAATGGACCGAATCGCAGAATGCCGTAATAAGAGGGGGATAGCTAATCCTGTCGAAGACTACGCTTCTGGCAGCCTCCGTCTTGCAGCATGTAGAAGAGAGTAGAATGAAGTCCTCCAAGTAGCATCGCCAAGTAGCATCTCCAAGTAGCATCTCCAAGTAGCATCGCATAGCATAATACTACCCGGCGATCCTCTCCTCGTCGCCCTGTTAGAGAGCGATCACCGGGTTGTCTATGGAACTTGGAAGGGTGTGTTTTATTAAGTATCCGGTTCTAGTTGTCATAAGGTCAAGGTACAACTCCAAGTCGCCCCATTATCAAGATCACGGCTATTCAATAGATTAACTTCACTGCAGGGTGCACCACATAACCAAACACGCCGATCCCATTTGGCGGACACACTTTCTCGGTCATGCCCGCCTCGGAAGATTATACCAACTTCAGGACGCCCCGATTTAATCGTACACTAATCATGCACGCAAACGTACGATCAAGATCGTGGACTCACGGAAGATATCACAACACAACTCTAAAAGTAAAATAAGTCATACAAGCATCATAATACAAGCCAAGGGCCTCGAGGGCTCGAATACAAGTGCTCGATCATAGACGAAGTCACGGAAGCAACAATATCGAGTACGACATAAGTTAAACAAGTTTGCCTTAAGAAGGCTAGCACAAAGCTGGGATACAGATCGAAGAGGCGCAGCCTCCCGCCAGGATCCTCCTAAACTACTCCCGGTCGCCGCCGCCACTCGCACGTAGTAGTAGGCACCTTGGTGTAGTAGTCGTCCTCGACGGTGGCGTCGCGCCTGGGCTCCAAAGATCTGGTTGCGACAACCGTAAAGAAAGGAAAGGGGGAAAAGGGGAGAAAGCAACCGTGAGTACTCATCCAAAGTACTCGCAAGCAAGGAGCTACACTACATATGCATGGGTATATGTGTAAAGGGCCATATCGATGGACCGAGCTGCAGAATGCCGTAATAAGAGGGGATAGCTAATCACGTCAAGACTACGCTCGCAGCCTCCGCCTTGCAAACATGTAGAAGAGAGTAGAATGAAGTCCTCCAAGTAGCATCGCCAAGTAGCATCTCCAAGTAGCATCTCCAAGTAGCATCGCATAGCATAATCCTACCCGGCGATCCTCTCCTCGTCGCCTGTTAGAGAGCGATCACGGGTTGTCTATGGAACTTGGAAGGGTGTGTTTTATTAAGTATCCGGTTCTAGTTGTCATAAGGTCCGGTACAACTCCAAGTCGCCCTGTTATCAAGATCACGGCTATTCAATAGATTAACTTCCTGCAGGGTGCACCACATAACCCAACACGCCGATCCAATTTGGCGGACACACTTTCCTAGGTCATGCCCGCCTCGAATATCAACACGCCGCAGCCCCACCTAGGCCTAACAGAGAGGTCAAGACGCCGGTCTAAACCTAAGCGCCGCAGGGCAGGCCCATCGCCTCGAGCACACCCGCACGCTATGGGCGGCCGGAAGCGTAACTAGCCCCTAATACAAGAGCAGGCTTACGTTCCAATCCCGCGACGCCGCTCGCTTGTCGACGTCTAGAAGGCTTGGCCGATACCACGACGCCGGATACCCATAACTACTCCCGCATAGATGGTTAGTGCGTATAGACCAAATGGCCGACTTAGATCAAATACCCAGATCTCGTTAAGCGTGTTAAGTATCCATGAACGCCGAACAGGCCAGCCCACTGCCTCCTAGGTGGTCTCAACCTGCCAATCGCTCCGCCACAAAGTAACAAAGAGGGGCCGTCGGGAACCCAGGCCCACCTCTACCGGGATGGAGCCACCGTCCTTTCAGCCCCTCATCGTAATCACTTGCGGGTACTCAATGAGTGACCCGACTTTAGTCACCATCTCAGATAGTATGTATGTATGTATAGTATATACCGTGATCACCTCCCAAGTGATCACGGCCCGATAGTATAGCAAGGCGCATCGACAAGAATGTAGGGCCAATGATGATAAACTAGCATCCTATACTAAGCATTTAGGATTGCGTAAGGTATCAACAGATGTAGCAACAATGTCGGGCTATGCAATGTAATAGGAGTAACCTAACAAGAATATGCTACACTACTCTAATGCAAGCAAGATAGAGAAGAATAGGCGATATCTGGTGATCAAAGGGGGCTTGCCTGGTTGCTCGAGACAAGAAGGAGGGTTGTTGGTGACGAGTCATCCACAGGCATCAAAGATCGCCACGGGGCTACCGGAGAGAAGAGGGGGAGAAACAGTAAATACATAGCAAGCAAGTGCATAACAGGTCAACAAGCAGAGCTAGACGTATTGTAACGCGGTATGAGGTGATACCGGTGAAGGGGGGAAACATTCGGGAAAGTATCCCCGGTGTTTCGTGTTTTCGGACAGATGAACCGGGGGTGAAATGTTGCAGGTTCTCTATGCTAGGGATGCGTGGCGGACGAACGGGCTGCGTGTCCGAATTCGTCTCGTCGTTCTGAGCAACTTTCATGTTGAAAATAATTTAATCCGAGTTACGGATTAAAAGATATGATTTTCTAAAGATTTACTAATTTCTGGAATTTAATTAATTCTTTATTTTAATTGAATTGGATTAATGACATCAAGATGATGTCATGTTGACATCAGCAGTCAACAGGATTGACTAAGTCAAACCGACGTGTCGGGCGGTCGATGTCGAAGAAGATAGATCGGCGTTGATCGGGTCAAAGTCGACTAAATCAGCAGGTCAATGGGGCCCATCATCGTTGTCACATATTGTAAAAGGGGTTTAAACTAAACTAACTAGGGGTGGGGACCCACTGTCATAGAGTCCTCTAACTAACTAATTAGCTAATTAGTTAATTAGGCAAAATTAATTATGTTAATTTATTAATTAAACTAATTAATTAATTACTATTATTATTTAAGAATGTTATTTTTTTGAAACATTTTTTTAATAGTGGCGTGGGGTCTAACTGCCAGTGGCACATGGGGCCACTGGAGTGGTTAGCGGTCGCATGCGGATCCGAGGCGCGCCAGTGGCTTGGCCGCGGCCATGGCGAGGCCGGCGGTGTTGTACCCGACAGCCCGAGGTCGAGGTGGGGAAGTGAGGTTAGCGGGGTTAGCGAGGGCAGGGGCGCTTGGCCGAGCAGCAAGGGTGCGACACAGGCGAGGCTACAGAGGCAGGCGCGAGGAACGACGGCACGAGCCGGGCGAGCCCAAAGGCGCTACCAAGCATCGGTGGCCGTCTTGTGATCGTCAGGGCGGCAGGAGCGCGAGGACGCGAGACGGAGCACACATACGTAAATGGGGGGCTTCAGGAGGGGAGTCAGATGGAGGGGGCTCACCAGCCCTGTAGAGGTGCAAATGCGCGCTCGGGGGAGGGCCGGAGTAGCAGGGCGACGGCGGTCGACGATGGGACGACGACGGGGTGGCGGTGACGACGGCCGACGGTGTCGGTTCGACGATGAGGCGAGGTCGCAGCATCAGGCGGGCATCGCGCGAAGGAGAGGAGGGCGAGGAGGAGTCCGGGAGGCGAGCAGCGATGCGATGGGGCCGGTGCTCGGCAACGGCGGGCGTCAGGGCGGCACAGTCGCCAGGTTCGCGCCCCCGATCTCGATCCAGATCGGGGGGAGGGACAGAGCGGCGTGGGGAATCGGGGAGGGAGAAGTGGGAGGGGTTAGGGTTTCGGTCTGGTGGACCGGGGTTAAGTGGTGGGTGTGTGGGCCGGTTGGGCCGGTGTCCTGCTGGGCCGGAGCCCTGTGGGGGGGGTGATTGCTTTTCTTTTCTTTTCTTTTTTTTGGTTAGATTGGTTTTTCCTTTTTCTTTTATTTATTTCCCTTTTCTGTTTTAATTCAATTTAAAATATTTATGCATTTTATAAAAATGTGTTTACTACACCATATTTACCTATGTAATATTTAGTACAAACCAAACATTTTTATTTTAATGTTTGAAAACTTTTATTATTTACCAAACTTTGAATTTGAATTTTGGACCGATTTTGATCTAACGATAGATTAGCAGCAGTAACTGTGATGACGTGGCACCATTAGCGTGGGATCACTGTAGCTTAATTATCCGGGCGTCACAGTTAGCTTGGCGTTGGGCTGACGTTCGGCTCTGAGGTGTACCTCACGTCCGACATCCCCATGTCAGCCAGCTTCTCAGTGATCCTGTTGGCAACGAGGAAGAGGCGGCTGATCCAAAGGTTTTCGCCCTTCATGAAATCCTCGTGATTGGCGGCGTCGTTCTTCCACAGCTGCCTCTCCGTCTCCAGGCTCTTGGTCAGGGTCTCCTCCTGGGCCTTGCCCTCCGAAAGCATCCTCTCGAGACCCTCCAACTTTAGCTTTAGGTCCTAGATGGAATTGTTGGCACGAGTGAGCTGCTCGGCCTTGTCGAAGACTGCGCCCTGCGCCTGCGTCAAGGCGCAGTTGACCAAGTCCTTCTCCTTTGCCAGCTGCTCGACCCTGTTCTTCAGGCCATCCCGCTCTGCCTCCAGCTCCTTCACCTTACCGCCGTGGACCAGAGTGTGGGCATCAAGTGCTTCCTTGTGCTTATGCTCCAGCTCCTGGGCCTGCTGCGTGACGAGCTCCGCGACCTCCTCGTCCTTGCCATGGAGTGTGGTGGCAAGTGCCGCCTCACGTGCGATGAGATCCTCCTCCTGGGAGTTCAGCTCGGCCTGGCACTGGGACCGGGATGCCTCGGCTTGGGCGGCCTCTTCCCTCGCCGCCTCCTGGGCCTTCTTGATGTCGGCCTGCTTCAGGAGGAGCTCCTGCTGGCGCTCGACCAGCTAGCCTTGAGCAGCCTTCAGCTCCTCGTGGGCCTGGCGGAACCAGGCCTGTGCCTCGGCAATGTGCTCCTCGAGGTTTGCCTCCGCCTTGCCCGTCACTGCCTCCCTGGACTTTTCCTTGTCCAGACGGGCACAGTGGAGCGCCTGGAGCTTCCAGAAGTTGGTGCCCATAGCCCAGAGAAGCTGCTCCTCCTGGGTGCCACTGCTACCGGCGCTAGGTTCATCGACAACCTTGAGCCCGGCGGTGGCGAGAACCTCGTTGTCGAACACCTCCCCCTCGGCTTGCGCACTGATGCTCGCCGACCCTGGAAGGTGGAAGAGCAGGTCGTCGCCCACCTTCAGGTACCTGCTCGAGCCAGAGGCAGAAGAGGAAGAAGGTTGATCGTCAACTACCTCCTCCTCGGTGGCGGCCTTGCCGGGATCCCAGGCAGGCCCCTTGCTGGGCTTCCTGGCAGGCCCCTCGCTGGCCTCCTTGGTAGTACCCTTGCTGGCCTCCTCGGCAGTAGCCTTGCCACTCTCTCCAACGGACCCCTCAGTGGTGTCCTCGGCGGCGGTCCCGGCGGCTTCCTCGGTGACGACCTTGTCGGCCTCGGCCACAGTGTCCTGGGCGACCTCCGTGATGATGGTGTCGACGTCCTCCTGGTCCACCGGGGGGGGGGGGATCTGGATGCCGAGAGGGGAGATAAGGCAAGGCCAAGATCAAGGATCACAAAAAAAGAGAGAAGAAGAAGGAAAAGCAGGAACAAAAAGCAGGCGACTTACCCGTGCAGGGCTGAGAAGAAGTGCCCCCCTCCCAGCCAACATCTATTGCCGGGACGGAGCTGCCAGTGCCCAAGTCCTCCTCCTCCTCCGTGTCCATGGGCTCGGCTCTTGGTGCCCTTGCCGGGGATGCCCCTCGGGGCGGTGTGGTTGATGGGTCGGCGTGTTGGGGGTGGCCCTTGGTGGCTCCTCCTGCTGCTGTCCTCCTCCTGCAGCCACGGCAAGGTCAGTACCAGAAAATCGTACCCTGGCGCACATTGACAAGTAATAGGTGGTGGACGTACACTGGGGGCTGCGCCGGGGGCTACTGTCCGAGCTGACCTCCACCACCGGAGTGTGCGAAGCGCCCGCTGGGGGCTGGTCGCCCATCGATGCCTTGGCCCTCTTCGCCACCCTCTGGGCCAGTGATACGTCTCCATCGTATCTACTTTTCCAAACACTTTGGCCCTTGTTGTGGACTCTAACTTGTATGATTTGAATGGAACTAACCCGGACTGACGCTGTTTTCAGCAGAACTGCCATGGTGTTGTTTTTTGTGCAGAAAATAAAGATTCTCGGAATGTCCTGAAACTCCACGGAACACCTTAGAAAAAATAAAGAAAAATCCTCGCAAATGATGAAGACCAGGGGGCCCACACCCTGCTCACGAGGGTGGGGGCGCGTCCCCCTAGGCGCGCCTCCTACCTCGTGGGCCCCCATGTGGCCCTCCGACGCCAACTCCAACTCCATATATTGGCTTTCGAGGAGAAAAAAATCGGAGAGAAGAAATCATCGCGTTTTACGATACGGAGCCGCCGCCAAGCCCTAATCTCTCTTGGGAGGGCTGATCTGGAGTCCGTTCGGGGCTTTGGAGAGGGGGATTCGTCACCGTCGTCATCATCAACCATCCTCCATCACCAATTTCATGATGCTCACCGCCGTATGTGAGTAATTGCATCGTAGGCTTGCTGGACGGTGATGGGTTGGATGAGATTTATCTTGTAATCAAGTTAGTTTTGTTAGGGTTTGATCCCTAGTATCCATTATGTTCTGAGATTGATGTTGCTATGACTTTGCTATGCTTAATGCTTGTCACTAGGGCCCGAGTGCCATGATTTCAGATCTGAACCTATTATGTTTTCATGAATATATGTGTGTTCTTGATCCTATCTTGCAAGTCTATAGTCACCTACTATGTGTTATGATCCGCAAACCAAGTGACAATAATCGGGACCACTCCGGTGATGACCATAGTTTGAGGAGTTCATGTATTCACTATGTGCTAATGCTTTGTTCTGGTTCTCTATTAAAAGGAGGCCATAATATCCCTTAGTTTCCAATAGGACCCCGCTACCACGGGAGGGTAGGACAAAAGATGTCATGCAAGTTCTTTTCCATAAGCACGTATGACTATATACGGAATACATGCCTACATTACATTGATGAACTAGAGCTAGTTATGTGTCACCCTATGTTATGACTGCTACATGATGAACCACATCCTGCATAATTATCCATCGCTAATCCGGTGCCTACGAGTTTTCCATATACTGGTTTACACTTATTTACTTCTCCGTTGCTACTGTTACAATCTCTGCAAAATACCAAAAACATTACTTTTACTGTCTTTACTTTTGTTACCGTTACCACCACTATCATATTACTTTGCTACTAAACACTTTGCTGCAGATACTAAGTTTCCAGGTGTGGTTGAATTGACAACTCAGCTGCTAACACTTGAGAATATTCTTTGGCTCCCCTTGTGTCGAATCAATAAATTTGGGTTGAATACTCTACCCTCGAAAACTGTTGCGATCCCCTATTACTTGTGGGTTATCAAGATATTTACTAGCGCCGTTGCTGGGGAGCATAGCTCTATTCTTTGAGTCACTTGGGATTTATATCTGCTGGACACTATGAAGAACTTGAAAGATGATCGAACTACTATTTTTCCCTCAACTACGAGTGGAGGTAAGTGATTGCCATCTAGCCTTGCACTAGATTCTCCTTCTGTTATGAGTAAGTTTGCGACACCTAAACCTACTACTGCTATTGATTCTGATATGTCGCATGTTATTGATGATGCCACTTCTGCTATGCATGATACTTATGATGAAACTACTTCTATGCTTGATACTACTGTGCCACTTGGTGAATTTCTTGATGAGCAAATTTCTAGGTCTAGAGAAAGAGAAATTATTTAACCTGAACACCGATGTCTACTACACAACCTTCTTCTTGTAGACATTGTTGGGCCTGCAAGTGCACAGGTTTGTAGGACAGTAGCAAATTTCCCTCAAGTGGATGACCTAAGTTTTATCAATCCGTGGTAGGCGTAGGATGAAGATGGTCTCTCTCAAACAACCCTGCAACCAAATAACAAAAAGTCTCTTGTGTCCCCAACACACCCAATACAATGGTAAATTGTATAGGTGCACTAGTTCGGCGAAGAGATAGTGATACAAGTGCAAAATAGATAGTAGATATAGGTTTTTGTAATCTGAAATTATAAAAACAGCAAGGTAGCAAGCGGTAAAAGTGAGCGTAAACGGTATTGCAATGTTAGGAAACAAGGCCTAGGGTTCATACTTTCACTAGCGCAAGTTCTCTCAACAATAATAACATAGATAGATCATATAACAAGCCCTCAACATGCAACAAAGAGTCACTCCGAAGCCACTAATAGCGGAGAACAAACGTAGAGATTATGATAGAGAGAGAGATCAAACACATAGCTACTGGTACATACCCTCAGCCCCGAGGGTGAACTACTCCCTCCTCGTCATGGATAGTGGCGGGATGATGAAGATGGCCACCGGTGATGGGTTCCCCCTCCGGTAGGGTGCCGGAACGGGCTCCCAAGAGGTTTTTGGTGGCTACAGAGGCTTGCGGCAGCGGAACTCCCGATCTATCTTCTGTTCTGGAAGTTTTAGGGTACGTAGGTATATATGGGTGCAAGTGCGCCGGTGGAGCCACGGGGCCCCACGAGGTAGAGGCGCGCCCGGGGGTGGCGCGCCCCACCTCGTGGGCAGCCAAGATCTCCCCGACGTGCACTCCAAGTTCCTGGGTTGCTTTCCTTCCAAAAATAACTTCTCCAGTTGATTTCGTTCCGTTTTGACTCCGTCGATATTCCTTTCCTCAAACACCTGAAATAGGCATAAAACAGCAGAAGCTGGGCTGGGCCTCCGGTTAATAGGTTAGTCCCAAAAATAATATAAAAGTGGATAATAAAGCCCAATACTGCCTAAAACATTAGATAAAGTAGCATGGAGCAATCAAAAATTATAGATACGTTGGAGACATATCAAGCATCCCCAAGCTTAATTCCTGCTCGTCCTCGAGTAGGTAAATGATAAAAAAGAATTTTTGATGCAGATTGATACTTTGGCATAATTTCAATGTAAATCTTCTTAATTGTGGCATGAATATTCAGATCCGAAAGATTCAAGACAAAAGTTCATATTGACACAAAAATAATAATACTTTAAGCATACTAATAAAAGAAATCATGTCTTCTCAAAATAGCATGGCAAAAGAAAGTTCATCCCTACAAAATCATATAGTTAGGCTATGCTTCATTTTCATCAAACAAAGATGTTCCCAACTTCTATACCCCCGATGACAAGCCAAGCAATTGTTTCATACTTAAATAATCTCAAACTTTTTCAACCTTCACGCAATACATGAGCGTGAGCCATGGATATAGCACTATGGGTGGAATAGAATATGATGATGGGGATTGTGTGGAGAAGACAAAAAAGGAGAAAGTCTCATATTGACGAGGATAATCAACGGGCTATGGAGATGCCCATCAATTGATGTCAACATGAGGAGTAGGGATTGCCATGCAACGGATGCACTACAGCTATGAATGCTCAACAAAAGAAAACTAGTGGGTGTGCATCCAACTCGCTTGCTCATGAAGACCTAGGGCATTTGAGGAAGCCCATCGTAGGAATATACAAGCCAAGTTCTATAATGAAAAATTCCCACTAGTATAAAAAGACAACTTATGAGACTCACTACATGAAGAACAAGGTGCTACTTAGAAGCACAATATATGAGACTCACTACATGAAGAACAAGGTGCTACTTTCAAGCACAAGTGTGGAAAAAGAGATAGTAGCATTGCCCTTTTTTGGCCTTTCTTTTTTTCTTTTGGCCTTTCTCTTTTTTTGGGCCTTCCTTTTTTTGGCCTTTCTTTTTTCCGTTTGGGCAATGCTCTAATAATGATGATCATCACACTTCTATTGATTACGACATAAGGATTACAACTCAAAACTTAGAACAAGATATGACTCTATATGAATGCCTCTGGCGGTGTACTGGGATGGTGCAATGAATCAAGAGTGACATGTATGAAAAATAATGCATGGTGGCTTTGCCACAAATACGATGTCAACTACATGATCATGCAATGGCAATATGACAAAAGTAATGTATGTCATGATGATGATGGTGGAAGTTGCATGGCAATATATCTCGGAATGGCTATGGAAATGCCATGATAGGTAGGTATGGTGGCTGTTTTGAGGAAGATATAAGGAGGTTTATGTGTGATAGAGCGATCGTATCACGGGTTTGATGCACCGGTGAAGTTTGCACCAACTCTCAAGGTGAGAAAGGGCAATGCAGTGCATCAAGAGGCTAGCAAAGGCGGAAAGGTGAGAGTGCGTATAATCCATGGACTCAACATTAGTCAAAAGAACTCATATACTTATTGCAAAAATTTAGAAGCCATTAAAAATCAAGTACTACACGCATGCTCCTAGGGGGATAGATTGGTAGGAAAAGACCATCACTCGTCCCCGACCGCCACTCATAAGGATGCACAAGCCAGGTACACTTCATGTTTCAAATTTGTTACACAACTTTAACCATACGTGCATGCTACGGGATTTGCTAACTTCAACACAAGAATTCTTTGAATTCATAATTACCCAACTAGCACGACTTTGATATTATCACCTCCATATCTCAAAACAATTATCAAGTATCAAACTTATCTTAGTATTCAACTCACTCAAAAGAAAGTTTCACATATCTTGAATACCAAGTATATTAATATTAAGCAAATTACCATGCTATTAAGGACTCTCAAAATAATCTAAGTGAATCATGGGAATTCAACTATTTCTCCAAAATAAAACTACCACCATGCTCTAAAAGATATAAGTGAAGCACTAGAGCAACAACAAACTACTCCGAAAGATATAAGTGAAGATCAATGAGTAGCTAAATAATTATGCAACTATGTGAAGACTCTCTCTCATTTAATAATTTCAGATATTGATACTTTATTCAAACAGCAAGCAAAGCTAAAGAAAACTACATTGCAAGGATAGCACAACTCATGTGAAGAAGCAAAAACTTAGGCTCAACCGATACTAACCGATAGTTGTTGAAGAAGAAAGGTGGGATGCTTGCCAGGGCATCCCCAAGCTTAGATGCTTGAGACTTCTTGAAATATTATCTCGGGGTGCCTTGGGCATCCCCAAGCTTGAACTTTTGTGTCTCCTTAATTCCTCTCATATCATGGTTTCTTCTTTTTATCAAAAGCTTCATTCACAACGAACTCAACAAGAACTCGTGAGATCGGTTAGTATAAACCAATGCAAAACCTTATCATCTTCTACTGTAACAAATCACTAAAATTATTATTCGAAATTGAATACTAAATGCCTCTGCATATTTAATACTCCTATCCTCAAATAGAATCATTATGCAAGCAAACGTATGCAAACAATGCAAACATAACAGCAATCTGTCAAAACAGTACAGTCTGTAAAGAATGCAGGAGTCATCATACTTACCTAACCCCAAAAATTATGAACTAAAATTACCACTGTAATAAATTTATCAGAGCTCAATATGCAAAAAGATTCAATATTATACCACTCTCTGACTTTTCTAGGGAATTTTTGGAACAGCGGTAAACTTTCTGTTTTTCAAACAGCAACATGTATACTAGCAAAATAAGCATGGCAAAGGCTATCCTTGACTTCTTTATTGAAACTAAAGATGCAAAACATTAATCTAAATAACAGCAAGCAAATACTAACAAAAGAAAATGACGCTCTAAGCAAAACACATATCATGTGGTGAATAAAAATATAGCTCCAAGTAAAGTTACCGATGAACGAAGACGAAAGAGGGGATGCCATCCGGGGCATCCCCAAGCTTAGGCTCTTAGTTGTCCTTGAATATTACCTTGGGGTGCCTTAGGCATCCCCAAGCTTAGTCTCTTGCCACTCCTTATTCCATAGTCCATCGAATCTTTACCCAAAACTTGAAAACTCCACAACACAAAACTCAACAGAAAACACGTAAGCTTCGTTAGTATAAGAAAATAAAACTACCACTTAGGTACTGTAATGAACTCATTCTAAATTCATATTGGTGTAATATCTAATGTACTCCAACTTATCTATGGTTCATACCACTTAATACTAGCCATAGATTCATCAAAATAAGCAAACAACACATAGAACCCAGAATTTGTCAAAAACAGAACAGTCTGTAGTAATCTGTATCAAACGTATACTTGTGGAACTCGAAAAAACCTACCAAATTAGGAAGACCTAGGCAATTCGTGTACCAATCCATATAAAAAAGTATCAGATCAGAAGCACGATTGTGTGAATTAACAAAACTAATTTACTGGGTGCAAAAGTTTCTGATTTTCAGCAGGATCAACACAACTATCACCGTAAGCCATCCTAAAGGTCTTACTTGGCACTTTATTGAAACAAAAGCTATAAAACATGATTACTACAGTAGCATAATCATGTGGACACACAAAAATAGTAAGGATAAATATTGGGTTGTCTCCCAACAAGTGCTTTTCTTTAATGCCTTTTAGCTAGGCATGATGATGACGATGATGCTCACATAAAAGATAAGAATTGAAACATAACGGGAGCATCATGAAGCATATGACTAGCACTTTTAAGTCTAACCCACTTCCTATGCATAGGGATTTTGTGAGCAAACAACTTATGGGAATGATAATCAACTAGCATAGGAAGGTAAGACAAGCATAACTTCAAAACTTTAAGCACATAGAGAGGAAACTTGATATTATTGCAATTCCTACAAGCATATGTTCCTCCCTCATAATAATGTAACACCCTCGATGCGGCTATATCTCCCACGTGTCGAAGCACGACTTAGAGGCATAACCGCATTGAAAGCAATGTCGCAAGTGAGGTAATCTTCACACAACCCATGTAATACATAAGGGGAAAAGATACATAGTTGGCTTACAGTCGCCACTTCACACAATACATAAATAAACATCCATCATTCAGTTTACACTCAAGGTCGACTCACGGAACCAAAATAAAAGAAGACTACCCAAAAGCAACACAGATCCCGATCGTCCCAACTGGGCTCCATTATCGATCGTCTGGAAATGAAACATAGTAACGACCAAGGGCCTCATCAAATTCCCACTTCAGCTCGATTCGCCCTCTGTATTTGGTATCATCGGTACTGCATCTGTTTTGGTAGAATCTGTGAGTCACGGGACTCAGCAATCTCACACCAGCGAGATCAAGACTATTTAAGCTTAAGGGAAGGGTGGTGTAATGAGGTGGAGCTGCTGCAGTTTACTAGCATATATGGTGGCTACATCGCAAAAGAGAGCGAGAAGAGAAGCAAGGCACGGTCGTGAAGCTAGTAGCGATCAAGAAGTGATCCTAAAACTACTTACGCCAAACATAACTCCAACACCGTGTTCACTTCCGGACTCCTCCGAGAAGGACCATCACGTTACACACTTGTTGATGTATTTTAATTAAGGTCAACTTCGGTTTTCTACAACCGACATTAACAAATTCCCATCTGCCTCATAACCGCGGCACGGCTTTGAAAGATAATACCTGCAGGGTGTCCCAACTTAGCCCATCGAAGCTCTCACGGTTAACGAAGGATAAACCTTCTCCCGGAAGACCCGATCGATCTAGGAATCCGGTTCGCATGACATTTCGACAATGGTAAAACTAGACCAGCAAAGCCGCCCGAAGTGCCGACAAATCCCGATAGGAGCTGCACATATCTCGTTCTCGTGGCACACCGGATGAGCCAGACGTCGGGTTGGCATAGACCCGCTTGCCCAAAGGCGCCGGACATCGCTTCCAGTTGGACCAAAGACTCGAAGGAGCACCGCCCGGGGCTAAAATAAAGATGGCCCTCGGGCTCACGAAAACCCAAGGGAAAAAAAGGGGTATAGGTGGCAAATGGTAAAACCAAAGTTGGGCCTTGCTGGAAGAGTTTTATTCAAAGCAAACTGTCAAGGGGGTCCCATAAATCACCCGACCGCGTAAGGAATGCAAAATCAAGGAACATAACACCGGTATGACGGAAACTAGGGTGGCAAGAGTGGAACAAGACACCAGGCATAAGGCCGAGCCTTCCACCCTTTACCAAGTATATAGATGCATTAATTAAAACAATAGATATTGTGATATCCCAAAATAACCATGTTCCGAACCAGGAACAAACTTCATCTTCACCTGCAACTAGCAACGCTATAAGAGGGGCTGAGCACAGCGGTAACATAGCCAATCAACGGTTTGCTAGGACATGGATGGTTAGAGGTTTGACATGGCAATATGGGTGGCATGATATAGCAAGTGGTAGGTAACGTAGCATGGGCATAGCAAAAGAGCGAGCATCTAGCAAGCAAAGATAGAAGTGATATCGAAGGTATG
Organism: Aegilops speltoides; assembly: GCA_021437245.1. Lineage (NCBI taxonomy): Eukaryota > Viridiplantae > Streptophyta > Magnoliopsida > Poales > Poaceae > Aegilops > Aegilops speltoides. The sequence goes on from CM038143.1 coordinate 204,359,151, forward strand.
GTCATCTTGCCTGCAAGGTTCTCAGAGTTGTCGAAGGCTTGATCCTCGTAGGCGTTCTCAACAGGTTCCTCGTACACATACTCGTCTCCCGGCTCTACCGAAGGCAAGAACACAAGCAATGGAACCACAATCAAACATGGAACAATGCACAAGCAACATGATGCAATACATGCCATGATATGCGAGATGTGATATGCAATGCATATGTGTGCTCCAGAAGGAAATGATGAACAAGGCATCAACTTGGCAAACCAAGTATGCCGCTTGAAAGATGAGATGATTTCGGTTGAAATCGATATGAAGATCACCGGAATCGGATGCACGGTTGGCAAATGACAAGCAAAACAAGAATGACGCGAATCTGCGTTTAACAGCACGATGCTACTTAGCATGCAACAAGAAACTATGCTAAAGCACCCCAACATAAAAACAAAGTATATGGTAGTGATCTACAGGAGATGGTTAACAAAATAGGAACACTGAGCTACGGCTAAATCACATCATAACAGACTCAAACAAGCATGGTGAAAGTGCAAAAAATATCAGGTTCACAGACTTGGTGAAAATACTAGCATGCCAGAAATTAACATCAGGAAGGCATGTTTAGAGCAAGCAAACAACAAGCTACAGGAACTTATAATAGCAAAACAAGGCATGACATGAATCTACTCAAAGCTTAGATCAAAAGTCCCTTACTGACCATAAGCCAAAAAGGACCATAAGAAATGATGGCACCCATGTAAACATAGCAAGTTTCATTACATATCTCAGACTTGGCAGAAAAACTGGACATGGCAAAAACAGATGACAAGTAGGCATGTTCGTGAGCTCAATGCACTCACTACAGAGCATCTCATGATAAACTAAGCATACACCCATCAAGAAGACATGGCATAAGCTATAAATGGCAAGAACAACATCATAGCATACCCGGATCAACTACAACAACCTTGTGAAAATTGAATATCATGTAAACAATCTGCCAGGAAACATTTTAAAGCAAAAGTAGAGCACGAAAATGACATGCTATACTACTCCATAAATGCCAACAAAGGCATGGATGGATAGAGCACATCCATATGTTCAAAACACCCTTACTGATCATGCTCAAAAAGGGCATAGATCTCTCTGTAACAACATGAACACATGGCATAAAAATAACAGCAGGACATGACTTGGTGAAAACACTAAGTTCCTGAAATCAGCAACATTATCATCCCTAGTTTGCATGCTTGTGCTAGTCACCACATAACTCACAAAAATACATGGTATACACCCCTGTAAAGATGGCATGGCATAGTTCAACACACATGTAGGACTCAAGTTCATAAGGTGCACACATTAATCATGACAAAAATGATAAAATTGCAAGTTCTGTTAAGAAACAGAAACTAACATCACATAGCCCTCTTCCAACAGCATTTCGGGCATCAAGATGAGCTCAAATGAAAATGATGCAATGGAATGAAATGATGTACTCATCGAGACGAACAATTTGACATATTATACGCGCGAAACGGAGCTACGGATGCAGAGATACGATGCGATGAAGATGCAATGATTTATCACAGAATTTACGACTTGGTGAAAAAAACGAGGGGGAGAGAGTCAACCGGATCTCAGATCGGATCTGAGGTCGCCGGAGTTCGGGTCGCCGGAGGGAGGAGAGGACGAGGCCGGGGCGGAGGCGGTCCGGCGGAGGGCGGCGCGAGTGGGCGGCGCGGCGGCGCTTGGGCGGCGGCAGCGATGCAAGCCAGCAGCGGCGGCGGCGGGCGGGCTACTGTGGTGGCGGCGGGGCGGGTGTGTGTGGCGCGGCGGCGAAGCAGGGCGGCGAAGGTGGAGTGGTCGCGGAGCGGAGTCGCCGGGCGTGGTGGCGGGCGCGGGTCCGGTTGGGCGGGAGGGCCCTTGGCAGGCCTCATGAGCGGGCGGCGGGCGGGCGCGCGGCGGCGACACGTGGCCCTTGGTTCGCCGGGCGGCGGCGGCGTGACGCGTCTGTCCTTGGTCCGGACGTGTCCCGGGCAGGGAGAGGAGCGGGCTAGGGTTTGCCCATGAATTTCGGGAGAGGCTATATTTATAGGTAGAGGGAGCTAGGAGACTCCAAATGGGGTGCGGTTTTCGCCCACACGATCGTGATCCGACGACGGAGAGCATGGAAGTGACTTAGATGGGTTATTGGGCTGTTTTGGAGGGGTGTTGGGCTGTAACTTAAAAGAGGCCTTTGCGAGAGTGCGGTTAACCGTTGGAGTACCAAACGAGCTCCAAATGACCCGAAACTTGACAGGTGGTCTACCGGTGCTATACCAGGGCCACTTGTCAAGGCTCGGTCCATTCCGAGAAAGTTTAATACCCGCTCACGACAAAGAGAGAAGAGGGGTGCGCCGGTGCATGTGGGAGCTTCGGAATGCAAAACGGACAACGGGGAAAATGCTCGAAATCATGAGACGAACATGTATGCAAATGAGATGCACATGATGACATGATATGAGATGCATGACATGAACAAAATGCAAAACAAAAGACAAAACCCAATCACGGAGGGAATATCATAGCACATAGCTGAAAATGGCAAGAGTTGGAGTTACAAATATGGAAAGTTACATCCGGGGTGTTACAACACTCCACCACTACAAGAGGATCTCGTCCCGAGATCTAGGACTGAAAGAACTCCGGATATTCGGAACAGAGGTGGTCCTCACACTCCCAGGTGGCTTCTCGGTCGGAATGGTGTGACCAGTTTACTTTCAGGAATTTGATTGACTTGTTGCGAGTCTTGCGCTCGGTTTCTTCAAGAATAGCAACGGGGTGCTCAAGATAAGAGAGATCTTCTTGTAGGTCAATTTCTTCAAAGTTGATAGTGCATTCAGGAATCTTGAAGCACTTGCGAAGCTGTGACACGTGAAACACATCATGCACGTTTGCAAAGTTGGATGGAAACTCAAGTTGATAGGCGAGATCGCCTCTTTTGCCAATGATCTTGAAAGGACCCACGTATCTAGGGGCAAGCTTCCCTTTGATACCGAAGTGACGAGTGCCTTTCATTGGAGAGACGCGGAGGTAGACATGGTCTCCGATTTCAAAAGCCACATCACGGTGCTTGTCATCATAATAGCCCTTCCGCGCGATTATGCTGCTTTGAGATTCTCACGAATGACTTTGCACATTTCTTCGGCTTCTGTGATCAAGTCGTTGCCAAGAAGTTGGCGTTCACCTGTCTTAGACCAATTGAGAGGAGTACGGCACTTTCTGCCATTGAGAATTTCGAATGGGGCCTTGCCCGAACTCGCTTGGAAGCTGTTGTTGTAGGAGAACTCGGCATATGGAAGATACTCTTCCCACTTCATGCCAAAGGAAATGACACAAGCCCTGAGCATATCTTCAAGGATTTGATTGACTCGCTCGACTTGGCTACTAGTTTGAGGATGGAAAGTTGTGCTGAAACGAATGTTGGTGCCCATTGCCTTCTGAAAGGAGTCCCAGAACTTAGAAGTGAAGATGCTTCCACGGTCTGAAGAGATCAATTGTGGAATACCATGCAAGGAGACAATTCTGGAGGTGTATAGCTCTGCCAGCTGAGCTGCTGTGATAGATTCTTTGATAGGAAGAAAATGAGCTACTTTAGTAAGCTTGTCAATGACAACGAAGATAGCATCATTTCCACTCTTGGACTTAGGAAATCCAGTCACGAAGTCCATCTCGATATGATCAAACTTCCATTCCGGAATAGCAAGAGGTTGGAGGAGACCAGCTGGTCTTTGGTGTTCTGCTTTCACCCTTCTCGCAGACATCACATTCATTCACGAATTGAGCAATTTCTCGCTTCATTCGAGTCCACCAATACGATCGCTTGAGGTCATGATACATCTTCGTATTTCCGTGATGAATGGATAGGAGGAATTGTGTGCCTCATTCATAATGACTTTTCTCGATCGCCTTTAGGAACCACAATACGATCCTCAAAGAAAAGAGTATCTTTGTCATCCAAGCGATAGCACTTGTATTTGGAAATGCCCTTGTCAATACCACGCTTCACCTTCTTCACCATGGTATCCGGAGTTGTGCCTCACGAATTTGATCTTCCAAAGTAGGAGAGACTATGAGGTTGGCAAGAAAGCCTTGAGGAACAACTTGAAGATTCAGCTATGGAAAGCTTCACAAAGATCCGGTTTGAAGGGCTTGAGAATTAAAGCTGTTGTAATATGCCTTTCGCTCAAAGCATCTGCAATCACATTCGCCTTGCCAGAGTATATTCGATACTTGGATTGTACTCTTGAATCATTTCGACCCATCGAGTTTGCTCGAGGTTGAGGTTTGGTTGAGTGAAGATATACTTGAGACTCTTGTGATCGGTGAAAATGTCCACTTTCCTTCCCAACAAGAGATGTCTCCATGTTATCAATGCATGGACAACTGCCGCCAACTCGAGATCGTGAGTGGGGTAGTTCTTTTCGTTGGGCTTCAACTGTCGAGAGGTATAGGCCACAACTTTCTTCTCTTGCATTAACACAGCACCGAGACCTTGCAGAGGAGCATCACAGAATACTCCGAATGGCTTGGATTCATCAGGAGGAGTCAAGACAGGAGTTGTGACTAGCTTTTCTTTGAGGGTGTTGAAAGCGACGTCACACTCAGGCGTCCAGACATACTTGACATGCTTCTGAAGGAGGTTGGAAAGAGGCTTTGCAATCTTGGAGAAGTTCTCAACGAATCTTCGCAATAGCTTGCAAGTCCAAGAAAATCGCAAGTCGCTTGACATTCGAGGAGGTTCCCAATTCACAATTGAAGACACCTTCTCGGGATTAACAGCGATTCCTTGGCGGAGATGATGTGACCAAGATAAAGAACTTCATCAAGCCAGAACTCACATTTGGAAAACTTCGCATAGAATTGATGCTCTCTGAGCTTGTCGAGCACCAATAGCAAATGTTTGGCATGATCCTGCTTATTCTTGGAGAAGACCAAAATATCATCGAGATACACCAAGACGAAATCATTGGTGTAGGGGTTGAAGATAAAGTTCATCATTCGAGAGAATGTTGGAGGAGCATTGACAAGGCCGAAAGACATGATAGTATATTAATAAGAACCAAAGCTTGTTCTGAATGCTGTCTTGGGAATATCTTGTTCACGAATGCGAATCTGATGATAACCCATATGGAGGTCAAGCTTGGAGAATACTTTAGCACCTTTGAGTTGCTCGAAAAGCTCATTGATTTGGGAAGTGGATACTTGTTCTTGATTATCTTCTTTTTCAATGGACAGTAATCGACGCAAAGTCGGTCCGTGCCATCCTTCTTCTGGACAAAAAGAACTCCGCATCCCCATGGAGATGAACTCGGTCTGATCAAACCCAGACGCTCTTGTTCATCGAGCTGTTTCTTCAATTCCTTCAGTTCTTCAGGTCCAAGCTTGTAAGGACGCTTGCAAACGGGTTGATGCGTGCTCAAGATCGATAACGAATTCGACTGGCCGATGAGGAGGCATACCCGGAAGCTCTTCTGGAAAGACATCTTGGTACTCACAAACGACTGGAATTTGCGAGATTGCCTGTAGCTCGCCCTTCTCATTGAGAGAAAACAACCGAATGGTTTCATCACGAGCGGCATAGATGATAACATCCTCAGAAGAGTGTGTCAATTGAATTTCCCTAGCAGCACAATCAAGCTGAGCCTTGTGCTGAGAAAGCCAGTCCATCCCGAGAATAAGATCGATGTCTGAGTCACCAAGGACAATTGGAGAAGACAGAAATCTATAGTCGCCCATCTGGATAAAGACATCCCGAACCATGGAGATTGCGTTCATGAATTTACCCGGAGAGACAACTGATAACGGTCTAGGCAAATCTTGAAAAAACATCTCATGCTTAGATGAAAAAGGTCTTCAGATGAAACTATGCGATGCACCAGGATCAAATAAGACTTTTGCAGAATATCATTAATCGAGAGATTACCCATTATCACGCCGAAGAAACCTCTCGCTATGCTGCATTCATCATGTTCACCTTTGCGACTTGGGATTATGCTTGACCCTTTGCATTGCTTGAAGACCTCATAGGAGGAGGAGGAGGAAGGCGCCTTTGGTTGAAGCATTTGTTTGCATAGTGACCCTTCTGCTGGCACTTGTTGCAGGTCACCTCTGAGAGCGGAGGGTGATAAGGAGCATTTGACCTTGGAGCTTGAGGCGGAGACTTGTTCTGGTAGCTTGGGTTGGGTGGGTGGGAAGATCCGCGACCACCTGAGTTCTTCTGCTGATAAGGCTGACGGAACGGAGGAGGAGGAAGGTAGAACTTTTGCTGCTTTGCTGCCACTTGAGAGGAAGAAGAAGACTGAGCTGCATCCCTGATTCTCTTCTTAGAAGCCTCACACTTGAGCTGAGCACCTTCTTGCTTGAGAGCCATATTGTAGAATTGATCAAACTGAGTAGGCTCAACAAGAACGAGAGCTAACTGCAGATCCTCTCTAAGGCCACCTCTGAATTGATAGATCATACTCTTATCATCAGGAACGTCTTGTTTAGCGAAGCGAGCAAGTTTCTGAAACTGTTTGTTGTATTCGTACACTGACATGTTGCCTTGCTTGAGATTGCGGAACTCCTCACGCTTGCTCTCAACAACTTTGGTAGGAATGTGGTGAGCTTTAAAGTCCCGACGTAAATCGGTCCAAGTAATCATCGACCTCCTCTCGAATCCTTGTATTTTTGGAACCAATCACCGCTCGATCCTTGAGCTGAAAAGACGCGAACTTGACGTAGTCCTCAGGTCTGACATTGTTGCATTCGAAATGCTTGTTGATATCCACGAGCCAATCGTCGGCGTCTGTGGCCTCGGCATAGTAGCTGAAAGACTTTGACTGATTTGCAAGGAAGTGGTTGAGGGTAGGAAACTGAGGCTGATGGTAGAACTGCCCTTGACCTTGATTCCCTTGGTTGCCTTGGCCTTGGTTACGCTCTTGCGTCAGCTGAATCAACAACTGAGCGTTGGCGTTAGTGGTTGCCATCAAAGTTTGCCATGCCTCCGGAGGCGGAGGTGGAGGTGGAGGGTTCGCCTGACTCCCATCACTGCGTTCCGGATTCTGACGTATTGGCGGAGCCATCCTGAAGAGGGTGACATCCGTTAGCATCTTGATAGACAGATAGACAAGTTGAATCAACGGATAGAAATTGCAACATATAGTCTTCACAATAAACATTGAACAGGATGAACGAATGAATTCCAAAGTAAACATCACGTCCATTAAGGTGAGAAGCCACTTGATAAGAGATTGATGAATGAAAATAAAAACAAGGTATGAATGGAACAAATAAGTGGTAAGGATTACCCAATCACAAACCAAATATCTGCGGGAAGAAGTGCTAGAGCTACTTGAATCCCACCTATAAACTCTCGAAACTTTCCGGTTATGCAATCAGGTGTTGGGGATACAGGGGAAGCAATATATCTCACCCAAACTAACAATCCCTACATCCAATTGTATCCATCCATCAACACATAACCAAGAAACCTTCGAAATCGTGTACCTCAACCTTCAAAAGCATCCGTTATACGAGTCATGGCAATACTCCGTACTCACCTCAAGATCGGGTTATCGGGTTATCTCACCAACAACTGCATAAAAGAGATTTTCGATGTCGGCGCACTAAACTCGTGTATTCCGAACTGCAACGATAAAATTATGATGACAACACCTCGAGCTCAACTCCGGGACACTTCCACTAAACCCCTGACAGGAGGCACCAAGACAATGTTCTCATCATAAAACCATCGGAACGATTCCAAGATACCCGCGTGATCCTAAAATTTTTTTTAGTGAAATTTGAGAAGAGGAAAGTCAAAACTTCTACATCAGGAGACCTCACCAGAGCGATTTAAGGACCGAGGAGTAAAAAGAATTCTAACTCTCCGATATATATAATCCTAAATGACTCAAAACATTTTTCTAGACACAACTCGGCCGCTAAAAACGATCAAGCAGTGGGGCTCCTAAGGTCGGGGAAGGCTCTGATTACCAACTTGTAACGCCCTCGATGCGGCTATATCTCCCACGTGTCGAAGCACGACTTAGAGGCATAACCGCATTGAAAGCAATGTCGCAAGTGAGGTAATCTTCACACAACCCATGTAATACATAAGGGGAAAAGATACATAGTTGGCTTACAGTCGCCACTTCACACAATACATAAATAAACATCCATCATTCAGTTTACACTCAAGGTCCGACTGCGGAACCAAAATAAAAGAAGACTACCCCAAAAGCAACACAGATCCCCGATCGTCCCAACTGGGCTCCATTACTGATCGTCTGGAAATGAAACATAGTAACGACCAAGGGCCTCATCAAATTCCCACTTCAGCTCAGTTGCGCCCTCTGCGCTGGTATCATCGGTACCTGCATCTGTTTTGGTATAATCTGTGAGTCACGGGGACTCAGCAATCTCACTCCCGCGAGATCAAGACTATTTAAGCTTAAGGGAAGGGTGGTGTAATGAGGTGGAGCTGCTGCAAGCGACTAGCATATATGGTGGCTACATCGCAAAAGAGAGCGAGAAGAGAAGCAAGGCACGGTCGTGAAGCTAGTAGCGATCAAGAAGTGATCCCAAACTACTTACGCCAAACATAACTCCAACATCGTGTTCACTTCCCGGACTCCGAGAAGGGACCATCACGGTTACACACGCGTTGATGTATTTTAATTAAGGTCAACTTCGGTTTTCTACAACCGACATTAACAAATTCCCATCTGCCTCATAACCGCGGCACGGCTTTGAAAGATAATACCTGCAGGGTGTCCCAACTTAGCCCATCACAAGCTCTCACGGTCAATGAAGGATAAACCTTCTCCCGGAAGACCCGATCGCCTCGGAATCCCGGTTCGCATGACATTTCGACAATGGTAAAACTAGACCAGCAAAGCCGCCCGGCGCCGACAAATCCGGATAGGAGCTGCACATATCTCGTTCTCGTGGCACACCGGATGAGCCAGACGTCAGTTGGCATAGACCCTGGTTGCCCAAGGAGCCGGACATCGCTCAGTTGGACCAAAGACTCGAAGGAGCACCGCCCGGGGCTAAAATAAAGATGACCCTCGGGCTCGCGAAAACCCAAGGGAAAAAAAGAGGTATAGGTGGCAAATGGTAAAACCAAAGTTGGGCCTTGCTGGAAGAGTTTTATTCAAAGCAAACTGTCAAGGGGGTCCCATAAATCACCCGACCGCGTAAGGAACGCAAAATCAAGGAACATAACACCGGTATGACGGAAACTAGGGTGGCAAGAGTGGAACAAGACACCAGGCATAAGGCCGAGCCTTCCACCCTTTACCAAGTATATAGATGCATTAATTAAAACAATAGATATTGTGATATCCAAAATAACCATGTTCCGAACCAGGAACAAACTTCATCTTCACCTGCAACTAGCAACGCTATAAGAGGGGCTGAGCACAGCGGTAACATAGCCAATCAACGGTTGGCTAGGACATGGATGGTTAGAGGTTTGACATGGCAATATGGGTGGCATGATATAGCAAGTGGTAGGTAATGTAGCATGGGCATAGCAAAAGAGCGAGCATCTAGCAAGCAAAGATAGAAGTGATATCGAAGGTATGGTCATCTTGCCTGCAAGGTTCTCAGAGTTGTCGAAGGCTTGATCCTCATAGGCATTCTCAACAGGTTCCTCGTACACGTACTCGTCTCCCGGCTCTACCCAAGGCAAGAACACAAGCAATGGAACCACAATCAAACATGGAACAATGCACAAGCAACATGATGCAATACATGCCATGATATGCGAGATGTGATATGCAATGCATATGTGTGCTCCGGAAGGAAATGATGAACAAGGAATCAAGTTGGCAAACCAAGTATGCCGCTGGGAAGATGAGATGATTTCGGTTGAAATCGATATGAAGATCACCGGAATCGGATGCACGGTTTGCAAATGACAAGCAAAACAAGAATGACGCGAATCTGCGTTTAATAGCACGATGCTACTTAGCATGCAACAAGAAACTATGCTAAAGCACCCCAACATAAAAACAAAGTATATGGCAGTGATCTACAGGAGATGCTTAACAAAATAAGAACACTGAGCTACGGCTAAATCACATCATAATAGACTCAAACAAGCATGGTGAAAGTGCAAAAAATTTCAGGTTCACAGACTTAGTGAAAATACTAGCATGCCAGAAATTAACATCAGGAAGGCATGTTTAGAGCAAGCAAACAACAAGCTACAGGAACTTATAATAGCAAAACAAGGCAGGACATGAATCTACTCAAAGCTTAGATCAAAAGTCCCTTACTGACCATAAGCCAAAAAGGACCATAAGAAATGATGGCACCCATGTAAACATAGCAAGTTTCATTACAGATCTCAGACTTAGCAGAAAAACTGGACATGGCAAAAACAGATGACAAGTAGGCATGTTCGTGAGCTCGATGCACTCACTACAGAGCATCTCATGATAAACTAAGCATACACCCATCAAGAAGACATGGCATAGAAGCTATACATGGCAAGAACAACATCATACCATACCCGGATCAACTACAACAACCTTGTGAAAATTGAATATCATGTAAACAATCTGCCAGGAAACATTTTGAAGCAAAAGTAGAGCACGAAAATTACATGCTATACTACTCCATAAATGCCAACAAAGGCATGGATGGATATAGCACATCCATATGTTCAAAACACCCTTACTGATCATGCTCAAAAAGGGCATAGATCTCTCTGTAACGACATGAACACATGGCATAAAAATAACAGCAGGACATGACTTAGAGAAAACACTAAGTTCCTGAAATCAGCAACATTATCATCCCTAGTTTGCATGCTTGTTCTAGTCACCACATAACTCATAAAAATACATGGCATACACCCCTGTAAAGATGGCATGGCATAGTTCAACACACATGTAGGACTCAAGTTCATAAGGTGCACACATTAATCATGGCAAAAATGATAAAAGTGCAAGTTCTGTTAAGAAACAGAAACTAACATCACATAGCCCTCTTCCACTAGCATTTCGGGCATCAAGATGAGCTCAAATGAAAATGATGCAATGGAATGAAATGATGTACTCATGGAGACGAACAATTTGACATATTATACGCGTGAAACGGAGCTACGGATGCAGAGATACGATGCGATGAAGTTGCAATGATTTATCACAGAATTTATGACTTGGTGAAAAAAACGAGGGGGAGAGAGTCAACAGGATCTCAGATCGGATCTGAGGTCGCCGGAGTTCGGGTCGCCAGAGGGAGGAGAGGACGAGGCCGGGGCGGAGGCGGTCCGGCGGAGGGCGGCGCGGAGGCGGCGGCGAGTGGCATGGGCGGCGGCGAAGCGCGGCGAAGCGCGGCGGCGGGTGGCGGGTTGCGGCGGCGGCGGGGGAAGGGGCGAACGGCGGCGGGCGCGGCGGTGTGTGCGGCGGTGTGCGGGCGAAGCGGGCGGCGGCGGCGGCTGGTCATGGAGCGGAGTCGCCGGGCGCCGGCGAGGGCGCGCCTGTGTCGGGGCTGGTGGGCTCATGTGGGCCTCAAGGGCCGGGCGGCGGGGGCTGGCGCGGCGGTGACACATGGCGACCTCGGTTCGCCGGGCGGCGGCGGCGCGGACGCGTCCGGCGCGGTCCGGACGTGTCCGGCGGCGGGGAGAGGAGCGGGGCTAGGGTTTGCCCATGAATTTCGGGGAGAGGCTATATTTATAGGTAGAGGGAGCTAGGAGACTCCATATGGGGTGCGGTTTTCGCCCACACGATCGTGATCCGAAGAGGAAGAGCATGGAAGTGACTTAGATGGGTTATTGGGCTGTTTTGGAGGGGTGTTGGGCTGCAACTTAAAAGAGGCCTTTGCGAGAGTGCGGTTAACCGTTGGAGTACCAAACGAGCTCCAAATGACCCAAACTTGACAGTGGTACGGTGCTATACCAGGCCACTTGTCAAGGCTCGTCCATTGCAAGAAAGTTTAATACCCGCCACGACAAAGAGACAAGAGGGTGCGCCGTGCATGTGGGAGCGTCGGAATGCAAAACGGACAACGGGGAAAATGCTCGAAATCATGAGACGAACACGTATGCAAATGAGATGCACATGATGACATGATATGAGACGCATGACATGAACAAAATGCAAAACAAAAGACAAAACCCAATCACGGAGGGAATATCATAGCACATAGCCGAAAATGGCAAGAGTTGGAGTTACAAATATGGAAAGTTACATCCGGGGTGTTACAAATAATTTTCCGTAGCATCATGAATGAATTCAACAATATAACCAGCACCTAAAGCATTCTTTTCATGATCTACAAGTATAGAAATTTTATTACTCTCCACATAAGCAAAATTCTTCTCATGAATAGTAGTGGGAGCAAACTCAACAAAATAACTATCATGTGATTGAAAATTAAGATCAAGATGACAAGTTTCATGGTTATCATTATTCTTTAGAGCATACGTGTCATTGCAATAATCATCATAGATAGGAGGCATGCTTTCATCATAGTAAATTTGCTCATCAAAGCTTGGGGGACAAAAAATATCATCTTCATCAAACATAGCTTCCCCAAGCTTGTGGCTTTGCATATCATTAGCATCATGGATATTCAAGGAATTCGTACTAACAACATTGCAATCATGCTCATCATTCAAATATTTAGTGCCAAACAATTTAGAGATTTCTTCTTCTAGCACTTGAGCACAATTTTGCTTTCCATCATTCTCACGAAAGATATTAAAAAGGTGAAGCGTATGAGACAAACTTAACTCCATTTTTTTTGTAGTTTTCTTTTATAAACTAAACTAGTGACAAAACAAGAAACAAAAAGATTCGATTGCAAGATCTAAAGATATACCTTCAAGCGCTAACCTCCCCAGCAATGGCGCCAAAAAAGAGCTTGATGTCTACTACACAACCTTCTTCTTGTAGACGTTGTTGGGCCTGCAAGTGCACAGGTTTGTAGGACAGTAGAAAATTTCCCTCAAGTGGATGACCTAAGGTTTATCAATCCGTGGGAGGCGTAGGATGAAGATGGTCTCTCTCAAACAACCCTGCAACCAAATAACAAAAAGTCTCTTGTGTCCCCAACACACCCAATACAATGGTAAATTGTATAGGTGCACTAGTTCGGCGAAGAGATAGTGATACAAGTGCAAAATAGATAGTAGATATAGGTTTTTGTAATCTGAAATTAAAAAAACAGCAAGGTAGCAAGCGATAAAAGTGAGCGTAAACGATATTGCAATGATAGGAAACAAGGCCTAGGGCTCATACTTTAACTAGTGCAAGTTCTCTCAACAATAATAACATAGATAGATCATATAACAAGCCCTCAACATGCAACAAAGAGTCACTCCAAAGCCAATAATAGCGGAGAACAAACATAGAGATTATGGTAGGGTATGAAACCAACTCAAAGTTATTCTTTCGGATCAATCTATAAAAGAGCTCGTACTAGAATAACACCATAAGATACAAATCAACCAAAACCCTAATGTCACCTAGATACTCCATTGTCACCTCAAGTATCCATGGGCATGATTGTACGATATGCATCACACAATCTCAGATTCATCCAACCAACACAAAGTAATTCAAAGAGTGCCCCAAAGTTTCTACCGGAGAGTCAAGAACGTGTGCCCACCCCTATGCATAGGTTCCCAATGTCACGAAACCCGCAAGTTGAACACCAAAACATACATCAAGTGGCACATGATATCCCATTGTCACCACAGATAATCACGGCAAGACATACATCAAGTGTTCTCATAAAAGACTCAATCCGATAAGATAACTTCAAAGGGGAAACTCAATTCATCACAAGAGAGTAGAGGGGGAGAAACATCATAAGATCCAACTACAATAGCAAAGCTCGGGATACATCAAGATCGTGCCATAGAGGAACATGAGAGAGAGAGAGAGGGAGGGAGAGAGAGAGATCAAACACATAGCTACTGGTACATACCCTCAGCCCCGAGGGTGAACTACTCACTCCTCGTCATGGATAGCGCCGGGATGATGAAGATGGCCACCGGTGATGGGTTCCCCCTCCGATAGGGTGCTGGAACGGGCTCCCGAGAGGTTTTTGGTGGCTACAGAGGCTTGTAGCGGCGGAACTCCCGATCTATCTTCTGTTCTGGAAGCCCATCGTAGGAATATACAAGCCAAGTTCTATAATGAAAAATTCCCACTAGTATAAAAAGAAAACTTATGGGACTCACTACATGAAGAACAAGGTGCTACTTTGAAGCACAATATATGAGACTCACTACATGAAGAACAAGGTGCTACTTTGAAGCACAAGTGTGGAAAAAGAGATAGTAGCATTGCCCTTTTTTGGCCTTTCTTTTTTGCTTTTGGACTTTCTCTTTTTTTGGGCCTTCCTTTTTTTGGCCTTTCTTTTTTTCGTTTGGGCAATGCTCTAATAATGATGATCATCACATTTCTATTGATTACAACATAAGGATTGTAAGTGCATCTAGTGCCCCTTAGTGATTTTGGTGTATTGAAGACTTATAGGTTAAGTAACTGATGCGTTTGTGAGTGTACATAGGTCTATAAGTCTATCAGGAGTTTGATATTTACAGAGAAAGTCGACCCTTAAAAATGAAGTTCTTCAACTGAAGACTTTGATATTCTGAAGACTTTCTGAAGACTTTGAAAGTGAAGAAATTGGTGTGACCGTGAAGACTTGATATTCATTCGAGGAATATGAAGCGTGAAGACTTTTGTTTTCGTAGTTTCATTTTTTCCTTCTTGAGTCATAGGAAACACCGTACTGTTAAAGGGGGTCGAGGAAATACTAAGGAAAAATTTCCATGTGATGCTCAACTCAAAATCCTACACCTACCAATCGCTACGAGTGAAGCCATTGGAAATCTCATATAGTTCACCAAATTCTTGATTCATGCACCACGATTCTTACAGTCACGATGACTTTGCTCGATCGAGGAGTTAGGAATTCGCTAGTGCGAATTGCCTACACAGTGAGGAACATGATAGCCCTAGGGACTTTGAGAGTCAAATTTCCGACAGTTGTTGTGCTTACGGCGGACCAAAATATCTTATCCACCTAACGGTCATATCATTGAAGGGCATTTATGTCTTATCATGTCGGGCTGCTCCTAGGCTATAAATAGCCGCCCCTACAACCACTAGCTGGTTGGCTGCTCCGAGAGAACTTGACACTTGTCATTTGAGAGCAACCCATCCTCCGAGGACTTTGAGCGAAAATCATCAAGTGAGGAAAATCCCAAAACCAAACCCCGACAAACCCAAAGTGATTGAGCATCACTGAAGAAATTGATCCTGCGTGGATCCGACGCTTGTTACCTTTGAAAGACTGTGCTTCTTCCAGACGGTTAGGCGTCAAGGTCTAGAGCATCCAAGAGGAATTGTGGGTCGCCGAGTGACGAAGTCTGTGAAGGTTTGGAAGTCACCTGAAGACTTACCACGAGTGATTGGACGAGGCCTGCGTGGTCTTAGTTCAAGGAGAATACGGTGAGGACTGGGTGTCCTGAGTTGCGGCTCGAGATCGGGTGTCCGGACTGTGTGTCCTTGAGTTTAAATACTCACCGCTCCAACCAGACGTATAACCGAGACAAGCAGTTGGAACTGGTTTACCAAATCATTGTCTTCACCAACTAATGGTTCTATTTCCTCAACTCATTCATTTCCTCATTCTCATGTTGCATGTTGTTCATATCGTGCTTGAAGACTTTGATCAAGACTTTCACAAATTCCTCGTTCAATTTCTTCACTGTTTGTCTTCATCTTGTTATCCTGTGTTTACGCTTTCCGTACTCTGTTCTAGTCTTCATTTCACCATGCTGACTATGTGTGTATCCTGCCATGTTTACATCTGAGTACATATTCCGCTGCAAGTAGTTCTTTGCTAAGGAATTTCCTCATCAGAAAATTCCTCAGTGAAGAATTCATAAAAATCGCCTATTCACCCCCCCTCTAGTCGATATAACGCACTTTCAATTGGTATCAGAGCAAGGTACTCCCTTGTTCTGTGTGATTTTGGTTTAACCACCTGGAGTTCTAGTTATGTCGACCGCAGGTATGATAAAGGTCTCGGCTGGGTGTCCTACCTTTGATGGAACGGACTACCCCTACTGGAAGAACAAGATGCGAATGCATCTTGAGGCTATTGACAATGATCTCTGGTATGTTGTGGAAAATGGTGTCCCCTCTGTCACTGAAACACTCACCGCTACCGATGTCAAGAGATTCAAACAACTCGATTCTCAAGCGAAGAATATCATCTGTGGCCATCTGAGCAAAGGACAGTATGGAAGAGTGAGTGCTTTGGAAACTGCCAAGCTTATCTGGGATAGGCTGTCCAAAGTAAATGAAGGAGTCTCAACTCAGCGTGACTCTCGAGTCGATGTTCTTCGGAATCTCTTCAACCGCTTCAAAAGACTCGACAACGAAAATGTCCAACAAACCTTTGATCGCCTTTATCGACATCTCAAATGAGCTTCAAGCCCTCGGTGCCACCGACATCACCGATCATGAAGTTGTGAAGAAACCGCCGAGATCGCTTGATTCCTCATTTGATACTCTGGGACCGATGATACAAGAACGTCTTGACTACAAGTCGCTTGATCCTGCTGATATCCTCGAAAGGCTTAACACTCACGAGTTCCAAACTTGTCAAAAGAGAGATCTCTATGGCTCAAACTATGGCAAACCACGTGCCTCAAGGCTAAGGTTGTGTCGACGACTGAATGTGAGGATTTCGGTAGTAGCCTTGGTGATCCTCAAGAATCGAGCCAGATCTAGCTCGCTTGTGAAGAAATTCGAAGTTCACAAGACGTGGTCGCTTTGGAAAACCCTCAAGAGGAAATGATTCTTCATCCAAAGGACTACAAGAGAAGACTTTGCCACAAATGCAAGAAGCCTGGTCACTATATTCAAGATTGTCCTCGATGGGAAAAGGAAATGAAGAAGAAGAAATACAAAGATTACAGTTCGATGATATGAAGAAGAAGAAGAAATCGTCAAAATCTTTAATCATCAAAACCCTCAAAGTCTTCATCTCACAAGAAGGGCAGCTCCAAGAAAGCTCGGGCATTCATTGGCAAGGAAATGGACTCTGAAGCTGAATCGAGGAAAATGATGAAGAGGAGGAGTCTCAAGAATCTGAGTCGGTGTGGCGAGTCGGCCGTTACTCGCTTTCGTCGACAAGTCCATCTTCAACACCAAGAAACCGACTCCACCGACAAGCATACTGAAGATAATGATAGCAACGCTCCCACCTATTGCTTCATGGCAAAAGGAGCTAAGGTACTCAAATACAACTCCTCTGACTCTAGTGAAAATGAATCTGATGAGGATCTAAAGCCCAGCTACTCTAAACTTGCTAAAATTGCTGTGAAACAACAACGGGCTCTTGAAAGGGTTCAAAACATGCTAGATAAAAGTGATGATATGTTGGGTGAAGAAATGGATCGCACTAAAGCTCTGACTGAAAATCTTCAGAGACTTCAGTCTAAGTATGATAACCTTCAAGGTCATCATAATTCTCTCTTGTCTGATCATGAGAAACTTTCTTATGAATTTCTTCAAGAAAAGCAAGACAATGAGAAGCTTTCTCTTGAAGCTATTCAAAGAAAGGAAGATCTTGAAAAGCTAAGAGTGGGTTATGAAGATCTTCAGAAGGAGCGCGATTCATTACTGGCTCAACAAATCAGCGCTTCTCAGGAAGAATTTGTTCCTCCATGCTTAAAGTGCATTGAACGTGAATCGCTAATTCTTCACCGAATGTTCAAATGCTTCAAATGTTACAAATTCTTCATCCGCCTCTGCTATCACTAATTCCTCATCCGAGGACATTGCTAGTATCCTCGACAATGCAGGTTGAAGGAATTGTACATGACGAGCATGTACAAAAGCCTCAAAGGGCATCAGACACTTTGTGATGTGCTCAAAAAGCAGATCCTCAAAAGAAACCCTAGGAAAGAGGGTATTGCCTTTGAGAGGAAACTCAATGCCGATGGAACATATTGGAAGCCTGAGTAGTATCCCAAAACCACATGGGTTCTTTGAAAAGGACCTCAGTTGATCCATCTAACTTATCCGGCTTTACATGTGAATCTCCTCATTCTTCTGATGAGTCATTTGACTCCAACTATAAACTGTTCAAAAATCAGAATGGTGAAGTATTTGCTAGATATGTTGGGACTAACTGCAGGAACGGTTCCCCTATGAAGAAAATCTGGGTTTCCAAAAGCTGTGTTGAAAGTCTTCAGGTGAATGTCCTCATGACACCACCTGTGAAGAACAGGAACCCCAGATCAAATTCTTCATATGGAACAAATTCTTCACGAGGAACAAATTCCTCAACTGGATCAAAGTCCTCATATGGTTATCATCGTGCTAACAAATCTGTCTCGCAGGGTAGAGCAAAGGGATATGAATATGTGCATTATTCGTCAAACCATTATGTTCATATGTCCTCGAAGAATTACTCTGCTTATTCATATGCTTACCCTAACCTCTCCTATGCTAAGCGAAATGGTTTGGCATCTTTGCCACCTTTCTCACATGGTGCTCGCAGGATGATGAACTCTTTGCCACCCCTCCAGATGTTGGTGGTGAAGAAAAAGAATTAATCTTTTCTGCAGGGTCAGGTCTCCAGATGTGCTCTAACGTCTGAAGAATTTGCTGGGGACCTGACAAAATTGCCTGAAAGGACGCAGGCGAATCATGATGAAATGAACTTTCGTTTCACATGTCCTCATACTACTATATCTGTTCACTGCTTGATGAAATTCATCTGATGAACTTGATATCATATTCTTCACTGATGATGCATATGAGATTGTAAGTTATACTAATTCATCTGCAGGATGATCAACCCAAAACCACTGAATGGGTCCTCGATAGTGGATGTACAAATCACATGACTGGTGACAAGAATCTATTGATGGATGCTCCCTTATCACCGTCACCTCTGAAGCATATCATCTTTGCAGAGAAAGGCAAAAGTCAGGTATTGGGTCTTGGTAAGGTTGCTATCTCTAAGGATAAGCACATGGACAAAGTCATGCTTGTTGAGTCCTTAGGATACAATCTCATGTCAGTCTCAATGCTTTGTGATCTTGATATGGTTGTTGTCTTTGGAAAATATCGCTGTGTTGTGATTATGGAAGTCGACAATTCCAAAGTCTTCAAGGCTTTAGGAGAGGAGATCAGATATTGTTGATTTCTCTCTGGGACCACAACCAGCCATGTGTCTACTTGCAAAAGCTTCAGAAGGCTGGCTATGGCATCGACGACTTGGTCATGCAGGCATGAGGAATTTGAACACGCTTGCGAAGAAGAAGCATGTCATTGGCATTGAGAATGTCAAATTCCTCAAGGATCACTTATGCGGAGCATGTGAAGCCGGAAAAATGACCAAGGCCAAGCATCCAGCGAAGACTATCATGACCACTACCCGTCCATTTGAATTGCTTCACATGGACCTCTTCGGACCAAACCATTATTCAGTTGTCACTAATGATGCATCTCTATATGGTTTTGTCATTGTTGATGATTATTCTCGATATACATGGGTACACATTGTTACTTACAAACATGAAGTGCAGGAAGTCTTCAAACGATTTTCCTCGAGGGCTTCAACCAACTTTGGTGTGAAGATCAAGCATATCAGAAGTGACAATGGAACTGAGTTCAAGAATTCTGGTCTTGATGCCTATCTTGATGAACTTGGTATTACTCATGAATTATCTGCTCCTTATACTCCTCGGCAGAATGGCGTCGTGGAGCGCAAGAACAGAACTCTTGTTGAGATGGCTCGCACTATGCTTGATGAATACAAAACGCCTCGGCGCTTTTGGATTGATGCAATTGATACCGCTGCCACATCATCAACAGAGTATATCTTCACAAATTCTTCAAGAAGGCGCCTATGAACTCCTCAACGACAAGAAACCCAATGTGAGTTATTTCAAAGTCTTGATTGCTAAATGTTGGATTAGAGATCCTCACCACAACTCTAAATTTGCACCGAAAGCACATGAAGGTTTTATGCTTGGTTACGAAGGACTCAGACACCTACTGAGTCTTCAACATTGTTCTTCACAAGATTGTTGACACTGTAGATGTGCGGTTCGATGAAACTAATGGCTCGCAAAGAGAGCACCTACCTTCTGTGATAGATGAACCAGCACCTGAGGATGCTATCAAGCTCAAGGCTACTGAGGATGTCATTCCTATTGAAGAATTTGCTGAAGAATTCATTCCTGTTCATGAAGAACGCCGAGTGATGCACTCAAGAACATGATGAGGAAAATGGTGTCAAGAAAATGCTGAACAAAATTCTCGTGACAGCCAACTCATCCACGCGTTGCAAAAGAAGTGCAAGTGGAGAAGATCATCGATGACATTAGCGCACCAGGTCCTCTCACCCGCTCAAAAGCCTCACACTTATCTAACTTTTGTGGGCACTATGCTTTTGTTTCTATCTCAGAGCCCACTAAGGTAGATGAAGATTTTCTGGAGCCGGAGTGGATTCAGGCTATGCAAGAAGAATTACATCAGTTCGAGCTGAACAATGTCTGGGAATTGGTCAATCGCCCAGATCCTCGCAAGCATAATATCATTGGCACAAAGTGGATCTACCGCAACAAGCAAGATGAAAATGGCCTTGTAGTGAGGAATAAGGCACGAGTAGTAGCTCAAGGCTACACGCAGGTTGAAGGAATTGATTTCGATGAAACTTTTGCACCTGTTGCTAGACTTGAAGCTATTCGCATTTTACTTGCCTATGCTAACCATCATGATATCATCTTATATCAAATGGATGTGAAAAGTGCATTCCTCAATGTTAAGCTTGAGGAAGAAGTATATGTTGCTCAACCTCCAGGTTTTGAAGATCCCAAGAATCCTGACAAAGTCTTCAGACTCAATAAGGCCCTCTATGGCCTCAAGCAAGCCCCTCGGGCGTGGTATGGCACATTGAAGGAATTCTTCGTGAAGAATGGCTTCACACCCGGTTCACTTGACCCTACTCTCTTTACTAAATCATATGATGGTGAACTGTCTGTGTGCCAAATATATGTTGATGATATTATCTTTGGCTGTACTAACCAACGATATAGTGATGAATTTGCCTATATGATGAGTGAAGAATATCAAATGTCTATGATGGGAGAGTTGAAATTCTTCTTAGGTCTTCAAATTCGTCAACAGCGCAATGGCATATTCATATCTCAGAGAAATACCTCAAAGACGATCGAGGAAATTCGCATGCAAGATTGCAAAGGCGCTAAAATTCCTATGCCCACAAATGGCCATCTATGCAATCGATGAAAATGGTATTGACTTGATCACAAGGTATACCGCTCCATGATTGGTTCTTTATTGTACTTATGTGCATCTAGGCCAGATATAATGCTTAGTGTTTGCATGTGTGCCCGATTTCAAGCTGCAGAAGGAATCACACCATAAGGCTGTGAAGCATATTCTTCGATATCTAGCTCACACACCAACACTAGGATTATGGTACCCCAAGGGCTCTGCTTTTGATCTCATTGATATTCCGACTCGACTATCTTTGGTGATCGTGTGGACCGCAAGTCAACGTCGGCACTTGTCATTTCCTCGGACGATCTTTGGTCCGTTGGTCCTCAAGAAACAGAATCGTATCATTGTCTCATCTGAAGCTGAATACATTGCTGCTGGCTCATCTTGTGCTCAACTGCTTTGGATGAAGCAAACCTCAAGGACTATGGCATCAACGTGAAGAATGTGCCTCTCCTCTGCGACAATGAGAGTGCCATCAAGATTGCTCACAACCCAGTTCAGCACTCGAAGACTAAGCACATCCAGATTCGTCATCATTTTCTTCGTGATCATGTGTTGAAGGGCGATATCTCCATCGAGCATGTGAAGACTGAAGAACAGCTAGCTGATATCTTCACTAAGCCCTTGGATGAGAACAGATTTAGCAAGTTGTGGTGTGAGCTAAATATCTTAGAATCTTCGAATGTTCTTTGAAAAGGACACACATCCTAACCCTTATGCATAATTGATGACTTAGATGTGCAACACATGAAGAAACGTTGTTCCTCAATCAATGAAGAATAACATTCTAAGTGTGAAGAAATTAATGAAGAATTTGATTCTCAGAACCCTACGACAATTGTACGCGGTGTCTGAAATCATCATTGTTATACGGTGGGCCATGCCACCACAAAAGTTGAAAATATTCAATTTGAGTTTTTCCTCATTTTTGAAATTCCTCAGTTTTTCAAATTCTTCAACTTTGCAAAATCTTCAATGTTTCCGACGTTTTTCTTCATTGGCTATATACATATATGAGTTTATGTCCTCTACAGCATTCACTTATTGCTATTTCTTCAAGTTGCGATTTCTGCTAAGTGAATGTGATCGGACCCTTCCCCCTCTATGCTATACTCAATCCAATCTATTCACAAATTCTTCATGTGTGTTCTGATTGAAACTTGTTCAAAGTCTTCACTGTGTCCTTGACAGCTGAAGAAATTGCGAATGAATTTTTTTTAACAAATCTTATCCAAGTTTTCGGTTTTACCGCTCAAACCGTTCCACATTCCATGATACATTAGTTTAATCACCCACGATCTTACACGATCTCATCTGCACAGTACGTGGGTGACACATGTCGCGTGAAGGAGAAAGGGCAGGGGCACGTTCGTCCCAAAATCTTCGGACGAACAGTTTTTCACCGTGGCTATAAATACCCCTCTCCTCTCCTCACTTCATTTACTCCGCTCGATCGCTGTCTCTCGCTCGAGCTCTCCTCAAACCCTAGCGCCGCCGCTACTCCATCGCCGCCGGTGAGGAAAAGCTTCACTGCCTTGACCTCATCGCCGTCGTACTCGCGCCGGCCGTGGAAATCTTCACTCCGCCGCCGCCGTAGCTGTCTCCCTCAGCCAAGTTAGGGCGTGGGAGATCTAACGTGACGAACTTCACTACAGTTCATCTCTGTTCGTCGTGTTCTTCAGTTCGGGTAATTAAAAGTCACTTTTATTACTCGCGTTGATTCTCAAATCTTTCTAAAAATCTTCAAAGGTGTTTTTGTTCTTCAAATCTTCACATATGAACACCTCACACACTATATGCTCTTGACTTATCTCTCTAAGCATTCATTTCTTCAAGATTCCTCAATTGTGCGGATTTTCAATCTGTACAACTCTGGAACCTGAGACAAAACGCTTAGTGAAATTCCTCAAGGCTAAACTGGTCAAATTCCTCAAAACTTGTTTCTTTGAAAAATCATCTGAGAATGCATATGACCTCTCCAAATTCCTCGCACCTACAATCTGTTCACAGGTACTCATGTCCGTTGCTGAATCACTAGGTTCTCATCAACTTAACTCATTTGCAGCGTTCCTCTAAGAAAAACTGCACACTTCTTCAGAGTGCTCTATTGTTCAAATTCCTCACCTGAAGAAAATGGCAGAAGGCAAGAGACCGCAGAAGGGAGGAAAGAAACCGGAGGTCATGACTGCCTTTGAGATTCCTGAGGAAATATACAAAGATTACTGCACACCTGATGAATCCAAGTTTGGCAAGGAGACCAAAAATCAGCGCAAAGTGCGCATTCAAAGGATAGAACGAAGATGGGCACGAGAATGGAGGGAATATCGCTATGTTACTCCCAAGTACATGAGGAAATTCGCCTTAAACCCTCCATGCCCAAGAGCTCCACTGGCACCTGGCCAAGTCGCTGATCCCACTAGCATCAAGAGTGGTGAAGACTTTCCTGAAGAATGGTCCAGGCGCCAAGCCAAATTGGCAAGACAGGCCAAGGAGGCAGTGAGGAAATTCAATGAGGATTCTGCTGCTGCTGCTGCCTGCCGAGCCCTCATCAAGCCGATGAAATCAATGCCAAGAAGCCTGCTCGCAAGCCAAGTGCTTCACCATCAGCGCCCTCACGGCCCAGTTCCTCGGCCCGCGCCCTCACGGCAAATTCTCGATCTGCTGCTGCTCACTCCAAATCCTCGCAGCTCCTCCAAGTCCTCAACTCCTGTGCATCCGCAACATGTCAAAGGACTCGTGGATTCTCAATTGCTTCTAGTGTCTCGTGAGTTCCTCACCGCACCAATGTCCTCAACAGCCCCACTGCTGAAGACAAAACAACAGTGGGACGCGGTCCTCGCCAAGTCCAAAGAAGAAACATGTTGCATTCAACGTTCCCTCGATGATGAAGCCTCGATGAAGAACTTGCGAAATCATCGAGATAGATGACCAAGGCCGCTAGAGCCAAAAGAACAAGCTGTACCGCTACGATCCAAAGAAGATCCTTGACTTCATCGACTGTGGCATCGAGGATCCAAACACTCCCATACCGGATCTGCCATCGACTCGCCAAAGTCATATGCTGAACCATTTCATCGCTTAAGAGAAATGGAAATTTGAAAAGGCTCGTGAATTAAAGAGAACACAAGCCAGAAAGGAGAAGCTTCTGAGGAAGAACATTGTCAATTTGACTCCTGAAGAACTTCTCAAAGCACAATCTGAAATTCAAGCCCTCAGCAAGGATTTCAAAGCCTACAATGCTGATTGTCAAGGAGCCAAGGTGAGATTCGTCACTTTGACGAAGAAAATGACAACTGTTGCAGCTCCATCGCAACAAGAAAATCCTCAGGCTGAAGACTCGCTCAGCTGCTTTGAAGAACATGCCAAGACTTCGATGACTTTCAGATGCCGATGAGAACACAAGTTCGAGTGGCTGATGACTCCATTCCACCATTGAAGAAATTCCTGTGGCATCCACTAGTGGTGCGCTCAAGAATCTGAAGGAAACAGAAATCGCAGCAGATTGCGCCTAAAGAAACTGTACCACAGTCCTCAGCTCCTCCTGCACCAACCCCAACTCCAATTCTTCCTTCTGCCTATGAAGTGAAGAAGACAAAGGCTGCAGAACGAGCTGCAGTGAAGAAAAGGAAGGCATCACTGCGTCAAATTCTTGACTGCGAAGAAAATGAAGCCAATGACCAGCTCGATTGAAAATCCTATTGATGCTATTCCCATTTCCTCCATGTCGTCCAAGGAAATTGTTCCTTATGGAGAAGATTACAAGATCCCAAGCGGATCTGATGAAGAAAATCAATCTGTTGCTACTTCAGAACAGCTTGATGAAGAAATTGAAGTGGAAGCTTTCCCTTCAAACCCAGTTGTTTCCTCACCCATGCCTCAGTTCACGGTGAAGAGGCGGTGTTGAGGAAATTGAGAAAGAAGACGAAGACGTGGATATTGGGTGCACTACACGGTGATGAACGATGACTTTTGGGAAAGTCAAGATCCCAATACTCCTCTCTTCACTCCGATTCTACAAGTTCCTCGGCCCCGGCTACAACTGCTCAATTGGGCTCAAGAAACTCATCCCACATCGTCTCATCAATGAAGAAATTCCAGCCACTAGCGCTGAAGAACCCATCGCTGATCCTCAAACTGCACAAGGAGAGGAACCAGAAATTCCTCACCAAGAACACGAGATCGCGATTCACGAGGTTGTGCTGCAAATCACAGATATTCCTCTGCCCAAACCAAGAATCCGTTCTCGAGCAAGCAAAAATTCAAGGCTGAAGACTTCTTTTACGAGCATGTGTTCTTCATCGCTTATAATCCTTATGACTGCTTTCAGATGAGGAAAAGACGCTCGACTCCAACACAAGCAAACTTCTATTCCTCGGTGCTATTTGACAAGGACAAGATCTTGACCATGAGCATATTCCTCATGTGGATATGGAATCACCGTCGTGCTTCAACCAAGATACTCCGTGTTCTTCACGATGCTTGAGGCTCTTGAATTTCTGACCGATATCTCGCGATGGAATGAAGAACTCATTCTTCGTTCTATGCCACCGCACATCACCGGAGATGTCAAGATATCAATTCATGGGTGTTGGATTGATGACGAGAATACTCACTACAAGGCACCAGAACTGAATTGCTTCGTGTCCTTCCTCTTGATCCTCCCCATGAATCAACGTTGCATCTACAATGACCGTGAACTGTCGATCACTTTATGCAAGTGCTTATGAAGCCGCTGAAGCCGTGACAGGCCCTCGAACCAAATTCCTCGTCAAGGAATTATCAGATGTGCCTCGGACTGTATATAGAATCTTGACGAAGACAATGAGTCCCATCAAAGGCCACGACTCAAATGAAGAAGATGTCGCTGGCATCATGAAGAACATGCTTTTCAATATCATTCATGGCGTTCTGTCAACTTCCATGATTTCTTCATGAGGACTCGCCAATGTTGCAATGTCACCTTTTGAGCTGAAGCCATATGCGCCTTGGATCATGAGATTCATAAGGGCAAGATCTTCATCGAACTACAAGGTCGACACTCAATCATGGCAGCTACTTGCCTCCCATTGAAGTCCCAAGTTTACCGTTTCATCATCGATGATAAGGGCAAGGCAGCAGCTGTAATTGATGAAGGCACTCGTCCATTGATGGTCAATTTCGCAAGGCTGCATCTTACTCCACCAATGACGACTCGCAATGCATGACACCGCCGCAAATACCTCAACCAAGCTACAACCTCAAGCAATCGCACCTGTGGTGATGGTCGATCATGAGTTACTCCTCGTCTTCATCGAAGGTTGAGCTTAATCGTAAATGGGTGAAGCGCTAATTTGCTGCAATTCTTCACAACATGACCTCAACGCATAATGCGGTGAAGAAAAATCAGTACTACCTTCATGAAACCCTCAACCGCACCTGGGCTGTTCTTAATCATGTCTATTCCGCGGAAGAATTGAAGACTAAGGAAAAATTTCCATGTGATGCTCAACTCAAAATCCTACACCTACCAATCCCTACGAGTGAAGCCATTGGAAATCTCATACAGTTCAGTCAAATTCTTTAGTGACAGAGACGCAGTTCTTCCGTCGTCATTGATGACTTTGCTCGATCGAGGAGTTAGGAATTCGCCAGGCGAATTGCCTACACAAGGAGGAACATGATAGCCCCGAGGACTTTGAGAGTCAAATTTCCGACCGTTCTTTGTGTCTTGGCCGTGAAGCGGACCAAAATATCTTATCCACCTAATGGTCATATCATTGAAGGGCATTTATGTCTTATCATGTCGGGCTGCTCCCTAGGCTATAAATAGCCGCCCCCTACAACCACTAGCTGGTTGGCTGCTCCGAGAGAACTTGACACTTGTCATTTGAGAGCAACCCATCCTCCGAGGACTTTGAGCGAAAATCATGAAGTGAGGAAAATCCCAAAACCAAACCCCCACAAACCCAAAGTGATTGAGCATCACTGAAGAAATTGATCCTGCGTGGATCCGACGCTTGTTACCTTTGAAGACTGTGCTTCTTCCAGACGGTTAGGCGTCAAGGTCTAGAGCATCCAAGAGGAATTGTGGATCACCGAGTGACCAAGTCTGTGAAGGTTTGGAAGTCACCTGAAGACTTACCACGAGTGATTGGACGAGGCCTGCGTGGTCTTAGTTCAAGGAGAATACGGTGAGGACTGGGTGTCCTGAGTTGCGGCTCGTAGATCGGGTGTCCGGGCTGTGTGTCCTTGAGTTTAAATACTCACCGCTTCCAACCAGACGCATAACCGAGACAACAGTTGGAACTAGTTTACCAAATCATTGTCTTCACCAACTAAGTGGTTCTATTTCCTCAACTCATTCATTTCCTCATTCATGTTGCATGTTGTTCATATCTGTGCTTGAAGACTTTGACTGAAGACTTTCACAAATTCCTCAGTTCAATTTCTTCAGTCTGTTTGTCTTCATCTTGTTATCCTGTGTTTACGCTTTCCCTACTCTGTTCTAGTCTTCATTTCACCATGCTGACTATGTGTGTATCCTGCCATGTTTACATCTGAGTACATATTCCGCTGCAAGTAGTTCTTCGCTAAGGAATTTCCTCATCAGCAAATTCCTCAGTGAAGAATTCATAAAAATCGCCTATTCACCCCCCCTCTAGTCGATATAACGCACTTTCAAGGATTACAACTCGAAACTTAGAACAAGATATGACTCTATATGAATGCCTCTGGCGGTGTACCGGGATGGTGCAATGAATCAAGAGTGACATGTATGAAAAATAATGCATGGTGGCTTTGCCACAAATACGATGTCAACTACATGATCATGCAATGGCAATATGACAAAAGTAATGTATGTCATGATGATGATGGTGGAAGTTGCATGGCAATATATCTCGGAATGGCTATGGAATGCCATGATAGGTAGGTATGGTGGCTGTTTTGAGGAAGATATAAGGAGGTTTATGTGTGATAGAGTGTATCGTATCACGGGGTTTGGATGCACTGGAGAAGTTTGCACCAACTCTCAAGGTGAGAAAGGGCAATGCACGTGCATCAAGAGGCTAGCAAAGGCGGAAAGGTGAGAGTGCGATAATCCATGGACTCAACATTAGTCAAAAGAACTCATATACTTATTGCAAAAATTTAGAAGCCATCAAAAATCAAGTACTACACGCATGCTCCTAGGGGGATAGATTGGTAGGAAAAGACCATCGCTCGTCCCCGACCGCCACTCATAAGGATGCACAAGCCAGGTACACTTCATGTTTCAAATTTGTTACACAACTTTAACCATACGTGCATGCTACGGGATTTGCTAACTTCAACACAAGAATTCTTTGAATTCATAATTACCTAATCAGCACGACTTTGATATTATCACCTCCATATCTCAAAACAATTATCAAGTATCAAACTTATCTTAGTATTCAACTCACTCAAAAGAAAGTTTCACATATCTTGAATACCAAGTATATTAATATTAAGAAAATTACCATCCTATTAAAGACTCTCAAAATAATCTAAGTGAATCATGAGAGTTCAACTATTTCTCCAAAATAAAACTACCACCATGCTCTAAAAGATATAAGTGAAGCACTAGAGCAACAACAAACTACTCCGAAAGATATAAGTGAAGATCAATGAGTAGCTAAATAATTATGCAACTATGTGAAGACTCTCTCTCATTTAATAATTTCAGATATTGATACTTTATTCAAACAGCAAGCAAAGCTAAAGAAAACTACATTGCAAGGATAGCACAACTCATGTGAAGAAGCAAAAACTTAGGCTCAACCGATACTAACCGATAGTTGTTGAAGAAGAAAGGTGGGATGCTTGCCAGGGCATCCCCAAGCTTAGATGCTTGAGACTTCTTGAAATATTATCTTGGGGTGGGCATCCCCAAGCTTGAACTTTTGTGTCTCCTTAATTCCTCTCATATCATGGTTTCTTCTTTTTATCAAAAGCTTCATTCACAACGAACTCAACAAGAACTCATGAGATCGGTTAGTATAAACCAATGCAAAACCTTATCATCTTCTACTGTAACAAATCACTAAAATTATTATTAGAAATTGAATACTAAATGCCTCTGCATATTTAATACTCCTATCCTCAAATAGAATCATTAAGCAAGCAAACGTATGCAAACAATGCAAACATAACAGCAATCTGTCAAAACAGTACAGTCTGTAAAGAATGCAGGAGTCATCATACTTACCTAACCCCAAAAATTATGAACTAAAATTACCACTGTAAAAATTTATCAGAGCTCAGTATGCAAAAAGATTCAATATTATACCACTCTCTGACTTTTCTAGGGAATTTTTGGAACAGCTAACTTTCTGTTTTTCAAACAGCAACATGTATACTAGCAAAATAAGCATGGCAAAGGCTATCCATGACTTCTTTATTGAAACTAAAGATGCAAAACATTAATCTAAATAACAGCAAGCAAATACTAACAAAAGAAAATGACGCTCCAAGCAAAACACATATCATGTGGTGAATAAAAATATAGCTCCAAGTAAAGTTACCGATGAACGAAGATTTAAAGAGGGATGCCATCGGGCATCCCCAAGCTTAGGCTCTTACTTGTCCTTGAATATTACCTTGGGGTGCCTTAGGCATCCCCAAGCTTAGTCTCTTGCCACTCCTTATTCCATAGTCCATCGAATCTTTACCCAAAACTTGAAAACTCCACAACACAAAACTCAACAGAAAACTCGTAAGCTTCGTTAGTATAAGAAAATAAAACTACCACTTAGGTACTGTAATGAACTCATTCTAAATTCATATTGGTGTAATATCTAATGTACTTCAACTTATCTATGGTTCATACCACTTAATACTAGCCATAGATTCATCAAAATAAGCAAACAACACATAGAACCCAGAATTTGTCAAAAACAGAACAGTCTGTAGTAATCTGTATCAAACGTATACTTATGGAACTCGAAAAAACCTACCAAATTAGGAAGACCTAGGCAATTCGTGTACCAATCCATATAAAAACGAATCAGATCAGAAGCACGTTTGTGTGAATTAACAAAACTAATTTACTGAGTGAAAAAGTTTCTGATTTTCAGCAGGATCAACACAACTATCACCGTAAGCCATCCTAAAGGTCTTACTTGGCACTTTATTGAAACAAAAGCTATAAAACATGATTACTACAGTAGCATAATCATGTGGACACACAAAAATAGTAAGGATAAATATTGGGTTGTCTCCCAACAAGCGCTTTTCTTTAATGCCTTTTAGCTAGGCATGATGATGACGATGATGCTCACATAAAAGATAAGAATTGAAACATAACGGGAGCATCATGAAGCATATGACTAGCACTTTTAAGTCTAACCCACTTCCTATGCATAGGGATTTTGTGAGCAAACAACTTATGGGAATGATAATCAACTAGCATAGGAAGGTAAGACAAGCATAACTTCAATACTTTAAGCACATAGAGAGGAAACTTGATATTATTGCAATTCCTACAAGCATATGTTCCTCCCTCATAATAATTTTCAGTAGCATCATGAATGAATTCAACAATATAACCAGCACCTAAAGCATTCTTTTCATGATCTACAAGTATAGAAATTTTATTACTCTCCACATAAGCAAAATTCTTCTCATGAATAGTAGTGGGAGCAAACTCAACAAAATAACTATCATGTGATTGAAAATTAAGATCATGATGACAAGTTTCATGGTTATCATTATTCTTTAGAGCATACGTGTCATTGCAATAATCATCATAGATAGGAGGCATGCTTTCATCATAGTAAATTTGCTCATCAAAGCTTGGGGGACAAAAAATATCATCTTCATCAAACATAGCTTCCCCAAGCTTGTGGCTTTGCATATCATTAGCATCATGGATATTCAAGGAATTCGTACTAACAACATTGCAATCATGCTCATCATTCAAATATTTAGTGCCAAACAATTTAGAGATTTCTTCTTCTAGCACTTGAGCACAATTTTGCTTTCCATCATTCTCACGAAAGATATTAAAAAGGTGAAGCGTATGAGACAAACTTAACTCCATTTTTTTTGTCGTTTTCTTTTATAAACTAAACTAGTGACAAAACAAGAAAAAAAAGATTCGATTGCAAGATCTAAAGATATACCTTCAAGCGCTAACCTCCCTAGCAACGGCGCCAGAAAAGAGCTTGATGTCTACTACACAACCTTCTTCTTGTAGACGTTGTTGGGCCTGCAAGTGCACAGGTTTGTAGGACAGTAGCAAATTTCCCTCAAGTGGATGACCTAAGGTTTATCAATCCGTGGGAGGCGTAGGATGAAGATGGTCTCTCTCAAGCAACCCTGCAACCAAATAACAAAAAGTCTCTTGTGTCCCCAACACACCCAATACAATGGTAAATTGTATAGGTGCACTAGTTCGGCAAAGAGATAGTGATACAAGTGCAAAATAGATAGTAGATATAGGTTTTTGTAATCTGAAATTAAAAAAACAGCAAGGTAGCAAGCGATAAAACTGAGCGTAAACGATATTGCAATGATAGGAAACAAGGCCTACGGCTCATACTTTAACTAGTATAAGTTCTCTCAACAATAATAACATAGATAGATCATATAAAAAGCCCTCAACATGCAACAAAGAGTCACTCCAAAGCCAATAATAGCGGAGAACAAACGTAGAGATTATGGTAGGGTATGAAACCAACTCAAAGTTATTCTTTCGGATCAATCTATAAAAGAGTTTGTACTAGAATAACACCTTAAGATACAAATCAACCAAAACCCTAATGTCACCTAGATACTCCATTGTCACCTCAAGTATCGATGGGCATGATTGTACGATATGCATCACACAATCTCAGATTCATCCAACCAACACAAAGTAATTCAAAGAGTGCCCCAAAGTTTCTACAGGAGAGTCAAGAACGTGTGCCCACCCCTATGCATAGGTTCCCAATGTCACGAAACCCGCAAGTTGAACACCAAAACATACATCAAGTGGCACATGATATCCCGTTGTCACCACAGATAATCATGGCAAGACATACATCAAGTGTTCTCATAAAGGACTCAATCCGATAAGATAACTTCAAAGGGGAAACTCAATTCATCACAAGAGAGTAGAGGGGGAGAAACATCATAAGATCCAAGTACAATAGCAATGCTCGGGACACATCAAGATCGTGCCATAGAGGAACACGAGAGAGAGAGAGATCAAACACATAGCTACTGGTACATATCCTCAGCCCCGAGGGTGAACTACTCCCTCCTCGTCATGGATAGCGCCGGGATGATGAAGATGGCCACCGGTGATGGGTTCCCCCTCCGGTAGGGTGCTGGAATGGGCTCCCGAGAGGTTTTTAGTGGCTACAGAGGCTTGTGGCGGCGGAACTCCCGATCTATCTTCTGTTCTGGAAGTTTTAGGGTACGTAGGTATATATGGGTGCAGGGGGTACATCGGTGGAGCTACGGGGGCCCCACGAGGTAGGGGTGCGCCTGGGGCGCCCCACCTCGTGGGCAGCCCAGATCTCCTGGACGCACTCCAAGTTCCTCGGTTGCTTTCCTTCCAAAAATAACTTCTCCAGCTTGATTTCGTTCGTTTGACTCCTTCGATATTCCTTTTCCTCAAACACCAAATAGGCATAAAACAAGCAAATCTGGGCTGGGCCTCCGTTAATAGGTTAGTCCCAAAAATAATATAAAAGTGGATAATAAAGCCCAATATTGCCTAAAACAGTAGATAAAGTAGCATGGAGCAATCAAAAATTATAGATACGTTGGAGACGTATCAAGCACGATGATGTTAGTGATGGTGAACCTATGCCTGCTATTCCTGAGGGTTAACTTTTTGATGCTGAATCTTCTGAAGCTATTCTTGCTTGCCAGGATAAACGTGAACGTAAGAGGTTGCTAGTTAAATGGAGTAAAGAATCTTTTCGAGGTAGAATGAAACCCGACCCTGCTTTTGCTACTTCACCTATCTTTGTGCCTGATCAAGATTATTATGATTTTTCTGTTGATCCAGATATAATTACTTTGGTAGAATCTGATCCTTTTTATGGCTATGAATCTGAAACTGTTGTGGCACATCTTACTAAGTTAAATGATATAGCTGCCCTATTTACCAATAATGAGAGATCGCGCTACCTTTATTTACTTAAGATATTTCCATTCTCATTAAAGGGTGATGCTAAGATATGGTATAATTCTCTTGATCCTGGTTGCGTGCAAAGTCCCCAGGATATGATTTATTACTTCTCTGCTAAATATTTCCCTGCTCATAAGAAACAAGCTGCTTTGAGGGAAATATACAATTTTGTGCAAATTGAAGAAGAGAGTCTCCCACAAGCTTGGGGGAGGCTTCTCAAGTTACTTAATGCTTTGCCTGATCATCCTCTTAAGAAACCTGAAATATTTGATACCTTTTATAATGGACTAATTGATGCTTCCAGAGATCACCTGGATAGTTGTGCTGGTTCTCTTTTTAGGGAAAGAACACCGGATGACGTTGAAATTCTATTGAATAATATGTTGGCTAATGAAAATAATTGGGCACCTCCCGAGCTACCTTCTGAGCCAGTTCCTGAGCCAATTACTAAGCCTATTCTTAAACCAACTCCGAAGAAGAGAGGTGTTCTATTTCTCAGTCCTGAAGATATGCAGGAGGCAAATAAATCTATGAAAGAAAAAGGTATTAAAGCTGAAGATGTTAAGAATTTACCTCCTATTGAAGAAATACATGGTCTTAATTTCATCTTTGTTGAAGAAGTATATGATCTCAATTACTTATTTAATGAAGAACCTCCCGATATCCCGACACAGGTAGTAAAGGTAAATTCTCTCTATAGATATGATAAAGCTGAAGTCCCTCCTACTAAAATTGCTAGTCAATGCTTGGATGAGTTTGATGACTTTATATTTAAGCAAGATGACTTTAATGCTTATTTTGGAAAATGAAAACAGAATACCTTTATGATTAAACGCTTGGGTGATTATATGGCTAATATTAGAGTTGAACTTAAACTTGTTAGCAAGCATGCTTCTATGGTTACCACTCAAGTAGAGCAAGTACTTAAAGCTCAGAAATAGGTGCTTGATGAAATGAATAGTAAGAAAAATGATTATGCTGTAAGAGTGGCTACTAGAACTGGTAGAATGACTTAGGAACCTTTGTATCCTGAAGGCCTCCCTAAGAGAATCGAGCAAGATTCTTAGAGAAACAATATTGATATACCTAGTTCTTCTAAGAGGAAGAAAAAGAAAAATGATAGGACTTTGCAAACTTCTAGTGAACCTATTGTTGAACCACCTGAGAATCCAAATGATATCTCTGTTTCTGATGCTGAAACACAATCAGGTGATGAACATGAACCTAGTGATAATGTTAATGATAATGTTCATGTTGATGCTCAACCTAGTAATGATAATGATGTAGAAATTGAACCTGCTATTGATCTTGATAACCCACAATCAAAGAATCAACGTTATGATAAAAGAGACTTCGTTCCTAGGAAACACGGTAAAGAAAGGGAACCATGGGTTCAGAAACCCATGCCTTTTCCTCTGAAACCATCCAAGAAAAAGGATGATGAGGATTTTGAGCGCTTTGCTGAAATGACTAGACCCATCTTTTTGCGTATGCGATTAACTGATGTGCTCCAAACAAATCCTTATGCTAAGTATATGAAGGATATTATTACTAATAAAAGGAAGATACCTGAAGCTGAAATTTCCACCATGCTTGCTAATTATACTTTTAAGGGTGGAATACCAAAGAAACTTGGAGATCCTGGAGTACCTACTATACCATGCCCCATTAAAAGAAATTATGTTAAAACTGCTTTATGTGATCTTGGAGCCGGTGTTAGTGTTATGCCTCTCTCTTTATATCATAGACTTGACTTGAATAAGTTGACACATACTGAAATATCTTTGCAAATGGCTGATAAATCAACTGCTATACTTGTCTGTATTTGTGAGGATGTGCCTGTTGTAGCTGCGAACGTTACTATTTTAACGGACTTTGTTATTCTTGATATTCCCGAGGATGATAGTATGTCTATTATTCTTGGAAGACCTTTCCTTAATACTGTAGGGGCTGTTATTGATTGCACCAAAGGCAATGTCACTTTTCATGTTAATGGCAATGAGCACATGGTGCATTTTCCGAGGAAACAACCTCAAGTTTATAGTATCAACTCTATTGGAAAAGTTCCATCGATTATATTTGGAGGTTTCAAATTTCCTCTCCCTACTGTCAAGAAAAAGTATGATATTCTTATTGTGGGGGATTTTCATATCCCCGTTGAGGTAACTTAGTGTCATTCAAAATTTCTCCGGTTCCGGGATCATTCGGACACCCATCTTCTTCCTCTGCCTCACACAAACACGAAAAACCAACTCAAGCACGAGTTCCAGCCCCCGTTGCTGTGATTTTCGATCTCCTTGCTCAAAGCACCTCTTGCAAAACTGCTTGGGGAGATTGTTCCTTGGTATGTGACTCCTCCACTAGTCCAATTAGTTTTTGTTCTAGTGCTTTATTCTTTGCAAATTTGTGCTGCATAGGTGACCATGTTCTTGAGCTTGCATGACAAATTTATATGGTTCCAAGTAGTTCTAATACTTGATATAGGCCCTAGGCACTTGTGGGAGTTGTTACTATCAATTTTATTGAAGTTGGTTCACCTTTATTTGAAGTTACTAAAAAAATTAGAAATTTTTCAGAGCAAACAATATTCTTAGGAGGATGTTCCAAGGTGGTCCTTCAAGGAAGCAAGGTCCCAGGCTTGCAATACGAGATGCTGATGAGGAACCACCAAGAGACGCTCCTGTGAGGCCCTGTGAATGGCCGTCGGAAAATTTTATGAATCAAGTGGGAATCAAAGAAGAATTTGGCGCATATTTGAGTAACGCCGGTCTTGAGGACTTTGAAGCTGACAAATGCCCCCAGTATCATGATCTCACAAGTTCATTTGTGAGGAGGTTTGAGTTTTCAACTTTGCGAAATTCTCCTTCAGTCATGTTTGACCTTTATGACAAATCTTATACCATGGACTTAGAGGATTTTACTTCTGCTTGCAAACTTCCATCTTGGGGTAATGTCAGGGATCCCCCTAAATCCGAATATAGAGACTTTCTTGCTAGAATAACTGTGGGGGAATCTAGAGATATAACACAAGCCACTATAGGGAGCATTCACTTTCCTGCTATACATTATTTTGCTCTCTTCATAGGAGATGTATAAATGCTAAGGATGAAGCATGTCACATGTGTGTCCCTGATCTCAGTATTCTTAGGAGTGCTGTGCTGGGAGACCAATCTTATCATTTGGGAGCAATTGTAGCTCGCAGGTTGCATCAGAATAGACATAGCGGAGATTTCTTTGGAGGAATTTATGCAACCCGCTTAGCTAATTTTCTTGAGGTAGACATTTGTGAGGGTGACATGGAGTTACCCCCTTCTTATTTAGATTTTGATTCTATGGTTTCCCACCAGTTTGTTGAGAGGATGAACCACCTCTCAAAGATCGACTAATCTTTGATGACGCGTGTAGTCCATATTGCTCTTCCTGCTCCTGCTTTCTTTGATTCACAGGCAAAAAGAAGATATATTATTACTAGAGAGGAGGCAGATGAGTACGAAAGGAGAGTGGAGGCTGCTCGACTCCACACTACAGCCCAGGCGGCAATAGCCGCTGCGTCACGGTACGACCCCAGCTTCACCTACGGATATCCGCCAGGCCATCCCTGGCAATAGACCAACTTAGGCCAAAAGCCTAAGCTTGGGGGAGTACGTATTTCCCACCGACATTACATTCATGTTCACACACACTCATTGCTAGATGTCGGTGCTCATACTCTTTCACTGTAATATCCATGTTAGTTTAAATTTCTTTTTCTAGCTTTCTTCCTATGTGTTTGATAAACTTTAAGAAAAACTAAAAAAATTAGTTAGTTTACTTTTCATGCTTGTAGTAGAATTAAAAATAAAACCCAAAAATATTTCCCGTTCTTCTTTTTACTTGTTGGGAGCTTTCCCGTGTAAATAGTTTTTATTTCTTTTTCTTTCTTTGGGGGTCGAGAAGACTATATTGAAAATGCTTACTGGCTCTTATATGCATGATTGATTATTTAACTTAGAGCCCATATTACTTGTCTTCTCTCTTGAGTTGAATGCTTGCAGATCCCAGCTTAGTCCAATGCACGTGCACTCTTATTATTATACAGACCGTTCGGTCGTGCAAGTGAAAGGCAATAATGATGATATATGATGGACTTATTGAGAAGAGAAAAGCTGGTTTGAACTCGACCTCTCTTGTTTTTGTAAATATGATGATTCATCATTCCTGATTCAACTATTATGAAGTAAACATATTTGCAATGACATTTAGAGATTATAGTTGCTTGTGCCATGCTTGATTAGCTATGAGTTATAATGGTTTACCTTGCGTGCCAACATGCTATTAGAATGATTATGATGTGGTATGATGGGATGGTATCCTCCTTTAAATGAATTGAGTGACTCGACTTAGCACATGTTCACGCATGTAGTTGAATCCAATCAACATAGCCTTCATGATATTTATGTTCATGGTGGATTATATCCTACTCATGCTTGTACTCGGTGTGAATTAATTTCAATGCATGTTTACGACTGTTGTCGCTCTCTCAATTGGTCGCTTCCTAGTCTTTTGCTAGCCTTCGCCTGTACTAAGAGGGAATACTGCTTGTGCATCCTAACTCCTTAAACCCCAAAGTTATTCCATATGAGTCCACTATACCTACCTATATACGGTATTTACCTACCGTTCCAAGTAAATTTGTATGTGCCAAACTCTAAACCTTCAAATAAACATTCTGTTTTGCATGCTCGAATAGCTCATATGTCAACTAGAGCTGCCCTTATCTTCCGTGTTAGGTGGGTTATTCTCAAGAGGAGTGGACTCCGCTCCTCATTCACGAGAAAATTGCTGGTATCCGGGATGCCCAGTCCCATGCTTTGTGCAAACTAAATCAAAATAACTGCAAACAAAACTCCCCTTGGGACCCGTTGAATGTTGGAGGCACTCGTTGTTTCGAGCAAGCCATGGATTGATGCTTGTGGAGGTAGGGGAGTATAAACTTTACCATTCTGTTTGGGAACCGCCTATAATCTATTTAGCATGGAAGATATCGTCGTCTTTTAGTTGTTATGTTGACAATGAAAGTATGCCTCTCAAAATATAATTTATCTCTATTTCAAAATCGAGCTCTGGCACCTCTACAAATCCCTGCTTCCCTTTATGAAGGGCCTATCTATTTACTTTTATGTTGAGTCATCACCCTTCTTATTAAAAAGCACCCGCTGGAGAGCACACTGTCGTTTGCATTCATTATTATTGGTTTATATTGGGTATGACTTGGTGGATCTCTTTACCATGAATTACAATGTTTAGTCAGTCCTTGATCTTTAAAGGTGCTCTGCATTTATGTTTTGCGGTCTCAGAAAGGGCTAGCGAGATACCATTTTGTTATATCATGTTATGATTATTTTGAGAAAGTGTTGTCATCCGAGTTTTGCTATTATAGCTCGCTAGCTGATTATGCTATTGATATGAGTAATTGTGAGACCTACGTGTCATTGTGAGTACGGTTAGTTCATAATAATTGCTGAAACTTGAATGCTGGCTTTTCATGTTTACAACAACAAGAGCAAACAGAGTTTGTAAAAGTTTTTGTTTTTCCTCTTTCAGTTTGTCAACTGAATAGCTTGAGGACAAGCAAGGGTTTAAGCTTGGGGGAGTTGATACATCTCCGTCTTTCCAAACACTTTTGCCCTTGTTTTGGACTCCAACTTGTATGATTTGAATGGAACTAACCCGGACTGACGCTGTTTTCAGCAGAACTGCATGGTGTTGTTTTTTGTGCAGGAAATAAAGATTCTCGGAATGTCCTGAAACTCCACGGAACACCTTAGAAAAAATAAAGAAAAATCCTCGCAAAAGATGAAGACCAGTGGGCCCACACCCTGCTCACGAGGGTGGGGGCGCCCCCCTCGCAAAAGATGAAGACCAGGGGGCCCACACCCTGCTCACGAGGGTGGGGGGCGCCCCCCTGGGCGCGCCCCCTACCTCGTGGGCCCCTTGGTGGCCCTCCGACGCCAACTCCAACTCCATATATTGGCTTTCGGGGAGAAAAAAATCGAAGAGAAGAAATCATCGCGTTTTACGATACAAAGCCGCCAAGCCCTAATCTCTCTCGAGGGCTGATCCGAGTCCGCTCGGGCTTCGGAGAGGGATTCGTCGCCGTCGTCATCATCAACCATCCCCCATCACCAATTTCATGATGCTCACCGCCGTGTGTGAGTAATTGCTTCATAGGCTTGCTGGACGGTGATGGGTTGGATGAGGTTTATCATGTAATCGAGTTAGTTTTGTTAGGGTTTGATCCCTAGTATCCATTATGTTCTGAGATTGATGTTGCTATGACTTTGCTATGCTTAATGCTTGTCACTATGGCCCGAGTGCCATGATTTCAGATCTGAACCTATTATGTTTTCATGAATATATGTGTGTTCTTGATCCTATCTTGCAAGTCTATAGTCACCTACTATGTGTTATGATCCGGAAACCCCGAAGTGACAATAATCGGGACCACTCCCGGTGATGACCATAGTTTGAGGAGTTCATGTATGCTAATGCTTTGTTCTGGTTCTCTATTAAAAGGAGGCCTTAATACCCCTTAGTTTCCAATAGGACCCCGCTGCCACGGAGGGTAGGACAAAAGATGTCATGCAAGTTCTTTTCCATAAGCATGTATGACTATATACGGAATACATGCCTACATTACATTGATGAACTGGAGCTAGTTCTGTGTCACCCTATGTTTTGACTACTACATGATGAACCACATCCGGCATAATTATCCATCGCTAATCCGGTGCCTACGAGTTTTCCATATACTGGTTTACACTTATTTACTTTTCCGTTGCTACTGTTACAATCTCTTCAAAATACCAAAAACATTAATTTTACTGTCTTTACTTTTGTTACCGTTACCACCACTATCATGTTACTTTGCTACTAAACACTTTGCTGCAGATATTAAGTTTCCAGGTGTGGTTGACTTGACAACTCAGCTGCTAATACTTGAGAATATTCCTTGGCTCCCCTTGTGTCGAATCAATAAATTTGGGTTGAATACTCTACCCTCGAAAACTGTTGCGATCCCCTATACTTGTGGGTTATCAGCCAGCGTCTCCCTCTCCTTGCAAAGATAAAAACAAGTCATGAGAAGCAGAGCGGTCTGAAAAACCAGAGGTGAAGAAGGGCAGACACTTACTCATCGTCTGCCTCCTCTCCCGCTGCCCTCCTCTTCCTCTTTGGGCTGAGGGAACCAAGATGGAAGACGAACACCGTGTCGACGTCCGTGGGAGGAGGAGAGGGGGATGGAGTCCGGCGGCGCTTTGACGAATAAGAAGCAGTTGCTTTCTTCTTCGCCACCGCGGTCTTCGCTGCCTTCTTCGCCGCCATGACCCTCATCTGGCGCACGGGCTCACCCTGGGCCCCTTGCTGCGGCTCAGTCCTCCTGGGCCGGACTGGCTCGCTAGAGCTGGCCCGCTGCAGGACACACCCTCTTCCCGTGGCCGGAGGATCGTCGGACTCAGCCTCTCCCTTGGTCACCTCTTCACCCGCATCCTCGACGAGAGGGGCCCCGGTGTCGGTGCCGCTGGCCTTCCCGGCAGACCTCACCCACTGAGCGAGCTCCTTCTCCTCCGCGGCTGCGCCGTCCTCATCCTCCACTCCGCCACCGCAGCCGACCTCCATGGCGAGCTGCACCTCCGCCACCCTGGTGGCGATGTAGTTAATCTCTGCCTGCGTGGTCTCCGTGATGAGCAGCGGCTCCTCACGATCGAAGTCCTCCGACAAGTTGTCGAAGAATTCCTGCACCTCACGTGCCGGGGGCGCGACCCAGGATGGGTCGAGGCCGTGCGCCTTGAAGACCGGCATCATCTCGAGGATGGCGGCGTGGCACGTGTTGTTGCTCTACGGGAACACGCCTGGCGGCAACCAAAACAGGGGCCCCTTGATGGCCTTGCCGGCCTTCGCGGCCCTGCCGATCCTTTCCACCCGGCCGTTGGC
The DNA here is from genome assembly GCA_021437245.1 of Aegilops speltoides. NCBI lineage: Eukaryota > Viridiplantae > Streptophyta > Magnoliopsida > Poales > Poaceae > Aegilops > Aegilops speltoides. The sequence goes on from CM038143.1 coordinate 204,400,551, forward strand.
GAACACGTCCAGCTGGAAGAGCCTCTGGCAGTGATGGGCGTGCCCCATCACCGTGAAGTTGTGCTTCAGGCCGGGGCGGAGCCTCATGATGTCGGCCGCATTCCTGAAATCCCAGGCCGGCCTCCCCTTCCTGTGCAGCGGGGCAATTCGGTGGCGGATGAAGTCCGCCCGATCATCTCCAGGGCGAGCCCGGCCGTGGTGAGATGATGGATCCTGGCGACGGCAATCGAGAGCTTCACGTCATCGGCATTGACGTCGCTCCAGTCATCGCCGCAAAGTGGCTGGCTCTGTCGAACCCGACAGAACTCTGGCGGATTCTCCTCCTTGATCCAGCACCACCGACCCCGCCGCTCTTCCCACCTCTCCTTGTGGGCACCCTCCAGGTACGTGCCCCTCCCTTGGGCCCTCGGGATCCAGGAGATGCTCCCGGAGAGGGTGCCCCCTGGCTGGAGGCAAGGGGAGAAGTAGTGGCGGAAGAGCGTCGTGCAGGGAAACACTCCAACGAAGCCCTCGCAGAGGTGGGCGAAGAGCACCATGGACGCCGCGGCATTCGGTGTGAGGTCTAGGAGATGGAAGCCAGTGGTGCGCATGACGTCGTTGAAGAAATCAGAAAAAGGGGGGCAGAGCCCGCAGGAGAAGAAATCGACGAAGAAGGGGTACTGATTCGGGCCGGCCTCGCTGCAGTCGGCGGGGATGATGCGCATGGTAGGATGCCCCGTCGTCTCCGCCGCCCACAGAGGCCTGAAGACGTCCTTGAGATGGAATACATCGACTGACGATGGGGAGAAGTAGGCGAACTACGCTCGCCGCACCGCCGCCTCGATTACCGGCACCTCCTTCTCCACGACATCATTGGCCGCCCCTTTGCCCTTTCCCTTGCCGGTCTTGGGCGCCATGGCGACTGAGCGAAGGCAGAAGATTGAGAGAAATGGGGGTGCAACATCAACGAGCAGAGGCGAGCTCGAGGAGGAAGAAGATGGGGACAACAGTGCCGAGATTGAGGAAAACACAAAGGGTAAATGAGCAGCACGCCTGCAGTTATTCCTTTTTATGGGGAAGGCGCGGGCCGCCTCTTTACCATTTACTGCGGCGTGACGCCTGCGTGTAGCAGACGCCCCACGCATGCCTCCCACGTCACGCACGGCCCTCCACGTCGTGCATTCAACGCAGGTCATGCGGAATCACGGCAGGCGGAAAAATTACCGCGGTAAAAATCGGCCCCGCCTGCCTGTGCACCGTTCTGGGCCTAGCCCAACAACGGGTCGAGCTTATGTGTGGCCTAGGCCGGGGGCTCCTGTCATTGTACAGAAGTAGGGGTTCTACTTTGTACCCCTTTACCTGTGCACGGGCAGTCAGAGCCACGCCTCGGCCAACTGAGCAGGGCAGGTGAGAAAAGCCGAAGCCGCGAGACGGTCAAGGCAACACCAAGATAGGGACACAAAGAGCAAAAGGGCGAGGTGGACTCCCCCGGCAAGACCCTTACCGGGGCGGTTTCCACGGCCTCGGCAAGGGCCTTGCTGGGGCAACTTGCCCAACGCCAGCGGAGCATGCCACCCTTGAGCGCAAGGTTTCCAACATCATCAACAACATTGGAACCAAGGCTCGGGAGGCGCCTCCATGGTAGCATGCAGATATTTGTGAAGATCATTAACACACAAGATCAGATGAGGACCAGAGGACGAAACCTCCGGCAACATCCTTGCCGGGGACGACCGCAGTGCCACGGAAAGACCCTTGCCGGCCCCCCGGCAAGACCCTTGCCGAGGACATCAACAAGACCATGACCAGGCCCGCACACACCAAGGCCCCACCGCCTTTTCCGTGCAGCTGCCAGCCCAGCCAGCCAGGCGGGCACCTGCGTGGCAACGCGCGGTCCCAAGGCCAACTCAGTAGGCACCTGCGTGGTGGCATGCAGATCTTCGTGAAGACGCTGCCACCGTGCCACCTCAGTAGCTTGCCAGCCTACATGGCGCTGCCCGTCCCGCTGGCCTGGACACACATCAAAGCAGGGCAAGGCGGCGATAAAGCAGGAGGACATCTCAGGGGCGTAATGTGTTTTGTCCCGTAACGACAAGAGATAAACATAGCTACTGTACCCTTTCCACCTCCTGTGTGCCACTGTGGCGCCTCCTTTGGCTATAAAAGGAGACCCGAGGCGTACTGGATGGGGATTCGACTCTTTGGGCAGGTCACGCTCGATAGCTAGTTCAAGAACACTGATACACACACCAAAGCAGGACTAGGGTACTACGCGATCTCCGCGGCCCGAACTTGGATAAACGACCTTTGTGCTGGCTCTTAGACCTACTTTTCTCACAACCCCGCGCCCACCGACCATAGTAGGGATCCCGTTGATCCCATAGGTGTCGTTCTCACCGACATCTTGGCAGGCTCGGGGTAGATGGCTTCAACAGACAAATCAACCTCAGGCAGAAAGACAAGATGGTTGCGTGCTGAGGGCTGATAGTCGACAGAAGAATGGAGTTTGATTTGGCACATCACCCATGGAGCATAAAACTTCAGGCCAAATAGATCAATCCCAGATGCAACAAGTTGTCTGATGAAGAAATCCCGGGAATTGAATCTAATGCCATTGACAATATAAAATACCAAAGTCTTCATGCTTCCTTCAAGTTTGGCTTCGGAAGAATGTACCTTGATTGTCCATAGAGTATGCCTCAGTATATGATAGACTGTGCGTGGCAAGTACTCGAGGTCCTTGAGGAAGAATTCCTTGGGATATTCAGCATCTTGAGGCAATGGCTTCATCATACTGAGCATCTGACTCATATTGGGTTCAGGCCTCTGAAAAATACCCTGCAGTTCATTTCTGTGAAGCTGACAACCAGGCTCATACAATTCACCTGGAGTGGGCAGGGAGGTAAGCTCGATGATGTCTTGAGCTTTGGCTTCATGGAGGACATCTCCTGTCATCCACTCAAGGATCCATCTCTTCGAATCCCTGTTGTAGCCACGAATGAGAAGAGTAGCATAGACTACAGTAGAAGCTCTTCATTCCAGTGCTCTTTGTCAGTGACAAATTACAGAAGACAAGCATCCCGAAAGCAGTCCAGTGCTTTTTCAAGATAGGGCAGCCTAGCAACACCTTCACAACCAAGACGCATGTGAGGAAAGATACACTCTTGATCGTAGAGGATACATGAGTAGTAGCCGCGCTGTTGATGGCTCCAGAATCGATCAGAAGAGATCTTCGGCTTCGAGTATGGATTCTTGGCACTATCAAAGAACGTATTATGTGCTCTGAAGTTGTTCATGCTGAAAGATCCTGGCGATGTAGCAGCACGTGGAAGCCTTGGCAGCCTCGGCTTTCGCTTCTGAACTTGTGGTAGCTGCTCCACATGATAGTCATATTGTGGTTCGGGAGCTGTGGGAGGAACCAAAAAGGGCCATCTCACTATGATATGCTGGCCGCGATCGTAGGCCTATTCAATTGTGTGAGTCCTTGGAGGTGGAATAGTGGCTTCAGCATGCACAGTGGCTTCAGACACCACATTAGCTTCAGGCTCCACATTGTCTTCGGTCATGACAACGTCATTGGCGACAATAGGATTGTTTGTGGCAGCCTCAGTGTTTTCAACCTCTGTTCGTTGCAGAACAGGAGGGTCTGGCACAATCACATTCTCCTCGAGAATGACTTGGCCTATGGCAGGGGACGTGGCAACTCTTTCTTCTTCTCTTTCTCCTTGATTTTCATCGGCTGATGCAGCCGGAATGTCTTCATCAGTTTTGGCTTCAGACTCAGAGACATTCACAGTAGGGGTGGCTTCAGGAAACACTTGACGTGCTATTGCGCTTTGTTGCACTTCCCCTTCTAGAATGCTCGACATGGTGACCTGTGACCTGGGGCCATTGCGAAGCATGTGACACGCGAGTGACACTTTTGGTGATGGAGTGGTCTTCACCATGTAGTTTTCATTGTGAAGTACCGGAGTGGTGACTTGAGGCGGTGGAGTTCTGGGTGTCTCATCACCAATTGGGTTTTCTTGCTGTGGGCGCTCGAGCCATGAGTCATCTTGAGCGGTTGGCCTCAATGGACGACCAATGCAGATTAGTTCACTACTCGTTGGAGCAGGCGATGATACCGACTGGGGCTTGAGCTGAGGAAGGACTTCATCATCTTTAACATTGTCTTCATGACCAATGTCTTCAGTTGTGATGGGGTCAACAGCTGGAACTTCTTCATCTTCATGAGCCTCTGTGGAAGCAGGCTTGTGAATCAGAATACGTTGTTCTTGGTTGCTGGTGGCTGGAAGAGTGACAGAGATGGGTTCAACATTGAGGGGCTGAGAGGCCGCAACACGCTCTTTCTTTGAAGACTTTGTCTTCAACTTCTTTGATGGGGCCTCATCAGAAGCATCTTTATGCTTGCGCTTCTTGGCACTGGCTTCAGCTGCCCTTGTCTTCTTTAGCTCTGAAGATGCTGAGGTGACCTTAGGCTTCGAGCCTGTCATGCTGGCAGGGAAGACAATGCGAGATGCTTCCTGCCTTGGTGCTTCAGTCTGTGTAACAGCAGACTTCTTTTTTTTCGCAGCCATCCTGGGATCGATGCCAGGGCGCCTAAGAGATTTGCGCTTCTCAGCTTCATTGTGTGCTTGAACACATTTCTGTGCGAAGTACTTCATGCGCTCTCGTGAGCCTTTAGACTTATTGTGCTTCTTGTGAAACTCTTCCTTGAGATCATGCAACATCTTCTTGAAGATTGAACATCTTCCATGCTGAGCTTGGCCATGTTCTTCTTGAAGTGAGCCTTCTCATAATCAATTTTGTTCTTGAGCTCAACTATCTTCTAAGCCAAGGCCAGCTCATTTGCAATGGCTCCATGGAATGTGACGCTGATGTCCACGAGAAGCTAAAGATCATCAATGCTAATGCTTTGGTCATCGAACCACTTGTCGGTGTCAAAACCGGCGGATCTCGGGTAGAGGGTCCCGAACTGTGCATCTAAGGTTGATGGTAGCAAGAGGCGGGGGACATGATGTTTACCCAGGTTCGGACCCTCTCTATGGAGGTAATACCCTACTTCCTGCTTGATTGATCTTGATGAATATGACTATTACAAGAGTTGATCTACCACGAGATCATAATGACTAAAACCCTAGAAGTCTAGCCTGTATGATTATGATTGCCTCTACGGATTAAGCCCTTTGGTTTATATACACACCTAAGGGGACTAGGGTTGTACAAAGTCGGTTACAGAGAAATGAATCTTCATATCCAAGCGCCAACCTTGCCTTCTACGCGAAGAGGAGTCCCATCCGGACACGGGAAGAAGTCTTCTGTCTTTTATCTTCATAGCCCATCAGTCCGGCCCATGTCACATAGGCCGGACGGCCGAGGACCCCTTAATCTAGGACTCCCTCAGTAGCCCCTGAACCATGCTTCAATGACGAGGTGTCCGGCACCCAGATTGTCTTCGGCATTGCAAGCGGGTTCGTTTTCCGAATACTCCAAAATAGTCTTTGAACACAAGAATCGTGTCCAGCTCTGTAACACAAATTCCACACAAAACCACAGAGAGTATGATATTTCATGAGTCCAATCCGCTGACAATTTTTTCGTAATGTGACATCACGTCACCACCCGACCATTATTTCGAAACATTTTTCAGCCTGCCGCTCCATATTTCAAGATGCGATTTCATTGGCATGTCTTGTCAAAGCAGAGACCGTGTCCCCTTATTGTGGGATTCTCATCAATATGGGTGTGGGTAACCCAATCGTTCTATTGGCATGATTCCTTGGGAATATGCAGGCTTTAAGGCCTAGGAGGGGGCATTTGATATTCATCGCCTCTATAAAGGGGCTAAGACACATCTTTTCTCCTTTACACCAACCCTTTCCTCAACCTCTCCCACCTCGAGCTCCAGCGCCCAAGGTTCAATTTGATCGCTTCGCACTTCCCAGCCATGTCCGAACCCAGCCCTAAAGGCCGGTGGGTGGCTTCCTCTGTCACGGAGGAGGATATTGCAAAGCTCCGGGCGGCAAGATACCTGACCGCGGAAATCCCCACAGGCTTCCTGCTCAAGGGCAGGTTATTCCTACTCCCAGATCCGGCGAGAGGGTTGTATTCATCTCCCACTTCCTCCAAGGGCTAGGGTTCACTCTCCATCCCTTCGTTCGAGGGCTCATGTTTTATTATAGGCTAGATTTTCATGATCTTGCTCCGGTCTCTTTTCTTCATGTCTCGGCGTTCATCATCACGTGCGAGGCCTTCCTCCGTATTCCCCCACACATTGACTTGTGGATCAAGACCTTTAATGTGAAGCCAAAGGTAGTCGATGGGAAACAAGTGAAGTGCGGTGGTGCTGCAGTGAGCAAACTCACCAATACTCACTACAAAAAAAAGGCACATCCGTGACATTTTGGGCCGAACGATTTTTTTTCTGTCATACATATGACACTTCTATGACGATAATTGTGACAAAACCCGGTATCATCATAGATGTGGTGGGCTCCTACTTCTATGACAAAAAATCATGATGAAAATGGGATTTTCGCCTGGCGGGCGGAGACGCAATGCATCACATTCTTTGGGCCGTCCATGACGGAAAAAAACCATGGTAGAAGCAAGGGGGAGGAAAATTTCACGTAGTTGCCGGTTACGGTGGGAGGTCGGGGGCAGAGCGATGCGCGCTTCTCTCGTACGTAAGCGCGTGTGTGCGGCGTTGGCTCTAATCAAGCCGAGCGGCGTTGGGCTCTAATCGAACCCGGCGACAGACCGCAGTTACGCTACATTAAACCCGAAGCGGTCAATCGATGGTTGTTGGCGAACCCGATGGAGCGATTCATTCGCTCTACCGCTAGCGAAGCCGATCGATCTTGCCTCTGGGATGAACAAAGGAACGCTATGGGGGTTGATGAATAAAGGAGCGATGGCGTTGCCTGCGGATGAACAGAACCCGTGGTGTGGAGGGCTGGATGAACGAGAGACGATGGAGGGGTGGACGTGGAGGGTGGTTGAACAGACCCGTGTTGTGGTGGGCTGGATGAATAGTAGACAGTGGAGGGGTGCCCGTGGAGGGGTGGTTGAACAAGAGCCGGTGGAGTAGCGCGGTGGAGGCTGGATGAACAGGAGCCCGTGGAGGCTGGAGGAGGTCGACGGTGGAGATGAACAGATCCGTGGAGTCCCGCTTTTGCGACGCCACACCCTCCCTCCCCTGTTTGACCGAAGCGCTCCAAAGACAAGTCCGTTTCGTCCGTTTTGCGGTACGCCACACCCCTCCCGATCAACAGGACCCCCGTTTCGACCGTAGGAGGTCCGTTTCGTCCCGTTTGCGGTACCACACCCCTCCCGATCAACAGGACCCCCGTTTCGACCGTACGAGGTCCGTTTCCTCCGTTTTGCGGTACGCCAGGCCTTGTTTCCATTGCCTGTTCCGTCCAAGCCGGTTGGCTCCCACACGTTCCATTGCCTCCCAATGAACACAACGCATTCCGTTGCCTCCCCATGAACACGACGCATTCCGTTGCCTCCCCATGAACACGACGCATTCCGTTGCCTCCCCATGAACATGAGCCCTCGCCATACGTATGCACGACTAGGCGTTCGAGACCCCGCCCATATGTACACATACGTGGCCGTATTTTCTTTCTTGCACCCTGGCCGCTGTACGTACATGTACATGCTATATGCGCGCCTCTACTACGACACATACGCGCCTCTACTACGACACGTGCGCGCCTCTACATCGACCAGTATATATGTACGTACAAGTTCGCGACCAGAATGACAACACTACGTATGCTTCGACCAGGTGGGTCCCGACTGTCAGGCAGTTCCTTGCATGCGAAAATGTAGCTGGTGGGTCCCAGCAGTCAGAGGGGCGAATCGTTTTTTTTTGCCCGGACACACTTCCTTTGCGTGCGAAGATGTAGCTGGTGGGTCCCAGCAGTCAGGGGGCGAATCGTTTTTTTTTTTTTTGCCCGGACGCACTTCCTTGCATGCGAAGATGTAGCTGGTGGGTCCCAGCAGTCAGGGGGCGAATCATTTTTTTTCCCGGACACACTTCCTTGCATGCGAAGGTGTAGCTGGTGGGTGCCAGCAGTCAGGGGGGAAACATTTTTTTCACGAAATATGGTGGCCCGTCCGGTGGGTCCCCGCTGTCAGGTGGAGGAATAATTATTTTGCGCATAATAAGGAGGCACTTCCTTGCTGCGGCCGTGGACCCAGCTGTCAGCCTCTCCACGTATAGTCCATGTACGATGGAAGCCGTTCCTTGACCACGTTGACCACGCCGCGCCGAGAGCACCAGGGCGGTGGACGACGGCGAGGCCTAGGAAGGGGACGACGCGGAGCCGAGGAAGACGCGACAATGGATGCCCATGCGTAGAGGAGTACGAGACTTCACTGGTTCGCTGCGGTGTGAGGCTGCCATCGCCGCAGAATAACAAGGGGTGTGGGTGAGTAGAGGGATGGCCTGGCCAGCGGTGGAAGTAGTAGGGGCGGTGAGGCCTCCGCCGCATCGCAGCCGGCCACGAGAGGCAGGAGCACGAGGCACGACCAGCGTTGGTTTGGGCGGCTGGAGCAAGAAGACCAGAGGTTGAAGAAGCACTACGGCCGTTGGATGGACATCGTACGATCACTGGAGCTAGAATCGTGCATATTGACTAAGTTGACAAAGCCCTCCGTCCCCGTCAACTTAGTAGGCCCACAAGTCAGCCTGCCACTATACTGGGTCCCAGCTAACAGGGGGAGTATTCATTTTTTTGTGCGTAATAAGGAGGCACTTCCTTGTGTGCGAAGATATAGCTGGTGGGTCCGAGCTGTTAGCGGCGGTAACGTTTTTTTCACGAAATACTGAGGCCCTTTCGATGGGTCCCTGATGTCAGGTGGACGAATCATTATTTTGCGCGTAATAAGGAGGCATTTCCTTGCGTGCGGCCGTGGAACCAGTTTTCGGCCTCTCCACGTACAGTCCACTTCAGATGCATGTCGGTCATTGACCACGTTGACCAGGCCGTGCCGAGAGCACCAGGGCGATGGACGACGGCGAGGCCCCGGACAGCAATGAGCCGGAGATGGGAAGACGCGGGAGTAGAGTCGCAGACGGAGAGGTGTACGAGGGTTAACTGGTTCTAGTGCAGTGTGGTTCGGCAGTCGGTGGAGAAGAATAGGAGGTGTGGAGGGTTGGAGGGATGGCCTGGCCAAAGGTGGAGTAGCGCTTCATAGCGAAGCGTTCTAAGCAGAGCTGCTAGCAGCAGGAGGCGGGAGGTGGTCCCGGCGGCGCTGGAGGAAGAAGACAAGAGATTGAAGATGGATGCCGGCCGTTGGATGTAAATCCAACGGCTAACAAGTCAGAATCATTTGTTAACTAAATTTACAACTACTTGTGTTGGCTTCGACCTATTGGCCCACATTTCAGCCTCCAAAAATGTGGCACGTATTCAACCCATTTTTTCAGAATTTATAGTCTTTTTTTTGCGCGGTAGAATTTACAGTCAATTTGATCTTTTTTGTGAATTACAGCCATTAGGTGGGCTGGGTGAACAATTAATGTAGCTTTCATGCGGCCCATTTTATTTTATTTCCTAAAAAATTACAGGCCATTTGCACTTTATCTAGATACACGATTTTGCTGGGCTGATTCTAATTATAATGTTGGGTTGGGCCAGCAATGTTATCAAAAAATAAAAAAGGGCTGAGCATTTTGTTATAAGTATATTTAAATAATAAGTGATATTATTACATTAGTCCTTAAATCTTACCAAGCTTTTGTACACAATCACTAGGATTTTCGTGCCAAAACAATCCAGGATTTTATTTGTTAAAAAATTATTTTTATAAGTTAATAAGATGTGGGATATTGTTTTCTTACATATGTAAGTATCTCATTAAATATATGATGACAATAAAAATAATATATAATAACATATAAAATAATTTAAATATATATAATATAGTTAAAGCTTCCATTTCTCCTACTCGTTGTCCCCTTGCTTGGCTCTTCCTCTAACCGGTTGTTGTGTAACAAGTGAGTAGGGCCCGAGAGAACGCCTATGAATTTTCTCATCAACTTGATGAATTAATTTTAAGATATAGGACTTCCCTATTAGAACAGGTTGCTCAAAGGGTGCTTTGTTCTTCCATCAAATATTCTGCTTTTTCCCGGGTACTCGGGTTCAAATACCCATGGATTTTTTGTTTCTTTACTGGCTTCATATAATTCTGAAAATGCCTCGGAATAGCCGCCTCCATGGCATCCTTCATTCTGCTTGGAGGAGAACCCACCAAGCGTATAGCATTCCCTCACGCGAGGATTATGCTTCACCAACCTGCTAGTGCTTATTATCGGGCAAGGACACCAGAATTTTTACTAGAAGTAGAAGAGTTACACAAAGTTCGCGAAATGATCACAAGGGTTTATGCGAGGGAAACATAAGTTGTACCTGGCGTTCCTATTCTTATATAGAAAAATAGAGTAGACTGTTGCGTTTTCTTCAAAAAAAATACATAAATTGAGCTGCCAAAAATAAAACCTCAGATGGGAGGTCCATAGGCCGGTCGATACATGACGGCCGTAAGAAAATACAAACAGGCCCTCCCATCCGAGGTCGTGGGCTGCGCATGTTAAAAATGAAAGCCTAGACGGGTCAGCCCAAAACCACGTCCAACACTTGCCAAAACTCCGTCCCTCGTTTTCTCTGTGTTTCGCACACTCAACATTGTGTGGGCATTTTGACTGTACATCATATGAAGATGTGCTATGCATGAATGTTGATCAGCATGATGTTAACTGGATGGTAGTTCCATTTTCGACCACGAATAAAACTTCCAACATGATGTTAACCCTGTTCGAAAAGGCCGTGTTAATATAAATGCTCTACCTTTGAAAGTTGCAGTTTCTTATCTCGAACTTGTAGTTTCTTATCTGGCTGAAACTTGCGATTTCTTCTAAATCGCACTTTTATACTCCTATGAAACTACATTTTTTAACTGCTAAAATAGATCTCTAGAATTCATAAAATTCTTCATATGCTCAATACTGCAAATCTGAAATTCAAAAGACATTCATATCTAAAAGTACTCTCAAAATACACAACAGAAAACACAATTCACAACCTGCAAATACTGACAACCCTAAGCCCCTCCTGACAATTCACAACCTGCCCGACTATTGGGCTGGGGGCAGTCCCCTCCTATTCCTCGGCGGCAGACAGCCACCCCGTGAGACGATGTGAATGGCGAGGGAGAAGATGGCGGGGAAGCGTCGTCGGGGCAACTGCTTTTCTCCTCTTGCAGTTGGGTTTGGTCGACAAAGACTCCACCGGCTCGCTCTGGCAGGACACCCTCACAAACGGCACCCCGTAGATGCTCGATTCTTCAATCTCTGGTGGATGCTCCATTGGGATCAATACTCCCACCACCGCTTCCTCACGATCGGATTCGGTGAATCTGTTTGCTCCATGACCCAGAGGAGCAGCTCTATGTACTCCGGTGCGACTCCCTCTGGGAGTATCGCCGCCTTTTCGCTTTGTTGCAGATATTTGGCCACAGATGTTGCCGTCGCCGCTAGTTTGTCCTTGTTGTCAAACCAAGACTGTATCTCCAACATCCTAGCTAGCTTCACAGGGTCGCCGTCTGTGATCCTCATGTATCGGTTGTACTCCTCCATATATCTACTTCTCCAGAGCACCTTCACTCGCTGGCGGTGGTTTTTGAATGGAAGAGGAGAGGAGCCGTGCTTGTTTTGGATTAGAATGGGAGAGGAGCGACGCTGGTTTTGGACTGGAACAGGAGAGGAGGGGCGGTGGTTTTGAAATGGAAGAGGAGAGGAGCGGCGCTAGATTTAGATTGGAACAGGAGAGGAGAGGCGGTGGATTTAGATTGGAACAGGAGAAGAGCGGAAGAGCGGTGCTGGTTTTGTTGTTTTGCGTATTTTGGGTCAAAGTTTGACCACGTACTGTATGTGACAAGCAAAATGTGAATGCATGTCACCAAGAATTGTATCGTTTGGTTCGTATCTGAATGTACTTTCAAATTATATTATTTTTGCAACGTATAACATATATTTTATGTGCGAAAATCATGGTCAACTATGACCCATAATAAAAGGGAGACTAGTTAATGTGGGGTCGCTTTCTTAATTGAAGGGTAAATTGATTTTGATTTTGATCCAGTCATAGCGCGCCGGCCCTCTCGCCCAATCCTAAATTGCTGTCGCACGCTCCTCTCCCTCTTCTCCATTGCAAAACCACCTCCTCTCCTCTCCATCATCTCCATTCCAACACCACCGTCTCGCCTCTCCCTCTTCTGATCTTCTCCATTGCAAAACCACCTCCTCTCCTCTCCATCATCTCCATTCCAAAACAACCTCCTCTCCTCTCCATCATCTCCATTCTAAAACCACTGTCTTGCCTCTCCCTCTTCTGATCTTCTCTCCATTGCAAAACCACCTCCTCTCCTCTCCATCATCTCCATTCCAAAACCACCTCCTATCCTCTCCCTCTTCTCTATTGCAAGACCACCGTCTCTCCTCCGATCTTCAAAAGCTAGCACCGGACCACTCAGAACGACATCTATGGAGAGGATGCAGCAGCGAATCAGGCAGATCGCCGGCGGCGACCAGGCAAAAGTTAGCCAGGTTGAAGGAGATCCTTAGTTGGTTTGACAATGAGTGGGAGATTTCGAGGACGGTGCGGGCCATGTGGCAATGTATGTGAAAGAGCGAGACGGCGGCGATGAGGGTGGTGATGTACATGAAGTCCTCGGTGGCAGTCACGCCGCAGTCCTCCGAGTTCATCGAGTATCTCCTATGGGCGATGGAGCAAATAGATTCGCCCGAGGCGACAGTCAGGCGGAGGTGGTGGGTGTACAGGTCGAAGGTCGAGCACCCAGAGGAGAACAAATCGATCGAGTATGGTGTGTCGTTCGTGAGGTTTGCAGAGCTAGCCGGAGCCACAGGAGTATTCGTTCTCCCACCACAAGAGGAGGCCGGATGGCGCGACGTCGCTTCCCCGACGTTCTCCACGATTCCCTCGACGCTCGCCTCGTTTCAACGAAGGCGGTAGGGTTTAAGGTAAGCTTCGCACTAACATAATCTTCCACCTGCTCATGCTTACAATCAGTGTGACAGATAATGAAAATCATGCTTACAATCAGTCTCCGAGTACTACGCCAATCACCCTAAAATAGCTCTGGACCTTTGGGTCAAAGTTGTGACACAGTCTACAAATAAAGAAAAATAGATTGGTGCTTCTTTTAGAAAAGAGTAGTCCCTAGAAAACTGCCAATATAAGCTACTAGTATTTGGTTAGAGGATTTGCTGCCGAGAAAGATCCGTCCACAAAGAGTGCCACACATCCCACTGGTTGTGGTGGATGCCAATGCGTGCATGCAGCATGGTTGGTGTCGGTAATTTTTACTTGGCACACCTCAAACGCTGCATATATGCCGGTTCCATATGTACATTTGTGCAGTTCCACCAAAATGCAGCTGAATTACCCTATTTGCACAGATAATGAAAAAGCGTGATTACATTATAGTGGCACTAGTTGATGAAACACACAAAATAAATAGAAGAAAATATTGCGATAGTATCATAGTATGCCATGCTGCGAGGGCGAGATGGGCCCTGCGACGCCTCATACGGTACGCCTCATACTGGACATCGTCCCAAGTCTCCCAGATACACCTTCGCCGTTGATGAACATCGGTGTACAGCAGTAGTACAAGGAGGCGCCTTGAGACATTCAAATCTCTATTTTTGTACATATCAACTAAAATTAAGCACCCCAGTTTGCAGAAATGCTTAAACATTAACAATGGGGCTAGTTGATGAAACATACTTTCACAAAGAGAAGCACTTTCTTTATCTACATTGGAAATGAAATGATAGAGATGAAACTCGCTCTATTTTAACTGTATTATTACTTCATTTTATCAGTGACACTAGGGTCGAGCGGTGGCAAACGAGGTGTACCGCAAGGCCGCAAGGATGGAGGCAGGGGTGCTTAGGCGGGATGTCAAGTGGCTCTTTTAGTGACCAACATGGATGATTCAATTCATGGGACCTTTTGGTGCAGTTCACCTAAAATGAAGTAATGTCCCTTGAGCTAGCAGCTTCTTCAAAAAAAAAATTAAGAAAAGGGCTCCAGTCCCCGTTCCATTTCCATCAGAAAACGAAATCCACAGAGCTTCTTCTTCATTAGTTGCAATAAAATTGAGCAACATCAAGGTTGGTTGTGAAGCTCCTGGAATGCTCAACTATAATTTGGATATCATTTGTGCAGTTCAACTAAGATTGAGCGTGAAATGTATATCTCTGTTTGCACAAAAAAGGTGGAAAGGAGGGTGACTAACAAGTAACAAGTGATGAAACATGCATCAAATGAGAAGAAGCATGTTCCTTATCCGAATGGCAATCCTACAAGGATGAAGCAATTTCTAAAGCAATTGGCATTGCTAGATATTAGTGTGGGCATCAGGATTAACTATGACAACCATTAAATCGACATTACTTTGGGCACGGAGAGTAGGCGGACCAGGGCGGCTTGCATTTCTAACGAAAATAACCAACTTATCTTAATGGGAAATTTTAGCAGGACATGTAAAGAAGTGCCATTGATTCATATTACTGGAGGCATTACATTGAAAACAACATTGGTTTAACGTGTCCTTACTTTTAACAATGCGACTGCTACATTTTACCAGTGGCATTACATAAGAGTGGCTCGGGGCAACAAACATCAGAACAGGATATCTGGGTTGGTCCCATTTTTGTTCGGTATAGCCACCTTATACTGTGTGAGGCTAGCAAATCTATTGCTGGACTTACTCTATTGACTTGTCCCCTAGTCCCCACTTCCTTTCCTTTTTCAACCAATAGGTCGGGTTTATATTGAGTTTGTACCGCGTTTCCCTTTATTTCCCTATTAGACCTAGAGACCAGTTGGATAGCCAGTCTCTGCTACTTTTCGCCCCCATTATTTCCTCTTTCGACCAAGTCCTAGATTCAGGTAACAAATCCTCCCCCACCCCACCCCCTTTCTTCCTTGTTTGAACCAAGTAGTACTAGATTCGAGTGCATGAACTAGTTTTACCTCTTAAATGTAAAAAAATTAGGTGGTTTTCGAACAGCCGATTGATCCTATCTACGAGGGGGCCTGAGAAATAGTAAAAGTTACAAATGCAGCGACGTCAGGAGCTCGGGAAGTAGAGCAAGGCCGGTTTCAAAGGAAGTTATACCTGATGGTCGCCGGGATGTCGCTAGGTGGGCGGCGGGAGGCCGGATCTGCCCACACTACGGCAGCGAGGAAGAAGAGGTCGGAGGCCCTCCCTCGCCAGTGGTGCTTGGGAGAGAACGGCAAGGCAGGCTGATCAGGACGCGCCCAGCAGTGGGTAAGAGATGTCGCCGAGGACGACCGCGTGAACATTGCACCTTCTCACCTTCCCCGGCGGAGAGGATCCGGCTGGATCTGTGACCAGCGGTGAGCAGAGAGAGAGAGTGTGTGGCCACCGCTGTCGTGTTTAGATCTGGAGAGGCCGAGACGGTGTGAAGAGAGCAACACTAGCAAGAAAGCGCGGAGGCTCCTGCCCATATAGTGGAGTAGTACTTAGTTTTCTTTTGTCTACCGGAGCCGGCTTGACCTCGTCAATGACTGTCGAGAAGTCTTCATGCACGTGGCCTGGAGGCACAGTTGTCGTCATTTTGATCTGAAGCGCCGGATTATAACATATAACACGAAAAAATGCCACATGACAAGAAATCATAACCTCGCTGCCCAAAGGAGACAACATGAATCCCGACGGACAAACTAGACGAGGAACAAAGCTCAAATTAAAGATAAACTCGTAGAAAAGGGGTCCGTCGATAGATGTCCTAATTAACATAGCCGGCTTGACCTAGATGGCAGCGGAGTAGTCATTGTTCGTGCATGTTCCCCCAATGACTAGCCCATCTCAGTTGTCGCTGTTTAACCCTCGCAGTGATCCGAAGCACATGACACATAACTTTGTGAGACGACAAGAAACCTTTTTTTGGATTTCTCACCACAAATACAACCATGTACAACATAGCCTACACGATATGTAGACGATAGCCAATCCAGGCGTGTCTTCTGGAGTCTAGTCACATGCATGGGATGAACTGATCTTACGTGTCTTGCAGGGATCGTCCAGACACCAATGTAGTACAACACTTCTCTAGTGCTATCGCTTGTCTCCCTCTTCTATTAAGTCACCCGACTTGCGGGGCCGGGGAGTGTGCCTATAGTCGGTTCTCAATTGCCGTCCCACATGTGTGTGCGAACGCAATATGACGCGCGTTCCATTTGGAGAGCAGCGTGCCAGACCGACCGACCGTCTGGGGTGCGACGCGAACGCGACGTTCGTGCTGTATACTCCGTACATGTGTACCGCCATTTTCTAGATGCTTTGCTCCATGGCGCGGGCGCAATCGATGGATACAAAATTAGTATACTGTATACTATTTAAAAGTCGAGGGCAGGGCTTTTCCTGCCCAGTAGACGGCGGGACAGTTCCGCCTAGTCGGTTCGACAGAGACGCGAGAAGACGAGGGAGTAGGCTGCTGCAAACGTAGGGCTGTGTGATTTGACTGCGAGTTACTGCTGGATAGGTGGGGCCCCGTGATTTGACTTGCCATTATCATTTTAACAGCGGCTATACAACCGGCGTGAGTCTCCTGATTCCTGACCACCTCCATACTGGTGCCTCTCTCAATGCTCCACCATGTAGTAGTAGAGGCTGGCTCTTGCATGAGAGCCCACTTCTCCACTTTTTCCTTGCCTCTCCTTCCTCCACATATGCAAAAATGCCATGTAAAGCGGCAAAGCGCACTATTGTACTTACTTGCTCCTACAGGTGCTTAAGCTTGCCACATAGGCATAAAGTCTGATGTGGCAAGTTAATCAAGAAGAGAGAGACTAGTTTGGTGACCCAAGGAAGAAACGGTGCTAAGCGCGTGTACCTAGATGAAAAGACAATTTTGAGTCTATAGCTAATTAAATGAAGCAAACTTAGCAAAACCATTTCATTGGAAGATGTCACTCCTTGGCAAATGCTATAAATACTAGTACTCCCTGTGTCCCATTATATAAGAATGTTTTTGACACTACACTAGCTAGTGTCAAAAATGTTCTTATATTATGGGATGGAGGGAGTACGAAGAAAGAGATAGAGAGGAGTAAAAAAATAGACTTATAGCCAACCTTGTTGTAGTATGAGTGACTAAGTGATGACTATGTATGACATGCCAACATCAGATAGCCTAACGCATCGTGTTAAATCTCCAAGGGCGCGACCACGCGAGCGACGCGACGGTCGTGGTAGGCGCGACCATGATATGGACTGCTGGCAGCCCTTGGATCTGAGATCAAACGGTCGCATGCTAAGTTGCTGAAAATTTTAAGAATAACCCTCCAGGATAGGATATTCACCCATAGGTCTAGAATCACGCCATGCAACCGTTCGATCTCAGATCCAAGGGCTCTCGGAAGCCCGTGTCATGGGAGAATGGAAAGCCACTACCCTGCTGTTCGCATGCTGGCAGTTCGCTCCTACTCTTTCCCGCATGTCCTTTAATACTACGGCGGTTTGCTCCTAGTCGCCCCGTCCATTCACATTACGGCAGTTCCACTAATCCTAACCCTCCTCCCAAATCCATGGTGTCCCAAATCTCCTGGTCGGCGGTGAGTACAAGGTTAGAACCATCACCGGCGATGAGTTCGACGTCATCTACACCCGTACTTCCGCGACGGTGAAAGGATGCCTTTCTCGCTTCAGACGCATGTTCGAAAACTCACATGATGAGTGGGTCACTGGGCTAGATGTTGAGTACACCACAGTCGTGGGATGAGAGAAGGATCTAAAGGACGAAGAGAGGAAGAAGCCCGCCGTGATCCAGGTTTGCGTACAAAACGTTTGCTTGGTTTACCACATATGCCATGCCGATGTTGAGTGCCAGGATTTTAAGAACTTCCTCGAGGACAAAACAGTCAAATTCGTTATTGTAGACTTTAAGAACGACAAAGAAGTCCTGGGTTAGATAGGTCTCGTTGTAGGCAACCCCTTCGACCTCCAGAACAATCGGCTGGTGCCCTCTCGTTAGCCCTCAATGCTGACCCTGGCAGGAGCCATGGTTCATCCTTCGTACCGCAAACTGGAGAAACCTCATTACACGTTTCATCGTCATGCATGGCCACGGAATGTACTAGATATAGACCACATCCACTACGCTGCAATAGATGGCTACCTTTGTTTCAATACAAGGGTTGGATGAAGAGCAACAGCCAAGTTGGCGGTTCAAGCAAAGAAGTATCAGCCAAGAGGAAGAGGGACAAGGACGAAGTCGAGG
Source organism: Aegilops speltoides (assembly GCA_021437245.1). Taxonomy (NCBI): domain Eukaryota; kingdom Viridiplantae; phylum Streptophyta; class Magnoliopsida; order Poales; family Poaceae; genus Aegilops; species Aegilops speltoides. The sequence goes on from CM038143.1 coordinate 204,418,882, forward strand.
ACGTGGGCGAGGACTCGAGTAAGGTGGCGATGTCGTTGCTCATGGCGGTTCTAAACATCTAATGCAAATGTCTCAGATTAGTTGCATAGCTTAATTTTAGGTGTGCTTAGTTTAATTTGAGGGTGTGTTGTCTTTGAGCCCCAGCAGAACTATGTTATGTTTCTTCTCGTTACTTTAACTCTTGGTATGTACATACTAGTACTAGTATTTCTTTAATAGAATTTAGCACCCCAATTAAGCACGTACTAGCTTTTTTAATAGTACTATATGCATAATTTGGCGACGAGCGCTCTCTATATGTATCACATTTTTTTAAAATTTCAATTTTTGCTCCATGGCCCAATCCATCGATAGTGGATTACTACTGTACAAAAGTATACATTTTTTAAAAGGCTAGCGTACTGATCATCACATATATATATAGCCAGTGAAATTCTCAACCTAGAACGACGTGCATGCCATGTAGTAAACCGATCTGGAGGAAGTATAGTAAAAATGAGGTGATTTTACCCAGCGATCGGCGGGGGAGCATGGCTTGTCATGCGGTCCCACGTGTCATGATGTACCAAGGCGATGCACGTGTCCCTCTTGAGGCAAAAGCAATACTAGTACGTGGTTTGAGATGATGTCGAACCGAAGTGTGAAATAATGGTTGCTTCGTCCATCTGGGAAGGTGCGGCATTGTGATTTGACGTCTCATTGCTCAGTACTAACACTGGGCCGGTATGAGTGGGGTGCGTCCCCCTGCTGTTCTGCACTGTTATTTGGTGCTTGACATGTCGACCCGGTTGCACATGAGATGACCCCCACATCCTTTGTCAAAATAAACAACACCCTGATCAATGCATTTCACTCTTCCATGCAACGGACGGGCACCTTACTTGCTCCTACAGGTGCTTAAGCTTGCCACATAGGCATAAAGTCTGATGTGGCAAGTTAATCAAGAAGAGAGAGACTAGTTTGGTGACCCAAGGAAGAAACGGTGCTAAGCGCGTCTACCTAGGTGAAAAGACAATTTTGAGGCTATAGCTAATTAAATGAAGCAAACTTAGCAACACCATTTCATTGGAAGAGGTCACTCCTTGGCAAATGCAATAAATACTAGTACTCCCTGTGTCCCATAATATAAGAACGTTTTTGGCACTACACTAGTGTAAAAAACAATCTTATATTATGGGACGGAGGGAGTACGAAGAAAGAGATAGAGAGGAGTAAAAAAATAAACTTATAGCCAACCTTATAGCCAACCTTGTTGTAGTATGAGTGACTAAGTGATGACTATGTATGACATGCCAACATAAGATAGCCTAACGCACCGTGTTAAATCTCCAAGGGCGCGACCGCGCGAGCGACGCCACGTTCGTGGTAGGCGCGACCATGATACGGGCTGCTGGCAGCCCTTGGATCTGAGATCAAACGGTCGCATGCTTAGTTGCTAAAAATTTGCAGAATAACCCTCCAGGATAGGAATTCGCCCATTGGTCTAGAATCACGCCATGCAACCATTCGGTCTCCGATCCAAGGGCTCTCGGAAGCCTGTATCATGGGAGAATGGAAAGCCACTACCCTGCCGTTCGCACGCTGGCAGTTCGCTCCTACTCGTCTGTCACACCCTGCATTTTGTAACATTTCATTTGCAATATTAAAGCATGAAAATTTGGACCAACAAAAACTTTTGCATTATTTGGCTTTTATTTGGAGTTGGTTTTCTCTCTGTGCTTCTTTTCAAGTGCTCTTTAAAGTCAACTACTCCACCATCTATATTTAATCTCCTTGCACCAAACTCCTGCCCAATGCTCATGCCCTGTGTATAGTGCAATATAGAATTTTCTTACAAAAATAATTTGGCCAAAAAGTATTTTCTAAATTTAGTTCTCCAAAAACCCCTGAATTGAGGTTTGCACTGCAAGTACTTGATTTGGGTTATGAAAAATATTTCAAAAGGTATATTTCAATCCTATTAGGTGTAGGACTCCCATAAACCACAAAAATATAATTTTAAAAGTTGTTTTACTATTTTATTTAAAAGCTTTTTCTTAAGGCCAGAAATGGTCTTTAATAGGGAAAAATTATTTTATTGTTTTAAAAATATTTGACAAAAATTAGGGAAACTCAGTGGACATATATTTTCCATATATAAGAGTTTCAACACATGGTCATGTTCAAAATATTGGTCAAATCCCTCTATTTTTGGATATTTCAAGCTTTTGAAATATTTACAAAGGAAATATTCTCCAAAAATTCCAAGAAAATTCTATCATCTCACATATGACATACTTGATCTTGACAAGTCTCATGTCATGGAGAATAGTATAACCCCATTAAATCCCCTCAAAACCATTTCTGTCCATTTTGAAGTTTGAGCAACTTTACATTGCTAAACATGTCCAAATGTTCTCGAACTTGGTGAACATGCTCCAATGGTCTAAAAATGCATCTAGACCAAATGGCACAGGTTGGAGAAGAAGATATCTTGGTCAAAGTGCCTCAAAACCTTCTCTGACCAGAATCAAATTTGAACTACTTTGTACTACCAACTTTTTCTCCATGACCTCAACTTTTGTGAGCCTGATCACATGACTAAATAAGGCCACCACACCAAGTGGTGCATCAAGGAGAAGTGATCTACTCAAGTGGATCTACATAAATCCATTCCTGCCCATTTTTAGGGTTTGCAAAAGTTGCATTGGCAACTTTGTCCAAATAAGCTCAAAATGGGTGGAAGGCCCTAATTATATGTGGCATCTCACCCTGTGGAGTATCATGGCCAGTGGAAGTCATTAACTTGCCCAAAACATCATCAAACACCTTATGGCAGAATTTTAGAATGCTAATTCCAGCCTCTTCCACTAATCTCCTTGAGCCCATCTTTTTACCACAACCCCTCCTCGTTCCCCTCTGTCACTTGGATGCTTTTCTGCCCGAGGAAGCAATGATGAGGGAGGGGGAAACCCCATTTGTCTTGTCTGGACAGTAGCTTCCCCTCTCTCTCTCTCTACCTCCTTCTCTCCCCTCGGCCCTCCAGAGCATCCAAGGCTCACTCCTAGTTTTGCCCACACCCCCTGCAGCTTCCAGACACTAGTGGACGCGCGCGGACGCGGAAAAACCGCAGATGCCGGCCAAAGTCGCGCTCTGGAGCGCCCGGCCGGACACCGACCGTTGACGCCGCGCCTCCCGACCACCTCGAGCTTCCCCCGTGCGCCAGTCGATGCTCCTCGACATCCGCTCCACGCCAGCAGGCCGCCCACTTGCTCCCGCGCCCTCCTCTCTCTCCTGCAGCTCGCGCCAGAACGCCGCCCCGCTCGGCCAATGCTTGCGCCACTCCTGTGGCCCGCGTGCAGCTCACCCCACTCCTTCTATCTCTCCCTGGCTCCCTACACCACTCCCACGAACACCCCCGAGCTCTCCATTCCTTCTCTAACGGCCACCCGAGCCGATCTCGCGGGCACCCGTAGGCCACGCCTACGGTGGACCTCAGCCAGCCCATATAAGGCAACCCCGAGCCTCTCTTTTGCTCCCTGTCGCTCCCCATACTCCAAATCGACCTCCCGCACCACCCATTCATCTCCAGAGCCGCCCGAGCTCGAGATCGAGCTCGAGCTCCGCCGCCTCGGCTCGTCGGCGTTCGCGCGGTACAGGCCTCCTCCGCCTCCATTTCTTCTCGATCTGGAACCGCGCGGCCACGCTGATCTTTTCCCCTCTCTTTCCCACTCTTTTGCAGCCGGGAACGGCCGGATTCATCGACGCCCGAAGCACCTCCGCTGCGTGACCTCGTCGCCGGTGAACCAGGCTGCTCCAGCGACCGTCTCCACCACCACCCGAACGGCGACTCCGCCCCGAGTCCAACGGTACCACCCGCGCACCTTCCCGTGCTCTGTATCGCCGCCGGCGAGCTCGTCGTTGCCTCTGGCCGGAGGTAGACGACGACGGCCGTGGGGCCAGCCCGTCAGCCTCACGCCCTGACGGGTGGGATCCACCCGTCAGGTTTAAAACGTGCGCGCGCGCGCGACCGGTTCGCCCGTCGGCTGAAGGCGTATTTCGCCTTTACGCCTTCGACGTGGCGGCCCGCGTGGGCTGGTTTCCCCTCTGGGCCTGCTGCCCGTGGCCTCTCTGGCCCAGTGGCACAGCGCCACTTTTCTTTTTCTTTTTCTGTCCCCTTTCCAAAAATTCCACAGGGCAAAATATTTGTCCAAATGAAATATTTCCAACTCCTAAAATCTCAGAATAATCCCACCTATTTATTGATGTAACTTTCATGCACATCCATTACACCTTTTTGCTCTGTTCAAATTTAAATTCAAATTTGAACAATAAAACCTCTGTTTGAAAATCCACAACTCTGTTTTCCTAGCTCCAAATTCAAAACCAAGAATTTTCCCCTTCCTAGTTTTCCTCCTAGTATTTTACAAAAATAAGTTGACATTTTTCTGAGCACTTTGACTTTTCTGTTTTTATTATTCTCTTATTTTCCCGTTATTTTCTTGCAACGTTAGATCCGTATTTGTGAGGTAGGCGAGGAAGAAGGAGGAGCAGGGCTGAAGACTTTGAAGACCAAGCCAACCAAGGCAAGCAGCCCTTTGACCATGTCTATGAAACCCTTTTATGCATGTCATATATAGCTCTTTATTATTGTTGCATCGGAATCATGGTGAGACGGTGAACCACGTGAGTTGGTTGCCTCTGTTATTTCCTCGTTGATACTTGCATTGTGCATGGCCCTACCTTCTTATGAGGGTTATGCCGGCGGGAGTAGATAGGATGCTAAGTAGTGCTACATAAGCGGGACGGGATATGCATGGTGATGGAGACAAAGTATTTTCAAAAGACTTTTCGAAAACCCCATCGGGTGCCACTTATGCCCGAGGGAGATGATGAGATGGGTAACCACTTGATGACGAAGTGGTGTACCGAGGCAAGTGTGTGTTGTTTTTGAAAACGGATTAGATTTAAGATTTGATGACTGTCCCAACCTTACATGCACGACCACTCTACCCTTATATGGGAAAGGGCATTATTGAGTACCTAGACCGATACTAGCTTGGGGCCCGCATTACTAGTGACGGGAGAGTTGTTGGTGCGCTCTCTCGGGATGGGGTCGTGCCAGGTAGGGCGGCCATGACTGTTTTCACAGGGCACCGGACACACCGTTGGTACCCCGTGCCAGTGGTATGTGATAATTATGGGAGCAAGGCTCCACGAAAGTGTGATGTGAAATGTTGGGCACGGGGTTCTTGCCAATCAGTGGACTCCATGTTAGTGTCCTCTAGGGAAAGGTAGTGATCGGTGCTTACCGGGTACTTAAGGTATCGAGGGTCGTGGATGACACGGAAGTTCCCCGGATCTTGTGGGTAAAGTGTGCAACATCTACAGAGTGTAAAACTATTCGAATAGCCGTGTCCACGGTCAAGGACGGTTGGGTGGTGCTGCTTAAACTATGTCCAGAGTTTTCAACCATGTGTGTGTGAGCTGATAAAACTACCTGGGTCAAGTCAAAGGACTTGAAATGATTGAGCTGGGTTGGTGCCCACTCTGTTTATGTTAGATGGGTTGGTGCCCACTCTATTTATGTTGATATCTGTAGCCAGTCCTCATGGTTACTTGAACTCTCTTGATGCATGTTGCACTCAAAACTAGCTTTCTGCAAAATTTACCTATATCATGCATTGTTGTACCTTGAACCAAAACATGGGTTGCTTGCGAGTACATTCAAAGTACTCATTGGCTTGCCACTGGTTATTTAATTGACCAGGCATGGAAGAACCGGAGTTCGAAGAAGAGTTCTTTGGAGCGAACATGCGAACTAGGGCGTTTCGGTCGAGAATGCTGTAGGGTTAAGGCTGATGGCATGGGTTCTACTTATCGACGACGATTTCCGCTGCTTATGTTTCATTTGATGTTCAGCCCTTAAGGCTTTATCAATGTAAGACTTGACCATAATGGTCACAAATTGTGTAAGACGGTATGTATGGATGTAAGACTCTTGTTATTCAGCTTCTGTGTGTTCAATGAGCATTGATCTCTGGGATCACTGTACACGTGCATTCAGTGATCTCGATTTATGAGTCGGGGTCCCCACAGAGCTGGTATCAGAGCCAGGTTGACTGTAGGAAGCCTTAGTTTGCATGGACGTTAGTTAGAGTGAGACTATCCACAAGATTACCCGTATACCTATGTTTTATGATAGTATCCCAAACATAGGTCACATTCCCTCTTTTAACCCTTCCCCCTCCACTTTTGTAGATGGCCGTCGTACCCGAGGACTTCCTGACCACCGAATTTCCCGTGATTCTTGAGGATAGCCTCAGGAAGTGCCATCTCACTCGAGCCCCCACCTTCTCCTACCACGAGCACCGGATCAACAGCACCAAGAGGGAGTATCACGTGGAGGTAGTCGTGAGGGCGAACGACTCCCCGACGAGCTGGTTCTTTGAGGGACCCCAGATGGCGACACTGCTCCTCGCCGTGGAGGCTGCTGCCCTCAAGCGCCGACTTCGCCTCCGGGATCTCCTGCCAGAGATGGCAAGTGAGCCAGCCACTCGTTACCTGCCTTATCGTAAGGAAGGTGATGACGAGAGCAGCGCACCAGCCCCACCCTTGGATGAAGGACTTTCTCTCCGTTTCCAGACCTACTTCAGCTTGTGTGCCGACAGCCTGGCACAGCACCTGGCCTCGGAGTCGATGGAGCTTCGGAAGGAACTCCACGAGACCAAGGAACTCCTCCGCCTAGCTCAGATGAAGGCGGACAGGATCAAGGAGGATGGAGCACCCCCTGGACAGCCCGTTGTAGCCTATCCAGGCGGGCGACCCCCACAGGTCACGCATGCCAAGGGATCATCTCAGCCATGCCGTATGACGGCAAAGGAGTATCGAAACCTCTTCACGACGCCACCGGCGAAGCAGCGCCGTGTTCAGCTCCTCCACTCCCCCACTCCCTCAAGTGACGAAGAGACTAAGACAGATGAAGATGAGGAGGAAGACCCAGAGGAGCCAGAATACCCGACCGAGCATTCCACCACTTAGATACCGTTCAGGACTAGGATAGGCCAGTCCGTAGCCCTATGGTAGGATAGGTCGTGTACCCCTTATGCGAAGTCGAGTCCTTGTAATGGTTCATATGAAACCATGTTGCGTTGTGTTTGCTTTCAACTTGCTTTGATGAAGTCGTACTTTCCTTTGGGAACTTATGTGGCGACATCCCCATTTAGTTTTAATGCATGAGTTTGGCCCTTCGGCCCTTGTTTAACAAATTTGTGTCACACCACCCCCTTACTAGGCGTCCCATCTATATTGCTTTCCCTCATTTTATTTTCCCAATCATGAGACCTTGACCGCTCCGACAGGATGCCTGTTGTAACACGTACTGGTACCTCTACCCAGCCGCAAGAAGCCGGAGGTTCTGCTGAGGCAGGAGCCAGCCAGACCAAGCCCAAGGACAGACTCCACCACCGCCACCTCCTCCAAACATGGACATGGCTCAGCTTCTCCAAGCCTTCCGAGAGGAGCGCCAAGCCAACACTGCAGCCCTCCGGTGATTGCTCAAGCTGTCAATCGCCCCACCCGGCGGGACACGGCCATGGGCGTTCCACGCTGGTGGAGTTCAAGCATGCACCACCCACCTTCATCGAGGCTGCTGAACCCCTGGATGTAGGCAGTGGGTCCGCACCATTGAGGATCTGCTGGCACTAGTCGGATGCACCGAGGACCGTGAGAAGGTGGCGTATGCTGCCCTTGTCTCGGGAGGCTGCGAGCTTGGTGGGATGGATTCAAGGCTATGCATGCTAAGCAAAACATCACTTGGGATACCTTCAAGACAGAGTTCCGCAAGGCCCACATTCATACGGAATCATGGCCATCAAGAAGCGTGAGTTCGAGCCCTAAAGCAAGGTAGTAGCCTTGTCAAGGAGTACATCAGAAGTTCGGTGTTCTCTCAAGGTATGCCCCGAGGATGTCAAGACCGATCTTTGCCAAAAGGGGCGCTTCATGGAAGGCCTTAACCGGACTCTGCGAGACTCGCTTGTTGTGTGTGACTGCCCGACCTTTCTGATCTGGTGAACAAGGCACTCATGCTTGAGGACAAGCGGCGTGCTTTGGATGACACTCGTAAGCGCAAGATGATCGGCAAGGGTAGCTCCGGCAACGAAGCCTCATCCGTGGCAGCCAGCTCCGTCAAACCAACCTATCGGCAGCCAAGAGCTCCTGCACCCGCACCAACTATCCACCTCAGAAGTATGCCAACCCGAGCCAGCTTACAACAACCCCAATAACAATCTTGGCAAGGCGTCATCCCCAACCAAGTCACTTGCTTTGGATGTGGACAGCCAGGACACTACTCAAGTATTGCCCCAACAAGAAGCCCGGCGCCCCACGCCCCAATCGCAGAACCGGGACAAGGCCGTGGAATGCCACCAAGGAACCAAGCTCCCGCAACCTGCCCAACAACGGCAGGGTCGTGTGAATCATGTCCTGCGAGAAGAAGCCGGGAAGACCGGACGTCGTCTTTGGGTAAGTTCTTGTCAATTCAGCACCCAGAATCTGTTTTGTTTGATTACGGAGCCATGCATTCATTTGTCACCCAAAGTTTTGCATTAAAAGTGGCATGACCCTACACTCTGAATAACCCTATGGTGGTACAAACCCCGGAGTAGAGATGAGAGCCAAGATAGGATGTAAAGGAGTCGGGATTGTCATTAATGAGGTAGACTTCCTAGCAGACCTTATCATCCTAAAATCACAAGGCTTGGGCGTGATCTTGGGAATGGATTGGCTCAGCAAGCACCAAGGCTTGATAGATTGCGCCAACGGATTTGTCACTATGACCAATGACCAAGGAGTCGAAGTTAAATTTGCCTCCAACTCCTCCTCTACTCAAGCCAACCAAGTCAAGTCTCATTGAAGTTGGATTGGAGCAAGTCTTGATAGTATGCAAACACCCGATGTTTTTCCCGATGAGCTACAGGGAATGCCTCTGACCGAGACATTGAGTTCATCATCGAGCTCATACCGAGGCAGGACCCATCTATAAAGCCTTATAGAATGGGATCGGAGGAGTTAGCGAATTGAAGAAGCAGTTGGAAGAGCGGTGAGGAAGGATTTATCCGCCCTAGTGCCTCCCCTTGGGGATCACTGTTACATTTGTGGCAAGAAGGGCGGTACCATCCGCTTGTGCATTGACTACCGCTCCCTCAATGAAGTTACAATCAAGAACAAGTACCCACTTCCCAAGATTGAGGATCTGTTTGATCAACTCAATGGGGCCAAGGTGTTCTCCAAGATCGACCTCAGATCTGGGTACTACCAACTGAAAATCAGACCCCAAGATAATCCGAAGACGGCATTTGTAACCAGATATGGCCTGTATGAGTGCACGGTCATGTCCTTTGGATTGACCAATGCCCGGCTTACTTCATGTATCTCATGAATAAGGTCTTCATGGAATATTTGGACAAGTTTGTCGTTGTCTTCATTGATGACATTCTTGTCTTCTCAAAATCGGAAGAAGAGCACGAGCAACACTTGAGGATGGTCCTAGACAAGCTTCGAGAGCACCAAGCTGTATGCCAAGTTCAGCAAGTGTGAATTACGGCTGCGTGAAGTTGGATTCTTGGGTCATGTTTTAAGCGAAGAGGATTGTCGATCGACCCGCTAAGATTGAAGCCGTGGTGAATGGCAATCCCCAAGCAATGTGAAGGAAGTCGAAGCTTCCTCGGAATCGCGGGATATTACCGCAAGTTCGTTGAAGGATTCTCAAGCATTGCCCGACCCATGACTCAGCTCTTGAAGAAGGACAAGAAGTTGAATGGGCGTCGAAGTGCGAAGAGAGCTTCCAGAGTGAAGAAGAGATGACCACCGCCCGATTACAGCCACGCCAGATATACACAAGGAATTTGTGATATATTGTGATCGTCAAGAACCGCCTTTGGGAGGTGTTACGATGCAAGAAAGGCGAGTCGTAGCTTACCTTTCAAGGCAACTACGGCCTCATGAAAGAACTATGCTACTCATGACCTTGAGCTAGCAGCAGTGGTTCATGCCCTAAAGACATGGCGACATTACCTCTTGGGGAAACGATGTGAGATATACACGGATCACAAAAGTCTGAAGTATATTTTCACGCAAAGGGAATTGAACATGAGGCAGAGAAGATGGCTAGAATTGATCAAAGATTATGACCTCAGTGTTCAATACCACCCTGGAAAGGCTAATGTGGTAGCAGATGCATTAAGCAAGAAGGCTTGCTCCCTGAATGCTATGCTTAAGGACAAGCTACCCGCCTTGTATGAAGAACTTGAAAGCTTCGGGTTGGAACTGGTTGCACCAGGATTCTTGGCCAACCTCGAAGTTAAGCCTACCTTGATGGATGATATTAAGGAAGCTCAGAAGGGACACGAGAGTATTGAAGGCATCAAGAGGAAGATCAAAGCGGGCAAAGCCCCAAGATTCACAGAAGATGAGCAAGGAGTTGTGTGGTTTGGGGATCGCATTTGTGTGCCCAACAAGGTTGAGCTCAAGAATCTGATCTTGCAAGAAGCTCATGACACCCCGTATTCCATCCACCCCGGGGAACCAAGATGTATCAAGACACGAAGGAAAGATTTTGGTGGCACGGGATGAAAAGGAGATTGCCACCTATGTTGCAAAGTGTGATGTGTGCCAAAGAGTCAAGGCTGAATATCGGCGACCTGTTTGGATTACTCCAACCACTCAAGGTTCCCAAGTGGAAATGGGATAAAGTCGGGATGGATTTCATCCTTTGGACTACCTAGGTCAAACAAGGGACATGACTCCATCTGGGTCATAGTCGATCATTTGACCAAGTAGCCCATTTCATTCTGTTAAGACTACCCATGATGGCAACCGGTGGCAACTCTCTACATCAACGAATCGTAAGCCTTCATGGTGTTCCCAAGGAGATTGTGTCGGATCGAGGAACCAGTTTACCTCAAGGTTTTGGAAGAAATTCCTAGAGGCCATGGGGACCAAGTTGTCCTTGACCTTGCTTTCCACCCACAGGCATCGGAGGTCGAATGAACAGTAAATCAGATACTCGAAGACATGCTCGAGCACTGTGTCTTAGCTTATGGAGCTAAGTGGGAAGACTGCCTCCCTTTCTTGAGTTCTCTTACAACAACAGTTAGCGATCAAGCCTTGGATGGCACCATTTGAAGTGTTATCTGGCGGAAGTGCGCACACCCTCAATTGGTCGAGACCGGAGAAGGACTTGTCTTTGGGCGATATCCTTCGTGAAGTGAAGAGCAAGTCCAGCTTGTCGAGAGCATCTGAAGTCCGCCAAGTCAAGGCGGAAGAGCTCTGCTGACTCACGTCGTAAGGACATAAACTTCGGGTTGGAGACCATGTCTATCTCGGGTCACCCTCTCAAAGGAACCCAGCGCTTCCATGTCAAAGGAAAGCTCGCCCCAAGATACATTGGCCCCTTCAAGATCACGAGCAGCGAGGAGAAGTGGCTTACCGGTTGGAACTTCCACGAACTTTCCGATGTGCTGCGTGTTCCACGTGTCACAACTCGGAAGTGTCTCCAAGTTCGAGACAAGCATGATCTTTACAAGGGCGTCAATCACCAAGCTATTGACCTTGACTGATTTGACTTACCGAGAAAGGCCCATCGCATTACGGATGAAATGAGCGGCCTTTTCAAGCCGCACCATCAAGTACTTCAAGGTCAATGGAGCAACCACACTGAAACAGAAGCAACTTGGGAGCGTGAAGACTACCTTAGATCCGAGTTTCCGTATCTCTTTAAAGCCTAGTTTAGGAATCTCGGGGACGAGATTCTTGTAAGGGGGGTAGGTCTGTCACACCCTGCATTTTGTAACATTTCATTTGCAATATTAAAGAATGAAAATTTGAACCAACAAAAACTTTTGCATTATTTGGCTTTTATTTGGAGTTGGTTTTCTCTCTGTGCTTCTTTTCAAGTGCTCTTTAAAGTCAACTACTCCACCATCTATATTTCATCTCCTTGTCCCAAACTCCTGCCCAATGACCATGCCCTGTGTATAGTGCAATATAGAATTTTCTTACAAAGATAATTTGGCCAAAAAGTATTTTCTAAATTTAGTTCTCCAAAAAACCCTGAATTGAGGTTTGCACTGCAAGTACTTGATTTGGGTTATGAAAAATATTTCAAAAGGTATATTTGAATCCTATTAGGTGTAGGACTCCCATAAACCACAAAAATATAATTTTAAAAGTTGTTTTACTATTTTATTTAAAAGCTTTTTCTTAAGGCCAGAAATGGTCTTTAATAGGGAAAAATTATTTTGTTGTTTTAAAAATATTTGACAAAAATTAGGGAAACTCAGTGGAGATATATTTTCCATATATAAGAGTTTCAACACATGGTCATGTTCAAAATATTGGTCAAATCCCTCTAAAACCCTTTCTGGATATTTCAAGCTTTTGAAATATTTACAAAGGAAATATTCTCCAAAAATTCCAAGAAAATTCTATCATCTCACATATGACATACTTGATGATCTTGACAAGTCTCATGTCATGGAGAATAGTATAACCCCATTAAATCCCCTCAAAACCATTTCTGTCCATTTTGAAGTTTGAGCAACTTTACATTGCTAAACATGTCCAAATGTTCTCAAACTTGGTGAACATGCTCCAATGGTCTAAAAATGCATCTAGACCAAATGGCACAGGTTGGAGAAGAAGATATCTTGGTCAAAGTGCCTCAAAACCTTCTCTGGCCAGAATCAAATTTAAACTACTTTGTACTACCAACTTTTTCTCCATGACCTCAACTTTTGTGAGCCTGATCACACGACTAAATAAGGCCACCACACCAAGTGGTGCATCAAGGAGAAGTGATCTACTCATCTGGATCTACATAAATCCATCCCTGCCCATTTTTAGGGTTTGCAAAAGTTGCATTGGCAACTTTGTCCAAATAAGCTCAAAATGGGTTGAAGGCCCTAATTATATGTGGCATCTCACCCTGTGGAGTATCATGGCCAGTGGAAGTCATTAACTTGCCCAAAACATCATCAAACACCTTCTGGCAGAATTTTAGAATGCTAATTCCAGCCCCTTCCACTAATCTCCTCGAGCCCATCTTTTTACCACAACCCCTCCTCGTTCCCCTCTGTCACTTGGATGCTTTTCTGCCCGAGGAAGCAATGATGAGGGAGGGGGAAACCCCATTTGTCTTCTCTGGATAGCAGCTTCCCCTCTCTCTCTACCTCCTTCTCTCCCCTCGGCCCTCCAAAGCATCCAAGGCTCACTCCTAGTTTTGCCCACACCCCCTGCAGCTTCCAGACACTAGTGGGCCTTGTGACGCGAAAAACCACGGATGCCGGCCAAAGTCGCGCTCTGGAGCGCCCGGCCGGACACCGACCGTTGACGCCGCGCCTCCCGACCACCACGAGCTTCCCCCGCGCGCCAGTCGATGCTCCTCGACGTCCGCTCCACGCCAGCAGGCCGCCCACTTGCTCCCGCGCCCTCCTCTCTCTCCTGCAGCTCGCACTAGAACGCCGCCCTGCTCGGCCAATGCTTGCGCCACTCCTGTGGCCCGCGTGCAACTCGCCCCACTCCTTCTCTCTCTCCCTGGCACCCTACACCACTCCTACGAACACCCCTGAGCTCTCCATTCCTTCTCTAACGGCCACCCGAGCCGATCTCGCAGGCACCCGTAGGCCACGCCTACGGTGGACCTCGGCCAGCCCATATAAGGCAACCCCGAGCCTCTCTTTTGCTCCCCGTCGCTCCCCCATACTCCAAATCGACCTCCCGCACCACCCATTCATCTCCAGAGCCGCCCGAGCTCGAGATCGAGCTCGAGCTCCGCCGCCTCGGCTCGTCGGCGTTCATGTGATGCAGGCCTCCTCCGCCTCCATTTCTTCTCGATCTGGAACCGCGCGGCCACGCTGATCTTTTCCCCTCTCTTTCCCACTCTTTTGCAGCCGGGAACGGCCGGATTCATCGACGCCCGAAGCACCTCCGCCGCGTGATCTTGTCGCCGGCAAACCAGGCTGCTCCGGCGACCGTCTCCACCACCACCTGAACGGCGACTCCGCCCCGAGTCCAACGGTACCACCCGCGCACCTTCCCGTGCTCTATATCACCGCCAGCGAGCTCGTCGTTGCCTCTGGCTGGAGGTAGACGACGACGTCCGTGGAGCCAGCCCGTCGACCTCACGCATACGGCGGGTGGGATCCACCGTCGAGGTTTAAAAGCGTCTGCAAGCCACCTGTTCGCCCGTCGGCTGAAGGCGTATTTCGCCTTTACACCTTCGACGTGGCGGCCCGCGTGGGCTGGTTTCCCCTCTGGGCCTGCTGCCCGTGGCCTCTTTGGCCCAGTGGCACAGCGCCACTTTTCTTTTTCTTTTCTGTCCCCTTTCCAAAAATTCCACAGGGCAAAATATTTGTCCAAATGGAATATTTCCAACTCCTAAAATCTCAGAATAATCCCACCTATTTATTGATGTAACTTTCATGCACATCCATTACACCTTTTTGCACTGTTCAAATTTAAATTCAAATTTAAACAATAAAACCTCTGTTTGAAAATCCACAACTCTGTTTCCCTAGCTCCAAATTCAAAACCAAGAATTTTCCCCTTCCTAGTTTTCCTCCTAGTATTTTACAAAAATAAGTTGACATTTTTCTGAGCACTTTGACTTTTCTGTTTTTTATTATTGTCTTATTTTCCCGTTATTTTCTTGCAACGTTAGATCCCGTATTTGACGAGGTAGCTGAGGAAGAAGGAGGAGCAGGGCCTGAATACTTTGAAGACCAAGCCAACCAAGGCAAGCAGCCCTTTGACCATGTCTATGAAACCCTTTTTATGCATGTCATATATAGCTCTTTATTATTGTTGCATCGGAATCATGGTGAGAAGGTGAACCACGTGAGTTGGTTGCCTCTATTATTTCCTCGTTAATACTTGCATTGTGCATGGCCCTACCTTCTTATGAGGGTTATGCCGGTGGGAGTAGATATGATGCTAAGTAGTGCTACGCAAAAAGGGACGGGGATATGCATGGTGATGGAGACAAAGTATTTTCAAAAGACTTTTCGAAAACCCCATCGGGTGCCACTTATGCCCGAGGGAGATGATGAGATGGGTAACCACTTGATGACGAAGTGGTGTACCAAGGCAAGTGTGTGTTGTTTTCGAAAACGGATTAGATTTAAGATTTGATGACTGTCCCAACCTCACATGCGTGACCACTCTACCCTTATATGGGAAAGGGCATTATTGAGTACCTAGACCGATACTAGCTTGGGTCCCGCATTACTAGTGACGGGAGAGTTGTTGGTGCGCTCTCTCGGGACAGGGTCATGCCAGGTAGGGCGGCCATGACTGTTTTCACAGGGCACCGGACACACCGTTGGTACCCCGTGCCAGTGGTATGTGATAAATATGGGAGCAAGGCTCCACGAAAGTGTGATGTGAAATGTTGGGCACGGGGTTCTTGCCAATCAGTGGACTCCATGTTAGTGTCGTCTAGGGAAAGGTAGTGATCGGTGCTTACCCGGTACTTAAGGTATCATGGTCGTGGATGACACGAAAGTTCCCGGATCTTGTGGGTAAAGTGTGCAACCTCTGCGAGTGTAAAACTATTCAAATAGCCGTGTCCACGGTCAAGGATGGTTAGGCGGTCTTTGCTTAAACTATGTCCAGAGTTTTCAACCGTGTGTGTGTGAGCTGATAAAACTACCTGGGTCAAGTCAAAGGACTTGAAATGATTGAGCTGGGTTGGTGCCCACTCTGTTTATGTTAGATGGGTTGGTGCCCACTCTATTTATGTTGATATCTGTAACCAGTCCTCATGGTTACTTGAACTCTCTTGATGCATGCTTTATATAGATGTTGAACATGTCATTGCACTCAAAACTAGCTTTCTGCAAAATTTACCTATAGCATGCATTGTTGTACCTTGAACCAAAACATGGGTTGCTTGCGAGTACATTCAAAGTACTCATTGGCTTGCCACTGGTTATTTAATTGACCAGGCATGGAAGAACCGGAGTTCGAAGAAGAGTTCTTTGGAGACGAACATGCGAACTAGGACGTTTCCCAGTCAGAATGCCTGTAGGGTTAAGGCTGATGGCATGGGTTCTACTTATCGACGACGATTTCCGCTGCCTATGTTTCATTTGATGCTCAGCCCTTAAGGCTTTATCAATGTAAGACTTGACCATAGTGGTCACAAATTTTGTAAGACGGTATGTATGGATGTAAGACTCTTGTTATTCAGCTTCTGTGTGTTCAATGAGCATTGATCTCTGGGATCACTGTACACGTGCATTCGGTGATCTCGACTTATGAGTCAGGGTCCCCACATCGTCCCCGCACGTCCTTTAATACTATGGCGGTTCGCTCCTAGTTGTCCCGTCCATTCACATTACGGTAGTTCCACTAATCCTAACCCTCCTCCCAAATCCGTGGCGTCCCAAATCTCCCCGATCGGTGGTGAGTACAAGGTTATAACCATCACCGGCGATGAGTTCGATGTCATCTACACCCGTTCTTCCGCGACGATGAAAGGATGCCTTTCTCGCTTCAGACGCATGTTCGAAGACTCACATGATGAGTGGGTCGTGGAGCTAGATGTTGAGTACACCACAGTCGTGGGATGAGAGCAGGATCTAAAGGACGAAGAGAGGAAGAAGCCCGCCGTGATCCAGGTTTGCGTGCATGACTTATGCTTGGTCTACCACATATGCCATGCCGATGTTGAGTGCCAGGATTTTAAGGACTTCCTCGAGAGCAACCTAGTCAAATTCGTTATTGTAGACTTTGGTAACGACAAAGAAGTCCTGCATCGGATAGGCCTCCTTGTAGGCAACACCTTCGACCTCCAAAAGAATCGGCTAGTGTCCTCTCGTCAGCCTTCAATGCTGACCCTGACAGGAGCCATGGTTCATCCTTCGTACGGAAACTAGAGAAACCTCCATACACGTTTCATCATCATGCATGGCAGCGGAATGTACTAGATATAGACCACATCCAGTACGCTGCAGTGGATGGCTACCTTTGTTTCAATATCTACAAGGGTTGGATGAAGAGCAACAGCCAAGTTGGCGGTTCAAGCAAAGAAGTATCGGCCAAGAGGAAGAGGGACAAGGATGAAGTCGAGGACATGGACGAGGACTCCGAGTAAGGTGGCAGTGGCGGTTCAAGCAAAGAAGTAAGGTGGCGGTTCAAGCAATGAAGTGTCTACCGGAATAGTTGCAAAGTATAATTTCAGGTGTGCTTTATTTAATTTGAGGGGTGTGTTGTGCTGAGCCCCCAGCAGAACTATGTTATGTTTCTTCTTGTTACTTTAACTCTTCAGTAAGTACATACTAGTATTTCTTACATTTCATCTTTTCGTTGGTATAGTACTACCACTCGTTTATTCACATTATATACATACAATATATATGGCCAACATCATATAGCCAGCAGTTTAGTTGTCAAAGAATTTCAAGGTGCTTAGTTTTGTCAAAGAATTCGGGTGCTTAGTTTTATTTGAGGGTGGGTTGTCTTTGGACACCATTATTGTGACTAGCCTTTTTAATAGTACTATATGCATAACTTGGCGACGGCGCTCTCTATATGTACCACCTTTTTTAATTTCAAGTTTTGCTCCATGGCGCAATCCATCGACTCTTGCTGTACAAAAGTATACATTTTTTGAAAGGCTAGAGGCGGGCAGTCTAGCTTAGTCGGTTTCACGAGGCGAGGGCCTTTGTGATTTGACGACTCATTCTTGTTGGAAGCGGGGCCTTGTGATTTATTGCTTTCGTATAAATGCGCTTGACGACGATCGAGGAGGAGCAAAGAACCGTGCGGTATACTCAAGTTTTCCACTGGAGTAGTACTGTGATGGAGGAGCACGAAACACGGCAGCCCAGTGCCATATGGCGATAAAAATGATCTATTTTGCTAATCATCTCATTGTTAGCATTGTTCTATTCATTCCCTCAAAAAACAAAAACCATTGTTCAATTCATGCCTCGCAGAGAATGTGACACGTGCGGCGAAACACCCAAAGCAAAAGATGAAACACAGCAGCAAAAGAAGAAGGAAGATTATCACCCAAAATGATCTAATTCGCCGCGGAGTCGTAACTGCTTCTTCATCACCTCCACGACCTCCATCTCCTTGCTCATCTCCTCCGCCATCTTCTTCATTCTGTCCATGATGCGGGATTTCTCGACGCAAGCCTTCATCATCTGTTCCACGGACGCATTATGTACCTTGGCAGCAGCCGGGTGCTCGATCGCGAGCCGCCAACTCCTCATACATTCCATGGCGAGGGCTGCAGCATCTTCATCGAGGAACTACTATTCTCATGCAGCTTCTTCCAGCCGGCGTTCTTCTCATTCAACAGGTCGATCTCGTGGCAAAGCTTCGCCTTGTCCTCCTGAAGTCGAAGGATTTCGCCGGTTGCCTTCTTCTCCAAGGCAATGCTCTTCTTCAGCAGCATCACCAAGCCGGCGGTCAACTCCCCCTTCTGATTGAGCTCAGCGGGCATGTCGTCGAGGCTCTCTTTCAGCAACTCCGTCAAGCCTTGGATGAACTCCTTCTGCTTATTGACGTGCTTATTGAGCTGATCGGGCATGCCGTCGAGGGCTAACGACTCCAGCTCCGCCGGCTCGGCATGTTCGCCTCCGCGGCTAGGGCGCTCCTGGGCGCCCGTGAGAGATCTTTCGAGGTCTCTGTGTGGCGGCGAGCCCTCTTTTTTTTCCGCAGCCTTGGTTGCCGCTCACTTGTTATGAGTAGTTCTCGACCTAGAGCTCTGCTCACCGGCCATGGCAACGATGGACGAAGAAGAAGCACTTATGAGGAGGAAAGGTAGAGTAATTTTCGGTTAGGTAGTTCCCCTTTTTATAACCTAAGTACTAGCACTAGTAGTACTAATACCTGCATAGTGGGAACATGTTCAGGTTTGGTACGTAGTACTAGTAGGTGTGGTCAGGCTTTCGAATGTGATGGGAACAAGGTAAAGATTAATTGATGGTTTTGGTTTCAAGGCCTGAAACGGCTCCCGATGAGTATAGTGGAACATAAATTTCAAGTAGACTACACTGCTCAAATCGTAAATATTATATTCTTGTCAAAAATTGGCACAAAATCGAAGGAGACCAATGGAAGTACTACTAGCAACCCACGATTTAACTACTCGCATGCGCTTATGATGGAGTAATAATGTCTTTCTTCCGCCCTCCGTCCACTCAATTTGCATCTGTTGTATTGATTGACCATCAATGAAGTGAACGACTTTACGCGTCAAATTATCACATGGGGTGGATCTTGGTATAAAATTGCATCCGCCCGTGTACCAGCGTGTGCGTGCGAGGAATGAGTGCGTGCGTGGCGTGCGTGCACATCTTAAACCGTGCATGTACCGCCGGTATGGCTCGGGGAGGGCAGTACATTCTTACGGAACCAGCAAGACGTCATTGTGATCAATCCACGCAAGGAGGTCGCGACAACGCCTCCACATGTGCCACGTGGCTTCATGAACTGTAGAGAGACACGTGTAGCGTGCCATTGGTATTCTAATTTCGTGTTTTGCACATACTCGAAGTACTAGTAATTTACACGTGCATTGCACGCATTAGATTTTGCAACCAAATTATGAATAAATACCACACTATAGCATGTAAGCTCTTAGTCATATATGCGTGATGTATCCCTTCGTTTAATTCTTATAGTTCTTCTCATTCAAAATCAAATTAGTTTTTATAAAAAAGCTAAGAACGCATGAATAGGAAAAACATGGGATTATAGTGGAATGTCGTATTGAATCCTACAGGATTATACGAGTGTTTGATTGTGCATAGAAAAAACGCAGAATTCTTTCAAAGAGGTTTGAGTGGATGGGATGTTTCCTATGAAATCTAGTGCAAATGAATCATATGGAAAAATTCCTATGGTTTACAATCCTACGAATCAAACAACCAAGATAGGAAAAATTCCTAATGATTAGAATCCTCCAAAGTTCCTTTGAGAGTCCTTTGAATCAAAGAAGCCCTTAATCTATTTTATGATTCATGGAATTGTGCGTTGTAAAGCATAAAGTAAAAACAAATAATGACAATTCAACTAGAAAAAAAGTTTGGGCAGTTACGATACGGAAGATTCTAGAACAAAAGAGAACCACTGTTGTTTTGAGGTTTGTGCATTATGCTTAAGTTCAACCATGGAGTCTGCTAGATTGTACATATGGCAAAATCTGGTGGGGGGCTAGAAGATGGTGCGAGGGGCCGAGTGGAGGGAGACTATGAAGGAATGTACAAGTGCGAGATCGATATTTAGAGAGAGGGGGCAAACACGTGCGCTATTGCACGCAGTGGCGGAGCCATGAAAAAAAATGAGCTAGGGGGGCAAGCATTGCTAATCCTTTACGAGGAGGGTCAATTCATGAAATTAAACCTTTTGTAGCAGTAATTGTCTAATGATCACATTCATATTAGCCTCGATATATAGTGATGTTAGGGGGGCAGTGCCCTTACTGCCCCTTGTCTTCGCCATTGTGCACGCATCTGAGAGATGAAGCGGAAGGCATGGATGATGAGAGGGAGGCGTTGGATATATATTTATTGTGGGTGTATTAGCTATTTATGTTAATCCTATATAGAGAGGTATAGATTGATCGATGTGGACGTGGGAGAGGTATAGATTGATCGATGTGGATGTGGGAAAGAGGGTGATACCTCACTGGATATATCGATTGATCGGTTTGTGTGGAAAACTATGAAAGACCTAGCTATATACACACATACATAGAGGAACATTGATTGTTGCGCATGCACGCGTGAGAGATAAAGAATGCCCAGTATGAGGGAGAGGGGGATGTGTGTGGGTGTGTGCCTTCATGGGAGACCGACCTGAAGAAAAAGATTGCATGCATGCGATAGATAATACCGACTGGTAGTGTGTGTGTGCATGCATGCACGAGAGAAAGTTAGTGGTACAATTATAAAGAGAAGACTACTGTGTGGGTGTAAAAGAATGGGTGAGGTCATAATCAATGTAAAGTTGAATTCAAATATTTGAATAAGAGATCCTGATGTTTGAAACCCATGCATGCATGAATATAATGGAGATCTGCGCGGTGTGCTTTGGAAACGAGAATGTTGTAATGTATACACATTGAACAAGGTTAGACTGATTTGAATTTGAGATACCGATGCCAGACATCATTTTCCCATGTCGCATCCGTGCATGTAATTGGAGATGATGGGCGGCTTTCGCATCACATATCTATATCTATACCCCTATATATATATATATTATATTATATTTTTTTTTATTGTGAGCGGCTAACTTTAACTTTGAAAGATGGTCGTTGGATGAGGCGAATCCGAAGGTCCAAAGATGGCAAATTTTAGCACTATTGGCTGTTGGATATCATCTAGATTCCACCAGATTTCGCCACATGTATAATCTAGAAGACTCCATGGTTGAACTTAAGCATAATGCACAAACATCAAAACACAAGCACTTCTTATTTGTTCTAGAATCTTCCGTATCATAATTGCCCAAATGTTTTTCTACATGATTTGCCATTATTTGTTTTTACTTTGTCTTACAACGCACAATTCCATGAATCTTAAAATAGATTAGCTTTCTTATAAAAACTAGATGATTTTGAATGAAATGAACTATAAGAATTAAACGAACATATACATCATGCATATATGACTCAAAGCTTGCATGCTATAATGTGGTATTTATTCATAATTTGGTTGCCAAATCTCATGCGTGCAATGCACGTGTACCTTACTCTAGTCTAAATGGTGTTTGTGTGTGTGTTGTGCGTGTTGAGGTGCAAATTGTCTTTTTTTGGGTACACGTTAAGCTTGTTCTTCCGAAATTTCAAGCCGTGCCTTGTTATGCTGAAAATTGAAGCTAGCGTCTCTGTCTATCGTGCTGCGAAACTCCCGCCTCTTCAACCCGCGCCTTGTTAGCCCGAAATATTTAAGATATATCTTTGTCTCGTTGTGCTCCGACAACTCCCTCCATCTCAACCCGCGCCTTGCTATTCCGAAATTACAACGCGCGCGAAAACTCCCACCTCCTGTGAAATCCTGACACGTGAAATGCCCGTGGTACCCCTGAATTGAAAGAACCGCCTCAAATCGGTGGGGGGTACTTCTGTAACTTACCCCACATTTCGGACAAGCGCGTCTCTAAGCCATGGTTCCCTACTGCCATCCCATCCGCCCACCCATTCGTACACCGAGGCCGCGAAAACCCGCGATGAAACCCCACACCCTGCTCCGTCCGCCACCCAGTTGGAGCTTCTTCCCCGACGACGTCGTCCACAGCAACACCTCGACGTCCCTCATCCATCATACCGGATGAGGATCTGTCGTCGATCTCATCGTCCTATTGGTTTAGCCACCCCGTCCTCCACCTCCAAGGAGCTGCCTCGACGTTCCCCTCGTCTTTCACGCCACCTCCATTCCCACACCACCGTCTTCACCTGCACCACCGGAAGAGCATCATCATCACCGTTTCCTCGGATGAAGCTGCAGCCTAATCGGCGCCACCAAAGAGGTTGTACACTAATCGCCGCATTTCCTTCTTGATTCGATCTCACGGTGCTGCCAGCGCTCGGTCCCGAGCCGACACGGCACGGCTCCATCCACGGTGGCGTCGCCGGCCACTTCCTCCACGGCGTCGCTCCCTCGGCGGCGACGTCCACATAAGTAGGAGCTGCTGCTGCTTTAGCTCTCGCTCGCGCTACTGCTCTGCTCTTGCTCTCGGTCCCCTACCTGGTTTGCTCTTGCTATTGCTCTTGCTCGCGCTGCTGCTCTCGCTCTTTCTCTTGCTTGTGATGCTGCTCCGATTTGGCTACACTTCAGTCGACTGAATCGACTTTTGGTTCAGTCAATTTCCAAGGGGTAGGCTCGCCGGGGTGAAGGAAGAACCAGCCACAGCGGGGAGGGGGGCTCGCCAGAGAGGTACCCCACTATATATCTTAGGGTTCAGGATGGGGGCGGTGGTCGCCGGCTGTCGTGGATTTGTCACGGCAGATGTCCTAGTGAAAGGGCTTAGTCGTGGAGCCATCGCTACGAGTTTACTTGAAGGGGTTAAAGCGGACACAAAGACACAAGGGTTTATACTAGTTCGGCCCCTTCGATGAAGGTAAAAGCCTAGGTCTAGTTGTGATGGAATTGATGTGGTCTCGATGGCTAGGGAGCAAAACAAGCTTCGCCTAGGCTCTCGTTGTGGTTGTCAGTCCTTGAACCGTCGCCGAGTCGCCCCCTTATATACACGGGTGACGCCCGTCGGTTCATAGAGTCCCAACCGGTTCATACTCGTATCCCGGTTGGTATCTCTCTATTCCTAACTTACAATACAAGTTATACATCAGGCCGGTTTACAGCTACAAGTTCTAAACCGACTACAGGCCTTGGGCCTTTCTCTGTTTATACCACCTACATAGTTAACCCGGCCCAGGCTGGCCGGTTTACACCTAGTTGTAATATCCCCAACATTAGGCCCCAGATTGATTTGGACTGGTTCATGTCAATCCTTCACAAAACTTTTATCTTGGACATCTTCCAGTGATTGGTAAACCGCCGTGTCATCACCACTTCTGGTTACTGTAAACCGGCATGACGTCATCCTGTAATTTTATCATTTATAACGCCTTCTTTAAACGGCAGTTCCTGGATCCGCGCGCTTGACCTAGCTTTGTTGCTGTATAAATAGGACCGAAGGGTCATTTCTTTCTTTTCCTTCGTCCTCTCTTCTTCATCTTCCTCGCGCCGCTGGTCTTGGAGCTCCGCCACCGTCAGAGACTTCCGCCTCGCCCTAGGCCCTTTGCATCAACTGATCGTGCGAGCATTGCGGCCTCTTTCGCGTCTTCTCCGTTCCCGGTAAGCTTCTTCCCCTTCTTGACCTAGATCTGTTCTTTAGGGTTCCAGCTTCATGCTGTGTTCTTCGTGCGTTCACATCTGTTCTTCTGACTTTGAATGATTCCATGAACCTGTGCTGCATTTTAATAGTGATTCCTGCACATCCGCTGTAGTCTCTCATCCAAGCCCATAGATCTTCCGCATATATATCTGCTCCATAGTTTATTTCTGTTTTTGTCTTACTCCTCGAAATATTTTCTGTTTTCTGTAAGCTCGCGTTTGATCCGCAGCCATCATAGGATCTTTGTGAAACTTGTTTCTGCATACTTAGTTATCCATAGCTTCAATTGCTTCCAAAGCCTAGATTAGGCGGTTTAACTTACCACAGGAAAAGACTGCTGAACCGGCACATATATATCATTAGTCCCCTTGTTGAACCGCCAAAATCCACCTGATATTACATCGCAGGAAACCGGTTTATAGACACTGCCTCCGGTTTATCATAACTTAGATCAACACCTTGTACCAAGCATGCTCTTGAACCGGATCAATTATTTCTTGTAGATCTTATCATGGCCAAACAAGTGTATGAATGCAACTGGGTTCCTTCTCGCGTCACCGAGTCACAGCTGAATGATCTAGTCTCGATTGGCGCTTTAGATGATAAAGATACAGTCCACTGGAGGGTCCCTGGAGAGGAATGTCCTCCCACACCCAAGGAAGGAGAAGTTGTGGTCTTCGCAGATCACCTGGCCCGGGGCTTTAAACCGCCAGGTTCAAAATTTTATAGGGACGTGTTAGCCAATTTTCAACTCCGTCCCAGGATATTGGCCCCAACTCCGTCACCAATTTATGCCACTTTCAAGTACTGTCTGAAGTATATCTTGAAGAAGAACCTTCTGTTGAACTGTTTAGAGATCTCTTTCATCTAAACCGTCGCACTGAATTCACCGACGGTCCCAATACTAAATTGGGTGGCATGGCTATTCAAAAGAGGAAGGAGATCACTTATCCCCACGTGAAACTTCATACTCACCCCAAGGAGTGGAATGCGACTTGGTTTTATTGCAAAGTTACTTCTCCTGAAGGCGAAAATCCCTTACCTGGCTTCCGTCCAGAACGGCTCAGCAACACTCACCCTTTTCCACAGAGGCTAAGTGCCAAAGAAAGAAGTAAATACGCTCGCAATCTGTCCAAACTCCGGGCCTTTATGGCCAGCGGTTTAACGAGAATAGACCTTGCTGCGCTGCTGGATATCATGGAGTATCTGCCTCGAGCGGCGCCCGGTTTGACGTGCAAATATACTGGTAATGTCGATGACCCACTCCGACACATAAAAATTCAACTCTCCGACGAAGAAGTCACAGACTCGGTAAAGAAGATGCTGAATGAACCGGAGCATCTTTGTGCTCAAACCGGTCTATCTCCTTACTGTGCCACCAACAAACCGCCAGTGGTAAGCTTCTAGTTACTCCATCATAAAACCTGTTGCCGCTTTATGTGTCTGACATTTAACTACTTCTGACCCAGGGTGATAATCCGTTTTGGAGCAAGAAACTTTCACAAGATAAAGCGGAGAAAAGAGGGCGGCCAACCCGGCCCAAGACCAAAGTTGTCAAGAAACTAGCTCATAAGAGAAAGACCACTGCTTCATCTGAACCAGCCATTGACGATGATGTGGGTAATCCGGATCTTGAGGTAGAACTTGATTCTCTTGGCTTGCTTTTTACACGCCTTATATATGATGATGCTTGTCAGGACGACGCTGAGGCCAGCAATGCAGGATTCGATGAGGTAACTATTTTCTCTTCCGATTCAGAAAATTTGCCTTTGCGTAAATTTCGCCAGGCAAACTAGACAGTTAATTTTTCTCACCCTCTTGCTTATTTGGATCCCAAATTTCTTATGAAGACGCAGTAACATGAGGCTCGCCGCATAACCCGGCACAGTGGTCAGGTAGTTACCTCTGCCGGTTTACCAAACAGCCCGGTTCGAAAGCGCCGCTCTGAGGTCTCCGACCTTTTTATTGCTTTAAATTCTAAAGCGGGTTTCTTCCGTCAACCTCTTAATCCGTCCGACTCCGATTATCAGGTCACTTCCCATTCATCCTCTGGTGAATCATCGGCCACTCAGTTACCACCATTGAAGATAGCCGCCGGGTAAGCCAATCCGACCATATGCTCCTAATATATTGTGTAATGGTTTATGCTTTTCCCTAACTCTTTGTCTCTTAGAACCAAACCGAAACCCAGCAAGAAGGCCCGTTTGGATAAAACGGCTGAAGAAGATGCCGCCTCAGATCATGAGAGAGCACCAGACCTTGAAAATTTTGCCTCTGAAGACATTCCCAATGATCCTCCGCTACAAGATCTTGTTATTCGAAGAGGCACATTAACACTTCAATCTCTGCGATCCACCTGCCACCACAATCCGGTTTGATAAATCCCGATCCTGGCGACAAAGCGGCCGTGCCCACACAATCTGTCGAGTCCAAAGATGATGGCGTTGTGATTCTTGGTATGGGCCGTTACGAACCGGGAATCCTGCAACTTTAACCGGGCACCTTGTAAAGAAGATTTTTCCGCTTTGAATAAAGGAAAATGGGATGTTGAACTGGAGACATATGCTGCTCTGAGCGCCCAAGACCTTCATTCTGGCTATTTAAACCGGCTTTACACTAGCCATGATTATGAAGCTGGCCTGGTCAAGTTAATGAGGGACAAGTTTGAGGTAACCTACTCTTTTACTTACTGTCATTATGTCAGTCCTTCTAGCCCCCAAGGGCCGGTTTGTAATCTTGATCAAACCGGGACTTGAATATATTCCTTAACAACTTTGAAATCCACCTGCATAGCCCCCAAGGGCCGGTTTAACTTTGCATACTTAAACCAGGGCTTCAATAAAAACTGCCTTTGGAAACATACGTAGATCAAATAGCCATTAGCCCCCAAGTGCCAAGTTGAATACTTGTATTGAGCTTGGCACTGTGCCATCTAGCAGTAATATAAAAATCGAAGGTGCATTAGCCCCCAAGTGTCAAGCATATAACTTTGTTGTGTGGTTGAGACTTTGACTTTCTTGAACTGCTTGTGAAAATACTATCTATATGCAGGCTGAGGTGAAAATCAAGGGGGACCGGATTGCCGATTTAGAAGAGGCGTTGAAAACCCAGCAGGCCGAAACAGAGAAGGCCAAGAAAGAATTAACCAGTGCCTTGAACGCCACTGAACAATTGAAGGAAGGCTTCAAGAAAGAACAGGCTGATTGGGCCACTGAGAAGGCCAATTTAGTCAAACGAGCAGAAAACGCTGAAGCTGTCCTTAAACCGGTGGTAGATGATCTGACAGCCGTAAAGCGGCAAGTACACTCCATGACCGCGGCAATCTTTGGTAAGATCCTTTGAACAGTTGTGATGTTTTGAACCTGCTGTAGTATAAATCCGGTTTGAGACTAACTCTTTATTGTTGTAGGCACACGCATTGGGCACTTAGGAAACGATGTGCGGAAGAAAGCGAAGGCTGTCTACACCTTAGTAGAACAGCTATATCCGAGCCCCAGTATCATCACCACAGCCTCGCACAATAACCCAGCACCTTCCTTAATCCAAGATACTCTGAACAGGTTGTCCATGCTTCCTGCCCGGATTGAGGAGGTGAAAAAATCTGCTACCCGAACCGGAGCTATTAATGCTTTGATCCGAGCCAAGGCATGGGTACAGATTTTGACCACGTGGAAGCAGCTCAAGGCTACCCGGTGTGAAGGAAGATGGTTCTCGATTTTAATGAAGAGGATTTCTGGGCAATAAACCGTGCGGTCGCCCTCTGGCTTGTCAAGCGGCGAAGAAGCGATTTGGAGCATTATCAAGCACAATACAATGACCGAACAAGTGAGTGCTGCCCCAACTTTTGAAGCGGAAAATCTGATCCCTCAATCCGTAAGCATACTTACGCTCCTGATATTGAACCGTCTTGCCTGATCCATGAAGAGGCTGTTTTCCAAGCGTTAATGGGAATCGACTGGTCCACTGTTGATTTCCAGCCAATGGGTAGAGACCAGGAGGCTGAAGAGGCGGAGGATGAAGAGCAGGCTTGAACCGGAAGCCGGTTTAAATAGCTGTCGTTGACGGCTGTCCCAAAAGCACAATGATCTTATTTGGGCTCCGTGTTGCCTTGTAATAGCTTAGTTAATACTTTTATCTTGAATATGCCTTCGTGCATAAGTACTGAAGCTTTTGCTCGATTCGTACCTCCTGCAATCAGAAAAAATTTGAACTTCGGTGGCGGTTATACCGCCAGCCGGTTTATGATGTTGAATATATGTATCAGTAATACAACAAATATGCCATGTCTGGGCATGAAGCTGGCGTAGCCAAGTTTTAAAACGGAGGCCTGTAAAAACCAGTACCGTCGGTATAGCGGGGAGAGAACAACTCCCATATAAACCGTGCTGAATCAGCACAAGCCCCCTTGTTATTCAATGATGATAACAAGAAAAATGGTAAACCGAGTAAATAACCTCTGGATTAAGATTTAACCGTGTTCTGTCAATTTGTAATTGACAGCTGAACCGGATGAAACCGTTGTCGGTTTAAAAAACGCAACAAAAAAAATCGAATACCAATTATGAAAAAATATGGAAACAGAGGCAACAACTTTTTGCAAAAGAAAAGATATACTGAGCTGGTCAGATGGCATTACCATGGCCAGACGCAACCAAGCTCCCCGAAGGCGTAGCGATGGTGCCAGTCGGCCAGGTCCCCAAAAGACTCATGGCATTACGCCGGCCAAGTGGCATGACATTGGTTCGGGTTCGACCAAGCCCCCAAATGACTCTAAGGCCTATAGGCCGACCAAGAGGCGTGACCGGTTCAGACTTGACCATGTCCCCAAGTGATCTGGTGGCTTTCGCCTATCAAGAGTTGTTGCATTGGTTCGGACACGACCAAGCCCCCAAGTGATATATAAAAACAAATGTCAAGGGGTAAACCGGAGGCCGTTTTAAAAACAGAGTCACTCCATGTAACCACGCATGATGAGAAAGACAGAGACCCCGCTTTAGCTGAGGCTCCGGTTTTATTATGTCGAAGATAATATATATATTGTCATGATATGTACATAAATAGAGCCGATGGCTCAAGTGTAGTAAGGCCGAAGAAGAGCTATGTTCCACGGCCTGTTGGTCTCCTCCTCTGATGTGCGTGAGTCTTGATGCTCTCGAATATCAATCAGATAGTATGATCCGTTATGTAGATTCTTCTCGACCACAAAGGTCCTTCCCAAAGGCGGGGATAACTTGTGCATATCTGTCTGGTCTTGGATGAGCCGAAGCACCAAATCTCCTTCTTGAAAGGTTCTAGTTTTAACCCGGCGACTGTGATAACACCGAAGATCTTGCTGGTAAATCGCCGAACGGGCAGCCGCCATATCACGCTCTTCATCCAACAGGTCCAAAGCATCTTTCCGTGCCGTCTCATTGTCCGCTTCAACATAAGCCGCCACACGAGGCGAGTCGTGCGGATATCATTGGGAGAAGCGCCTCTGCTCCATAGACCATAAAGAACGGTGTATATCCAGTGGACCGGTTTGGCGTAGTATTGATACTCCATAGCATAGATGGCATCTCTTCAACCCAGCATCCTGGTGTCCTCTGCAACGGAACCATAAGCCGGGGTTTGATGCCTCGTAAGATCTCTTGATTAGCTCGTTACGCTTTGTCCGTTGGGTGGGGTGAGCCACTGACGACACGTCAAGCCGGATGTGCTCACGTTCACAGAACTCTTTCATAGCACCCTTGGATAAATTGGTACCATTGTCAGTAATGATACTATGTGGAAAGCCAAACCGGAAGATCACCTTTTGATGAAGCGCACTACATTGCTGCATCACACTTGGCTTGTGAGCTCGCTTCAAGCCACTTGGTAAATTTGTCTACTGCCACCAAAAGGTGGGTCTTCTTATCCTTGGATCGTTTAAAAGGTCCAACCATATCCAGCCCCCAAGTTGCAAACGGCCACGTTATTGGGATCATCCTCAACTCTTGTGCCGGTACATGAGCACGCCGTGAAAATTTCTGGCATCCATCACACCGTTTAACCAAGTCCTCCGCATCAGCATGCGCTGTCAACCAGTAAAACCCATGACGAAACGCCTTTGCCACCAGAGACTTTGAACCAGCGTGATGTCCACAATCCCCTTCATGGATTTCTCTTAAGATTTCACAGCCTTCCTCAGGAGAAACACAACGTTGAAATGCCCCTGATATACTGCAATGATGCAACTCACCATTAAGAATCGTCATAGACTTGGAGCGCCGGACTATCTGTCTGGCCAGAATCTCATCTTCTGGCAATTCCCCTCGAGTCATATACGCAAGAAAAGGAACCGTCCAATCCGGAATAGCATGTAGTGCTGCCACCAATTGAGCCTCCGGATCGAGAATAGCCAAATCCACTTCACAGGAGGCGGGTGACGGATTGTGCAATACATCCAAAAAGACGTTAGGCGGGACCGGTTTGCGCTGAGAGCCCAGACGGCTTAAAGCGTCCGCCGCTTCATTCTTCCAGTGGTCCACATGATCCACTTGATAACCTTTGAAGCAACCCGCAATATTATCCACTTTCCGACGATATGCGGCCATGAGCGGGTCCTTAGAGTCCCAAGTGCCAGACACTTGCTGAGCCACAAGGTCCGAGTCACCAAAGCACTTAACCCGGCTTAAGTTCATCTCTTTAGCCATCCAGAGACCATGGAGCAAGGCTTCATATTCAGCTGCATTATTAGTACAAGGGAACATTAAGCGGAGAACATAACAAAACTTATCACCTCGTGGGGAAGTTAAAACGACTCCAGCCCCCGAGCCTTCCAACTGCCTGGATCCATCGAAATGAATAGTCCAATACGTGTGATCCGGCTTCTCCTCTGGTGCTTGTAACTCCGTCCAATCATTAATGAAATCAACAAGTGCTTGAGACTTCACCGCTGTCCGTGGTATACTTTAGTCCATGCGCCCAAGCTCTATAGCCCATTTGGCAATCCGCCGATCGCCTCCGGTTCGTATGATATCACCCAAAGGAGCTGAAGGCCGACCAATCGTGATGGGGTGCCCTTGAAAATCTTGCTTCAATTTCCGGTGGCCATGAAAACACCATAGACTAGCTTACGCCAATGCGAGATACCTTTGCTTGGACTCAATAAGCACCTCAGCGATATAGTAAACCGCCATTGAACGGATAATCCTTGCTCGCCTCCTTGCGTTCCACCACAATAGCCACGCTTAATCGCTCGAGCATTGGCTGCGACATATAACAACAGTGGCTCCTTGTCAACCGGAGCCGCAAGAACAGGTGGATTAGCCAATTGCCGTTTTAAGTCCTCAAATGCTTCATCAGCAGCCGGACTCTAGACGAAATTATCTGTCTTCCTCAGCATCTGGTACAAAGGGATGGCCTTTTCTCGGCGGTGATAAACCGCTCAACGCAGCGATTCTGCCGTAAGCGCTGAACATCATTGATACACTTCGGTTTAGTAAAGGAAGTAATAGCTTTAATTTTCTCCGGATTAGCCTCAATTCCTCTGTTAGATACCGGGAAACCCAATAACTTGCCTGCCGGAACACCAAAGACGCATTTGGCTGGATTAAGCATCATCTTTTAAATGCGCAAGTTGTCAAAGGTTTCCTTTAAATCATCCACCAGCGTCTCCTTTTGTCTTGATTTCACTACAATATCATCCACATAAGCATGCACATTGCGGCCGATCTGTGTATGCAGGCAATTCTGTACACACGGCGATAAGTAGCTCGAGCGCTTGAGCCCAAAAGGCATAGATACATAACGAAGGCTCCAAAGGGAGTAATAAACGCTGTTTTCTCCTGGTCCTTAACTGCCATTTTGATCGATGATATCCAGTCGCATCCAAAAACTTAAACTCTCATGAGCCCATTTGTGGCATCAATAATCTGATCAATGCGGGGGAGGGCAAAAGGATCCATTGGTCGGGCCTTGTTAAGATCATGTAATCCACACACATCGCCAAGTGCCGTTTTTCTTAAGGACCAGCACGGATTAGCAAGCCACTCTGGATGAAACACTTCAATGATAAAGCCAGCTGCCAAAAGCTCGCCACTTCCACTCAATGGCTGCGCCTTTCTTCGTTAAACCGGCGGAGGAAGTGTTTCACGGTTTATACTTAGGATCCACATTAAGTGTGTGCTCAGCGAGTTCCTCGGTACACGGCATGTCGGATGGCTTCCATGCAAAGATATCCCGATTCTCACGGATGAACTTCGATGGAGCGCTTTCCTATTTGGGATCAGTTAGCGCGACGGTGAACTGCTTGGGCGAATCGCGCACGAAGTCAACAAGTTTAGTCTCATTTGCCGATTTAAACTTCAGATCCGATTCATGCTCTGCAGTTGGTTTCTTTAAAGGGTCATATCTGCGGATCAACATTGTCCTTATAGAACTTCAACTCCTCCGTGGCACAAACCGCCTCTGCATAAGCTGCATCACCTTCCTCACATTCCAAAGCGACCCGGCGGCTTCCATGCACTGTTATCGTTCCCTTGTAACTCGGCATCTTGAGCTGCAAGTAAATATAACAAGGTCGTGCCATGAACTTAGCATAAGCCGGCCGCCCGAACAAGGCGTGATATGGACTCCGGATCTTCACTACCTCAAAGGTTAGTTTTTAAGACCGGGAATCGTGCTCGTCTTCAAAAGCCACATTCAGGGCGATCTTACCAATAGGATATGCAGATTTGCCTGGTACTACACCATGGAACACTGTATTGGACGATGCGAGATCCTTATCAGTTAGGCCCATGCGGCGGAAAGTTTCATAATATAGTATGTTATCTGCTTCCTCCATCCATAAGTACCTTGGTGAACTTCTAACCCCCCACCTGAGGGTCTACCACCAATGCTAGTTGGCCCGGATTATCAACCCGGGGAGGATGGTCCTCTCTGCTCCACATGATAGGCTGCTCCGACCAGCGTAAATAACGCGGCAAGGCGGTTCAACAGCGTTCCTTTGCCGCTTGTGAAGTTTCGGTCGCGCTTATCCAAGCTAGTCGTGAAAACATGATATTGCCCATTGTTGGCGGCGGTTGGCTCGCCGTTCGATTATTACGATTCTTGTGATCTGCCTGATTAAGACTGAACCGAAAGCTCCATCGTGACCCGGCCCGTGGAAACCGGATCTGAACCGCCACGACCCTAGTCGTGCGGAAGGCATTAGAATTTTTGAACTCCTGCATAATATAACAATCTTTCCAGAGATGGGTAGCTGGCGACTCCTTCGTCCCGTGCTTGGGGCAAGGATGATTCAACAAGTAATTCAAACGGCTCGCATTAGGATTGGGACCCCCATTACGATTCGCTTTGCCTCTGCGCTGCTGCCCCTTGTCCTGTGCATTAGTATTGGCCACGAAATCCATGTTGCCATCCGCTTTGCGCTTGCCTGCGTTTCCATGACCCGCCGGTTTGTACTGTTGCCCCTTGGAGTTGCCATTCTTCTTGCCCTTCCCTGCTTCATCATCATCAGCCTCGGTATCCTTGGTACTGTCCGAATTAGCATACTTCACCAACGCGGCCATGAGGGTTCCCATGTCGTTACAGAACCGCTTCATGCGCCCCAATTTCAATTTTAAAGGCTCAAACCGGCAGTTGCCTTCTAGGGTTAAGATTGCAGAGTCAGCGTTAATCCTGTCAGATGAGTGCAAAATCTCCGAAACACGGCGTACCCAACGGGTTGTTGATTCTCCTTCCTCTTGGACACAAGCCGCCAGGTCTACTATGGACTTGGGCTGCTTACATGTATCCTTAAAATTCTGTATAAACCGGGCCGGCAACTGGGCCCATGAGCTGATAGAGTTGGGCGGTAGGCTCTTTAACCAAGTACGAGCCGTGCCCTCGAGCATCATGGTGAAGTATTTTGCACACGCAGTCTCATCCACGTCTAGCATCTCCATGGCCATCTCATAACTTTCTACCCATGCTTCAGGGGACAAATCGGCGGTGTAATTCGGCACCTTGCGGACCCTTGAAGTCCTTAGGCAGGCGTACATTGCGTAAAGCGGGGATCAAACAGGGCACCCCTAAAGCGGATGCGACTCCTGGTCCGGTGAAGGTAGTAGGGCGAACCGGCGTAAGTTGGCCTGCGTCATCCTACGCCGCCAATTTGGCCTCCCTTCGTGCCCGGGCCCGGTCCACTACCTCCTGAGCATCGCGAACGCCACCTGTCGGGTTATTGCCACGGGCTGCTTCACGGTCCCGCGCATTGCTTGATATGGCAGGCTCATCCATGCGCTGCTATAGCTCCCGCTGACAGGCGTAGAATGAATTCGATCACGGCTGTATGAATATGCTTCTGCTGAATCGGTGCGATTCGAGAAGCTCCTTAACCCGCAGCGTCTCGATAAACTGCGGTGAGTCCCTTCTTTTGGGATAGCCTCCAATGCGGCGGCTGCGATAAGGTTGTCCATGGGATTAGAATAATGTCACGGGGGGTGTACGAACGGAGGAAACACGGTATTCTGCTGAGGAGGCTCCATCAGGCGAGGTTGGACCGTCGCCCCTGGTCCTGGTGCCTCAATCCGGTTTGCTTCCGGTTAGAGGCGGATTCTTGGGTCCGGCTCACGGGGTCGAAGAGATTTCGGGATCAAACCCTAATGGTAGGCGTGATCTATATACGCTTCAACACCTCCTGCGACGCACTCTGGTCAAGCATGAGTTTGTAGGCCTGGGCATCCAAAGCGGCCCGCTCTGCAGCCATCCGCTCCTTTTCGGCCGCTAGATCCGCTTTGGCTTGCGTGATCTGCTCCTTCACCTTCGCAATTTCTGCATTATGGGCCTCCTGATCCGCCGGGTTGTCTTATGCCATGAGCGCAGCTAGTGCATCAAACAGGTCTGATAGAACTTGAACCGGCGGGCGCTCCGGGCCTCCTGCCCCTGCTGCCACTCCCGCTACTGATCCGGAAAGCATCGCTGCAGCGGTAGAAGAGTGATTCGCCGCCTGTGTACCGGCCATGAACATTCCAACCCGGTTGATCTGGCTTGGGGGGTCCAGAATACTGTCGCCATCGGAACAGCCCCTGATCATATCGTCCTGTAACTGGTACAATGACTCAGTTTCTCCTGTTGAAGATTCGTGCCCGGAATAAACGACGGTCTCACTATCGTGTTCTGAACCGGCGTCGTGTTCTCCTCCGTGGATAACCCCAACGAAGACATGTTTCCCAGCCGGTTTAGCCTGGGTAGGTCTCGCACGCTGAGCCGTCTCGACGAGGTCGGTGCAGATGTCGCTCGAGGCCCAGCTCCCGATCTTGCCGATGAAAACGTGTATGCCACCAAAGGGGACCCGGTACCCATACTCAATTGAATCGGCCTCGGGACCCCATCCGGCATCGTCGATGTAGATCCGGCCGCGACGACTCTTGGTCATCCGGCCAACGACGTAGCCTTCGAGTCCTTTGAGCTTGCCCTCCAAGATCGTCAAACCATCGTGTGATAGCCCCACGGTGGGCGCCAACTGTCGTGGATTTGTCACGGCAGATGTCCTAGTGAAAGGACTTAGTCGTGCAGCCATCGCTACGAGTTTACTTGAAGGGGTTAAAGCGGACACAAAGACACAAGGGTTTATACTAGTTCGGCCCCTTCGATGAAGGTAAAAGCCTACGTCTAGTTGTGATGGAATTGATGTGGTCTCGATGGCTAGGGAGCAAAACAAGCTTCACCTAGGCTCGAGTTGTGGTTGTCTGTCCTTGAACCGTCGCCGGGTCGCCCCCTTATATACACGGGTGACGCCCGTCGGTTCATAGAGTCCCAACCGGTTCATACTCGTATCGGTTGGTATCTCTCTATTCTAACTTACAATACAAGTTATACATCAGGCGGTTTATAGCTACAAGTTCTAAACCGACTACAGGCCTTGGGCCTTTCTCATTTATACCACCTCGTAGTTAACCCGCCCCAGCTGGCGGTTTACACCTAGTGGTAATATCCCAACACCGGCGGTGGCGGGCGTTAGCGGGCGGTGGCACGGGATCGCCGGAGAAAAAGCTCGCACAGTGGGCCTAGAGGATGGCGAGGCGGCGGACGGCGGTGGGGAGCGTTGGGCGGGCGGAGCGGCGCACCGCCGGCCGCGGGCGGCGTGGGGCTGCTGTTTGGCCGGTGGTAGCTGGCGGCTCAAGGGGGGTGGAGGTTGAAGATGAACCGCAGGCCCTTGATTTCATATCCAACGGCTGCAAAACCGACTGACCAGAGATGAAAAAGTCAGTCGACCGACGTGTAGCCTCACCTTGCTAGTGCGTTCAGTTTCAACAGCAAAATTCAGTTTCGACAGTTAGGTTCAGTTTCGATAGTTAAGTTCAGTTTCGACAGTTAAGTTCAGAGATGAGCGGCTGATGTATTTTACATCTAGCACTTTGTGGTTATGTATTTTACGTCATGTATTGGAGATGCTATTAGAATTCTACTCAGTTTAATGTTGTTCGTTGTCTCTCTTGTCCTACTTCAGACTCGGCGTCGTACAACTCACCGGAGCTGCTCCAACGACGAAACCCTCCATCACAGCGGAGCAGTACCTCGGGCTCCATCTCCAGACGCCTAAGATCTTATTCCCCTCCTCCAACAGCAAAGTCAGCCAGAGCATCCTCACCGGCCAACCCAATCACGCTGAGATCGACATGGCTTCGCCAAAGAGGTTGTACACTTGTTGCATCTCTTTTTTACTCTACATGTTATATATATTGTCCATTGAGCACTTTCGTAGTAACGGAAATCGATTATGTTATCCTACTATATGACAAGCGGTGAGGTACCGAGCAACTTAGTTATCCGTGATGGACTCTCTTGAGCGCCATCATTATTTATCTTTGCGTTTGAGTTGTGCATTTGTCGATGGGCACAGGGAGTTGAGCTAGTATGGCGTGGCACTGGGTCCAAAGTAATAGAAGTAGCACAAAAACATTTTTTTGGTGTAGGATTTTCCTTGCTCAAGCCTGCCTACTAGAATCGCCAGTGCTTGAAAGGAAAAGTGAATGAAAAACATAGGAATTGGAAAGTGTCCTATGGTACTACTTTTCATGAATTTGGTGCAAAGGAATGGAGCAAAGGAAAACTGTAGGATTTGTTCCTTTATTGTCTCCTTGAAAGAAAAACCGTAGGAATTCTAATTTCCACTTATCCTCCTTTTCATATTCCTATTCATCAAGCACAAGACTAAGAGATAGTAGTATAATAGCATTATAACCGTACATTTTCTTGTGGTTTGACTTAATCTCACGATGCTTTTTTGCATCCTATGATCTTCCAATTGTTGTGAATCAAACACCCAGATTGGCAGAAATCCTGTGTTTTTAAATTCTCTGTTTTGCACGTGCATTCCTATCCTATTCCTGTCTATTTCCTATCCCTGCATTTTTAGAATCCTCAAACTCAAACAATCCCTTACTCAATTACTTCTGTTATAGATATGTGTCAAAGAAAACCTTGTGTGGTTTGTCCTGCTCCTGCGGCGCTGTGTTCCACCCCAGCTCAGCTGCTCCAACGACGGAATTTTTCACCACAGTGGGGATCCGCTCTCTAGACTGTCTTTCGCCGCCTCAGATCTTCTTCCCCGCCACCGGCAGCCACGACAACTGCATTACCATCATCAAATGAGCAGATGACCTTGAGGACTACACGGGTCCGCAAGAGAGGTCGCAGTCTTCCGTGTCTGCCTACGTTATGTGTAAGCAATATGATGGCATGCTACATTATCGTCGTGTGCACCTATTAGACTCCGAGTCAGGTCCAAACTAATGCTGAAACTTGAGTTTTTAAATGGTTGTGGGGTACATATTGGGGCAGCAATCAGTAGTATCTGTCTACTATCTGGTTAATCTCCTGTGTCTACCTTGAGTTTCATGTTGGGTGCAAACAAACATTAAAGGAGCCATTTTCTGTATTTTTTAACTAAAGCTATTATCTGCCTGCTATCATAGGTTTTGGGTCTATCCACAGTTTGCTACCATCACTCTGGATTTGTGCATGCACTCCTTACATAATCTCACTATGTTTTATTCCTATGCATGCCAGTTATTGTACACAATGGAACTGATCATGTAGAGCAAAAGAGACGAGCCTTGCGTGGCAATAAAATTTCATGCAGACGTCATTCCATGGTGGGCGCAAAGGCAGCCCCCCTCCACTCGTTTGGATCGTAATCAAGAGGAAGTTAAGCATTACGAGGGTGATTCGGAAGAGAAGACCACTCCTATTTACCCCATGAGGTCTTCGCTCTAACTTGGCATCTTGATGTTGGTAATATCATGCATATGGTGCCTTGCATTGCTTCTTGTATACATTAAAGATGTCATCTGCTTAGTTTAGACATGCTTTGTGTCAATGCCATCTGTTTTGTTTCTTTATCGTATATGTGAATCATGCAATGCCATCTTGTCTAGCAGGCATCATATATGTGAATTTTGCAATGCCACCTGGTTAGCAGTCATCTTATATGTGAATTATATCATGCCATCATTTTTTATTATGTGTTAAATTTGTCAAAAATTTAGTACATTCAATTACTCTTCTGTGCATCAGCCATTCGCACGGTCATGGAAAAATCTGGAGTGGAAACAAGGTCTTGAGCGAGACAATGCTATCGACGAAGCACATGTCTTCTTTGGTTACCGATAGCTCCTCAGAGGAGGATTCAGAGACAGATGACCAGTCATATTTCCCCCCTGAGGTGCATGCCCTAACTTGGCAGGGTTATGTTACTCATATCATGTGTATGGTATCTTGCATTGCTAT
Organism: Aegilops speltoides; assembly: GCA_021437245.1. Lineage (NCBI taxonomy): Eukaryota > Viridiplantae > Streptophyta > Magnoliopsida > Poales > Poaceae > Aegilops > Aegilops speltoides. The sequence goes on from CM038143.1 coordinate 204,457,513, forward strand.
GTCATTTGGTTAGTTTAGACATGCTTTGTGTGAATGCCACTTGTTTAGTGTCTAATTACCATATATGTGAATTATGCAATGCCATCTTGTTGCAAGACATTATATATGTGAATTATGCAATGTTATCTTGTTGCAAGGCATTATGTATGTGAATTATGCAATGCCATGCTGTTTAGGCAAGCGTCATATATGTGAATTATATCATGCCGTCTTTTTTTGTATTTCTCATTGCTTTTGTCGACAATGTTCGTATATTCAACTGCTCTTCCTGTGCATCAGCCATTTGAATTGGTGATGGAGAAATCTGGAGTGAAAACAAGGTCTTGAGTAGACAATGCTACTGCTGAAGCAGATATCTTGCTGATTCTGAGATAGCTCTTGAGAGGAGGATTCAGAGGCGGATGACCAGTCCTATTATCCCCCGAGGTGTATGCTCAAACTTGGCGAGGTTATATTACTCATATAATGCATATGTTGTATTGCAATGCTTATTTTTTACATCATATACACAATATTGAATGCCATCTCCTTAGTTGACACGTCATATATGCAATTGCCCTTTGCTCACTTCCTTAGTATATAAGTCATATATTTGAATTATGTCATGCCATGATGTTTACATAGACAGCATGTATCTGAATTATGGCATGCCAACCCATTTTCTAAAGACATAATATAGTTATATCATCTCATCCTGTTTACATAGTCATCATATTTTAAATTATGTCATTCTTTCCGTGAATTATATCATGCCATCATGTTTCCATCGACGGCATGTTTGTGATTTATGGCATGCCAACCACTTTAATAGACACATCGTATAGTTATATCATGTCATCCTGTTTACATAGTCATCATATTTTGAAGGATGTCATTCTATCCTGTTTAGTTAGCCATCATACATGTGAAATTGTGTCATGCTATCCTGTTTAATTAGCCATCATATATGTGAAATTATGTCCTGCTATTATGTTTGCTTAGACAACATAAATGTGAATTATTTCACGCCATGTTTTCTTCCCTACTATCCATTGCACCTGTCTATCTTACAATGTCTGTACATTCAATTACTTTTCTTGTTTATCAGCCATTTCAATTGGAGGGAGTGATGGCGATATCGTGGGAGTAAAACACGGTCTTTAGAAAAGATCGTGCTACCTATCGTCTGAGATAGAACCACGGTTGTACTTGCCCAAGAATCAGCCCCACCACACATAACCCACACTCATGCAGATTGTACCCCTACCCAGTTGGACAGAGAACCAGCTACACCCCTTCTAACCCCAACCCCAGTAAATAGACACCCAGTTCCCGTTGACACAGCACCGTCTCCACCACAAAGCACCCAAACACGAGCAGATAGTAAGGCAACTGCAGTGCCCAAATCACGAGGACCACCACTCCGAATCCGAAGTCGACGCTTAAAGCAGATGAAGAATTGTTCTCAGGTCAGGTTCCGTAGCTATGGTTCATACTACTTTGCTCTTGCATCACTGTATTTACTGATACCAACAAATTTCAAATTTGAAGGATGCAATTGAAACTCCAATGGTGCAACAGGTATGTTTTAAACTTGTTTCTTCAACGTGTTTGGCTATTTGCTGTTGTAACTTGCTCTATGTTGATTTCAGTTTCAATTGAATAAATAGTTATGTTCTCATGCCATGCACATTACAAGTGTTGTTATTGCTGTGTAGTTTCCCACACTTATATTCTGTCTATGCTGCTTTGTCTTAAATAGATAGGATTCAAACTGTATCTATCTTGATTTGGCAACATAAACTAGAATGATATAGACCATACAGTGACCATACTACATAGATATATGTTTGTTTCATGTTGTTATCCTGTCCACCTTACTACTCAACTGGTTTACCAAAATGAGTTTCATATACTACATTGTAAACCTGAGATGTGTTTGTTTGTTTCCCTTTTAGAACGCGGATAAAATATTGGAGAAGAGTACCCTGTTATGCAATGGTAAAGGAAGTAATGCAGATAAGGTTCAAGATAGTGAGACATTCCTGTTGGTCTCCAAGAAAGATGATAAAAACTATATTGAGGACACTGAGACAACCCAAAGTCCTGTCTTGATGTAGTGTTCGAGTTACTGGCTACCACTGCTGGCACCAGCTCTTTGAACTCATTGCCTGAATCAGTTCGGCTTCTTGAGTCTCAACTTCAAGTTGAAAGACATCGATCAAATGTTATGCGATAGGAAGCCGAAGGGTGAGGAAGTCCTCAGAGAATTCAGATGCATACTTTACGGTGCAACAAAGAGTCTTTGGAGGACTTAAGCGCCAAACAAGAGAAAGTTAATAAGCTTGCTAAGCATCTTGCCGACATTATGGGTACCTAGGATATTGTTTCTTGAGCTCTTCTGAAGTGGTTTCAGTTTTGGACTTGTTTTTTGCGGCGTTTATATCTTCTTGTGTTCCCTATATTTGCACTCGTGGCAAACTTTGATGCCCAGTGGATGTAATATGTGTAATAGCCGTGATAGCCTAGTGTAAGTTGCTTGCTTATTTATTTCCTTGTTGTCTTGTTTATTTGTTTGCTTGTAGTCAGTGCAGTTCTTTTTCTGCGGTTTGCTAGTGGCTGCAACAACCTATTTTTTAAAACTAGGCCACAATAACCATGGGCTAATATTTACTGTAGTGACACTGCACCTACGGGCCGTAGAAATAGTGGGCCTTCTACGGGTCGTATAAACAGTGGGCCTTCCACGGGCCGCAGAAACAATGGGCCTTCTACGGGCCACAGAAACAATGGGCCTTTTACGGACCGTATCATCAATGGGCCTTATACAGGCAGTATGATCGATTGGCCAAACATGGGCTAATAACAGGCCGCATTATGGCCGAAACGGGCTAGAGTTGGAATCGTCCGTTCATGGGCCGGCCATAACGGGCCATCGTTAATAGGCCGTATTTCATGGCGCTATAAGCGCCCAGCGTGTTAACGGACCACAAGCGGGCCGATCAGTATCCACGGGCTGAATTTGGCCCATAAGCTGAAAATAGCGAACGGGCCGTAAGTAAGCGAATCTTTGAAATGAGCCCAAGAATAAATGGGCTCTGAGAAGGCCGAAAGATAACATGGGTTGGAAATGGCCCAACGGAATAATGGGCCCTTAATGGGTATAAAGTGATACACTGTTCATTACGGGCTAGTTTCACCACGGGCCGTTAATGGGTGTAAAGTACTACACTGTTCATTATGGGCCAGTTTCACCATGGGCCGTTAATAGGCCAAGAGTTACATAGGGCCTCATATGGGCCGAAAGACGTCATGGGCCATACATGGGCGAAGTGAAGCAATTTGGAATCATATTGGGTGGCCCAGATGACGCTACTGGGCCTAATTCGGATAGGGCATAACATGCCTTGGGTTAGCGGGCTGTAAATGGCTCTATGCGAACATGCCATTAATAGGCTTTACATGGGCCGGCCCGCCACCTTTTGACCAAGTCAAATGGGCCGGCCTTTTCATAGGAATGGGCCTTTGTTGGGCGTGCCACTGTCGGCGTATCATAGGCGCCTATACGTCCAATGAGTGGATGACATCTGTCCCAGCGGTGAGCCGACACGTGTTTCCTCCAGCCAATGATGATTTTACCGTGGAAAATCCCCATTGGTCGGAGTTGTTAACGGGTTATCGGATCCAAAACCCGACCCGATAGCTTAACGGCGTTCGTTACGGTGGATGCCGCGTGTCGGTCACCCTTGACGAAAAGCACTTCGTGACGCGATTTATCGTCATGGAAGTGGACACTTCCGTGATGATAATTTTGGTAATGTCATGGAACACTTCTACGACAGCACAGGTATGACTATCTTGATTCTGTCATAAATTTGTCATGGATGTACATGCATGACAAAAAACGCGACCTACTATGAGAAACACGTATCATCACGGAAGTGTATCTTTTTTGTAGTGACTCCTTGGCCAAAGGGCTCCTTCACAGAAACTTCCGACCTATGGCAGCGGGAGTGGTTTTACATCACTGATGCCCGTGGTACCAAGTGGGCAGCTACATCTGCATTCCGATCTGGCCCTGCATTGCAGCTTGCATCATGGATTAATAAGGGGCTGGACTAGGGATACATTGATGAAGTGCAGACGCTGCAAATCTGCATTCAGAGCCTCATTGAAAAGGACACCGGTCTCATCAGCATAATCCAAGTAATGCTAGTCCGTCGGGTCCTACCGTGCCAGCGACGGCCTCTCCACATGTCGGAGTTCAATCCGGAAGGACCCCAAACCCTTCAACACTTCTCCGGCACGACGCTCAGAGGAATGTGGAAATTATTCTTTGGGACACGAAAACAGTGGCCGGATACTACAGAGGAAATCGGCCTTGACTGCAACCATCCGGATACCTCGGTAAGCACATCCAGATAACTTGGTAAGAACTCGACTCCCGAACACAGCTTAGTTAAATTTCTCATAACAATATACTATGAAAACCATACTCGGCCAGGGCTGGATAAAGAAGGAGGAGAGAATTAGGTGTTCGGCCCCTCTTCTCGAAGACTCAGCTGATCCGGTGTTAACAAGGATGCTGGCTCCGGCACCATATCAAGTGCTGGCGGAGGAAGACAAGGAGGAGAGCAAGAAGGCCCAGGGTGGCCCACATTATAGAGGTACACCAAATACCTCGTCTGGGGAGATTGGAACTCCCTCTTCCGAAGGTGAATGGGGAAAAGAAACTGACATCCATTCTCCCCATGGGAAGAAGAGGACCGCCTCCGAGGACTTGAAGATAAAGACTTCTAAGCGAGGGAAGATATCCCTGCCAGGGGGTTCTGGATCGGGAGGCGACGTTGTCACACAGTCCCTCCGAAAGGACATGCCCTTAGCCGAGTCATAAGTGAACAAGGGTGTTTTAAACATATCCCGTCCTTTCCTGATTGCAAGGGTAATATTTAAAATATATGTTTGCAGTCCGGCATGCAGCCTTCCTCAACAGTCCTCCTCCTCGGGGGATCTTCTTCCGGAGATGATGGAGAGCGAGATGCCTCCACCGATCTCCCCCTCCAATAGGGTAGACGACCCCTAGCTGTCGTCCCGGAGGATCTTTCCCGATCAACAAGCGGTGCGAGGGATAATGAAGACTAGGCCCGAAGATGACACTTCGGCCGTCCAGGATCTGGGGTGTGCGGCCCCTATGGGGACCAACAATAAAGGCCCCGGACTGTCCGATTTACAGCTAGAGATGACTCTAAGGTCGAGTAAACATATTCCTTTGAAGGGAGTCCATACCCCTTTAGCTGCTTCCAGGGATCCGGAGGTGCTGAATACATTGACGGACACATTGCGACATGCGCCCATCTCAGAGGAACATCATACCTTGATGGGTACGGTATTTGAGAGGGTTCTGTTCGTGAAAAGCGGATTAAATGAAGCCTTTACGGGCCTGCTAAGAGGCTTCGAGGTACATAATGTAATATTTTCAATTGTGCTATAAATGCATAATGCGCCTGTGTATAGATAGTAGCCCCTGAGACTCTGGTTGGTGTCCAAAGGGAGGCGATCAGAGGATCGAGAAAGATATGCCTAGGAAATAATCTAACTAATTGGAACACAGGCTGTTACATCCCTGGTGACTGCCCAAGCTACAGAGGTTGCAGATATGAAGCAGAAACTTGACGTGGCGGATGATGACATCACGCTTATTAACAGGCGGCTCGACGAGGCACAAGGTATCTTTTTGGGGCAGTCAGTATATGCAAGTACTATAATATGAGCATGACGCTAAGAATTGTATACTGAGATATGCATAACTAAAGATAGCGCCGCCGCAGTGGAGACCCTTCGGGCTGAGCTTGCCCGGGCCAAGGAGCAAGCCAGGATGAGTAATGTGGCTGCCGAAAAGGCAGCTGCTGAATTAAAGGCCGAACAGGCTGCTCGGCGCTAGTGCGAGGAGAGAATATCTACTATGGCGCTTGAGCTAAAGGATGCCACTAGCCGATGCGAATTTCTCGAGAAAGATAACGAAACCAGAGCGGCTGATCTTGACAAGGCTTTACAATAGGTGAGGGAAGCACGGTCAGAGTCTAGAGCGGCTCGGGAGGAGATCCGACAAGCTGGGGAGATCGCGGCTGGTAAGCCCTTCTTATTACAAACTAAATTCGGCGATCCAAAGTATGCCCTGCTTAATCCAATGCGGAGTTCTCTAGACGCATTTCTGGACTTGACAAAGAGTGTCTCAGATGCGACGTAGTTTTTTCAAGCGCAAGAAGGACATGCGACGGAAAAGCTTTTCTGGTCGCAATTCAGCATGCCAAAGCGCCGCTGTTCTTTGAGCGAACAGATGGCCCGATGGGCGAGCTCCTAAGATATCAGATCTGCCATGAAGGACATCGTGGTCTGGCTGTGGCCGACTGAGCCAATTCCGAATAGTTATTTTGGTTTGGTGCGATGACTTGTTGATGCGGTATCCGTATCGACGCTGTTAAGCGGTCAACGTGCATAGAAGGTGCACGGATGGCCCTTGCCCGCATCAAGACATTTTGGGCGAATGTGAAGGCCACCGATATTGCAGCGAAAAGTCCACCCAAGGGCAAGGACCATCACGCACCGGAGCATTATTTCGAGGATGTCCTAGAGGGTGCCTGCTTGATAGAGGGTCAGTGCTTGAAAGATATTGTATTCGAGTGAAGTGTACCGAAATTGTAAAAACAATATTATGATATATTAGGGCTATGTTTTTATACTTTTGCCTAAAAAGTTTTTGGTGCCTCCTGTGCGGCCGTTTTTTGTATAATCTGAAAGTTTACCAGTCGTCGGCTTCGGCCCCCTCGCATACAACACGGGGGTGTTCGGAAAAGCACTTGATCACTCTTGACCCAACGTCTTGGTCTATTAAGGAGGCGTCAATGTTGTGAACCAGGCAATCGGACTATGGGGCTTTAACACTCTCACTTAGCGATAGGAGTTTGACAGTGGGCCTATGATATAGCCCCTGGTATGTATGCGGTTATCCGAATATGGTGCGTTTACATACATGACCGGAAGAACGGTCCTTCGTGTAATACGGAAGGAATCACGAAGATTCCGATGGGTCATCGAGTGGTTGACCAGCTCTCACCGCATCATGAAAGTCAATTTTTGGCTTTCTCTACTGAGGTGCTTATTTGGACAAACCAGGACACAATCGCAGTAGTTCTCCCATTACTACCCTAGCCGATAGAGCGGAACATAAGGTAGTAAGCACAGGAGCCGGGCAACCCAACTATTGACCGAAGACATGATTCGAAGCTGATGCATATAAGGCCAAACTCGTGATGCCGAAGTGTGCTATAAAGCTATTCGGACTTATCGACAATTCATATGTTGCCATATCGAGCCCCTGGCAATATACATGCCGAGGTGCGTTTGTGAAATGACCACAGAAGCAAAATTCAGTTCTTTGACAAAAGAAAATACTGAATACGGGTTATGTTGACTAGCATTTGAATGATATGTCAAGCGCGATTTTTACAGATTATAACGCTACTACCAAGGCTATTTAACATGTCGGGGGTCGAAAGCTGAGAAAAAAGGGCACTTTACAGGTTTGAAAAGAGTGCGGTCTACAGAAAACTTTTGGACCTCCTGTCACACGTCTCAGCACATATAGTCAGCTATGGTAAAAGATAAAAAATGGTTAGAGAAAAAAAGACTATGAGAGTGCGGATAGTGTTATAGGTCTGTCCGCATTGTGCCTCCGCCAGTGACCAGGGTATTTTAAGTGTATAAATATGTGCGCGGGACGGACTTCACGGCTATATGGGGCGGCAGGCGGAGGCCAAACTGTTAATTCAGCTCTGAGATTGATTGGTCATGTCTAATAGGGACTGGCGACTTGATGGCCGACGAAATGTCCGTCTTGATAAGGCCTCTTTATACTTCGGCCATAGTAGTCGTAGTATGTTCCTCTGTACGGAGGGAGCATTCCGTATTTTTGTTTATCGTCATGGTGTCGCGTGGACAGGGCATCTTAAGTTGGATATAGGTGTAATGTGGGACCGCATTAAAACGAGCAAAAGCGGTACACCCGAGTAGTGCATGGCAGTGATGACCCACAAGTGTAGGGGATCAATCGTATTCCTTTCGGTAAGTAAGAGTGTCGAACCCAATGAGGAGCAGAAGGAAATGATAAGTAGTTTTCAGTAAGGTTTTCTCTGCAAGCACTGAAACTGTAGGTGATAGATAGTTTTGTGATAAGATAAATAGTAACGAGTAACAAGTAAATAAAGTAAATAAAGTACAGCAAGGTGGCCCAATCCTTTATGTAGCAAAGGATAAGCCTGGACACTTTCTAATAATGACAAAAGGAGCTCCCGAGGACACATTGGGAATTATCATCAAGCTAGTTTTCATCACGTTCATATGATTCACGTTTGGATAGTCTTTCTAGCATTTGATCAATAAAAGGTAAAGGGTAATGATCTTTCTTAGTAGCATTATTTAACTTACGAAAATCAATTACCATCCTATAACCTGTAATAATTCTTTGTGGGATCAATTCATTTTTATCATTAGGAACAACGGTAATACCTCCATTTTTAGGAACACAATGAACAGGGCTTACCCATTCACTATCAGCAATGGGATAAATAATACCTGCCTCAAGGAGCTTTAGTATCTCCTTTCTTACCACTTCCTTCATCTTGGGATTTAGTCGTCATTGAGGATCTCTAACTGATTTGGCATCGTCCTCCAATGTAATTTTGTGTTGGCATAACATGGGACTAACGCCCTTAACATCATCCAGAGTATATCCAATAGCTGCTCGGTGCTTCTTCAGAGTTTTCAATAATCTTTCTTCTTCTTTCTCTGAAAGGTTATCACTAATAATAACATGATATATTTCTTTTTCATCAAGATAAGCATACTTAAGATTATCAGGTAATGGTTTGAGTTCAAACACGGGATCACCCTTGGGTGGAGGGGATCCCCAAGAATTTCAACGGGAAGGTTATGTTTTAGCACAGGTTCCTGTTTAAGGAACACTTCATATATTTCCTCCCTTTCTTTCATAAACATATCGTTTTCATGGTCTAGCAAATACTGTTCTAACGGATCAGTTGGAGGAACAACAATGGAAGCAAGACCAATAATCTCATCCTTACTAGGTGGTTCCCTATCACGAGGTTGTCTACTAAATTTAGCAAAATTAAACTCATGAGACATACCATCTATGCCAACAGTGACAATATTCTTTTCACAATTAATCTTAGCACTAGCCGTATTCAAGAAGGGTCTTCCAAAAATAATGGGACAAAAATCATCTTGTGTGGAACCAAGAACAAGAAAATCAGTAGGGTATTTAACCTTCCCACACAAAACTTCAACATCTCTAACAATCCCAAAGGACTTAATGGTATCCCTATTAGCAAGCTTAATAGTAACATCAATGTCTTCTAAATCAATGGGTGCAATGTCATGCATAATTTCTTGATATAAAGTATAAGGTATTGCACTAGCACTAGCACCCATATCACATAAGCCATGATAACAATGATCTCCTATTTTAACAGAAATAACAGGCATGCCTACGACAGGCCTACGTGTCTTAGTGTCAGGTCTAGCAATATTGGCAGTCTCACCTTAGAAAGAAATAACATGCCCATCTAAATTCTCATCCAAGAGATATTTAACCATAGCAATACTAGGTTCAACATTAATTTGCTCAGGAGGTGTATAAGTCCTAGTATTACTCTCACGAACAACAATCGAAGCTTTAGCATGATCCTTTATCCTAACAGGAAGAGGAGGGTTTTCAACATAAGCAGTAGGAACAATAGGATCACTATAGGTAATAGTCTTTTCTTCGACTTTAATAGGTGCAACTACTTTCACTTCAACAGGAGGATTATATTTAAACCACTTCTCTTTAGGTAGATCAATGTGAGTAGCAAAAGTTTCATAGAAAGAAGCAACTATCTCAGAGTCCAGTCCATACTTAGAGCTAAATCCACGGAAAGCATCGGTATCCATAAAAGATTTAACACAATCAAACTTAGGTGTCATACCTGACTCCTTACCATCGTCGGAACCCCAATCTTCAGAGTTGCATTTAATTCTTTACAATAAGTCCCATTTGAAATCAATAGTCTTGACATATAAGAACCAAAGACAGAAGTATCGAGCAGGTTGCGATTATCAAGAGAAAGCCGAGCATAAAAGTTCTGAATAATCATTTCCCGAGAGAGCTCATGATTGGGGCATGAATATAACATTGACTTAAGCCTCCCCCAAGCTTGAGCGATGCTTTCTCCTTCGCAAGGCTAGAAATTATATATGTAATTACGATCACGATGAACAAGATGCATAGGATAGAACTTCTGGTGAAATTCCAACTTCAATCTCTTATAATTCCATGATCTCATATCATCACATAGCCAATACCATGTCAATGCATCTCCCTTCAAAGATAAAGGGAAGACCTTCCTTTTGACAACATCATCGGGAATACCTGCAAGCTTAAATAATCCACAAACTTCATCCACAAAGATAAGGTGTAAATCGGGATGCATTGTTCCATCTCCTGCAAATGGATTAGCTAGCAGTTTCTCTATCATACCCGAAGGAATCTCAAAGTGAATATTTTCATAAAGTTCAGTAGGTTGAGGAGCAACTCTTTGCCTTCTGGTTGGGGTGAAGATACCCCAAACAAGCCCCTCAAAGGATTAGTTTCCACAGTGACAAGTAACATATAATTTCAGCACACTATATAAATGTTTCCTTACCAAGTTCCACTCACCAAAAGCGCTACACTCCCTGTCAACGGCACCAGAAAAGAGTCTTGATGACCCACAAGTGTAGGGGATCAATCGTAGTCCTTTCGATAAGTAAGAGTGTCGAACCCAACAAGGAGCAGAAGGAAATGATAAGCGGTTTTCAGTAAGGTTTTCTCTGCAAGCAGTGAAATTGTAGGTGATAGATAGTTTTGTGATAAGATAAATAGTAATGAGTAAGAAGTAAATAAAGTAAATAAAGTGCAGCAAGGTGGCCCAATCCTTTATGTAGCAAAGGATAAGCCTGGATAATTTCTAATAACGATAAAGGAGCTCCCGAGGACACATTGGGAATTATCGTCAAGCTAGTTTTCATCACGTTCATATGATTCACGTTCGGTACTTTGATAATTTGATATGTGGGTGGACCGGTACTTGGGTACTGACCTTACTTGGACAAGCATCCTACTTATGATTAACCCCTATTGCAAGCGTCCGCAACTACAAAAGAAGTATTAAGGTAAACCTAACCACAACATTAAACATATGGATCCATATCAGCCCCTAACGAACAAGCGCATAAACTAGGGTTTAAGCTTACATCACTCTAGCAACCCATCATCTACTTATTACTTCCCCATGCCTTCCTCTAGGCCCAAATAATGGTGAAGTGTCATGTAGTCGACGTTCACATTACACCACTAGAGGAAAAGACAACATACATCTCATCAAAATATCGAACGAATACCAAATTCACATGACTACTAATAGCAAGACTTCACCCATGTCCTCAGGAACAAACATAACTACTCACAAAGCATATTCATGTTCATAATCAGAGGGGTAATAATATGCATAAATGATCTGAACATATGATCTTCCACCAAGTAAACCAATTAGCATCAACTACAAGGATTAATCAACACTACTAGCAACCCACAGGTACCAATTTGTGGTTTTGATACAAGATTGGATACAAGAGATGAGCTAGGGTTTTGAGAGGAGATGGTGCTGGTGAAGTTGTTGATGGAGATTGACCCCCTCTCGATGATAGGATCGTTGGTGATGATGTTGGTGAGGATTTCCCCCTCCCGGAGGGAAGTGTCCCCGGCAGAACAGCTCCGCCGGAGCCCTAGATTGATTCTGCCAAGGTTCCACCTCGTGGCAGCGGAGTTTCGTACCCTAAGCTTGCCCATGATTTTTTCCAGGGTAAAAGTGATGATATATCAGAAGATTGACACCGGAGGCCCACCAGGGGGCCCAGGAGATAGGGGGCGCGCCCTATAGGGTGGGCGCCCTCCTGTCTCCTGGACAGGGTGTGGGCCCCCTGGTGTATTTCTTTCGCTCAAAAATTCTTATTAAATCCAAAAATTTGTTTCGTGGAGTTTCAGGACTTTTGGAGCTGTGCAGAATAGGTTTCCAACATTTGCTTCTTTTCGGCCGAATTCCAGTGCTGGCATTCCCCTCTTCATGGTAAACCTTGTAAAATAAGAGAGAATAGCCATAAGTACTGAGATATAAAGTGTAATAACAGCCCATAACGCAATAAATATTGATATAAAAGCATGATGCAAAATGGACGTATCAACTCCCCCAAGCTTATCCTCGCTTGTCCTCAAGCGGAAGCCGAAATCGAAAAATATGTCGACATGTTTAGAGATAGAGGTGTCGATAACAATAAAATACGGACATGAGGGCATCATGACCATTCTAATAACAACAACATATATAGATCTTGTCATATGATTTCCTATGCTCCAGTGACAAGTAATTCACAATGTCAAGTATGGTTCAAAAACTTCATTGGGAACTAACAATTTGGTTCTAAATTGGATGGTCCATCTCTGTTTGCCTTGAATGGCTTTTTCCGTTGACAGTGTCTTGTGTTCCTTCAGTGTTATTGCGATGTTTGTGTTTATTGTGTCGTGGCTTGCCGTTGCCATCTCGAACTTCGGAAGTACCCGAATCATTGGTGTTGTTGCTTCTACGAGAGAGCCAGTTGTCTTCTCCCGCGCAAAACAGGGTCATCAGAGTGGTAAGGGCAGCCATGGATCTTGGTTTTTCTTGACTGAGGTGGCCGGAGAGCCACTCATCTTGGACGCTATGTTTAAAAGCCATGAGGGCCTCGGCGTCCGAACATTCAACAATTTGGTTCTTTTTGATCGAGAATCTAGTCCAGAGCTTCCTGGCAGACTCCCTGGGCTGCTGGATAATGTGACTTAGGTCATCGGCGTCCGGAGGCCGAATATATGTATGTTTGAAGTTATTGCGGAAGGCGTCTTCCAAGTCTTCCCAGCTGCCGATGGAGTTCTCAGGGAGGTTGTTCAGCCAGTGCCGCACTGGCCCTTTTACTTTTAGTGGGAGGCATTTGATGGCGTGGAAGTCATCACCGCGGGACAAGTGGATATGGAGGAGGAAATCTTCAATCCATACTGCGGGGTCTGTTGTTCCATCGTATGATTCGATATTCATGGGCTTAAACCCTTCCGAGAATTCGTGTTCCATTACTTCATCAGTGAAGCAAAGGGGGTGTGCGGCGCCTCTATGTCGGGCCACGTCGCGACGTAGCTCGGATGGAGTCCGTCCGTGGTTCTCGGCACGGGCGTTATTGTGTTTTTCACGTCCGGCGAGATGGCCGTCGTTGCACGTCCGGGCACGTTCCAGTGATCTGTAGATCGATCTGGTCTGACCTGCTCTGTTGTCTAGGTCCTGTCGCGGGTCATATGTATGATCCCAAGCTATTGTGTCTATGTTTTTAGGATGAGGTAGTGCGGGCTGGTGGTTGGCTTGAGTTGCCGCTTTGTCCCGGCCACGTGGTGGTCGGTCAGCCGCATCACGCGTTGGTAGGACGGGCTCCAGTGCCTCGTCATCGAATTGGGGTAGCAATTTGCGTTTCGGGTAACATTTGGTAGGCGCTCGAGGATGTATTCTTCGGCTGCTAGGACATTAGTCCATCTATCGTTGAGCAGATCTTGATCAGCTTGAAGCTACTGCTGCTTCTTTTTCAGGCCCCTTGCACTGGCTATTAGTTGGCGCTTAAAGCGCTCCTGTTCGAGAGGTTCCTCAGGTATGATAAAATCCTCGTTACCGAGGATCACTTTGTCCTCGGAGAGCGGAAGGTAGTCACTGTCCTCCGAGTCTTCGTTCATGGCCTGTTCATCAGGGCTAACTCGCCTATCTTCCCGTTCGTCCTGTTCGGAGGTTGGCTCAACGGGGTCTTCGTTGTCTTCGGCATCGTCCAGGGTATTATTTTCTTCTGTGCCGGTATTGCTGTTTTTTCCACGGCGTGGTTTAGAGCGGCGCCGCTGACGTCGGCGCTTTGGCTGTATCTCAGGAGGATTATCCTCGACTGGATCGTTTTCATTGTCGCCATTGTTCTCTTTGGGTGTATCCACCATGTATACGTCATAGAAGGAGGTGGCTGTCCAGCGCCCTGTAAGCACTGGTTTTTATGCCTGCTCCTCTCTAGCATCGTTGTCCATACCGTTGATATCTTCGGAGCCGTAATCGAGCATGTCGGTTAAGTTTTCGACAGTGGCTATGAAGTGGATGGTGGGTGGGAAGCGGAATTCTCCGTCATCAACCTCCAATCCAAGCCGGATATAGTTTGGCTAGAAGTTTCCTGATAAGGAGAGGGCTTCTAATGAGTTTAGCACATCGCCTAAAGGTGAGTGCCGGAAGATGTTCGCGGAGCTAAATTCAGCGATCGGCGCCTGATCAGGTTCGATGGGTGCGGATGCACGCGGTTCAGAACCTATGGCTGGAGACGAATCCGAGGTTCCGGTGACACAGGCCCTGCTCGAGGTTGGATCTGTGTGCGGCTCTAACGCTGCAAAGTATGCGGCTACCGGAGCGGGGTTGAGCTTCCCGTACTCGGATGATGCAATCTTCTCCGGATCCAGGGCCAGAGCAGTTACAAGCGCTATCTCCTAGGCATGGTTTGATAACAGATTTAGGTATGTTCATCGTGGTGGCAAGGAGTGACTGCCATGGGATTGAATCCGTCGAAGAATAAGTCTCTGCGGATATTGGCAATGTAATTTAAGCTTCCAAACCTGACCTGATGGCCAGGGGCATAGCTGTCGATCAGCTCTAGATGGCCATGCAAGTTGGCCCGCATTGTGAAGCCGCCGAATACGAAGATCTATCCGGGGAGGAAAACCTCCACCTGGACTGCATTGTTGTAGATGATTGATGGGGCCATTAAACCTTTTGGTGACGATGCGGCGGAACTCTCAATGAAAGCACCAATGTTGGGGGTCCCGAACTATGCGTCTAAGGTTGATGGTAACAGGAGGCGGGGGACATGATGTTTACCCAGGTTCGGGCCCTCTCTATGGAGGTAATACCCTACTTCCTGCTTGATTGATCTTGACGAATATGAGTATTACAAGAGTTGATCTACCACGAGATCATAATGACTAAAACCCTAGAAGTCTAGCCTATATGAATATGCTTGCCTCTACGGACTAAGCTCTCCGGTTTATATAGACACCGGAGGGGACTAGGGTTGTACAAAGTTGGTTACAGAGAAAGGAATCTTCATATCCGAGCGCCAAGCTTGCCTTCCACGCCAAGGAGAGTCCCATCCGGACACGGGAAGAAGTCTCATGTCTTGTATCTTCATAGCCCATCAGTCCGGCCCACGTCACATAGGCTAGACGGCCGAGGACCCCTTAATCCAGGACTCCCTCACCACTCATCAATGAAGTTGTTAAGAATGTCAACATCATAGAGGGGCAGATCGTTGAAGATTTCCGCCTCTTGCTTGCTCTTGATTAGCATGTCAAGGGAATCATCACCAAGATCTTCATTGCTGGATTGATCAATTGTGTCATCCTCATTGCACAGAACGGCAGCAGGATTCAGTTAATGCCCAGAAATTTTCTTGGGCTTCTTGGCTTTCATTGTCTTCTCGGCCTTCTTGGAGACACGAGACAAGTATTCAGACTGCACCCTGGTTTCAGGAGGTGCAGTGGCCAAGGGCTTCACAGTCCAAGCTTTTGGTGCGGCAGAGGGCTTTGAAGCCTTTGTCTTCTTCTTCTTATGCGGCTTTGGTGGTGCTGGTGCTTCTTCAGAGTCAGAGTCATCAGCAGATTGATCCCAGTGGCCCGCTGAGCAGCAATGTGGGAGAGGAGGCCATAAAAGTTGTTGAAGGGGCCGATGACATTTGGATTAGCATCGCGTGTGCCATACAGCCTAGGAAAAGATGGAGCAGGGTTGAAGTTGATTCCAATATTTTTCTTGTTCTTCACAGCTGACTCTTTTGCAAACTGATAGTTGTGCTTGAAGAGATTGTCTTCGTGACACCATAACATAGATAATGCATCGGCATTGTCTGGCTTCGGTCCTCGGACCATGCATGGGTAGAAGTGTTGAGCAATGGCTTCAGACTTGGACCTGGGCTGCAGATTCCTGTACAAAATATCTTCCCATGGGCACTTGATGGCGTTCTTTTCAGCATACTCTGCAGTGACAAATCTGTAGTTGAACCATTCTTCTGCCCAATATCTTCGAATCCATTGGATTCGGTTCTTGCGCTGGCCATAGCTTTCCTCGGGACCTGACTTGTATAGTTCATACAGATCAGGAGGTAAATCCCTAGCAGTATTTCCATGGCGTTGCCCGCCACCATATCTTGTAGATTTCTCAGTGGCCATTGTATTCAGACTGAATGGCTTCAGAACTGTGAGTGGCTTCTTTTTGCTGGTCAGACAAGAGCTGGCTTCAGGAGAGTGAAAATGACGCTGTAAGAACTCTGCAAATGAATGCAGACTATGAGAACCAAGGGCTTCTCCCACAGACATGTACCCGCGACAACATTAGAGGTGCGAGGGATGGGAAGAGGTCATATGCATTCTTAGAAGATTTTGAAGATAAATCAGTTTGAAGACATTGACCTCATACTGCGAAGACACTCACTTATTTGAAGAGAGTTGGTTCCATATTTGTATGAATCCATGAATAAGTACAAGTGAGGAATCTAACTAGTTATGAAGCATAAGTGAATATACTTGGCATGATATGAGATGCAGATGAAGACATATCCAGATTTGGAAGTGAAGTAACCACTTTTGGTTAAAGTGGATGGATTTGATGGATCAAAAAGGCAGTAAAAAGTAAGTTTTAATTATCACTGACGAACTGCTAGATGAGGTAGAGAGAGAGGCCGAGCAGTTCAATCTCCCGCACCCTAATTTGGCGGCGGAAGACACCTACAACGGCGGTGGAGAGGACGATGTCCACGGCCGGCGTGAGGACAGCGTCGAAGAAGTCGCGCCAGCTAAGCGCTTTGTCTCCGGCGTCGACGCGAACTAGCAGAGGCACTAGGGTTTGAGCGAGGTGGCAAGATGGAAGAACAGATATTGACCGCGAGGGGTGAGTATTTATAGGAAGGAGGAAGGCGCGCACTGTAATTACGCAGGTGCCCCTGGCGGTTCGCATCTGAGGAACACATGGCATGCATGCAACTTATTGGAAGTTGTTCCATGTTCCCACGCACGCCTGGATTGTCGGGTGGTTGTTCCGGCTTCTCCGGTATTCAGGCAATAAGGATACAACATTAAAAACAGATTTAAATGTTTATCTCTTTGTCTTCCCATGACAAGGACTCAGAGAAGACAATCAACAGGTTTCAATAGAATTCATATGATTTGGACAGCTAGAATTTTAGGAAGAAGCACAGAAGAGGTTAGGGTCCGAACACATTCACTTAGATTAATAAAGATTCAAGTATGAAGACATAGCTATATGTTGAAGACAAACCAAATGCGAAGACTATGCAACCATGAGGCCAAAAGAAACACTTCAATAAGAATTTGGTGGTGGCGTTACCCACCGTATAGGAAGTACTAGACCCAGACACGGCACACAATTATCGTGGCGCTCCAAAGTCAAATTCCACGTTAATGTATTCACACTTAGAGTGTATGTCTTCATTGATTGAAGATATACATTACTTCGTGTTTTGCACATCTATGTCATCAACATGCATAAGCTTTAGGATGTGTGTCCAATTATAGGACATTTGAGGAATCTAAGGTATTTATCTCACACCGCAACTTGCAAAATCTTTTCTCATCCAAGGGCTTTGTGAAGATATCTGCCAATTGCTCTTCAGTGTTGACGTGAATGATATCAATATCATCCTTCATGACATGATCTCTGAGAAAGTGATGACGGATCTGAATGTGCTTTGTCTTCGAGTGTTGAGCTGGGTTGTTGGCAATCTTGATGGCGCTTTCATTGTCGCAGTAGAGTGGCACATGCTTCAGATGGATACCATAGTCCTTGAGAGTTTGCCTCATCCATAGAAGCTGAGTACAGCAAGATCCAGGAGCAATGTATTCAGACTTAGCAGTGGAGAGAGATACACAGTTCTGCTTCTTTGAAGACCAACAAACAAGAGATCCTCCAAGAAAGTGACATGTGCCCGATGTGGACTTGCAATCAACCTTGTCACCAGCATAATCAGCATCTGAGAATCCAACTAGATCAAACTCTGAGCCCTTTGGATAGCATAATCCTAGTGTTGGGGTGTTAGCCAAATATTGAAGAATTCGCTTCACAGCTAAGTGATGCGATTCCTTTGGTGCCACTTGGAATCGGGCACACATGCAAACGCTAAGCATTATATCTGGACTAGATGCACATAAGTATAGTAAAGAACCAATCATGGAGCGATATACCTTTTGATCGAACTCTTTACCGTTGTCGTCGGGGCCGAGAGGACTTTTGGTTGGCATTGGCGTCATGTATCCTTTGCAGTCTTGCATTCCAAACTTCTTCAGGCAACCTTTGAGGTATTTTTCTTGTGATATGAAGATGTCGTTGCTCTGCTAACGGATTTGAAGATCGAGGAAAAATTTCAGCTCACCCATCATGGACATCTGATATTGCTCTTGCATCATGTGCCCAAACTCATCACTATATCTCTTGTGAGTGCAGCCAAAGATAATGTCATCCACATAGATTTGGCACACAAACAGTTCACCATCATATGTCTTCGTGAAGAGTGTAGGATCTAGAGAACCAGGTTTGAAGCCTTTGCTCTTTAGGAAGTCTTTGAGTGTGTCATACCAAGCGCGAGGAGCTTGTTTGAGGCCATCCAGTGCCTTCTTGAGCTTGTATACCATATCAGGATGTTTTGGATCGTCAAAGCCAGGTGGTTGTGCAGCATACACTTCTTCTTCAATCTTTCCATTGAGAAAGGCACTCTTCACATGCATTTGGTACAGAAGAATGTTGTGATGATTGGCATATTCTAGCAGTATGTGAATGGCTTCAAGCCTAGCCACGGGAGCGAATGTTTCATCGAAGTCAATCCCTTCAACTTGAGTGTAACCTTGAGCAACTAGACGAGCCTTGTTTCTGAAAACTTGACGATGCTCATCTTGTTTGTTGTGATATATCCATTTGGTGCCTATGATATTCTGCTTGCGAGGATCAGGACGTTGACCAATTCCCATACGTTGTTCAGCTCTTACTGTTTAAGCTCTTCTTGCATAGCTTGAATCAATTCAGGTTCCATGAAGGCTTCAACAAATTTCTTAGGTTCAGATATAGAGACAAATGCAAAGTGCCCATAGAAATTTGCTAGCTGCGTTGCTCGAGAACGAGTGAGTGGACCAGGTGCATTGATGCTATCAATTATCTTCTCAATCTGTACTTCATTTGCAACACGGGGATGAACTGGACGAAGATTTTGCCCTTGCAGATCATTGTCTTCAGCTTCAGCATTGACTTCATGCTGAGCATTGTCTTCGGGTTGATTTGGTGCAATGATGATTTCTTCTTAAGCCTGAGCTTCTGAAGGTATGATTTCTCCAGTACCCATCAGCTTGATAGATTCACTAGATGGGACTTCATCTAGCACATTTGGCAGGTGCTCTCTTTGCGAGCCGTTAGTCCATCGAACCGCACATCCACAGTTTCAACCACTTTATAGTGAAAGAGGTTGAAGACTCTGTAGGAGTGCGAATCCTTTCCGTATGCAAGCATAAAACCTTCATGTGGTTTCGGTGCAAATTTTGAAGTGTGATGTGGATCCTTGATCTAGGACCTAGCACCAAATACTCTGAAGTAACTGACGTTTGGCTTCTTACCAGTTAGTAGCTCATATGATGTCTTATTTCGAAGCTTGTGTAGATAAACACGGTTGATGACATGGCATGCAGTATCAATGGCTTCAAGCCAGAACTTCCTTGGAGTCTTGTACTCATCAAGCATCATCCGAGCCATCTCAACGAGGGTTCTTTCTTGCGCTCCATGATGCCATTATGCTGAGCTGTGTAAGGAGCTAAGAACTCATGACTGATGCCCAATGTATCAAGATAAGTGTCAAGGCCGATGTTCTTGAATTCTGTGCCATTGTCACTTATGATGTGCTTAACCTTGATGCCATAGTTCGTATGGCACGATTGGTGAATCGTCTGAAGACATCCTGCACTTCATTCTTGTAGAGGATTATATGCACCCATGTGTATCTCGTGTAATCATCAACAATGACGAAGCCATAGAGACAAGTAGTGGTAGTAAGAGTAGAGTAGTGAGTAGGGCCGAATAGGTCCATGTGAAGCAGCTCGAAGGGACGTGATGTCGTCATGATTGTCTTTGAGGGATGCTTGGCCCTAGTCATCTTTCTAGCTTCGCAAGCACCACATAGATGATCCTTCTTGAACTTGACGCCCTCAATGCCCACGACATGCTTTTTCTTTGAGATGGTGTACAAGTTCCTCATGCCAGCATGTCCTACCCTCCGATGCCAGAGCCAACACTCTGAAGCTTTTGCTAGAAGACATACGGCCAACTGTGGTCCTGTTGAGAAATCTACCATGTACAGATCATCTTTTCGATACCCTTCAAAGACTTGAGATTTGTCAGATTCCATAAGCACAAGGCAATGATATTTTCCAAAGATCACAATCATGTTTAGATCACAAAGCATTGAGACAGACATTAAGTTGAAACCAAGGGATTCAACAAGCATCACTTTATCCATGTGTTGATCCTTTGAGATTGCAACTCTACCTAGACCCAATACCTTGCTTTTACCAGTGTCAGCAAATGTGATGTGACTTTTGTCAGACGGACGTAGGGTTGAATCCATCAGAAGACTTCGATCACCAGTCATGTGGTTGGTGCATCCACTATCCATAATCCATTCTGAAGCCTTTGGTGTCATACCCTACAATACAGTTTGGGGGATAGGCTTCACCAAGGGTATTTGTAGGACCTTGAAGTATGCCTAGAGGGGGGGTGCTTAGACTACTTGACCAATTAAAAACTTAACCTTTTCCCAATTTTAGAGTTTGGTAGATTTTAGCTATCTTTGGACAAGTCAAGCAATCATCAGACAATTCAAGCAAGCATGCAAAGAGTATATGAGCAGAGGAAATTAAAGCATGCAACTTGCAAGAAAGTAAATGGAAGGGTTTGGAGGACTCAAACGCAATTGGAGACACGGATGTTTTTGGCGTGGTTCTGATAGGTGGTGCTATCGTACGTCCACGTTGATGGAGACTTCAACCCACGAAGGGTAACGGTTGCGCGAGTCCACGGAGGGCTCCACCGACGAGGGGTCCATGAAGAAGCAACCTTGTCTATCCCACCATGGCCGTCGCCCACGAAGGACTTGCCTCACTAGCGGTAGATCTTCACGAAGTAGGCGATCTCCTTGCCCTTACAAACTCCTTGGTTCAACTCCACAATCTTGCCGGAGACTCCTAAGTGACACCTAGCCAATCTAGGAGACACCACTCTCCAAGAAGTAACAAATGGTGCGTTGATGATGAACTCCTTTCTCTTGTGCTTCAAATGATGGTCTCCCCAACACTCAACTCTCTCTCATGGGATTTGGATCTGGTGGAAAGAAGATTTGAGTGGAAAGCAACTTGGGGAAGGCTAGAGATCAAGATTCATATGGTAGGAATGGAATATCTTGGCCTCAACATATGAGTAGGTGGTTCTCTCTCAGAAATGGTAAGTTGGAAGTCTAGGTTTGTTCTAATGGCTCTCTCCATGAATGAAGAGGAGGTGGAGGGGTATATATAGCCTCCACACAAAATCTAACCGTTACACACAATTTACCAAACTCGGTGGGATAGATTCAACAGACTCGGTCGGACCGATTTAGTAAACTAGTGACCCTTAGTGATTTTCGGTGGGACTGACATGCAACTCGGTGAGACCGATTCGGTTAGGGTTAGGGCATAACGTATTCTTGGTAAGACTGATTACACAAACTCGGTGAGAACGATTTGGTAATAAGCTTTCCAGAGAGGTGGTCAGGTAAACTCGGTGGGACCGATTCGCCCATTTCGGTGAGACCGAAATGTTACAAAAAGGAAACAGAGAGTTTACATTGCAATCTCGGTGGGACCGATTGCTCACTTCGGTTAGACCGAAACGTTACGAAGGGAAACAAAGAGATTACAACCCCATCTCGGTGAGACCGAGATCCCTATCGGTAAGACCGATTTGCCTAGGGTTTGTGGCAGTGGCTATGACATTTGAACTCGGTGGCGCCGGATAGAAAGAATTGGTGGGACCAATTTTGACTTTGGGTTTAGGTCATATGTGGATGTGAGAAAGTAGTTGAGGGTATTTGGAGCATATCACTAAGCACATGAAGCAAGAGGCTCATTAAGCAACACCTCATCCCTCCTTGATAGTAGTGGTTTTTCCTATAGACTCAATGTGATCTTGGATCACTAAAATATAAAATGAAGAGTCTTGAGCTTTTGAGCTTGAGCCAATCCTTTGTCCTTGATATTTTGAGGGTTCCACTTTCATCATCCATGCCATGTCATTCATTGAGCTTTCCTGAAATATTTGTCTTGAAATAGCATTAGCTCAATGAGCTATATGTTGTTATGAATCACCAAAACCACCTAGGGATAGTTGCACTTTCAGTATTGTGAAGCATAAACATTTGACCAACAAGCGGATTATGAATGTTCAGATCTTGGTTAGGATATATAGGATGATTGTCAAGGAATCATGGGATGAAATACATAGTGAGACCATTTGGAAATTTTATCTGGCATCCCACAAGATGTTTAAGGTCCCCAGCATAAGCATCAGATGCCTTTGATATCCAGCTGGGGACCATTCCCTGCAAAAGAGAGTTAATTTTTCTTAACCGCCCACATCTTCAGTGGTGTCTTAGAAGCAATGAGTCTAAGTACAGCATCTGAGAACTTCGGCTTTGGAGCCCTAGCAAATAGCCTTGCAGGAGGTGAATAATACTCATAAGAATAAGCAGAAAAGTTCTTGGTCTTATGAACATAGCGGTTTGACGAAACACGCTCATATTCATAAGTCTGAGTATGGTTTCCATGCAAAACATTGGCATTAGGGTGACTCTGGTGAGTCCTCTGTCTATATGAAGCCTTTGGTCTGGGATTTGTCTTCTTCCCAGGTGGTCTCATGATGACATTCACGAGAAGATTCTCAAGACAACTCTTAAGTACCCAGATCTTCTTAAAAGGCGGTCCATTCCTGCAATTAGTACCGATATACCTGGCAAACACTTCACTATTATGATTCTTAAACAATTTATAGTTTGCATCAAAGGATTCATCAATGATATTTGGGTTAGCACAAGTCAAGCCAGATAAGGTAGATGGACCCACTAAAGGTCCTTTGCAGCAATTCATGTGGTACTACTCAGGCTTCCAGTAAGAACCATCAACATTCATTTTCCTCTCGGACCCAACACCCTCTTTCCTAGGGTTTCAGTTCAGAATCTGTTTCTTGAGGACATCACATAGTGTCTGATGCCCTTTGAGACTTTGTACATTCCTGTCTCAAGCAATGTCTTCAACCTGGCATTCTCATCAGCAATAGTAGTGGTATCCTGAGCAGAGAGGTTAGTTACCACATCAGCAGTTGAAGATATTGGAACAGTAGCAGCAGTAGAACATTTAGCGATAGAGACAACATTATCACGTTCAAGACATTTTAGACATGGTGGTCAAATCCTTCCTAAGCGAAACTGATCTGCTGAGCGCAGAGTGACTCGTTCTCCTTTTGAAGATCCTCATGAGCCGATCTCAAGTTCTCAAGTTCTTGCTTCCTTTGAAGATAATCATAGGAGAGCTTTTCATGAGTAGTTGAGAGCGTTTCATGACGACTTTCAAGTTCCTCATACTTAACATGTGTTAGGACCCCGACTCAATGCCACACCGATCTAGCATGTAACACCTCATATCACTTTGCGACCTCAGGCACGGTATTCCCACGGGTGTCGCCTTACCAGGCCCAGGACCATTTGCGCCTTTTGGCACACGTATATGATAGTGTCGCTAGCATCCATATGACAAGGATCCCAGGCTGACATGACTAGTCGTGAACCCAAAGTGGCACTACCTTACAAGGACAGGCATACATGGCCCAACAATGAACGTGTCGGTCATCAGCGAGTGAATTCGGGCTGTAGCAACTTGTAAGGGCATATTTATCCCTAAGTGTTTTGGTGATTGATGACAATACTTGTGCGGACTAATCGTGTGCCTTGAGTCCCACAGATACTTCATCATTAGGCACAAGACGATTCGGTGCCCTCGAGGCTGATGAAGCGGCGTTGTTCTCGTTTCTCTTTGGTGGAGTTGAATCGTAGGAGAACCGTACTATTAAGAGGGGGTCCGCATCGGAAAGGTAGGGTGGAATCACACGTACACTTGCCCCTCCTTTCCTTGCACTTTGGAGCTACCCATCGTTATCGTGGTTGTGCGCGGCGGCGACTATCTGCTGTACTTGCGGTAGTACCGCAAGTACCAGCGGTAGTACCGCGACAGGCCACGATAGTACCGCCCCTCTAAGGCGGTAGTGCCGCAGTACCTTGGCCTAGTGCCGCTCCGGTGCGGTAGTAGGGGCGGATGTAATTTTTTACATCCGCGCCCCTCACGGTAGTACCGCTCCATTGTGCGGTAGTACCGCCGTACTCTGGCCTAGTGCCGCTCCGGTGCGGTAGTAGGGGCGGATGTAATTTCTTACATCCGCGGCACCCATGGTAGTACCGCTCGTCCAGCGCGGTAGTACCGCTGGTGCCCACGGTAGTACCGCTCCCTTGGAGTTGTAGTACTGTGGCCCTTCTGCCTAGTACCACTGCGTCGCGGTAGTAGGCGTGGATGTAATTTTTTACATCCGTGCCTACCACGGTAGTACCGCCCCTTGCAGGCGGTAGTACCGCGTCGGGTTTTTGCACCACCCTAGTTTCTGCAGAAGTAGGCACGGATGAAATTTATTTCGTCGCGCCCTTCGAACCGTGACCCTCACGCCTTGCGGTAGTACCGCAAGGGGAATGGTAATACAGCGCCAGCGTAGTAATCTGCTTCTTCCTCGAGCTTGTTCGGCTGTGCAGCTGCCACGGTAGTACCATGGTCACCACGGTAGTATGCATGGCGTCATGGTAATACCGCTCCTTGGAGCGGTAGTACCGTGAGTCGTGAGCAGAACTAGTGGATAACGGTTGGATCTTTTCCCCGACTATATAAGGGATGTCTTCTACCTCTAGTTGACTACCTCTTCCACCTCTAAGCTCCATTGTTGCTCCAAGCTCCATTTTCGCTCGATCTCTCTCCTAGCCAATCAAACTTGTTGATTTGCTCGGGATTGGGTGACAAGGGCCCGATCTACACTTCCACCAAAGGATATTTGATTCCCCACTTATCCCTTGCGGATCTTTTTACTCTTGGGTGTTGAGCACCCTAGGCAGTTGAGTCACCTCGAAGCCATACTCCATTGTGGTGAAGCTTCGTGGTGGTGTTGTTGTTGGGAGCCTCCGATTGTTGTGGAGATTGCCCCAACCTTGCTTATAAAGGTTGATCGCCGCCTTCAAGGGCACCAATAGTGGAATCACGGCATCTCGCATCGTGTGAGGCGTGAGGAGAATCTGATGGCCCTAGTGGCTTCTTGGGGAGCATTGTGCCTCCACACGCTCTAACGGAGCGTACTTCCCTCAAAGGAAGGAACTCGGTAACACATCCTCGTCTTCACCGTCTCCACTCTTGGTTATTTCGTGCCTTTACTTTCGCAAGCTTACTTATTGTTTCATCTCTTGCTTGCTTGCTTGCTAGTTGTTATTGCATCAAATAGGTTGCACACTTAGTTGCATATCTAGACAACCTATTTGTTGCAAAGTTTAATTTGGTAAAGAAAAGCTTAAAAATTGTTAGTTGCCTATTCACCCCCCTCTAGTCAACCATATCGATCCTTTCAATTGGTATCGAGCCTCGTCTCTTTATTAAGGACTTTACCGTCCGAAGAGTATGGTGGACACCAGCGATGGTGTGGAGGAACACTCGGTGTGAATCCCATCTCATCTTGACGAAGGGAACCTCGATCTCGTGAGGAGTTCAATGTGGCTTTAGACACATTGAAAACCTCCATGATGCCGAGGTTAAAAGCATGTTTAATGATTTCTTAGAGGGACTTAAATTATCTACCGCACCTATGAAAGTGGGTGATCCTACTAACAAGGTGACGGATGCTTTCTCCGACAAGGGGGAAGCTAACAATGAAAAGAGTCCTTCTACTAGTGGTAGAAATGGCACGGCATCTTTGCCCATGTGGAACCCCGGTTTATGGAGGCCAATCCCTCCACTCATTTGAATCATGCGGTCCACCTCCTAAGTATGAAAAACATGCAGATTTTGATAATTGGGTCTATCGCTTTAAGCGTCATTTGAAACATGTGAACACTAACCTTTGGAGAGTTATTGAAGAAGGTTTCTATCCTCATGACCCAAGCAACTTCACCCCTCGAGAAGCCGTGGACAATCAATTCAATGAGAGTGCTCTCTTTATCATCCAAGATGCAATCCTTCCCGAAGATCTCCCTCACCTCCGACCCCATGTCGTGGCTAAAGAAGCATGGAAATGTGTCGAGGGTCTCTATCGTGGAAGTGCTAGCATCCAACGGTCCAACTATGAAGTGGTGCAAGATGAAGCCGACGAGTTTGCAATGAAAGAAGATGAAGAACCTCGTGAGCTCTTTCGAAGAGTAACCAAACTCGCGATGGCACTTCGAGATCATTGAAGCAAGGACACGGATGACAATTGGATCAAGCGGAAGTTCCTCAAGGCCATGATGCCCTACAACAAAGCCATGTCCTCCGTCATTCGTCAACGACCGGACTTCCACACCATGACCTCAAGTGATGTGTTGGATGAGTTCGTTGCAATGAGCATCTTGGACAAGACCGCCGACAATGCGGTGCTCCGTTCTCAAAGAGCTAAGAAGCCTAACCTTGCGTTGAAGGCCAAGGTCATTGTCGAAGAAGAGGAAGAAGTGGAAGATGAGGAAAGCAACCCCGAAGACACCAAGTTTGACTACCATGAGCACATGGCTCTTGCTTCAAGACAATTTTGGAGCAAGAAGAGCTCAAGACCCAATTTCAACAAGAACAACTCAAGTGGCGTCAAGGGCAAGCAACAAGTTAGAACTTGCTTCAACTGTGGCAATGTGAGTCATTTCGTTGCGGATTGTCCTTACGAGAAGCGGGAAGACAATGGCGGCAAGTTCATTCGGAAAGACAAGGCCAAGTCCGTCCCCAACAAGAACAACTTCGCCAAGAAGACTCCCACTCGTGGGTTGGTGGTTCAAGAAGAATACCAGAGGATGACGATGATGATGAGAATGAAGAAGCAACGGCCATGGCATCCATTGCCATTGCTACTCCCGGTGTCTCTCTTCGAATCACCCAACGAAAACATCACCGCTAGATGCCTCATGGCTAAAGCTTCAAACAAGGTAACCCCCAACATCACAACCACCATCATTACTAATCCCTCCGTGGAGGATGGCATTGATGGACATGTTGAGTCTAATGAGGAAGTGAATGATTTGAGTCCTTTATGAGTAAGCTCAAGGGAAAGTCCAAGAAGCACTTTGTTGCTCTCTTGGAACAACTTGGTGAGGCCAATGACATGATCGAGGCTCACGAAGAAACCATCTCCAAGATGGAAGGTCATAGTCGTGACTATGCCGATGAGATATCGGACCTCCCTAATGCTCTTGAGGAAGAGCGTGTGCATCGTTTGACTCTTGAGGAGTCACACAATGATGACCATGCTAAGTTAAGGAAAGATCTTGATCATGCTCTTGTTATGTCGCGTGTGCTAGCCTCCGAGAAGGCTAAACTTGGGGTTGATCATGCTAGACTCAAAGAGGAGTTTGAGATACTTGACAAGGCCCACAAGGCCTTGAAGGGTGCTCATGCTATCCTCAAAGAGTCTCATGCTCAACTCCAAGTTAAGCTAATCAAGGAAAAGGCCACCTTTCCTCATATGGTATTAATTGATAATGCATGTGCTACTAACCCTTGTTGTGAGCATGTGCATCTTGTGGAGGAAAATGCCAAGTTGAAAGATCAACTTGAGAAGGGCCTTGTGACTTGCATTCAAGGTGAGAAAAACCTCAACGACCTTTTGAGCAATCAAAAGGAAGTTGTGGGCAAAGAAGGAATTGGGTTTGCACCCAAGTCCAACAGCAAGAAGAAGAAGAACAACAAGGCCAATCGTCCTCCTCCCCTCAAACAATCGTTCGTGAAAGAGGGAGAGGGTGCTTCTAAGAAGAAGAAGGAGAAAGTGAAGGAAGTTGATGTCCAAAAGGGCAAGAACGTTTCCTCAAACAAAGCCGGCGACTTTAACCCTTCATATGTGTTGTGCCGTGCTAGTGATGGACATGTTTATGCTAAATTTGTTGGTTCTCCTTATGAGTACATTGAATGGTCTATTTGGGTTCCCAAGACCCTTGTTACTAACATCAAAGGACCCATTACTAAATGGGTACCTAAAACCAAGCATTGATCTCGTGTAGGTGTTTGCTTCCGGTGGGGGATCATGGTTGCTCGATAATGGAGCAACAAATCATATGACCGGGAGCAAGGACTTGGTGGTGGATGTGCAAGAGATTCCATCTATGCCCACCAATGTCGAGTGGGGTGATGCATCACATTCTAAGGTATTGGGTCTCGGCAAGGTTGTCATTTCTCATGATCTAACGATCGAGAAAGTCATGCTTGTTGAGTCCCTTGCATTCAATTACTTTCCGTTCGTCAACTTGCACTCATGGGCTTTGCCACATTCTTTGATATTGATACCGTGGCCCTCTTGTGGAGCAAGACTCTTAAAGTAGCCTTTGTTGGGCATGTCGAGAACGGTCTCTATGTGGTTAACTTTTCGGAGCAACCCACTAAGACCGCGACATGCCTAATGGCTAAAGTTGACGTGGGATGGCTTTGGCATCGCCGTTTAGCCCACGTCAATATGAGATCTTTGCAAAGTCTTCTCAAGGGGGACCATGTTCGTGGACTAACGAATGTGAGTTTTGCCAAAGATCGTGCTTGCAATGCTTGTATCGAAGGAAAGCTTCATGAAAAGGCTCACCCTTCCTCAACCATCATCTACTCGAAGAGACCCTTGGAGCTCCTTCACATGGATCTCTTTGGGCCTCCATCTTTTGATAGTCTTGGAGGAAGAAAGTATTGCTTGGTGATTGTGGAAGATTATTCAAGATACACTTGGGTATACTTCTTCAAGAGGAAGAGTGAGACCCAACAAACCGTCATCAACTTTGCAAATGAAGCTCAACGTCAACATGATGCAAAGATCTTGACAATAAGAAGCGACAACGGCACCGAGTTCAAGAACTACACCTTGGATGAGTTTCTTAGTGACGAGGGGATCAAGCATCAATATGCGGCACCTTATACCCCTCAACAAAATGGTGTTGCGGAGAGGAAGAACCGGACGTTGATGGATGCGGCAAGGACCATGATGGCGGAGTTCAAGTCTCCATACAACTTTTGGGCCGAAGCCATCAACACCGCATGTCATGCATCCAATCGGCTCTATCTTCGCAAAGGCTTGAACAAGACTCCTTATGAGATCCTCACTGCAACAAGCCCAACCTCAAGTACTTAGGGTATTGGTTGTAAGTGTTTCATTCTCAAGAAAGGTGTTCGGTTGTCTAAATTTGAGGCTAGAGCTCATGAGGGCATATTTGTTGGTTATGCTACAAACTCTCATGCTTACCGTGTCCTCAACAAGTCCACGGACTCATTGAGGAGGCGATGTAACGTGGAGTTTGGCGAAAATAACGGCTCCCAAGTGGAGCAAAGTGGTACTTGTGATATAGGTGATGAAATTCCTCCCCAAGCCATAAGAAGAATGGGTATTGGTCAAATCCTACCCATTGAGGAACCCCTTGTGGCCGAAGGAGAAGGACAATGCTCTACTCAAGTAGAGCCATCATCTCATCAAGACCCACACGCTTCCGAAGAACAAAGTGAAGGCCCTCAACCTCGTGAACAAGACCAAGGGCAAGATCTACCTCAAGACGGTGATGAACCACTAAATGATGCCCAAGGTCAAGTTCTCCCCCTCGAGAAAGTTCACGATCAAGAGCAACCTCGAGATCAAGAACAAGCTCAAGACGGCGCTCAAGATCATCAAGTCAACCCTCCTCCTTCCACACCCGAGGAGGAATTAGAGCATCGTGCCGCGAAGATTGCTTCCAAGCTCACCGCTCAAGGCCATCTCATGGAAAATGTGGTTGGAAGCATAAGAAAGGGGGTAAGCACTCGTAGACAATTGGCAAACTATTGTGAACATCACGTGTTTGTCTCTTGTGTCGAACCCCAAAAGGTCTATGAGGCACTCGAAGACTCAGATTAGCTCAATGCCATGCATGAAGAACTCAACAACTTCGAGTACAACAAGGTGTGGAGATTGGTGCCAAGACCATCCGGGAACCGCAATGTCATTGGGACCAAGTGGATCTTTAAGAACAAGTAAGATGCCCATGGGAACATCATTCGTAACAAGGCAAGATTGGTAGCACAAGGCTACTCCCAAGTCGAGGGTATCGACTACGGTGAAACCTTTGCTCCCGTTGCTCGTCTTGAATCCATTCGTTTGTTGATTGCTTATGCTTCCCATCACAACTTTAAGTTGCAACAAATGGATGTGAAAAGTGCTTTTCTTAATGGTCCCATTAATGAGTTGGTCTATGTCAAGCAACCCCTCGGGTTCGAGGATCCCTACTTTCCGGATCATGTGTATCAACTCGATAAGGCACTCTATGGCCTTAAACAAGCCCCACGTGCGTGGTATGACCACCTTACCGAGTTGCTACAAGATTGTGGTTTTGAAGTAGGGCTCATCGACCCCACTCTTTTTACTAAGAAGGTCAACGGGGAGTTGTTTGTATGCCAACTATATGTTGATGATATTATCTTTGGTTCCCCTAACAAAGCTTTCAATGAAGAATTTGTCGCTCTCATGACCTCCAAGTTTAAGATGTCTTCGATGGGAGAGTTGAAGTTCTTCCTTGGTTTCGACATCAAGCAAAGAATAGAAGGAACCTTCATCAACCAAGCCAAATACACTCAAGACATGCTTAAAAGATTCAAGCTAAGTGATGTCAAGCCGGCTACTACACCAATGCCTACCAAGTGCCAACTTGACATCGATCCCAATGGTAAAGCGGTGGATCAAAAGGTATATCGCTCCATGATTGGCTCCTTGCTTTACCTTTGTGCATCTAGACCGGATATCATGTTGAGTGTGGGGATGTGTGCACGTTTTCAAGCCACACCAAAGGAAAGTCACCTAGTGGCGGTCAGCGAATCTTCGATATTTGGCTCATACCCCAAACTTTGGCTTATGGTACCCAAGAGGAGCAAACTTCAAGCTTGAAGGTTTCACAGTTCGATTAGGCGGGAGACAAAGTGGATAGGAAGTCCACTTAGGAGGTGCCAATTTCTTGGTTGCTCTTTGGTAAGTTGGTCTTCCAAGAAGCAAAGTTGTGTGTCTCTCTCGTCCACCGAAGCGGAGTATGTGGCGGCCGGTAGTTGTTGTGCTCAAATCCTATGGATGAGGCAAACTTTAAAGGACTACGGTGTCATTTGTGACAAAGTGCCTCTTTGGTGTGATAATGAAAGTGCCATCAAGATTTCTCTCAACCCGGTGCAACATTTCAAGACGAAGCACATTGAGATTCGGTATCACTTCATTCGGGATCACGTTATGCGAGGGGAGATCGAGCTCAAGTATGTCAACACTCATGA
The DNA here is from genome assembly GCA_021437245.1 of Aegilops speltoides. NCBI lineage: Eukaryota > Viridiplantae > Streptophyta > Magnoliopsida > Poales > Poaceae > Aegilops > Aegilops speltoides. The sequence continues at coordinate 204,489,317 of CM038143.1, forward strand.
TAACCTTGCAGATATTTTCACGAAGCCCTTGGATGAAGCAAGATTTCACGAGTTAAGGCATGAGCTAAATATCATTGATTTGAGCAATGTGACTTGAACCCGTGCTCCCCCCACCACACTCAACTTGTTGTCTAGTTTAGGTGTAGGCATGGACATAGGGGGAGTGTTGTTCTCTCAATGAACTCTCCCTCCCCCCATTATGCATAAGTAGATCACCTCTTTCACATTAGCCATTTTTGATGGTACTTGTGCTTCAAAGACGAGTTTTGGTCATGGGCCCAAGGATAATTCTTCGCGGTGCCATACCATCCAACTCAAACATAGGTGGCTTCGGCCACCGCTCTCTCTCTCTGTGAGAGGTTTTGTCACATTGGGATTTCCTGTTGTTCCCTTGGTATGTGCTTGCTTTTGTGTTGTTTTGGGCTGTGTCTGTTTTTCGGTGCAAAGGCATGTTTTTCTCTTGTTCGAAACCTTTGGTGGCGTGAGCTCACGGTACTACATGATCGGCCACGGTACTACATGACCAATCACGGTACTACCGCTGATGGGAGCACGGTACTACCGTCCCCAAGCGGCAGTAATTTTCTTGCCGCTGGTTGAGCAGTACTACCGCCTCGGCGTGATACTTCCGCCGGCGGTACTACGCATGATGACCCATGGTACTACGCGCCCGGTTGGCGTGGGGATAAGGTCGGGCGGGGAGTTCTAACTCCCCATACCCATTCGTCCCCTTCTCTCCACGTTGCTTTTCCTCTCTCGTGCTCACGAACGGAGCCGGCGTTCGTCGCCGGATCTTCTCCACCGGCTGCCCTCCCGTGATTCCGTCCGGTGGGATCCTTCCCCCACGTGCTCTTGCTATGGACCAAGGTTTTCCCCAAATCCTTCTCCGTTTGATTGTATTTGGTTCTTCTAGGTTTTGGGGAGGCTTGTATGTTCTTGAGATTCCTAGTCTAGATCTCTGCAAGAGTAGGATGAAGGAGGTAGTATTGCATAGGATTTACACTTGTATTGTTGTCTTGCACTAGATCTGGTCACCGTAGCACCGCCATGGTTTAGCGGTTCCTTTTGATTCAAATCTGCTAGATCCGTCGGCGTGGTACTACCGCCCGTAGGTAGCGGTACTACCGCTCTCACGGTACTACCGCCCCTAGGCGCAAGATACTACCAGCGCGTCGGCACTAAAGCCCTACTACTGCCCAGCCACGGTACTACCGTGACCCCTCACGGTACTACCGCGTCTGGAGCTGTACTAAGCCTTTAGTACCGCAACCCATGGCAGATCTACCGTGGCTCACATCTATCGCATGCCAACTTTCTCGTTTATCTTCTATGGGTTTCATGTGCTGTCTTATAGCCTTTGCATTGATTCTTTTCGCTGTGTTTTGGTGCTTTGCGTGTGTGTCTTAGGTGGTGGCTCTCGCCGGGCCAATCCCGTTCGTGACACTGGGTCCAAGCGTCTGCGCAACCCAGGAGAAGTTCCCGAGGGGTCATCTGCATCAAAGCGCAATGTCAAGACCACCGCTAGCAAGCACAAGGAGCCCGCCAGGGGCATGGATGAGATAGGCGCTCAAGAGTATGTCCGTCTCAGGCAGCTTCACCCATATGTGACCCCACGCTCCACTCTCAGAGGGTGTGAACTGTTCTGGAACAAGACTCAAACCCAGATCTACTTGGATGTCATCAAGAACAAGCGGAATACCTATGTGGAGGTGAAGTGGATTGAGATGCACCACATGAGGAAGGACAAGTTTCATGACTACTTTGGGGAGGCTCTGGACTTGGTGGAGCAGTTTGGAATTGAGCATGTGATCTCGTTCCACATGGACTATGACCACGAGATCATCTGTCGGTTCTTTGCCTCGGTGTACTTTCACACCAATGATGAGAGGAGGATGACGTGGATGACCAATGGCCGCCAGCTGTCTGCTACCTAGAAGGAGTTCATGGATTTGCTTCACGTTGCTGATGATGGACTTGACACTCCGTTGGTGTTCTCCCTCACGGCAATCTTGACTCTGGCGACAAGGACAAGCTCACCCCGTTCTTGGTTGAGAAGGCGCCGCCATCGGCAAGATAATCTCGGTTCTCAACCCGTTTACGGATATCATGTACCGCATCTTCCGCAACTCTCTGTTCCCACGATCGGTGACAAAGACAAGGTTCATGCCTACATGGTGGACATGATGCTTCTGTGCGAGGAGGCTCGCTCGTCTCGAGACTCAGCCACTTGATGTCTCTCATATCATGTGGTGTGAGCTTCGGTTTCTTGTGTTCAACCGCAAGGTGCCTATTTATGGACCCTACATTTTCGCTGATTTCTAAGACTTGGGAGAAGATGTACCCGAGGAGGAGTTCTGGCTCCAGTGGATTCGCCATGAGCCCATTTGTCGAGGTCAAACCCAAGCGGGCCAACACCGCTACTCGTCTTTGGCGTCTGCTGCTAGGGCTTCTTTGTTGATGAGGATCTTGCTGGAGCTGAGGATGTTCTTTGGGGCCGTTCTGCTAGGCCCTCTCGGAGTGACTCTAGGCCATCTTGGGCCAAGAGGTTGAAGGATAAGATGAAGTCTCTTTTACGCATGCAAGCCAATGGGCAAGTATAGTCTGGGGCTCACGTGGAGTCAAGGAGAGTCGACGCCCGGCACAACAAGATCTTGCAGCTCTATGGCGAGGATGTGTCTGGCGGGTGCGAGGCGCATCACTCCCGAGACCGAGTGGATGGAGAAGCAAGGATACAAGTGGACTGATTACGAGGAGGAGGCCGAGGAGTCCATTCCAGCTATGGAGGAGTCTGACGAAGAGGAGTGGGACCGCTTCTCTGCTTGAGCCACCTCTTGTGTGTTTAGGTGTCCTCTCTGCCTTTTTGGCGTCTCGATGCCAAAGGGGGAGAGAGTGTAGGGATTTGGATTTGCGAGTTTGTGTGTTTGCCAGTTGAACTCTCTGCTGCTTTTATCGTTTGAACCTTGGTTATCTTATCTCATATGGTGTAAGACATATGCACTCTATCTATCCTAGCTAGCTTGTGTTATATTGTGCTACTTTCATGCTATGCTATGCTTATTATCATGTCTTGGTCTCTAAACTATAGGGGGAGTGTTGATCCTAGTTTGTGTGCCATGCAGCCCAAAGCATTCATCTATAGTGCACACATCTAGGGGGAGCCCCGTCTATATTTTAGAGGAGTGGGGTTTGCCACTACTTTAAAACTTATCTTATCTATGTGCAAATCCCGTGTTGTCATCAATACACCAAAAAGGGGGAGATTGTAAGGGCATATTTATCCCTAAGTGTTTTGGTGATTGATGACAATACTTGTGCGGATTAATCGTGTGCCTTGAGTCCCACAGATACTTCATCATTAGGCACAAGACGATTCGGTGCCCCTCGGAGACTGATGAAGCCGGTGTTGTTCTACGTTTCTCTTTGGTGGAGTTGAATCGTAGGAGAGCCGTACTATTAAGAGGGGGTCCGCGTCAGAAAGGTAGGGTGGAATCACACGTACACTTGCCCCTCCTTTCCTTGCACTTTGGAGCTACCCATCGTTATCGTGGTTGTGCGGAAAACTGACGACTACTGCTGTACTTGCGGTAGTACCGCAAGTACCAGCGGTAGTACCGCGACAGGCCACGGTAGTACCGCCCCTCTAAGGTGGTAGTACCGCGGTACCTTGGCCTAGTGCCGCTCCGGTGCGGTAGTAGGGGCGGATGTAATTTTTTACATCTGCGCCCCTCACGGTAGTACCGCTCCATTAGTGCGGTAGTCTCTGCCGTACTCTGCCTAGTGCCGCTCGGTGCGGTAGTAAGGCGGATGTAATTTTTACATCCGTGGCACCTGATAGTACCGCTCGTCGGTAGCGGTAGTACTGCTGGTGCCCACGGTAATACCGCTCCTTGGAGTTGTAGTACCGTGGCCCTTCTCGCCTAATACCGCTGCGTCGCGGTAGTAGTAGGCGGATGTAATTTTTACATCCGTGCCTACCACGATAATACCGCGCCTTGCGGCGGTAGTACCGTGTCGGGTTTTGCATCACCCTAGTTTTCTGCGGAATTAGGCGCGGATGAAATTTATTTAAATCGCGCCCTTCAGTTGTGACCCTCACGCCTTGCGGTAGTACCGCAAGGGAAATGATAATACCGCGCCCGTGAGTAATCTTGCTTCTTCCCGAGGCTTGTTCGGCACGTGCAGCTACCACGATAGTACCGTGGTCACCATCGTAGTACGTGGCGGTCGTCGATAGTAGTACCGCTCCCTTGGAGCGGTAGTACCGTGAGTCGCGGGTAGAACTAGTGGATAACGGTGGATCTTTTCCCGACTATATAAGGGATGTCTTCTACCTCTAGTTGACTACCTCTTCCACCTCTAAGCTCCATTGTTGCTCCAAGCTCCATTTTCGCTCGATCTCTCTCCTAGCCAATCAAACTTGTTGATTTTCTCGGGATTGGGTGACAAGGGCCCGATCTACACTTCCACCAAAGGATATTTGATTCCCCACTTATCCCTTGCGGATCTTGTTACTCTTGGGTGTTGAGCACCCTAGGCAGTTGAGGTCACCTCGAAGCCATACTCCATTGTGGTGAAGCTTCGTGGTGTTGTTGTTGTTAGGAACCTCCGATTGTTGTGGAGATTGCCCCAACCTTGCTTGTAAAGGTTCGCCGCCGCCTTCAAGGGCACCAATAGTGGAATCACGGCATCTCGCATCGTGTGAGGCGTGAGGAGAATCTGATGGCCCTAGTGGCTTCTTGGGGAGCATTGTGCCTCCACACCGCTCTAACGGAGCGTACTTCCCTCAAAGGAAGGAACTACGGTAACACATCCTCGTCTTCACCGTCTCCACTCTTGGTTATTTCGTGCCTTTACTTTACATAAGCTTACTTATTGTTTCATCTCTTGCTTGCTTGCTTGCTAGTTGTTATTGCATCATATAGGTTGCTCACTTAGTTGCATATCTAGACAACCTATTTGTTGCAAAGTTTAATTAGTAAAGAAAAGCTTAAAATTGTTAGTTGCCTATTCACCCCCCCCCCTCTAGTCAACCATATCGATCCTTTCACAACTGGGCTAGCAGGACTCCGGTAAACCGGGCTGTAGCAGGCTAACAGGACTCTGGTAGACACCGCGTGACATTTCCTCGAAGGGACAGACACGGGAATGAAGAAGGACACATGCCGGCCAGCCTAAGTGTTCCGGAGCAGTAGCAAGCTACCAGAGCTCAGTGGAAGCACTAGGAGACATTTCCCGGTAAGAGAGGCTACCAAGGATAAACAACTAGATAGTCAGATCCCACACATACCAAGCATTTCAATAACATACACACAATATGCTCGATATGTGCAAATACAACATGGCATCACAACAAGACTCAAAAACTCAAGTATTTATTCAATAGGCTCCGAGGAGCGAGATATTACAAACATGGGTCTCATGACCCAACATTCAGAGCATACAAGTCAAAGCACAAGCGAAAGCTTAACATGTCTGAGTACAGACATCTACAAATGAAAAAGGGCTGAGAAGCCTGTCTATGTACCAGATCCTGCCGAGGGCACAAGATCGTAGCTGAGGTAACAAGCTAAACGTCGAAGTCCACGCGGAACTACCAGTGAGACTGTTGTCTCTCTGCAAAACATAAAATAGGCAAACGTGAGTACAAATGTACCCAGCAAGACTTACATCAGAACTAACTACATATGCATCATTGTCAGCAAAGGGGATGGTGGGGTTTAACTGCAGCAAGCCAGCTTTGACTCGGTGGCTATCCTGAACTACATTTGCAAGTAACTCTTTTGAGGTGGCGCACACGAGTCCACATATTCACCATATCAATACACCACTATGGATCCGCTCCAGTCTCCCTACGAGAACGCCATCCATAGCACTCATGCTTATCTTGCGTATTTTAGAGTATCCACTTTCACTTGTCTATGAACTGTATAGGCAACCCAGAAGTCCTTTACCGCGGACACGGCTATTCGAATAGATGATGTTAACCCTGCAGGGGTGTACTTATTCACACACGCTATCGCCACTTATCACCATGTACACGTCGTGTATCTCAGCAACCTTCAAGCGGAAGCCTGGCGAGGGAGTCGGCCATGACCTGACTAACCACACAAGTCTCTCGCCCAGGTTTATCGTCTATTCGGGTTCCATCCGCAAGGAGATCTGGCCGGGGTGTCGCTCACGGCCCCAAACAATGTGTGCAGTGTTCCCAAGCCCACCTCAACGGGTGGATCTACGCTTGGTACACCTTGCCACGGTGCCTAGTCTGTCCCAAGCCCACCTGTACCGGGTGCCACTTGGTAGACGACAAGCACTACCTACAAACACCAGAAACTAGTTGCAACTCCTGGATAGAGATCGAGTTGATTAATAAGTCGAGAGAGCTTGGAGTACCTAGAGCCCAATGTGTGGTAGTAACTGTTTATGGATCACAAACACAGAACTCAGTTCCTGAGGAGGGCTTCAATGAGACAACCCACCATGTACTCCTACATGGCCTCTCACCACTACCTTTACCAAATCGTGTTCACACACTTAGCTCACGCACAGTAGGACATGTTCACACACCTCCAATTCATCCCCGATGAATCAGACATGACTCAACTCTAAGGAGTAGCAGGCATGACAAACATGCATGTATGACTAGGAACATCAGGGCTCAAACAACTCCTACTCATGCTAGTGGGTTTCATCTATTTACTGTGGCAATGATAGGTCATGTAGAGGAAAAGGGGTCCAACTATCGCAGCATGCAATAGTTGAATCATTGTTGTCCTAATGCAGTAAAAGAGAGCAGGAGCGAGAGAGTGGGATGTATCGGAATGAACAAGGGGGTTCTGCTTGCCTGGCACTTCTGAAGATAGTATAGTTCTTCATCGGTGTCATTGAACTCATCGTCGGAACCACGTCTATCGAGAGGGGATAAACACCGGCAAACAAGGAAGAACACAATCAATGCAATGCACAATATGATGCATGGTCATGACATGGCAATATGCTGTTGTTTGAGCAAATGCAACTAGCAGCAGGTTAAATGGAGTTGGTTTGAATCTAAGATTCAAGTTCAAACTCCATATGTGGAAATTCAAATGCCATTTACATGATTTGTCCTAAACAGTATCTATAAGTTGTTCTAACATGCATGAAAATGGTACATATGGATAGATTGGATTTTTCTGATCATTTTTCATATATAATTTATTTCATTCTGAGCTACCGTTGATTTTCTATGAATTTTAGAAGTTTTAGCTATTTTCTGAAATTTCCTGAATTATTTTAAATCCAGAAATGATTAACTGCGTCAGCATTGCTTCATGCTGTCCTCAGCAGGTCAACAGACACTGTCCTGGTCAAACCTGACGTGTGGGGTCCACATGTCAGTGACACAGGGCTGATTCATGTCGCTGACAGGTGGGTTTGGTCAACGTCCACATCAGCGGAGTCAATGCTGACGTGTCGGCCCCGCTGGGTTATGTACTAATCTAAACAGAAATTAAGTTAACCTAAAAAGGCACAGGGGCCCACATGGCAGTGGCTCTAGGGGTGTTTAGTAAGGTCATTAGTGCTAATTAAACTGGCGCCACGTCAGCAGTTGACGCCGGCGACCAGAGCAACAGCGGGGACTCGCCGGAGTTGCTCGGGACGGTGCTACAGAGCACCCCTTCGCGCATGGTTTGCGGCTACGGTGAGCTGGCGGTGCGGCACATCTGATGCAGCAAGCAGAAGGGGCTGTGATGGTCTGTGGTGACGGTAGCAGCAAGCTAGGCGGCGGCCGGAGATCGGACGACGATGAAAACGACGACACCGTGCACGAAAGGATCAACGGGTAGCACACACGCGTTCTGCATGCTCTCGAAAAGCCAACGGCCATAAGAACGGGACCGATTGGCCACCGGAGCCTCGTCGGCGACGAGCTCGTGCGGCGGCGTGCTTCGGGCGTCATGTAAAATGGCGGCTACAGCGAGCGCTAGGCCGCGGGGTTAAGGGGAAACGACGGAGAAGCTCACGATGATCACGAAGAGGGGCTCTGCTTGCTCGGGGATGTCCTCTGGCCGGCGAATCGATGACGGCGGTGGTCGGCTCCCAAGGACGAGGACGACGGCGATGGCGAGGCTGAGGAGCTCCTGGGCTTGTTCTGTTCTTCTCGTCGACGTGCAGAGCCGTGGCAGATCCTAGGGATACGGTGAGGAGGTCAGGCAAGCTCATTGGGCGCGTTGGCAGAGAGCGGCGGCAACGGCCTAAGCTCAGGTGGTCGCGGGAGAGAGAGCAGAGAAGGGGGAGGAGTTGCAGCGAGAGGGGGGTGTTCGTGGCTGTCTCCGTGGCGCTGGGAGAGAGTCTCGAGGCGTGAGACAGGCAGGTAGGAGGTGGAGGCCTCGGGCGCGCAGGCGTCGACACGCCTCTGCCTACTGGCAGAGGTTGAAGACAACCGCTCCGGCCAGTGGGCTGGGCCGTCCAGCTGGCCGCGCCAGGTAAGTGTCCCAAGTGGGTTTTCTGCTCTTTTTTTAATTTTTGTTCGGTTTCCTTTATTTAATCATTTTGCCACTGGTTTTAAATTCCAACAAATGTAAAAACAGTGACAACATTCCTCTGAATATTTTTATATTGCACAATGGGATTATCCAAAGGCACATAAATTAATTCAGAGTTATCTGAAATTATATTCCATATATTAAGGATATAAAACCAAATCCAAATACAATATTGATTTAAATTCAATGCCCAAAATAATTCCTTAAAATTTTTCATTATTTTTGGTTTGGATCAAAGCCCCTGCCAAAAATACCAAATATCAATAAAGATCATTTTGGTTTCATTGAATGCAAATTTTAGTTGATCCTAGTTTGATTCAAGTGATGCTAGGGTTTGAACATCCTCATTTCAAGATTAATTGAAATTTAAAATGATGCATGGATGCAATGCCACTAATTACAAGCAGATTTCTAGGGCTGTGACAAAGCTACTAGGACCCCGACTCAATGCCACACCGATCTAGCATGTAACACCTCATATCACTTTGCGGCCTCACACACGGTATTCCCACGGGTGTCGCCTTACCAGGCCCGGGACCGTTTGCGCGTTTTGGCACACGTATATGATAGTGTCGCTAGCATCCATATGACAAAGAGCCCGGGCTGACATGACTAGTCGTGAACCCAAAGTGGCACTACCTTATAAGGACAGGCATACATGACCCAGCAACGAACGTGTCGGTCATCAGCGAGTGAATTCGGGCTGTAGCAACTGGGCTAGCGGGACTCCGGTAAACTGGGCTGTAGCAGGCTAACAGGACTCCGGTAGACACCACGTGACATTTCCCCGAAGGGACAAACACGGGAACGAAGAACGACACATGCCGGCCAGCCTAAGTGTTCTGGAGCAATAGCAAGCTACCAGGGCTCAGTGGAAGCACTAGGAGACATTTCCCGGTAAGAGAGGCTACCAAGGATCAACAACTAGATAGTCAGATCGCACACATACCAGGCATTTCAATAACATACACACAATATGCTCGATATGTGCAAATACAACATGGCATCACAACAAGACTCTACAACTCAAGTATTTATTCAATAGGCTCCGAGGAGCGAGATATTACAAACATGGGTCTCATGACCCAACATTCAGAGCATACAAGAAAAAGCACAAGTGGAAGCTTAACATGTCTGAGTACAAACATCTACAAATGAAAAAGGGCTGAGAAGCCTGTCTATCTACCAGATCCTGCCGAGGGCACAGATCCTGCCGAGGGCACAAGATCGTAGCTGAGGTAACAAGCTAAACATCAAAGTCCACGCGGAACTACTAGTGAGACTGTAGTCTCTCTGCAAAACATAAAGTAGGCAAACGTGAGTACAAATGCACACAACAAGACTTACATCAGAACTAACTACATATGCATCATTGTCAGCAAAGGGGATGGTGGGGTTTAACTACAGCAAGCCAGCTTTGACTCGGTGGCTATCCTGAACTACGACTGCAAGTAACTCTTTTGAGGTGGCGCACACGAGTCCACATATTCACCATATCAATACACCACTATGGATCCGCTCCCGTCTCCCTACGAGAACGCCATCCATAGAACTCACGCTTATCTTGTGTATTTTAGAGTATCCACTTTCACTTGTCTATGAACTATACAGGCAACCCAGAAGTACATTACCACGGAGACAGCTATTCGAATAGATGATGTTAACCCTGCAAGGGTGTACTTATTCACACACGCTCTCACCACTTACCACCATGTACACGTCGTGTATCTCGGCAACCTTCAAGCGGAAGCCTGGCGAGGGAGTCGGCCATGACCTGACTAACCACACAAGTCTCTCGTCCAGGTTTATCGCCAATTCGGGTTCCATCCGCAAGGAGATCCGTCCGGGTTGTCGCTCACGGCCCCAAACGATGTGTGTAGGGTTCCCAAGCCCACCTCGATGGGTGGATCTACGCTTGGTACACCGTGCCGTGGTGCCTAGTCTGTCCCAAGCCCACCTGTACCGGGTGCCACTTGGTAGACTACTAGCACTTCCTACAAACACCAGAAACTAGTTGCAACTCCGGGACAGAGATCGAGTTGATTAATAAGTCGAGAGAGCTTGAAGTGCCCGGAGCCCAATGTGTGGTAGTAACTATTCATGGATCACAAACACAAAACTCAGTTCCTGAGGACGGCTTAAATGAGACAACCCACCATGTACTCCTACATGTCTCTCACCGCTACCTTTACCAAATCATGTTCACACACTTAGCTCACGCACAGTAGGACATGTTCACACACCTCCAATTCATCCCCGATGAATCAGACCTGACTCAACTCTAAGCAGTAGCAGGCATGAAAAACAAGCATGTATGAGTAGGCACATCAGGGCTCAAACAACTCCTACTCATGCTAGTGGGTTTCATCTATTTACTATGGCAATGACAGGTCATGTAGAGGAAAAGGGGTTCCACTACCACAGCATGCAACAGTTGAATCGTTGTTGTCCTAATGCAGTAAAAGAGAGTAGGAGCGTGAGAGTGGGATTGTGTCGGAATGAACAAGGGGGTTTTGCTTGCCTGGCACTTCTGAAGATAGTATAGTTCTTCATCGGTGTCATCGAACTCATCGTTGGAACCACGTCTATCGAGAGGGGACAAACACCGACAAACAAGGAAGAACACAATCAATGCAATGCACAATATGATGCATGATCATGACATGGCAATATGCTGTTGTTTGAGCTAATGCAGCTAGCAACAGGTTAAAATGGAGTTGGTTTGAATCTAAGATTCAAATTCAAACTCCATATGTGGAAATTCAAATGCCATTTACATGATTTGTCCTAAACAGTAGATATAAGTTGTTCTAACATGCATGAAAATGGTACATATGGATAGATTGGATTTTTCTGATTATTTTTCATATATAATTTATTTCATTCTGAGTTACCTTTGATTTTCTATGAATTTTAGAAGTTTTAACTATTTTCTGAAATTTCCTGAATTGTTTTAAATCCAGAAATGATTAACTGCGTCAGCATTGCGTCATGCTGACCTCAGCAGGTCAACAGACCTGGTCCAGGTCAAACCTGACGTGTGGGGTCCACATGTCAGTGACACAGGGCTGATTCGTGTCGCTGATAGGTGGGTTCGGTCAACGTCCACCTCAGCGAAGTCAATGCTGACGTGTCGGTCCCGCTGGGTTATGTACTAATCTAAACAGAAATTAAGTTAACCTAAACAGGCACAGGGGCCCACATGGCAGTGGCTCTAGGGGTGTTTAGTAAGGTCATTAGTGCTAATTAAACTGGCGCTACGTCAGCATTCGACGCCGGCGACCACAGCAACGGCGGGGACTCACCGGAGTTGCTCGGAACGACGCTACAGAGCACCCCTTCGCACGTGGTTTGCAGCCACGTTGAGCTGGCGGTGCAGTGCATCTGATGGAGCAAGCAGAAGGGACTACGATGGTCTATGGTGAGGGCAGCAGCAAGCTAGGCGGTGGTCGGAGATCGGACGCCGATGAAAACGATGACACAATGCACGAAAGGATCAACGGGTAGCACCTACGCGTTCTGCATGCTCTCGAAAAGTCAACGGCCATAAGAACGGGACCGATTGGCCACGGGAGCCTCGTCGGTGACGAGCTCGTGCGGTGGCGTGCTTCGGGCGTCATGTAAAACGGCGGCTACAGCGAGCGCTAGGCCGCGGGGTTAAGGGGAAACGACGGTGAAGCTCACGGTGATCACGAAGAGGGGCTCTGCCTGCTCGGGCATGTCCTGTGGCCGGAGAATCAATGACGGTGGTGGTCGGCTCCCGAGGACGAGGACGACGGTGATGGCGAGGCTGAGGAGCTCCCGAGCTTGTTTTGCTCTTCTCGTCGACATGCAGAGCCACGACGGATCCTAGGGATACGGTGAGGAGGTCAGGCGAGCTCGGTGGGCGCATTGGCAGAGAGCGGCGACGACGGCCTAAGCTCAGGTGGTCGCAGGAGAGAGAGCAGAGAAGGGGGAGGAGTTCTAGAGAGAGGGGGGTGTTCGTGGCCGTCTCCGTGGCGCTGGGAGAGAGTCTCGGGGCGTGAGGCAGGTAGGGAGGAGGTGGAGGCCTCGGGCGCGCAGGCGTCGACACGCCTCTGCCTACTGGCAGAGGTTGAAGACAACCGCTCCGGCCAGTGGGCTGGGCCGTCTAGCTGGCCGCGCCAGGTAAGTGTCCCAAGTGGGTTTTCTGCTCTTTTTTTAATTTTTGTTCGGTTTCCTTTATTTAATCATTTTGCCACTGGTTTTAAATTCCAACAAATGTAAAAATAGTGACAACATTCCTCTGAATATTTTTATATTGCACAATGGGATTATCCAAAGGCACATAAATTAATTCAGAGTTATCTGAAATTATATTCCATATATAAAGAATACAAAACCAAATCTAAATACAATATTGATTTAAATTCAATGTCCAAAATAATTCCTTAAAAATGTTCATTATTTTTGGTTTGGATCAAAGCCCTTTCCAAAAATACCGAATATCAATAAAGATCATTTTGGTTTCATTGAATGCAAATTTTAGTTGATCCTAGTTATATTCAAGTGATGCTAGGGTTTGAACATCCTCATTTCAAGATCAATTGAAATTGAAAATGATGCATGGATGCAATGCCATTAATTACAAGCAGATTTCTAAGGCTGTGACAACATGAAGATTTTTAATGTCTTCATTCAAGGACTGAGTTCGGGTCATTTCCGCGTCCAACAGGTCATCGCTTTTGTCTAGCAACTTTTGAATATGTTCCATAGCATTCTGTTGTTCAGTTGCAATTTTAGCAAGTGTTTTGTAGCTAGGTTTAGATTCACATTCAGAGTCATCTTCACTTGATGTTTGAAAGTAAGCATTGCGTGAGTTTACCTTGGCACCACGTGCCATGAAGCACTAGGTGGGAGCAGAGTCATCCTCATCCTTAGCATCAGTGTTGGTGACGAGGCCATTGTCTTCAGTGTTGAAGATGGACTTGGCGACATACGCTCAAGCTAGAGCCAGGCTTGCCACGCCGGGATCAGATTCCTCTTCAGACTCCACCTCTACCTCCCCAGATGCAGACTCCTCCTCTGAATCCATCTCCTTGCCAACAAACGCACGAGCCTTGCTTGATGAGCTCTTCTTGTGTGATGAAGACTTCGATGAAGACGTGGAAGAAGACTTTGAGGATTTCTTCTTCTTGTTGTCATCAGAATCATATTCCTTGCTCTTCTTCTTCTTCTTGGTCACATTGTCCCATTGTGGACACTCAGAGATGTAGTGACCAGGTTTCTTGAACTTGTGGCATGTTCTCTTATTGTGATCACGAGAGGAAGCTTCACCATTTCTAGAGCTGGATCTTGAAGACTTTCTGAAGTCTTTCTTCTTAGTGAACTTCTCGAACTTCTTCACAAGCATAGCAAGCTCCTTTCCAATGTCTTCCGGATCCCCAAAACTGCACCCAGATTCTTCTTCAGATGAGGAAACAACCTTTGCCTTCAAAGCGCGAGTTCGGCCATAGTTGGGACCATAGATATCTCTTTTCTCAGATAGCTGGAACTCATGTGTGTTGATCCTCTCCAGTATGTCAGACGGATCGTGAGTCTTGAAGTCAGGGCATTCTTGAATCATCAGGGCCAGAGTGTCAAATGAGCTGTCAAGCGATCACAAAAGCGTCTTGACGATTTCGTTCTTTGTGATCTCAGTGGCGCCGAGTGCATGAAGCTCATTTGTGATATTAGTGAGGCGATCAAAGGTGAGCTGGACATTCTCATTGTCATTTCTCTTGAAGCGGTTTAAGAGATTGCGAAGAACACTAATCCTTGAATCTCTCTGGGTTGAGACACCTTCATTGACCTTGGAGAGCCAGTCCCAGACTAGCTTCGCAGTTTCCAGAGCACTCACATGACCATACTGTCCTTTGGTCAGATGACCACATATGATGTTCTTGGCAGTCGAATCCAGTTGAATGAACCCCTTGACATCGGCAGCAGTGACACCTTCACCGACCTTGGGAATGCTGTTCTTGACGACATACCAGAGGTTGACGTCAATGGCTTTAAGATGCATATGCATCTTATTCTTCCAGTTGGGGTAATCAGTGCCATCGAAGACAGGGCACGCAGCAGAGACTTTGATTATCCCTGCAGTCGGCATAGCTAAATGTCCAGGTGGTTAAACCGAATCATACAGAACAAGGGAGCACCTTGCTCTGATACCAATTGAAAGTGCTAGTTATCGACTAGAGGGGGTGGCGAATAGGCGATTTTTATGAAAGTCTTCAAAACACGGGGGCTTTGAAGACAAACAGTAGCAATGAACCTATTGATATGCAGCGGAAGGTATACTACACTAGGCAAGCCATAGTCAAGTAAGCAATGAAGTGAAAGCACGAAGACTATCAGCAGCTAGGTAGTAAGGACCAGTGAATATAGCATGAAGCCAAACAACAACAGTGTTCACACAGTGAAGACAATCAGATCATGCAGGAAGGCAATGACTTCACGAGGACAAACTAAAGTAAAGAGAGGTAAAGGATAGAACCAGTTGCTTGGAGAGGACAAGGATTTGTTGGACCAGTTCCAGTTGCTGTGACAACTGTACGTCTGGTTAGGGAGGCTGAGATTCAACTCAGAAGACCGCGTCTTCACCTTATTCACCTTGAGGTAAGGACACTTAGTTCTCGCCCAATCACTATGGTAAGTCTTCGAGGTAGACTTCCAAACCTTCACAGACTTCGTTCACCGGCAATCCACAATGACTCTTGGATGCTCAGAACATGACGCCTCACTGGCTGGAGGATTCACAGTCCTCAAGTGTAACAAGTCTTCAGATCACGCGGACAGAAAGACTTCAGTGATGCCTAATACTCTTTGGCTCTAGGTGTTTTGGGCTTTGTCTTCGCAAGGATTTATCTCTCAAATGCTTCCGAGGTGGGTTGCTCTCAAATGACAAAACCCGTGCACTAACTCTGAGCAGCCACCAATTTATGGTGTAGGGGGTGGGCTATTTATAGCCAGGAGGCAACCCGACCTGATTTGTCCAAAATGACCCTGGTCACTAAGGAACTGACACGTGTCCAATGGTCAAATTTCAAACACACGCGGTAGCTGGACTTGGGCTACATGTAAAGCTGACTCATCCAGCGCTGGATAAGATTTGCTCTCATTGTCTTCGCTCGAAGACATAGGATTTGGTTGAGCATCACATCAGTCACTCTGACTTTGTTCACTTGGACCCCACTTAATAGTACGGTGGTTCCTATGACTCAACAAAAAAGAAAAGGAAACTACGAAACAACTATGTCTTCGCACTCCATAGTCTTCATGCAATGTCTTCTCATGTCATAGTCTTCAATGTGAATATCTTCACATACCACCATTGTCTTCAATGTCTTCATACATTTTTAGGGGTCATCTCTAGTAGGTAAACCGAATCAATATGGGACTACTACCTGTGTTATCCTGCAATTCTCACAAACACATTAGTCCCTCAACCAAGTTTGTCGTCAATACTCCAAAACCAACTAGGGGTGGCACTAGATGCACTTACAGTTTTGGAGTCAAGGGAAATCTAGCACCATATTTTGTGGGACCATACAGAGTTTCAGAACGCATGGGAGAAGTTGTGTAGAAGTTGGAATTACTCAAAGGATTCTTAGAAGTTCATGATGTGTTTCACGTTTCCCAGTTGAAGAAGTGCCATACAGAGATGGGCGATATTCCTTTGAGAGATACAGTGCCACTGGAAGCAATTCAGTTGGATAGTGATCCGACTTATGAAGAGAAGCTAGTCAAGATTCTCGAGTTTTCCTGTCGAGTTACTCGCAGCAAGGTTATCAAGTTTTGCAAAGTTCAGTGGAGCCACCATACAGAAGAGGAAGCCACCTGGGTGCGAGAAGAAGATCTTCGCAAAGACCACCCAAACCTTTTTGCTGACCAACCCGAATCTCGAGGGCGAGATTCATCTTAATGGGTAGGTTTGTAACATCCCAATTTTCAATTTGGATGTTATACATATATCATCATATGCATATCATATTTTATTTTGCATTTTGGTTGTGACCCTAGAAATCTTAAGCAACTCAAGGACCCAAGGAGAGAGTTGGAGGTTTCACAAAATTCATATTTGAATTTATTTCAAATGTGAAATAAGGATAAATTT
The DNA here is from genome assembly GCA_021437245.1 of Aegilops speltoides. NCBI lineage: Eukaryota > Viridiplantae > Streptophyta > Magnoliopsida > Poales > Poaceae > Aegilops > Aegilops speltoides. Next base: position 204,505,958 of record CM038143.1, read on the forward strand.
GATTTTTAATAATTTTCTCTCCAATTATTTCTAATAATAAAAATAAAGGAGAGAAGATAATATGACTTCTTCAACCTACGAGAAATATTGGAGAAAGATTTTTAAAATCAAATTATTATTTTATTGGTATTTTATTTGCTGTTTTATATGAATTAGAAAAAAAATGCATTTTTAAAATTGCATTTTAGTCCAGAAAAATGTTCATCTTGTCCTAAATATTAGGTTTGGACGGTGAAAATAGTTTCTGGAATTTTTTGATTTTTTATATTTATTTAGGATTTTTCTTTCGCGGTGAAATTATTTTAAAAAAAACTCTTCCAAGCGGACTAGGCCGCAGCCCAGCCGGCCCAACAGTAGCCGCCTGTGCCAAGACGCCGAGTGCCACGAGTCGAAGGAGTTCGGGCTTGGCGCCGCGCGGACCCTCCCAAGTCGGAGCCCTCCCCGAGGCCTTCAAACCGGACCCGCCACCTCCCTCTCCTCCCAAGTCACGCGCAGAGCCAGCAGCCTCGCCTCCCACCGCTGAAGGCCTTGCTGCCGCCTTTGCACACTTGACCGCCTTGCAGTGGCTCGTTGCCACCGCCGCCCGTAGCTCGTTGCCGCCGCCACCACTCCTGACAGCGTCGCCGTCGCCCCGCGCCGCCGCCTACCGTCACCTGAGCCTCATGACGATCGCCCACGCCCACCATTGTTAGATCCACGCCGCGCCTCTGGGTTAACCCGTGAACCGTAAGAGCCGCCCGGTTCTTTTCGGTTTTGTTTCAGGTTTTTTTGGTTCAGTAGTTTAGATCGGTTAGTGAATGATTTTCGTTAGATTAGTTCTGTTAACGAACGTTCACACGGTAGTTTTTTCTTTTTAGTTTTATTTTCGGTCAGGGACCTATCCATGAATAGTTTTATCGCGATTTAGCCCCTGACATTAAAACTAGCGTAACTTTTTTCTCGTTTGTCCAAATTAGATGAAACCAGCGCCTAAATCTTTGTAATTTTCTGTTCTTTCCAGTTAACCAAATTGAACATGCTTTTGACACTGTAAAACTTGACTTTATTTCATATTAGTAAAGGATTTTGTTTCATTCGTATCTTGAGTTTTGTTTCTCCGTTTGAGTTGTATCTTTTTACAAATCATAGCTAATCAAATGTACCTACTGTTAAGATCTAATCCACATGATAACAATGATGTTAGGTTTTACTTTCTATTTATTTTAGCCGTTTGCTTGTTTCGTGTTTGATTTGGATCTTTTCTCGTTTTCTCGTTGTTTTCGTTTGAGTGATTGCTTATGTATGTTACTGTTTGTCTACGCTAGATTACCCGGAGTGCGAAGCTTGTTACTGCAAATCCCTAGAGTTTGCAGATCGTCAGCAAGGCAAATTACACTTTGATCATACTCTTCTATACCCAGTTTTTACTATGCATTAGTATTGCTCCTCACATATTTGTATCGGTAGGATTGGGAACATTGTGGTTTGGTTGTAGTACTTGAGGTAGGAACCTAATACCTTTTGATCACCCCGGGAATATACGTTATGCGTTATTATTGCTTAGCCATGCTCGTAGACGGGGATTGGATTGTGATTCACATGGAAGTTTTGAGAGTTATTAATCTTGGATAACATTAAGGTGGCAACTTTAATACACATCTGGGTGGATTGGTTGGGGCACCTGGGGAACCCAGTGTTGTCCATTAAGGGAAATCCCGGGGTATCCCTGTGATTTTTCCTCGGTTCGCCACCCAGGCTCAAAGGGATCATATGATATTTCATGACTAGAAACTTCCGCGTGCAGCCACAAGCCATTATGGGCTCTGGCATAGTTGAGTAAGTTGTATGAGCTCTCAAAGAGGTGGACTACCAGATGTAGAGGGAAAGTAGGTGTACCGGTCTGCCCGGAGTGGAGAGTCAGTGCTTCAGAAAGACTATGTCTCGATCTTCCGATCATGGATGCGGTCGAGTCTTGTGGGGAAAAGTGCGCAATCTCTACAGAGTGTATTAAACTAATCATGGTTAGCCGTGTCCCCGGTTATGGACATCTTGAGTATATGGAATTGGATATTATTGTTGATCTCATCACTCTTTAATTAATTGAATTGGGTTTAATGATGATATTGTTTAATTGGGATTTGAGTTGGGGGAACCTTCTCAAATATTGGAACAACTTCGGAGTAGTTAAATAAATTTATTCCTTTGTTGCAAAAAAAGCTAGCTTTATGCAAAACCATAAACATAGAGCCTCCACCAGCCAAATATTGCATGTAGATATAGTTCTTGCATTCATTGCTTTATAGTGTAACTCTGCCAGCATATTCAATGTGCTAACCTACATGGCTACAACGTCTCATGTTGCAGACTACTCAGACGATGAATAAGGTGCGATAGGTCGTTGTCATGCACTCAGCTATGCCGTTGGAGTTGATGGACTCATTTATCTTCGAAGCTTCCGCAGTTATTTAGTTTCGATGGCCTTCAGCCATGTTATTTTTGTGTAATCATACTTTTTATGAGGACTCTATGTAACAAGTGTGTGATTGAACTCTGTTATAATTTCTCGAGTACTGTGCGTGTCAGCATTACCGGTCCAGGGATGGCACTGATGCACAGAGACTTCGGTCCATTGGGATCGTGGTCGCTACATCAATAGCAATTCAGCCAGCTCAACATTTCTTTCCCTGAAAACACAACCAACACAACTATCTAGGTGGTCCCTAGAAGCATCGGTTAGTCCTTTATAAAAGATATCAAGTATTTCAATTTTTATTGAGAGGATGATCAGGCAAAGCATTAAGTAATTGGAGAAGCCTCCCCCAATCTTGTGGGAGACTCTCTTCTTCGATTTGCACAAAGTTAAATATTTCCCATAAGGCAGCTTGCTTCTTATGAGCAGGAAAATATTTTGCAGAGAAGAAGTAGATCATATCCTGGGGACTACACACACAACTAGGAGCAAGAGAATTAAACCATATATTAGCATCACCCTTTAATGAGAAAGGAAACAACTTAAGAATATAGTAATAGCAAATTTTTTCGTCACGAGCAAATAGGGTGGCTATATCATTCAATTTAGTAAGATGGGCCACAAACAGTTTCAGATTCATCACCATGGAAAGTATCAGATTCAACCAAAGTAATTAACTTAGGATCGGCAGAGAATTCATAATCTTTATCAGTAACACAGATAGGTGAAGTAGCAAACTTGGGATCATATTGCACTCTAGCATTCAAAGACTTTTGTTAGCTTAGCTAACAGTTTCTTAAGATCATCTCTATCATTGCAAGCAAGAAAGTCTAGCAGTTTCTTATCCATAATATAACCCTCAGGTACAATAGGCAATTCATATGTAGGGGGAGAATCATAATCTTTAGTTTCAATAATATCATCGGTTTCAGTAATTTCATTCTCTCAAACCCTAGCAAGTTGTTCATCAAGAAATTCACCTAGTGGCACAGTATTATCAAGCAAAGAAGTAGTATCATCATAAGCATCATGCATAGTAGAAGTGGCATCATCAATAACATGCGACATATCAGAATCCATAGCATGTGTAGGTGTCGCAGGTTTACTTAAAACAGAAGGTGAATCAAGTGCAGAGCTAGATGGCAGTTCCTTACCTCCCCTCGTAGTTCAGGGAAAAATCTTGGTTCTTTGATCTTTCAAATTCCTCATAGTGATTAACAGATATAAATCCCAAGTGACTCAGAGAATAGAGCTATGCTGCCCGGCAACGACGCCAGAAACTGGTCTTGATAACCCAAAAGTATAAGGGATCGCAACAATTTTTGAGGGTAGAGCATTCAACCCAAATTTATTGATTAGAAACCCAAATTTACTCAAAAGAGTCAAAGAATATTCTCAAGTATTAGCAGCTAAGTTGTCAATTCAACCACACCTGAAAGACTTAATATCTGCAGCAAAGTATTTAGTAGCAAAGTAATATGGAAGTAGCGGTAATGGTGGCAAAAGTAACAGTAGTAGTTTTGTAGCAACGGAAAAGTAACTTAGCAAAGATCAATATGAAGAGAGCTCGTAGGCAATGGATCAATGATGAATAATTATGTCGAATGACATCCATCATGCAACAGTTATAACCTAGGGTGACACAAAACTAGCTCCAATTCATCAATATAATGTAGGCATGTATTCCTATAGGACCTTGAAGTATGTCCAGAGGGGGGTGATTAGACTACTTGACTTGTTAAAAACTTAACCTTTTCCCAATTTTAGAGTTTGGCAGATTTTAGCTATCTTAGGACAAGTCAAGCAATCATCACACTATTCAAGCAAGCATGCAAAGAGTATATAGGCAGTGGAAATTAAAGCATGCAACTTGCAAGAAAGTAAAGGGAAGGGTTTGGAGGACTCAAACGCAATTGGAGACACGGATGTTTTTGGCATGGTTCCGATAGGTGGTGCTATCGTACATCCACATTGATGGAGACTTCAACTCACGAAGGGTAACGGTTGAGCGAGTCCACGGAGGGCTCCACCCACGAAGGGTCCACGAAGAAGCAACCTTGTCTATCCCACCATGGCCATCGCCCACGAAGGACTTGCCTCACTAGCGGTAGTTCTTCATGAAGTAGGCAATCTCCTTGCCCTTACAAACTCCTTGGTTCAACTCCACAATCTTGTCGGAGGCTCCCAAGTGACACCTAGCCAATCTAGGAGACACCACTCTCCAAGAAGTAACAAATGGTGCGTTGATGATGAACTCCTTGCTCTTGTGCTTCAAATGATAGTCTCCCCAACACTCAACTCTCTCTCATAGGTTTTGGATCTGGTGGAAAGAAGATTTGAGTGGAAAGCAACTTGGGGAAGGCTAGAGATCGAGATTCATATGGTAGGAATGGAATATCTTGGCCTCAACACATGAGTAGGTGGTTCTCTCTCAGAAATGGTAAGTTGGAAGTGTAGGTTTGTTCTGATGGCTGTCTCCACGAATGAAGAGGAGGTGGAGGGGTATATATAGCCTCCACACAGAATCTAACCGTTACAGACAATTTACCAAACTCGGTGGGACCGATTCAACAGACTCGGTCGGACCAATTTAGTAAACTAGTGAACTTAGTGATTTTCGGTGGGACTGACATGCAACTCGGTGAGACCGATTCGGTTAGGGTTAGGGCATAACGTAGTCTCGGTAAGACCGATTACACAAACTCGGTGAGAACGATTTGGTAATAAGCTTTCCAGAGAGTTGGTCAGGTAAACTCGGTGGGACCAATTTGCTCTTTTCGGTGAGACCGAAATGTTACAAAAGGGAAACAGAGAGTTTACATTGCAATCTCGGTGGGACCGATCGCTCACTTCGGTTAGACCAAAACATTACGAAGGGAAACAGAGAGATTACAATCCCATCTTGGTGAGACCGAGATCCCTATCGGTAAGACCGATTTGCTTAGGGTTTGTGGCAGTGGCTATGACTTTTGTAATCAGTGGCGTCGAATAGGAAGAATTGGTGTGACCGATTTTGGCTTTAGGTTTAGGTCATTTGTGGATGTGAGAAAGTAGCTAAGGGTTTTGGAGCATATCACTAAGCACATGAAGCAAGAGGCTCATTAAGCAACACCTCATCCCTCCTTGATAGTATTGGCTTTTCCTATAGACTCAATGTGATCTTGGATCACTAAAATATAAAATGAAGAGTCTTGAGCTTTTGAACTTGAGCCAATCCTTTGTCCTTAATATTTTGAGGGATCCACTTTCATCATCCATGCCATGCCATTCATTGAGCTTTCCTGAAATAATAGTCTTGGAATAGCATTAGCTCAATGAGCTATATGTTGTTATGAATTACCAAAACCACCTAGGGATAGTTGCACTTTAAATCTCCCCCTTTTTGGTAATTGATGACAACGTATAGATCAAAGCTTCGACAAATGATAACAAGATTTAACAACATCGTCGCTTTGAGAAGTATGTGATAAGCAAGAGCTCCCCCTAAATTTGTGCATAGTTTGAGATTTGCTTTGGACTGCAAATGCACAATGAATTAGGCTCATGGGTTACTCTTCCATGTCACATACATCTTGGTGGAGCGCTCAAAATAATAAATATTGAATACATGCACTCATCACCAAGCAAAGTGAATGATCACATAGGATAGATAAGATAATATCATCAAACGTGCGTAAGTGTAGCTTATGATCAAACACATGATCATCAATGTCTCACAAGCATAGTATCTCAAGCAATCAAAAGAAAGCAAACAAGTTTAACCACCAAATAAAGCAAGAAAGAACAAAAGCAACACACTCTCTCTCTCGAAGCCTATGATCTATACATTTTTCTCCCCCTTTGGCAACAAGTTACCAAAAAGTTCATAGAAAATGCATAGTGCTAGATCGACTCTCAGGCTTGATCCTCTGGTGGTGGTGTCCGGATAACTCCAAGAACGAAGGCTTCAGTTGAAGTAGAGGGTGCTGGAGTTAATGCTGGAGCTGGTTGCACTGGAGCTGTAGGGGCTGTAGCTGGTGCAGAAGATGTTGCTCTAGTGTCTGTCACAGGCACTGCAAATGACCTCTGGGCTCTAGGTACTCTGTCAAACACATTTGTGGTAGTCTTGCCTTGCCTCTCCTGCATGTCATCCTGCAGCTGCTCCACAACTGATTGAATCTCAGTTACTTTGACATCAAGGTCATGGAATTTGAGTTCCATGATTCTTTCCAAGCTCTCCTGATTCTGAGTGAGGGTGGCCAATCCCTTCTCAATCCTCAGTGTTGATGCTATTAAGTAACCAAGCTGCTCCTGCTTGTTTTTCAAGAAATACACAGATGCCTCCTCTTGAGTTGGCATCCTGGCTGCCTTCTCCTTCCTTGCCTTCTCCTTCTTTTCTTGAGCTTGAACTGATGATGGATCATTCTCATTCATGACAACCTCATTGTCCTCAAAGTCTGGATAAAGTGGAAAATGTTCCTTATCCAATTGATATTTCCCTGTGCCCATCTTTGAGTTTATCAATTCCTGAATCTAAGGTGCATATCCACAGCTCCTCTTCTGATCTGCTGCAGTCCTCTTTATGGTTTCAATCATAAGGCTCATGACTTTGAACTTCTGTGGTACATCAAACACATGCAACATGTTGATGGCATGCCCTCTGATCATGTTGTGGTCACCAGACTTAGGCAACAGAGTTTGCCTTAGGATCCAATTGATAGTTGGCAGCCCTGACGGCAGAAAGTGGACTGATCCAACCTTATGTGTCTCAATAGCCTTGTCTGGGATCTCCTTGTACATGTGTGCCATGGAATTGTGATCCATCTTCTTCTTTGCATAGATATCCAGGTCATCATCATTTTCCTTTGGGGCATTGATCAGACTTGCCCATTCTTCAACAGTTGACTGGTATCTGGTGCCTTCTGACATCCAAACTATCCTCCCATCTGGATAGAAGTGTGATGTGGAGTAGAATTGCATGATAAGTTCATCATTCCAGTGGGTGAGCTTTTGCCCAACAAAATCAGCAACTCCACAAGAAATAAAGCTGTCTTGCACTCCAGGATAGTGCTCTTCATTTTCCTTGATGTAGGTCCAGTCGACCCACCTCATATCAAAAACTATGGGCTTCTTATCCAACAAAATTGTCTCATAGAAGTCCTGATGTTCCTTTGTATGGAACCTGTAATCAACAGCAGTTCTTCTCCTTGAGGCATATGGATCTTACATCCTCCATATCCTCAACCCTGAGTCCTTCCTGATCCTCATGTCCTCAGCCACAGGACGCCATCATTGTGGTCAGTATCTTGGGCTTGAGCTTCCTTAGGACCTGTCCTTCTTCATCTTCTTCATCAGCAACAACATTTGGCACTGGGGCCTTGTTCTTCATGTTCCTTTGTATCATCATGGTGGAATACTCCTCAGCCACAGGATGGTATTCCTCTTTGGTACAAGCTTGGCCTTGGAGGCAGCCTTGGGTGCTTCCTTGGGCTTAGATGTTGCAGCCCCTGATCTAATAGCATCACCCATAAGCTTGGGTGCCTTGGGTGCTGGTGCAGCAACCTCTTCTTCCTCTTCAGAATCTCTTCTCATAGAGGGCTTTCCAAGAACCTGGGCAGTTGTGGTTCTTGCTCTTTTTTTTCTTGTCCTGAGCTCCTTCATCCTCTGATTCTATGGTGAACTTCATAGTTTCTCCAGTAGGAACTTTCTTGGGTTTGGAAGATGTGACTTTCTTTTCAGGTGCCTCTTTGGGTTCAGTTTGTTTTGGCACTTGAGTGGACCTTCTAGCTTTGGGCATTGGTGTCCTCTTGGAAGGAACTTTCTTTGTCAGTCCAGGCTTTGTGCTATGTCTAGAGCCATATTCCTTCTTGAGCACAACTTTCTTGGAAGTAGCCTCATCTTCTTCAGCTTTATAGTCCTCATCCTTTGATTCTGAGGTTCTCTTCCTCCTTTGCCTGGTAGCAGCCTTGGGCAGGTTGCTAGGAGTGCTTCTACTCCCTTCATCTATAGAACTTGAGGGACTAGTGCCCTTGCTCATGTCAATCTGCTCTTCTGACCTGTTCTGGCTGTCACTCTGGTCTGACATGCAGCAAACAGTGACTGCTGACCCTGTGAAGAGTTATAGATGAGATAGAGTGGATGAGCATCACAAAATGCAGAGATTTTTGCAAAAAGAATGATTCAAAATTCAGTTTTAGTTTTCCACAGAAAGCATTTTGGATCAACTGATTTTCAAACTCGGTGATACCGAAGCAGTTTTGGAACCAAAACTGATGATCTCGGTTGGACCAAGTTACAGTTCAGTGGCACCGAGACTGCTAGGGTTTCACAAAGTCCTAAAATCGGTCACACCGATTAGCAATTCTCGGTCAGACCGAGAGTTACTTGTGCAATGGCATAAGCCAAATCGGTGGGACCGAGTATTTCAACACGGTGGGTCCGAGATGGTTTTGGCGGAAACCTAACCCTAAAATTTTGAATCTCATCTAATCTACGGACTACATTGGCTGGATAGGAGTGTTTCAATCGTGGCAAGAATCAATAAGAACACAATGTGCTAGGAATCAGATGAGGATAGCACAGTGATCGAGTCCATACCCTAGCTTGGCGATGAACTCGCTACGGCGGCAACTGCAGGGGCGAAATACGTTGACGGCGGTGGAGACCAGCTACTGGAGGCGGCTGGCGACGAGGAGATGATCCGGAGACCTTCGAGGCAGAGCGAGCTATTGCGCGGGCGAAAGGGTTCGGAAAAATTTACAAAATTTTGCCTGTGACTATATATAGCCCGACCCTGTCGGTGTGACCGAGTGGAACATCTCGGTGGCACCGAGATGCATAACTGTGTATAGTTACAGCAAATCGGTGTGACCGAAAAGTTTAAATCGGTTGCACCGAGATTGAAAACTTAGATCGACTTAGTGATCTCGGTAGGACCGAAATGGAGGAATCGGTCAGACCGAGAATCACAAAGAGGTTTTGGAAGTTTAAGTCTATGAAGAATCGGGGACTGTCGGTGTCAAAACCGGCGGATCTCGGGTAGGGTGTCCCGAACTGTGCGTCTAGGCGGATGGTAACAGGAGACAAGGAACACGATGTTTTTACCCAAGTTCGGGCCCTCTCGATGGAGGTAAAACCCTACTCCTGCTTGATTGATATTGATGATATGGGTAGTACAAGAGTGGATCTACCACAAGATCAAGGAGGCCAAACCCTAGAAGCTAGCCTATGGTATGATGGTTGTTATTGTTGTGTCCTACGCACTAAAACCCTCCTGTTTATATAGACACCGGAGAGGGCTAGGGTTACACAGAGTCGGTTACAATGGTAGGAGATCTACATATCCGTATTGCCAAGCTTGCCTTCCACGCCAAGGAAAGTCCCATCCGGACACGGGACGAAGTCTTCAATCTTGTATCTTCATAGTCTTGGAGTCCGGCTGATGATGATAGTTCGGCTATCCGGACACCCCCTAGTCCAGGACTCCCTCAGTAGCCCCTGAACCCGGCTTCAATGACGACGAGTCCGGCGCGCATATTGTCTTTGGCATTGCAAGGCGGGTTCCTCCTCCGAATAATTCATAGAAGATTGTGAACACCAGGATAGTGTCCGGCTCTGTAAAATAAATTCCACATACCACCGTAGAGAGAATAATATTTACACAAGTTCAATCTGCTGATGTATTTTGTGGCGTGACGTCACACCACAACCAAGCCTTTACTCGAATCGCTTTTATTATACCACCTCAGCGCGTTTAGCGAAGCAGTTTCCTTGGCACGTCTTGTCGAAGCAAAGATCGTGTTCCCCTTATTCCGGGATTCCCATCAATACGGACGTGGGTGACCCAACCACGCCATTGATTGCGGCGCTTGGGAGATAAGCGAGTTTTACCAGGCCAGTAGGGACGCATAGTTTCATCCGCCCATATATAAGGGGATAAGGATCCACCTTTTTTACCTACGCCTTCTTCCTCCTTTGCTTATCCATCTCCGCGCACTCGAGCTCCAGCGCCCAAGTCCGCATATCTCACCTCGACCTTCTCCAGCCATGTCCGGAGCGGGAGGCAAGTGGATGGCCTCCTCCGTTACGGAGGGGCACACAGAGAAGCTGCGCAGCGCCAGATATCTGTCCAGTGACATCGCGCGTCGGCTCCCCGACGAGGGGCAGCTCATCCCCACCCCCAGGCCCCATGAGAGGGTGGTATTCCTTCCCCATTTCCTCCGCAGACTGGGCTTCCCACTCCACCCCTTTGTCTGGGGGCTCATGTTCTACTACGGCCTGGATTTCCACGATCTGGCCCCGAATTTCATCCTCAATATCTCGGCGTTCATCGTCATGTGCGAGGCCTTCTTCTGCATCCAGCCCCACTTCGGCTTGTGGCTAAAGACCTTCAATGTCAAGCCGAAGGTTGTGAAGGGCAGCCAAGCGGAGTGCGGAGGCACCATGGTGGGCAAAATGCCCAACGTCACTTGGCTCGAGGGTGCCTTCATGGAATCCATCAAAGGGTGGCAATCGGGGTGGTTCTACATCACCGAGCCGCGTGACCCTAAATGGGCAGCGGCCCCCGAATTCAGATCTGGCATCCCCATGCAGCTCACCTCCTAGAAAGAGAAGGGCTTGCTATGGGGTAGTTCGAAGAGTCGACGGATTCGATCTGTCTCTGACCACTCGTGAACAAGAAGCTCAAGCTTGTCAACGTGATCCAGGTCATGCTCGTCCGCCGGATTCTCCCCTGCCAGCAACGGGACTTCAATTTGTGGGAGTTTGATCCGGCACAGCATCGGACCTTAAGCGGGCTCTTCGACACTATGTACGAAGCTGCCTGGAGGGTGCTGTTCAAGGGCGCCGAAGCTCCCTCATCCGCTACCAAAGATCGCGGATTCAGCACGCAGCGTCCAGCTGGCGAGGTAAGCTATGTCATCCTTTATGGGACACTTGCTTTTCATAGTTTGACTTTATGCGGGATCTAAACTCCCAATACCTTTAACAGGCCTAGCGGAAGACGTCCGGACAGGTTAACTGTCCGGCTCCCCTTCCAGAAGACCCAGCGGACGCCCATTTGACAGGGTTGCTGGTCCCGGCACTTTATGTAGTGCCGGAGAAGAAGGCCAAGAAGAAGGCCACGGGAACCCAAAGGAGTTCCCGGCATCAGGTGGTATCGGACTCATCGTCCGATGACTCCAAGGCGGACTCCTCCCACGAGGACAAGGAGGAGAAGAAAGAGGCCTCTCCCGGTGAAGGAGAGAAGAAAAGGAAGGCCTCCCAGCGAGGGAGGCGAAGGGTCAAGAAGGAAGGACCCTTCCCGGACTGTTCCGCCAACGCCGATGGCGGCGACGGAGCGACCCTCAAGGGCCAAGCCCCTGGCAAGGTCGTAAGTATCCGGACTCCTAGATGATTTTATAATTTTTCTTTTTGTCACATGGTGTCTTTCTAATGCCGCATACAACATGTAGTCCGCCCAGGGGCGATCTTCCCGCTTGCCGTCGGCGGGTCCTTGGGCACGTCGGACATGGATTCTCTTCGACCGCCTCCTCCCCCCGTGACGCCGGCGGCGCCGAGGTGGGATCGTGAAAGGACCCGCCGGGAGGAGGAGGCCCCGGAGGTGCCGCAGGGCAACCTCCCGGACTTTGCACCGGACTCCGCACCGGAACCTGCAGTGGTTCCGGAGTTCGGCGAGCAGCCCCTTCGTATGAAGGGCAAGACAGTGACACCGGTGGCCTCCGCCCAACCGGGCGCGGATAACTTCTTGGAGGCGCTCAATGGCGCTTCCATCGAAGAAGAACACCGCACCGTCATGAGTGCGGTGATTGAAAGGTTCAGCTTCGCCAAGAGCGGGCTGACCGAAGCTCTGCAGCGACCTTCTAATAGGCTTTGGCGTAAGGATTTAAATGTATGTAAAATAGTACCACATAGGCGGTAGCCCACGATGCTCGGTTCGGTGTTGGAAAGAAAAGCGGATGAGGATCTAAAAGATATCTGCAGGAGTCTTAAAAATATGTCAATATGGGATTGCAGCTGCTGCTGCTTGACCTCTGCCAGACCGATGCGGAGATCAATACCTTGAAACAAAGCCTCGGCGGTCCGAGAGCGAGCTCGGCCGTGCCAAGAAGCAGCTCGAGGACAAGGAAGGTGAGTAACACCGTATTAAAGTTGCACCTTACAGAAAAGGATTTGGTTGCAAGAGAAATAACAAGGATAACGTGGGTACTTCAGGGGCTACGAACGAGGTGGCAACCCTGAAGGAGGCGGTGTCCATGTCGAGCATAATCGCCGCGGAACGAGCCGAGCGAGAGAAGCAGGAGGCGCGGGTGGCGGAGGTACAGCAAGAGATCCAGGCTCTCATGGAAAAGCACGAGAGTTTGGAGCGTGACTCGAAGACTCGAGAGTCCGAGCTTGCGTCGGCTCTTGAGAGTGCCAAAGCCGCTAAGGCCGAAGCCCACAATGCCCTCTAGGAAATCGACACGTTCAAGAAAATAGCGGCGGGTAAGGCATTTTTCATGCAAAGCAAGCATGTGAATGTGAATTACCTATTACTTACCCGAATTCGGAGCTCTCCAGGAGCGTTCGCAGATCTGCCTCGTAGCGTGTCCGATGCTGCCGCTTTCTCTGGGTGAGGAGGGAGCTCGGCGGAGAAGGTCTTCGGTCTCGATATCTTTGAGGCGGACATTCGGTGCCCCTTAGCGACCAGCTGAAGCAGCTGGTCGAGCTCCACAAGGTGTCCGAACAGGCCATGAAGGGCCTCATAGTTCGGCTATGGCCCAAGGAGGCCATGCCTGGGAGCTACTTCGGCCTGGTGCGGCGGCTGGTGGATGCGTGTCCCTGGATTGATGTCGTCAAGCACTCCGCCTGCATTGAAGGTGCCCATTGGGCCCTTGCCCGTGCAAAGGTGCACTAGGGCAGGATGGACGCTGAGAAGCTTGTGACGGACGCGCCACCGACGGGCAAGGAGTATCGCACGCCCGAGATGTATTATAAGAGTGTCCTGAAGGGTGCCCGCATGATTGCGGGTGAGTGCTCCAAAGATGTAATATTTGAGTAGACTCGCATTTTGTTATCCTGTGCGCTGAAAACTTTGTTCATATGCGCTAAGCAACGCTTGTTAATTTAAAATATTACCTTACATGCGGCCGTTTATCAAATCGAGAGATGGCAAGTCGTCGGCTTCAGCCCCCATTCCACAGTCTTTGGGGTGTTGGGATAAACTTGGCGCTCTTGTTCCCATTTTTGGGTCCATCTAGGGAGGCGCTCAACACAGCGAACGAGGCAACCGGACTTATAATGCTTGAACACTCTCACTTAGCCATAGAATTCTATAATTTTAAATTTCGGCGAAGCCCCTAGTGTTCGGAAGACCGAGTTCGGGGCGCTATCCATGCCTGGGCCGGACAAAGCCAGTTCCTCGCTCTAAGCGGCGTAAATCTTTAGGGACTCGAAAAAACCTCTCAAACAGCGACCAGCTCTCGCCTTATCATGACGATCAGTATTAGCTTTCTCCATATAGGCACTTGCCCAGCTCAACTGGGGCGCAATCGCAGTGGTTCTCCCAGTGCTACCTTAGCTGATACAACGGAATGTAAGGTACCAAAACATGGGAGCCGGGCAAACCCAACTATTGACCCAAGACATGATTCGGAGCCGATGCATATAATGCTATAAGTTCGGGGTGCCGCACTTGTGAAAGTGTTCTCACTTATCACACCATAATGTGGGGAACTTAAGCCCCTGGTGTATTTAGTCGTACCGAAGTGTACGGATGCAACATGTCATAAATGAACATATGTATAAGAAAGAAATGCATTGTTTATTTAAGAAATACTGCCATGAATGCAGAACGATACAAATAGTGCGGTAAGCAAGGGATGGGATTATTAAACATGTCCCCCTCGAGGGGTAGGCTGCGGAATGGTGTATAAAACAGATTTAATGCTCGTAATGGAGACCACCTGGATACTAGTCGTAGCCTTTCTCCTTCCCTGGCTGTTGCATCGTGAGTTCGGCAGGTCTACTGCCAGACATGGCCTCTAGTGAACGGAGTCCTGTGGGTAAGAAAAAAGAAAAAGGAAAAAAGAATGACACACTTGGGATCCCCTGGTGTGGTTAAGCCGCATTCTGGGCCTGTCGTGGTCGTGCCCCCCCCCCCTATGCCCATGGTATATCCAGAGCGTAATGATGTACGCGAAGGATCAGTCTTGCAATTTTACAAGGGCTGGGGTTGGGGCCGCATTTACTCTGGCGATGCTCGGGCGTGCTGTGGTCTTGTTGTAGGTTACTCTGGGCGCGTTTAGCCGTGTCCGGTCGCTTAACAGCCAGACTCGAGAATCGCCTTAAGAGGCTGCTCTGTACTTCTGCCGCGAGAGCCGCTGTGTGTTCCTCCGTTCAGAGAGAGCGTTCAGTGTTTCCGTTGACCGTGATGACTCCTCGAGGGCCTGGCATCTTCAGCTTGAGGTATGCATAGTGCGGCACCGCGTTGAATTTTGCAAACGCGGTCCGTCCGAGCAGAGCATGATAGCCGCATGAGCGGAACTATGTCGAAGATTAACTCCTTGCTTCGGAAGTTATCCGGGGATCCGAAGACCACTTCAAGTGTGACTGAGCCTATACAATTGGCCTCTACACCTGGTATGACGCCTTTGAAGGTCGTCTTTGTGGGTTTAATCCTTGAGGGGTCTATTCCCATCTTGCGCACTATATCCTGATAAAGCAGGTTCAGGCTGCTGCCGCCGTCCATCAGGACTCTGGTGAGGTGAAATCCATCGACGATTGGGTCTAAAACCAATGCGGCGAATCCGCCGTGGCGGATACTGGTGGGGTGGTCCCTTCGATAAAAAGTGATCGGGCAGGATGACCATGGGTTGAACCGGGCGATGGCTCCATCGCGATATCGTCCACGAGTGCCTTCCGCTCCCTCTTGGGTATGTGGGTTGCGTATATCATGTTTACCGTCTGCACTTGTTGGGGGAAACCCTTCTATCCTCTATTGTTCGGCGGTCGGGTCTCTTCCTCATCATCGCTATGCAGCCCCTTGTCATTGTTTTCGGCAATTAGCTTGCTCGCTGCTTGAATACCCAACAGTCCCTGTTAGTGTGATTAGCTGGCTTTTGGAAGTGCCGTGTATCCGCACGCAGCGGTCGAGTATTCGGTCCAAATTGGACGGACGGAGTAGTTCTTTTGAATGGCTTTTTCACGACGGGTTTGGAGCCTCTGAATCGCGCCGACCGTCGTATCCTCGGTGTTATCGCTGTTAACGCGGCGTTTGTTCTTGTTGCGACGCGACCTGCCATTGTGGTCCTTGGTATCCGGACTGCCGAATTTTCTTTGAGGTTATTCTTTGCGGGCGAGCCAGCTGTCCTCTCCCATGAAGCGGGTCATGAGTGATGTGAGGGCTGCCATGCATTTGGCTTTTCCTATCCTAGGTGCGGGCAAGCCACTCGTCGCGGATGTTATGTTTGAAGGCTGCGAGGGCCTCTGCATCCGGACGATTGACGATTTGATTTTTCTTTGTTAAGAACCGTGTCCGAATTATGCGGCGATTAAATCTGGCTGCTGAATTATGTGGCTTAGGTCATCGGCGTCGGTGGTCGCACATATCGTGCCTGGAAGTTATCAAGGAATCGGCTTCGTGTCCTCCCAACACCAATTGATTCTGGCGGCAAGCTGTTAAGCCAATGCCGAGCTGGTCCTTTAAGCTTGAGTGGGAGGTATTTGATGGCGTGAAGATCATCGCCGCGGGCCATGTGGATATGAAGGAGATAGTCTTCGATCCAAACCGCAGGGTCTGTTGTGCCATCGTAGGATTCAATATTCACGGGTTTAAACCCTTCAGGGATTTGATGATCCATTACTTCATCTGTGAAGCATAGTGTGGGTGTGCGGCGCCTCTATATTGGGCTATATCACGACGTGGCTCAAGCGAGCTTTGTCTACTGTGTTCGGCTCGGACGGAGTTGCTGTATCCGGCGTGACGGTCGTCGTCGCGCATCATGGGGTGCCCACGCGATCTGTAGATCGATCTTGATTGTCTTGCCTTATCCTCCAATATGTCTCGCAAGTCCGGCGCATTCCCCCGTGGCTTTGTACTTTTTTGTCGCGGCCACGAGGTGGTCGGTCAGCCGCATTGTGCACTGGTGATGCAGGTTTATATGCCTCCTCCTCTAATCGGGGGAGCAGCTTGCGTTTGGGGTAGCTTTTGGAGGGGCGTTTGAGTTCATGCTCTTCGGCCGCAAGGACTTCAGTCCACCTGTCAGCTAGCAGATCTTGATCAGCTCTAAGCTGTTGCTGCTTTTTCTTGAGGTTGTTTGCCGTGGCCATAAGCCTGCGTTTAAAACGCTCTTGTTCGACGAGATCCTCAGGCACGACGAATTCGTCGTCGTCGAGGCTTGCCTCGTCTCCGGAGGGAGGCATGTAATTATCATCCTCTACCTCTTTGCCTGTCGCTCTCTCATGAGGGTTGGCTTCTCCGTCCTCTGTCTTTGAATCTTCTTTGGAGGGGTTGTCTTGACACTCTCGGCTGTTATTATCTCCAGTGCCGGAATCTCCATTCTTGCTGTGGCGGGATTTAGAGCGGCGCCACTGACGCCGACGCTTGGGCTGTTTCTTGGAGGGGTCTTCCTCCGCCATTCCTTCGCCATTCCCATCCTTTGGGATATCCACCATGTATATGGCATATGACGAGGTGGCTTTCTAGTGCCCAGTAGGCGCTGGTTCTTGGTCGTCTCTGGCATCGTCGTCCATACCGTCGATGTCTTCGGAGTCGAAGTCTAGCATGTCGGTAAGATCATCGTCAGTGGCTACTAAGTGGGTGGTGGGTGGGGTTTGAATTTCTTCGTTGTCCGCATCCCAACCGTCCTGACCGCAGTCTGGCCAGGGCTCTCCTGATAACGAGAGATATTTTAGCGAATTCAGGATGTCGCCGAAAGGTGAGTGTTGAAAGATGTCCGCAGCGGTGAACTTCATGATCGGCGCCCAATCGGATTCGATTGGAGGGGGCGCGGGAGGTTCGGAGTCCGGCACCTCGGAGTCACGAGCTTCACAAGGGACAAGGTCAGTATTCGGCTCCATCACCGTAGAGGTTGCAGCCCCCGAGGCGGTGTCTAGCCACCCATCCTCGATATATGTGATCGGCTCGAATTAGGGATCGGGGCGGACTCATGTCGACCTCGGGACACTATCGGCAGTAGAGCTAAATCATGCCCATCGTGGCGGTCTGGCGGCGCTCGGCTGTGGCTCGAATCCATCGAAGATCAAGTCTCCGCGGATGTCAGCCGTGAAGTTTAGACTTCCAAATCTGACCTGACGGCCAGGGGCGTAGCATTCGATCTGCTCCATATGGCCAAGCGAATTGGCCCGCAGTGCAAAGCCGCCGAATACGAAGATCTGTCCGGGGAGAAAAGTATCACCCTGGACTGCGTCTTTGTTGTTGATGATCGAAGGAGCCATCGAGCCTATTGGTGACGACACAGAGGAACTCTCAATGAAAGCACCAATGTCGGTGTCAAAACCGGCGGATCTCGGGTAGGGGGTCCCAAACTGTGCGTCTAGGCGGATGGTAATAGGAGACAAGGAACACGATATTTTTACCCAGGTTCGGGCCCTCTTGATGGAGGTAAAACCCTCCTCCTGCTTGATTGATATAGATGATATGGGTAGTACAAGAGTGGATCTACCACGAGATCAAGGAGGCTAAACCCTAGAAGCTAGCCTATGGTATGATGGTTGTTATTGTTGTGTCCTACGGACTAAAACCCTCCGGTTTATATAGACACCGGAGAGGGCTAGGGTTACACAGAGTCGGTTATAATGGTAGGTGATCTACATATCCGTATTGCTAAGCTTGCCTTCCACGCCAAGGAAAGTCCCATCCGGACATGGGACGAAGTCTTCAATCTTGTATCTTCATAGTCTTGGAGTTCGGCCGATGATGATAGTTCAGCTATCCGGACACCCCCTAGTCCAGGACTCCCTCAGGGATTCCGAGTGCTCCTCACACAGAGTGGTTCGAATCTGACTTGATCAAATTTTGTGATGTAGCATGAATAGAGTTTGAGAAGGGAAAAGCATAGATAGCTAGAGAAAGTTCTTAGGCATTCTTGTCCATCCACTTGGCAAAAAGAAAAGAAGCCAAACAATCAAAACAACAAGTGGATGTCCTTGAATGAGTAAAATATGCACCAACATGCTCACACAAGATGGAAAATGAAATATGTGGCAAAGAATGCACAACCAATTCTAGCATCTATCAAACAATTGGCGATGACTAGGTCATCTATATATGAGTATATTAACTTAGGAGTCAAATGAAAACATTTGATCATAGGTCATACTCATCGTTTAAGCTCAAGTGGAAATGCCACTTTTACATAATGCATTGATGTGTTCACACCATTAGAGTTGCTTTGACTCAATTCTTAGAGTTAAGCTCCCCCTAGATGTGAGATCCCCCCTTAGAGGTATGAACTAACCTTGGGTTTTGTCGATGATGACTTCATGTAGGTGTTGAAGATGTGGATTCTCAATGTTGATGTAGATCATTTGGAGCAATCCTTTGGAGTGAGTTGCACTTTCAACTTACCTACATGGGTTAGTCCCACAAGGAACAAACAAGAATATCCATAGACATAGAGTGAAGCACACACAAAATGATGTCCATGAAATCATTAGGTTACCTTGTCCCTTGCCTTACCAACATGAGGGTTTGTGACTCCTTGAACTAGTGCAAGATGTGGAAGTAGATTGCACTTGTTCTTGCCATAATGATATGAGTGAAGAATGTTGGCGGAGTCACCCTCAAGAACTCTCTAGTTCTTCTTCTTCGGGATCCACATCATCTTGATGGGAATCCTTGGAGTTGTAGTTGTACTTGATGAAGTAGAACTTGATGTAGTCTTGGGAACCCACTTGAACGAGGCCTTAGGTGCTTCTTCAAATGCATCAATCTCTTCTTGAAGCTTGTCCTTGCCTTTGTTCTCGTGGTCTTGTGGTGGAAGATCATCTTGTGCTTGTGTTCCCTTGAAGGAAGTAGGATCATACTTCTCTTGTTGAGGAACAAACTTCGTCTTGGGGTATTGATCTTCTTCCCACTCAACTCCATTGGCATTGAACTTTCATTCAAAACCAACACCTTGATTCTTCCGGTGCATTCCTTGCTTGCGTACAGTTTCCACGAATTGCTTACTCCCAGCAATGCTCTTGTAAACACCTTTCTCTATAATTCCCTTCAATAAGCTATTTTCTTGCTCAAGTGTAACTTGGCTAAGAGAATCATTAGTGGAATCAAGAGAACTACTAGAAGCAACAATATTAGATTTGACATTATTATTGTTACTACTAGAGGAAGTATCTTTCTTGTACTTGTTACTAGACTTGACTTGAGGCATGTAAGTAGATAAGAGTAAACGCTTGGCAATGTAAGAAGAACTTTTCTTACGAAGATCATCATTGATTGCCTTTAAGAACTCATGCTCTTGCTCAAGATTGAGCTTTTCAAAGCGTAACTTCTCATGAGCCCTTAAAGTTATCGATGATCTTCGAAGATAGTTTCATGAGCCAACTTAAGAGTGTTTAGTTATTTAGTTAGAAGCTCAATCTTCTCCTTATCATTGTCATTCGTTTTATCTTGATTAGCATGATTAATTGACGTTTCATCATAGTATTCATCACTAGAGTTGTCAATAAGTAAATCATCATCCACAAGCAAGTCATCTTCATCACTATTGAAATCAACATACTCAGGATGTGTTACCTTTGGACCTTTGGCCATGAAGCATCTTCCAATTCCTTCATTTGGTGAATCAAATATGTCGTAGGAGTTGGTTGACACAAGTGCTAGACCGGCAACACCTTCATCTTGAGTATATTCGGAGTCGGAGTGATAGCTTCTCTCGGAGTGATTGTCGGAGTCGGAGCCGGATACCCATTCACCAACATGAGCTTGATGTCTTCGTTTTGTGTAGCTCCTTGATGACTTGTCCTTCCTTTCCGAATCCTTGCCTCTCCGTGAGGGTCTTCGTTCATAACGATCATCTCTACTCCTCCTCTCTCTTGGTGGTGATTCTTCTCTTTTGCTTCTTCTTCTTGGAGAATCTTCTCTTCTTTTGTAGGGTGCCGTACACTCATTGGAATAGTGTCCGGGTCTCCCACAATTGTAGCAATTGCGCTCTGACTTGAAGATCTTTTGTCATTGTAAGACCTTGACTTGGAGCTTCTTTCTTTGCTTCTACTCTTGTAGAATTTGTTGAAGTTCTTCACCACTAAGCTCAATTCTTCATTGAAGGTTTGTTTCTCACTTGATGATGTGGGGGCTTCACTTGAGGCTTTGTAAGCACCACTTGACTTGTTGTGAAGTTCCTCCTTATCCTTGAGTGACATCTCATGAGCAACAATTCTTCCAATGACTTCTGTTGTCTTGAGATCTTTGTAGTTTGGCATCATTTGGATCAATGTGCACGGTATCATACTTTCCATCCAATGCTCTTAGGATCTTCTTGATGATGAATTTGTCGGTCATCTCTTCACTCCCTAAGCCGGCAATCTCATTTGTGATAAGTGCGAGCCTAGAGTACATTTCAGCGACACCTTCACCATCCTTCATTTTGAATTTGTCAAGCTGACTTTGGAGCACATCCAACTTGGATTCCTTGACGGATTCGGTACCTTCATGCATATCAATCAAAGTGTCCCAAATTTCCTTTGCATTCTCAAGACGGCTGATTTTGCTGAATTCTTCGGGGCACAATCCGTTAAAGATGATATCACAAGCTTGAGCGTTGTATTACAGCATCTTCAATTCTTCCGCATTAGCTTCATGGTTTGGTTCTCTCCCATCAAAGAATTCACCTTGCAAGCCAATACAAATAATTGCCCAAACGGCGGGGTTATGTCCGAGAATATGCATTTTCATCTTATGCTTCCAACTAGCAAAATTAGTACCATCAAAGTAAGGACCTCTACGGTGATAATTTCCCTCGCTAGACACCATACTCTCCTAGGTTGTGAAACCAAGGCTATGACCACCAAAAGCTATGGAAATCAAAGCAAATGGAGACCAAAGCTCTGATACCACTTGTAGGACCTTGAAGTATGTCTAGAGGGGGGTGATTAGACTACTTGACTTGTTAAATACTTAACCTTTTCCCAATTTTAGAGTTTGGCAAATTTTAGCTATCTTAGGACAAGTCAAGCAATCATCACACTATTCAAGCAAGCATGCAAAGAGTATATAGGCAGTGGAAATTAAAGCATGCAACTTGCAAAAAAGTAAAGGGAAGGGTTTGGAGGATTCAAACGCAATTGGAGACATGGAAGTTTTTGGCGTGGTTCTGATAGGTGGTGCTATCGTACATCCACGTTGATGGAGACTTCGCCCACGAAGGGTAACGGTTTCGCGAGTCCACGGAGGGCTCCACCCACGAAGGGTCCACGAAGAAGCAACCTTGTCTATCCCACCATGGCCATCGACCACGAAGGACTTGCCTCACTAGCAGTAGATCTTCACGAAGTAGGCGATCTCCTTGCCCTGACAAACTCCTTGGTTCAACTCCACAATCTTGTCGGAGGCTCCCAAGTGACACCTAGCCAATCTAGGAGACACCACTCTCCAAGAAGTAACAAATGGTGCGTTGATGATGAACTCCTTGCTCTTGTACTTCAAATGATAGTCTCCCCAACACTCAACTCTCTCTCATAGGTTTTGGATCTGGTGGAAAGAAGATTTGAGTGGAAAGCAACTTGGTGATGGCTAGAGATCAAGATTCATATGGTAGGAATGGAATATCTTGGCCTCAACACATGAGTAGGTGGTTCTCTCTCAGAAATGGTAAGTTGGAAGTGTAGGTTTGTTCTGATGGCTCTCTCCATGAATGAAGAGGAGGTGGAGGGGTATATATAGCCTCCACACAAAATCTAACTGTTACACACAATTTACCAAACTCTGTGGGACAGATTCAACAGACTCGGTCGGACCGATTTAGTAAACTAGTGACCCTTAGTGATTTCGGTGGGACTGACATGCAACTCGGTGAGAATGATTCGGTTAGGGTTAGGGCATAACGTAGTCTCGGTAAGACCGATTACACAAACTTGGTGAGACCGATTTGGTAATAAGCTTTCCAGAGAGTTGGTCAGGTAAACTCGGTGGGACCGATTTGCTCTTTTCGGTGAGACCGAAATGTTACAAAAGGGAAACAGAGAGTTTACATTGCAATCTTGGTGGGACCGATCGCTCACTTCGGTTAGACCAAAACATTACGAAGGGAAACAGAGAGATTACAATCCCATCTTGGTGAGACCGAGATCCCTATCGATAAGACCGATTTGCTTAGGGTTTGTGGCAGTGGCTATGACTTTTGGAATCAGTGGCGCCGAATAGGAAGAATTGGTGTGACCGATTTTGGCTTTAGGTTTAGGTCATTTGTGGATGTGAGAAAGTAGCTGAGGGTTTTGGAGCATATCACTAAGCACATGAAGCAAGAGGCTCATTAAGCAACACCTCATCCCTCCTTGATAGTATTGGCTTTTCCTATAGACTCAATGTGATCTTGGATCACTAAAATATAAAATGAAGAGTCTTGAGCTTTTGAACTTGAGCCAATCCTTTGTCCTTAATATTTTGAGGGATCCACTTTCATCATCCATGCCATGCCATTCATTGAGCTTTCCTGAAATAATATTCTTGGAATAACATTAGCTCAATGAGCTATATGTTGTTATGAATTACCAAAACCACCTAGGGATAGTTGCACATTCAATTCCGAATATAGTCATACGTGCTTATGGAAAAGAACTTGCATGGCATCTTTTGTCCTACCCTCCCGTGGCAGTGGAGTCCTATTGGAAACTAAGGGATATTAAGGCCTCCTTTAATAGAATGCCGGACCAAAGCATTAGAACTTACTGAATACATGAACTCCTCAAACTACGGTCATCACCGGGAAGTGTCCCGACTATTGTCACTCCGGGGTTGCCGGATCATAACACGTAGTAGGTGTCTATAACTTGCAAGATAGGATCAAGAACTCAAAACATAAAGGGTTCAGATCTGAAATTATGGATCTCAGGCCCTAGTGACAAGCATTAAGCATAGCAAAGTCATAGCAACATCAATCTTAGGACATAATGAATACTAGGGATCAAACCCTAACAAAACTAACTCGATTACATGGTAAATCTCATCCAACCCATCATCGTCCAGCAAGCCTACGATGGGATTACTCATGCACGGTGGTGAGCATCATGAAATTGGTGATGGAGGATGGTTGATGATGACGACGACGATGATTTCCCCTCTTCGGAGCCCAAAACGAACTCCAGATCTGCCCTCCCGAGGAAGAAAGGGAGGTGGCGGCGACTCCGTATCATAAAACGTGATGAATCCCTCTCTCTGATTATCCCCGAACGTGAATATATGGAGTTGGAGTTGAGGTCGGTGGAGGCCCTCGGGGCCCACAAGGAGATAGGGCGCGCCCCAGGGGGGTGGGCGCGCCCTCTACCCTTGTGGCCAGGGTGTGGGTCCCCTTCTGTTGATTCTTTCGCAAATATTTTTTATTTATTCTAAAACTCATCTCCGTGAAGTTTCAGGTCATTCCGAGTACTTCTATTTCTGCACAAAAAATTAACACCATGGCAATTCTGCTGAAAACAAAGTCAGTCCGGGTTAGTTCCATTCAAATCATGCTAATTAGAGTCCAAAACAAGGGCAAAAGAGTTTGGAAAAGTAGATACGTTGGAGACGTATCATCCTCCAGCCGACCCAAGAAGTGCTCCCCCGAGCTTTGGCAGGGTGGATGACCCCGCCATAGGAGGCGCCGCAACGGGCGACCTCGTGGTCGCCGTGACCCGACGAAAGGGGTGGCGGTTGGCGAAACCGAAGCGCGATGTCCCGGACGCCCCAAGCAGTGAAGGAAATATGCCCTATAGGCAATAATGAAGTTATTATTTTATATTTCCTTATTCATGATAAATGTTTATTATTCATGCTAGAATTGTATTAACCGGAAACTTGATACATGTGTGGATACATAGACAAAACACCATGTCCCTAGTATGCCTCTACTTGACTAGCTCGTTAATCAAAGATGGTTAAGCCTAGACATAGACATGTGTTGTCATTTGATGAATGGGATCACATCATTAGGAGAATGATGTGATGGACAAGACCCATCCGTTAGCTTAACATTATGATCGTTCAGTTTTATTGCTACTGCTCTATTCATGTCAAATACATATTCCTCCGACTATGAGATTATGCAACTCCCGCATACCAGAGGAATGCCTTGTGTTCTATCAGACGTAACAACATAACTGGGTGATTATAAAGATGATCTACAGGTATCTCCGAAGGTGTTTGTTGGGTTGGCATAGATCGAGATTAGGATTTGTCACTCCGAGTATCAGAGAGGTACCTCTGGGCCCTCTCAGTAATGCACATCATAAGAAGCCTTGCAAGCAAACTGACTAATGAGTTAGTTGTAGGATGATGCATTACAGAAACTAGGTATGAAGATACCGACAATCGAATCTCAGGCAAGTAACATACGATGACAAAGGGGATAACGTATGTTGTCATAACGGTTCGACCAATAAAGATCTTCGCAGAATATGTGGGAGCCAATATGAGCATCCAGGTTCCGCTATTGGTTGTTGACCGGAGAGGTGTCTCGGTCATGTCTACGTAGTTCTCGAACCCATAGGGTCCGCAGGCTTAATGTTCGATGATGATTTGCATTATATTAGTTATGTGTTTTGGTGACCGAATGTTGTTAGGATTCTCGGATGAGATCACAGACATGATGAGGAGTCTTGTCGGGAATATACCCCGCAGTATGACCCGGCCGGAAGTATGACCCAGCCGGGCTTGGCGTTTTCATTGGTAACCTGCCGGAGTGGCGACTCATGAGCCTGGCGACTCACGGATGGCCCTAACGGCGGGTCAGATAGAATACTAGGCCCAAGGCCCAGAAGGCCGGATGGCCCTAACGGCGGGTCAGATAGAATACTAGGCCCAAGGCCCAGAAGCCCGGTTCATGTTATGGTGGGCCGGTTTACGAGGAAAGGCATAAGGAGTTTTCCCTTAAGGGGGCAGACTAGGATTGCACTTGTAATAGACTAGTCTAATCCTAATAGGACTCCACATGTAACCCGGCCCTTCAACTTATATAAGGAGGGGCAGGGCACCCTGAGCGAGTCCTGGATTATGGGGTGTCCGGGTAGCCGAACTATCACCTTTGGCCGGACTCCTGGACTATGAAGATACAAGATTGAAGACTTCGTCCCGTGTCCGGATGGGACTTTCCTTGGCGTGGAAGGCAAGCTTGGCGATACGGATATGTAGATCTCCTACCATTGTAACCGACTCTGTGTAACCCTAACCCTCTTCGGTGCCTATATAAACCGGAGGGTTTTAGTCCATAGGACGAACAACAATCATACCATAGGCTAGCTTCTAGGGTTTAGCCTCTCTGATCACGTGGTAGATCCACTCTTGTACTACCCATATCATCAATATTAATCAAGAAGGAGTAGGGTTTCACCTCCATCGAGAGGGCCCGAGCCTCGGTAAAAACATCGTGTCCGTTGTCTCCTGTTACCATCCGCCTAAACACACAGTTCGGGACCCCCTACCTGAGATCCGCCGGTTTTGACACCGACATTGGTGCTGTCATTGAGAGTTCCTCTATGTCGTCATCTTTAGGCCCGATGGCTCCTCCGATCATCGACAACGATGTGGTCCAGGGAGAGACTTTTCTCCCTGGACAGATCTTCGTATTCGGCAGCTTTGCACTGCGGGCCAATTCGCTTGTCCATCGGGAGCAGATTGAAAGCTACGCCCCTGGCCATCAGGTCAGATTTGGAAGTTTGAACTATACGGCTGATGTCCGCGGAGACTTGATCTTCAACGGGTTCGAGCCACAGCCGAGCGCGCCGCACTGTCACGATAGGCATGATCTAGCTCTGTTGCCGAACAGTGCCCTGGGGGCCGCACCCTTGTCCGGTCCGACCCTTAGCTCGGAGCCGACTGCGCCGATCGAGGACGGGTGGCTGGACACCGCCTCGGGGGCTGCGATCTCTACGAAGATTGAGCCGTACACCAGCCCTGTCCTTTGCGAAGCTCGTGACTCCAAGGCGTCGGACTCCTCTCCGGACTCCGAACCTTCCGCGCCCCTTGCCAATCGAATCCGATTGGGCGCCGATCAGGGAGTTCACCACCGCGGACATCTTTTGGCACTCGCCCTTTGGCGATATCCTGAATTCACTAAAGTCTCTCTCTTTATCAGGAGAGCCCTGGCCAGACTATGGTCAGGAAGGTTGGGATGCGGACGACGAAGAAATTCAAAGCCCACCCACCACCCACTTCGTAGCCACTGTCGATGATTTAACCGACATGCTCGACTTCGACTCCGAAGACATCGACGGTATGGACGACGATGCAGGAGACGACCAAGAACCAGCGCCTATAGGGCACTAGAAGGCCACCTCATCATACGACATATACATGGTGGACACCCCAAAAGATGGGAATGGTGATGGAACAACGGAGGATGACCCCTCCAAGAAACATCCTAAGCGCCGGCGTCAGCGGCGCCGCTCTAAATCCCGCCACAGCAAAAATGGTGATTCCGGCACGGGAGATAATAACACCGGACAGTGCCGAAGACAACCCCCTCAGCAGGATTCAGCGCAGGACGACCGAGAAGCCAGCCCTCATGAGAGAGCGGCAGACAGAGAGGTAGAGGACGATAATTACATGCCTCCCTCCGAAGACGAGGCAAGCCTCGATGATGACGAATTTGTCGTGCCTCAGGATCCCATCGAACAGGAGTGTTTCAAATGCAGGCTTATGGCCACGGCAAGCAGCCTAAAGAAAAAGCAGCAACAGCTTAGAGCTGACCAAGACTTGCTAGCTGTCAGATGGACTAAAGTCCTTGCGGCCGAAGAGTATGAACTCGAATGCCCCTCCAAGAGCTACACAAAACGCAGGCTGCTACCCCGATTAGAGGAGGAAGCACCTAAACCTACATCACCAGCGCATGATACGGCCGACCGGCCACCTCGTGGCCGCGACAGAGAGGCCTCTCGGCCCTCCACTCAAGCCGCACCCCGGCGCCGTTCAAAAAGTACTGAGGCACGGGGAAATGCGCCAGACCTGCGAGATATATTGGAGGACAAGGCAAGGCAAACAAGATTGATCTACGGATCGCGTGGGCGCCTCACTACACGTGACGATAACCGTCATGCCGGATATAGCAAATCCGGCCGAGCCGAACACAGCAGACAAAGCTCATTTGAGCTACGTCGTGATATAGCCCAGTACAGGGGCGCGGCACACCCACTATGCTTCACAGACGAAGTGATGGATTATCAAATACCCGAGGGTTTCAAACCTGTAAACATTGAATCATACGATGGCACAACAGATCCTGCAGTACGGATCGAGGACTACCTCCTTCATATCCACATGGATTGCGGTGATGATCTACGCGCCATCAAATACCTCCCACTCAAGCTTAAAGGACCAGCTCGGCATTGGCTTAACAGCTTGCCGGCAGAGTCAATTGGTTGTTGGGAAGACCTGGAAGCCGCATTCCTCGACAATTTCCAGGGCACTTATGTGCGACCACCAGACGCCGATGACCTAAGCCACATAATTCAGCAGCCAGAGGAATCGGCCAAACAATTCTGGACACGGTTCCTAACCAAGAAAAATCAAATCGTCGACTGTCCGGATGCAGAGGCCCTTGCAGCCTTCAAACATAACATCCGCGACGAGTAGCTTGCCCGGCACCTAGGACAGGAAAAGCCGAAATCCATGGCAGCCCTCAAAACACTCATGACCCGCTTTTGCGTGGGAGAGGACAGCTGGCTAGCTCGTAGTAACAAAATGACCAAGAGCCCTGGTAATTCGGATACCAAGGACAGCAACGGCAGGTCGCGTCGCAACAAGCACAAGCACCGCATTAATGGCGACAATGCTGAAGATACGACAGTCAATGCCGGATTCAGAGGCTCAAAACCCGGTCAGCGGAAAAAGCCATTCAATAGAAATACTCCGGGCCCGTCCAATTTGGACCGAATACTCGATCGCTCGTGCCAGATACACGGCACCCCCGAAAAACCAGCCAACCACACCAACATGGATTGTTGGGTGTTCAAGCAGGCAGGCAAGTTAAATGCCGAAAGCAATGACAAGGGGCTACATAGCGACGATGAGGAGGAGCCCCGGCCGCCAAACAATAGAGGACAGAAGGGCTTCCCCCTACAAGTGCGGACAGTGAACATGATATACGCAACCCACATACCCAAAAGGGAGCGAAAGCGTGCACTAAGGGACGTATATGCGATGGAGCCACTAGCCCCAAAGTTCAATCCGTGGTCCTCCTGCCCGATCACTTTTGATCGAAGGGACCACCTCACTAGCATCCACCGTGGCGGATTTGCCGCATTGGTTCTAGACCCAATCGTTGACGGATTTCACCTCACTAGAGTCGATGGGCGGTGGCGGCAACTGAACACTGCTTTATCGGGATACGGTCATAAAATGGGCATAGACCCCTCAAGGATTAAACCCACAAAGACAACCTTTAAAGGCGTCATACCAGGTGTAGAGGCCAACTGTACATGCTCAGTTACACTTGAAGTGGTCTTCGGATCCCCGGATTACTTCCGAAGCGAGGAGTTAATCTTTGACATAGTCCCATTCTGTAGCGGCTATCACGCACTGCTCGGACGAACCGCATTTGCAAAGTTCAATGCGGTGCCGCACTACGCATACCTCAAGCTCAAGATGTCAGGCCCTCGAGGAGTCATTACGGTCAACGGAAACACCGAACGTTCTCTCCGAATGGAAGAGCATATAGCGGCCCTCGCGGCGGAAGTACAAAGCAGCCTCTCAAGGCAACTCTCGAGTCCGGCTATCAAACGTCCGGACACCGTCAAGCGCGCCCGGAGTAACCTACAACAAGACCGCTTAGCGCGTCCGAAGCAGCGTAGCAATGCGGCTAACCCCAGCCCTCGCGAAATTGCGAAACCAGTACTACGCGTACATAATTACGCTCTGGAAATACCATGGGCATAGGGGGAGGCGCACGACCACGGTAGGCCCAGAATGTGGCTCAACCGCACCAGGGGCTCCCGATTGTGTCATTCCTTTTTTCTTTCTTTCTTACTTTCAGGACTCCGTTCTCAAGAAGCCCTGTCCGGCAGTAGAATCGCCGAAACACACGATGCAACAGCCAGGGAAGCGAGCTCGTCGAGTGTCGGTGGTCTCTATAACGAGCGATATACTTGTTTCACATATCATCCGCAGATCGCCCACGGAGAGGACATGTCAAATAGTCCCGTCCATTGCCTATCGAACTATTTGTATCGTTCTGCTTTTACCGCAGCCTTTTTGAATAAACCATACATAGCTTCTGCCTATTATTGCATTCCTATTTTTATATATGTTCACTTATGACATGTTGCACCCGTACACTTTGGTACGGCCAAATACACCAGGGCTTAAGTACCCCAAAATATGGTGTGATAAGTCCGAACACTTTCACAAGTCGGCACCCGAACTTATAGCATTATATGCATCGGCTCTGAATCATGTCTTGGGTCAATAGTTGGGTTTGCCCGGCTCCCATGTTTTGGTACCTTACGTTCCATTATATCGGCTAAGGTAGCGCTGGGAGAACCACTGCGATTGTGCCCCGGTTGATCTGGGTTAAGCACCTCAGTGGAGAAAGCTAAAACTGACCGTCATGATAGGGCGAGAGCCGGTCGCTGTTCGAGAGTTTTTCGAGTCCTTAAAGACTTATGCCGCTTAGAGCAAGGAGTCGGCTTTGTCCGGCCCACGCGTGGATAGTGCCCCGAATTCGATCTTCCGAATACTAGGGGCTTTGCCGAAATTTAAAATTATAGAATTCTATGGCTAAGTGAGAGTGTTCAAGCATTATAGTCCGGTTGCCTCGTTCGTTGCGTTGGCGCCTCCTCGAAGGACCCAAGAATGGGAAAAAAAGCGCTCAAGTTTATCCCGAACACCCGGCACTTTCGTGGCATGGGGCGAGAAGCCAACGACTCGCCATCTCTCAAATTTAATAAGCGGCCGCCTGAAGGTAATATTTTAAATTCTGGCGTTGCTTAGTGCATATGAACAAGTTTTGACATACTGGGATAACAAATGCGAGTTTACTCAAAAATTACATCTTTGGAGCATTCACCGCTATAAAGCGGGCACCCTTGAGATGCCCTCATAATACATCTCGGGCTTGCGATACTCCTGCCGGCGGTGGCTGTCCGTCACAAGCTTCTCGGCGTCCATCTTGCCCAGTGCACTTTAGCTTGCGGGCAAGGCCCACGGCACCTTCGATGCAGCGGAGGCGCTTGGCGACTTCAATCCATGGACAGGCGTCCACCAGCCGCCTCACCAGCCCGAAGTAGCTCCCAGGCATGGCTTCCTTAGGCCGCAGCCGAACTATGAGGGCATTCATGGCCTATTCGGCCACCTTATGGAGCTCGACCAGCTGGTTCAGCTGGTCGCTCAAGGGCACCGGATGTCCGGCAAAGCATCTTGAGACAGAACACCTTCCTGTCGAGCTCCCTCCTCGGCTCGGTAGAACAGCGGCAGCATAGGGCACACTTCTTGGGTAGATCTGTGAATGCTCACCGGGAGCTCGGATTGGGTAAAGTAATGATAATTCACTTTCACGTGCTTGCTTTGCATAAAGAATGCCTTACCTGCCGCTATCTTCTTCAATTCCTCAATTTCCTAGAGGGCTTTTTGGGCTTCGGCCTTAGCGGCTTTGGAGCTCTCAAGGGCCGAGGCGAGCTCAGACTCTCGAGTCTTTGAGTCACGCTCCAAACTCTCGTGTTTTTCCACAAGAGCCTGGAGCTCTTGCCGCACTCCGCCACCCGCGCCTCCTGTTTCTCTCGCTCGGTGCGCTCCGCGGCCGCATTGCTTTCGGCCTCGGACACCGCTTCCTTCAGGGTCGCCACCTCGTTCTTGGCCCCTGCAATACTCACGTTATTCCTGTCATTTTTTGCAACCACATCTTTTATATACTTCGATAAGGTATTGCTTACCTTCCTTGTCCTCGAGCTGCTTTTTGGCAAGGCCGAGCTCGTTCTCGGACCGCTCGAGGCTCTGCTTCAATGCATTGACCTCCTTGATCGGTCTTGGCGGTCAAGCGCAGCCTGCATTTCCCATATTGACATACTTATGTTAGACTCCTGCATACATCTTTTAGATCCTCGGTTGGCTTTTCTTTCCAAACACCAAACTGAGCATCGAGGCTCTTGTCTATGCGGTAATATTTTTACATATCTTAAATACATACCTCAAAGCCTGTTAGAAGGCTGGCATAGGCTTGATCAGCCCGCTCTTGGCGGATGAACTTTTGGATCACCACACTCATAACGATGCGGTGCTCCTCGTCGATGGGGCGCCGTTAAGCGCCTCCAGCAAGTTATCCGGTGCCTTCGATTGGGCGGAGGTCACCGGTGTTGCAGTCTCGCCCTTCTTATGAAGGGGCGCTGCCGGACTCGGAACCGAAGGTTCGGTCACGAAGTCAGCAGAGGCGGACTTAGAGCCCTTTGGGGTTTTATCCCCTTGCGCTTGAGTCGGGAGGTTGCCTTCTTGGCGCCTCTGGACCACCTCCTCTGGCTGGGCCCTTTTGGGACCCCACCTCGGCGTCATCCTTGGCGCGAGGAGAGGAGGCAGCCGGAAGTGAGGTGCTATTCACGTCCAACGAAGCGAGCCGCTTCGTTGAGCGTCGAGCTCGTCCTTAGGCGGACTGCGAGGTTATATTCGGCGTTAGGAATCTTGTGCGACAAATGAAACGCCATGAGTTATTCTGGTATCCGGACACTTACGATTTCGCCAGGGGCTTAACCCTCGGTGGCCACTCCTCTTCGCTGTCGTCGGCATTGGTGGAGTCTCCCGGAGGAAGGGTCCTTCCCTTCTTGGACCCTCCGGCCTCCCCAGTTGGGGCGGCCTTCCTTTTCTTCTCTCCCCCCACTAGGGGAGAGGCCTCCTTTTCCTCCTCCTCGTCTTCGTGGGAGGAGTCCGCCTCGGAGTCATCGGACGATGAGTCCGACAACACCTCGCGCCGGGAACTCCTTCGAGTTCCCATGGCCTTCTTCTTAGCCTTCTTCTCCGACACCACATGAGGCGCCGGAACCAGCAGCCCCGTTAATCGGACGTCCGCTGGGTCTTCTGGCAAGGGAGCCGGACAGTTAACCTGCCCGGACGTCTTTTGCCGAACTGTCAAAAATAAGGAGTTTAGATCCCGCATAGAGTCAAACTATGAAAAACAAGTGTCCTGTAAAGGGTAAAATAGCTTACCTCACTGGCTTGACGCTGCGAGCTGAATCCGCGATCTTCGGTAGTGGATGTGGGAGCCTCAGCGCCCTTGAACAGCACCTTCGAGGCATCTTCGTACATAGTGTCGAAGAGCCTGCTCAAGGTTTGGTGATGTGCCGGATCAAACTCCCACAAGTTGAAGGCCCGTTGTTGGCACGGGAGGATCCGGCGGATGAGCATGACCTGGACTACGTTGACGAGCTTGAGCTTCCTGTTCACCAGGTTTTGGACGCTGGATTGGAGTCCGGTCAGCTCTTCTGAATTAGCCCATGTCAGGCCCGTCTCCTTCCAGGAGGTGAGCCGTGTAGGGAAGCCATATCGGAATTCGGGGGCCGCCACCCATTTAGGGTCATGCGGCTCGGTGATGTAGAACCACCCCGATTGCCACCCCTTTATGGTCTCCACGAAGGAGCCCTCGAGCCATAGGACGTTGGCCATCTTGCCCACCATGGCACCTCCGCACTCCGCTTGGCGGCCGCCCACTACCTTCGCCTTGACATTGAAGGTCTTCAGCCATAAGCCGAAGTGGGGCTGGATGCAGAGGAAGGCCTCGCACACGATGATGAACGCCGAGATGTTGAAGATGAAATTCGGGGCCAGATCGTGGAAATCCAGGCCGTAGTAGAACATGAGCCCGGACAAATGGGTGAAGTGGAAAACCTAGTCCATGGAGGAAGTGGGTGAGAACACCACCCTCTCATGGGGCTGGGGTGAGGATAAGCTGCCTTGTTGGGGAGCCGATCTTGTGATGTCATTTGGACAAGTATCCGGCCTTCCGCAGCCTTTTAATGTGCCCTCCGTGACGGAGGAGGCCATCCACTTGCCTCCCGCTCCAGACATGGCTGGGGAAGGTTGAGGCGAGATGTGCGGACTTGGGCGCTGGAGCTCGAGTGCGCGGAAATGGATGAGCAAAGGAGGAATAAGGCGTAGGTAAAAAGGTGGATCCTTATCCCCTTATATGGACGGACGAAGCTATGCGTCCACACCAGCCTGGTAAAACTCCCTTATCTCCCAAGCACCGTAATCAATGGCGTGGTTGGGATACCCACGCCTGTATTGATGAGAATCCCAGAATAAGGGGACACGATCTCTACTTTGACAAGACGTGCCAAGGAAACTGCCTCGCTAAACGCGCTGAGGTGGGACGGTAAAAACGATTCGAATAAAGGCCTGGCCGTGGTGTGATGTCACGCCGCGGTATACGTCAGTAGAGTGAATTTGTGTAAATATTATTCTCTCTACGGTGGTATGTGGAACTTATTTTCTGAGCGGACACTATCCTTGTGTTCAAAATCTTCTATGAAGTATTTGGAGGAGGAACCTGCCTTGCAATGCGAAAGGCGATCTGCTTGGCGCGGACTCGTCATCATTGAAGCTTTGGTTCAGGGCTCTTGAGGAGTCTGGATTAGGGGTGTCCGGATAGCCGAACTATAACCTTTGGCCGGACTCCTGGACTATGAAGATACAAGATTGAAGACTTCGTCTCGTGTCCGGATGGGACTTTCCTTGGCGTGGAAGGCAAGCTTGGCGATACGGATATGTAGATCTCCTACCATTGTAGCCGACTCTGTGTAACCCTAACCCTCTTCGGTGCCTATATAAACCGGAGGGTTTTAGTCCGTAGGATGAACAACAATCATACCGTAGGCTAGCTTCTAGGGTTTAGCCTCTCTGATCTCGTGGTAGATCCACTCTTGTACTACCCATATCATCAATATTAATCAAGCAGGAGTAGGGTTTTACCTCCATCGAGAGGGCCCGAACCTGGGTAAAAACATCGTGTCCCTTGTCTCTTGTTACCATCCGCCTAGACGCACAGTTCGGGACCCCCTACCCGAGATCCGCCGGTTTTGACACCGACACACCCCAAGAGGGGAGAGCAAGAAACAATCTCTAGGGCTAGGCACAACTAGAGGAGAGCCGGATTTACGGGGTCTCCCTCATGAGCATAATGAGACTTAGCCACCAACAGCATGTAGGGTTGTTACCGGGTGACGTTTCCCGGGGCCCGAAGCTGTCTAAATCCTTGTCTTCTCTTGCGTTTCTCGATTCCGCCCAACCCCTCTCAAGCTACCACATAGATGCGTTGGCCTCACGACTAAGTCCTCACACTAGGATATCTGCCGTGACAATTCCACGACAGTTGGCGCCCACCGTGGGGCTCGAGCACGGTGGTGTTTAGTTCTTGGAGGGATCTCCTTCAGGGATCGAGAAGTTTGTAATTTTTTCGGATAAAGAAGAATCATTGCAGAAGGGTTTACATTATTTTGAAAACACGCGGTCAGATTTGATACTCATCCGGGATTCAAGAGAAAATTAGGGTTATGATCTGCTCATGGCCACAAGTTGCCGATACAACTCGCCGAGATCGAAAGTTTGGTGGCCGAATCCGATTGTTACTGCATCCACAAGAAGCCGTCCAATCCGCCGAGCTGTTGCTGCTCCACGAAAAGAAGTCCTAGGATACATGTCCCGATGGAATCAATGATAGCTCCTGCTGCTACCTTGGGCGTGGAGGGCAGATCAACTCCGAATACTTTCAATAAGGGAGCAACTAGTACTATTAGTTTGACTCATATAGAGATTTGAAGAGACTTATTGAAAGGGATATAGAAAGAAAGAGCTATCAAATGGCAGGGGCTTTACGTGAACAACAAAAAGAAAGAAAGGTGGATACAAGTACGATCCGGAGGTGAATACAGCGCTGATCCGGCTTCCGCGCTGCCTCCCTTGGCCGGCGTGGCCTCTGATCCGCCGTCGTCGACCCCCCCCCCCCCCCTCCCCGTGGCTCGATCCCGCGGCTTCTTTGCTCCGCCCGCCACCGGAGCATCTCTGGTCCGCCGCAGAATTGCCGGAACGAGATCCTCTGACTTAGAACAAAACTACTACAGAGGGACGTCCAACACGGATCACCGTCCGCGCAGCATCCAATGGCAATGGCTAAACACCGGCAAAACATAGCGAAGCCATCGGCCCATGAGCACGATGTGGCCCAGTCCAATGAGATGGTGCGAGGACGACAAAAACGCACTAGGTCGACGGAACGCGATAGCTTAAGCGAACAGGGTGTCCTGCTCATCGATTTTACGTAAATTGTAAATCTCTCCCTTTCTTTTGCCATCTTGAGATTTCTTTTATAATAACAATGGAATTAGTCAAACTGTTGTCATCAGATTTGTTTTGAATTCGATAAAACTTTGCGCCACTCAGCGTCGATCTTGTAATTAGGGCAACTCCAACGCGCCGACACAAATGAAGCGTGCATGTCCGTTTGCATGGAAATGGATGAAAACATGGTCCAACATGCCGACCAAAGCCCAAAATCAGTCTGTGTGCTGTTCGTCTGGACGCATTTCCCGTCCAATCTGGCCAGTTCACTCGACGCCTTCGTTCGCTTGCCGAAGGAGCGATTGGTCGGACTCGTCGTCGCCATTCACTCGCCGCGCAAACGCAACTCCAATGCGCCGACGCAAACGGCTGCGGATTTTGCTCGCTTTTTTCTGTTTGGTCGGCCCAACGGAAGCATACGTCCGCCTTTTTCGTTTGGGTCGGCCGGTGCGTCCAACGGTGGCCGACGCTTTTTCCACATGGACCCAATTCTTTTTGGCAAAATATGCACGTAATTAAACATTAAAATGGCCGGTCAACCGCCGCCCAAAGTTCACTTAAACTTAATTAAACATAAATTAAAAACTAAAAAATAAGATTACCGCCACCTAGCGGCCGTCCAGCACACTACCCTATGCGTCGTCATCCGGGTCGGTGCACCGTGAAGTAGATCGAGCCAGCCCCGTGGCTAGCGACCCCTCCCCACACGTAGCACTAGCGTGAAGGCGTCTGGAGGCGACGGCGGCAGCGCATTGGACGAGCTGGCGCAGGCGTCGAACTTGGCCTTGCCTTTGTTGTTGAAGAAATCCATGGGGAACACGCGAGATAGATAGGGTTTATTGTCGCCAGCGAGGGAGCGCGCGAGGGTGGCCAGATTGGACGGCGACGAAGAAGTGGCCAGATTGGCCGGGAAATGTGTCCAGACGAACATCGCGTGGATTGATTTTGGGTTTGGGTCGGCACGTTGGACCGGTGTTTTCGTCTGCTTCGATGCAAACGGGCACACACTGACCATTTGTGTCGGCGCGTTGGAGTTGCCCTAATTACAAGATCGACGCAGAGTTGCACAAAGATTTATCGAATTCAATGCAAATCTGATGATGATAGTTCGACAAGTTCCACTCTTATTGTTAAAGCAAATCTGAAGATGGCAAAAGAAATCCAGAGATTTACAATTTACGTACAAATCGAGCGTTCCGTCGACCTCGTGCATTTTTGTCGTCCTCGCCCCATCTCATTGGACCGGGCCGCATCATGCTCATGGGTCGATGGCTTTGCTATGTTCTGTTGGCTTTTAGCCGTTGCCATTGGATGCTGCACGGACGGTGATCCGTGTTGGACGTCCCTCTGCAGTAGTTTTGTTCTACGTCAGAAGATCTCGTTCTGAATTGCCAGGGCCATCCGCTGCTGACCAACACCATGGCCGTCTCAAATTCCATGGGCGTCATGCCGTCGCTGTTTCATCAAAGTTGCCGCCCGGCCTGACGCGCCGCATGTCGCTTTGCTGCTGCCTAAGTCGCCGTTGGCAGGCCAAATTGCCGACTAACCTCAAGGTGGTTCGCTCCATCGCTGTGACAAGTTGGTCGTCTGCCCTTGAGACAATGAGCCGCCGCACCTTGATTCGTCGGGGACCTTTTCAGCTGCGGCTAAACCTTCGCCTTGGTCTCAAGCCGCCACTGCACCTCTCCTTGTTGGCATCGCTTCCGCTCTGAGGTGCCATGGCGGCGCGTCCGTCGCCGCTGAGAGCCCCCTCTGTTACGAATCGCTGGTGCTCCTCTGTGTCAGATGGAAGCGTTCCTACTCCTCGATGAGGAGCCGCGTTGGTTTATATTGATACGAGACAGGAATAGCCCCTGTCGTGGCTTACAAGGCAATACCGATCGATCTATGATTCGGTGGTTACAGAGAGAAGGAGATAAGCTACGGGAGAGAGAGAGAATAGAGTTTGTTGAGATTACAATAAGTAGTTCTATCTCTATTTCTAACACCCTCCCTTAATCTCAACTATCCTATATTAAGATTCCTCTTAAACTCCTCAAAAGGTTTGATTGACAATGCCTTGGTGAAGCCATCTGCTACCTGATCTTTGGAGGGAATAAATCTGATGTCCAATTTCTTGTCTGCAACCCTTTCTCTCACAAAATGAAAATCAACTTCAATGTGTTTAGTTCTTCCATGAAACACTGGATTAGCAGAGAGATAAGTGGCTCCCAAATTATCACACCATAAACATGAAATGCGGTGTTTCTTAACACCCAACTCATTAAGTAATGATTCCACCCAAATGATCTCAGCAGTTGCATTGGCAAGTGACTTATACTCAGCCTCTGTACTCGATCTTGACACTGTAGCCTGTTTCCTGGCACTCCAAGAAATAAGATTAGGACCAAAGAATATTGCAAATCCTCCAGTTGACCTCCTGTCATCACTGCATCCTGCCCAGTCAGCATCAGAGAAGGCGCTAACAAGAGTGGAGCTGGAACGTTTAAACTGGAGTCCTAGGCTTACAGTGTATTTTATATACCATACAATTCTTTTAACAGCCGTCCAATGTACAGTAGTAGGTGCATGTAGATACTGACAAACCTTGTTAACAGCAAATGATATATCTGGTCTTGTCAGTGTTAAGTACTGTAAGGCTCCCACAGCACTCCTGTACCTTGTGATCTCTTCTTCCTTTAGGGGCTCCCCTTCAAAGGCTGACAATTTTTCTGAAGAGGACAATGGTGTAGGTGAAGGCTTACAATCCTTCATCCTCATACGAGTCAGCAGCTCAGTAGCATATTTTTCCTGATTCATTACTATGCCATCTAGAATCTTCTTCACCTCAATGCCCAGGAAGAAGTGTAAATCACCAAGGTCTTTCAAGGCAAACTCTGAACTTAAATCATGAAGTAGAGCATTAGTAGCACTCAATGAGGAACTAGCAACTATAATATCATCAACATATATTAGAACAAATATGACTGTGGTTGCCTTATTGTAGATGAAGAGTGATGTGTCAGCTTTAGATGCAACAAATCCAAGGCACCTTAGTTAAGAACTTAGCCTTGAATACCACGCTATTGGTGCCTGTTTTAGGCCATAAAGAGCCTTGTCAAGCTTACACACATAATGAGGTGTTTTCTTGTTTTCATACCCAGGCGGTTGTCGCATGTAAACCTCCTCTTCCAGAACACCATGCAAAAACGCATTCTGCACGTCTAGCTGTCTCAAGCTCCATCCCCTAGAAACAGCAATAGCTAACACAAGCCTAATGGTTGCAGCTTTAACAACAGGACTAAATGTGTCCTCATAATCCAGTCCATAACGCTGTTTAAAACCTTTAGCAACTAAACGTGCCTTGTACCTGTCAATCGAACCATCTGGCTTTTTCTTGATTCTATATACCCATTTACAGTCAATAACATTTTTACCTCGCTGCTCAGGTACAAGGTGCCACGTTTTATTCTTCATGAGTGCAGTGTACTCTTCATCCATTGCATCTTTCCACCTTGAATCTCCAAGTGCATCTTCCAATCTAGTTGGCTCTCCTGCAACACACAACATGCCATACCGTATAGTGCCATCTGTTCTAATTTTTGGATTTTTTATACCTTTTTGAAGACGAGTTGTGACACGCGAGGCTGGCACCGGCTGTAGCTGAACAGATGATCGCGCCACAGAAGATCCTGACGATGCAGATTCTCTGGATGCACTTTCCGTAGCTGATCTGGACTCTGATTCTGTAGCCTCTGGTGTGTTCACGCTGGACTCTGGTGCCGCAGCTTCGCGCGATGCAGAAGATCCCGTGGATGTCGCTGTCGCCTGATCCGCACGCGTGGGCAGCCGCAATCCCGAGCCGATCGCGTGCGAACCCGAGCCAACCGTCTCAGACTGGAGACCGGTCGTGGTGGGCCTCCCACTCGTGAGTCGCTGAGCCGGCCCACTGCCTGGCGACGTGGCGTGCTGGCGCTGGCCTCTAGTGGGCGCGCGATCCAGGGTTGATCGCTGCGCGCGATCCAAGGACGCCTGACGCTGCGGTGTCGCAGGTTGCTCCGGATCAACCTCGTAACCTGTGCCTGCTTCTTCTTCTTCCAACACATGCAATATAGGGCCATTTTGTGCCAAATCTTGATCATTTTGAGCACCATTTTCTCCTCTGTTTTCTCCATGACCCTGCACAGGAATAAATGCACCACTAGAGCTGGTTGAAGTGTCATATTGGTCAGTACAATCGTCGCCCCCTTGCTCAAAATTCCGAAGATTTGGGGGAAGAAGGAGGATTTCTTTCTTAAGAATGGCTCCTGCGTTAGGATGAAGAGATGCAAAAGGGAAGATGGACTCATCGAAAACAACATCACGGGATATATAAACTCTGCCAGTAGAGACATCTAGACATTTTACTCCTTTGTGAATGGGACTATATCCCAAGAAAACACATCGTTTGGAACGGAAAGCAAGCTTGCGCGAGTTGTATGGCCGTAGATTAGGCCAGCATGCACAACCAAAGACACGCAAAGACTTGTAATCTGGACTAGTGCCAAGAAGACGTGTGATAGGAGTCTCAAATTTTATGACTTTGCTAGGGAGCAAGTTGATGAGATATGTGGCAGTTAAGAATGCTTCATCCCAGAATTTTAGTGGCATAGATGCATTTGCGAGTAAAGCTAGGCCTACTTCAACGACATGACGATGTTTTCTTTCTGCAGAACCATTCTGTTGGTGTGCATGTGGACATGCAACATGATGAGAAATACCAAGTTGCTGGAAGAAGGAATTTAGTTTCCTGTATTCACCTCCCCAGTCGGTTTGCATGGCAATGATCTTAGTGTCTAGTTTTCTTTCAACAAGATTTTTAAAGTTTGTGAAAACTTGAAACACTTCAGACCGTTTCTTAAGAAGATAAATCCATGTAAACTTGCTATAGTCATCAATAAAGCTTACATAGTATGAGTATCTACCGACTGAAGTAGGAGCTGGCCCCCAAACATCTGAGAACACTAGTTGTAAGGGTGCAGTATATATGCTAGTAGATACAGGGTATGGAAGTTGATGGCTTTTAGCCTGTTGACACGGATCACAAACCGACTCACTAATCTCATGAGAGAAGGGAAGTTTATTCTTGCTAAGAACAAATTTAACAATGACTGATGAAGGATGACCTAGTCTAATATGCCACTTGGATGATGAAGGCTTGACAGCGACAAACGCTTGTTTATTTGATGATGATGACGAAGATATAAGTGGGTAGAGACCTCCCACGCACTTGCCCCTAAGCAGGATTCTCCTCGTGTCCAAGTCCTTTACCAAAAAGAAATAAGGGTAAAATTCAATAAGGACACGATTATCTAAGGTAAATCGATGAACAGAGAGAAGATTTTGTGAGGCTTCTGGGACATGAAGAACTTTGTTTAGATGCAAGGTTTTTTTAGGGGTTTTAACGATTGAATGACCAATGTGAGCAACTTTCATACCAGAACCGCTTGCGGTGTGTACTTGATCATGTCCATGGTACTTCTCCTTGAACGTCAACTTGTCCAGCTCGCCTGTGATGTGATGTGAAGCACCGGTATCTGCATACCAGTTCGTTTCGACGCCATAGGAGTTGGTCACCATGTTTGCATTCTTCTCTTCCGCTTCATCTTCATCATACCTATGCCAGCAATCGCGAGCACCTCCTGGGTGGTGCTTGTAGCAGATTTGACACTCTGGAAGTCATGTGCCTGCTGTTGCCGTTGTTGTGGGCGACCGCGGCCACCTCTGCCACCGCCGTGATCACCAGATGGATTCGGGGAAGGGCGCCTGCCACGGCCGCGTCCCCTGCTGCTGCTGCGCCATGCCCCGCAGTAGCGCGCCACGCCTGTAGGCCAGGTTTGCAGAGGTTTTGAAACCCCCATCAGGGCCATCGCCGAGCATCTCGACTCGCTGGTCGAACGCCGCGATCCGAGGAATAGGTCGTCAAGCGTGATCTGATTTTGATTGCGCCAATGGCTGCCACGAGGATCATAGTCTCTGTCAAGGCCGGCGAGGACATAATCCACCATCTCTCGGATCCGAGGCGGTCGCCCCGCCGCCGCGAGCTCGTCCCCAAATTCTTCATCTTGGAGATGTAGGTGCTCTTGGACATGGAACCCTTCTTCGTGTTGGTGATTGCAATCCGCATTGGTGATGCGAGATTGGGGCTGCGATGAGAACAGGTGGTGATGGCGATCCGAGATCAAGGTTGTCTCCTTGCTCGCAACTTGGGCGAGGATTTCCATTGTGAGAGAGTTGAAGATGACTCGAACACTGCTGATCCTTTGATATGCACTGTGCATACAGCGGATTGGGCTCCGTGGTGACGGTTTTGTCCGTCTGCTCTCGCTGTATCGTCTTCGGTGGTGCGGCATCAGACCCGTCCAGGAGGCCGGTGACCTGCGCTCCTCGCAGGCCCGGCATAACCTGTGCCTTCCACAGGATATAGTTGGTTTTGGTAAGTTTCTCGGATGGTAGGGCTCCAAGGTTGAGGGTGACGGTGGATGAGGACGACATGGCGATGGCGAGGGTAATCGGGGAGAAGGCTTCTGGCTAGATCGAGGCGATGGCGAGGGTAATCGGGGAGAAAGCTTCTGGCTAGATCGATGGGAAGAGGATGGCTCTGTATACCATGTCAGATGGAAGCGTTCCTACTCCTCGATGAGGAGCCGCGTTGGTTTATA
The DNA here is from genome assembly GCA_021437245.1 of Aegilops speltoides. Lineage (NCBI taxonomy): Eukaryota > Viridiplantae > Streptophyta > Magnoliopsida > Poales > Poaceae > Aegilops > Aegilops speltoides. Next base: position 204,548,508 of record CM038143.1, read on the forward strand.
TTGATACGAGACAGGAATAGCCCCTGTCGTGGCTTACAAGGCAATACCGATCGATCTATGATTCAGTGGTTACAGAGAGAAGGAGATAAGCTACGGGAGAGAGAGAGAGAATAGAGTTTGTTGAGATTACAATAGGTAGTTCTATCTCTATTTCTAACACTCTGTTATGGCCGCGCTCTACTTTCGCCATTGTAATCCGCGGTACATCATAAAATCGCCATTGTTGCATTGCCGAGTCACCGGCCATACAGTGTCTTGCTTGGCCCCGTGGCCGTGAGCCGCCACCACTGTGACCTACCACGTCGCTCCTTGCCTCCGAGCGGCCGTCGCCTGCGCGCCCAACCGTGCCCATCTCTCCCTCCGCTGGCCGGACCATGCAGGTTTCACCCCGGCTCACCTCCACGGGTCGCTGCAATGCCTGATGCAAAGAGACTGACATTAGAATTTTGCTGTCAAATAGGAGAGAGAGCTGGTTATGCCATTCATATTAAGGACCGATGGAGTGCTTCTGCGTGAAATTTTAGTTGATGAGAAACCTTTCCCAGGATTCAATAGTCAGGCTTGATGAAGTGCATGAAAGGACCATCCACACAGATGTTCTCTTTGTTTTGCTGAAGCAGCTTGTGAAAGCATAAACCTGACAAGAGGCTTACTGTTACTTCTGCTACCCTTGATCCGGGAAAGGAAAATGGCCATGACCCGGACTCTGAATCGCCCTGCTGTCCTACCTCAACCCGCCGCTTCACCAGCGCCTCTCGACTCTGGCAGCAGTGATGTCATGGGCCGCAAGAGTTCAACCCACGACCGAGTGCGTCGCCACGGCCGCGCGCCGCTTCCACATCGCCAAGTCGCTGAGCCGCCGTCAAATCACTGCACGCTGTCGCCGAGTTGCAACAGGTTTTGACCCCGAGTCATCGCTGAGCTGCCGCGGTTGCCTTCAAAACGGCGCCTTCGTGGCTAAGCCGCCTCCGTGATGGCGGGTCAATGCCGAATCACTGCTAGAGCCTCGCTGACCTCTGCCGTGGCTGGCCGGTCCGCCTACATCGCGGTTTGCTACGGTTGCTGAAGCCCGTTTGGCCGGGTCAGCCGCCTCGAGCCGCTTTGTTCCACTGTTATGACCCGCCCCTGTTTTGAAGCTTCTCCGTGTTAAAGCATCAAGCTGACGAGGCCGTGACCCGCCGGCGCCATGCTGAACCACCGCTGCTCTCCACATTTTCCACTGCTCCTCCAAGCCGTTTGCACTATTAGGAATAGATTTTACATGTTAGTTAATTAACACGGGTTAATTAACGAACCTTCATTAGTTGAATAGGTGTGTCCAACACCGAACAGACGCCTCGTACGGACGCATGTGTCCGTATGGACGCGTTCTTTTCCTTCCCATCTCTATTGTAACTACTGCCTCTACAAAGCGCCTCTTCGGAGTGTATATATATGGAGTGTATATATATATCTTGAGAATCAATGAAATCAGGAGCCTTTCCTTCGTTCAATCACTTTTACATTCAACACGTTATCAGCACGCTCGTAAGACTAGCCACAATGGATAGTAACATAGACTAGTAACATGCCCATGTGACTACTCTATGTTACTACCTCTATAGTGGGGAGTAACATATGTATGATAACATGGAGCACTTCATTTATTAGGCTATAGACACATCTTGCCTTGATATGTGTGATGTTACTCAGGCCCCTCCCAATGCTCCACCTTGTACAGGTGCTAAGGCTGCCATGTAAGCAAAAAGTCTGATGTGGCAAGGTAATTAAGAGGAGAGAGATGAGTGTGGTGACCCCAGGAAGAAACAATGCCAAGCGCGAGAACCTAGGCAAAAGACTTAAATTGAAAGGATCCCACCAATGGATGAAAAACTTTAGTTGCAAAAGCATTAAATGAAGGATGCTTAGCACCAACAAGTTAAGCACCTATGCATTGGGGGCTTTAGTTGCTAAAGTTTTTAATGTGCTTAGCACTTCATGTAAGCACCAATGCATTGGAACTAGCCTCATACTAGTACTAGTAACTAGCTATGTTACCACTTTCATCTCTTTCTTCATTTATTGCATTCCACATCATCTATTTAACCTAGATATGTGTGATGGTAATACCTATGTTACTCCCACTGTGGATAGTCTAACCGAGAGCGATTTGGCCACAGGAAACGAGAAGAAAGCGACGGGGAGGCGGCGTAACAGCGGCGAGGTGCCAAGGGCTCTTCTCCCGCATCTGGAGGCAAAACGGCCGACGCGCGACGCTCGTCCGGCGACGGAGTTCTCATATTGCATCCGTGGCACACCACGGAGCGCCCGACGGCCCTCAGCGCCATTCTTGCGCCCGGCGAGGCCACCCTCACGCGCCGCGCTCGCTTCTGCACTACCCATCGGCATCAAGCGACAAACGGCACCAAGCAACTCCGGGGACCTTCAATAAGGGCCGCCATACACATCGCTGGCCTCGAGAAAGAGAAATCGGTGTCAAACAAGGTGATTCAGTTTGATTTTATTCCTGCACAAAACAATTGCTTTACTAGGAATACCAAGAACCGAGAAGAAAAGGAGTGAAGCACATGATAGAATCAAGTCCACGACCTGTACTACTTCTTCTATGAGGCGATCAAACACAAGCAACCTTACCAAGAACAGAAGAAAACAGATACGAACGCTGTCGGTGGAGGCACACCCACTACGCCCGACGCACCCCGGTGGCGCGGCGGAGCCCTCCATCGGCCTGAATCCTCCGCGCAGAGCAACGCGCGCGTCACACGGACATCATCCGAGGCCCTCGGCCTCAGGGCGGCTCCCACGGAGCAACCAACCACGACGCGGCCATGCAGCCCTTCGGCGTGCGCGGACCATGAGCTGCAGTGGAGGCGACGTCCTCCGGCACGGCGGGGAAACCGACGGCCGGCAACGCCCTCCGGCGCGTGGCGTTGTACGAGCAAGCCCCCCGGCTACGGCTGGCGACGCCATGAACCGCAACATCGGTGCCTCTCTGCAGAACTAAACAAATCGATGGATTTGTGATGCATCGAGGATGAGTGGATGACGATAGGGAACCTTATCCCTTCGGCCATTTGAGTCTAAGCCCTTCTAGTTTCTTTTATTGGCAAATGCGTCATCAGACTTAATATTACTTGAACACAATCCATCAGGTTTATTGTTTTAGATTATGGTATTAGATTATGGTTAATACCAGTATATAATATCGGTTGAGTTCCAAGGCATTGAACCTATGTTTTTGGATGGGTCGACCATTACATCTGCTATTGACCCCAAGATACTAGTGCTATTATTTACAACAAATACAAATGCCCGTGCGTTGCAACGGGCATGAATGCTTGCAAAACCTGCTTCATATGTCACTACGTACTTTTTTTAGTTAAAATTGTTGTGATTAATTAACCAGTTTCCATTAATTCCGAGCCTACCAGCGTGATAACAAACACGGCGGGACATGGAACCATATTTTACAAAGCTTAATCGCACATCCTTCCTTACCTAAGACATGGGCCACTTTGTCCGTCGGACGACGCACCTAGCAAACCTTCGACTCCGCAAAGTCCTGAAGAATTCTTTATCATTACACACCATTTCTTATGTTCAGTTCTAATAAATGTCGCTATTAATGTTACACTGATCATTGCATCTCGGTTGAATTTTGGTAGGAAGCCACCTTGGTATTCTTGGCATGATTGAAGAGTAGTTCATGAAATAGCCTCTGAATCTGTTTTCTTTTCGTCTTTTTGAAAAGCATGATTCTTTAAAATAAAAATAAATGCTTTATTAATAAAAAATTAAAAATAGTATTTTTGAACATTTCTAAATGCATTTTTTTAGAAAATGGAACAACTTTTGGGAATTTTCACCCATTTTCAAAAAGTGTGAATATATTTAACAATGTACTTATTATAAAACTATTTTTACTATGTTGAGTTTTTTTAGTATGTATATATAAGTTTGTTGTTCGGTTGGGAATCATTATTCCTGTATTTTTCATTATTTGGGCTTGGCCCAAACACAGAAATTGACACAGACCTTCACACAGAGAAAGGACCCCAGCCTACCGCGTGCCCCTGTTGGGCCGGCCCATGCGCGGGGAGGACGATCACTGTTTTTTTATTCATTTTTATTTTCTGTTTTTGTTTATTCTATGTTAAAATAATTTGGGATTACAAAAAGGTTCTAAAATTTCGAAAAAAATGTGAGTTTTAAATTGTCAAAAACAGTTCTTGAATTCAAAAAATATCTACAATTTCAAAAAATCACCTTTTTTGATAACAATGTAGAAAATTTGAATTTAATGAACTTTTTTTAGGTCAGTGAACAAATTTTGAATTTTGATGATCATTTTTTAAATCAGATGAAAAAACTGGATTCAATAAACATTTTTTGGATTGTTGAACATTGTTTTTACATCAATGAACATTTTTTTTATTTCGGTGAACAAAACAATGTCCAAGCATTTGAAAATAATTTTGCAAACAAATTCAAAAAGTAAAGTTGAAAAGGAGGAAGGAAAAAGGAAAAAAACGAAAATAGAAAGAAAAAGAAAAATGGGCCTGCTCATTAGAACGCCCAGCACGTGAGGGAAGGTGCACGCCGTATTGGACTCCCCCATAGAGAACACTTTGATATTAAAAAAAAAGGGAGTGTCTATATTACAATCGACTGAAATTGAATTAGCCTTCAATCAAATATGTCACCCAGCAACAATCTGACACCAATGGGAAGAAAACTTGACTGGATATAAAGGGGCATTCAACCAATTTTTTCAGGCACTACAAACATGGCACGTGTATGTATGACCTATGCGCTATGTGATCCATGAGCGAGCAATGAAAGGGCCCAAAACGCAACATGGCCAGGTCAGTACTCTCACGACCTTCTCGAGGTTATTGACAGTTTTGCTTTTTTCATAGCAATTTTGGAACAAAAAGTGAAATTATCATGGCATTATCAAGAATCTGAAGTTGATACTTGTGGAAGAAACTCATGAACACAAACATACTATAAATTCATCATTAGGCTGCCGTAAAATCATCATCAACCTGCTGTACAGTGATCAACACATGATGAACTAATCACATACTAAACATTTCATCGTCATGAAGCTTTAAATACAGTGGCTTAAGTTGAAATTTACAGTCAACTCACTATGAATAAACAGTAACTTTTAAAGTGTATCACATATTCAACTTTGATGAATTTTACAGTGTTGATTTTACTAAAATTCCAATCAATAACAACCAGATCACAACAAATATACTGGAACTTCAGTAAAAAAAAGAGGATGGAGGAAGAAGGGGACAGAATAGCCACACAATCAGTTAACTACAGTCACACCAAGAAGAAAAACTGCTGGTCGGTACTCTCAACATCTCCTTAAAATAGTTCTTCCAGTAAAAATAAGGATCAATACCTAAGAGCATCATCAAAAGATGTCTAGAACACCAATAGTTCAGAAAAATGTAGCACTATAAATTCAGGTAACTGTATAGTGTAAAATCTATACCAGGTCACCGTAAAATACAACAATCACAACCTTTAGGCTACTACTGTAAATTACAGAAGTTATAGGATTGTAAATCTTTGATCAGGGTAGTGTAAATTCAAACATAAGCTTACTGTAAATTCAAACAATCAGAAAAATTATATTGCGGTAAATTATAGAAGCTATAGGACAGTAAATCCATCATCAGGTTAGTCATGAATTAACTATAGTTTACTACGGAAAAAAAAGTAGACTTCTATGAATATTATAGTACCGTAAAATCCATCATAGCTCGTTGGAATATAAGACGCTATACAATTTAGCATGTATATATATGCATAGTTAGTAAGAAGCCAGAATATTGGTCTAAAACATGGATCGGGTAATAAAACGCAAGACATGCTACACATCTTAATCAATTTGTTTCTTTAAGCCCTTTAGCCTAGCAATAAGCCACATCAAGACAATGCTACCTCTTATTAAAATATTAGCCTCACACAAAACCATCTGCCTGTATGTGTTTATCCTGAATTTCGTCCGTAAACAGCGAGCGTAAACAATTATAAATCTATGGAAATTAGTATTGTAAATCTGTAATCTTATCATCTTAGTGATGCACAACCTAGCTGAGGAGGACCGTTCTGATGTTGCTTGGCTAGCTTTCTATGTAGCAGACGTTCAATATAGAATTTTGATATACTTCCATTAGCCCAGCCATAAATGGTCCCATGAGGAATGAAATAGGCAATCGGGAGGCTGATATGCTTACACGCCATCAACATAAGATAGTTGCTCATAAACTACATCCATGTATGATCATGGGTAACATCTGAATTCCTCAAATCAGTGTATATTTTGCAAACTTGATTCCCCCTAAAAACAAACTTCCACACCTCTAGACTTCTTTCTTCTCTGAAAAATCTGAAATCGTACCAAGATCTGATTATAGAATAAAATTTTATGATCCGCTAAACATGAAATTCGTACGAATGTACATGACAAAAAACTGAAATCTCCATTGTTGATTTCTAACAGCATGAAATTTGAGTCACACCTCAAATATTCAGGCAGAAGTAGTCTTTTGTAGAAACAATCATAAATTAGCTAGAACCCCGTCATGCAAATTACAAACAAAAAATTGACTTTGTTTATCTATTGGAGGCTTACTGGATTTAATATCCATCTAATATCCACAAAAGATGAGGTTGCTGGGAGTTCTCTGTGAATCTGAGCCTGCTGCAAACCCTGTTGTGCAGTGATCGTACGATCGAACGGAAAGGTACATTTTGTAATATGTATTATTAGAGAACTAATAGACCGTTCAGTTTTTTCTAATGCAATGAATGTTTCAACCATTACAACGCGCAGACCTTTGATGATTCAGCTCACATTAACCATGTAAATATTCAGAGCAGTGGGGTGCCTTGTTGTCAACCATCAGAGAAATTTCCAGTTCACTGGCCACAATGTCCACATACAGAACCCAATGGGAGCACACTCACCCAGTTAATAGTTGGAACACGCTGTGCTTGTGCTCACGGACACCGAAAAAGAGAAGCACCAGACAGCGCGCTCACACACCTAGAAACTGATATTGATGACTCGGCAGAACATGTGGCGACGCCCGCGCTCACCGCTTCCCCGATATGCTCGAGGTGGCCCTCCTCCACCACAAGACGGTTGTGTCAGATGGCGTTGGAGCAGTACACGGCGACCACCGCGGCTGGAGAGGGGAAGGTTGCCGTCGCCGCCGTGGTGGGAGTGACGCCTCCATCAGTCACTAACAACAAAACAGAAGTGAAATTGTCCTGAAAAAAAGCAAAGAAAAGCAAATGAATCCAGTGCCCTGGCTACATTTAGAGAAATAGCTATCCAAACTTAAATTATTAGTCGTACACAAGAGCAACCGAACTCATATTTGCTCCATACTGACTTTTGCTTTGTCTATGCATTGCATGCCGTCGGCCACTTCACTTGATGCAGCTGCACCTACAGCCACAATGGAACTGCACAAAACAAGCAATCGACCTAAGCATCCGAACAAACACAAACACAGTCCACCACGGTTGCAAGCAAGTTCGTAGATTCCGCCGGTGAGGAGCGCCAAGAAATAACCATTTGTACCACTCCATCTCAAAGAAATTAACAACATCTTCCTGAAACATAAACTTGTTCAAGGTTGTTGGCGATTCCTGGTTGGCCACGAGGTCCAGCCTCATTCTATCCAAATGATTGACTGATTATATACATATCAAACAAGAATTTGTTAATCCCCAAAAAAATTGAATTTGTTGATTGAGTATCATCAATTTTGTTTCTGTGGAATAAAATGCAAGCTACTCCAAAATTAAAATGCTTCTGAATCAATTCCAAAATATACTCATACTGTACCTCATGAACTAGTGACATTGCAGAAAACGCAAGTTGATTCCTAAAAAACATAGGATAATCATTGAGACAATACATAAGCATGTACTGTATGTGTCAGATAGATTCAGGGTGAATAATAAAAAGAGATTAGCGGGGGCTATGGGCTTTCTCGTCACGGGAAAGGAGGCAGCCTCTCCATGTCGCGCTCGCGTCCGTTGCGGAGCTGTGCCAACGCAGTCCTCCAACCCCAACCGCCGGTATCTTGAAGTCTCGCTCCACATCGGCGATGCCGCTTTTGTCCGCCAGCAGCACAGCGAGCCCCGTCGTGAGGCATATGTCGAAGAAGCTCCACCTTCGCTTGCGTATGGGACGCCTTCACCCACGCCGAACAGGGCGACGCCAGGAACTTCGTGACGCCGCGGCCGACCTCCTAATGGATGAGATGGTTGGGGCGGCATCCATTGGAGGGGGGGGGGGGGGGGTGCGACGGGGGCGGCAGGCGGGCTGAGGTGCGGCCGCGGCGGCGAGGGGGATGAGCTGTTGCGGCGGCGAGGGTCGAGGAGAGGATAGACATATGGGCCGGCCGGCCCGGTTTCCTTTGCATGTACGTCCTCGGCCTTTTGTTTCTGGTTTCCCTTGCACGCACGTCATAAGTTCGTCAAACTGATCTCAAATCAAAAACATAGCGTACGTAGTAATAAAAATCATAAAACGGGACGAAACAAAGCCGAACCAAACCAAGAATACCTATTCCCTTTAATAGTAGGTATAGATATAGATAAGTGCAACAACTATGTTTTGCAGTTGATTTTCTTCTTCTTACAAATCATGATGTAAATTCAAAACAAGGATTGTGAAGTGTCATACTTAATATGACTACATCGTATTTTATTTGCGAATCACAAGGTATGATGGCATCTACTGCGTAATTTGCAGATTATCCATCACTACTGTGAGGTCTACGTCTTGTCATTTTGATAAGATGACTACTTTCAAGTGCTCTTCCAAATATTAATGTGTCTATTTCAAATGTTATTTGTGAATTACAAGGTATTTGTGGTATCTACTGCACCATTTGTAGATTATCCACCACTACTGTGAGGTCTACATCTTGCCATTTTAACAAGATGACTACCTTCTAAGTGCTCTTCCAAATATTAATATTATATGTGACTACCTCGAGATATCATAAGGTAATAGTGACATCAACTGATGTAGAGTGGAACCCTATAGCGGCGATTTTTCACGTTTGGAGTGGATCCTACGGGAGAAACACGAAGAACGCGCGAAAGAACACGAGGAAATCACGGGGAAGAACGAGAGAGACACTCAACCGACAAGAGATCAATCACACAAGGTCTAGATCATCGAAGCACGAGTAACACATGGTCCACAATCAACAAAGGAAAGATACAAAGGTAACCGTTCTTCTCCGAGAGGAGGTCTTGAATCCACGAGGGGATCTTCCCGTAAAGGGGTCTTGAATCCGAGAGGATCTTCTCCGAAGAGGTCGCGGTCTCTCACGAGGAGGAGATCCGATAGATGAGCGAGGCTCTATCTCAAAAACGAGCTAAATCAACGCTGAGTCTCAAAGTGAGGAGATGGGGTCCTATATATAGAGTTGGGGGCGAAGGGTACATGGGCTCAGCCTAACACGCTGCAAGCATGTGTATGGCCGGATGATCCGGCGAGTCCGGATGATCCGGGTGGAGGCCGGATGAGCCGGAGGGTCGGTGGTGGTCGCAGCAGGGCGGATGTCCATTTGGAGGTCCGGACGTCCGGCAGGGTCCGGATGATCCGGACGGGTCGGATGATCCGCTTCAGTGGAGCTCTGTTGCCTTCGATCGATGAAGCCGGATCGTCCGGACGGGTCCGGATTGTCCGGCTCTGTCCGGATCGTCCAGACCGCCGTCCGGATCGTCCGCCACCCCTGGTCCTTGGTGCTTTTTCCTTTCCGTCTTCTCGCATGTCTTCCGCTTCGGTTCTCCTTGCTTCCTAGCCTCTTCATGGTTGACTCCTTGGTACCTGAGTATGCATAGCATTTCCGTTTGAGGTAGTAACCACGTCTCATGTGAATCGAAAGGGAATTGTGAGAGGAGTGATGTCACCTCGGTTTCAAGAGCTCTTGCACGTGCTCGAGTCATGGGTCCTTGTGGGGTTGGATGTGTTGATGTAGAGTCCATGGGGATGATGGAAGGATGCTCCGCATCATATCCCCTCCCTTCGAAAGGATCCGACCTCGGATCTAGATCTTCATCACCATGGAAAGGCGAGAGGTCTTTGACGTTGAAGGTGTCGCTCACGTTGTACTTGTCGCTTGGTAGGTCGAGCTTGTAGGCGTTGTTGTTGCAGCGTGCTAACACCTTGAAGGGTCCATCGGCTCGAGGTAGAAGTTTGGACTTGCGTTCGTTGGGGAAGCGTTCCTTGCGAAGGTGTAGCCACACGAGATCGCCTATTTTGAAGATCATGGGTTGCTTGTTGATGTTGAGCTTGGTAGTGAGTCGTTGTACTTGGCGCTCCATGGTGTGTCTTGTATCTTCATGCATCTTCTTGATGTAGCTTGCACGGGCACTTGCGTCGAGGTTGGTGCGCTCTTGTATAGGTAGAGGTAGGATGTCCAATCGGGACAATGGGTTGAAGCCGTAGACGACCTCGAAGGGGGACTTGCCGGTCGTCGAATGTCTTGCGCGGTTGTAGGCGTACTCGGCGATAGGTAGACACGCCTCCCACTCCTTGATGTTCTTCTTGATCAACACGCGAAGTAGAGTGGAGAGCGTCCGGTTCGTCACCTCCGTTTGGCCGTCGGTTTGAGGATGGTACGCCGATGAGAATAGGAGCTTGATGCCGAGCTTGGCGCAAAGAGTCTTCCAAAAGTAACTTAAGAACTTGACGTCGCGGTCGGAGACGATTGTCTTAGGTACTCCATGAAGGCGCAAGATTTCCCTACAAAAGAGATTTGCAATATGTGAAGCATCGTCTACCTTGTTGCAAGGGATGAAATGTGCCATCTTAGAAAATCGATCCACAACAACAAAAGCGGAATCCTTTCTATTTTGAGTTCTAGGCAAACCAAGTACAAAGTCCATGCTAATGTCTTCCCAAGGTTGATAAGGAATAGGAAGAGGCATGTAAAGACCATGAGATTGAGCTTTTGACTTAGCTTTGCGGCATGTTGAGCATCGGGTGGTGAAGCGTGAGACGTCTCGAAACATCTTGGGCCAAAAGTAATTCTTGGAGAGCGTGGCGAAGGTCTTGTCGTGTCCAAAATGTTCCATGAGTCCACCTCCATGAGCCTCTTGCAAAAGGAGCAAACGAAGAGAAGACTCGGGTATGCATAGTTTGTTAGCTCTCATAAGATAACCATCCTTGAGGTAATATTGTTCCCAAGATGTATGCGTCAAACATTTAGCATAATGAGGTGCAAAAGATGGATCACTAGCATACAAATCTTTGATGTGCTCAAAGCCAATAACATTCAACTCAAGTTGGGTGACAAGCGTACATATGCGTGAAAGTGCATCGGCAACTACATTTTCCTTGCCCTTAATGTACTTTATCACATATGGGAAAGATTCAATAAATTCACTCCATTTGGCATGACGCTTGTTCAATTTAGTTTGACCTTTTAAGTATTTAAGCGTTTCATGATCGGTATGGATGACAAACTCGTGAGGTCTAAGATAATGTTCCCAAACATGTAGGACACGCACTAAAGCATACAATTCTTTGTCATTGATGGGATAGTTAAGTTGAGCACCGGAGAGTTTTTCACTAAAATAAGCAATGAATCGTTTTTCTTGCATTAAGACTCCGCCAATTCCGGTACCACTTGCATCACAATGAACCTCAAAATTTTTTGTCAAAATTGGGCAAAGCAAGAATCGGAGCATGAGTAAGCAAAGACTTGAGCTCTTCGAAAGCGTTGGATTGCAAAGGTCCCCAAACAAAAGGAGTATTCTTCTTACTCAAAGCATGCAAAGGAGCTGCAATAGTGCTAAAGTTTTTCACAAAGCGACGATAAAAACCCGCAAGACCAAGGAAACTTCGCACTTGTTGCAAATTGGTGGGTTGGGGCCAAGTTTTAATTGCTTTGATCTTAGTTTCATCAACATGGACACCCTAGGAAGAGACAACGAAACCCAAGAAAACCACTTTGTCAACGCCAAAAGTGCATTTTTTCAAGTTGGCATAAAGACTTTCCTTTCGAAGCGTTTGCAAAACTAGCTTAACATGATCAAGATGCTCTTCCATGGTTTTGCTAAACACAAGAATATCATCGAAGTAAACCACAACAAAGATTCCAATGTATGGGCGAAGTACATGATGCATGAGATGCACAAAAGTTCCGGGAGCTTCCGACAAACCCATAGGCATAACCAACCATTCATATAAGCCAAATTTTGTTTTGAAAGCAGTTTTCCATTCATCACCCTCAGGAATGCGGATTTGATAATAGCCACTTTTAAGATCAATTTTTGAGAAAAAGTTGGCTCCACTAAGTTCATCAAGCATATCATCTAAGCGAGGAATGGGATGCCTATAGCGCACGGTGATAGCATTTATAGGTCTACAATCGGAGCACAAGCGGAAACTTCCATCGGGCTTAGGGACAAGAATAACGGGAACAACACAAGGGCTTAAGCTTTCACGTACATGACCGTTGTCGATTAGTTGTTGTACTTGCCGTTGAATCTCCTTGGTTTCTTCGGGATTGACACGGTAGGGAGCTTTGTTTGGAAGTGGCGCCCGGGGATGAGGTCGATTCGATGCTCAATGCCTCAAGAGGAGGTAGACCCGGAGGTAGCTCATCGGGAAAACATCTTGAAATTCTGCAAAGAGATTGAAACACCAAAGGTAGCTCATGAGTGGTGTTAGTTTTTGGTTCTCCATCCTTGCACACAAGGGCAAAGTGCATCACACTCGATGGGTGCTCACACACTTCTCTCATCTCATGTTTGGTGGCGAATAGTATGAGGTTTTTCTCTCTAGGCGAAGAGGCGCTCAAATTTGGCTTGTGGCTCTCACTCACTTTTTGGTGGCTCACTTTCTCACTCTTCTCTCTTTGGTTGGTGGCTTGTTTGTCGGCTATCACTTGACTAGGAGACATGGGTCGTAGGACATATTCTTTGCCTTTCATCTTGAAGCTATAGTGGTTTGTACGCCCATTGTGGTAGACACCATGGTCGAATTGCCATGGCCGACCAAGGAGGAGGTGGCAAATGGTCATTGGGACCACATCACACTCCAAAGTGTCCTCATATGCACCTATTTTGAATGATACTTGGACCGTATGCTCAACTCGTATAGTGCCGGAGTCACTTAGCCATTGAACCTTGTAGGGTTGCGGATGCTTCTTCTTGACCAATTGGAGCTTGGAGCATAGTTCTTCGCTTGCCAAGTTGTGGCAACTACCTCCATCGATGATGACCTTGACGGATCTCCCATTGATGCTGGCCTTTGTGTGGAAGATGTGGCATCTTTGGTCTTCTTCTTGTTGATGTTGAAGTGTCAAGACCTTGGAGACAACAAGAGCGGGACTTGTATCTTCATCACAAAAGACTTGATCATCTTCATCCTCGTTGATGCGCCGGTGCATGGCCACTTGCTCAATAGCGTCCATTTCATCTTCACTCATTGAGTCGTAGGTGCCATCGTCGTTGAGTATCATGGTCCGCTTGTTGGTGCATTCATATGACTTGTGGCCTCGGCCGCCGCAAGTAAAACACTTGAAGGATCTTGTCTTGACGGTCTCATCGTTTGGAGTAGATGATGAAGCACGCGGCTTGGGGTTGCCTGTAGTAGGAGGAGGACGACTTGAACTTGTAGAAGTTTTTTGTAACTTGACTTGTCGTCGTTGGTTGGAGAAGGCTTGGTTGATGTCGAAGTTGTAGTAGTTGTTGATGCTTGGTTGTTGGAGAAGCCGTATGTCTTGGATGAGTACTTGGCGTATTTGAAGTCATCTTGCACTTGTCGTTCCGCCTTTGTAGCTTGATGCACGAGCTCAATGAGGTTGGAGTAGGGTTGGAAGTCGGCGATCTTCTTGATGGGATGGTTGAGTCCGTTCAAGAATCGTGCCATTGTTTGCTCATCATCCTCCGTGACATTGGCTCGAATCATGGCAATCTCCATTTCCTTCGAGAAGAAATACAAGAGAGGAACTACCATCCGCGTGCGCAACGTCAAGCTCATCCGCAAGTTCCTCAAGCTCATCCCCAACCTCAAGGTCAACAAGAGCAAGTTGATAATGGACTTCCTCCTCGCCAAGAGCAACATGAGGATGATTACCCTCCATGTCAAGAACGTCATCATCAACATCGACCTCAACACAATGAAGAGCAACGCTATGGCAAGCTCAAGTTCACAATGCCCAAGTTCAATGGAACCAATGATCCCGAAGAGTACCTCTCATGGGCATTGAAGGTCGACAAAATCTTTTGTTTGCACAACTATGAGGAAGAGAAGAAGATCGCTATGGCATCACTTGAGTTCCAAGACTATGTGCTCATATGGTGGGAACAAGTACTTGAGCGCCGACAAGCAAGAGGTGACCCTCCAATCACCACTTGGGCTCAAATGAAGGATTTTATGCGAGCACGCTTTGTGCCCACCTACTACAACCGTGATCTTTTCAAGAAGCTACAACTCCTCAAGCAAGGAACAAAGAGTGTTGAAGAATACTACAAAGAAATGGAGATTGCCATGATTCGAGCCAATGTCATGGAGGATGATGAGCAAACAATGGCACGATTCTTGAATGGACTCAATCGTCCCATCAAGAAGATCGCCGACTACCAACCCTACTCCAACCTCATTGAGCTCGTGCATCAAGCTACAAAGGCGGAACGTCAAGTACAAGATGACTTCAAGTACGCCAAGTACTCATCCAAGACATACGGCTTCTCCAACAACCAAGCTTCAACAACTACTCCAACTTCGACATCAACCAAGCCTTCTCCAACCAACGACGACAAGTCAAGTTACAAGAAAGCTTCTACAAGTTCAAGTCGTCCTCCTCCTACTACAAGCAACCCCAAGCCGCGTGCTTCATCATCTACTCCAAACGATGAGACCGTCAAGACAAGCTCCTTCAAGTGTTTCACTTGCGGCGGCCGAGGCCACAAGTCCTATGAATGCACCAACAAGCGCACCATGATACTCAACGACGATGGCACCTACGACTCAATGAGTGAAGATGAAATGGACGCTATTGAGAAAGTGGCCATGCACCGGCGCATCAACGAGGATGAAGATGATCAAGTCTTTTGTGATGAAGATACAAGTCCCGCTCTTGTTGTCTCCAAGGTCTTGACACTTCAACATCAACAAGAAGAAGACCAAAGATGCCACATCTTCCACACAAAGGCCGGCATCAATGGGAGATCCGTCAAGGTCATCATCGATGGAGGTAGTTGCCACAACTTGGCAAGCGAAGAACTATGCTCCAAGCTCCAATTGGTCAAGAAGAAGCATCCGCAACCCTACAAGGTTCAATGGCTAAGTGACTCCAGCACTATACGAGTTGAGCATACGGTCCAAGTATCCTTCAAAATCGGTGCATATGAGGACACTTTGGAGTGTGATGTGGTCCCAATGACCGTTTGCCACCTCCTCCTTGGTCGGCCATGGCAATTTGACCGTGGTGTCTACCATAATGGGCGTACAAACCACTATAGCTTCAAGATGAAAGGCAAAGAATATGTCCTACGACCCATGTCTCCTAGTCAAGTGATAGCCGACAAACAAGCCACCAACCAAAGAGAGAAGAGTGAGAAAGTGAGCCACCAAAAAGTGAGTGAGAGCCACAAGCCAAACTTGAGCGCCTCTTTGCCTAGAGAGAAAAACCTCATACTATTCGCCACCAAACATGAGATGAGAGAAGTGTGTGAGCACCCATCGAGTGTGATGCACTTTGTCTTTGTGTGCAAGGATGGAGAACCAAAAACTAACACCACTCATGAGCTACCTTTGGTGTTTCAATCTCTTTTGCAGGAATTTCAAGATGTTTTCCCGATGAGCTACCTCGGGTCTACCTCCTCTTCGAGGCATTGAGCATCGAATCGACCTCATACCCGGAGCGCCACTTCCAAACAAAGCTCCCTCACCGTGTCAATCCCAAGAAACCAAGGAGATTCAACGGCAAGTACAACAACTAATCGACAACGGTCATGTACGTGAAAGCTTAAGCCCTTGTGCCGTTCCGTTATTCTTGTACCTAAGCCCGATGGAAGTTTCCTTGTGCTCGATTGTAGACCTATAAATGCTATCACCGTGCGCTTATAGGCATCCCATTCCTCGCTTAGATGATATGCTTGATTAACTTAGTGGAGCCAACTTTTTCTCAAAAATTGATCTTAAAAGTGGCTATTATCAAATCCGCATTCATGAGGGTGATGAATGGAAAACTGCTTTCAAAACAAAATTTGGCTTATATGAGTGGTTGGTCATGTCTATGGGTTTGTCGGAAGCACCCGGAACTTTTGTGCGTCTCATGCATCATGTACTTCGACCATACATTGGAATCTTTGTTGTGGTTTACTTTGATGGTATTCTTGTGTTTAGCAAAACCATGAAAGAACATCTTGATCATGTTAAGCTTGTTTTGCAAACACTTCGAAAGGAAAGTCTTTATGCCAACTTGAAAAAATGCACTTTTGGCGTTGACAAAGTGGTTTTCTTGGGTTTCGTTGTCTCTGCCAATGGTGTCCATGTTGATGAAACTAAGATCAAAGCAATTAAAACTTGGCCCCAACCCACCAATTTGCAACAAGTGCGAAGTTTCCTTGGTCTTGCGGGTTTTTATCGTCGCTTTGTGAAAAACTTTAGCACTATTGCAGCTCCTTTGCATGCTTTGAGTAAGAAGAATACTCCTTTTGTTTGGGGACCTTTGCAATCCAACGCTTTCGATGAGCTTAAGTCCTTGCTTACTCATGCTCCGATTCTTGCTTTGCCCAATTTTGACAAAACTTTTGAGGTTCATTGTGATGCAAGTGGTACCGGAATTGGCGGAGTTTTAATGCAAGAAAAACGAGTCATTGCTTATTTTAGTGAAAAACTTTCCGGTGCTCAACTTAACTATCCCGTATATGACAAGGAATTGTATGCTTTAGTGCGTGTCCTACATGTATGGGAACATTATCTTAGACCTCATGAGTTTGTCATCCATACCGATCATGAAACGCTTAAGTACTTAAAAGGTCAAACTAAATTGAACAAGCGTCATGCCAAATGGAGTGAATTTATTGAATCTTTTCCGTATGTGATCAAGTACATTAAGGGCAAGGAAAATGTAGTTGCCGATGCACTTTCACGCATATGCACACTCGTCACCCAACTTGAGTTGAATGTCATAGGCTTTGAGCACATAAAGAATTTGTATGCTAGTGATCCATCTTTTGCACCTCATTATGCTAAATGTTTGACGCATACATCTTGGGAACAATATTACCTCAAGGATGGTTATCTTATGAGAGCTAACAAACTCTGCATACCCGAGTCTTCTCTTCGTTTGCTACTTTTGCAAGAGGCTCATGGAGGTGGACTCATGGGACACTTTGGACGCGACAAGACATTCGCCATCCTCTCCAAGAACTACTTTTGGCCAAAGATGTTCCGAGACGTATCACGCTTCACCACAAGATGCTCAACATGCCACAAAGCTAAGTCAAAAGCTCAATCTCATGGTCTTTATATGCCTCTTCCTATTCCTTATCAACCTTGGGAAGACATTAGCATGGACTTTGTACTTGGTTTGCCTAGAACTCAAAATGGAAAGGACTCCGTATTTGTTGTTGTGGACCGATTTTCTAAAATGGCACATTTCATCCCTTGCAACACGGTAGACGATGCTTAACATATTGCAAATCTCTTTTGTAGGGAAATCTTGCGCCTGCATGGAGTACCAAAGTCAATCGTCTCCGACCGCGACGCCAAGTTCTTGAGTTACTTTTGAAAACTCTTTGCGCCAAGCTCGAATCAAGCTCTTGTTCTCCTACTCATACCACCTCAAACCGACGGCCAAACGGAGGTGACGAACCGACGCTCTCCACCCTACTTCGCGTGTTGATCAAGAAGAACATCAAGGAGTGGAGACGTGTCTACCCATCGCCGAAAGTACGCCTACAACCGCAAGAAAACATTCGACGATCGGCAAGTCCCCTTCGAGGTCGCTCACGGCTTCAACCCATTGTCCCCATTGGACATTCTACCTCTACCTCTACAAGAGCGCACCAACCTCGACGCAAGTGCCCATGCAAGCTACATCAAGAAGATGCATGAAGATACAAGAAACACCATTGAGCGCCAAGTACAACGACTAGCGCCCAAGCTCAACATCAACAAGCAACCCATGATCTTCAACATAGGTGATCTCGTGGCTACACCTTCGCAAGGAACGCTTCCCCAACGAACATAAGTCCAAACTTCTACCTCGAGCCGATGGACCCTTCAAGGTGTCAGTGGCCACAACAACAACGCCTACAAGCTCGACCTACCAAGCGACAAGTACAACGTGAGCGACACCTTCAACGTCAAAGACCTCTCGCCCTTCCATGGTGATGAAGATCTAGATCCGAGGTCGGATCCTTTCAAAGGGAGGGGATATGATGCGGAGCATCCTTCCATCATCCCCATGGACTCTACATCAACACCTGCAACACCACAAAGACCGATGACTCGAGCACATGCAAGAGCTCTTGAAACCGAGGTGACATCACTCCTCTCACAACTCTCCTTCGATTCACATGAGACATGGTTACTACCTCAAACGGAAACTCTATGCATACTCAGGCACCAAGGAGTCGACCATGAAGATGCTAGGAAGCAAGGAGAACCAAAAGCGGAAGACATGCATGGAGACGGAGAGAAGAAAGCAACAAGGACAAGAGAGGCCGGACGATACGGACGGAGGCCCGGACGATCCGGACAGAGCCCGGATGATCCGGACCCCGGTCCGGACGATCCGGCTACAACGACCGAAGGCAACAGAAGCTCTCCCCCGAAGCTGGACCATCCGGGTCTCGTCCCGGATCATCCGGACCCCGCCCGGACGTCCGGAACGCCAGCCGGACATCCGGCCCTGCGCGGCCACCAGCCGACCCTCCGGCTCATCCGGGTCCCCGCCCGGATCATCCGGACTAGCCCGAATCATCCGGACACCCGTCCGGATCATCCGGCCAGCGCCTGTGTGCGCGTGTTGGGCTGAGCCCATGTACCTCTTCGCCCCAAACTCTATATATAGGACCCCCTCTCCTCACTTTGGGACTTAGCGTTGGATTAGCTCATATTTGTGTGAGAGCCTTTGCTCATCCACTCGGTTACTTCTCCTCGGAGATCAGGACCTCCGTCTAGGAGAAGATCCCTCATCGGATACAAGACCCCTTCTTGGGAAGATCCCCTCGTGGATTCAAGGCCTCCTCCGGGAGATGAACGGTTCCTTTGTATCCTTATCCTAGTTGACTATGTATCTTGTGGATCTCATGTGTGCATGTTGATCTAGCACTTGTGTGATCGATTCCTTGTTGGTTGAGTGTTTCTCTCTCGTTTTCCCGTGTTTCCCCTCGTGCTTCCGCGTGTTCTTCGTGTTTCCTCCGTAGGATCCCCTCCAAACGTGAAAGATCGACGAATTAGGGTTCCACCCTACATCAGCCCGTTACTGTCATTTTCTGCTTGTGGGCCAAATTCAGCCCGTCCTTACAGTCGGCCCGTTTGCGGACCGTTAATACGTTGGGCCATTTTCATGTCAAAACAAAACCCGTTGGGCTGTTTTCATAGAGTTATCAAATATGGCCTATTAAGGGCCCGTTATTGTCCACGAATAGTACGGCCCATGATTTGCGAAATGATGATACGCCCCGTAGAAGGCCCATGGATCCTATGGCCCGTATGTGGCCCATGGATAGTACGGCCCGTAGAAGGCCCATGGACCCTACGGCCCGTAGAAGGCCCATGGACCCTAAGGCCCGTACAGAAGGCCGATGGATCCTATGGCATGTATAGAAGTCCAATGGATCCTACGGCCAGACGAAGGCCCATGGATCATACGACCTGCAGGAGGCCCATGGTTACAACAGTCCGTGTGTTGCCATGATTATTTTGGCCTAGTTACCAAAAATAGGCTATTGTGGCCACTAGAAAAACACAGAAAAAGAACTGCAGTGACTACAAGCAAACAACTAAACAAGACAATAAGGAAATAAATAAGCAAGCAATTAACGCTAGCCTATTACCGCTATTACACATATTACATCCACTGGGCATCAAATTCGCCACTAGTGCAAATATAGGGAACAAAGCAGCATATTACATACACTGGCCGTCAAAATTGGCCACCTGTGCAAATAAACGCGGCAGCAAAACAAGAGCATAACTGAAACAACTTCAGAAGAGCTCAAGAAATGTTATCCTGGGTATCCACCATGTTGGCAATCAGCTTAGCAAGATGACTAGCTTTGTCCTGTTTGGCGCTAAAATCCTCCAACGCTTGCTGTTGCACCAGAAAGTATGCATCTGAATTCTCCAGGGACTTCCGCAGTCCTTCCGCTTCTTGTCGCAACACAGTTGATCGATGTCTTTCAGCTTGTAGTTGAGATTCAAGAAATCGAACTGATTCAGACAGTGAGTTTGAATAGCTTGTGCAAGTGGTAGTGGCCAGTAACTCGAACACTAAACCAAGACAAGACTTTGGGGTTGTCTCGCTGTCTTCAAGATGTCTTCCTTAGCTGTTTTATCAGCTTTGTTGGAGACCAACAAGGATGTGTCACTATCCTGAACCTTATCTGCATTATTTCCTTTACCATTACTTAATAAGGCACTCTTCCCCAATATTCTCACAAGATTCTAAAAGAAGAAACAAGGCATACATAACAAGTTTAGCATGTACTAGTATATGAAACTCATTTCGGTGAACCAGTTCATTAGTAAGGTGGACAGGATTAAACTACCAAGTCTTCTATTGCCAAGTACTAGTACATAATAAAAGCATCAAACAAACATATATCTATGTCCTATGGTCACTTCATTGTCTTGCCAAATCAAAATAGAGACACGGTTCAAATCATATCAGTTCAAGACAAAGCAGCAGTGAAAGAATACAAAGCATGGGAAACTACACGGCACAACAAGATTTCAGATGGGTACCATGGGTCTACATGTACAACAACACTATTGGCTCTGTTGTGATGCTAGTAATGTGCATGATATGAAAGTCAACTATATACACAATTGAAATTGAAATCAACAGAGCTATTGATAAGAGCAAACTTGTTAAAGAAACATGCGTGAACATACCTGCTATGCCATTGGAGTTTTGATTGGATCCTTCAATTTAAAAATAAGTTTGTATGAGTAAATACAGTGATACAAGAGCAAAGCAATCATAGTTAAAAAAGGCGCGCCTAAGCGGGCGCTTAAGAGCGCCTAGGCTCTAGGCGTTGGCAAAACGCATTGCGCATAACTACGCATAATCCGTGCATAACTGCGCATAAGCATGCGCTTTGGTCAGTAAAGCGCAAGGCAGTGGCAAAATGCACAATTAACGCCTAGCGCTTTTTTGAACTATGATAGCAATGGAATCTTAAATTAGAACAGTTGTTCTTCGTGTTTAGGCACTTGTTCTACATGAACAGAGTGAAGAAGACGCAAGAATATAATACTTAAAAATAGAAAATGAGCTCATAGACCTTACCACATTCTTGGTTCGGGACCAAGATGTGAAAAAGGAGTTCCGGTCATCGTCCAGTAAATGTGTCTCAGGAGAACGTAAGGGAATTTGATGAGTTTCTTTGCCGGTGAAGTATGTTTTCTTCTGTAATTCGACATCGCCACCAAGCATTCTTGAAGATAGTAGAGCTATTAGCACAGGTTACCTCATCCTAAGTTTCCAAATCGGTCCTTCTCTATAGAGAAAAATGGGAAAATTTGTTGTATTATAACCATCATGGAGGTAGGATGTATGGGACGAAGCAAAGTAATTGCCATGAATGACATTACTTACACATAACTCTGGACAAACACTGAATCGCATTTTCCTTCATCTTCAGTATAATATTTCAAAGATGGGAAGATACGCACATACGATTTAACAACATCAAATGCGATGGATGCTAAACTACAACTAGCTGGTTGTGCTTCCTCCATAGGAATAGGGGTACTAACTGGTGGAGTTGGGGTTCGCCGTGATAGTACTGGCCCTTTGGGCACTGGAGCTGCCTTACTAACTGCTCTTGTTTGGGAGCTCTGTGGTGGAGATGGTGCTGTGTCAACAGGAACTGGGTTACTATAGGCTAGAGTTGGGGTTAGATTGGGTGAAGCTGGTTCTCTGTCCATCACAGTAGGGGTACAATCTGCGAGAGTTTGGGTTATGTGTGGTAGGGTTGGTTCTTGTGCATGTACAACCTGGGTGCTATCTCCACCAAGAGGTAGAACTGTTTTATTTGAAGACCGTGTTTTTATTCCGCTAGATACTGGCATCACTCGCTCCAATTCAAATGGCTGATAAACAGGAAACATAGTTGAATGTACAGACATTGTATGAGAGACATATGCAATAGATAGTGTGGAAAAAAGAGGGCATGAAATAGTTGACATGTATATTTGTTTAACTAAAACGGATAGCATGACATAATTTCACATATATGATGTCTATCTAAACTAGATAGCATAGCATAACATAATTCAAAGATATGATGAATAACTAAACAGGATCGCATGACATAATTCACCTACATGTTATCTAAGTAATCAGGATCGCATCATTTAATTCACATATGTTAATTATATGCTAAACAGAGGGCATTCGATATGATGTCTGAACTAAGACCATGGTGTTGAATATTGTGTATATGATGTCTAAACTATGCAATGCAAGACACCATATGGATGATATGAGCAGTATAACTGTGTCAAGTTAGGGCATACACCTCAGTGGGGGAATAGGACTGGTCATCTGTCTCTGAATCCATCTCTGAGGAGCTATCGGGACCCAACAAGAGATCTGCTTCAACAGGTAGCACTGTCTGCTCTGAAGGCCTTGTTTTCACTACAGATTTTTCCATCTCCCACCCAAATGTCCGATTCACAGGAAGAGTAGTTTAATGTACAAACATTGTCGACAAATGGAAATGTAATGAAGAAAAGGATGGGCAAGATATCATTCAAATATATGATGCCTGGTTAAATAGGATGGCATTACACATTTCACATATATTATGGCTGGCTAAAAGAAATGAGACCGCATAATTCCCATATATGATATAGAAACTAAACAAGCGGCATTACGTAACATGTCTAAACTAAGCGGATGACATATATGATGTCAAAAGTAGGCCTTTGCAAGGCAACATATGCATGATATGACTAACATCATCATGCCAAGGTAGAGCAAACACCTTGGGGGTAAATAGGAGTGGTCGTGGCGATGAATCCGCCTCGAGCAGATATCTTCCTTTGGATTACAACTGGAGAGGGGTGGGGAGGGTTTGCCATTGAACCCACCATGGAGCGATGTCTGCATGACATTGTATTGCCGCGCAAAACTCTTCTCTTTTTCTCTACATGTTCAGCATGACTGTGTACAATATATGACATGCACACGAAAAAAATATGGTGAGATTATGTAAGGAGAGCATGCAGAAATTTAGAGTGATGGTAACAACCAGTGGATCGACCTTTTTCCGTTGAACCAAAATAGCCCTAATGGATCGACGTGAATGTACAGTAATAAGTGATGCAACAAGTGTACAACCTCTTTGCCGTAGCCATGTCGACTTCAGCATCATTGGGTTGGTCGTTGAAGCAGTTGAGGTAGAGGTGGCTGTCGGAGGTGTGGAGGAAGATCTGAGGAATCTGTAGACGGCGTCGAGGCATCGCTCTGTTGTGATGGATCGTTACGTCGTTGGAGCAGCTCGGGTGAGCCAGAAGACGTTAAGGTCAAGCAGCACAAGATGACATCGTCAATCTCAAGTGGGATTCTAATAGCATCTCCAATAGATGATGTAAAATTGATGTAAAATTAACATCACCAAAAACCACCTGACTACAACAAATGAGGTAAAAACTGTTCACTCTGAACTTAACTGTCGAAACTCAAATTTACTGTGGAATCTGAATGCTACTGTCAAAACTGAAGGCAATCGTAGCAGAGAGGCACTTGACATGTAGTTTAGGGAGGGCCTGTAGTTCATGTTCAACCTGCAACCCCCTGAGCCGCCAGCCACCACAGGCCGAACCGCGGCCCCAGCACCGCCTCGCCGCCCCGAAACAACTCTCCACCGACGCCCCGGCCAGCCCTCTAGGCCCCCTGCCCCCACCCTGAACCCTAAGATAGATAGTGGGGTACCTCTCCGGCGAGCCCTCGTCCCCGCTGCGGCTGATTCTTCCTTAACTCCGGCGAGCCCCCCCCCCAACCCCTGAAAATCGACTGACGCAAAAGTCGATTCAGTCGACTGAAGTGTGGCTTAATCAGAGCAGAAAGCAAAGAAGACGAGGAGGGGGGGAGCAGAGAGTACCGGGCGAGCGAAGCGAGCGAGAAAGAAAGAAGCAGCTGAAGCGAAGGAAGCGAGAGCCGGAGCAGCAGCAGCAGATCCGACTGGTATGGATGCCGCCGCCGAAGGGGCCTCGCACTGGGGGAGAGCCGCCATGGAGATATCGCCCGCGGCGCCGGCTTCAAGGTAGCCGCTCCATGGGGGTGCGTCATGGAGAACCATCGGCGCCGGGAGGTCGAGTTAAGGAGAAGGTGCGATGCGATGAGTGTACAACCTCTTTGGTGGCGCCGAGTAGGCCTCGGCTTTGTCCGAGGAGTCGGTGAGGATGCTGCGGTTCCGGTGGAGCAGGTTAAGGCGGTGATGTGGGGATGGAGCAGCCGCGATAGACGAGGCAATCATCGGAGCAGCTCCTTGGAGGTGGAGGACGGGGCGGCTGAACCGGCGGGACGACGAGATGGACGACGGATCCTCATCCGGGGAGGTGGACGAGGGACGTCAAGCTGTTGTGGTGGACGATGTCATCGGGGAAGAGGCTCCGGCTGAGCAGCGATGACATGGCGGATGGAGGAGGGTGGGGTTTTGCGGCTGGAGCGGAGAGGTTATGGCGGCCTGGGATTTCGAATGGCCAAAAGGGGGCGATGGGAGGGGGTGAAGCATGACATAGGGACGTGCTTGTCCAAATTGTAGGGTGTGTTACAAAAGTACCCCCCACCGATTTGAACTAGCAGCCCTTTCGGCTCATGGTTAGAAGGGGGATTTCGCGTGTCGGGATTTGGCAGCTGGAGGGAGTTTTCGCGCGCGTTGTAATTTCGGGATAGCAAGGCACGGGTTGTGAAGGCGCCAGTTTTGGGAGCACGATATCTGAATTTTCGGGATATAACAAGACACGGGTTGAATTTTAGGGACAAGCCTAACGTGTAGCGTGTACGTACCAAATCAATTCGCACTTCCCTCAACCAAAAAGAAAATGAAAAAAATAAAACTATTCACACCACACAAAGAGAGAGTCTTTCCCCATTTTACTATACAAATGCTATTCAAAGCTACTCCCTCCTTCCATCTATATAGGGCCCAATGCATTTTTCGATGCTAACTTTAACCAAATATTAGAGCAATGATATATGACATGCAACTTACACAAAGCACACAGTTAAATTTGTATGTGAAAGGTTCTTTCAATGATATAATTTTCACATTGTGCATGTCATGTACTATTAATCTTGTCAATAGTCAAAGGCGGTCTTAAGAATCTCATTACGCCCTATATAGATGGAAGGAGGGAGTATGAATCCATGTTATGTCCGATTAAATTTTTTCGCTTGCTGTATAATGCATGTAACCTACTCATACCAACATTTTAGTGCATTCCAAATGTCTATACTACCGCTGCAATTCGAACTAAATTTGAATTTGTTTCTCTATTTCAATAAGAATCTACAATCATGATTGTTGCCAACTTCAACCATCATAGTTTCCTTGCTATCCGCCAGATATAAATCGGATGGCCTATAATGCAGGATGGCAGGCACACCATCATGAACAACTCCATTTTTTATAAGAGTAGAGAGTGCCCTCCGTTTGTCTAGCAAGCCTATCCCACCATTTGTTAGAAGCAACTCCACTACCACCCCCTCCAACAATCTTGCTCTGTCTCTCTCCCAACCTTATTCCTCTCCTGCACATATGCATGGATGCCAATCGATCTCCCTTAATACATGAGGCAAATCGATCTCCTTAATACATGAGGTAGGCCTCTCTCCTCCTCCACACATATACCAGCCATTGTACCTCTATAGTTAATTGGGCCTCCCTCTTCCCCCACCACACACCGATAGTCGAGCGCTGCAGGTAGGTATCCATGCCACAGAGACAAACTGCACATGTCCCCTCTCACGTTCCAGTAGGCCAGCCACTCTATATCTTTGACGTGGGCACACACAAATTCGATGGCACTCTTTATCGATCGTGCGTGCACACACACACACACATCATCCCTCTCTTTGATTCTATGGACACCTCAAGCCGATGATACCTCCACTCTCTTCTCGTGGATCGCCCCCTCTATATATATGTTATATCCAGGACTCTATTTCACACACATCGTATATGTTACATTTTTTTATTGACCCCACACCCCAAGAAAAACTCTCAAGAACCCACACACTATACCTCTCTAGGTTTGTATCTCTCTCACACAACCCCACGTAGGTGGTGTACGTATACAAGAAGAGAATAGGTGCACCGTGCATGTACTCACTCTTCGTGCCCAGCCACACCCGCTCGGGTACACGGTGGACCTCATTTCTTTACGAAATGGCAGCCCACGTGCTAATTTGAACGCCTGTAGCGGTTGTTTACCTAGGGAGATCGTGTACCACGCGTGCACGAAACAAAGTTCGACTTGACGCGTTGCCGTGTTATTTTAAATAAAGTTATAGCGCTCAATGGCACGTACACAGAATATAAAACAATTTTTATGGAGAAAAAGGTAGTCCGCTCACTATATACAATGGAGCCTTGCGTGCCTGGTTTGTCGCTCTTCAGAGTATCTCACACAAGGCTGCGGTGGCCTCTCTCTCTCACCGTTGGTCACTAATCCGGCTGCATCCCGTCCGCCGGGGGAAAGGGAGTGCGGTGGCCTCTCTCTCTCTCACCGTTGGTCAGTGATCTGGCCGCATCCCGTCCGCCGGGGGAAAGGGAGGAAGTGCATCGTTTCTCCGTTCGACGGTGCCGAGGCAGCACGTCGCAATCTGTGGTACACGCCGTTCTCTCTGACCAAGATCCGGGGCGGCAGGGCCTGCGCCACCTGCTCGCAGATTCCGCCCGCCATCTCTCTGACCAAGCTCCGGCGCGGCAGGTCGTTGCGTGCGGGTTTTCTTCTAGGCGACTACTCCCCAGCTCCCCATGTATAGTAGCTAGGGTTCGTCGGTTGGTCCAACATCACCTACTACTATTATAGAGGAAATGCCACTCAAAAGTTGTCCCGATTTATGCCTCGATGGAGGTATACATGTTGTTTTGACAAAAAGTACATGGTGGTTGTGCAGTCATTGTCCATATGGTGGTAGTACTACCACTGGTTAAATGAAGAAATGCTTTTTTTCTCAGGTATCCTGGTTTGGTTCCCATCAAGATATAATTATGATGCTTCTGTTTGTTGGTGTACTTTTCATT
Organism: Aegilops speltoides; assembly: GCA_021437245.1. Classification (NCBI taxonomy): domain Eukaryota; kingdom Viridiplantae; phylum Streptophyta; class Magnoliopsida; order Poales; family Poaceae; genus Aegilops; species Aegilops speltoides. Next base: position 204,576,021 of record CM038143.1, read on the forward strand.
AATTCTTATTGACAATTGAGATGTCGTTGCTAACCCTTTTTTATATTTTTGGAAATAGCGATGCGTGTGTCCATACCCGGGCATGTCTTCCTCAATTTTAGTGGAACTGCACAAAATTGGATGGCCATTGTTGTTCCGCCTCACTGTCCTCTGCCACGTGGTTCTTCCTTCCTCGAGCTTGATTACTAAGAAGACACAGACCACGGTGAGGATTTGTCGAACTTCATAGGTGCCTCACCCAAACTTGATGCCAAATGGATGATGCATCACCATGATGACCTATTGATGCTCATGGTTGCGCCTCATGGTTGCATCGGCTGGTGAAGCTGATTGATTTTCAATTAAAAACAAGTTGTCTTCCATCATTGCTCTTTGCTTGTTACGCACAAAGATGATATCCTTCGTCAGTTCACCTTGGTTGCGTTGGAGACGCAGTCGTCTTTCACGTTGGTGCAATTTTATCACACAATTGTCTATGAACCAAATGTTTCCTCGAAGAAGGATCGACGTTGGTACTAAGAGCATAAGTTTTGTATTGATTTATAAGCCTTCTCACAACTTTGTCTCCATCTCCCCTGTAATTTTATTTGTCCAACTATTAACTTTGATTTAAAAATGGTGTGGACTAAAAACCCGGATGGACATAGTAGCCCTCCATTTTTATTTACTCCGTATATTAGATTTGACTGAAGTCAAACTTTGTAATACTCTCAAACCTTTCCGATAACTGAAATTAAAATTCTTTATTTGTACACACTCTCACACATTTCCGATAATTTGGCGCATGTGTGGTTGTTCACTTAAGGGAGGGTACTGTACCACACGTGAAGGACACGAAGTGCGACTAGGACGCGTGGGCGTGGATCGTTAGTTCATCGGAAGTAGTACTAGTTTTCTTCACTATACATTAAATAAAGAGTTTCGTTTCGTACTTACACAATTTAAAACGATTGTTATGGAGAGAATAAGAAAACCACTCCACTATATATTAGTCATATACACGAGAGTACTATATGGATGCAGCTTCATTGACTTAGTGCACCTGCCTTTGGGTTTATGATAGGTGGGCCCAAAATGTGGCTGGCTCACCTGTCATACAGCCAAAAGTAGATGCAGTGAAGGCACCGGAGCTCAGTCCGTACTACATTAGTATATATATAAGCGAGAGCCTCAGTGCTTGTTCACTACGGTTTGCACTCTCCACACGCTCGCCACACTACATACATGTTACACGCTGGAGGCTCAGCGTTCATTTGCTAGGGTTTGCTATATTCACAGTCTCTCACCTTCTCTTCACAAGATCTAAACAAGACTGCGTTGTCCTCTTGTCTCTCTCCCCCCTCACAGCTGGTGACGGAAGCGTCCGTATCCCGTCACACCGGGAAGGGGAGGAGGTGCAACGTTCACTCTATCGCCTTCGGCGAAGGAGGCAATTCACTGCCGGCTGCGCTGTTCTATTTCACCCAGCGCCTGTGCGGGAGGGCCACCGACCCCTTCTTCCTCGCTGCCGTACATAGTTTGGGCAGATTCGGCCTCCCGCCGCACGCCTTGCCACATCCTAACGACCCTAAGGTATAAGTTTCTTTGAAACTGTCGTTGCTCTAGCTACATGTGGATCTTTTTCGATCTGTAGTCGAATCTAGGTCTTGGTTCAAAGAGTAAAGAAGGGTGCGGTGGGGTAGAGAATGAATCTAGGACATGGTTCGATGAGGAAAGGAGGGAGGAAAAGTAGTATAGACTGACTATCCAGCCACTTTGTTGGTCGAAAAGGGAAAAAGGGGGTAACCCAGTACACACATCTGTAAGGAACCGATCTCTTTGTTGAAAAGGGAAAGAAACTGGGGGGGTCGGGTAGTTTGTGCAGGACTAGATTTGCTGCCCTCACATAGGAAAAAAGTTCAAAGAGCACAAATATGGGACCCACACAGATATGCTGCTTGGCTACATACTCTGCATCACCCATTTATATGTGTGGACGCACATGGTGCTAGCATGTCCCATACAGCTATTTTGCTGTTGTTAATCTAAGAATGCCGCCGGAAAATTGAAGCAATGCCACTTTTAAAAGTAAATTACATTTTTTAACGAATTTTGTTTCAAGAGAATGTCTCGGTTAATATGAATCAATGCAACCGTTTTAGAAATGCTACTATCCTACTTTGTTTTCCATCCAAGATAAGTTAGATGCTTCTTTCTGTCACCATTTGTTTTGTCCTCCTTTATCGGCAAGTAATTGTTTCCGTTTTTGCCTCTGTTAAAACAGGGGTATCGATTCAACTTGTTGCTATTGCGACATTTTGCTTCGCTACTCGAAACACTTATGTTTTAAGAGTGTTTTGTGCAGTTCAAGTTGAATGTCACACCGGTGACTTTGCTTAATTTTGGTGGAACTGCACAAAAGGAGATCGAGATTTGTTTCCAGTCTTCGTGGCGAGTTGTTTCAAATCTTGGTCTCAACCACATGATGTGCAGTGTGCTTTGAGATGTTGTGCTACTTGTTTTGGTACTGTTTTAAATAAATGTTGAATTGAAGCTATTATATTGTTTTCTTTTCCCATTAAGTAGTGAACAAAAATGGGACCAACCCAGACATGATGCTTGTTGCTTTGTTACAACAAATTCAGCATCACCCCCTTTATAAGCCAGTAATTGATGCCACTCTCAGAATTAACTACTGAATCTTATTTCAAAACTGCAACACTTGTTAGGGATTGGTGGGATTACCATTTTTGTGGCTGCATGTTTCATCCTCCTTTATTAGCCAAGAATTGATTCCTTTTTGCCTCTGCTTAAATAGGGATATCTATTCAACTTGTTGCTATTATGACATTTTGCTTCGCTACACTAAACACTTTGCTTGATTTCAAAGGCAACCGCACAAAACGAGATTGGATTTCCTATTCGTGTTGGCAGATTCGTATTTTATCTGGTGTTCTCATGAAAGGTCAAGATGGCCTTCATCCACATGATTGTGCGGTGTGCTTTGAGATGTTGTGCTACTTGTATTGGTACTGTTTTAAATAAATGTTGAATTGAAGCTATTGTATTGTTGTCTTTTCCCATTAAGTAGTGAACAAAAATGGGACCAACCTGCACATGATGCTTGTTGCTTTGTTAGAACAAACTCTGCATCACCCCTTTATAAGTAGATGGAAGCACATATTGTTGTTGCGCCCACTCTCCCCTCGAACTATTTATGCTTTTCGTTAATCTAATGTCATTTGGTAAAATTAAGCAATGCCACTCTCAGAATTAATTAACTACTGAATCTTAGTTCAAAACTGCAACACTTGTTAGGAATGGTACTATCCTACTTTGTAGTTCTTTCTACATGTTTAACCAAGGTATTGTTAAGATAATGTCTCTATTAAAATGAATCAGTTGCATTGTTTTAGGAATGGTACTTTTCTGCTTGTCGTTCTTTATACATGTTGAAACAAGGCATTGTTAAGATAATGTCTCAGTCAACATGAATGAATCACACTGATGGAGAATTGCTACTCTCCTGCGTGTTTCCCATTAAGACAAGTCATCAGCCGTTATTTCTCAGTAATTGTTTTCCTTATACCTATTGTTGCTTACAGGGATATCAAAATTAAAGCTCGGTTTTATTCCGACTTCGATTTTAGTTGAACTGCACAAAAGGAGCCAATGTGTCCAAGGCAAACTGCTGCGTTACTGGGTCCAATTGGTCGTTCCACTTTGCAAAAAGAAGTAGTCACTGTTTGCGCTACATTACAGAAGGAATGACCGAGAAGCTTTACAGAGTATTATTAGACACCGGTGACATGACTAGTCTGTAGAGACCATTGGCAATTTCACAACACGTGGAGTGCCCTGGGCAAAAAGTGCGCAAACAAGTACAAGAACCTACGACAGGACTCCACGATCATAGGCATTACATATTTTGAATGGGAAAAGCTTGTCAAAGTTTAATCATTGATGTTAGCAAGAAGACGTTAGTTTAATATATTGGAATTGGAAAACCTTGTCAAAATTTGCTCATTGATGTTAAACAGAAGACATGCATTTGATATTTTTGAGTGGGACGCCCTTGCTGTGAGCAGCGTCGAGTGTTTTTTCCTATTCCTGTGTTCAGTTTAGAACTAAATAGTTACTCTGCTGAGATATTCCTGTGTTAAGAGTTTGTTCTTAATATTGTCTATGTAATGCCAGGCCTTGTGTTTGATTGCAAAGTTGAGCTTGGAATGTTGTGGCATGCGGCATCACGAGATGTTCACCATGCCTCCTGAGAATAATGCTTCGTATTGTTTTGCATGTCGATCTAATGCCAGTGATTTTCTTGTTAAGAAGATCATCCTCTTCTGTTGTTTCCGTGAGCAAGAAGTTCATCGTCTGATGTTTCATTCATAGCCTATACGACATGTCGGGTAGGTTAGACGTGAAACCATATGATCTTCCGACCAACTCATGATATTAGGCCGTGATTGGATCATCGTTTTCCAACCAAAACCGCTTGTAAAACTGACGCTTGTAAATTAAAGCACATGGTCTCGGGCAAAGGCGCTTGGTTGGTCGATTTTGACTAGTAAAATATCGGAAGTACTTCACACACGATAAAAACGCTGAACGACACTCGGACGATTGCTAATCCAGCCGTTAGCTGCTGTTTCAGCCTTGCCCATGGATGGCATGATACGCATGTCGTGCATGTATCGTCTGGTAATGTCGTCCATATAGCAGTGCTTGTAAAATATACACTGGTCCCTCAAATTACAAGCGTAACCCGCCGGTTTTACTTACAGACCTCGGGCCCTCGGTTTCATTACGCCTGTATTTTACGCGCTGTTTCTGATGACGAGTAAATTACACTTGTATGTTAATACAGGTTTGAAATAAACCAGAGCTCCCAAGCGCGGCCTTACCGTTTCATGCCGTCTCAGTTTCTCGAAGGTGCTCATAGGTGTCTGATGATCCTAGCTTCCTGAATGAGCAGCGGGCGCTGTATCAGACCTCCGTAGGGCCTGTGAGGCCCTCTCCGTTTTCCTTTGAGTTGTTGCGCTCGCCGTGGTGCCGGGCATTGTTAACATCATCAATGAACATGAGGATTCAGGAGATGACTTTATTTTGACTGGATGACACTAGGGACCTACTACGGCCATAGTCGTACGTACGCAAGTGCCTCCTTATTATGTACAAATATTTTTTTTTGCTTTCTCCTGGTTTCCTGACATCACGGTCCCACACCATTGTCAACCTATGTAGTCAATATAAACGAGAGAATTGCACAAGGTGCAGCCGACATTGGGACCAAGCAGCTCGGCAAGATTTGTGTTTTTGAGGCGTGAGCATCAGAGAGTTTTTCTTGGCGATGATTTCGTTGTTGTTCAGAGGAGAGCAGGGTATTAGCGGGTGGGTGTGGCCGTCTAGCCCGAGCCGATATCCAGCCCAGATACTAATTTTTCAAGATGAAAATGGCTAGCCCAGCTATACGCCTCTTTTGAGGAATACCGAGCAAGGTCAACTTGTTATTCTCCGCTCATTGGCTGCAAATCTTTCCTAGGAGGGATGCATTAGGCTTAACAGAAAATGGGCTTTAAAAAATAATAAATGGGATGTAATTATAAAAAGCTGGCAAGAACTATAAAAATGCACCAAACACTAAATTAGTTTATAAAATATTACTTATGGATTTTGAAAATCTTAAATTTTCATTGTTGGGCGCGCAATGTTTCGTTGGATTTTTACTAATACAAATTTACATTTAATCTGACTAGAAATTTCGGGATAAAAATATTTCGGATCCTATCAAAATGTGGGAAATTTTATTGAATTATGTCTTCAACGGTTGGTTGAAATTATTAATCTATGTCCTAGCTAGAAAATGGGCTGTACTTTTAATAAACTGTAAATGGGCTGTTGTAAATTCTATTAGAATTCAAAATTGGGTTGTACATTCTGACAAAACGCAAATGGGCTATAAGTTCTCTGCCACACACTTTTGGGCCTACTAAGTGACGCGTCCTCTAAAAAAAATAAGTTGACATGTATGCAAGGCTTTGTCAACTTATTATAGTCAACACACGGTTCTAGCAGCAGTGGCCGTTGGATGTCTATCCAACGGATGTCGTGCTTCTTCTTCAATCTCGGATATTCTTAGCTTCGGCCGCCCAAAAAATGATTCCTCCCCCTGACATCTGGGGCGCACCGTTTTTGAGGCTGGCCTGTGGGCCTACTAAGTTGGAGCGTACCAAGGGATTTGTCAACTTAGTCAATATAAACGATTCTAGCTTCAGTGACCGTACGATGTCCATCCAACGACCATAGTGCTTCTTCAACCTCTAGTCTTCTTGGTCCAGCCGCCCAAAGCAGCGCCGGTCGTGCCGCCTGCTCCTGCCTCCCGTGGCGGCTGTGCTGCCGCGGAGGCCTCACCGCCACCATACTACTCCCACCGCTGGCCAAGCCATCCCTCCACTCACCCACACCCCCTGTTATTCTGCGGTGACGGCAGCCTCACACCGCAGCCGAACCAGTGAACCCTCATACTCCTCTCCGCGCGGGCTTCCACTGCTGCGTCTTCCCCGGCTCCGCGTCATCACCTTCCTAGGCCTCGCCGTCGTCCACCGCCCTGGTGCTCTCGGCGCGACATGCTCAACGTGGTCAACGACCGACTTCCGTCGGAAGAGTACTGTACGTGGAGAGGCTGACAGCTAGGTCCACGGCGGCCGCAAGGAAGTGGCTCCTTATTACATGAAAAATAATTATTCCTCCACCTGACAACAGGGACCCACCGGACGGGCCACCTTATTTAGCGAAAAAACTGTTCCCCCCTGACTGCTGGGACCCACCGGACGGGCCACCGTATTTCATGAAAAAAACGTTCCCCCACTGTCAGCTCGGACCCACTGGAAGTGCCTCTTTATTACGCACAAAAATGAATAATCCCCTCGCTAGTGGGACCCACCTTGGTGGGAGGCTGACTTATGGGCCTACTAAGTTGACGGGACGGAGGGCTTTGTCAACTTAGTCAATATGAACGATTCTAGCTCCAGTGACCGTACGATGTCCATCCAACGGCCGTAGTGCTTCTTCAACCTCTGGTCTTCTTGCTCCAGCCGCCCAAAGCAAAGCCGGTCGTGCCGCCTGCTCCTGCCTCCCGTGGCCGGTTGTGCTGCCCCGGAGGCCTCACTGCCCCCTACTATTCCCACCGCTTGCCAGGCCCTGCGGCGACGGCAGCCTCACACCGCAGCCGAACGAGTGAACCCTCATACTCCTCTGCACATGGGCATCCACTGCCGCTTCTTCACCGGCTCTGCATCGTCCCCTTCCTAGGCCTTGCCGTCGTCGACCACCCTGGTGCTCTCAGCGCTGCGTGGTCAACATGGTCAAGGAACAACTTCCATCGGCCGTGGACTGTACGTGGAGAGGCTGACAGCTGGGTCCACGGCCGTAGCAAGGAAGTGCCTCCTTATTACGCGGAAAATAATGATTCCTCCACATGACAGCAGGGACCCACCAGACGGGCCACCGTATTTCGTGAAAAAAATGTTTCCCTCCTGACTGCTGGGACCCACCAGCTACACCTTCGCACGCAAGGAAGTGCATCCGAGAAAAAAAATGATTCGCCCCCCTGACTGCTGGGACCCACCAGCTACATCTTCGCACGCAAGGAAGTGCGTCCAGGCAAAAAAACCAAAACGATTCGCCCCCCTGACTGCTGGGACCCACCAGCTACATCTTCGCAGTAAACGGCGCCTCACAGTCGGGACCCACCTGGTCGAAGCGTATGTAGCGTTTTCATTCTGGTCGCGAACGTGTACGTACATATATACTGGTGGATGTAGAGGCACGCACGTGTCGTAGTAGAGGCACGCACGTAGCATGCACACGTACGTACAACGGCCATGGTGCAAGAAAGAAAATACGGCCACGTATGTGTACATACGGGCGGAGTCTCGAATGCCTACTCGCGCATACGTACGGCTAGGGCTCGTGTACATGGCTGGGTCGGAACGGAGAAACAACGTCGTCGTCGTATTCATGGGGAGGCAACGGAATGCGTCGTGTTCATGGGGAGGCAACGAAATGCGTCGCGTTCTTGCGGAGGCAACGGAATGCATCGTGTTCATTGGGAGGCAATGGAACGCGTGGGAGCCAACCGGCTGGGTCGGAACGGAATGCGTGGTCGTGTTCATCGGGAGGGCTTGGACAGAACAAGCGATGGACATGAGGCCTTGCGTACCGCACAATGGAGGAAACGGACCTTCTACGTTTGAAATGGGGTCCTGTTGATTGGGAGGGGTGTGGCGTACCGCAAAACAGAGGAAACAGACCTCCTACGGTCGAAACAGGGGTCCTGTTGATCGGGAGGGGTGTGGCGTACCGCAAAACGGATGAAACGGACCTCCTACGGTCGAAACGGGGGTCTTGTCGATCGGGAGGGGTGTGGCGTACCGCAAAACGGACGAAACGGACTTGTGTTGGAGCGCTACCATCGTAACGGGGGTCCTGTTCATCGGGAGGTGGCGTAATGTTCATCTCCACCGTCGACCTCCTCCAGCCTCCACGGGCTACCATCAACCTCCTCCAGCCTCCATGGGCTCCTGTTCATCCAGCCTCCACGCGCTACTCCACCCCTCTTGTTCAACCACCCTCCACGGGCACCCCTTCACCGCTCATCGCTCATCCAGCCCTCCACACCACGGGTCTGCTCAACCACCCTCCATGGGCACCCTCCATCATCTACTATTCATCCAGCCCTCCGCACCACGGGTCTGTTCATCCGAGGCAACGCCACCACTCACTTTATTCATCCAAACCCCTCGCAACGCCAATATTCATCCAATCGATCGGCTTGATTAGCGGCGAGAGCGGCGAATCGCCGATCGGGTTCGATTAACGACCATCGATCGATCGCTCGGGTTCAGTAATGCGTAGCCTGCAGTGCAATCACTCGGGTTCAGTTAGAGCCAAGCGCCTCGCTTGGGTTTAGTTAGAGCCAACGCCTCGCACACACGCGTGTACGTGTGCGAGAGAAACGCGCATCGCTCGGCCCCCGACTTTCCACCGTAACCGGGAACTCCCCGAAATTTTCCTCCCCCTCGCATCTACCATTGTTTTTTCCGTCATGGACGGCCCAAAGAATGTCATGCAGCTGCGTCTCCAGCCCGCCCAGGACAAAAAGCCCATTTTCTGTCATGATTTTTTGTCATAGAAGTAGGAGCCCACCACATCTATGATGATACCGGGTTTTGTCACAATTATCATCATAGAAGTGTCATATGTATGACAGAAAAAAAAATTGTTCGGCCCAAAATGTCATGGATGTGTCTTTTTTTTGTAGTGTAAGATTAGTAACTCGAAACAGGAGTTGAAGAATAAATGGAGATGAGTTGAAGGTGAAGTGACGACGTGTGTTGGAAGTGGTTCCAAGATTGATATGATCATCATCGCACACTCCCTATACTTTCGGGATTAGTGTTGAACCTAAATAAATGTTATTTGGTGTTTGCATTGAGAATGAACAAGATAGGATCGTGTTTATTGCAATACGATTATTCATTTAAGACAGAGAATAATTGTTATTCTGTTTACATGAATAGAACCTTCTATGGTCATACACCCAATGTTAATGGTTTATTGGATCTCGATCGTAGTGATACACATATTCATAATATTGATGCCAAAATATGCAAAGTTGATAATGATAGTGCAACATAATTGTGGCACTACCATTTAGGTCATATTGGTGTAAACCGCATGAAGAAAGTCCATGCTGATGGTCTTTTGGAATCACTTGATTATGAATCATTTGATACTTACGAACCATGCCTCATGGGCAATATGATTAAAACTCTATTCTCCGAAACAATGGAGCGAGCCAATGACTTATTGGAAATAATACATACCGATGTAAGCGGTCCGATGAGTGTTGAGGCTCGCAGCGAGTATTGTTATTTTCTAACCTTCAAATATGATTTAAGTAGATATGGGTATATCTACTTAATGAAACACAAGTCTGAAACATTTGAAAAGTTCAAAGATTTCAGAGTGAAGTGGAGAATCATCATAACAAGAAAATAAAGTTTCTATGATCTGATCACGGAGGTGAATATTTGAGTTACGAGTTTGGCCTTCATTTCAAACAATGTGGAATAGTTTCACAACACACGCCACCTAGAACACCACAGCATAATGGTGTGTCCGAATGTCGTAACCGTACTTTATTTGATATGGTGTGATCTATGATGTCTCTTACCGACTTACCACTATCGTTTTGGGGTTATGCATTAGAGACAACTGCATTCACATTAAATAGGGCACCATCAAAACTCGTTGAGACGACACCGTATGAACGGTGGTTTGGCAATAAACCAAAGCTGTCGTTTCTTAAGTTTGGGGATGCAATGCTTATGTCAAAAGGCTTCAGCCTGATAAGCTTGAACCCAAATCGTAGAAGTGCGTCTTCATAGGATACCCGAAGGAAACAATTGGGCACACCTTCTACCACAGATTCGAAGGCAAGATCTTTGTTGCCAAAAATGGAACCTTTCTAGAGAAGGAGTTTCTCTCGAACGGAGTGAGTGGGAGGAAAGTAGAACTTGATGAGGTAATTGTACCTTCTCTAAATTTGGAAAGTAGCTCATCCAAGAAATCCGTTCCTGTGATGCCTACACCAACTAAAGAGGAAGCTAATGATGATGATCATGAAACTTCAGATCAAGTTGCTACTGAACCTCGTAGGTCAACAGAGCACGATCCGCACCAGAGTGGTATGGTAATCCTGTTCAGGAAGTCATGTTAATTGACCATGACAAACCTTCGAATTACGAAGAAGCTATGATGAGCCCAGATTCTGATAAATGGCTTGAGGCCATGAAATCTGAGATAGGATCCATGTATGAGAACAAAGTATGGACTTTGGTGGATTTTCCCGATGACCGGTAATCCATAGAGAATAAATGGATCTTCAAGAAGAAGACTGACGCTGATGGCAATGTTACTGTCTACAAAGCTCAACTTGTTGCAAAACGTTTTCAACAAAGTTCAATGGGTTGAGTATGATGAGACTTTCTCAACCGTAGCGATGCTTAAGTCCGTCTGAATCATGTTAGAAATTGCTATATTTTATGAAATCTGGCAAATGGATGTCAAAACTGCATTCCTTAAATGGATATCTCTAAGAAGAGTTGTATGTGACGCAACCAGAAGGTTTTGTCGATCCAAAAGGTGCTAAGGTGTGCAAGCTCCAGCGATCCATCTATGGACTGGTGCAAGCATCTCTGAGTTGGAATATAAACTTTTACGAGATGATCAAAGTGTATGGTTCTATACAGACCTACGGTGAAGCCTGTATTTACAAGAACGTGAGTGGGAGCTCTATAGCATTTCTGATATTATATGTGGATGACATATTGTTGATTGGAAATGATATAGAATTTCTAGATACCATAAAAGGATACTTGAATAAGAATTTTTTCAATGAAAGACCTTGGTGAAGCTACTTACATATTGGGCATCAAGATCTATAGAGATAGATCAAGACGCTTGATAAGACTTCCAATGAGTACATACCTTGACAAGATTTTGAAAGAGTTCAAAATGGATCAGTCAAAGAAGGAGTTCTTGCTTGTATTACAAGGTGCAAAGTTGAGTGAGACTCAAAACCCGACCACGACAGAAGATAGAGAGAGAATGAAAGTCATTCCCTATGCCTTAGCCATAGGTTCTATAAAGTATGCCATGCTGTGTACCAAACCTGTTTTGTACCTGAAAGCAGAAGTGCTCCATGGGTGATTTTGGAATTAATGTCAACATATCTCTTGTTGGACTAATACTTCTACCTAGTATACTTCAGTTGAGTTCAACATTGGAGTGGCATGGGCATGGACAAGAGGATGTGGAGCCCCTTCAAGATGCTAAGGACAAACATTGGCAAAAGCTCAAGGCTCTACATTTTTCATTTTAGTGATCCAAGATCACATTGAGTCCATAGGAAAGCCAATACTATTAAAAGGGGATGAGGTGTTTTTGAATGGCTTGCTTGCTCAAAGTGCTTAGTGATATTCTCCAAATCCCTCAACCACTTTCTCATATCTACATATGTGCTAAACCTATAAGTCAAACTCAGCCCCACCGATTTGATCTATCCGGTGCCACCGAGTTCATTTGACATAGCCACTGCCAAACCCTAATCAGTTTGGTCTCACCGATGGGATCTCGGTCTCACCGAGATGGGCTTGCAAATTCTCTGTGACCTGTTGCAACAATTTCGGTCTCACCGAGTTTGTGCAATCGGTCCCACCAAGTTTTCTTGACCAATTCTTCATTTGCCTATTACGAAAATCGGTCTCATTGAGTTTGTGTAATCGGTCAAACCGAGTTGAGGTTTTATCCCAACCCTTGCACATCGGTCCCACCAAGTTGACCTTGTTGATGCCACCGAAAACTCTAACATTCACATTTTTACCTGAATTGGTCTGACCGAGTTTCACCATTCGGTCTCACTGAGTTTGGGAATCTGTGTGTAATGGCTAGATTTCATGTGGAGGCTATATATACCCCTCCATCCATTCTTCATTCGTGAGGAGAGCCATAAGAATGTGCCTACACTTCCACTACTCCTTTTCGGAGAGAGAACCATCTACTCATGTGTTGAGACCGAGACATTCCAATCCAACCACAAGAATCTTGATCTCTAGCCTTCCCCAAGTTGCTTTCCACTCAAATCATCTTTCCACCATAGCCAAATCTATGAGAGAGAGTTCAGTGTTGGAGAGACTATCATTTGAAGCACAAGAGCAGAGAGTTCATCATCAACACACCATCTATTACCTTTTGGACAGTGGTGTCTCCTTGATTGGTTAGGTGTCACTTGGGAGCCTCCGTCAAGATTATGGAGTTTAACCAAGGAGTTTGTAAGGGCAAGGAGATCGCCTACTTCTTGAAGATCTACCCAAGTGAGGCAAGTCCTTCGTGGGTGATGGCCATGGTGGGATAGACAAGGTTTCTTCTTCGTGGCCCCTTCGTGGGTGGAGCCCTCCGTGGACTTGCCCAACCATTACCCTTCGTGGGTTGAAGGCTCCACCAACATGGATGTACGGCAGCACCACCTATCGGAACCATGCCAAAAATCTTCGTGTCTCCAATTGCGTTTGCACACTCCAATCCCATCTCGTTACTTTCTGCAAGTTGCATGCTTTACTTTCCGCTGCTCATATACTCTTTTCATGCTTGCTTGAATTGTATTGCGAAAGCTTGAAATTGTGCTAATTTCCAACCCGTCTCGAAAAACTTAAAACTGCTGTCTTTGCTTGTTGAGGGTCTAATCACCCCCTCTAGACACCTCTTCTTGATCCTTTAAGTACCTTGTCATGAGTTTGGCAAGGGGGTACAATAGTGATCTAAGAGTAAATCACCAGACAGCGGTCAAAATTATCCTTAGAGAGGACTAAGGAAATGTTTCTCGATTTTGGATGTGATAAAGAGTTTGTCGTAAAGAGTTACGTCGATGCAAGCTTTGGCACTGATCTAGATGACTCTAAGTCTCAATCTAGATACATAATGAACGAGGGAGCAGTTAGCTAGAGTAGCTCCGTGCAGAGCATTGTAGACATAGAAATTTGCAAAATACATACGGATCTGAATGTGGCAGGCCCGTTGACTAAACCTCTCTCACAAGCAAAACAGGATCAAACCTAAGTACTCTTTCGGTGTTAATCACATAGCGGTGTGAACTAGATTATTCAATCTAGTAAACCCTTTGGGTGTTGGTCACATGGCGATTGTAACTATGGGTGTTAATCACATAAAGATGTGAACTATTGGTGTTAAATCACATGGTGATGTGAACTAAATTATTAACTCTAGTGCAAGTGGGAGACTGAAGGAAATATGCCCTAGAGGCAATAATAAAGTTGTTATTTTATATTTCCTTATTCATGATAAATGTTTATTATTCATGCTAGAATTGTATTAACCGGAAACTTGATACATGTGTGGATACATAGACAAAACACCGTGGCCCTAGTATGCCTCTACTTGACTAGCTCGTTAATCAAAGATGGTTAAGTTTCCTAGCCATAGACATGTGTTGTCAATTGATGAACGGGATCACATCATTAGGAGAATGATGTGATGGACAAGACCCATCCGTTAGCTTAGCATTATGATCGTTCAGTTTTATTGCTACTGCTTTCTTCATGTCGAATACATATTCCACCGACTATGAGATTATGCAACTCCTGGATACCAGAGGAATGCCTTGTGTGCTATCAAACATCACAACGTAAATGGGTGATTATAAATACTACATGTATCTCCAAAGGTGTTTGTTGGGTTTCCATAGATAGAGATTAGGATTTGTCACTACGAGTATCGGAGAGGTATCTCTAGGCCCTCTCGGTAATGCACATCATAAGAAGCCTTGCAAGCAAAGTAACTAATGAGTTAGTTGCAGGATGATGCATTACAGAACGAGTAAAGAGACTTTTCGGCAACGAGATTGAACTAGGTATGAAGATACCGACGATCGAATCTAGGGCAAGTAACATACCGATGACAAAGGGAATAACGTATGTTGTTATAACGGCTCGACCGATAAAGATCTTCGTAGAATATGTGGGAGCCAATATGAGCATCCAGGTTCCGCTATTTGTTATTGACTGAAGAGTTGTCTCGTTCATGTCTTTGTAGTTCTCGAACCCATAGGGTCCACACACTTAACGTTCGATAACGATTTGTATTATATGAGTTATGTGATTTGGTGACCAAATGTTGTTTGGAGTCTCAGATGAGATCATGGACATGACGAGGAGTCTCGAAATGGTCGAGAGGTGAAGATTTATATATAGGACGATGGTATTCGGACAGCGGAAGTGTTCCCGGGGTACCGGGTATGTATCGGGTCACCGGAAGGGGTTCCCAGCATCCCCCCAGCAACTACATGGGCCTAATGGGCCAAGAGTGGGGTAGACCAGCCCCTAAGGGGTTGGTGTGCCCCCTGTAGGCCGAAACAGAGGTGGGAAGGAAAGAGGAAAAGAGAGAAAGGAAGGGGAGGGATTCGGCCGCCCCCTTCCTTCTCTCCCCCTCCTCCTTCCTTCCCCCTTCTGGAATTATGGTAGGGGGGGCAAATAGGATTAGGGCTCCAAGTAGGAGTACTCCAACTTGGGAACCCCGTTGGCTGCCCCTCTCCCTCCCACCTATATATATGAAGGGGGCAGGCGCCTAGAACACACATCATTGATACATAGCCGTGTGCGGCGCCCCCTCCACAGTTTACGCCTCCAGTCATATTCACGTAGTGCTTAGGCAAAACCCTGCACGGATTACTTCACCATCACTGTCCCCACGCCGTCGTGCTAATGCAACTCTCCCTTGACACTTTGCTGGATCAAGAGTTTGAAGGACTTCATCGAGCTGAACGTGTGTAGAACTCGGAGGTGCCGTACGTTCGGTGCTTGATCGGTCAGAACGAGAAGAAGTTCGACTACATCATCCCTGTTAACAAACGCTTCCGCTTTCGGTCTATGAGGGCACGAGGACACACTCTCCCACTCTCATTGCTATGCATCTCTAGGATAGATCTTGGGTGAGCATAGGAATTTTTTTTGAAATTGTATGCTATGTTTCCCAACAAGTAGGCTCACTCCAGGGCCTCGACCGTGCTGTTAAACACCATTCCCCTGCCGCAACAAGTACTTTCAGAACGTGCGTAATAAATTTTGGATGCAGGTCAACTACATTTTCTGCAGGGCATCGGGGAAATGGCAGCGAGACTAGGCGTGCTAAGGCACGCCGAGCGTATGGCGCTGCCCCGAGTAAGGGCAAGGCCCCAGGTGGGCCCAAGGACATGAGGGGCCCATGAGGCAAGGGCGCCTCATGAGGATCCGGGATCTCCTGTGCCGCAACCACTTGACGCCGGGGGCCCGGAGACCCAAACGCTTGGGAGGAGTCCGAAGCATGCGAAGTGAGCCGGTCAGGCAGCCCGCGGCCGGCAAGAAGGCGCATCGCGCCATCCGCTGGCGGTCGCCAGGTCAGCGACCCTGCCCAGGGATGCCAACGCCTCAGACTCTCCAGCGCAGGATCCGAAGGCCAGTGGTGGTGTCCTCGCCAGGGAGGGAGGCAGCCGCCTTGCAGCCCTCCAGTCTCCGCCCGTGACACTCTCACGTAATAATGAGTGGGGCTGTACACGCCCCAGAATCTTTTGAGCGCTGTCCTTGAGACTCACGGTGGCTCCGGCCCTCGCCCAAGTGGAAGCCCCATACTCTGCACTGGCGGACGGCACGGTCAATCAGCGACTATGCCCATGCCTAGTGGAAGCCCCAGGCTCCGGGCCGGCGGGAAGACTAGAAGACTAGCGTAGGTGCCGGACGCGGCTGTTCATTGCTTTCTCTTGTAACCAAATTTGCTATTTTTTGGAATGAATTTGAATTTCTTGCGTGTTTATTTGGAAAAGGGGGGACTCTCTTTCTTCTTCTTGCGGTGCTTTCTCTCTTGATTTTTGTCTTTGCGAAAGGTGGCGGGCACCCGTGCTCCCTCCATTGCGCCCCACGAGCGGGGGCTGGGCATGGTGCGCACGCTTGGGTCAGCCCAGCGGCGCGAAAGATGCCCTAAGGGCCTAGGCCATAGCAGCCATGGACTTGCCCGCGCGCACACCTCTCCAAGACTTTGGTATCCTAACCCCCGCGCGGCGCTCACGAGTGAGCCTGCGGATACGTATGGCATGAGGTCCTAACCTTGGCCGGGTGCCGCGACCAGACGTAACAATAAATGACCCACCCCTACTCAGGGATTGTGGGTGCGCGAAAAGCAAAGGGAAGGCGACATAAGGAGTGCAACGTTACTTAATACATCATAGAGAAATTTCTCCCAAAAATGCTCTCTCATCCCCGCGGGGTCACATTCAAAGTCTTAACAGGGGAACAAGAGAAAACAGCCTAAGGAGACGCGTTTTCATCATCGTTTCTGCCGCCATCGCCGTCATCAGCCCCACCTTCCTCGATCGCGGGCGGACCCACATCGCCGACAGGGGCAAGCTCCACGATCAGGTCGTCCACATGATCCGCCACCTAGCCCGCCAGCACGCCTTAGATCGCTCTGGGTACGGGGGTGATCGCGGCCTCGAAGTCGAAGTCAGGATCAGAGAGGAGGAGGTGGCTGAAGATGTGCGAGAGCACGCGCGCAATAGCTCCTCTCCTCGACGAGTTGGCGCGCCCTCTCGGCCCCGCCCTCAAGGCGCTCCATGACCCTGGTGAAGATGCTGAGGTAACTGGCATTGTCAGCAACGAGAGGGCTTGTGACGTTCTCATCGCAAATGCCACTCAAGGCCAGGTTGGCCCTATGACCAAGTGCTTCGAACATCTGGGAGCGCTCACATTGCAGTACCCAGGCTCGTCTTTCCTCGTCCGAGGCTTTCTCAACGAGGGAGGAAACGCCTTCCACTTAGTTGTATTGGAAGCATAGCTCGACCTTGGCCATAGCCTGAGCGTTGGCCGCGGCTAGCTTCTCCTAGCGATCGTCGGCCTCGCCCTTCAGCTCGCTGCACTGCTTGCAGATGCGAGTCTCCTGAAGCTCTAGCTTCCAATGGTATTCCTTGTCGAGGGCCTTGCGGATCCCCGCAACTTTCTTGTCAGCCTCTCTATGGATTGTCGCCTCCCGAGAAGCAAGAGCGTCCTCAACAGTGGCCACCTGGCGCTCCATCACCTCCAGCCGCTCGCGCCCAAGGCTCTGCTCCAGTGCCTCCAGCGTCAACATGTCCTCAAGCGTGTGGGGACTTGCCTCGCTCGTCGGTGGCCCGCCTTCCGAGGCGGCAAGCGCGACCTTGCATGCTGAGACCTGTCGCTCGAGGGTGGCATTTCAAGCTCGAAGCTCCTTCTCGCGCCTCTCAGCCGCCTCGCGCCGGCAGTCCGCGGCTCGGGGTTCCTCCAGGGCGCGGGCGTAGGCCTCCCTCGCCGCGGCAAGGGACTCCTCCGCTTCCCCGCAAGCGTGATCGCGCTGAAGGCGACCAAAGTTGTCGGCGACCTCAAGCCGGCGCCACTCGCGCTCCAAGCGTGAGCTCTTCGCTTTGAAGCATGTGTCAACGTCACCGAGCTCCACCCCAAGGCGCCTGAGCGCGCTCACCGCCTCCTGGAGAAGGCCGTGCCGGACGATGCTGCGCCTGCGTGTGAGCTCCAACGCCTGGCTAGGGTCTTCATCCACGCCCTAGTCAGCGGAGGAGGCGCGCGAAGACTCGCCCACCCCCGGCAAGGGCCCGGGGGCTGAGGCTCCCTCACCTGGCCCACTGATCTGATGTGAGGCCCGACGCGGATTCACCCCCCGCTCGGAGATCGATTCGTAGCGCGAGTTGCTTGGCCGCTGACAAGGATCAGCGGGGGATCCCTTGGCACTGCCTCCCCAATCCGGATGCCTCCCTTGAGGATGGTTGCCGGGAATGCAGGCCCGGGCCCCACCAGCGTTGGCCTCGTCTCAGGTGCTGGTGCCTCCTTACGCGCAATCACGCGACTCCTGAGGCGCCAGGCCGCAACGGGACCGGTGGCCTCTGGAGGCGGCGCTCGGAGTGCGCTCGTTCCCCCGTCGGAAGGGATCCGGAGGGGCGAGAGTCAGGAACTGATACGGGGTTCGAGAATCAAGAAGAAGGCAAGGCACTTAGTCGGCCACGACGATCCACTTCCTCCTCTTCGGGGTCCTTGGGACAGGACTGCGATGGCTCCTGAGCTCCTTCCTCTTCCGGGCTACCCTAGGGTCCAGAGGGGATGCGTGGGGGGGGGGGGGCCGGCATGTAGCCCTCCATGGTGAGGACTGCAGCTGCATCCATAGGCGGGGCGCCTCCCCCGCCACCCATGGATGGCTCCTGACTGATGCCAGGGGAGCGCATGGTGGGGTGCGCTCCCCTGTAGCTGCTTGGGGAATGCGCACCTCAGGGCCTTCGTGCCCTGGGGTCACCAGGTGGGAGTTGTTACAAGGCCCTACATGGTCATCGGGGAGCATCCCCCACTCGTTGAAGCGTGACATCTTTTTGGTAAAGGCTCCCCCGTTTGGATGATTATAAAGAGGGAACCCGTCTAAGGGGAGCTCGGCTGGTTCCCTGCCAGTCAGGAGGCGGAGCATTCCGCGTAGTGTGTTGGATGGACGCGGAGGCTCTTGAAGCCTCATTCCATCTATTGGTCCAGTGAAAGCCCACATCAGACGGGAGTGGTGCTGGAGCGAAGCGATGCGCTGCCGGACAAACTCCCTCACCACCATCGCCATCGTCACCCTCGCCTTCCTCAAGTTGGCCAACCTGGTCATGACTCGAGCGAGCCGCGGGTCGACCAGCTCCGCATGCCCCCATCCGGAGCTCAGCCAGCAGGAGTGGATGGGATCAGGAGCAGGGGGCTGTACATGGTGGCATCCACATACACCCATCACCTCCAGAACCCTCCCCCCACGTTCGCGAAGAGCGAGGCATCGATGCTGGAGTCTGCAGTCGTCGGCACTGCCAAAAGCGACACGCGCCCCGAGTGCTGCTCGCCGTCGACCAACTGGAGGGAGAAGAAGTGGTGGAGCAGGGCCACAGACGGGGAAACTCCCACGAAGGCCTCGCACAGGAACGCGAAGGCGGAGAGAAGAACGACAAACCCAGTATCCAGATGCAGCGCGTGGATTTGATAGTGCGTGAGCACGACATTGAAGAAATCGAAGAACGGTGGTAACATGCCGACGAAAAGGGCGTGAAGATGAAGGGGGATCTCGGTGGCCTTCATGTCGGTTAGAAGCCGGGAGGCTGGCCAGATCTTCGTTGCCTTCCACGTGTTGGAATCAGCGGCAATCGCATGCCGGACCTTATCCAGCCCCTCGTGATTGATCACGGTGGACTGGCCCAATGCAAGCTCCAGCCCGCCATGGGCTCCACCGCAGCCGTGGCCTTGCCCTTCTTCTTGGGGGCCAGGGCGGCGAGGCGAATTTGAGCTTGCGGGAAATCCGGCAAAGAAGGTACAAGCTTGCAAGGAGGAGGAGGGGCAAAAGGCAAGCGCGTAGCAGGGCAATGACGGCTCTGTGTGCGTGCGCCAGCCATTTGTCAACCTGAACGGTTGCCCAGGCGACATGGGGAATTCGAGGCGTCCGCATCCCGTCAAGCGCCACACGCCAGCCTAGCCCACATGCGATAGGGTCCCGCGGCGCTTCACCCTTGCCCCTTGGCTTCGCCTCGAATCCAGCCTGAGCGCGCCTTGGGCCCGGGGGCTACTGTCGGTGTTCTGGGAACCAGGGTACCCAGACTTGCCTGCCTACGGCCCATGGTGTGGCTCCCTCGACGGCCTGATACGGCCCATCTGCAAGACCGCCAAGACAAGACCCTCGGGGCTAGGTCTCACAAGGCGGACGACTCCAAGACCTCCCGAGGGAGCTACCTCCCCAGGTGGCCTCCTGAGGGAGCGGCCTTCCTAGGTGGCCTCCTGGGGAGCGGATATTTCTATGTAGACCACGGGCTCGGTAGGACGAAGGTCATCACCGAGCCCACCGCTGCGTCACGACCAGAAGGTTTGTAGGCAAAGACCACTTTTCGTCAAGATTAGATTTACTGCTTTTCCCCTTTCAGATTGGCCGTTGTGGGATCCCTTCCCGCCTAAGTTTTGGGGGAAGAGGACCAAGGCTACTATAAAATAGGCTAGCCACCACCGTAGAGAGGGATGGAACCCTTTCCACCCTCACCAGAACAGCCCTCGCGAGGCTGTTCATCCGCTGTACTAGTTCATCCTCAGTCCCTCGTGAGGCCAATCCACCACAAAGCAGTAGTAGGATCTTACAGCGCAAGGTGGCCCAAACATGGGTAAACTACCATGTTCATCTTCTTCCTTGTTTACACGAATCCGGCTAGGCTAGGCTATGGGGCGACGGGCTCTAAGCTCAAGAGGTTGATCTTCGCACACGCCCCAGAGTTCGAACCTTCTCGGGTCTGCGGAGCCCTGAATCCGACAAGTTCGTTCGGTGATACACAGGAGAGTTGTGCCATACTGTCATGGAGACACGCCTTATTTATGCCATTGCTAGATAACCATCCATGGATGGACACAAGGGGGTACATAGCCTGCGCCTGCTTCTTGCCCTGTGTCGCCGACCTGGTGAACCTTGCATCTTCTCTTTCCTCTTGGCGTCATCCAATTTTTTTTGACCAGGAAACTGTGGAACAATAGTTCTACGGTAATTATATTAATAAAATATATACAAACAATCCAATTACACAGAGGCGTTCACCCAATCACCCAATACCAGTTTTATGAAACATGGAAACTAATTAAATGTTCTGTAAAACCTAGGTCCGAATCTTGGCCACTTTAGCTTGCTTTGCTTTGATCTGTGTTTCCCAGAGTCCATCTTGGAGGTAGAATTTCCATCCCTGGATGTGAGGGGCTGCTGCTCTGAAGATCTTGTCATTTATGATCGACCAAATACCCCAACATCCCATCAAAACAATATCAAGAGCAATATCTGGAAAAAGCTGTTCCATGGCTAGTTGGAAATCATCAAAGACTGATATGCCTCTAGGTTTGGAAGGGATGATGGTATCCCAACATTGGAGGGCAAATGGACAATTCCAGAAGAGGTGGAGTAGAGTTTCTTCCATGTTGTCAGAGCATAGAGCACAGTTGTAATCATTAAGATACATACTCTTTCTGTTGAGAAGATTTCTTGTGTTAATCCTGTCATGAAGGAGCAGCCAGATAAAGAGCATGTGTCTCAGTCTACAGTTTGTGAGACAAATCTACTTAAAGATCAGGTGAACCAGACTTGGTCCACTCATATGGTGATACATTTTAATGGAAGAGTAGCCTTTGTTAGCTCCTAGAATGTTCCATTCATCTGAGTTGCTGGAGGGAGTTCTGTGTTGTAGCTGCTGAAGTAACAGGTTATATTGATGGAAAGCTGGTTCAGACATTGGAGTGTGGAACAGCTCTGACAAGTCAGGTTCACTCATGGCTGTTTTCAAAGTTACAAGTTCATTCTTTGCAAATGAGTGTAGCTCAGCGAATTTGGTATCAAGTGGCTGGTCCCACCAGTTCTCAGTCCACAGAAATGGGGTTTCTCCTGAATGTGCCTTGCAAATTGCATATTGCTTATAGATTGGCAGTAACTTGAGAATTGTTTTCCACCAGAAAGAACCCACCATTCTCTCCCCAGTGAGTGAATTGGAGTAGTAAGATTCCCAAATAATATTGATCCATGGAGTATCAACTTTATTGAGGAATTTATGCAGTTGTTTCATTACGAGAGCATGGTTGTGAATCTCAATATCCAAAATTCCTAGTCATCCATTGGCTTTAGGTTGACATGCTGTGTCCCAAGCAATGAGTGATGCACCCGTCTCAATTGAACCATATTTCCTCCAAAAGCAGTTCTTCAGGTAAATGTTCAGTTGCTTGACCACTGATTTTGGTAACCTCAGAGAGCACATGAAGAAAATTGGTAGGCTGGAGAATACATATTTAATGAGAGTCAATTTGTCTCCATTGGAAAGCAGAGTTGCACAACCAAGTAGTCTATTTTCAACTCTCTTCAGTAGAGGTAAATAATCTTCCACTCTAGGTATGTGCAGATTGAGAGGCAAACCCAAATTTTGGTATGGGGAAGTGAACCAATCTGGCAACCAAAAATAGAGGACAAAGACTGCATTTGCTCCTCAGGGGTGTTGATGGGAAGCATGATAGACTTGCTGTAGTTGACTTTCAGACCAGTGAAGGCAACAAAATGCAGGAGCAGATTCTTAATATGCATCAATTGGGAGGCATTAGCCTTGACAATGAGAATGGTATGATCAACATATTGTATGATAGGAAAATCAGGCTTGAGTGATGTACCAGAGGAGCTTGAATCATAGAATTGTGCATTGCTTCATTCATCATAGATTGTAGAATATCAGCAGCAAGAACAAATATGAGAGGGGATAGAGGATCACCCTGCCTTACACCACATTTGCATAGGAACTGTTTGCCAGGCACCCCATTGAGCAGAACAGAAGAATAACCTGCACCATAGATCATTTTAATCCAAGTAATCCACTTTGATCCAAAACCTTTGGCTTGTAAGATCTCAATAACAGTTTGGCTGAGCATATCAAAGGCCTTTTCAAAATCCAATTTTCAGAAGGATGATATCCTGGTTGGACTGGTGACATTGATGAATGTATTCATATGACCAAGCTAAACAATCTTGAATGCACCTGTTGGATAAAAACCATATTGGTTGGGATGAATAAAGCTTGCGTATCTTGCTTTGCAATCTGTTGGCCAGCAAGTTGGTTAAGATCTTCAGAGTCCAATTCAAAAGAGATATTGGTCTAAAGTCATTAGTTAGTGCAATATCATCTCTCTTGGGTATCAGAGTAATGAATGTATAGTTGATACTTTGCAAATTTACTGTATCCAAGTGAAAGTCATCAATAAGTCTGTAGAAATCTGCAGCCACAATGTCCCAACAAGATTTGAGAAAAGCTGCATTAAAACCATCAGGTCCAGGTGCTTTATCAGCAGACATCTTCTTAATGACATCATCAATCTATTGTTTAGTAAAAGGAAGTTCCAGATCAGATAAATCATCATGTTGTACTAGTAGAGTCTGAAGCATGAGTGGGTTTTCAGTTTTTGTAGCAGTACCCAATCTCTTTTTGAAAGCTCTAAAGAGGACAATAGCTTTAGCTTGACGCTCAGTATGTTCATGGTCATCTTCATCTCTTATCATAGCAATATGATTGAATCCGCGTTTAATTGTGGCTTTGGCTTGAAAATATTTGGTATTTGCCTCCCCATCTTGATGTTCCTGATGGTTGCTCTTTGCTTCCAATAAATCCTCTGTTGTTCATTAATGAGGCTCAAATGATCAATGAGAATCTTCCTGCCATTGGATTCTTCAACAGATAAATCCCTATATTCCTCAATGACATCATAGAATAGGATCATGTAGCTGATGTTCTGAATAGTTTCTTTGTGGTTTGAAATAGACCTGGCCCAGTTCTTTAAGCCCTTCCTAAGCCCTTTGAATTTAGTAGCAATGCACTTAGCACTATTAGCTTCTTGAATAACTTGCTCCCAGATATTCCTAACTATATCCTTGAATTGTGGGTGCTTAAGCCAGAAATTTTCAAATTTGACGATCTATGATTTAGGTATGCAGGTGCCAACTTGGATAACAATAGGGATGTGGTCTGAAGTAGATTTGGCAAGAGGAATGGCTTGTGTGGAAGGAAACATGAGAGTCCAAGCTTCAGAAGTGAAACACCAATCTAGTTTTTCCAATAGAGGGGCATCTTGCATATTGCTCCAGGTGAACTTTCTGCCTTTTAGAGGTATCTCAATAAGTGCTTGATTACGGATTGCTTCATTGAACAAGAGCATGCCATTCAGGTTGCCCCCCTCTCTATTTCTGTTTGAGGGTATCTTATGTAACTAAAATCTCCCAGAACAAGCCATTATCATCATCTCCCACATGAAAGTTTTGAACCAATCAAGAAAAACAATTCTTGCATCCTGTTGACAGGGCCCATAGATGTTTGTGAGTTTTCATGTAATCCCACAAAATTTGCAGGTAAACTTGATGGTCAAGGAGAAATCATTCTGATGTTCTAATAGCCCAGAGAACAGATTCTCATTCCAGGCAACCAACAACCCTCCAGATGCCCAATTGATGGAAGGAATTCAAATTTAGAGTTGTTCTTAGGACATAATTTCCTAATGTAAGTAGTGTCAAAAAGCACTCTCTTAGTTTCTTGGTGGCATATGATGGAGCAAGCAGATTCAGCAATTTTATTAGACAGAGCATCCCATTTCTTAGGGTCATTGATGCCCCTAATGTTCCAATTCAAGATATTCCAGTTTCTCTTCATGAGGTTACCAGAAAAACTTGAGGGAGGAGGCGGTGAGGCTGATACTTGGAGATATTATGACAGTACATACAAATCATATCCACCAAGACAATCAAGAAAACACAGCAAACATCATCCCACAGAAACATAACATACTGGTATCTGACATAACAAGTCTGACTCAGAGAAACCCTGGAGGGAAGTTTCCAGTCATACATCACATAATCCATAACTCTCATGGCACCAAAAGATCAGATACTAATATTGAGAATAGAACCAAGTAGCTACTGTGCACTCCTCCCACTAGTGACCCCCTCCTTAACCTTGCTGGCACCTTCCTTTGTCTTGGGTGCAACCTTGGGCTTCTTCATCTTGGTGGTAAGCTTATCTTCTGAAGTATCTTGAGCATTGACCTTGCAATAAGTAGTGTTCAGGTTCTAAATAATCTTAGCAGGTAAAGGAGGTGGGAAAGAGTGACAAGCTAAACAATCTTTGTCCATGCAAACAGAGTTCTTATAACCCTTATTGATCTTTTGGAGCCTACAACTCCTCCTTACCTATGTTTCCAGCAAGGGTCCCTTGTCCTTCCTCTTCCTATTGTGATGCACAGCAAAGGTGGAGGAGGAAGTGATCTCTTGTGATCCACATAAAGTATTAGGAGTGTTCTCCTGATCCTGAGAATTTGCAAAGGTATCAGTAAGATTTCAGCTGACAGGACATAAATCAGGCAAGGCAAAAGGTAAGCAGAGCTCCTCATTTTTGTTTTGAGTGATAAAGTCCCGAACTTTAGAAGTAATGAATTGCTTGGCCCAATCAAACTTCTCAGGAGATAGAAAAGTAACAGACAGGAAATTAACCCAGTCAACAAGTACCTGGATGATGTCTTTGCTATCCTCTTTAGGAGCAAAGTGTTTGGACAAAATTTGAGCTCCTTCTTTTCCAAGATACTCCTCCTCCTTACTGATGATAGGGGATGTTAATCCATTCCCTGTGTCATTTACGAAATCAGACTTGAACATAGGGATAGGAAAACCAGGAGGAGCAAAGACATTAGAGGATGAGGATTCACCTTCTCCTTCAACAATAACCATGGGGTTAACTGACTTAGCAAGCATCTCAGCCTCTGGGATTTTAGTCTGTGGCATGGCTAAAAGAGGGGCAGTCTGGATGATTGGTGCAATCCCATCCATGTTGATAATTGGGTCATCTTGCACTTGAAGAACCTTCTGAGTGTGCTCAATCTGAGCAGCTTCCACAGTGTCAGAATCAGCTAGGGGTTTGATCAGCTCATCAGTGTTGGCTTTCTCATAGGAATGCTAGAGTCTGTGAGGTAGAGAAAATTCAAATTGCATGGGATCCATCATATGAAGAGTCTGATCCATAGGAGTAACATTCAGTATAGCTGTGAGATTCAGATTTTCCTGAACTGATATAGCCAGCCTCTGCTCATCTAGATTGACAACATTAGGTGGTACCTGGGCCACAAAAGGCTCCTCAGGCCTAACAGGCTCCTTTGGCCCAAGTGGTCCAATATCTGCATTTAAATCGGGAAGCACGGGTGGTATTGGCGCCAAACGCCCAACAGCAGAATTTGCAGTTTCAGCACTTTGGTTTGGTGGATCGGCGGAGACAGTGACATTGCTGTTAGCCTCCTGAGGCTCATCCACACGGTGCACATGATCTTCCTCCATGGGTTCCATCAGCTCATTCAAATTCATAAATTTTCCTGCTTGTAATTCCTGGTCAATAAACTCTTGTTCTGCCGGCATGGCCCAGTGGCCCCAAACAAGTAAGCCTTCGTTGTTCTCCTCATCATCAATCTAAATACCCAACTGTAAATCCAAAAGTGGATTCTGAACTGGAGCTTGGACAACACCATGTTCATGAAATTGTAACGGCCCAAGAAAGTGGTTGTGCTGGTTTTGGTGGAAATGAGCTTGAGCTGAGATAGGATGTGGGTTGCCAAAAGGAGGGATCGGGTTTTCATCAGGTGCCTCTCTACCTAAAGGAGTGTCTTGCAGAATCACAACAGGTATAGATAGGGTTGCAGAATCATCCCCTTCTCCAAGCGCAATACTGGCAGGAATATCTCGAAGTTCTTCCACTTTGATTTTCACCATCAGGTTAGCTCTAGTACTCTTGATTCTGTCCCACATCACAAACTTGCCAAACTTGCAGACAACATTGTTAATCTCATGAATACTACGGAGATCCAGAGGGAAACCACATAGTAAAATCCACACTTCTCTGCTGAGATTCAGTTTGCGCCAGTTCAGGCCTTGATTATGCTTCTCAAAAATGAGATGCACATCCGTAAAAGGGTGTGGACTGCTGTTGACTAACTCATCCCGATCAAACATACTATTGAGTTTGACATAGGCTTGGACAAATGGGCATGGCGAGATCTCAGAAAACCCCAGGTGCTTAACATCAGTAAGAAACTCAGTGAGTACCTCTCGGATAGTAGCAAACTAGACAGCTAGGTTGGGCATCGGAACGATGGTTGCGATATCCCATTCTTCGTGCGCCGCCGGGACTGCTCCAGTCAAGATTTGAATGTGGGCCGACCTGCCTGCAACGTCGATGCGGTGATGACCAGCAGGGATGAAGGGGCTTAGGTCGAACATGAATGTGGCCATGGATTGAGAGGTTGAGGAAGAGGAAGGGTGGATTGCGAGGTGGAGAGAAGGGGATCAAGCACAGCCTTGGATAGTCGCTGCTCTCAATCTTTGGGTAATGGATGAAGCGGCAGGGTTGTAATGGCGGATACCCTCACCGGCGAATATCGAGGCGTCTCCTCTGTTTCCTTAGTTGGCAGAGGCAATGACTACCTCTCTGACTGGTTGATTAGTCTCATTCGCGGCAATAGTGCGGATTTGCCTTAGAATCACTTGATACCGCGACGCCAGGGCTGTGGGCTAAACGACCGGGTTATGGGTCGTGGTGGGCTGTAAGACTGGGCTTGGGTTGGGCTGCTTAGAGTAGAAACAGCCTCAGGCAATATGGCCCCATCGCTTACATGCCCTACACTTAATTCTGTTAGTGCAGCTGGGCCTAAGATGACCATGCAGGAGGCACCAGACGCAATAAAGCCCATTAATAGCAGTTTGAATGGGCGGATTGTCCGCCCTCGCATTATTGTCCTGGATTGACTCCGGGCGACGATCACGGTCCGAAGGAACGGATCTATGAAGATTCTGTGGTTGATCTTGTGACCGAATTGGGGTGGATGCATGTGGGTTGAAGGTGGGAGGTGATCCAAGAGCTTGAAGGTAAGATTTCCTAGGGTGGTTGCAAAAGACATGTGTCCATTCATCCTCTTTCTCTTGGAGGTATTGATCGAGTTCCCAGGAAGAATTAGGGCCTCCAGATCCTAGAGCAGAAAGTTAACATTGAGATGAGGCAGGGAGATGTTACCTCCTTTTATGATAAAGAAGCCCACTTCTTTGGATGATACTGAGAATCGGAAAGACCAGTTTTGAAGCAATTGAACCTTGAACAGAGATGCCCGGCCTCCAAAGCAGGATAGAAGGATAGTGGATACAGATTCCACCGTGAGCCTGATCCTGGATCGGGTGAACTCAGCAACCAGAATGAATTCTTCCATATCTTTACTTTCTTCATAGTTGATGTTCACCCTGCATTTCCTCCATACTTCCGCCGCGAAATCCTGTCCTATGTCAAAATTCAGATCTGCAAGAGCCATCAGATTGGCTATGGTGGCCGCCGTGTCCGGAGTGGAGTACGGCGCGGCGAGGAGCGTGGTCCGCCGCGGCCGGGTGGCCGCCGGCGGTCTAGGCGGAGGGGCTAGGCGGAGTGTGTGTCTGCTAGGTGTTGGATAATTTGTCTATGGTATTCTTAATCTCTCTCTTCGTCTCCCGCGACGAGTCCATGACCGGCGAGCGGGGACATGGTTCATCTCCAGCGGCGAGTCATTGACTAGCGACAGTTGCGTGGGGAGTTGCAACATGCCTACATTGGTATTCATATTTACATTATTAGTTCTTGTTGATAAAATGTGGTATTTCTAGAGGTATTATGGGATCTGCTGGGATATTATAGTTTGAAGATATTACCAGAAACTGCTATTAGCTGATGTTTTGGGTGCCGAATCTTTGCCTGATGCATGCAACATACGGGCATGAAATCAGAATTGTTTGGAAGAAACTATACTACTGATATTTCATGTTTTTCTATATTGTGTGGTTGCGAGCATTCTCTTATTAGTAGAATGTGATTCATGTAGAAAGAAAAACGCTTTGAAAACAATGAAAAACAATGTTCAGAGCAATGAAGGCGGGTGCCACCACCAACGTAATTAAAAGCCATCCAATTTTTTCATCATTACCCCAACGAAGAAACACCGTCATAACAACCCGTATAAAAAGAAAGACACACGTAACTCATGAATGAAGGACGGCACCGCAAAGCGCCGCCACCCTCTAGTATGTATGATATCTCCAAATATTTGGTATGTGGCTGCTCTCTCTGCTTTTTTTACCTCAAAGTGTCTCTCCCTCATGGGCTGCACCCGGCCATCTTTTCTCTTTTTTAACTTTCTCTGTCTCTTAGGAAACGCCCTTTCTCTCCAAAAAATCAAATCCGGATGTAACTTCCTTTTCTTGTTTCCTTCTTTCGAACTGAGCGGGAAAAAAAATCGCACCCTTTTTTTTCTCCGAATTTCCAAGAGAGCGAATCTGCACCTTCTCTTTCCTTTTAAATATTTGTTCTCAAAGTCTATCTCTCCCTCACGTTTTGCTTTTCTCTTTCCTTCTCTCTCCTTTACTTTCCTTCTTTTACTTGCACTTTTTATTTCCTGGCCGAACCAATATCTTTCCTTCTTCTCTCACCTCAGAATAGGATCAAGAGCTCACACTTTCCTTGTATACATTTTCTTCTTTCTTTTTTTTTCTCCCAATGGATTCTGCTCCTTTAAAAAAAAACATCAGACGTGCCAGACTAGGACACCCTGATCCGAACCTGCCAAATCTGTTTCTTTTCTATTACTTTCCAAGTCGTAGCACATAATTCACGCATTTCCTTGTATCTCCTTTATTTTTCGAAAAGACTAACTGCCACACGTGTGACACTTCTCCAACCCGGCCACACGCCTTTATTGCCGTCTATTGAAACCTGCACGAATCTTGGCGGATGACATAATTTTTTGTTGCCACGTCGGACAAGGGCGACGTGCGGTGTCTGCAGCAGTTCGCCCACACGCGTTTACCACTCCGGCGTCAATGATTGCGAGTCGGAGGCGTGCGGTGGAACCGCCATCGCGCCCACACGCGTGGCGCACGACTTCTGCCGCCGTTTCCCTCGACTGGCCATCTCCCCCCTCATTGCCTCTGCTCGTCTCATTCATTTCTCCCCAACCAACATTACAGAGGCAGTTCCGCTCGATTGAAGAAGACAAGAAGAGGAGGAGGTGGCGGAGCTGGAAGAGTCGACGACATTCGCGGCCGTTGCTGGTATTCGCTGGACCGGAGCGCCGTCGCCGGAGCAGCCGAAGTGAGGAGGTAAGATCGTGGAAGCTTCTGTACTCTCCCCCTTCCTCCTTGGTCTCACTTCTCTCGAGCCCCCTTCCCCCTCCCCCCGAGATTCAGGCGGATTTGCGGCCGCTCCGGCGTCCCCGTCGACGGGGGAGTCATGCGTGTGCTATTTTACGGCGGCGTTGGGCAGCCCCGTCGCCGTCGCGGTGGTACTCAAGACGGTGAGGCTCGCCTGGGGTGGCAATTAGATTGCTGCAATTACATGCGTGAGGGACTCCGTTTCCATTTGTTAGTTGCAATTTGTGTCAAAGGCTACGATCTTCAGTGTTTCAGGGCAATGTTGCTGTCGAATTGAGGGGTTTGATAGTTGTGTATGAACCCTAGATCTAGGTAGGTGAATTTCAATGTATATTATCATGGCAGTCATGGCAATTTGAACATAATTGTTTTTATTCACAACTATCCTCGTTGATGGCAACTAATTTTCTGAATGAACTATGTCAGTTGCCATGTCCTGTATAGGATAATGGCAGTTTCATGAGATCCGAATTCAGGGAGTGATAGTTGTGTTTCTGAATCAACTATCCTTCTAAGTGGCAACTAATTCTGAAATCAAGTATGACAGTTGCCATGTCATATGTAGAGTGACGGCAGTTTTGTATGTACCATGTACTCACTTAGTTGCCATACTGTTCTGTGATAGGACAACATATTTGACTGCAGTACATGGCAACTCATTGTTTTTCACCAGGGTAATGTGTGAGTTGCCACATTACATGTTGTGGACTGGCACACATCTTCTATTCATGATTTTCTCATGCACATTCTTCACTCTATATATATTCAGAGTAGAGCACAACAGAGTCAGTGGCGGAGGCAGGGGGTGCTGGCAAGGGCCTTCGCCTCCCCTATGTTCTCAATAGTACACATATATGTACTCCTAATCCTCCATTTGTCAGACAAAATTAGCTATGTTTAGGAGATGTGGTCCCCGCTAGCATTATACGACATGTCTTGGCCACATCCATATTCAGTTTTTCTGGCTCCGCATTGAGTAGAGTATATATTCACAGTTCTAAGAGCAGAGTATGTATCCATCTAATCTATTGTCTTCTCTTGTCATGTACTATTGGTAGCCAACAAACACATTAATTTTCATGGCGTTGGTTGTGTATATCCGAACAACTGAATCAATCAATCAGTGTCTTAGTTGCCACATCTATTTGTTTTGTTAACATGGCAACCTGAACTTAGTAGATGTGGCCTGTTCTTTTTATTAAGCCAATGTGTTAGTTGCCACACTGATTGTTAGACAATGGTAGTTTGGTGTTCCGATGTATTGCCCTCAGTTGCCACATTGTTTATTTTACCAATATGGCAACTTGAATCTCCTACATGGCAACTGCATTCTTAGGAAGCAAACACATATCCAGTTGCCATGTTTTCGCACCTGCTTTCCAATTGGTTATTTTTTGCCTTTCTGTGCATGTTCAGCACATGACAACTACAACCTTTTCACATGCTAAAACTTTGGGGTAAATGTGGCAGTTTTCATTTTTTGTTAATGATGATATCCGGTGATTCGTTACTTAGTGTATCCCTTTCTGCATTTGTCTGATGTGTTTCCATTTCACACTAATGTGTTTTTGCTCTTACCGTAGCAAATTTGGCTCGTGGCGACCATCAAGATGATGATGATGACTTCATGGAGCCACCGCCACAGAATCGTGGGGATGAGGTCACTCTTCCCCTATGTTTTAATATGATACTAAGTTTTCATTCTTCTGTTAGAACTATTTTTTTACTACATTGCAACATGGCAACAAAATGATTCTTTTGTGTTATGGAGAAGAAGAAGCATCTGCGCAATAGGGCTTCGCAAGAACGCCTGACTATACTGACATCGAGATTTACTGATGAGCAGAAGGCCACTGCTGGTGAGATGGGTATGCAGGCTCTGATGATGGTTCGGTGCATGAACCTAGTAAATCATGTATGTGACTGGCTCGGCGAGATATATGAGCCTGCATCTAGGGAATTCGCGATTCCGGGATGCGGAAGATTGCCATTGAATGAGGAATCCGTGTTCTGCACTTTGGGTGTCCCCTGTGGAGAAATCAAAGTCCCTTATGAAGTGAACAACAAGATTGAGGAAGCTTTGTTTACTCATTTGTTTCCTGGAATGGCTTCCATGCCTAATACGACTGTTCTAGCAACTTCGCTGGAGGGGATGACAACCCATGGCGAGGGTTTTAAGATGAAGCTGCTCATGTACTTGATCTCGGCTGTATTTGCGCCTACCACATCTCTTCGCCCAAGCAACAAGTGCTTTCCTTTCCTGGTGAAAGCACTCTCTTTATTCTTTTACATACAATCTTTTTGTTTTTGATATCATGCGGAAGTTAGTCACTACCAGTTTTAATGTTTTTATTGAATGACGATGTGGCATATTTTTTATCCTGAATTGTGTTTGTGCAGGCGAAGCTGAAAGATGTTAAAAACATGAATTGGTGTAAATTCATTGCTGACTTCCTGCATGATGCATTCTCAAATAAGATGTACCAAAATGGATGTCGCTTGCATCTAATGGTATCTTCCCCCCTACTCTTTATGCAAATGTTCTTATCACGGTTCATTCTTTCATAAATCAACATTTGCAGCTATTAATAAGTGGCAACCGAACTGTTTTTTCATTTTAGTATCTCTGTTTGGCCATAGTCTGAACAAACCATAGTTCTTGATAGAGCTTGTATGTGATTTTTTTATGGCAATCATAGTTGATTGTGCGTGGCAACCCTTTGTTATTTTTTGTTTGTGACTTCTTCATGCAAAATTGAAGTTTGTTTGATACATGGCAATTGTAGTTGGTGTTTTTTAAGGCAATTTCATTTTTCTAGTTATAGTACACATAGTGAACCACTTCCTATGTTCACTTCTATTTATATAATCTGGATGGCAATTATAGTGTTGAACTGGTGGCAACTAAGAATATAATAACATGGCAACTGCTAACATAACATGTTGGCAACTAACAATATATGTAGGTGAAAACTAAGAACATATGTAGATGGCAAATCTCTTTGTTTTACTTTTTGAAAAAAAAAACTTGTGACTCAAGGGGCATTGTACTACCAATGATGTTTAAACCATGGTCATTTTCCTTTTCCTTTTCCCCCACATTTCTCTATGTTTTCTTTTTCCTGGACAACATTGGATCATTGTCATATTCTGATTTACTTGTTCTCTTTATTGTGCAAACCAGCTCATGTACGTTGATAGTCTTGATTTGTCCACTGTCGACTTTACCGGGATTGGAGGCCCGCCGCCTGCACATAAGTTTGTCATCTCTGCGTGGACGTACGATGCTGTCAAGGCTGTACTTGCTGCAGACAGGGTTTCTGATACAAAATATGGGAAACTACAGGTTACTTGTGTCATCTTTTACACCGCCTAACCGCTTCCATCATGGCTAACAAGTCAGAAAGAACTTACCAACCATGGTTGACTGTACATGGCAACCATAATTATCTTGATACGGCAACTCTGCCGTTCCCCATTGAAACTCCTTTTTTTCCTTGCAATCCATAATTCTAGTCACTTCTTCTTATTTTTCATTTTTGACTTCTTTAGTTGTTTTTACTATTTTTTCCAGTTGATGGCCA
This sequence comes from Aegilops speltoides, assembly GCA_021437245.1. NCBI lineage: Eukaryota > Viridiplantae > Streptophyta > Magnoliopsida > Poales > Poaceae > Aegilops > Aegilops speltoides. Next base: position 204,609,968 of record CM038143.1, read on the forward strand.
AGCATGCTATAGACTACAATATGTTTGGTGGGCCACAAAACTTTGGCAAGTGGATGGATGTGCATTCAGCTCCATCTTGTCCGGCTAAGGTAGTCAAGTATGTTTATTTGTTTTCTGAAATTACTTTTTATATTGCATTTTGATTGCTTTTTTATGGTTGTTCTGCCTTATTTTTCCTAATCATGTGTCTCTAATATGTTTTGCAATTTGTTACTTTTTGTTTTCTGATCAGGCAAGGGCACCTCTTGAGCACCTAGTTGGGCAGTTTGCTTCTGGCATGACCAGCTGATAACCCACAAGTATAGGGGATCGCAACAGCTTTCGAGGGTAGAGTATTCAACCCAAATTTATTGATTCGACACTAGGGGAGCCAAAGAATATTCTTGAGTATTAGCAGTTGAGTTGTCAATTCAACCACACCTGGATAACTTAGTATCTGCAGCAAAGTGTTTAGTAGCAAAAGTGGTATGATAATAAAGGTAACGGTAGCAAAAGTAAAGATAAATGTTTTTGTGTTTTTGTAGTAGTTGTAACAGTAGCAACGGACAAGTGGATAAGCAAAGAACAATATATGAAAAGCTCGTAGACAATGGATCAGTTATGGATAATTATGCTGGATGCGATTCCTCATGCAATAGTTATAACATAGGGTGATATAGAACTAGCTCCAATTCATCAATGTAATGTAGGCATGTATTCCATAAATAGTCATACGTGCTTATGGAAAAGAACTTGTATGACATCTTTTGTCCTACCCTCCTGTTGAAGCGGGGTCCTTGCGGAAACTAAGGGATATTAAGGCCTCCTTTTAATAGAGAACCAGAACAAAGCATTAGCACATAGTGAATACATGAACTCCTCAAACTACGGTCATCACCGAGAAGTATCCCGATTATTCTCACTTCGGGGTTGTCGGATCATAACACATAATAGGTGACTATAGACTTGCAAGATAGGATCAAGAACACACATATATTCATGAAAACATAATAGGTTCAGATCTGAAATCATGGCACTCGGGCCCTACACTACAAGAAATTTGTTGATTCATGACGGATTTCGCATGACGTTTTCGAAATCTGTCATGAATGGCCCGGTACAGCCCCGCAAGCCCGCTAAAGCCCGCCAAACCCACCTAACCAATCACGTATAAAAACCAAACCCTAAGTGCCTCCTCCTCGGCCCCCTCCTCTCTCTGTCTCTCCTTTCGACGCAGCCCCCTCCCGATTCCCCATCTCCTCACACACATCGCCGCCACCCACCACCACATCGCCTCCTCGCACTGCTCGTCGCCAACCCATTCCCTCCTCTCACCTCGCTGCTCCGGCAGCTGCTAGATCCACCGCAACCCCCACCAATCCATCTCTCGCGCGACCCATCTCTCCCTCTCCCGCGAATCATCGCATCGCCACCAAGATCCACCGATTCCGGCGACGTCCGCCACCGTGCAGCACACTCACGAGCTCGTCTCCGACCCCTCTGCCCTCCGGCCCGGCTGGATCCGCCGCTCCCAGCCCCCTGCGCTCGCTCTCAACGCCAATGTCTAAGGTTTCAGCTACATGGCGCGTCTCATCATGGCGCGTTTTCAACAAAGACCACTGTGCAGCATCGCGCCTCGCGCTCTCCACCTCCCCCTAGCTCAGTGCACTTGCCTGCGTTGGGCTGGACGGCGGCGACCCCGAACCCCTCTTCCGCGTCTCCGGCGCAGCGGCGTGTCCCGTGGCAACCTCCTCTGTCACGGGAGACGGTGTCTGACCTGCATTGCGACCATTGCATTGCTTACAAAGGTCTCCGGTGAGCACTGCGACCTTTACCTCCCTCTTCTCATTTGATTCAGCTTGATTTTGTATCTTTCCTCTCCAGAATTGATGATTTAATATTTACAAACATTAGTCCCTCTGTTATAGAATTTATAGTCTAGTAGCAAGTTAGGCTCATAGTCAGTAAACTGTTTGTTGCTTTCCTGATTTGATTAAAATGACTGTTGCAATCAGGTAGTTGTAGTTTTATTTGACTGTACTTTTTTAGCTGTATTCTGTGGAAGTAAACTCCAGAGTGCAAAATTGTATTTGTTGTGCATTTGTATCTTTTCATAACCAAAAGATTGAACCTCTTCTAGCTCCTAATTTAAGGCAATGTATAAAACTATACGTGATGTACATTCTTGTATCTTTCCAGAACGAGAAGAGATGGAGAATCGAACCTCTTCTTACTGCCTAATAAAAGGGAGTGTATTACTAGTTCAATCACTTCCAGAATGCTTGTTGATATATCAGGAAAAGCGAGTTATCCACTTTATGAATTACTGGATGTTGCTTTACATTCTACAGTAGCCTCCTTTTTGTCTTTCTGTATTTTGGAATCAATGTTCCTTGTCTGACATATTTCTCTACTAATGTAAAGTGTATATATTAATGCAGTATTATTATGCTTGTTATGATATCTTAAGCAATGTTCCTGGCTCAGGTCTCCACTGATCAGTGATGAAGGTTGATGATTACAACTGAACGACTAAATCAGTCCACTGGTAGAATTAAATATAGTTGAAGAACTACGCTGTAGACAAAAGAACTTGGTGTGTCAATTCTTTAGGACCTCACACTACAGTACATAGTCAATCATAACTATTTTATAATAGTTTAGATATACTTTCCTGAAATGTTATGTGAACCATCGTTGGCTGTATAGCTCTTCTGTTCATGATTACTTCCAGCTTGGTTGTTATTTCTTGTGGTACTGGTAGAGATCAGATTGCCATAGCCCATTATATAAGTTCTATGTTTGATTGATTTCCTCTACCAATTGTGAATATAATAATCAAAATTTGTATTTGTTTAATGCAGATCTGTTATCAAAATCGAGAGTTAGTGGTTCAAGTTTATTAAATCATGTTAAGTGCGGTGTAACTTTGAAAGTGCCTCCACCTTGAACATTTCATTTATTCTTATTTTCTCTACCATTAATAGGTATTATTTATACTCTATTTCCTCAATTCTGAAATAATTGAATTTGATCAAGTTTATAAGTAAAAAAGAGGTCACTTGGCTGTTCTTGATACTACAGTATACCTATTATGTCTGTTCTCACACATAGATAGGTGTATTTGTTTACATAAGAAAAATGACACCAAGTTAGTTCATGATCATGGTTTAGGAAAAAAGGTGTGCACTATGGTAAAAAGTACAGTTTTGTTGCAAGTAGTTTTCCAGAAACAATAAACTAATCTTGTTCCCCTATCCCTTTATTATTTGTCAACACCCCTCTGATCTTTGAGATGATAATTTTTCAAAGGTACATACAGTTACACAACAAAGTGGAGCTCCTGAGCGCTTTGGCATTGGTAAGCTCCTATGCCCTTCAGGATGATTCTATTTGGCACTATGTTACTCATGATTAGTCGTCGATGTTGTGTTGCTGCAATGAAACAATATTGTTGATTAATGAAAGACCAGCAATCCTGGCATAACTCTTAAGTATATAGGCCTCATGAGTGAGGTTCAAACCACGTGAAATAAAAATGATGGTTCAGATGATAATAACTAGTACTATTTATGTTGTTGTAATCAGCTCGCCATTTTGTAATAGAAACATATTGTCTATTACAGGTTTACTTGGTGGTCAGAGCCAAAAAGGAAGTTCGAGCTGTAGGCATGAACTTGATGATTAAGAGGGACTGTACAATCTTGTATATTTGTTAATGTAATCTGGTGTAATTATTACTAAGGGCCTGTGATCTGATGTTGGATGTTTTATTGGCCACGTTACTCAGTGAAATAATTGAATAAAATTTTTTGAAATTCTTTAAATTATGGGCCTGTTCAATAGAATTAATTGTGTTGTGAAAGCTTGTTTGATTATGTGTATTGGTGGCGCTGTAACTGGTTGGATGGAAATCATGGCTGGACTAAAATAAATTGTCTAAACTACCACAACAAAAGAAGTGGATGCCACGTCACATCCACGCTGGTGCCATGTAATAGCCACGTCAAGCCCATTTTTGTACAACGTCTCCAAATCCATGACGGACTACTCTGTCATAGAGGACCGGGCCTGGGCGGGCCTAGGGACTGATCAGTGACGGCCTGGATCTGTCATGGTGGTACAGTTGTCAAATTATGACGTGATATACATGACGGATTATAAATCCGTCACGGACAACCCTCCTTGACGGTTTTGCACTGTTCCATGACAGTTGTATCCGTCATGGATTAACAAGATTCTTGTAGTGCTAGTAACAAGCATTAAGCATAGCAAAGTCATGGCAACATCAATCTGAGAACATAGTGGATACTAGGGATCAAACCCTAACAAAACTAACTTGATTACATGGTAAATCTCATCCAACCCATCACTGTCCAGCAAGCCTACGATGGAATTACTCATGCACGGCGGTGAGCATCATGAAAATGGTGATGGAGGATGGTTGATGATGACGACAACGACGAATCCCCCTCTTCGGAGCCCCGAACGGACTCCAGATCAGCCCTCCCGAGAGAGATTAGGGCTTGGCGGTGGCTCCGTGTCGTAAAACGCAATGAAACTTTTTCCTTGATTTTTTTCTCCCCGAGACAGAATATATGGAGTTGGAGTTGAGGCCGGAGGAGGTCCAGGGGGCCCACGAGATAGGGGGGCGCGCCCTAGGGGGGCGCCTCCTGTCTCGTGGACAGTCAGGCCCCGGCATTAATTCTTCGCGAAAAATTCTTATTAAATCCAAAAAGTGCCTCCGTGGATTTCCAGGACATTCCGAGAACTTTTCTTTTCTACACATAAAACAACATCATGGCAGTTCTACTGAAAACAGGCTTCAAATTCAGCATCAGCATCAACAAGGCCAGCCGGTTCAACTTCAGGAGGAAAGGTATGCTTACGGAGTGGGGGAATCAGACTGGTCACTTCATAGTGAAGCGTTGGAATTCTCCGGTTCTCTTCATCATAACCCGCCTGGTACTTGGTAAGATCCACTTCATTTGCTATCAGAGTCGCCATGGGGCGTGTCTCTTTGACACAGGCGAGAAAGTCTGCATCTTCAAAAGGAGTGCCATCTTCCTTCAGGCTTGAGTAGCCGATGGCAATGTCAGCCGGATCTACTTCTGGTAACCAAGCCTTGGCGAGCTTAAAGCGCCATCGCTCCGGCTTTGCAAATGACCGCCTCGATTCATTGAACACCGAGGAGAACGGACAACTTCTTCAAAACCTCTACCAGGAGGGTTGGCACTTCATTCGACAGAGCCACCGTGGCTAATGCATGTTGAGACCCGGTGTACAACTGTTCTACCAAAGTGTATACTGCCTTCAGTTTGATCAGCATGTTTTGGTTCAAATTTGAGCTTCTGGGGCCTGTATAAATATGATCAGGTGAGTTAATTCCAGTCTTATGATCAATTGAAAGGCTTAGGTATTTAAAACCCTTGCAGGGTGACTTAGCAAAGATTGCGGAGACCATTTGCGAGACGTGGCGCTTTAAACCGGCTAACTCACCGGTGACTTCTTCCAGAGCTGCCTCCGCTTTTTCAGCTCGATTAATCAGTGTTGTCTTTTCATCAACCCAGGCTTTGTTTTCAACCTCAAATTCTTTCTTCAATTTTTCTTGCTCAGAAACGCTGAATTTGAATTTGGTGTTGGCTTTTTTAATTTCTGACTCTTGGGTCTCAAGGCGGCTCTTCAGATTAGTCACCTCGGATTCGAGTTGGCTCGTGGTGACCTATACAAGTAGAAAATAAGAGCCAAGTCAATTATTTATGTAATGTTAAAGTCCCAAGCATTTTGCCAGCAATAACACTTGGCACTTGGGGGCTAATGTCCCAAAGAGTTTTCTTTTCCATGGCGGTTCATAAGATGGAGATTAATAAGAGTAAATCCCAAGCATTTTGCAAGCAATAATACTTGGCACTTGGGGGCTAATGCGTATTGCTGTTCAAGGATCCATAAGAATTTTTATATCAGAACCAGCTCAACCATATTGGTTAAGCCGCCCCTTGGGGGACTACATGGTAAGCAGGAAATTTTTATATATTTCTTTTCTTTATGTTGCTAAGTTTGTTTCAAAGTCAACAGCATAAGCGTCATAAGCAGTAGACTTGGGGGCTAGCATACTAAAGGTTAATGAACAAAAGAGAACGGGTTATACCTCGAATTTTTGATGCATCTGCTTCACCATGTCAATCTCGAGGTTCCGGCTGCTGTGCACTTGGCTCATGTAGCGAGAAAAGATGTCTCCAATGCTCATATGAGCATAGTTAGCAACATCCATCTTGACTCGGCACTGGTCCAGAAGTTCTTCCTTGGCAGGGCATTTGGCCAGCACAGTTGGCCTTCCCGGCTCAACATAGCTGGTTCTGGTGATCTCTACATCAGCATTAGAAGGATCATCTATCCGGACCGGGCAAGAAGCCTTGGGATTCTTTGATTCATCGATAGCTTGATCAGTGGGCAGGTCGGTAGCAGGGGGTGGTAAGTCTTGCGTTGGCTCACGAGTAGTTGAGTCCGGCACGGTTGTTTCAAGAACCAGCTCAGTCTCAACTCTATTTTCAGTTGGTTTATTCTTCCTAACCCTTTTGCTGGGCTTGGCTTGACCACTGCGCCAAAATAAAAGATTAATACAGATGCAAGGGATTAAAATAAATGCAAAATGAGCGGGTTATCATACCCTGGTGTAGTCTTGAAAGTTGGTAGATTGGACTGTAGTGACTCGTCGGAGGAAGGGGAAGTATCCTGATAATCCGAGTTAGAAGGATTGAGTGGTTGATGAAAGAGACCCGCCAAGGGGTAAAGTTTATTTAAAATAGAAGTGACCTCATTTCGGCGTTTCCTTGGAGTGTTTGGTAAGCCAGAGGAGAGCTCCGCGTACTTGCTGGTCCGGGTCTGCCTCCGGCTCTCATGAATTTGCCGCTTCAAAAGAAAATTGAGGATCATGATGAGCTAAAGGATGAGAAAATCTTACTTTTTGGGTCACTCTGCGGATTTTCCGTATCGGCAAAGGCTCGGAGTCGGAGGAAAGGATAGTTACCTCATCAGCCTTGTTACGGCTTGCTCCTTTGTCCTCCTGCTGATGATCAGTGTCAATAAGATGGTTAAAAAATAAGCCAAGGGAGTCAAGGGCTACCTCCGACTTAGAAGAGTCCGTTAGCCAAAGCAGGTCAGAAGCGGTAGCTTTCTTGCCATTCCTTTTGACAGCTTCTTTCCTAGCGGCTTTCTTTTCTTTTCTGGCTCTCTTGGCAGCTTTATGATCATATTTAAGTTTCCAAAATTTATCACCCGCCTGCAAAGATTAAGCATATTCATGAGTATGGGTGAAACATTAAGAAATTAAGATAATCATTTCATGTGGGCGGTTTACCTTTGGAGCCGGGTTATCTTTGCAGAAGGGGGCTAGGCCCACCTTGCCGTAGTCCGCCAGACTGTCATTAAGAAGAGACTTGGTCATATCGTCAATGACATGGGCAGCTAAGTCATCAGGGCTGTGACGCAGAGGATCATTCTTGGCGCCAGTGTATTCGCACATCAAGCCGGTGCGGCGGCTCAACAGAATAACTTGCCAGGCGAGCTAAACCCGGACCAGGTCAATGCCAGTCAACCCGTTCCCCAGCAGAGCCTTGATCTTGGCTAACATAGGAGCAAGTGATTTACGCTCCGTGGCTATAATCTTGTCAGGAAAAGGATGATTGGTTTCAAGACGAAGGGCACGAAAGCCGGGCAGAAGGTTCTCATCAGCCGGGGAGGTTTCCTTGCAGTAGAACCATGTCATATTCCAATCTTTGGTGTGGCTTGGCGGGTTAGCATAGGGAAAGATCACATCCCTGTGGCGCTGGATCGAGACTCCGCCAAGTTCCAAGCTCTCGCCGCTGGCGCATTCAGTCTGGCGTTTCAAATAAAACAGTTCTCTGAAAAGCAGTAAATTGGGTTCTTCACCAAGGTAAACTTCGCTGAACACTTGGAAGTTGCAGATATTAGACACGGAATTGGGTCTGATGTCTTGTGGGTGAAGGTCAAAGAAGTTCACATCTCTGAAGAATTTTGAGCCGGGAGGAGTAAATCCCCGGTTCATATGATCCATGAAAACAATGACCTCTCCGTCATTGGGCTGAGGAAATTCTTCATCCGGGTTAGGAGCACGATAAGGCATGACTTCTTTTTTCGGCAGATAGCCGGTCTTCACAAAGTCATCCAAAGTGCTGTCAGTGACAATGGATTTAACCAAGTTGCAAGAGGTAGGTGCCTTGGGTGCCATTCTGATTGAAAACCTAAGACAAAGTAAAAGTGCCGGTTAAAATTTAAGCCGGGCAGGACAAAAGTATTACTGTGCATATTCAAAATGGCGGCTTATGAAGGGGCCTAATGGTATAAGGATAATTATGTCCTGGTTAGTTAAGCCGCCATAGGCTCTATAAGCCGTCAGCACTATTTAAACCGACAGGGGTGGTTCAGATTGTTAATTGAGCAATACTTCCTTAAAGCCGGCGATCAGAGTCGCCATGACTAGATAAATCTAACAAAGTATGGATTTTGCCTAACTGTTGTACAAACAGGTTTCACAATTTGCAGCTGTTATTTTGGATCAAACAATGGTTTAGAAAAGAAAAATTACTAGACCTAAAAACAGGGCGCAGAGGTGTTCATGTGCTATAATGGGGTGTTCTTACATGGAAAGGAGATCTACTGATAACCAAAATGGATGCGGAACACGAACCACAGAAGATCTATGGGGGGTTTTTTGGATCAAAAGAAGCCATGGCAATAATAACACAAGAACTTGGATGAACTATGCCCGATACAGAGGAACACGCTAGCCCTAGTGTAGATCTATGGCGCGGAAAGGGGAAGTACTTACTGCGGAAGATCTGCGGAGGAGCAATGCTGCCGTTCTCTGGTCAACGTCAGGTCGATGCAGCGGCCAAGCTCGAGGGAGACGAGGTGCGCTGTGGCGACGGTGGCGGAGCTCCAGTAACAGATGGGGGCGAGAGGAAGAAGATGCGGAACGGGGAGAATGAGAAGAGACCTAGTCGGGTCTATTTATAAGGAAAAGACTGTTAAGTGGGCACGAAAAACGAGGAGGCCGAGAAACATAATTATCCAACTATAAGGACGCCTCGATTTTCGGATGGTCATTAAGACAAAGATCCGTTGAGATACATTGGACGAACCGTGTATTTATGGCAGCTGACGTCATGGCGGGTTGCCACAAATTCAAAGGATGACATCATGGCGGGTTACAAAAAGCTTCATAAGCAAGGAGGAGAAGATTTTTCATAAGTCTCGAAGATTGACATAAACCAGTTCAAATCAATCTGGGGCCTAATGTTGGGGATATAACTATTAGGTATGACCCGCCCAGTGTAGGGGAACGTAGTAATTTCAAAAAAATTCCTAGGCACATGCAAGATCATGGTGATGGCATAGCAACGAGAGGGGAGAGTGTTCGTCCACGCACTGTGAGATATGAAGCGAAGCGTTAGCACAACGCTGTTGATGTAGTCGACGCCTTCACGATCCGACCGATCCAAGCACCGAACGACGGGCCTCCGAAGTTTAGCACACGCTCAGCTCGATGACGATCTCCGTGTTCGATCCAGCAAAGCTCCGGAGATGAGTTCCGCCAAAGACGACGGCGTGGTGACGATGATGATGCTCATCGCGCAGGCTTCGCCTAAACTCCGCGACGATATGACCGAGGTGGAATATGGTGGAGGGGGCACCGACACGGCTAAGGAACGATCCGTAGATCAACTTGTGTGTCTATGGGGTGCCCCCGCCTCAGATATAAAGGAGCCTGGGGAGGAGGCGGCTGGCCAAAGGAGGGCGCGCCAAGGGGGAGTCCTACTCCCACCGGAGTAGGACTCCTTCTTTCCAAGTAGGAGTTGGAGAAGGGGAAAGAGGAGGAAGAGGGAAGGAAAGGGGGGTGCCGCCTTCCCTTGTCCTATTCGGACTAGGAGGGAAGGGCGCGGCCCCTCCAGCTCCTTCCCTCTTCTCCTCGTGGCCCATGTAGGCCCAATAACCCCCATGCTCCGGTGACCTCCCAGACTCCAAAGAAATGCCGATTTCACGGAACGATTCGATGTCCAAATATAGGCTTCCAATATATCGATCTTTATGTCTCGACTATTTCGAGACTCCTCGTCATGTCCGTGATCACATCCGGACTCCAACAAACTTCGTACATCAAAACTTATAAACTCATAATAAAACTGTCATTGTAACGTTAAGCGTTGCGGATTCTACGGGTTCGAGAACTATGTAGACATGACCTAGAACTATTCTCGTCAATAACCAATAGCGGGACCTGGATGCCCATATTTGTTCCTACATATTCTACGAAGATCTTTATCGGTCAAACCGCATAACAACATACGTTGTTCCCTTTGTCATCGGTATGTTACTTGCCCAAGTTTGGATCGTCGGTATCCAATACCTAGTTCAATCTCATTACCGGCAAGTCTCTTTACTCGTTCTATAATGCATCATCTCGTAACCAACTCATTGGTCACATTGCTTGCAAGGCTTATAATGATGTGTATTACCGAGAGGGCCCAGAGATACCTCTTCGACGATCGGAGTGACAAAACCTAATCTCGAAATACGCCAACTCAACATGTACCTTCAAGACACCGTAGTACTCCTTTATAATCACCCGCCACGTTGTGACGTTTGGTAGTACCCAAAGTGTTCCTCCGTAAACGGAGTTGCATAATTCTCATAGTTACAGGAACATGTATAAGTCATGAAGAAAGCAATAACAGTATACTAAACGATCAAGTGCTAGGCTAACGGAATGGGTCATGTCAACCACATCATTCTTCTAATGATGTGATCCCACTAATCAAATGACAACACATGTCTATGGTTAGGAAACATAACCATCTTTGATTAATGAGCTAGTCAAGTAGAGGCATACTAGTGACTATAGGTTTGTCTATGTATTCACACATGTATCATGTTTCCGGTTAATACAATTCTAGCATGAATAATAAACATTTATCATGATATGAGGAAATAAATAATAACTTTATTATTGCCTCTAGGGCATATTTCCTTCAGCCTCCCACTTGCACTAGAGTCAATAATCTAGATTACATAGTAATGATTCTAACACCCATGGAGTCTTGGTGTTGATCATGTTTTGCTCGTGAGAGAGGCTTAGTCAACGGTCTCGCAACATTCAGGTCCGTATGTATCTTGCAAATCTCTATGTCTCCCACTTGGACTTGGTCCCGAATGGAATTGAAGCGTCTTTTGATGTGCTTGGTCCTCTTGTGAAATCTTGATTCCTTTGCCCGAGCAATTGCACCAAGATTGTCACGAAGATATTCATTGGTCCCGATGCACTAGGTATGACACCTAGATCGAAATGAACTCCTTCATCCGCACTCCTTCATCTGCCGCTTCGTGAAGCAGCTATGTACTCCGCTTCACATGTAGATCCCGCCACGACGCTTTGTTTAGAACTGCACCAACTTACAGCTCCACCGCTTAATAAAAACACGATCCGGTTTGCGATTTAGAATCGTCCGGATCGAGCTTGCATCGACGTAACCATTTACGACTAGCTCTTTGTCACCTCCATATACGAGAAACATATCCTTAGTCCTTTTCGTATTTCAGATGTTCTTGATCGCTGTCCAAAGGATCCACTCTGGATTACTTTGGTACCTTCCGCCAAGCTTATTGCTAAGCATACGTCAGTCTAGTACAAAGATTGCATACATGATAGAGCCTATGGCTGAAGCATAGGAACATCTTTCATTTTCTCTCTATCTTCTGCTTTGTGGTCGGGCATTGAGTTTGACTCAACTTCACACCTTGTAGCACGTGCAAGGATCCTTTCTTTGCTCGATCCATTTTGAACTTTTTCAAAATTTTGTCAAGGTATGTGCTTTGTGAAAGTCCTATTAAGCGCCTTGATCTATCTCTATAGATCTTGATGCCCAATATGTAAGCAGCTTCACCGAGGTCTTTCATTGAAAAACTTTTATTCAAGTATCCTTTATGCTATCCAGAATTCTATATCATTTCCAATTAATAATATGTCATCTACATATAATATCGAAATGCTACAGAGCTCCCACTCACTTTTTTGTAAATACAAAGCTTCTCCAAAAGTCTCAGATAAAACCATATGCTTTGATCACACTATCAAAACGTTTATTCCAACTCCGAGATGCTTGCACCAGTCCATAAATGGAACGCTGGAGCTTGCACACTTTGTTAGCACCTTTTGGATCAACAAAACATTCTGGCTGCATCATATACAACTCTTCTTCCAGAAATCCATTCAAGAATGCAGTTTTGACATCCATTTGCCAAATTTCATAATCATGAAATGCAACAATAGCTAACATGATTCGGACAGACTTAAGCATCGCTACGGGTGAGAAAGTCTCATCGTAGTCAACTCCTTGAACTTGTCGAAAACCTTTTGCAACAAGTCGAGCTTTATAGACAGTTACATTACCATCAGCGTCAGTCTTCTTCTTAAAGATCCATTTATTCTCAATGGCTTGCCGATCATCGGCAAGTCAACCAAAGTCCATACTTTGTTTTCATACATGGATCCCATCTCAGATTTCATGGCCTCTAGCCATTTTGCGGAATCTGGGCTCATCATCGCTTCCTCATAGTTCGTAGGTTCATCATGGTCAAGTAACATGACTTCCGAATTGGATTACCATACCACTGTGCGGATCTTACTCGTAGACCCACGAGGTTCAAGAGAAACTTGATCTCAAGTTTCATGATCAATATCATTAGCTTCCTCATCGATTGGTGTAGTTGTCACAGAACCGGTTCTTGTGATGAACTACTTTCCAATAAGGGAGTAGATACTGCTTATCTCATCAAGTTCTACTTTCCTCTCACTCACTTCTTTCGAGAGAAACTCTTTTCTAGAAAGGATCCGATTTAGCAACGAAAATCTTGCCCTCGGATCTGTGATAGAAGGTGTACCCAATAGTCTCTTTTGGGTATCCTATGAAGACACATTCGATTTGGGTTCGAGCTTATCCGGTTGAAGTTTCTTCACATAAGCATCGCAGCCCCAAACTTTAAGAAACGACAACTTTGGTTTCTTGCCAAACCACAGTTCATAAGGCGTTGTCTTAACGGATTTTGATGGTGCCCTATTTAACGTGAATGCGTCCGTCTCTAAAGCATAACCCCAAAACGATAGCGGTAAATCAGTAAGAGACATCATAGATCGCACCATATCTAGTAAAGTACGACACGACGCTTGGACACACCATTTCGCTGTGGTGTTCCGGTGGCGTGAGTTGCTAAACTATTCCGCATTGTTTCAAGTGCGACCAAACTTGTAACTCAAATATTCTCCTCCACGATCGATCGTAGAAACTTTATTTTCTTGTTACGATGATTTTCCACTTCACTCTGAAATTCTTTGAACTTTTCAAATGTTTCAGACTTGTGTTTCATTAAGTAGATATACCCATATCCGCTCAAATCATCTGTGAAGGTGAGAAAATAATGATACCCGCCATGAGCCTCAACATTCATTGGACCACAAACATCAAGATGTATGATTTCCAACAAATCAGTTGCTCGCCCATAGTTCCGAGAACGGCGTTTTAGTCATCTTGCCCATGAGGCACGGTTCGCAAGTACCAAGTGATTCATAATCAAGTGATTCCAAAAGCCCATCAGTATGTAGTTTCTTCATGCGCTTTACACCGATATGACCTAAACGGCAGTGCCACAAATAAGTTGCACTATCGTTATCAGCTCTGCATCTTTTAGTTTCAACACTATGAACATGTGTATCACTACTATCAAGATTCAATAAGAATAGACCACTCTTCAAGGGTGCATGACCATAAAAGATATTATTCATATAAATAGAACAACCATTATTCTCTGATTTAAATGAATAACCGTCTCGCATCAAACAAGATCCAGATATAATGTTCATGCTCAACGCCGCACCAAATAACAATTATTTAGGTCTAAAACTAATCCCGATGGTAGATGTAGAGGTAGCGTGCCGACCGCGATCACATCGACTTTGGAACCATTTCCCACGCGCAAGATCGTCACCTCGCCCTTAGCCAATCTTCGCTAATTCAGTAGTCCCTGCTTCGAGTTGCAAATTAGCAATGTAACCAAGATTAAATACCCTGTGCTATCTGCGAGCATTAGTAAGGTACACATCAATAACATGTATATCACATATACCTTTGTTCACTTTGCCATCCTTCTTATCCACCAAATACTTGGGGCAGTTCCGCTTCTAGTGTCCAATTTGCTATAAGAGAAGCACTCAGTTTGTGCTTAGGTCTAGACTTGGGTTTCTTCTCTTGAGCAGCAACTTGCTTGCCGCTCTTTTGAAGTTCCCTTCTTCTTCCCTTTGCCCTTTTCTTGAAACTGGTGGTCTTGTTAACCATCAACACTTGATGCTCCTTCTTGATTTCTACCTCCACAGCTTTTAGCATTGCGTAAGAGCTCGAATAGTCTTGTTCATCCCTTGCATATTATAGTTCATCACGAAGCTCTTGTAGCTTGGTGGCGTGATTGCAGAATTCGTCAATGACACTATCATCGTGAAGATTAACTCCCGCTTGAATCAAGTGATTATTATACCCGCACATTTTGAGTACGTGTTCACCGACGTAACTATTCTCCTCCATCTTGCAGCTATAGAACTTATTGGAGACTTCATATCTCTCAATCCGGCATTTGCTTGAAATATTAACTTCAACTCCTCGAACATCTCATATGCTCCATGACGCTCAAAACGCCGTTGAAGACCCGGTTCTAAGCCGTAAAGCATGGCACATCGAACTATCGAGTAGTCATCGCTTTGCTCGCCAGACATTCTTAACGCCGCCGGCCAGCATCAAGAAGCAGTTCGCACCCAGCGGTGCTTCCAGACGTAACTTTTTCAGGCAGCAATGAGGATAATCTCAAAGTTACGGACCCAATCCGTAATTGCTACCATCATCTTTCAACTTTGCTTTCTCAAGGAACGCATTAAAATTCAACTAACAACAAAGACGAGCCATCTATCTACAAACAAACATAGACAAGCAAAATACTATCAGGTACTAAGTTCACGATAAATTTAAGTTCAATTAATCATATTACTTAAGAACTCCCACTTAGACAGACATCTCTCTAGTCATCTAAGTGATCACGTGATCCAAATCAACTAAACCATGTCCGATCACCACGTGAGATGGAGTAGTTTCAATGGTGAACATCACTATGTTGATCATATCTACTATATAATTCATGCTCGACCTTTCGGTCTCCGTGTTCCGAGGCCATATCTGTATATGCTAGGCTCGTCAAGTATGACCTGAGTATTCCGCATGTGCAACTGTTTTGCATCCGTTGTATTTGAACGTAGAGCCTATCACACCCGATCATCACGTGGTGTCTCAGCACGAAGAACTTTCACAACGGTGCATACTCAGGGAGAACACTTCTTGATTATTTAGTGAGAGATCATCTTAAAATGCTACCTTCAATCAAAGCAAGATAAGATGCATAAAGGATAAACATCACATGCAATCAATATAAGTGATATGATATGGCCATCATCATCTTGTGCTTGTGATCTCCATCTTCGAAGCACCGCCGTGATCACCATCGTCACCAGCGCGACACCTTGATCTCCATCGTGGCATCGTTGTCGTTACGCCATCTATTGCTTCTACGACTATCGCTACCGCTTAGTGATAAAGTAAAGCAATTATGTATGCTTGCATTTCATACAATAAAGCGACAACCATATGGCTCTCGCCATTGCCGATAACTTCGGTTACAAAACATGATCATCTCATACAACAAAATATAGCATCACGCCTTGACCATATCACATCACAACATGCCCTGCAAAAACAAGTTAGACGCCCTCTACTTTGTTGTTGCAAATTTTACGTGGCTGCTACGAGCTTTAGCAAGAACCGTTTTACCTACGCATCAAAAACCACAACGATAGTTCGCAAGTTGGTGCTGTTTTAACCTTCGCAAGGACCGGCGTAGCCACACTCGATTCAGCTAAAGTGAGAGAGACAGACACCCGCCAGCCACCTTTAAGCACGAAAGTGCTCGTAATGGTGAAACCAGTCTCGCAGAAGCGCACGCTGTAATGTCCGTCCGGCCGCTTCATCTCACAATACCGCCAACCAAAGTATGACATGCTTTGGTAAGCAAGATAACTTGTATCACCCACAACTCACTTGTGTTCTACTCATGCATATAACATCAACGATAAAACCTAGGCTCGGATGCCATCAGGGGAACGAGTAATTTCAAAAAATTCCTACGCACACGCAAGATCATGGTGATGGCATAGCAACGAGAGGGGAGAGTGTTCGCCCACTTACCCTCGTGAGACCGTAAGCGAAGCGCTAGCACAACGCGTTGATGTAGTCGACGCCTTCACGATCCGACCGATCCAAGCACCGAACGCACGGGCCTCCGAAGTTCAGACACGCTCAGCTCGATGACGATCTCCGTGATTCGATCCAAAGAAAGCTCGAGATGAGTTCCACAAGACGACGGCGTGGTGACGATGATGATGCTCTACCGGCGCAGGGCTTCGCCTAAACTCCGCGATGATATGACCAACGTGGAATATGGTGGATGGGGGCACCGCACACGGCTAAGGAACGATCCGTAGATCAACTTGTGTGTCTATGGGGTGCCCCCCGCCACCGTATATAAAGGAGCCAGGGGGAGGAGGTGGCCAGCCAAGGAGGGCGCTGTGACGCCCCCGATTCAATCGTACACTAATCATGCACGCAAATGTGTACGATCAAGATTAGGGACTCACGGGAAGATATCACAACACAACTCTAAAACATAAATAAGTCATACAAGCATCATAATACAAGCCAGGGGCCTCGAGGGCTCGAATACAAGTGCTCGATCATAGACGAAGTCAGCGGAAGCAACAATATCCGAGTACGACATAAGTTAAACAAGTTTGCCTTAAGAAGGCTAGCACAAACCGGGATACAGATCGAAGAGGCGCAGCCTCCCGCTGCAGGATCCTCCTAAACTACTCCCGGTCGCCGCCGCCACCGCACGTAGTAGTAGGCACCTTCAGTAGTAGTCGCCCTCGACGGTGGCGTCGCCTCGACTCCAAAGATCCGTTGCGATAACCGTAAAGAAAGGAAAGGGGGAAAAGGGGAGAAAGCAACCGTGAGTACTCATCCAAAGTACTCGCAAGCAAGGAGCTACACTACATATGCATGGGTATATGTGTAAAGGGCCATATCGGTGGACCGAATCGCAGAATGCCGTAATAAGAGGGGATAGCTAATCCGTCAAGACTACGCTCGCAGCCTCCGCCTTGCAAAGATGTAGAAGAGAGTAGATCAAGTCCTCCAAGTAGCATCGCCAAGTAGCATCTCCAAGAAGCATCTCCAAGTAGCATCTCCAAGAGTATCGCATAGCATAATCCTACCCGCGATCCTGTCCTCGCCGCTCTGTGGAAAAATGATCACCGGGTTGTTCGTGGAACTTGGAAGGGTGTGTTTTATTAAGTATCCGGTTCTAGTTGTCATAAGGTCAAGGTACAACTCAAGTCGCCCTGTTATCAAGATCACGGCTATTCAATAGATTAACTCACTGCAGGGTGCACCACATAACCCAACACGCTGATCCCATTTGGCCGGACACACTTTTCGGGTCATGCCCGCCTCGGAGGATCAACACGCCGCAGCCCCACCTAGGCACAACAGAGGTCAAGACGCCGGTTCTAAACCTAAGCACGCGAGGGTCTGGGCCCATCGCCTCGAAAGCACACTCAAGACATTGCGGGCGGCCGAAGCGTAACTAGCCCCTAATACAAGCGCAGCTTACGTTCCATCCGGCGCGCCGCTTCGATTGTCGACGCCAAGAAGGCTTCGGCCGATACCACGACGCCGGGATACCCATAACTACTCCCACGTAGATGGTTAGTGCGATAGACCAAATGGCCGACTCGGATCAAATACCAAGATCTCGTTAAGCGTGTTAAGTATCCGCGAACGCCGAACAGGCCAGCCCACTGCCTCCTAGGTGGTCTCAACCTGCCCTGCCGCTCCGCCATTAAAGTAACAAATGGGGCCGTGGGAACCTGTGCCCACCTCTACCGGGATGGAGCCACTGTCCTTTCAGCCCCTCATCGTAATCACTTATGGGTACTCAATGAGTCAACCCGACTTTAGTCACCATCTGTATAGTATGTATGTATGTATAGTATATACCGTGATCACCTCCCAAGTGATCACGGCCCGATAGTATAGCAAGGCGATCGACAAGAATGTAGGGCCAATGATGATAAACTAGCATCCTGTACTAAGCATTTAGGATTGCGGGTAAGGTATCAATGATCTGTAGCAACAATGACAAAGTTATGCAATGTAATAGGAGTAACCAACAAGAATATGCTACACTACTCTAATGCAAGCAGATAGAGAAGAATAGGCGATATCCGGTGATCAAGGGGGGGCTTGCCTGGTTGCTCCGCAAGAGAGAGGGTCGTCAACTCCGCAATGAATCGGGCAAAGAAGCAGCGTGCCGGTCTCGTAGTCTACCAGAGAGAAGAGGGGGAAGAAACAGTAAATACAATGCAAACATAAGCATAACAGGACAACAAGCAGAGCTAGACGTGTTCTAACGCGGTATGAGGTGATACCGGTGAAGGGGGGAAACATTCGGGAAAGTATCCCCGGTGTCCCGTGTTTTCGGACAGATCAACCGGAGGGGGAAAGTTGCAGGTTCACTATGCTAGGGACGCGTGGCGGATGAACGGGCTGCCATGATCTGGATTCGCCTCGTCGTTCTAAGCAACTTTCATGTAGAAAGTATTTTCATCTGAGCTACGGATTAAAAGATATGATTTTCTAAAGATTTAATCATTTTTAGAATTTATTTAATTTATTTAATTCTAACATTATCCAGAATAGTGCACGCCGATGTCAAGATGACGTCGCTGATCAACAGGAGTCGATCGGGTCAACTCGACGGTGGGTCCCGCATGTCATACTGCTTATTCTAATTAGGGTTTAACAAATCTAATTACTGTTTAACTAATTAACAGTAGTTAGTTAGGTTAAGTAAACCAGATTAATTAAGTTAATTAATCCACTAATTATTAATTAATTAATTATTTTATTAATTCTTTTTTATTTTATTTCCTTTTTAACGTTTCACAGGGGCCGGCCCCACTTGTCATTTGGCGGGGCCATAGCGGTAAACGGGTTACGCCACAGCGCTAGGACCCTTTGAGGGAGGCCGACGAGCGAGCAGGTGGCGGGCGACTGAGCGCCAAGACGGCGCGCGTGCGGCGGGCGAGGCGAGGCCATGAGAGGCCATGGTGAGGCGCCATGGCGCGTTCTTGGCGCACACCGTGCAGGGGCTAAGCCTGCACGCGGTGCGGGAAAGGGACGATGTGTGCAGAAGAAGGCGACGTCATGAGCGGCGCGCGGGTGGTGCCAAGCTGGGACAGAGAGGGGAGAGGAAGCCGGCGCAGGACGAGGAGCCCGGCGAGGTCCTGGCGAGGTCAGCAGAGAGGAGGGGGGCGTGAGCGACCATGGCGCGTCCAGCGCCGGCGCCTTGGCCGCCGACGTGGTGAGCGCTGGGGCGGGCTTGGTGAGGACGAGCGCCCGGTATCACAAATAGGGTCAGCATGGAGGGCAAGGCGAGAGCGCGACAGGCGGTGAGCAAACGAGGGAGAGGGAGGAGCTCACGGTGGGGAGTAGGGACTAGGGCAGCGGTGCTCGAGGGGGCGCGGGGACGACGGCGACGTGGAAGCAGGCCGTGGGAGGTGGAAGCAGGCGGCGGGAGAGCGGGCGGGCGGCGCTGGTCTGGCGGGCGACGGATGGCGACGAGGGCCTCCTCCCCCGATCCCGATCCAATCGGGGGAGAGGGGGAGAGATATTTTGCGGGGGGTGTGGGGGTGTGTCGGTGGGTGTGTGGGGGAGTGGGGGGAGGTTATGGGGCACGGGGTGGGCCGGTTGGGGCCGGTGGGTTGGCCCAGTGGGGTTGATGGCCTGCTGGGCCGAAGCCCGGGGGTTCCTCCTTTTTGTTTTTGTATTTTGTTTCTTTTATTTATCTTTCTTTTCTGTTATATTTAATTTAAAGCACTTAGGCACTTTGTAAAATTATGTTTTCTTCACTATAACTACCTAAGTGATATTAGGCACTACCCGAACATTTTTGCTACAACTTTCGAAAACTTTTATTGTTGACATTAATTTGAATTTGAATTTTGAAACGGTCTCGAAATAACTCGAGTTTATCAACAAGAATCGAGGTGACATGGCACCATTAGCAGAGGTTCACAGTAGCTTAATTATCCCAAGGCCACAGCGGCAGTGGGGGAGTCCTACTCCCACCGGAGTAGGACTCCTTCTTTCCAAGTAGGAGTAGGAGAAGGGGAAAGAGTTGGAAGAGGGAAGGAAGGGGGCGCCGTCCCCTTCCCTTGTCCTATTCGTACTAGGAGGGGGAGGGGCGCGCGGCCCTCTCCCGGCTCCTTCCTCTTCTCCCTCATGGCCCATGTAGGCCCAATAACCTCCCGGGGTTCCAGAACCTCCTAAGACTCAAAGAAATGCCGATTTCACTTTAACGATTCGATGTCCAAATATAGGCTTCCAATATATCGATCTTTATGTGTCGACCATTTCGAGACTCCTCGTCATGTCCGCGATCACATCTGGGACTCCGAACAAACTTCGGTACATCAAAACTTATAAACTCATAATAAAAGTGTCATCGTAACGTTAAGCGTGCGGACCCTACGGGTTTGAGAAGTATGTAGACATGACCTAGAACTATTCTCGGTCAATAACCAATAGCGGGACCTGGATGCCCATATTGGTTCCTACATATTCTACGAAGATCATTATCTGTCAAACCGCATAACAACATACGTTGTTCCCTTTGTCATCAAGATGTTACTTGCCCGAGATTTGATCGCCGGTATCCAATACCTAGTTCAATCTCGCTACCGCAAGTCTTTTACTCGCTCAGAATGCATCATCTCGTAACCAACTCATTGGTCACATTGCTTGCAAGGCTTATAATGATGTGTATTCTTGAGAGGGCCCAGAGATACCTCTCCGACGATCGGAGTGACAAAACCTAATCTCAAATACGCCAACTCAACATGTACCTTCGGAGACACCTGTAGTACTCCTTTATAATCACCCAGTTACGTTGAGACATTTGGAAGTACACAAAGTGTTCCTCCGGTAAACGGGAGTTGCATAATTCTCATAGTTACAGGAACATGTATAAGTCATTAAGAAAGCAATAACAGTATACTAAGCGATCAAGTGCTAGGCTAACGGAATGGGTCATGTCAATCACATCATTCTTCTTATGATGTGATCCCACTAATCAAATGACAACACATGTCTATGGTTAGGAAACATAACCATCTTTGATTAATGAGCTTGTCAAGTAGAGGCATACTAGTGACTATAGGTTTGTCTATGTATTCACACATGTATCATGTTTCCGGTTAATACAATTCTAGCTTGAGTAATAAGCATTTATCATGATATGAGGAAATAAATAATAACTTTATTATTGCCTCTAGGGCATATTTCCTTCACCGAGGAGGGGCCGGGTTATACCTATGAGTATTCTTGAAGCCCAAGGCCAAGGTTGAAGATGGCGGTTCAGTAAGGACCCAAATCCCAGAGGCAACTTAAGGCCCACAGTGATAAACCGCCATGTATGTGTAACTTGTGTTGTAAGACAAGAAATATTAAGAGACCGAGCCGACATCGCTTATAACCCGCCCAGATCAGAGAGCCACCCCTTTGGCCGGCCTCAGATATAAAGGACGATTCATGCAGCGTTCAGGGCAAGTGACATCAACTCGAGAGCTAGGTAAAGTGATTTGCTCCCTGGTTATCGAGACATAAGCAATCCAGCTCAAAACTGGACCGTAGGCTTTTACTTTCACCATAAGGGGCGGAACCAGTATAAACCTCGTGTCCTTTCTCCCGATTAACCCCTTCAAGCTTCCTAGTTCCGATGGCTCCACGACTAAGTCCTTTCACTAGGACATCTTCCGTGACAATTCCACGACACCGCCCGAATGTGCCGACAAATCCCGATAGGAGCTGCACATATCTCGTTCTCAGGGAACACCGGATAAGCTAAGTGTACGAGTACCAACATAACCCAAGTTGCCAAGGGACGGTCCCGCATGGTTCTCTACTTTGGACCAACACTCAGAGGAGCACTGGCCCCGGGGGGGGGGGGGGTGTCACGCCAAATATGCGATACTGTCCTAAAGAGACTCGAAGGTCCCTCCAAGGATAGAACCGCATATTGATATGCTTTTGCAAGGTGGATATCATTACATCAACATTACATAATAGAAAGGGATGCATACATAAGGCATACAATGCCACACGAATACAACATCATCTTACATAAGATCACCATCCCACTATGGATGAAACACAAACAAAAACTCAAACGACATCCACCTCGCTAGCCCAGGGCTGCCGACCGAACCTATCCCCGATCAAGAAGAAGTAGAAGAAGAACTCCAAAACAAGCAAACATCGCCTCACGCCATGATCATCGTGATAACCTATACCGCAATCTGTTGTTGTAGTAATCTGTAAGCCACGAGGACACAACAATCCCATTACCATGGGTATCAAGACTAGCAAAGCTTAATGGGTAAGGAAGGGGTAAAGTGGTGAGGATGCAGCAGGGACTAAGCATATATGGTGGCTAACATACGCAAAAGAGAGCGAGAAGAGGAGCAAAGGAATGGTCGTCAACTAGTAATGATCAAGAAGTGATCCTGAGCTCCTACTTAAGTCAATCATAACACAGAAACCGTGTTCACTTCCCTGACTCCGCCGAGAAGAGACCATCACGGCTACACACGCAGTTGATGTGTTTTAATTCGGATCTGGTGTCAAGTTATCTACAACCGGACATTAACAAATTCCCATCTCGCCACATAACCAGGCACGGGTCTCGAAAGTTTATACCTCGCAGGGTGTCCTAACTTAGCCCATGATAAGCTCTCGCGATCAACTAAGAATATACCTTCTCCTGTGAAGACCCGATCAGTCCCTTAATCCCGGTTTACTGTGACATTTCGACAATGGTAAAACAAGACCAGAAGCCGCCCGATGTGCCAACAACCCGATAGGAGTTACACGATATCGCTCTCGTGGCACATCGGATGAGCCAGACGTCGGGTTGGCATAGACCTGGTTGCCCTTGTGGGCGCCGGACATCGCTATTTGGACCAGCACTAAGGAGCACCGCCCCGGGGTAATAAAGATGACCCTCGGGCTCCGGAAACCCAAGGGAAAAAGTGCTAGGTGAGGCAAATGGTAAAACCAAGGTTCGTCCTTGCTGGAGGAGTTTTATTCAAAGCGAACTGTCAAGGGGGTCACATAAATCAGCCAACCGCGTAAGGAACACAAAAATCAGGGAACATAACACCGGTATGATGAAAACTAGGGCGGCAAGAGTGGAACAAAACACCAGGCATAAGGCCGAGCCTTCCACCCTTTATCAAGTATATAGATGCATTAATTAAATAAGAGATATTGTGATATCCCAACACAATCCGGTCCACCATGGAGAAATCTTCAACTTCACCTGCAACTAACAACGCTATAAGAGGGGCTGAGCAAAGCGGTAACATAGCCAAGCAACGGTTTGCTAGGAAGGGTGACAAGGTTAGAGGCTGACATGGCAAATTGGGAGGCTTGAAGAGCAAGCGATAGGTAGCACAACAAAGCAATGGAACGAAGCAACTAGCATAGCAATGATAGTAGTGAGATCCAGGGTAGCGGTCATCTTGCCTGAAATCCCGCAAGGAAGAAGAACGAGTCCATGAAGAAGACGAACGGATGAAGACGAACCAAGCGTATACAAACGAATCCTCACGATCGCAACGAAACAGGAACTATCGAGAAGAAGCACACAACATAGTAAACACACCACACAAGAACAAGGCATGATGCTCAACCAAGTATGATGCATGACAAAACTAAATGAGGCTACTCATGGCAAGAGATGATGCAAACAAGAGCAACACATCAAGGCAAGTTTAAATGAGGCCGGAAACAACATATAAAAATTCCGGTAAGTCCTCATATGCAAATTTCGAAAATGGTCCAGATCTGAATAACCATTAAGTTGAAGTTGTTAAACAGCAACTTAAGATGCACCAAGAGGATCTACATGAAATTCTAGTCAAGTTACATATAAAGTTCATTTAGTTCGGAGCTACGGCCTAGAAGATATGAGCAAAACAAGTTAAACATGGCATTGATGCAAAATGCGTGCAAACATCAAGCGAACACTCTCAAAACAAGGATGCAACATGGTAATATGAAACTACATGCAAAATCAAGCAAGTTTCATACAGAGCACACTCAAAACGGAGCAATGGTTCAACACATACACACAATACAAGTTTAAAGGACAAGCTGTCCAAAACAGCAACTAGGCATCTTGCAAGCATCAAAACAATAAGCTAAAGCATCTCAACGTGAAAACAAAAGGCATGGTCATGAAGTAAAGGTAAAGCATGAAAAAACATGAACAATGAGCTATCTCCATAAAACAATATAACATGCTCAAAAGGACATGGCAAGATTGCAAATTATAACAGTTTCAGGCTTAGCAGAAATAACATCAGGTTGCAATGTTTAGAGCTATCAAACAACATGTTACAAGAACCTAACATGGCAAAAAAAGGCATGTAATGCTAATACTAAAGGCAAATAACAAAACTCCCTTACTGAACTAATTCTAAAGATCAACAGAAAAGATGGTATCATCCATGCAAACATGGCAAATGATATGACAGATTCATACATGGCAGGAACAACAATAAGTACGCATGTTGGTGAGCTTGAACCACTCACCACAAAGCAATAAATGGCATGACAAAGCAACCAATAGTAATAAGACATGTTTGAGAATCTAAGCATGGCAAGAACAAGTTTATAGGGTGCATGGATCACTAGCAAAGCTCATGGCAAAACTGAACTTAATGTTAACAGGCTGACAGCAACATTATTTTGCAATTTTGAGAGCAAGATAATAACAAGTTTCAGCAGGCTATAAATGCAACCAAGGGAATGAATGGATAGAGCATGACATGTATAACAAAACATCCTTAGTGAACGTCTCCAGATTATGCATAGAATGACTTGTAGCAGCAGGTTAACATAGCATCACGATATAGCAGATTCAGCCTAGCAAAACAGCAACAACAAGTACCCTAGTTCACGAGCTCTATACACTCACTACAAGGCTCACAAAAATACATGGATTGCACCACTGTAAATATGACATGATTAAGTACAAAACACATGTAGAGATCATGCTCATAAGATGCACACATCAAATGCAACAAAAATGACAAATCATCAAGTTATAACAGTTTCAGCAGGTTAACATCACATAGCACTCTTGCAACAATGATTAGGGCATCAAGATGGACTCAAACAAGCATGGCACGATGGAATGAAATGTAGAGCATCTCTCAATGAACAATTTGACATATTACACGCACGAAACGGAGCTGTATGCATGGAGATATGGCAGGTCAAAAATAGCATCAGAATGTCAGGGATTTCGGGGACTTGGGAGAAAAACAACCTCGGGGAAAGTCAACGCGGGCGGTGGATCTGGGTCGGGCGAGGTGGATCCGGGTCGGGGCGGACTCCGGTGAGGTCGGCGCCGGCAAGGAGCGTGCATCCGGCGGCAGAGATGGCCGGGACGACGGCCGACGACGAGGGGCGGCCGGGGCGGCAGGGTCACCGCGCCGAGGCGCGCTGAACGGTGAGGTCACCGGCGGTGTTGCGACGGCGAGGAGATCCGGGAGGCGGCGGTACGTGTGCGTGGCTGGCGCTGGGTGGAGGAGCGACGGCGAGGAGTCCCGGCGGCGGGCGGCGGAGCCAGCGGTGCGGCGAGGGAGATCCGGAGGCGGCGCCGCCGAGGCGGGACGAGGCGCTGGTGAGGCTAGCGGTGGAGGGCGCGGCGGCGGACGGAAGGGCAAGGGCGGCGGCGGGCGATGGCCCCGCAGGTTCGCAGCTGGCCGCGCGGGCCAGCGGCGGAGGAGGGCGCGGGGAGGGTGACGTGGAGCGACGGGGTTGGACGCGAGGCGGCTGGAGCTGACGTGGCACGACGTGATTCGTCGGAGTAAGGTGGCGGCAATGGCTCGACATTGTCCGGCGCGAGAACGAAATGTCCGGTGGCGCGATGAGGAGGGAGACTAGGGTTTGTACCGCGAAAAATGGAGGGGGAGGACATACTTATGGGTAGAGGGAGCTAGGAGGCTCCAAATTGAGCACGGTTTGCAGCCACGCGATCGTGATCAAACGACCGAGATGATGGAGGGGTTTTAGGTGGGTTTTGGGCCACTTTGGAGGGGTGTTGGGCTGCAACACAAAGAGGGCTTTTATGGTTACCTGGTTAACCGTTGGAGTATCTAACGGACTCCAAATGGCACGAAACTTGACAGGCGGTCTACCGGTGATGTACCAAGGCCGCTTGGCAAGTCACGGTCCATTCCGAGAATGTTGAACACCCGCTCACAAAAAGAGACAAGAAGGGGACGCTGGATGACATAGGAGTGCCGGATTGCAAAACGGACAACGGGGAAAATGCTCGGATACATGAGACGAACACGTATGCACAAAGAGATGCACATGATGACATGATATGAAATGCAGATGATGACATGGAAAAATGCAACACGCAAGCACATGACATGGCAAGGATGGCGAATAACTGGCAGACACCTGCGCATCAAATCAGGGGCGTTATAGGGGGGGGGGTAAATAAACATGAACCTTGGGCTCCGAAAACCCAAGGGAAAAAGGCTTAGGTGGCAAATGTTAAAACCAAGCTTGGGCCTTGCTGGAGGAGTTTTATTCAAAGTGAACTGTCAAGGGGGTCCCATAAATCACCCAACCGCGTAAGGAATGCAAAATCAAGGAACATAACACCGGTATGACAGAAACTAGGACGACAAGAGTGGAACAAAACACAAGGCATAAGGCCGAGCCTTCCATCCTTTTCCAAGTATATAGATGCATTAATTAAAATAAGATATATTGTGATATCCCAACATAATCCTGTCCATCATGGAGCAATTTTCGACTTCACCTGCAACTAACAACGCTATACACTACAAAAAAAAAGACACATCCGTGACATTTTGGGCCGAACGAAATTTTTTTCTGTCATACATATGACACTTCTATGACGATAATTGTGACAAAACCCGGTATCATCATAGATGTGTGGGGCTCCTACTTCTATGACAAAAAATCATGACAGAAAATGGGCTTTTCTTCTGGGCGGGCCGGAGACGCACTGCATGACATTCTTTGGGCCGCCCATGACGGAAAAACCCGGTAGAAGCAAGGGAGGAAACTTTCGGGAGTTGCCGTTACGGTGGGAGAGTGATGCGCTGCTTTCTCGTCTGTGCACGCTGTATGCGTAGGCGCTGGTTTCTAATCAAGACGAAGCGAGGCGTTATTTCTAATCGAGCCTCGAGTGATTGCACTACAAAGCTACGCTGCATCGAACCCGAGCGATCGAACGATGTTCGTTAATCGAACCCGATGGAGCGATTCTTCGCCATCGCCGCTAATCAAGCCGATCGATGCCGCCTCGATGAACAAAGGAGCGCTATGGGGGGTTTGGATGAATAAAGGAGCGTGGCGTTGCCTCGGATGAACAGAACTCGTGGGTGGAGGGCTGGATGAATAGTAGATAGTGGAGGGGTGGCCGAGAGGGTGGTTGAACAGACCCCGTGGTGTGGAGGGCTGGATGAACAGAGACGGTGGAGGGGTGGCCGTGGAGGGGTGGTTGAACAAGAGTCGCTGGAGTAGCGCGGTGGAGGCCGGATGAACAGAGCCCGTGGAGGCCGGAGGAGGTCGACGGTAGCCTGTGGAGGCCGGAGGAGGTCGACGGTGGAGATGAGCAGATCCCGTGGAGTGCCGCTTATGGCACGCCACATCCCCCCCTGCTTTCACCATAGCGCCCAACACAAGTCCGCTTGGTCTGCTTTGGCGGTACTCCACACCCTCCCAATCAACATGACCCCTGCTTTGACCGTAGGAGGTCCGCTTCTCCGCTTTTGCGGTACACCACACCCTCCCGATCAACAGACCCCTGCTTCGACCGTAGGAGGTCCATTTCTCCGCTTCTTGGGACGCCAGCCCCTCCCGATCAACAGACCTGCTTTAACGTGGCCGGTCGAACACAAGGTTGTTTCTCCACAGCGGTACGCCAGCCTTGTTTCCATCGCCGCTGCGCCCAAGCCTCCCGGCGAACACGACCACGCATTCCGCTCCGACCCAGCCGGTTGGCTCTCGGCGAGCACGACGACGACGCTTGTTTCTCCGTTCCGACCCAGCCATGTACGTATGCGCGAGTAGGCATTCGAGAACCCGCCCGTATGTACGACGCGGGCTGTATTTTCTTTCTTGCACCTCGCCAACAGACGCATATGTACGCGCGCGCCTCTAGTACGACTAGTATGTACGTACACGTTCGCGACCAGAATGACAACGCTACATACGCTTTGACCAGGTGGGTCCCGACTGTCAGGCACTTCCTATCCTGCGAAGATGTAGCTGGTGGGTCCCAGCAGTCAAGGGGGCGAATTGTTTTGTTTTTTTGCCCGGACGCACTTCCTTGCGTGCGAAGATGTGGCTGGTGGGTCCCACCGCCGGGGCTTAATCATTTTTTTGCCCGGACGCACTTGCTTTGCGGCGAAGATGTAGCTGGTGGGTCCCAGCAATGGGGCGAATTGTTTTTTTCCTGACGCACTTCCTTGCGGCGAAGATGTAGCCGGTGGGTCCCAACAATGGGGGCGAATAATTTTTTATGAAATACAAGGCCCTGTCTGGTGGGTCCTCACAGAAGGTGGAGGAATTATTATTTTCCGCGTAATAAGGAGGCACTTCCTTGCGGCGTCGTGGACCCAAATTGTCGCCTCTCCACGCATATCCACATCCGATGGAAGTCATTCCTTGACCACGTTGACCACGCCGCGCCGAGAGCACCAAGGTGGTGGACGACGGCGAGGCCTAGGAAGGGGACGACTCGGAGCCGGGGAAGACGCAGCAGTGGATGCCCACGTGAAGAGGAGTACGAGGATTCACTGGTTCGGCTACGGTTTGAGGCTGCTGTCGCCGCAGAATAACAGGGGGTGTGGATGAGTAGAGGGATGGCCTGGACAGCGGTGGGAGTAGTAGGGGGCGGTGAGGCCTCCGCGACATCACACCCGGCCACGGGAGGCAGGAGCACGCGGCATGACCGGCGCTGGTTTGGGCGGCTGGAGCAAGAAGACCAGAGGTTGAAGAAGCACTACGGCCGTTGGATGAACATCGTACGGTAACAGGAGCTATAATCGTTCATATTGACTAAGTTGACAAAGCCCTCCATCCCCGTCAACTTGGTAGGCCCACAAGTCAGCCTCCCACTATGCTGGGTTCCAGCTGGTAGGGGGAGTATTCATTTTTTTGTGCGTAATAAGGAGGCACTTCCTTGCGTGCGAAGATAGCTGGTGGGTCCGACATGTCAGCTGGGGGCACGTTTTTTTTGTGAAATACAGAGGACCTTCCGGTGGGTCCCAGATGTCAGGTGGAAGAATAATTATCTTGCGCGTAATAACGAGGCACTTCCTTGCTGCGGCCGTGGACCCAGCTGTCAGCCTCTCCACGTACAGTCCACGTCCGATGGAAGCCGTTCCTTGACCATGTTGACCACGCCGCGCCGAGAGCACTAGGGCGGTGGACGACGGGGAGGCCTAGGAAGGGAATGACACAGAGTCAGGGAAGACTCGGCAGTTGTTTCCCACACAGAGGGGAGTACGACTGTACAAGGGTTTACTGGTTCGTCTCCCCTTGCCGGAGAATAACAACAATTATGGCCGTGTGGGTGAGTAGAGGGATGGCTAGGCCAGCGATTGGAGTATGATGGGGCGGTGAGTCCTGCGCGGCAGCACAGCCAGCCGCGGAGAGGAGGGAGCAGGCAGTCCCGCCGGCGCTTGTTTGAGCGGCTGGAGCAGGAAGAGCAGAGATTGAAGAAGCACGACGGCCGTTGGATGGACATCGTACGGTCAATGGAGCTAGAATCGTTCATATTGACTAAGTTGACAAAGCCCTCTGTCCCCGTCAACTTAGTAGGCCCACAAGTCAGCCTCCCACCATGGTGGATCCCAGCTAGCAGGGGGAGTATTCATTTTTCTGTGCGTAATAAGGAGGCACTTCCGGTGTGTCCGAGCTGACAGCGGGGGAACGTTTTTTCGCGAAATACGGTGGTCCGTCCGGTGGGTCACAACAGTCAGGGGGGAAACATTTTTTCGCGAAATACTGGTGGCCCGTCCGGTGGGTCCCTGCTGTCAGGTGGAGGAATAATTATTTTGCGCGTAATAAGGAGGCACTTCCTTGCGGCTGCCGTGGACCCATTGTCACCTCTCCACGACAAGATTCTTCCGATGGAAGTCGGTCATTGACAACATTGACCACGCCGCGCCGAGAGCACCAGGACGGTGGACGACGGCGAGGCCTAGGAAGGGGACGACGCGGAGCCGGGGAAGACGTGGCAGTGGATGCCCATGCGGAGAGGAGTACGACGGTTCACTGGTTCGGCTGCGGTGTGAGGCTGCCGTCGCCGCAGAATAACAGGGGGAGTGGGTGAGTGGAGGGATGGCCTGGCCAGCGGTGGGAGTAGTATGGGGACGGTGAGACCTCCACGGCAACACAGCCGGTCATGGCAGGCAGGAGCATGCGGCACGATCGGCGCTGCTCTGGGCGGCTGGGGCAAGAAGACCAGAGGTTGAAGAAGCACTACGGCCGTTGGATGGACATCATTGACCACGCCACGCTGAGAGCACAGGGCGGTGGACGACGGTAAGGCGTACGAAGGGAACGACAGGGAGCTGGCGAAGACACGACAGTGGCTGCCCACGCGGTGGAGAGTACGAGGGTTGACTGGTTCGGCTACCGTCGCCGGAAAATAACAGGAGGTGTTGGTGAGTAGAGGGATAGACAAGCAAGGGATGCGAGTATGATGGGGCCGTGAGGCCTGCCCGGCAGCACTGCCGGCTACGGGAGGTAGGAGCAGGCGGTTCCGACGGCGCTGGTTTGGGCGGCTGGGCAGGAAGATTAGAGACTGAAGAAGCACGATTCCCGTTAGATTGACATCTAGCGGTCTGACGCTGGTAGAGTCGATTGTTGACTAAGTTTCTTTTTTAAGAAACCTTGTGTACGCATGAACTTAGTAGGCCCACAAGCCAGCCTCCAAATCTGTGGCATACAACATAAAGCCCATTTGCTATTTTTTACAATTTGCAGCCCATTTGCTATTTTTTATAATTTGCAGCCCATTTGCTAATTCTTAAGTACTTTATTACAGCCCATTTTCTGCCTAGGACCATGGTCAAAAAGTTCAACCTTATTTTGCATATTTCGGTGGAGTCCAAACTGTTGTAATCCCGAAATGATAAACATTTTTCTAAGAACTTATTGATTTGCCAAAAAATTTGTTTTGTTTTTGTAAGCAAATAAGACGTGGGACAATTGAGTTGGTTTAAGGGAAAACCAGTGGTAAAAAAATCAGCGCTGGGTGGGAAAAAACAACAAAAATAAGGATGTAAATATGAAAAGGGAATTTTATGTGTTTTCAATATAATGATACGTGTATATGAACTAGTAAAACTGTAGGTAGAGATTAGAAAACGGATGTAGGACATGCGTTTCAAGAGGAAAATAGAACTGGGCTGTGTGTTTGATTCAGTAACAAAACTGCCTGTGGATGTTGTAAGACAAAATATAACTAATGCTGGCGGGCCAGAGGCCAGTAGATACCTGCTGGATCTTTCTGCCCCATTGTCGTCATGGGCTGGGCCTGTTAAAGACAAAACCAACCCTGGTCAGTCTACAGCCCAATTGAAACTTGCTCGACCTGAAAAAACAATATACGTGCTCAATAAACAAGAGAATTCTGCAAGCACAGACTGATAACTGGGACGCAACACGGATATTGTTTTTTTATTGTGATAATAAGTGCATGCACTTGTTTCGAAAAAACTGCAGAACTGGGAATTCGAACGGCGGGTGCTTATGCTACTCGTCAAATAAAAATCAGGTGCCTGAGAATTTGTTTCGAAACAAATGATTCAGCTTTATATCCACGTCGACCCTCAGCATGATGGTTGGAAGCAAATGCAAGTCCATACCAAAAGATCGTTAACAACAATACCAACTTGCGGACGACAAGGTAGTACAACTACCAATACCAAACTACTCCTGGCCCTAGTGTTCGCCCTGTAGAAAATCTTGCAGAGGACCAGCTCCCGCTCCTCTCTTGCTCCAGTCCCCGATGTGGTATCGTGCATCACCCAGTTGGTCCTCCGCTGGTCGGTTCTTGTTGGTGTGCAGCACTGTAACCTTTTTGTTGCACGCGTCGCCGCCGTTGACCATCACAGCAAGGTATTGCCGGTCTTGTGCCACATCGCGTGCGTGCCGTGACCGATCAGATCTTGCGACGCCCACGTGCTCCTTTGAACGCCTCGAATTTATACCGAAGAAATGCTTCCTTAGGCCACTCAGTGTGATACCTGTAGTATTGTGGAATACAGGTTTTAGTGTACCTAGTTGGCATTTTCATAACATCTTTGGCATGTTGCAGTCACTTGTTTCACATTTTATTAACTATCAAATTGTAATTGTTTCACAAGGTCTGCGTCTAAAAAGAAAATTAGAGCTATAAACAAAGGAATATGTTTGTGCAAGTAGACGGCCGATCAGTGTCTTATCTGGAAGTTTCTCAGGTCGGGTGTAGCATATGCCGTGCTCACTGTCGATGCTTGGTATGAACAAATCAATGAGAGACTGAAATCTCGCGCTGTCAACACTCACTTTGGCCTCAAGGTGCTCGAACAGCTCCTGATCCGTGGGATCGAACTTGATGCCAGCCAGCAGCACCGGCCAATCCTTCTTCGACTTGCATCGGTAATTCCAGTTATATGGTACTCAATGTATGACCAATCGACTATTTTAAGTGAGTGATGAAAGATTTCGATAGAGTAAAAACTCGCGCTACTTCGACAGTTGCACGAGAGTAATTGCCATGCCGTTTTGCAAGGGCGCTTGTAAAAACTCTAAACTCTATTCTCCTCTTATTTAATGGATGAGGCAAATCTTTTGCCTCCGTTTCTAAAAAAAAGATTTCGACAGATAAGTGGTACTCCAAATCAAGTCCGAATACTGAACACGCCGCGGGATTCTTGTGTCACCTCACGCGCAGCGTGTTGTCACGCCAATTCAATGTGTGGACATGATGAATAATTTGACCGACGATACTAGTAATCGCCATCGTACTACTTACTAGTCGATTTAGTGTCACAATATATACATAGGTTTAACTAACAAGTACGCTTGAAGCCTAACGATATATATGTATATATATGGCTTCGACAAAGATCTCCATCATCATTATCAAGACATCCCACGCAGTGAGTTTGGATGCACTTGATCCCGTGAAGGTATCCATCCTTCAAACCAGAGGAGTGCTTCAAACTAACAACAAGACATAATAACCAACAAAAGAGGGTCGTATACAGCAGTAATACATGGCTCGCCTAGATATTAGCACGAATCAAGTTGTGCATATTTGCTGTTGGCATGAACCACATCGCTGCATGTTGGGTTTGTAAAAGCCATCCATCGCATGGAATCTTGATGCCTTTCACACATCGAAGATTACCCGCAACAAGCTGTGTCGATTTAATCTCGGATATGGTGATTCATGAAACCCATGGTATGATGTGTAAACACAGGCCCCCTCGCAAATGGAAGTTGCATAGCACAGTAATCATCGCCGGTGATATGACCGATGATTGGTTGGATGATCGGATAATTGAGCCCGAGGAACAAGGAGTGGTTGCCGAGGCTGTAAACCCGCCTCCAGTTGAATACACCTGGCCCAACAGAGCTGGGATCTTTCTAACACGAAGCAGCCATAGCCATCAATGTCACTTAACGCCCACGCATTGTACCGCATGTGGTTTGATGTAATGGTTTGGTCAATTTGGTATGTGCGAATGAGCATCAAATGACCGCCACAACTGAACGAGCGATAAACCAGCACCCATCGGCTGATATGATTCCGTGTCCCGAATCATGAAGGCCAGCCAAGACGGCGTCTGCTGCAACAATTCAAATTGGAGACCAAAAGGACAAAAATAAACAATCATGTTCAGAGTATGTGTGGAATTAAGATTATTATAACAAAGGACACATATCATAGATAGAGAATCGCAATGCCGTGGTCATAATCATACCCCAAGTTAAAAAAAATAAGCCAATGGCTTTCATATTCTAGCAACATGTCATGGTTCAAACATCATGTAACAATGAGAGGAAAACAGCTATGACAAATACTACTCATATTCTACCATAGCACTTACTACTACTATTCTCATATCAACTCTAAGCAATAACATGCGTTGTTATAAAAATCTAGTAAACGAGAGTAACATATAGCAATCATGATGTTATGCTCATAATATGTATTCTAACAATCATTAGATGCCAATTGTTCTCATATCAACTCTAACAATAACATGTGTGCTCATAAAAATCTAGGAAATGAGAGGAACATATAACAATGATGTGGTTATAGACATGCTATGCATTCTAAATTTGTAACAAATGAACAAGCAGTCGTATTCATAAGGTAAAGATGAGATGAGATAGAACAATTACACAACGATAGATTCCACCAGTATAGGCAGCCAACTGCAAGGCCGATCACAGAATGATGCCATCGCACTATAGCATCGATAGAAATGTTGCCTCAACAGGATTGATGATGAGCCACAACCATGTATGGCGACCGGATTCCAGATAGACTAATCCCATGTTGAACAAGGCAATGAGATTGTAATCCATGTAGTCTTCTGATGGTGTGGGCACTCCGCAGATTACAACTTTCTGCAAACATAGGTCGAGCCAAAAGCTTGACACGTCTCGTGCATAGTAGACAGGAGTGTACGGCGGGCTGCGAGGCTCGATGTCGGCGGTATCCAACGATGGAAGGGTGATCTCTCGCTGGGTGTAGATATCCACGAGACACCACGGACTACCAGTGTGGTGGATGAGGACGATCCAGTTGGCCTTCATGCCCGCCCAGTAGTGGCCGCGCATGAAGGACAGGTGGATGGGTAGTGGTAGCATGTCGAGGGGCACCACGGCAACCTCCGTAGGATCGTCAAGTCGGTGTCTAGGGCACCTGCGAGGATCGGGCATCAGCAAGCATGGTGTCTTGAAAAGAGCCAGCCGGTTGCAGACGAGTAGACGGTACAAAGACACCAAGCATGTGGCAAGACGGACGGTGCTGAGTAGGTCCATACGACTACAGATCTACTCCAAGAGAACATCGGGGAGGGAATTCCAATCGCAGCTTTGCGTGTCAGTCGGTTTTGCCATTGGGGTTTTCGGTGCCTGCGAGCTAGGGGGAAGCGGATTCGGGCGGGCGAGCGAAGAAGCTTCTCCTTGTGTGGCCGAGCAGTGAGCGGGGGGATATGGTACGCGCGAGCTACCAAGGAAGATGGCGCGGGCGGGCGAGTAGTGAGCGGGGGTAAATGGTGTGCGGCCGATGATGGGGAAGAGAGGAGGAAGAAGAGTGGAAGACGGGGAAGAAAGTGCATTAAATCTCAATTCTACTAGTACTAATACCAGGATATATGCACCGTCCTCCGGAGTGTAAATAGTTACACCAATGACATGTGGGTCTACCACAAGTGGGCCCATATGTCAGTTCATGGAGGACACAGGTGCGTAGGCGTATTTGCGGAAGCATGCTCTACTGGCAAACATGATGGCAGTACTGGGTAAGGTTGATTTAGTAACACCAACACGCTGGTTCAGCTTATTAATTACGTGTCCCATCTGCTGCAGCGTGTATTGTCACTTCACTGCGAAGACTAGTTGAATAGTTCTCTCTGACCGAGATGGGGAATGATGGATCACGAGGATTACATTTCTACAGTATCCCTATGCCTCTACGCTCACTTCACTCATTTTGCTCCGTACCTAGTCACTTGTTGAAATCTGTAGAAAGACAAATACTCCGTATTTGGGAACAGAGGGAGGCTTTTACTCTGTACTGGAGTATTTGGGAACAGAGGGAGTACCACCATATGGAGGGAACAGAGGAAGTTTGAAATATGAACATGTCAATGGGAGGGAGTAAGCCCCATGCATGCATGCAACATGCAACACTCACACGTACTCCACATGGACGCACGCAACACTCACGCACCCATGCGGCACACAACACACGATGCAACACACATGCTCACGCTCAAGTGCTCAACCTACTCCCTACGTCCATGAAAGACTGTACATTTAGAGATTTACACATTGACCAGGGTATAATTAACGCCCAAAAGTAGAAGACTTATGTGTGCATGCGACCATTGAGATAAGAAGATTAAATGAAGGCCGTTGCATGCTGTAATTAAGGATAGACAAGTAGCCTATACCTACATCACAAGTTGGTGCATTAGTCAATCAATATCGATTTAGATTAAAGGCTAAATGCATTGGAAGTGTAGATGTACATCATGTACTACTACACTCTTTGTTTTATAGCCGATGTACACTCTTTGTTGGAAGGCCGAGGGAGGACACGTGCATGCACTCACATACACACCCAGGGCGGTTCGGGCGCAAGGGTTGGACTCGTGTGGTGCCTGCGTAAAGTTTTGTTTAACTGATTTCTTTGCTCCGCCAACTGACAGGTGGGACCCAAAAACTAGGTGACAATTTAACCAGTCAACAAAGTGCCACGTCAACTATGTGGCCGGTCAGTAGGGTGCAATACGGTGCTCTACGATGAGCTAGTGATCGTATAATCGACGCAAAACTATATATAGTGACCGTAAAGAGCGTATTGTTACATACCTTGACCGCCAGTGTATTTTTCTCATTTCAAATTAAGCCATATTAATCGGAAAGGACGCAGTATGGACTACTACTAGTAATAGTACTGCTTTGATGTGTCCCGTGAACTCGCCGAACGAGGAGAAGCTTGCTTACTACACATCTCCCTCGCCCACGTACGCGGTGGTTCGCAGGACGAGGAGAGGGTTTTGACTACAACGCCCTCTCCCTCTTCCTCTCCCTCGCCCTCGCCCTCGCCCTGTGGACGGCAAGCAATTCAATTGGTGTCGACACGACGATATTGTACTGTAGTATCATCATTGTTGGACCTTCTGAAGAGGCGAAGAGGCAAGTGCAAGGTTCACACGAGTACGAACTGTTGAACCTCCCGAAGAGGCAAAGAGCCAAGCGCAAGGTTTTATAGGAGTTTTCATCCTAGTAGGAGTGTACTACAACTACAGTGAACGATGCTACTGTATGATGCCGCCACGTCATGTATATCCAAAGCTGTGCCACCTTTTCTTCTCAAAGAGCGTGTTGGAGCCTGTGCAACAACCACACAAGTTGCACGTACACATAACACATTTACTAATAATAAATTCTAAAGGACAAATGCCAGTATGCCACACAAGTTCATCTCCAATTCATGTGATAAATTTGTGCACGACTAGTCTACATATATTCACAGCGCTACCGTTCACAATTACCGTACTCCACTTACACGTTATAGATGGGCTACATGCATGTCCTCCTCCAGGTTCTAGTCCCAGGTGTTCTTCATGGATGGCACGATCCATAGTGGTGGGCAACGGGAATCATTGTCGCAGCTTTCTAGTCTGGTTCCACACAATGGAGACTCATCCAAGCTGAAGCGGCATAAATCAGGGATAGCGTGTCCCAGCATGTCGTTCATCCGGCGGTGCGCAATGAAGACACAACCATGCTTCATGAATGGCAGGCCTTCCGTGTCGTGCACGGAAGGTGGCATCCACTTCACAATGGGGTAGCTGTCCCCGATGAAAAGCGAGTACTCTCCAAGAGTGTTCCTCGCCACCCACGTAGCATCATGGGGGTCGAACTTGGCGCCGTTCATCTGGTACACGCGGCATCCAAGATCTGGACACATGGTGACGTACATAGTTAAGGTCAATGCATAATAATGTTGTGCTCAAATATGGCGATCAGTAATACTATGCAGCAAATAGTACTACTCCGGTATAGAGGAAGTAAAATAACCGGCTTATTATATATAGCCACTCTTGGCTACATGGATGAGATAGTAAGACATGGAAAAACAAAAATGGTGGCAGCTAGTGGGTTCAAGTCTTCAAGGGCCCAGCTAGCTATACGCGTCCTCCGAGGTAAAAAGTACACCTACTAGTAGTAGTACTAAGTATACTACTAGTACAACAATGAAAGAGAAGGCGAGAGGGTTAAAAATGGAATACCTGGGTAGATGGTGACAGTCCGATCGTGGTAGATTGTGTGACCATGTTGCAGATCAGTGGTACCATGGGTAACGACTACTAAGATAATTGATCCCAATATGCCAAAGTTAGCTACAAGGTTCCAGGTTAGACCGAATCACGGATGCAAATGCACATCCAGGATCGGCGATCTTATTTTGATCGGGGGATGACTGGTCCCTGCAAAATAATGGAGTACCATTAGGGATGCAAATGATGGTTTGTGCATTCCGTTTGTAATCTCCTATACCGTAGGATGGCAACCAGATGAAACAAGTCCCCTGGCTTGTCACCGCGAAGATGAGACCTAGATGGCGCACGGCGTCTTCGAATGTGTAGGGGTACAAATCTGCCGCCGCCAACATGCGCCACCTCTGCATATCGTGATCTTGCATTGATGGCAATCCTTATGTCGAACACCGCGATGAGATAGTAATCGCCGAGCGCGCCGCTTTGTCGACGGGTTCGCAATTGCTATCTTCTTCAATCTCATGTAGGCATCATCATACGATTCAAGCCCAGCCAGTCCGAAGGCCGATCCCAATGGTGGAGAAGGGGTCACGGAACGGCCGCGACCTTTGTGGATGTTGTGCAAAATGATGGTTGTATTCGGCCGGAGGTATGCAAGCCAATCTTCGTTGGCACCAACCCAGACCTATATATAAGACGGTGGGCAGCGGAGAAATTACGGGATGGAAATGGAATAACTAAGTACTACATGATCAAACTCCATTACTGACCTGCTCATTGGACAAAATCCGACTACCTCTCAACGTCGGCAACTCTAGCAGAGTCAACGTTCAACCATTGCCAGGGAGCAGTGGACTGTTCGAAGGATTGTCCCATAGAAGAACCTTCTGCTCGAGGACGCATGGAAGACCAACAAGCATGGCCTTTTCCCAAACCTGTTTAAGAAGCTTCTTAAAAAAGTTGGTGCAAGAAGCACCGAGTCTTATGGCGGTGAGGACATCGGAGCGGCGTGCGATTTCTCCCAGAGGATCGTCGTCCAAGGTCTCCCAGCCCCGACGAGGAGGAGAACCGTTTGGCGAATCCATGGGAGCAGCGAGGAACTGCCTTCTCTTCGGGGGGAGGGGAACTGGCGAGGAGGAGATAAGAGCGTAGTAACCGCAGGGCCTCATCCCTTCCAACTATAGATCGTTCCTCAGCAAAGGGGTGAGGCTATTATTTACTACTAGTACTAGCATTAACGTTATGGGATTGCATTATACTGCAAATAATAGCACTAGTAAGAAATATTTGGCACTAGGTAGTAGTTTTTGGCGTGGATTAAGAGATTTTGGGTATGTTTTTGCCATATTTTGTACACGCCAACTAGTTTCAAAAAACGTCTTACATTATGTGACGGAGGAGTACGTACTCGTACTATAGCAGTACTAGTACTACTTTTCTCAACTACGAGTATTAGTGCGATGTACTCTACTTCTAGTCTAGTCTAGTCTAGTCTAGTATAGTGCACCAGTTTTGAACTCTTGAATCTCAGGGCCAAGGAGCTACAGTTGGAAGTGGAGGGTACTATTGTTCTCTAGAACCATCGCTGTACTATCAATGCAGGGGGAGTACACCTCCGTAGTGGCCTAGTGGGTACTCTCGGTGCTATATTCAGCCACTCCTCTCACGCACACACTAGCAGCCTGTTTATCAACGACGGTTACTGCGGTGTGCGGGGGCAGAACATTTGAGTTATTTGATACAGCGAGACTTGGCTTTTCGCTTCTATTTGTGGAGGTGTAATGGATCTCGTCGAACTTTGTTAGTAGTTCCTTCTTTATGAATGAGATGAAGCAAAGATTTTGCCTCCGTTTCAAAAAAAACATGTCAACAGGAATTTCTTTTATAGTAGAGCCGATAATGGAGTGAAGTCCATGCGTGCAATGCCACAAGCTACAGAGTACTAGTAGTACATCACTTTACATAGAGTATAGAGCCATATTGCATAGTTCCCAATGCCCCGCCAGGCTTTTCCGGCTCCTTCGGCTTAATTGGGAGGCGCTAGTTTAAATATGCTACTACTAGCTGATGAGGAAGCTGCCAGCGAGGTGCGGCTAGGGTGAGCACGCGAGCCACGGGATGCTGGGAAGGAAAACCTGCTCATGTGGCTAGGCTGTCCAGTGCACCCAGATTGAGGGGCCGCACGTCTGTTTGACTTCAAAACTCAAAGTACCCGTGTAAAATATTGGCTCGCAGCAAAGTGTAGTAGTACTATTTTTTTAAAAAGGCCGCCGTGCGTTCTGCCGGGATCGAACTCACAAAACAAGGTATACACTCTCGCGACCACTAGTAGTACTCGTTGGAGTACAACGCAACCTAGAATTGCCTTTTGTCGCTAGTAGTACGTACATTGTTCCTTACAAGAAACCCCTAATAATGCAAGAAATCACTAAAATTGCAAGAAACTACTACCACTTGCATACATGGCAGACTTAAGATAAGACTACCTTATCAACCATTGTACATGCTCTTACCAACCAAAATCCTCGAGTGACCTCCTACCACCGGCCCGTCCACCTAGTCATCCTCGGCCATGGGACGCAGCTACCGCCGCCGGCAGAAGGCGAGGTCAAAACCGTCGGCGGTGTGGAGCCCATGTTGCGGCAGCCCGGATGCCAGCTCCGTCCAGCGCTCGCGGCCGCTAGCTAGCCAAGATAGATCCGTCCAGCCGCTTGTCTGCAAGGTTTGCTAGCTAGATTGGCACGATAGCGCGGCGGCTTGCTCGCGCGCGCCACGCTCAGGCCAGCCATCTGGCTCGAGTGAAGGCCAGCGTGGTGGCTTGCTTGCTCGTGTGTCATGCTCGGGCCAGCCTGCGAACCCGTGCGGAGGCCAGTGCGGCGTCCGGCCCGTCCGGCAGAGCGGCGGCCAACTCGCTCATCACCGGCGCCACCTACTAACACGATCAAGACTGCTTGAAGTAATGTTCAGAAAAATAATGATTTGAGGGGAATAACAGGATAGAAGGTCGATGTGGGTCCTCATGTCAACAAATCAAACAAAATGTGTTTGTTTAAGCTGCCTCGTCAGCACGGACGTGTGGGCCAACCCAGTCATAAATGGGTTTAAACGAACCTAATCGGTAGGAGTACTAGGTACTACCTCTCTCTCAGTTTACACGGCGTGCGCCTACCCCTAGGTCTTCAATTTGACCAACCTAATACAAGTCATATATTACGAAAAATATACCAACATAAACTATGGAGTTTCTACTTTCAAAAGGTATAATTTTTGTGCTATATAGTTTATATTAGGGTGATAAAACTGACAACCTAGGTATATGCGCAAGACTTGTAAACTGAAACGGAGCTAGTAGTAGTTTTTGGCGTGGATTAAGAAATTTTGGGTATGTTTTTGCTATTTTTTGTACAATAGATTCTTCCTAGGGCTGGTTGAAAGTGGTAGTTTTTTGTTAAATACTCTACATATTGTAAGTAGGAGTGAAAGTTAAGCTTTGGACGCCAATAAGCAAGGCTAGTTACATAGTGCATATGTGTACATGATTGTAAGTAAATATCAACCATGAGTGACTAATATCTTGATGGAAAACTCGAAACTATGGAATACTAGAAAAAAAATACATGGTTGGAAATACTAGCAATGTTCATGTCCGTTGCAACGAATCATAATTAGAATAATAATTTGTCGGTGTACTAAAGTAGGGGGTACCTTAGTACCCCGAACTTGTGCACGGGCAGTCACAGCACCCCGCGGCAAGGCTTGCCGGGCGCCCGCCAAGTCCCTCCATCATTTCCTATTTACGGCCATTCAAGAACAAAGTGTCAACTGAGAAGACAAAGATCCCGACAAGAGAGGCTTGTCGGGGAGGACAAAAGCCCCGGCAAGAGGAGCTTGCCGGGAAGGCCAACCAAGGCGCTCCAGAGGAACTTGCTGCGACGCCCCGTGCGTCCCGGCAAGGCCCGGCGGCCCGCAAGCTTGCCGGCGCATCAAGAGAAGGGCCGCGGCAAGGCGCTTGCCGCGGCAAGGCTGCCACCCTGCACCCAAAATCCAGTGCATCCAGCAACGTGTCGCCCCAGGGCTGTCCCAAGAGCACGTGGCGAGGCGCTGCACAGCCATGCGGACCGAGGTGGCAAGCGGAGCTGACAAGGAGGCCATCGTGGCAACCGGTGGCACACCTAACGGTCGCTTTTTGCATTTGTTATGCACGGACGGCATTAAATGCCCTTGTCCCCGCCGCCGAGTTAAGTAGGGGACACTGTTGGACACTGTTGTACCAACCTGCGTTTTTACTCTTTTACCCCCTCTTCCTACGCTGCCACCTGTAGGTGCCCCCTTCAGACTATAAAAGGGAGGCCCATGCGCACGTAGAAGGGGTTCGGCGGTTCGGAACTTTTCCACACAAGGGTTCTGCCGTTCGTAGATCCAACACCACCACACGCTCGTGCCCTCGAGAAAGAACAAATAAAAACACAAGGCAGCAGTAGGAGTTTTATCTCTCCGGAGAGCTCTGAAGCTGGGTAAAAATCGCCCGTCTCCCCCGCGCGCTCGACCTCGATCTGCTCTGC
The DNA here is from genome assembly GCA_021437245.1 of Aegilops speltoides. Taxonomy (NCBI): domain Eukaryota; kingdom Viridiplantae; phylum Streptophyta; class Magnoliopsida; order Poales; family Poaceae; genus Aegilops; species Aegilops speltoides. The sequence continues at coordinate 204,652,877 of CM038143.1, forward strand.
TTGCGCCCTCCGCTCCCTTGCCGGACTAGAATGGGCCCCCTGCCCCATAGGTGCTCGTGGCCACGGAGAGAGAGTCCGCCCTGACACCTTTGGCGCACCAGGTAGGGGCGCGTCGAGGTCGTGAGCATGTGATCCGGTCTCCGCGCGCGCTACATCAACGCCTTCATCAACATGCCACCAAAGAAGAAGCCTTCGGAGGTGGCCGCTCCGTCTACATCGATTCTACCACCACCGTCGGAGCAAACGGGCGGTGGAGTGGACGCCAGGAGGAGCGGGAGCCGACGTGGGACCTATGTCGCCACCAGGTCCAAAAACAAGGCCCGCAAGCGCCGGGCGACCGCGGCAGACGCCACACCCTTCCCAGAGGTGCAAGGTCGACAACGCCTCGGTGCTCCTAGCACCGTGCTCGCTGGAGCAAGGCAAGCTGGTGGGTCGCGGACGCTCGAGACCAGCATGCACGCCAGATGCCGGGCGCGAGCGAGGTGCGGTCGCCGGACGGGTGTTGCTCTTCCAATCCAGTTGGGAGTCCGAAGACATCCGCTCCTCGCGCCGCCGCCGCCACCACCACCTAAGACATAGAGGAAGTGCTGGCCCGAGCCTACCGCTTTAGATTACCTCCGCGCCACACAAGATTGACGATCGAGGATGACCATTTACAGCCTCATCGGCCGCTTAACGGCGATAAGCCCCGCAACCGAAGCGCATCGAGGTTTCGCAAGGCGCCCAGAGCGAGCCGACGCTAATAAGACTGGGGTGCCACCTCCTGCACTCCCAGCCCCAAGGCCAAGATCGCCGACTCGCCGGGCCAACCCCGACGCCGACTCCACGCTGGTTGCCGGACCCGCGAACCCGCCGCGATCAATGCCACGCTTCTCCAAGAACAACGGCACGAGACGCCGTGACTCGTGACGAGCGCAGAAGAGAAGCGCAACGTCAATCTAACCAGTGCGCTAGGCCCACTGTCGATATGCATGCACCTGGGGAACCAGGCGACTTGCCATACGCGGCAGGTTGCCCTGCATTCACCCGTGAGCTGCGGCAAGTCCAGTGGCCCAAGACCAAGAACTTCAAGCCCGATGTGCCCGAGAAGTATGATGGTAGGATACATCCGTCGGAGTTCTCAAGATCTACACCATCGCGTGCAAAGCTGCCGGAGGACGCGACGAGAAGATCTCGCCAACTACTTCCGCCGGTGTCAAGCCCAACGCCGATCTTGGCTCATGCACTTGCCGGACGGCTCCATCTCTTCATGGGCGGACTTCAGGTCATCGGTTTGTCGGCACCTTCACAAAGCGACCACAAACCCCATGGCCAGGAGAGTGATCTGCATCTACTGGCCCGTATGAGGGAGAGCCTCGCAAGAATACATACAGAGATTCAGCCAGTGCAGCGCAACATCCTGACGTCCACCCCGCCCGCGGTTATCAAGGTTCCACCGTAACGCGCGAATCGCAGGTTGAGGGAGGAGATGGCAATGTGCAAGATCGAGATGTCGCCGAAGCTTTATGCTCTCGCCGACAAGTGTGCACGGGCCGAGGAGGGAGGAAAATCCCAGAGAGACTGCAGGGCGTAGGATCTCGACAAGGAGGAGGCCGCTCGGCGAGGAAGAACCGGAGGCGAACAAATGTAAAAGAAAGGCTAAGGATGTGCTAGCTGCCGAGCATTCCGCAACGGAGGCGACTCGACAGGCCAAAGCTAATGAATCTGGGCGAGGCTGTGGTAGCCGCCGACAAGCGTGATGGCTCCGCAAGCAAGATTGCAAGATCCACCGCACTAAGGGCCATGACCTCCAAACCTGCAAGAAAGTTGAGCAGATGGCGGAGCTGCTGTAAGGCTGAGTATGAGCGCCGCGACAAGGAGAGAGCCCAGGAGGCGGCGGAGGATCCGGAAGAAGTTCTCGCCCGGGAGGGCACTGCTGCAAGGCAAGCCGCTGCAAGGAGACAGCCTCTCGTGGCCGCGATAAGGACGAAGAGGAAGATGAGGACGATGAGATGGAGGAAGATGAGACTGATGACCAAGAGTTTCGAAGGCAACGAAGGTGTTAAAGCGCCGACGGTGGTGCTTCTTCGCACACCTCGCACCGCCAACTCAAGCAAAGGTGCGAAGTAAACGCAGAGAGCCGTCCGTCGAGTCACGCAAGCCTCCGGTGGTCTGAAGACGCCCATCATCTTCGATGTTGAGGACCACCCCGATCGCATCATCGCGGTCGGGTGCTTGCCGATGTTGGTTTCTAACAATCCGCAACCTCAAGGTCACGAAGATGTTGGTTGACGGCGGGCCGCCTGAATCTGATTTCCCCGCAGTTGCTCAAGAAGCCCAGATCCCCGACACCGAGCTCAAGAAACTGGTACCTTTCAAGGATAAACCGGGAAGGAGCAAGCCGAATGGGAAGATCACACCGCCAAGGACGCTTGGCAGCGAGCTGAATTTCGTGACGAGAAAGTCACATTCGATGTTGCTGATATCCCATTGCCCTACAATGGGATACTCGGCCGTCCAGCGCTCGCCAAGTTCATGGCAGCCTCTCATTACGCCTACAATGTGCTCAAGCGGCCTGGTCCGATAAGTGTCATTTCTGTCCAAGGTGACAAGAAGGACGCACTTATCTGCACCGACAAGATCTACCGGGAAGCAGCAGCCGCAGTTGAGCGCAAGCCACTTGCCGCTGAAGCTCCCCGGGGGAAGAAGAATGCCAAGGCCGACAAGAGCAGCTCTCATGCCCACTCCGGCAAGCGCACCTCTCCGGAGTGCTGCGCTGCCGTCGAGGACGCACCATCGAGCTCCACCGGCAAGTGCAAGCAGGCAAAGGCAGTTCTACCAAAGACTAAGCCCGCAAGAACAGCTCGTGCCTACTCCGCAAACGCACCTCTCCGGAGTGCTGCGCCGCCGAGGACGCGCCATCGAGCCCCACCGCCAAGAGAGCAAAGAGAGCGATCAGTTTCAAACTTTTGAGTCAGATCCTTGAAGGCCATACCTTGTATGGAAAAACTCAGGCGCAAAGGGGTCGAATCGTGGCTAAGTTGCGCCCTTGCTTTGTTTCGAGTCCGCTAACGATGAAAGCGCCGCTGCAACTAGCCCGACGAAGTTTTTTCTGCCGAGGCGACACCGCCAGCGGGTTGCCGATGTTCCGCACTCGGCAAGTGTGTTTGCACCGGCGGGTTCCTGAAAGCGTGAGGGTGAAAACGTACAAGGGAGGAAATCAAGGGAGGAGTGCGGCCCTGCCGAAGCGCAGAAGACGGAAAAGCTAAGTTGCCCAAGTTTGAGTACAGGACACTTTCAGTTTTAAATTTCTATGTTATATTCCTTGAACGTTCGTGCCTTGTATGAAAAACCTATGCGCGAGGGAACCAACTCGTGGTTAAGTTGCGCCCTTACTTTGTTTTGAGTCCGCTCAACAATGAAAGTGCGCTGCAACTAGCCCGACAAGGTTTCTTGCCGGAGACAAGACCGCCGGTGGCTGTCGATGTTCCGCGACTCAGCAAGTGTGTTAGCGCCGGCAAGTTTCCTAAAAGCGTAGGGTAAAGACATACAAGGGGTGTAATGGGGTAGAGGATGTAACGTAGCAGGCCTTGCCGTGGGACGTCCTTTGTATGGGAAACTTGTGCGCGGAGGAGCCGACTCGTGGCTAAGTTGCGCCCTTGATTCGTTTTCGAGTCCGCTCAACGATGAAAGCGCGCTGCAACTAGCCCGACGAGGTTTCTTGCCGGAGGCAACACCGCCATGGGCTGCTGATGTTCCGCGACTCAGCAAGCGCAGGTATGCACCGCAAGTCCCCCGAAGCGAGAGTATAAACATACAAAGGGCGAAACATAGCGTTGCATCGCCCAGCATGGAGTTACGTTGCAAAAAGTAACTTATTGCGGCGCTGTCTAAGTTATCCTCATAACTAAAATAACAGCAACAAGGAAAGGGCAGAAAGACGCACCGGCACCCGAGTCCCGGCGAGGCACGCATTGCCGGGGGCTGCAGGCACCAAGGTCCCTCCACGACAGGCCAGGGTCGCCGGGGGCTGCGGTGCCAGCGGCAAGAGCAAAAGAAAAGGGCGCAGGCTCCTGTGTCCCGACGAGCCAGAGTTGCCGGGGGCTGTGATATCAGATAAGTTTTTCATCCCTCATCATGCATCCTCTTATAGACTGGAGAATGCGAGGCCGCGTCCTTGAACGAAGCGTGTTTTGTATGGAAAAAACTGCGGCGCAGAGGAATCAACTCGCGTTCGGGCGCCTTGATTTGTTTCTCGAGTCCGCCAACGATACAAGTGCGCCGAACTAACCCGACAAGGTTTTTTGCCGAAACAAAGACCGCCTGGCTGGCTGCTGATGTTCCAAGACTCAGCAAGTGTGCTTGCGCCGCAAGTTCCTCATAGCGAGGGGTGGAAACATACAAGGCACGGAATCAAGTAAAGGATATAATCCGCAAGCATTCCCTCTTTTCATTAAAAACATCCCATTTCAAGACAAGTCCATAGAGGATGAAAACATGAAAGAGAGGATTACAAGTTTTAAATGCAGCTAAGGTCCAAGGCTTACAAATCGAAAAAGATAAGATGCCCGTAATCCTCTCCTGCTTTCTTCAGAGGTAGGTCAAGGAGGCCCCGGCAAGAGTAGTTTGCCGAAGGGCAAAAGGGCGCTTAGGTGAGCTACGCCGGTGCCGAAGACACCAAGAGAACATCTGGGACGGCCAGGCTTGGCGGAGACGGAGGCACCGGAAGCAGAGCTCAAGACGGGCGGCAGGACGTCAAGATTGCCGAGGGCACCACGCCTCAGATTCGACTTGACGGCCTTGCCGCCACCCCTCTTCCTTCTTCCGCAGCCTCCCTACGCCAGCCACCCAAGGAGACGGCCCCGGAGTTGAAGGTCGGGCGACCCGGATGATGGGGTCGCCGGTGGCGCGAAGGCGACGGCCGACGCCTAGTCGGACCCACCGCTGCTCGCCGTGCCGCTGCCGCCCTCCTCGCACACTCGCCGAGGGGAGTTCGCCATCGGAGGAGCTGTCCACGCAAAGATCTCGCCCGGTGCCGGAGTCTCGAAGACCTTGACGGCGAGAAGGTCGCCTCCATTAACTTAAAATGGAGGGTGAACCCCGCCGCAAGCTGTGGATGCGGCGAACTTCTTCCACCTCGATCGAAATACATCACACCGGGCTGGGGATACGACACTAACTCGCGTGCGTCGCTGATCCCACAGCCCCTCATGCGCAATTCCAACATCTCGGCGGGTCCGCCCATCGCGCCGCAAACGGAGCCGGAAGACGGAGGCGACGGCGAGGTGCCAGCGCAGCTTGACGAAGAACTCCTGTGGATCGCCCCGTGTGGACCGCCGAGGAGAGGAGCCGCCGGGCGAGGCGGGGTGGCGACGCCTCGCCGCTTTCTTCCCGGCGCCCGACCACGCCGACTCGCCACGACTCGCGCCTCCTCTTCCCTCGTGGCTGGCTCCGCCACCACCGGGCGCAGGATAGGAGAGGCGTGCTGCCTGGTGGCGACCCTTGCCGCCACCGATGAAGGACCAGGTTCCTTCTCCATGGCGGTGAGAGGAAAAGAAGCGAAGTTGAAGAAAGGGAAGAGGAGGAAGTGCGGGATTTTGCGCCCCTTCCGCCTTTTTAAGGAGCGAGGTGGGGGCTCGGCCGCCTGGCCGCCAATCGGAGCACGGGGAGCAGAGGAACGGGCCGACCCACCACCTCCGCCTGCGGACGGCTCGGTTTCCCACCTTCACGCCCACAACCCCACGCCGCATGGGAGCCGTGATGGCGGGAGGCGGCCGGGCAATAGATGAAGTGACCTCACCCTGCCTGTGACCGCAGGGGTGGACGCCTTTGAAGATCGCAAGACTACCCACGCCCCCACGACGCCGCAATCGGCGCGCCATTGTGGGAGGGCGCGTGGGACCGAGTCCGATTTTGTGTGGACCAGGGCCGCTGCGTTGCAGATCTTTTTGGGCCTCGCCCAACAACGCCGGCACCGTGTAGGCGGCCCAGCCCGAGGGCTCTGCCGGTGTACTAAAGTAGGGGTACCTTAGTACCCCGAACTTGTGCACGGGGAGTCGCAGCACCCTGCGGCAAGGCTTGCCGGGCGCCCGCCAAGTCCCTCCGTCATTTCCTATTTACGGCCATTCAAGAACAAAGTGTCAATCGAGAAGAACAAAGATCCCGACAAGAGAGGCTTGTCGGGACGATAAAAGCCCCAAGAAGAGGAGCTTGCCGAAGGCCAACCAAGGCGCCCAGAGGAACTTGCCGCGACGCCTGTGCATCCCTAAGAAGGCCCAGTGGCCGCAAGCTTGCCAAGATCAAGAGAAGGGTCAGCGGCGCGCTTGCGCGCAAGGCTGCCACCCCGCACCCAAAATCCAGCAGATCTCAAAGAATGTGTCGCCTCAGGCCGCCCAGAGCATCGCGGGCGAGGCGCCGCACAGCCATGCGGAGCGAGGTGGCAAGCGGAGCGACAAGGAGGCCATCGTGGCAACCGTGGCACACCTAACGGTCGCTTTTTCAAGACTGCAGGGACCGGACGGGCATTAAATGCCCTTGTCCCCGCCGCCAGAGTTAGGTAGGGGACACTGCTGGACACTGCTGTACCAACTCTGCTTTTACTCTTTTACCCCTCTTCCTATGCTACCACTGTAGGTGCCCCTTCACCTATAAAAGGGAGACCCATGCGACGTAGAAGGGGTTCATGGTTCGAACTTTTCCACACAAGGGTTCCGCCTGCTCAGAGATCCAACACCACCACACGCGCTACCGAGCAAGAACAAATAAAAACACAAGGCAGCAGAGGAGTTTTATCTCCTGAGAGCTCCGGCCGGGTAAAATCGCCTGCCTCCCCGCCTCGACCTCGATCTGCTCGCTTATGCCCCGCCTCCCTTGCCGGACTAGAAGGGGCCCCCTACCCCATAGGTGCTCGTGGCCACGGAGAGAGAGTCCGCCCCGACATAATTATTCACAAACTTGGTACAAAACACCCTAATTTTGATATACATATGTATATTATGTTTCAATTATAATATATTCCTTGGGCTGTTTTGGTGAGGTCAGGGAGGGATGTGGTTGGTTTTAAGATACTAATTATGGGTTTTTCTGCAAATTGGTAGACAAGTGGGATGTTGGTGAGAAAAGGCAACAACTTACCTCACAATCGTTAGATGCAGATCTAATGGTCAGAAACGACGGATGGCAGACACACCAACATCACCAACTTAGTCTTGTGTAGGAGTAGTAGCAAGATCCGTGCATTAACGGAACATCAAGATGCATTTTTTTTATAAAAACACTTGTTGTGATTGACCCTTGCGGGAGTAATCCCATGTGTAAAAACTAATGATATCGCGAGAAATATGAGATAAGGTGAAGAGGAGATGGGTGTGGTGGTGGTTGGTGGTCGGACTGAGCGGAGGCATGGGGATTGACGACGCCGGTAGCGGCCACTAGGCCAGTTTGTTCTAGAGGCTTCCTTTCTTAATTGCTCAACAATGAGGTTTGTTGGAGGTAAGGATGAACGAGGGAAGGCCTTGTCTGCAAATGTGGAGAGGGGTGTGGGTATCTTTTAGTTTAATTTCCATCCGTCAGATATAGATGCGGGCGGGGGGAGCAGACTATTTGGAAGAGACATCGAGTGTGTGTGTGGGAGAGGGGTGTGAGAGCGAGAGAAAGAGAGAGATAGCGAGAGAGAGAGAGAGAGAGAGAGAGAGAGAGAGAGAGAGAGAGAGAGAGAGAGAGAGAGAGAGAGAGAGAGAGAGAGAGAGAGAGAGAGAGAGAGAGAGAGAGAGAGAGAGAGAGAGAGAGAGAGAGAGAGAGAGAGAGAGAGAGAGAGAGAGAGAGAGAGAGAGAGAGAGAGAGAGAGAGAGAGAGAGAGAGAGAGAGAGAGAGAGAGAGAGAGAGAGAGAGAGAGAGAGAGAGAGAGAGAGAGAGAGAGAGGGAGGGAGGGAGGGGAGGGAGGGGGGGGGGAGGGAGGGAGGGAGAGAGAGAGAGAGAGAGAGAGAGAGAGAGAGAGAGAGAGAGAGAGATCGTTTGTGTCCATAAATTGGCCTATGAACGGAGACGCAGGGGAAGCGAGTCGTCGTGTGTGTGATAGGGACTTCATGAGAGATCTAGAATAGATGGTGTAGAGAACAATGTGCGAAATCGAGAACGATTATACATTAGGGAGCTATGCAAAGAGTCACGACATATATATATACAGGGAAGTAGCTGGGGCGGGTCCGCATGTGGGAGAGATTGAAAGAGGAGAGTGGTGCACCAGGAGACAAATTGTGCTTGTTTGCAGTGGGGGTGGTGTGTGAGGTGAGTGCGCGAGAACCACATAACTAGGGAGATAGACGTTTGGGGGCGAAGTTTTGTGTGTATGGGAAATATACACTCTACATAGTGCGTGTGCTTGGGTAAGAGGGATAGCGGGAGACCTCGAGAGTGAGGGAAGAGATGTGTGCATGCCCGGGAGACAAAGTGATAGAGACCTATGTTGGGGTCCGGACTTTACAAGAGAGAGGGGTGTTAATGTGCTCGTGTGTTGGTGTCTGGGGGAGAGAACGACTTCTCTATGTGAGTGTGTGTGTGTGGTGGTGGTGGGGGGTGACTTCAGATAAAGAGTGAGGTGTCTATATTTGAGGGACTTTAGCGTAATTGAGATATTGTGCACTCATGGTTGATCAATTTGTTTCACAGTTTGCACTATGAGATAACGATACTTTTGAACATGCGTGATATACCTTGATGTACCAGAATTACAAACCTAAGATTGGAATTTGGAATTCGACTCCAACATTAGCTTTTGTAATTCATTTAAACGAAGGTACATTTTTTAAGCCGGAATTTCGTGATTTCAAATTCATATATCAAACCTAGAGATATACACATATGGGCATGTTCAAACTTTATAATCATTCACTTTATTCATACACATACACATTTTTGCTTTTGTCATCATATTTAGGATAAACACATTCGGAATTTCATTTGAATTGGACCATATGATGGTATTTGCTTGTAGTAGCTCAATGGACGATCTAAGTTTCGAGTTGGAGACATTGATTTTCAAAACTTGCACATTTTTTTTGCATGCAAAACAAACAAATTGTCGGCCATGATATCATAGTCGGCCGTACGAGAGTAGAATACTTATAATTTTAGGCGCCAAAAGCTTTCAAACTTCCCGCTCACATTGAAATATCACGCGCCCGAAAGTTTAGCCCTGCGATATTCCTGTTTTACCCCTGCCACATGAACGGAAAAGGGCTGCTTTGGTAACTCCATTGTTTTCCCCTCTTTGCCCCCAAAATTCTTCCCCAGAGCCCCTCCCCTTCCCCTCCCCGACCCCCCAACCACGGCAAGCCGTCGAATCTAGTCCTCCGCCGCAGCGGTGGACCTCACACCCCGCCGGATCTACCTTCCGCACCTTGGAACCCCCAACTGCCAACTCACCACTTCACCGGACCCGCTTCAGCGACTGGCTTGTCCACCGCTCCAGATCTCCTTGACCGCCATCACGGTCCACCGCACCGGATCTACTTAACTGGCGCCCTCGTCCACCACAACGTAGGCCCTTCACTGACTCCCTCGTCCGCCCTTTCGCTGGCCCTTCATACAAGACCTCATCCTCGGCAACAGATCCGCCTCACCGAAAGCACTATACAATGCGCCCGCCGAATCCTTCGTCCACTGCACCGGACCCGCTCCACGGACGCCATATTCAACTCCACCGCCCTGCTTTACCGACACTGCAGCCTCATCAGTTATTTCGATTTGTACTCTTTTGGTTTTTCTTTATCGTGCAACTGTTCAGTTACCACAGATGAGCTTTCTTGTATGTCGACAGGCGCCGCAACCGTAGCACCGGAACCGCTTCAGCGACGGCAACAGCCGGCCCAAACTCAACCGCAACACGAGCACCACCGACGATCCTTAGCTATCAAGTATGACAAAGATACCCATACGCCGCCGAGAATCAGGTACTATCATCCAACGGTCAGCGCCTACGTTCACTTTCCTAGCATAAGCACTGCACCTTTGAATTTCTTCAGGGCATCATTCAGTTTTTCATGAGACGCGTTATTCTGCTTGCACCCGTAGGGCCATACTTCTGGGAGTGAACATGTTAGATGTGCTAAATTACATACCAGTGCACATATAGTTAATATGCTTTAGTTTTGTTCTGATGCCACCTGTTGGTTCCATCAGACTGGTTAATGTTCTCTATGCTTAATTACACATCAGCAAACTAGCATGTGGTTCCGCTGCTTTTTGTTCGTTTTACCCTACATTTTCTAATGCTAGCTATTACATCACTGCTCCGAGCTTCTGTTCATTAATTGTTTGTGTGTTCTTGATCTTCCCAAGTTGCATGGCTAATTTGATGCTTCTATTAATTATGGAGGTGCCAACCCCATCAAGCAAAATATTTGTTCTTTTGGGGCTGGCACCTCGGACAAGCATAAAAATAGAGGGAAGCAGATATATTGTCGTGTATGCACACACCCTTCTTTCATTAGTTTAGATGAACCATTGATGATCAATTTGGACCAGTGCATGCGATTAAAATTAATTTTACCTAAATAGATGGTGCAGAATAAACTACAACAACTAGATTTGCAACTGCTTAGATGCCTTGGCAACTTAAATATAGCGGTTGTACACTCCCTTTCAACTAGGGATGTCAACTGGGTCCCGTTTAATCCCGATTAAAGTCCACTAGTGGTATGATAATTCAGAAGAGTTTTTGTTTTTTGAGGAAAATGAACTATGGAGGTAGCAAAAACTAACTAGATGGGACTGGCGGATGTCGTTTATTTGCCACTTACATCCCTAGTTTCATCTTACCATTTTAATTTCTTTTTGGCTCATGCTGCGTCGAACCATTCAAATATAGTTTGCCATGCTCGGCAATAATTCGTCCGTTGTTTACCATGTAAGCTGACTGCCTTGACCATATGATAACTATCTCTTACTTATGTCCAGCGAAAACCTTTCAGGATGCCGTTCACACTAGGACACAATGTACAACCCCAGAATCTATTTTTGGAAGCAGTGCGCCATCCATGTTACCAGATGGTAGCAGTTCAGAGGCAACACCGCCAGAGAGCAGTCTGAGCACAGATATTATAGTGCTTGAGGATCTACTAGAGGCAGAAAGAGATGGTGTGGCTTCCATGAATGAGGTAATCTTTATCTTGAGGCTGGAAATTACGGAATTAGCGGCACGCATTATACAAGCAACCCAAGAATTGGAGGAAGTAAGAATGTTGCATTTGAAGACGGAGGAGGTCCTGCTGTTTCTGCTATCTGAAGCCCAAGGTAATCCCGGTTCTTCTTTAGATACCAGTTGAAATTGTCATTAGATTATTGTACTTGCATGTTGTGTCATGTCTGTGAATGGATTATGTTGCAAGACCCCCTATGTTGTCCGGAATTCCATGTAGTCCATGTGTTGTAATGATCCGAATTTTTTAGGTGAGGTAATCCTCAGTACTTGTATGATTGACATAAGGTGAACTGTTTTTCGTGTGAGAATATTGTATTGGATGAAATAACTGTTTGAATCAGAGTGTATCGAACCTACTGAATTCAAAGATCACGACATTTCTAAATCATAATCATATATAAAGGTGGAATAAATCTTTGTTGTGGTGTTGAAGAAATAAATAACAAAACGTATAATTATCTGTGGATATTCGTAATCGAATACAAATTGAATTTGAATTTAGTTTGCCAGTTCCCAGGGCAAACGTGAATGCTAATTCTCCCAAGTTTTGAACAAAGCGGCTAAACACCCACTATAATTTGTGGGCTGCCCGAAGCAAGTGTTTGCGAGATGGAAATTACTATCTACCCCTGACACTGAGTACATCCTTATCGACCGGATTTACACTGCTGTCGACAGGGGTAGACTAGTAACTTCAATCAGACGTGACACGACGGCCTCTGAGCCCATTCAGACACGGTGGGCGCCAAACGTGGGCGGCAAAACACATTTGATTCAAGCTCTTCCGAAAGACATGTGTCTCTTCCTCCATTTCCCCATTCATACACGGTGGGCGGCAAAACAAACTCTCCTCGTCCGAAATCGATGTAGGCTAATATTTTAAATAGGGGCAGATGTGTAACTTCCATCAGACGTGACACAACCGCCCTACCTGTCAGCCCCGTTCATACACCATGGGTGCCAACCGTGGGCGGCAAAACACCCTCTCCTCGCCCAAAATAGTTACCGGCAAATATTTGGGAGATGCGAGATTACCGTCCTAACCCCAACCGACGCGATGTCCGAAATTTTAAACGGGGGATAAGTTCATAACTTTCCCCCATTTCAGAGAAGCGCGTCCCAAAGTTTGAGATCCCCCTCCCCTCCATTTCCCCATTCATACACCATCGGCGGCACGACAACCTCCGCACTGCGGCCAGCCTCCTCCGTACGCCACCCCATCCTCCACCTTGCCGAAGCCGCTACCCCTACCCCGTCGTCCACTGCAAAAGATGGACGTCTCTCATCCACAGCGCTGGACCAGGATCCTTTCATCACCTCCTCTCGCTTCATCAGCGCCGTCGTCCACCTTGCCATTGCCGCTCCTATGACCGCCTCATCCACAGCAACAGGATATATCCCCCGACCCGGCCGTCTGCCGTCTAAAGTATTCTTCCCCGCCGCCGACATCCATCGCACCCGTAGCACCCACAGCGTATCAGCATAGGACTACACGGCGTCGCAAGAGAGGTGGTACTCTTCCATATGTGCTTAAGTTATTGATCTCACCCGGAAAATAGTTTGTAATTTGTTTACTGTACTTTTCTTGTCCGTACCAAATTGTAGTGGCTAGTTCAAAGCAAACATTGGTTGCGAAGTAGCTTTGTCCAGTTTGCACCTTCAGATCTGCCATGGCACGGGCACTATACTCGTAAAGCTTATGGTTTCCCCCCCTTATATTCACTACCATCATCGTAGGTGCTTCGTGTCGTGCTAGCACTGCTCCTCAAGACCTCAACCCAAAGCTTACGTGTTGAAATACGAATCTTATAAGATGCTCATATCACTAAAACAGAGAACGTTTAATTGGTCACCTAATGTTCCTATATTCGTTTCGAAAAGCATGTGCGCCACCCACTGGTCCAGCTAGTTTCACTTTCCTGATTTTTCTCTTGATGCTTAGGGTTTCCCCTTTTATCTACTCTACTATGATCTGCGTAGGTGCTTTACGTCAGATCTTGGCATTACTCCACCCTTCAAGCTAAACAACAAAACACTCAGAATTCGAAAGCTTAGTTGTTAAAATATGATTGTGATATGATACTGATATTAGTTAACCGACACATTTAATTGGTTAGCTAAAGGTCCCACTTGAGTTTCCAAATGCATGTAGCGACATATAGAGAGATAGCATAATTGCATTTCTTTGTCACTTGTTGACGTACTTTCTTGTCCATACCAAATCTTAGTTGTTATTTCAAAGCAAACATCGGTTGCTAACTACCCTTCGCGCGGTTTGCAGCTTCAGATCTGCCATCCCACTGCCACGGTCAACACTGAACTCATCATGCTTATGTTTTCCCCATTTTATGATGACCACAATAAGCCTACATGGTTCATGTCGTAATAGCACTGCTCCACCCACCGAGCTAAACAAGCTTAGTTGTACAAATTCATATCTGATATTATTGCTGATATTAGTAAAACTGAGAGATGTTTAATTGGTGAGCTAAATGTTCCTACTTTAGTTTCGGAATGCATGTGAGCCACATATGGAGAGACCAGAAAGAATAGTATTTCTCTCAGGCGCCTGGTTCATCATGGGTGGCCAACCGACATTGTATTGAAAGACTTGTAATATCTTCAATCTGCTTGCTCTTCCGCTCTTCTTTAAAATGATACTCTTCTCTTGCGGTTGGTCGGTCGGTCGAGTTGTTCTCCTTAGTATATTTTGAATCACAGTCAGTCGACTTGTTCTTCTTTACTATATGTTGAAGCTATCATGTGCGAAGTGTCATCACTACGGAGCTCTCATATTTTGAGTAGTAGGCCACATTATATTAGTGCACACAACAAATTACAGCATGCATGGCATCTTTTGAAAGAATTACGAGATAGCACAAAGGGGTTTACAGGAGGCAAGATTGGATTAGAATCATACGCATTACAAAGAAAATCTCACTTGTTTTTATGTTTTCATGCATGTCAGATATTGAACATTATCAAAATGAATATGAGAATGGGCGCACGAGAGGAATATTGCGGAACGATCCACTGGCTAACAAACTTGGCATGGTGGAGGATGGCATATCTTATTCACCCATCAAGGTGCTTACTCTAGCTTTGCAAAGTTGTTTGGTCGCACATATTTTGCATCTGACCTCTTGCATTACTTCTGCTTTGTTACACCATCTTCTTAGTTTAAGCATCATATATGATTATATGCCATACCTTTCCATTTTCTATACCTATTCCATGTGTCGTCACACTATGTTTTTCCAGTCAAATGTTCTTCTTTTGTAATAGATGTCCAAAAGGAAGAGGGTGAGTGCAGATCCTCAAGGAGTAGAAACTATGTATTTGGAAAAGGTAGTGATATCTGTTAAATCAGATAGATCAGCAGCCACAGAAAACATAGGCCCAACTGTACCACACTTTACCCCTACTCCAGTGGCCAAACCCCTATTAGAACTGCTGGGAGCCCAGTGTCAGTAATCGTTCTATGATATCAATTCGAAATTTGAACTCCTAAATTTCTGCTTGTGCCTTACCTTCTCTCTTGTATGAAAACTTATTTCAGATGAATCTCCTTGCTCAAAGGATCATACGATCTCAAAACAATAATGGGCTCTACATTGCTCTCGTCAGTACCTCTCTCCCTTTTGCCTTGTAACTCTGTACTTAATTAATTGCTATTTGATTATGTATCATCAGTCTGCACCTGAGCTTCATTATCCTCTGTTTCTTCCAATATTATTTGATCTATATTTACTCTTTGCAAAATGTAGAATAATGGCAACGCTGATAAAGAATTTCCTTTGGGGAATTTATTGAATTACCCTTCCATCAACATGGAGAAGGGCTTTGTCCAGCCCATGTTAACATGTAATGTAAATTCATCCTTCTCCTTCAAACTTTGTTCTAGCATAGATTTGGATAGGCATCATTTCCTCCACTGTTGTTTGTTGCTTTGCTGTTTACATCTGATTGGATGTTTGCAACAACTACCAGTTTCAAATTGTAGTTGTAAAAACATGTTCCTTATGCAGAACAGATCCATTTGTTTGCTTATATAATTGTGAAACCTGTTACGTGTCCCCTTGTTTCTCTTTTAGAGTCGTATCTCTTACGCCAGGCAGAACTTTAGGGAAGATAGTGAGCCAAACCATATTGTGGACAGCGAGATGACCCCAAGGTCCTGTCTTGATGAAGACAGTGAGTTGAAGCTACTCACCGCAGGTGTGAGACAACCTATGTGCGATCGCCGCCTCAATCGGTTTGACTTCTTGGCCTCAACTTAAAGCGGAAAGGCTTGCTCCGGCTCAGCTCCGACTTGAAGTCAAAGATGCAATCAAGATGTCAAAGGATTGCCGCGGCGCACCATCAAGCCTTAAATCTAGTGTTGATGCATCTATCGCTGACACAATCGAGGTCTACTCAGCTTCTTCACTGTTTGGGGGCCCTTCTGGCCGTGCCTAGTGCCTTCGAAGTGCTCTCGCTTTTGTATATTCTTTTGTCAAGACGCTTATTTGCTTTGGTGGCGAACTTTGATGCCCAGTGGATGTAATATGTGATAGCCGTGATAGCCTAGCGTAAGTTGCTTGCTTATTTATTTCCTTGTTGTCTTGTTTATTTGTTTGCATGTAGTCATTGCAGTTCTTTTTCCGCGGTTTGCTAGTGGCTGCAATAACCTATTTTTTAAAACTAGGCTACAATAACCATGGGCTAATATTTATTGTAGTGACACTAGGCCTCCTACGGGCCGTAGAAACACTGGGCCTTCTATGGGCCGTAGAAAAGTTGGGCCTTTTAAGGGCTGTAGAAACAATGGGCTTTCTACGGGCCGTATCATCAATGGGCCTTATACGGGCAGTATGATAACATGGGCCAATAATAGGCCGCATTATGGACGTAAACGAGCTAGAGTTGGAATCGCCCGTTCATGGGCCGACCATAACGGGCCATCAATTGGCCGTATTTCATGACGCCATGAAAACGGCCCAACGTATTAACGGACCACAAACGGGCCGACTGTAACCATGGGCTGAATTTGGCCCACAAGCAGAAAATGATAGTAACGGGCCGTAAGTAAACGAATGCTAGAAATGAGACCAAGAATAAATGGGCTCCAAGAAGGCCGAAAGATAACATGGGCTGGAAACGGCCCAACGGAATAACGGGCCGTTAATGGGTATAAAGTGATACACTATTCATTACGGGCCAGTTTCACCACGGGCCGTTAATGGGTGTAAAGTGATACACTGTTCATTACAGGCCAGTTTCACCACGGGCCGTTAATAGGCCAAGAGTTACATAGGGCCTCGTATGGGCCGAAAGACATCGTGGGCCATACATGGGCCGGCGAAAACGGGCCGAATCATATTGGGTGGCCCAGATGACGCTACTGGGCCTAATTCGGATAGGGCGTAACGGGCCTTGGGTTAGCGGGCTGTAAATGGGCTATATGTGAACATGCCGTTAACAAGCTTTCCATGGGCCGGCCCGCCACATTTTGACCAAGTCAAACGGGCCAGCCTTTTCACAGGAATGGGCCTCTGTTGGGCCGTGCCACGTGTCGACGTATCATAGGCGCCTTCCGTCCAATGAGTGGATGACATCTGTCCCAATGATGAGCAGACACGTGTTTCCTCCAGCCAATGATGATTTTACACGTGGAAAATCCCCATTGGTCGGGGCTGTTAACGGGTTATCAGATCCAAAACCCGACCCGATAGCTTAACGGTGTTCCGTTACGGTGGATGCCACATGTCGGTCACCCTTGACGAAAGCACTTCTGGGACGCGTGATTTATCGTCATGGAAGTGGACACTTCGTGATGATAATTTTGGTAATGTCATGGAACACTTCTACGACAAAGACGGTATGACTATCTTGATTCTGTCATAAATTTGTCATGGATGTACATGCATGACAAAAAACGCGACCTACTGTGACAAACACGTATCATCACGGAAGTGTATTTTTTTTGTAGTGATAAGAGGGGCTGAGCAAAGCGGTAACATAGCGAAGCACCGGTTTGCTAGGAAGGGTGAAAAAGGCTAGAGGCTGACATGGCAATTTGGGAGGCTTGATGAACAAGTGATAGGTAACGCAGCATAGCGATAGCATCGAGGCAACTAGCATAGCAATGATAGTAATGAGATCCATGGTGACGGTCATCTTGCCTGAAATCCCGCTAGGAAGAAGAACGAGTCCATGAAGAAGACGAAGCCACGAAGACGAACCAAGCGTAGAGGAACGAATCCTCACGATCGCAACGAAACAAGAACTAACAAGAAGGAGCACAACCGGAAAGAAGCAAACAACAAGGTAAACACACAACACATAAACATGGCATGATGCTCAACCAAGCATGATGCATGACAAAGGCTATATGATGCTACTCATGGCAAGATACGATGCATACAAGAGCAACACATCAGAGCAAGTTTAAATGAGGCCGGGAACAACATATAACTAATCCGGTAAGTTCTCATATGCAAATTACGAAATTGGTCCAGAACTGAATAAACCTTATGTTCAAGTTATTAAACAGCAAGTTAAGATGCACCAAGGTGATCTACATGAAATTCTAGTCAAGTTACATATAAAGTTCATTTAGTTCGGAGCTACGGCCTAGAAGATATGAGCAAAACAAGTAAAACATGGTATTGATGCAACAATGCATTCAAACATCAAGCGAACACTCTCAAATCAAGGATTCAACATGACAAGATGAAACTACATGCAAATCTAAGCAAGTTTCATATAAAGCACACTCAAAACGGAGCAACGGTTCAACACATACACATGAAACAAGTTGAAAGGACAAACTGTGCCAAATAGCAATTAGGCATCTAGCAAGCATCAAAACAGTATGCTACAGCACCTCAAGATGAAACAAAAGGCGTGGACATGATGTACAGGTAAAGCATGACAAAACATAAACACTGAGCTATCTCCAGAAAACACTATAACATGCTCAAAAGGACATGGCAAGATTGCAAATAATAACAGTTCACAGACTTAGCAAAAAATCACTGAGCATGACAGAAATAACATCAGGTTGCATTGTTTAGAGCTATCGAACAACATGTTACAGCAAGCTATCATTGCAAAATTGAGCATGGCATGCTAATACTAAAGGCAAAGAACAAAACACCCTTAATGAACTAATTCCAAAGATCGACAGAAAAGATGGTAGGATCCATGCAAACATGGCAAGTGATATGACAGATTCAGACACTGAAAATAACAACACATGGTAGGAACAATGATAAGTAGGCATGTTGGTGAGCTGGTACCACTACCCACAGAGCATTTCATGGCATGTGAATTCAGCCAACAGTAATATGACATATTTATGAAGCTACACATGGCAAGAGCAAGTTCATACGGTGCATGGATCACTAGCAAAACACATGGCAAAACTGAACTTAATGTTAACAGGCTGATAGCAACATTATTTAGCAATTTGAGAGAAAGATTATAACAAGCTACAGCAGGCTATAAATTCAACCTAGGGCATGGATGGATAGAGCATGACATGTATAACAAAACGTCCTTAGTGAACATCTCCAGATTACGCATAGAATGACTTATAGCAGCAGGTTTACTTAGCATCATGATATAACAGACTCAGCCTAGCAAAACAGTAACAGCAAGTAGCCCAAGTTCACAAGCTTGATGCACACACTACAAAACTCAAAAAAATACATGGATTGCACCACTGTAAAGATGGCATGAATATGCTCCTAAAACATGTGGACATGATGCTCAAAGAATGCACACACAAAATGCAACGAAAATGACAAAACAACAAGTTATAACAGTCTCAGCAGGTTAACATCATTTAGCACTCTTGCAACGATGATTAGGGAATCAAGATGAACTCAAACAAGCATGCCACAATGTAATGAAATGAAGAGCATCTCCTAATGAACATTTGATATATCATATGCATGAATTAGAGCTACACGCATGAAGTTAAGGCATGACAAAGTGGTCACTAGTATGCAAGAATTTCGGGACTTGGCAGAAAATTTCACCTCGCAGAAAACCGGATGGAGGGGTACGGGATGGCTCGGGGACGCGTTTGGATGCGGGGATAGGGACGTCCAGGGATGAAGGGATTCGGGCGCAGGCTGGAGGAGGCCTTGGCCGGAGCTGTGTGCTGGCGAGCTCGACGACGGCGGGCGGCGGGGTTCGGCGGCTGTGCGGTGGCGTGGCCGAAGCGGTGAGGCGGCGGCACGAGGCGGGCGAGGAGGCGGCGGCGGGCCGACGAGGAGGCGGCGGCGGATCTGGTCCACTCCGGCCAGATCCGAGGCGGCGGCGTCTCGGTGTGGCGGCGAAGGCGGAAGCCGGCGGCGACGGTTCCCTGGCGGCATAGAGGGAGGCGGCAGCGGGGTCGGCTAGAAGAGGTCGCCGGTGGGCGAAGGCGGACGGCGGCGGGAGCGCCGGAGACGCTGGCGCTAGCGGCGGGCGGCGGCAGATCGGGAGGCGCGGGCGTGTTTCGCCCGGCGACGGCGGAGATCGGGCCGGCAGGCCGACCACTGGCTGCGCGCGGGCCGCTGTGGGGAGGAGCTGGGCGGCTGACTTGGCGGCGCGGGAGTGGTGGAGGGCGGCGGCGGCAACAACGTGACGCTATGGGATTGGCTGGAGCAACGTGGCTGCGGGGCGGTGGACATGTCCGGCGCGGGGGGACACGTCCGGCGGCGCGAGTAAGAGGAAGGCTAGGGTTTGGACCCGAAAATGGAGGGGGAGGGGGCGTTTTTATAGGTAGAGGGAGCTAGGGGAGTCCAAATGAGGAGAGGTTTTCGCCCACACGATCGTGATCCAATGATGGAGAGCATGGACGGGGTTTGGATGGGCTCATGTGCTGTGGTGAAGATGGGCTGGGCTGCAAAGAGAGAGGGGTATCAGGCTACACGGTTAACCATTGGGGCGTCAAACGGACTCTGAATGCGACGAAAATTGACAGGCGGTCTACCTACTCTGAAACAACACCGCACGCCAAGTTTCATCCCATTCCGAGAAATTTTTTATGCCAATCACAAAACGAGGTCGGAGAGGGGCAACGGGCGCGTGTGAGAGTGAGAAAGGGCTTGGAACGGACAACGAAAGGAGCGGGAAGACCGGGATGGATGCAAGTTTTGAAAAACATGATGATGCAATGCATATGATGACATGGCAAAATGCAACACGCAAGCAAATGACATGGCAACAACGAGGGATAACTGGAAGACACCTGGCGCATCGTATCTAGGGCGTTACACGTAGCCCCCGCAGGATTCCGGCACAGGTATCCAATGCACCACAAGTACTTAAGAGCAGCAGAGATGACTTTGGTTACGTGCCTGCTTCCACACTGTTCCCACAGTCTGCCAAAAGCAATGTACCCAATAAGACGGAAGTTAGCAGTACAACAAATGCAGCTGGTAAGCCGTGCGCTACTGAAGGAGGTGGACGTTCAGAGCAGATTGCGTCTTTTACCGCTGTGGAGAAAACCAGCTTAAATCTGCGCACTTCCAAGCTCCCTGTCAATGTTGGTGTCCCCTACAGCCCAAACAGGAAGATATGCAAGGAAGTTGTGGTTGAGATCGCTGATAGCACGCCCCGACCTACTAACAAGCTTGATGATCCTGCAACAGACATGGGAGACATGTTTGTTGATCTGTCACCTCTAGACTCTGCCAATCAATTTGTCTGCAATCAGGCTTGTAGACAGGAGAGGCACCCCATGGCTTTCACCCCACTAAGCTTTAGTTTAGGAATCGACAGCTCTCAGGATGTACAGGTGCACGATCCTATGCCTATTGCTTTTTCTTTCCTAGAAGGCACGGTCCCAATGATGGCGCAGCCACTAACTGATGGCAGGAAGGCTGTCAAGTTTGCACATCCCATAGTGCAAGGTAATTTTTTTGGGTTCTCAACTGTGATGGCAAATCTCATGGGATGCACATGTAGTTGTATTTTTTTGTTTTCTGTAGAGGTTGATGCAGGGCTACTATAGTTGATGAAACATGGCAATTGCAGTTGTTACCATGTGGCAACTGCCGTGCACTGTACTTGGCAATTGCAGTTGTTGCCATGTGGCAACTGCAGTGCAGTGCACATGGCAACTGCCATTTGTTGCCATGTGGCAGATGAAGTGCCGTGCACATGGCAACTGCAGTTTGTTGCCATGTAGCAGATGAAGTGCCCTACACATGGCCACTACATTCTTACTTTCCACATGCCAAACTTCGTTCATGAACTACCAGTTGACATTTATACTTTCTTACCAGTACTTTTCACTTCACATTTTGAACTTCATGCACAACATTTTGCTATCTCCAAGTCTCTTGTGCCATTGTTTTATTCTACTAGCCACCCCGGAGGAGATTTCGTCGTCCCTTGAAGAAGCTTACCGTAGGGTTGAGCAGGATGCATTGAACAGCAGGTCCTCATGGAATCGGGGCCAACCAAGTACTGACATGCATACTGAGGTAGTATCCGAGGATAGCATCAGAAGTGCAACACCTGGATCTGTGAGGCAGTCCAGGGTAGTTCATGCACCACCACTGGATGACTTTGAGCCTGATGATAAGGCTACAAAGGAGCAGACCCAACTATACGACATTGTCAATCGATTTGGAAATGTGAGGTCGAACAACAAGCACATGAAGGAGCTGAAAGCGTAATGTCCACACCCCACTATGGTTTACTTGCTTTTTGTGCTTTTGGCCATGCATTGTTTACTTTTTTAATTTTAATTTTTTTAATAAACATGATTTTTTCATGTTATATCATTTTCATACAGCTCATGTTTGGACAGAACCAAGATCATACAATGCGACCCGACATACATTGACCTGGGCGATCTTGCTGAGTCCGTGAGGCCTAGTGGTAAAATGTCAAAGAATGTAGTTGCTTGTGGGATTGACTTCGTCAACAAACAAGTGTACATTTGTCTGACAAGATGATCATGCACTACATCATGACCTGCAAAATATGGGATGGTGACTTCCACCATAAAATCCCGAGGAAGCATTTTGCGGCGCATGGTGATTTTAAGCTCACAATGAAGAAATATGTGAGTGTTTCTTCACATTGTACATCTTTTTTTCCATGCTATGCTTTTGTCAGCACTTATACTTCGTATGTGGGTTACATACTCTTCATGATAGATGTTTCATGCAACAACATTTGCCATGTAAAATTAGCATGAAAATTTTAATTCAACTTATGTGGCAATCTCACTCTAAATATTGGGCAACTGTGTTTGGCCATGGATGGCAACTTCTTATATTTATACATGGCAAATGAACCTTTTTCCATACGTGTACCTGGCCACTTTGATGGTTGCCTTTCTTATGTATCTCTTACTACATGTGGCAATATTTATACGTATCATTTTTCCAACTACATCATTCTGTTTTGGATGTGAACTCTGTTTTTTATTGCCCTTTTTTTAATTTGCAGGTCATGTTCCCCATGTTCTAGGAGCTTGCACCAGAATACCCAGATGACAAGTGTGGTCACCACTACGCCATTTTCCTTGACCTGAAGAACCAACGTTTCGAGGTGCTTGATTCAATCCGTTCAGGAGCTGATGAAGACCTTACTACTCATGCTGAATTCTTTATCAACAACCTGAAGGAGACCTGGATCCGTCATTACGAAAACTCAAAGGTCTAGATCAGTCACTTTCCAATTGTTTACGTGATGACTGAGAAGCAAGGAAACGGGTAATTACAAACTTTTTTTGATGTGTTCACCATCTTTTTCGTGTCTTTCATCAATGTTTTATTATGTTTCTGTTTGCATGTGTTCACATTTTTGCTTTTTTGTTCTAGGCATTATTGCGGGTTTTACATGTTGGAATACCTTGCAAAATGGAAAGGTCGAGGTGTCCCAGTGATCATAGCTGCAATGGTTGTGGAGCTCCGTAAAATATACACATGGAACTGGTTGATCAATGAAGATTTCAACAGGCGGTTTCAGGACGAGAATTTATAGAGTCAGCTCTCAAATCCGCGAACAAGAAGTACAAGTGATCGCTTGATTCTTCACACACATGGCTACCTTACATTCTGTGGCTGAGGAATGTAAGGTATCACTTTGTTCTTTGAAACTATGGTTGTGTGCTATGTTATGACTGCATCCCTATTTGCTGTAGTATATATAGTGGTGGCGTGTATGTGGCGTTGAATATTTATAATATAAGTGTGGTGCTGAACCTGTTTAGGTGTGACAAGAACTACTATATGTTAACTATTAGTATGTTGTTGTGATTGTGAGTACCAATTTGAGAGTTTGAGTTTGTTTATGATGGCTGAAACACGACAAATATAGTTGATCACGCACGGTTAGCGCAAGTAATCAATTCATTTGTCTTTGGGTCTTTGCATATGATAACTATTTCGGTAAGCACGGTTGTTTCAGTAGCAATTGTTATCTCTCGTGTTTTTGCATGTTGTCATTTCAACTAGTTCGTACATGGTATGTATACAATTGAATACGTGTGAAACAAAAAATACGTGGGCTGAAAAATGGTAAACTACACGAAGGCAGTTTCAGTAGCAACTACATGCCAGATTTAGTGCAGGCTACATGGCAGATTTAGTAGCAACTACACAACAATTTTAGTTGTGCATAGATGGCATTTTTTCCAATTTCTGTTTTCCACCAACATTCACTCCCGCATTTTTTAAACCTTGATCATCTATGTTACAAAATTATCAACAACAGCCAAGTTAGAATCCTCCACAGTTGCTTTATGGATTGCCCGCCCCTTTCTTTGCCTTCTTGTGCTTTGCTTGAATTTCCAACCCCGATTTGTATCGCATCTCTTTTGGATGCCCTTTTGTGACAAAACAAGGTGGGTTCCTGACCTGAGTCTGCGTGCTTGCTGTTCCAGAACCTACCTCCGAGTTTTCAAAGGATGGACCTATGGACGAAGGCACACTTGAGGTGCGGGGGAACCGATGTAAGGCTTCTTCAGCATTTCTCTTCTTGATCTCATCAAGCTCTCTTTTTATGGCCTTCCTGTGCTTTTCTGCCACCCTAGCTGTCTCATCACTTTTGCATGCTTCATTTATTAGCTCAGCATAGTTCTTTGACAATAGAACGTGCCTAACAGACTCCATTGTTGCCTCTGGTCTCGCATCATGTACAGCCAAACTGCAGTTGATGTTTGTGGCCCCAATGCATCGTCAGCGTCCCAAGTCCATCGTCGTCGTATGAAATGGTGGGGCAATCACGTGATCGCATGCATGTCCATTACTTTGAGTATGTGGCAGCACACAATCCCGTCCCGTTCGTATTTGCTGCATTGACATTAGTATTCACCTTCGGTTATTGAGGCCTTGACAAAGTAGTTTCGTCCCTTGTCCGGGTCTTCAAGTTCTGAATCAGACATGCCCATGAGAGTACACACCTTGAAGGTTTGTTCGTCAACCTAGTAAGCTGTGTACATGCTGGCCTGCTTTATTTCTTCCTGGAATCTGCATGTTTTGTGCTCGTTAAATTAGTATATCCTTTTTTAGCACCTTTTGTTGATGTAGGTCACAACATAGCAAATGTATTGAAATCAAAGATGGAAAATAAAGCTTTTTATTTTCCACACATTTTATTTGTAATGATTGCTTCCCACATGGCAACTACAGTGTATTAACATGGCAAATGCAGTTTCTTTTGCATGGCAAATGCAGTGTTCTTTCACATGGCAAATGCATTGTATTTTCACATGGCAACTGCAGTTTATTTCACATGGCAACTGTAGTTTATTTCACATGGCAACTGCAGTTTATTTCACATGGCAACTAGTGTCTTTCACACAATCAACATGTCAAAAGATGGCAACAACTTTCATGTTACCGCAACTGAATCATGCTTTTCTCAATGCATTTGCCATGTGAAAATAAAGCTTGCATCATACACGGCAATTAAACTACATCCCACATGGCACCCACAACACATTCAAAGTGGCAGTTATACTTTGTTTCACAACAAGCAACATCTAATATTTGTTTTAGCAACTACATAGTTTTTTCATTTTTGTTTTGCATTCATGTGTTGACTACAGATGTCAGCTTCAAATCAGCAGATATGCCAAACATATTTATTTACTTTTTTTAAATAATTTTTCAATGTTGAATGTACATGGCAAATAAGATCGTAAGATCAATCGCTTACTTGTTAAATATCTTGGTGGTGTATATCTTGCTCATATGCCTCTCCATCACTAAGTATGTTACCAATTTAGGCTACTTGAGTGCGATTTGCTCCTTGCTGTAGTTCAGATCCCAGTATTTTCTGTTGCAAAGATAAATACTGCTTGGCAAACTGCAGCAATGAGTTGCCAGGGCTAACGTAACGCTTCAAAACAACATTGAACCCTTTGCTGCGTTGTGTAATCCGCAGAAATGGAAAGAAACACTGCATGAAGTAGGCCGGCACCCAGTACACTCGCTTCTCCCACAAGCTATTTAGTGTCTCGTTGTCTTGGAATTGAGGTATGTTTCAATCATAGCTGTCTAGCTCCATTCAAACTCCTCCACCGTCAAGCTGCGGTCCACACACAACTCGAATGCCTTGTGTAGCTCTGGACGGTCAGCGAAGAATGGTCCTAGCGTCTCTTCAGCCTTCTTAATAATATGTCACCCGCAGTGCCTGTGCACTGCCAACGGAAAGACCTCCTCTTTGCCTGCGCGCATGCTAAAATCCTGGTCCGTTATTATGTTCATCGGAGCTAGTCCATCCATGCACTCCGAGAAGGTTTTGAACAGCCAAGTGTAACCATCGGTATCTTCATTCTGAACGAGACCACAACTGAACTGCAAGGACTGATTGTGGTTGTTTATTCCTATGAATGGAGCACATGGCATCTTGTACATATTCATGAGATATGTTGTGTCGAACAAAATGCAATCATGGAAATGTTTGTAGGCTCTTCTTGCAGCACCATCCACCCAATACATGTTTCTGACACGGTCCTCATCGTCCAACCTTATCCTGTAGAAGAAATCACTATCTGCTTTTGCTTTCTCTTGGAAGTAGGCTATCGTGGCTTCTATGTCAGCCAACCTGCTCTCTTTACGGTATTTTCCTTTAGGTTTTTGACGTCTGCTGGTATGTAGGGCATGCTACTCAGGCTCCCATCTCCGCTGTGGATCAGGGACAGTATTTGGACCATTCTCGATGGACCGACGTTACAATCATGTAGCAACCTTATGAATTTCTTCTCGATGGGACTGAATCCTCTGTGGGCACTCAAAAATTTTACTAGTTCAAACTTCTTTATGAGGTCGTGGTTGTGTTCTTCGACATATTCGGTGACAACCCACATGCTCCATTTGTGTTCAGCTTCAACCGGACAGGGCATCCCGTCTTGAGAATGACGCCTCTCTTTCGTTCTGGCATGACAGGCATAACACCTTTACCTTTCTTGTTCTTTCGTGCCTTGTAGCACCTTATCTCACCTCTGCTGTACTCGTTAGTTTTTAGTTTTCCTATGGTATTCTGTGTTCACCGCAAATCCATGGAACATCGCATTTCTCTGGTAGTACTCCTTGGCATCTTCAAAAGTACCAAATCTCTGTCCAAGATATGGTGGTTGAGGTATCATGATTTCCGATTGTCCATCTTCTTCTTCCCCTTGCGCTTCATCATCAGTTTCATCATTTACTTCAGTATTGGTGGTTGTTTCATCTGCTTGAGTGTTGCTTGTGCTGGTGTGCATAGGGGTGCTTGTCGGCATTGCTGCAACCATTGCCATTTCTGACACTGATTCCGCATTGTTTGTGGCAGCATCGGTGACTTGCTCATGGAATGCTCCTTCAGTATGCTCTGAGGTTCCCGCAGTAGATGTTCCTTCGCCACTGTTGATTGTAGTTGAAGCTCCTGCAAAAAATCAGGTATGTGTGTAAGCAGTATTGCTTGAATGGCATATTCGCTGTAATGAAATGATAGCAGCTGCATACAATTTGTTCATGGCACCTGCATCTCAAACATTGTACACAACTGCAGCTGTATAATTTTACATGTATAAAGTGCTGGAATGTGCATCTTTGAAATCATGGCAACTGTAACCTATCATTTTTTTTGGCATGATATCATTCATATATGCAAGTCTTGAGCATCTGCATTTTTCCATGCATGGCAACTGCAGTTCTCTAGCCATGGCAGCTGCAGTTTACCTAATATGGCAGCTGCAGTTGCCAGGTCATGGCAACCAACATGTTAACATCAAAACTTGCATTCTAGATATGATCCTACATGGCAAATGAAGGTAATCACAAATGGCAAATACACACAGACCAGATGATCATAGATTACTAATGGTCATATTCACTTGGTGGCATTTGCCACCCCCATCATGACAAATGCACCGTTCCCAATGCTTTTGCACAAAGAAAATGCATGATGTTTTCTTGGTTCAGATATTTTACCTTGCTGCGCCACATGTGCTAATTGAAGTTGTTGTGCCACTTCAATTTGGTGCGCTGTATCTTCATCACCGATGGCCTGCAATAGTGAAGCTTGCCATGAGACATTTGCTGGTGTGGTTGCATCATAATAACCTGCGATCACGTGGAAGTTAACTTTGAAAACATGTCAAACATAGTCCACCTAGGAAGACAACTACAGTTGACCAGGATTGACCAACTATTTTGTGTCAGGCATGGCAACTGTAGCTGTTAAAACATGGCATATGTAGTTATTCAATTATGGCAACTGCAATTGTTGAGTCATGGAAACTGCAGTTGTTGAGACATGGCAACTGTTGTTGTTGAGACATGGCAACTACCCACACATTTGTCTACATGTGCCAAATACAGCCTTGCAGGCTTGTCATCTGCACTTTCCATCATGTTCTTCATTTCTATCAACTACAAATTCAAGTTGCCATCTTTTTATTCATTTTATCATCACACCATGCAAGCACCAATGTCATCTAGTTTCCTTTACTGATATACTATCTGCAAAATCATTTTCATATGTCTCACCTCCGTACGACATTGATGGCATGTACCCGGCTGCCACCTGTCGCCACGTGCTGCATGATGGTCCTGTGTTTTTGGAAAATACTCGTAAGTCTTGCCATCCTTGCAAGTTATATTCGCCAAATCGACATTCTATTTTTCTTTATTTTCATTACCTTGATTTGCCACATTTGCTACTTGAAGTTGGTTTCCTGTATATCTATCACCGACCAGCCCCTCGAGTTCCAACTTGCGACGGTACCCCTGCTTGTGTGTTCATGTCATAAGAACCTGCAAACAATGTCATTGTACTACATAAGTAGAATACCATTTTGATGTCCACAAACATGTCAACTGTCCTTTTTTGATCATGCATCGTACATAAGCTCGCGTACTGCTCTAGTAGTGGCAGCAATGGTCCTGTAGAAATGAGTTGATTGTACTCTATTGCATCCCAAAATGGCGCTTCGGCCTTCCAGGAAACCATGGATCAGCCCTGTCTTCATGATTCATTTTCTCTGCTTTACACACTATGTTTTTGGTAACTGCACGAATAAGAATGTATCATTACTCGGTATTTTGAATTCCATTTGTTTGCTATTTGCATATAAAAGGAAACATGGCAATCTTATCACATTTATGTCGTAAACAATTATTACAACATGGCAAGTAGGAATCATCGTAGGCGTGCATTTTTCAGATGATAGGGCATACATGTTCATCCCATTTTATACGACCTGGATGGCAATTAGTTTGTTGAACTGATGGCAACTGACAATATAATATGATGGCAACTGACAACATAGATAGGTGGCAACTGCCGACACAGGTAGGTGGCAAATATTTTTTCCACTTCATATGACCTGTCCCAAATTGCTCTTTTCTGCCCTGTTGTTAGTGAATCTCAAACATCCTCTTCGAACACCTGCTTTACAGCATCTGAAACCTAATTTCTTAGACCAGATCCATGATAGAACATGGAAAATTCATGATCATTGGAGGGCAGAGGAGAATAAGCATGAATGGCCGGAACTATGGATCTAGTCGCCATCTACATGGGAAATCAACGGCGGGGTTGGGGGAGAGTGGGATGGGAGTTTGGGAAGGAGGAGGAGACAGGTTTTCTGACCTCTGAGCTTGTTGCCGTCTTTTTCCGTTGATGGGGGGGTGTGGGAGCTAGGGATCTGGTCTGGTTGCCATGGCAACTAGAGAAGGAAGCCGGCAGAGGTAGGGGAAGATCTGCCGATGCAGAGGTTGGAGACGACGACGGGCGGTGGCAATGCAATTCGAACGGAGGGATTCGGCCGATGGGCGCGTGAGGTTTTGCGGGCAGCGGGTTCGCTCGCCCGGACGAGCGGGCGATCGAGCCACACACCAGACGTGCAGGCTGTGGATGGAAGCACCCGAACGCCGTCGTGCGGGCTGGTCCGCCTATGTGCCACACGGGGCGTGCGACACACACCTCCTAAATGCCACATGTGTGGTGGTTATCCGCGCCCTTATTTTTAATAGCAAACTGCCCAACGAAATTGGCTGCCAACCAAACCAATTGGCAGTTGCCTTTTTTTATGTGCCAATCCGAACCTTCCAAGTATCCAAAGTTTATTTCCTTGTATATGTGGCAAGAGACCTGAACGTGATCCTTTCTCCTTTCCTGCCAAAAATAACAAGGCACAAACGTGGCAGCTAATTAAAAGTCGCCAAATAGGCACAACTGATGGACAAACTTCTTCCTTTTAATCTCTTTCCTTTCGCTTCCATACCCAGGAGGTGTGTTACGTCAAGTAAAACCAGCCCACATGCTAGCAATATTTATTTTTGTTCAAGTAACAGCAGACGTGCATATAAAGTTGGTAGAACGTGGATCTCTTTCCTTGGGCGCCAAGGAGAAAATGCTTCTTTTTAACTATTGCTGATCCACACGTCCTCTTTATCTCCAAAAGACAATTACAAACCAAACTCCACGTATAGCTTTGCTTGGAAAGCCAAACGAATCTTGTTGTTTTTTCCTCTCCAAGATGCAACAAGATGGCAATGAACTATAACAGCGGATTGATGGTGGTGATGGCGGTAACGGTGGCGAGGAAAATAGGTGGCATTGAAAGACAATAATGAAGTGGCTGATGGTGTGCACGGATGCGACATGAACAAGACGTGACTAGAACTCGAAACTTTAAAAGACTAGACACTAAAACCAGCGACTCGACACATGATGCAACCAAAAATTTAATAAAACAAAAACTAAGTGGTAATGGTGAAAAGGCTCAGACTGTCTGGGATATGATGAAATAATCAAAAATCTTTTGTGGCATTTTCTTGGACTCTAGGTATGAAGAACATATGCAATCTATACTATGAAAAATAGGAAAATCTCACCGAGCAACCTGAAAACTGATACCACTTGAGGGGCGAGGGTGTCCCGATCTTTCGATGAGATGATAGCTATCGATTTGGTGGAGACGACTTTGATGATCCGACTACAAACGTGCACGACATTGTGACTTAGCAATTGCTAAATGAACTCCGAGAGGTTATTGACCACGCCGGAGCATGATCAACCCGACCACGAAGGTCTATTCCTGCAAGCAATCGAAGGATAAGGAAGAATATGATAAAGCAATATGAATATTGCGAATATAAATGAAGTGCTGATAAAATTGGGGTTCTAAAACCGGTCTTGGTCTGGTCGTGGGACACAAACGAAGTACACGAAGTTGCAGCAATGGATAACTTTTAACTAATTAAAACCCAAGTTTAAAAGATGCCTTAAGGGCTGTATTTATAGGGGACAAGAGAGGGGATTTTGTCCACCCTTGGTAAGGTGGGACTAAAACACCTCCTGAGTCATTTCCCCGATAATACGGACTCTAAAAATAGCCTATGAAGTAGT
This sequence comes from Aegilops speltoides, assembly GCA_021437245.1. Taxonomy (NCBI): domain Eukaryota; kingdom Viridiplantae; phylum Streptophyta; class Magnoliopsida; order Poales; family Poaceae; genus Aegilops; species Aegilops speltoides. Next base: position 204,683,892 of record CM038143.1, read on the forward strand.
ATTACGAAATTACATGGGTCCATCCCATAAATAAGGTGGCGCAACACCAATAATAAATGATGGACGAAATTTATGAAAGACCATCTTGTATATTTTGTCCATCTTCTTGTATGTCATCATGATGACTTGAAAGTACGGAAATCTCCTCCGAAAACATAGTTCTTGTTCCCTTCACGCGCACCTTCATCACAAAGCTTGATAATGCTCTAGTGTTCATTCTTTTTGTTCATGCTCGACGCTTCAACTATAAGCAACACAAAGATATCTAAGTTAGGCAGCATCACATTCTTATGAACATTAGAAACATGACCAAGGAACGAAAGTACCTGATAATTCAACTGGCGTGCGCGAGGTCTAGTAGTTGACCCAATAGGTATAGCAGCAGGGGCTGGTGTAACTATGGTAGCCATGAACTCATCACCTCGCCCCGTTTGCATCACTTGCCTATCGAGACTAGCCGTTTGAGTATTGTCGGGCCAGGCAACTTGTGCACGTTAGTGATACATATTTTGCATAACTTCCATAGCATACATATATCATCCTATCATCTCTTGTGTCATCGGTTGTTCCTACATATACATAATTGCTAACCTGGTTCGAGCATTTCGCATAGTGGCCAAAGAAAATATCACAAAAAATAAGACGGAAAAGCTTTTGAGCAAAAAGGAAAAGAAAACAAAGAGCTTGTAAGCAACGACAATAGTAGCATCCTGCCACATTGCCTCTCATTTGACATCATTGATCATATTGGATCATCGTGTGCGAGTTCATCGAGAATCATACATACATAGCATACTTGGAATTGAAAGTCGACATGTTTTGTCTCTCATTGGTTGTGCACAAGTTCGTAACTCGCCCTTTGAGCAATCGTGCTATGTCTCTCTAGTGTTGTGCAACACAAGATTTTTCCGTGGTTAACACATTTTGTGTCATTCCTTGGTTGCTGTCAGATTACGGGCTCCGCAGACCCAAGAAAGGTTTGAACTCTGGGGCGTGTGCAAGGAACTCAACCTCTCAAGCTAATTGATCCGCTGCTCTAATGACCTAGCTCGATGAACAAGAAGGAGAAAGACACGGCAGTTTACCCAGGTTTGGGCCACCTTGCGGTGTAAAACCCTACTCCTGCTTTGTGGTGGATTAGCCTCGCGGGGGCTGAGGACGAACTAGTACAAGTGGAAAAACAGCCTCCGGAGGCGTGTTCTTGTGATGAGCTCTTGGGGATTAGATGAGCTGATCACCCGATGAGTCGATCCTTTTCAATGGTGGTGGCTAGGCTATATTTATAGTGGCCTTGGTCCACTTCCTCCAAAACTTAGGCGGGAAGGGATCCCACAATAGCCAAATTTGAAAGGGGACAAGAAGTACATACGACCCTGACGAAAGGTGGTATTTGCTTGCAAAGCTTCTTGTCATGACATCGTGGTGGGCTCGGCGATGAAATCCGTCCTGCCGTTCTGGCAGTCCTGGTCTTCTTGCACGCAAATGGAAACCTTTGGCTGATTCCCTAGGACTCCACTCCTGTGCTTGCCTCCTCTGCACCAAAGAGGAAACCTACCGCTCTGCACCGGCTAGTGTGCGCCCGGCCTTGGTTGTCATGGCTGATGTCATTTCAAACCCGTGAGGCTGGGTCTTGCATAGAAATATCCGCTCCGTCAGGAGGCCACCGGAGGAGGCCGCTCCCTCAAGAGGTCTTGATGTCGCCCGCCTCGCAAGGCTTGGCCCGTCGCGAGGGTATTATCTTGTCGTGGTTGAAAATGGGTTGTACCAGGCCATCAATGGAGCCACGCCATGGGCCGCAGGCAGGTAGGTCTGGGTACCCTGGTTCCCAGAACGCCGAAAGAACCCCCCAGGCCCAAGGCATGCTCGCACTTGGCTTCGAGGCAAACCAAAGGGCATGTGAGGAACTCTGCGGGCCCCAATCGCCTGTGGGTCGGGTTGACGCGTGGCGCTTGATAAGACGTGTGCGTATCAGCTTACCCATGCTGCCTTAGCAACCGTTCAACTTGACAACTGCCTGTTGCATGTAGAGAAAATCATCATTACTGGGGATCGTGGGAGGCCGATGATTTACCTTCTCCTGGCTATAAATGGGGGAGCGAGCGGAGCCCCCTTCTCCTCTTCGTCTTCTTGTTCCTTGTTCCTTCATATCCTTGCTTCACCGTCTTGCCAGCGTGTCCATGGTGCTGATCAGGAGGTTCTTCGCAACGGAGAAAGGGAAATCCCCCGAGGTGGAACCCGTGCTGCTCCCACCGAAGAAGAGGCCGAATCACTCCCGGGGAAGTGCCGTCAAGGCCGTGATGACACGGCCTTGGCATGAACGGGCCCCGCTGGGCTTTCTGATTCCCTTGTACGCACGCGCGCAGGCCCCTGCGCACAATGATTGGCGCCACAAGGAGCGGAGCCATGGAGGAGGGCAAGCAACAGCCACGAGGCTGCCTCCTTTGTGGACCCACACCGAAGGCTCGGCCCTGGAGTTCATGGTGTGGGCGGCAATGCCGCAGCACACATGGATTCGCCTCCCAAGGCCCTTTGCGAGGGGGATACCGCCAAGCGTACCCGTCGAGCTATGGCGACAGCATGACGGATGTTGCGGCCAGGACGCTGAAGTAGAGGCCGAGGTCGTGGACACCGACGACGCCTTCATGACCTGCGGGTGGGGCGCGATTGCTCGCGCGTGCCGCCCGGAGTGGGGCAACACCATCCACTTCACGTACGATGGGGCTTCGACACTCTTCTTCAAAATCTTTGACGAGGAAGGCCAACAGTTGGGGTGCTGCACTGAGGGCGGTGGCTGTGGCAACAGGGCCACCAGTGGCGAACTTGCCCTTGGCCTTGCTAGCGACTCCTCCGACCACAACAGCACCTCTTCGAACAGTAGCAGTGCTTTTTCCGAGCACGACTTGAGCGACAACGTCAGCTACAAACCGCCGAGCCGCCGTGCTCGCGCCTCGGGAACGACGTCAACCCGGCATTGCCGATGAAGCCGTTGAGGCCACACTCTCCTTAGGACTTCCTCTTTTGTTTCGTCCCTGCAATATGTCATGACGAACCCCATGGGGGCATGCAAAAACTATAATGTTGTTGCTTAGTAGTTGTTGCTCCTCAATCAACGCTACGCTTGCGTCTTCCACTATGGACGGTCCCCCTTTCACTCTCGCGCTAGCTTAGTGCTCTGCATCGCCAAGACCTAGTCCCCAGGTAGGCTTCTACCGTCACTGGTATGCCAGGTCGCGATGCCGTGGTGAAGGCCAGGAGGTGAGCGGCCCGAGGTCCGGTGAGAGCCCCTGAGACGCGATGCTCAAGAGGTCCCCTTTGACGCACAAGCAGCTCCCGAAGGACTGAAAGGGAAGCACCCTTGCCCCAGCGAGGTCGCGAGGGTCGTGATGTAGATCGCAAGATTAACACTCAGCACATGTCTAGTGACTTATCTTGGCGATCCGTGTTTATCTTCACACTGTGGTGGCAGCCTTCACGTGATGCCTGGCCGCGTTTCCATAGCCGCGGCACTCCCTAAGCGAGACTCGCGTCGACCCCTTCCCCTCCCCTCATCTGGGTGCTCTACGTCCTCGGGTCCTGGCTCCCGAGTGAGGCTCAGCCGCGCTGGTATGCCAGGTCACGATGCCATGGACAAGGCCAGGGGTTGAGAGCTCGGGGGCCAGTAGGGGCCCTTGAGGTGCGATGCTTAGAGGCTCCCCCTTCAATGCACAAGTGAATTGGGCGGAGGAAAGGGATGGCTGGCCTCGCATAAGCATCTCGGAGTGATAGCGACCCGCGACACCGGGTCCTGATGTTCCTGCAGGTTAGCTGGAGGAAGGAAGCATAGCATACAATGGTCCTTGCCAACCTACCGATGATCCTTCCGCGAGAAGGTGGAGGCACTGAGGACCTGGTGAGGTGACGTGTGTGGAGCTGGCCGCGAGCTAGAGCTTGGTCTCTCAGGTTTTTCATCGTTGTAGGGACAAGCCCATGCACAGGCACCGTGCCAACAGCCCCCATTGCGGGACAAACTCAAGGCAGGTTAGTAGCACACAGGGGCCGCATGGGGAGGCCTTGCGAATAACAGGGAAATTGATATGACACCGGCAATAGCATAAAGTAGCTTGTAAAAGGGCGAAATCAGTTCTCATAGATGCACAAAACGATACACGCTGCGGGGCGGACCCACAAAACTTGAGGATAATGCAACCCGAGAGGTGCCCTCAACTGAACTAACTAAAAAGTCACCTAGCATCGTTGGGGTAGAAGTGTTGAAGTAGCTGAAGAAGCGCGCCACACAAGTTGCTCCTCATGACCCAACAGGCTCCTAAGCCTCGGGGGGCTCCAGAGGCTCTCGCTCCTCCTCCGTCAGGACTGCCTGGCGCCTGGTTTCACGAGGCGCCAGGACGCCACACATGCATCGCTGGAGCAAGGCAGCCACGCTCGGCAGGCCGAATGGCATGCAAACGTAGCTGTAGGGTGGCCTCCACACGATCCGACGCTAGACGGCCAGACGAGCTCCTAAGAAGTAGCTCCGTTGAGGCTCGAGACATTGACGCAGATGCGCAGCCCGCCGCTCGTGTCTTGAGCAACAGCTGCATTGAGTGGCATGGGTCGTCGCTTGCCTCACATGGCCCACGCCTCCTGAAGATCTTCGATTGCCCTGGTGATGAACTCCTGCTCGCTTGGTGCCTCGCTCCCTGTGCCTTGCGCATGGAAGCACGCGTTGAAGCATGCCTTGACATGGTGCCCGAACGCCTCCCTCGTGACGTTGGACAGGTGAGAGGCCTTCCAGAGAAGAGCCCCCCAGCCCAACCTGAGGGCAGCGCTGGGCGCGCCTCCCTATGCAAGCGGGAAAGGCGCCCCAGCAGAGTGCGAGGGGCCCGAGTCACGATCATTAGGCATGCCAGCCTCCTGAGTGCCGCTGAGGAGGAGCTACTTCTTCTTCTTTGGGGCAACCTCACGGGGAAGGGTGATGCCCTCGCCATCCGAGGGAGCACACCGCGTCTTTCTCATTGCAGGCGACCGTGATGATTCCACTATTTCCTGGCATCTTGAGGACGTTGTAGCCGTGGTGCATTGCCGCCTTGAACTTGACGAGGACTGGGTACCCGAGGATGGCGTTCTACGGCAGGATAATGTGAGCAACATCATAGTCGATGAGCTCGGTGCGGTAGTTGTCATGCTTGCCGAAGGTGACGGGGAGGCGAATCTGCCCGACGGGGTGCGTGGAGCCGTCGATCACCCCTGAGAATGGCTTGGTGGGCTAAAGCTGGTCATATGGCACCTGGAGCCTGTCAAATGTCTCGACGGAGAGGACATTGATCCTAGCACCACCATCGGCGAGTGTCTTCATGTCAAGAACGTTGCTGAAGGTACGTGAGCAGTGCATGGGGAGCACGCCTGAAGTGGCCGCGCACTTGAGCTGGTCCGAAGAGTCCAAAGTGATGGCGTACTTGGACCACCTGAGCGGACACGACGCCGACCTTGGGGAGGGCCGTGTTCACCTCACGAGCGAACTGCTTGAAGATGCGATGGGAGGGAGGGGCCTGGGCACCCGCCAGGATGCAGGCGCTAGCACGAGGCTCTTGGAAGCCCCCAGCCCCATCGTCCTGGCGGTGGTCGTCGTTCCTTCTTGGTGGTGGTGGCAGCGGAGGGTGGCCAGCGTTGCCCTGAGGACGGTCCTTGCGAGGCTGATCCTGCCATGGTCCACCGCGAGGCTAGCCCTTCCAGCGGTCTTCGCGAGGTTGATCACAACGACCCTGATGGGGGCCACGATCGTCCCAGCGGCCTCCGCCGTGACCTCCTCCACGGCCGTAGCCACGGTCCTTGCGCTCATGGCGATGGCCGAGGCACCGATCCCGGATAGCCCTGAGCTCTTGGCAGTCGTTGGTCAACGAAATATTCTCTAGAAGCAATAATATAGGTGTTATTTATATTTCCTTATATCATGACAAATATTTATTATTCATGCTAAAATTGTACTAACCGTAAACTTAGTACACGTGTGAATACATAGACAATACAAAGTATCCCTGGTATGCCTCTACTTGACTAGCTCGTTAATCAAAGATGGTTATGTTTCCTGACCATAGACATGTGTTGTCATTTGAGGAACGGGATCACAACATTAGAGAATGATGTGATGGATAAGACCCATCCGTTAGCTTAGCATAATGATTGTTAAGTTTTATTGCTACTGCTTTCTTCATGACTTATACATGTTCCTCTGACTATGAGATTATGGAACTCTCAAATACTGGAGGAAGACCTTCTATGCTATCAAACGTCACAACGTAACTGGGTGATTATAAAGATGCTGTAAAGGTGTCTCCAAAGGTGTTTGTTGGGTTGCCATAGATCGAGATTAGGATTTGTCACTCTGTGTATTGGCGATGTATTTCTGGGCCCTCTCGATAATGCTCATCACTATAAGCCTTGCAAGCAATGTGACTAATGAGTTAGTTGTGGGATCAAGCATTACAGAATGAGTAAAGAGACTTGCCGTTAACGATATTGAACTAAGTATGATGATACGGCCGATCGAATCTCGGGCAAGTAACATACCGATGACAATGGGAACAACGTATGTTGTTGTGTGGTTTGACCGATAAAGATCTTCGCAGAATATGTAAGATCCAATATGAGCATCCAGGTTCCGTATTAGTTATTGATTGGAGATGTGTCTCGATCATGTCTACATAGTTCTCGAACCCGTAGGGTCCGCACGCTTAACATTCGATGATGATTTGTATTATGAGTTATGTGTTTTTGACGACCAAAGTTTGTTCGAAGTCCCGGATAAGATCACGGACATGACAAGGAGTCTAGAAATGGTCGAGAGGTAAAGATTGATATATTGGAATGTTATGTTCGGACATCGGAAAAGTTTCGTAGAGGTTCGGACATTTTTCGGAGTATTAGGAGGTTACCGGACCCCCCAGGGAAAGTTAATGGGCCTACATGGGCCTTAGTGGAGAGAGGAGGCAGCGCCCAGGAGGTGGCGCGCGCCCCCCAAGCCCAATCCGAGTTGGACAAGGGGTGGGGGCGCGGCCACCCTTTTCCTTCTCCCTCTCCACTTCTTTCCTCCTTTCTCACTTTGGAAAAGGAAAGGGGAATCCTACTAGGACTAGGGAGTCCTAGGAGGACTCCCCCCTTGGCGCGCCCCCTCTAGGTCAGCCGCCCCCTCCTCCCCTCCTTTATATACGTGGGCAGGGGGCACCGCCAAGGCACGTAAATTGTTCTCTTTGCCATGTGCGGTGCCCCCTCCACAGTTCACTCCTCCGGTCATAATGTCGTAGTGCTTAGGCGAAGCCCTGCACGGATCACATCATCAACACCGTCACCACGCCATCGTGCTGATGGAACTCTCCCATGACCCTTTACTGGATCAAGAGTTTGAGGGATGTCATCGAGCTGAACGTGTGCTGAACATGGAGGTGCCATATGTTGGGGTACTTGGGTCGGTTGGATCATGAAACGTTCGACTACATCAACCGCGTTTACTAATGCTTTCGCTTTTGGTCTGTCGGCGTTCTGGGAACGGGGGTCCTCAGACTTGCCTACCTGCGGCCTGCAGCGTGGCTCACCAGTGGCCCAGTACGGCCAGTCTTCATCAACTTTAGCTCAAGACCCTCACGAGGGGCGAAGCCTCATGGGGCGGACGACACAAGGCCTCCTTAGGGGCGGCTCACCAGGCAGGCTCGCGAGGAGGCGGAGAGATCAAGGCAAGGGGTACCTCACGAGGTGCTCATGACGCAAGCCATAACGATCAAGACTAGGCGGGCGCCAGGCCGGCGCCAGCCTACGTTGTGTCCTCGTTTCCTCTTTGGTGCAAAGAAGGCAAGCGCAGGCGCGGAGTACCGAGGCATCAGGCAAAGGTTTCCATATCGGTGCAATAAGACCAAGACCAGAAGTACGGTAGGACGAAGGTCGTGGAGCCCAAGACGGCGTCATCACTAGTGGCTTTGGCAGTCGAAGACCACCTTTAGTCAGGATAGCTTGTACTAGTTGTCCCCTTTAAAAATGGTCGTTGTTGGCTACCTTCCCGCTTAATATTTGGGAAGAGGACCAGGGCCTCTATAATTAGAGAGAGCCACCACAGTAGGAAGGGGGCTCTTCCGGAACCATACCGAGACCTAGCTCGTCCACACATCACCACAAGAACACCTCTCACGAGGATGTTCTTCCTCTATACTGTTCATCATCAGCCTAAGAGGCAATCCACCACACCACACACTTGATTAGGGTATTACACCACAACGGTGGCCCGAACCAGTATAAACCTCATGTCTTTTGTGTTGTCCATCGTGCTAGCTTAGAATCGCGGCGAGGTTGTGGGCGTGTTTCGATAGGGATAAGATCTTCGTGCGCACCCCAGAGTTTGAACCTTAAGGGTTTTGCGGGAACCTGATATTCGACATGCTCTATGAGGGTACGTGGACAGGCTCTCCCCCTCTCGTTGCTATGCATCTCCTAGATAGATCTTGCGTGAGCGTAGGCATTTTTTTGAAATTGCATGCTACGTTACCCAACAATGGTATCCGAGCCAGGTTTATGCGTAGATAATTTGCACGAGTGGAACACAAAGAGTTGTGGGCGATAATAGTCATACCACTTACCACCAACGTCTTACTTTGATTCAGTGGTATTGTTGGATGAAGCAGCCTGGACCGGCATTACATGATCGCGTTCATGAGACTGGTTCTACCGACGTGCTTTGCACACAGGTGGCTGGCGGGTGTCTGTTTCTCCAACTTTAGTTGAATCGAGTTTGACTACGGCCAGTCCTTGTTGAAGGCTAAAACAACACAATTGACAAAAATCATTGTGGTTTTGATGCGTAGGTAAGAACGGTTCTTGCTAGAAACCCGTAGCAGCCACGTAAAACTTTCAACAACAAAGTAGAGGACGTCTAACTTGTTTTTCCAGGGCATGTTGTGATGTGATATGGTCAATACATGATGTGATATAAATTTTTGTATGAGTTGATCATGTTTTGTAACAAAGTTATCGGCAACTGGCAGGAGCCATATGGTTGTCGCTTTATTGTATGAAATGCAATCGCCATGTAATTGCTTTACTTTATTACTAAGCGGTAGCGATAGTTGGCGAGACGACAACGATGCTACGATGGAGATCAAGGTATCAAGTCGGTAACAATGGAGATCATGATGGTGCTTTGGAGATGGAGATCAAAGGCACAAGATGATGATGGCCATATCATGTCACATATTTTGATCGCATGTGATGTTTATATTTTATGGATGTTATTTTGCTTAGTATGGAGGTAGCATTATAAGATGATCCCTCACTAAATTTCAAGGTATAAGTGTTCTCCCTGAGTATGCACCATTGCTACAGTTCGTCGTACCGAGACACCACGTGATGATCGGGTGTGATAAGCTCTATGTTCACATACAACGGGTGCAAGCCAGTTTTTCACATGCAGAATACCAAGGTTAAACTTGACGAGCCTAGCATATGCAGATATGGCCTCGGAACACTGAGACCGAAAGGTCAAACATGAATCATATAGTAGATATGATCAACATAGAGATGTTCACCATTGAAAACTACTCCATCTCACGTGATGATTGGACATGGTTTAGTTGATATGGATCACGTGATCATTTAGATGACTAGAGGGATGTCTATCTAAGTGGGAGTTCTTTAGTAATATGATTAATTGAACTTTAATTTATCATGAACTTAGTCCTGATATTTTTTGCATATCTATGTTGTTGTAGATCAATGGCCCGTGTTGCCATTCCCTTGAATTTTAATGTGTTCCTAGAGAAAGCTAAGTGGAAAGATGATGGTACCAACTACACGGACTGGGTCCGTAACTTGAGGATTATCCTCATTGCTGCACAGAAGAATTATGTCCTTGAAGCACCTTTAGGTGGAAGGCATGCTGCAGGAGAAGATGCTGATGTTATGAACGTCTGGCAAGCTCGATCTGATGAATACTCGATAGTTCAATGTGCCATGCTTTACGGCTTAGAATCGAGACTTCAAAGACGTTTTGAACGTCATGGAGCATATGAGATGTTCTAGGAGTTGAAGTTCATATTTCAAGCAAATGCCCAAGTTGAGAGATATGAAGTCTCCAACAAGTTATATAGATGCAAGATGGAGGAGAATAGTTCTATCAGTGAACTCATACTCAGAATTTCTGGGTACCATAACCACTTGACCCAGCTGGGAGTTAATCTTCCCGATGATAGTGTCATTGACAAAGTTCTTCAATCACTTCCACCAAGCTATAAAGGCTTCATGATGAACTATAATATGCAAGGGATGGAAAAGACAACTCCCGAGCTCTTCGCAATGATAAAGGCTATGGAGGTAGAAATCAAGAAGGAGCATCAAGTGTTGATGGTTAACAAGACCACAATTTTCAATAAAAAGGGCAAAGGGAAGAAGGGAAACTTCAAGAAGAATAGCAAGCAAGTTGCTACTCCCAGGAAGAAGCCCAAGTCTAGATCGAAGCCTAAAACTGAGTGCTTCTACTACAAAGGGACTGGTCACTGGAAGCGGAACTGCCCCAAGTATTTGGCGGATAAGAAGGATGGCAAAGTGAAATGTATATTTGATATACATGTTATTGATGTGTACCTTACTAATGCTCGTAGTAGAGCTTGGGTATTTGATACTGGTTCTGTTGCTTATATTTACAACTCGAAACAGGGGCTACCAATTAAACGAACATTGGCTGAGGACGATGTGACGATGCACGTCGGAAATTGTTCCAAGGTCGATGTGATCGCCATCGGCACGCTACCTCTACATCTACCTTCGGGATTAGTTTTAGACCTGAATAATTGTTATTTGGTGCCAGCGTTGAGCATTAACATTATATCTGGATCTTGTTTGAGGCGAGACGGTTATTCATTCAAATCAGAGAATAATGGTTGTTCTATTTATATGAGTAATATCTTTTATGGTCATGCACCCATGTTAAGTGGTCTATTCTTGTTGAATCTCAATCATGGTGATGCACATATTCATAATATTCAAGCCAAAAGATGCAAAGTTAATAATGATTATGCAACTTATTTGTGGCACTACCGTTTAGGTCATATTGGTGTAAAGCGCCCGAAGAAACTCCATGCCGATGGGCTTCTGGAATCGCTTGGTGCTTGCAAACCAAGCCTCATGGGCAAGATGATTAAGACTCCATTCTACGGAACAATGGTGCGGGCCACTGACTTATTGGAAATAACACATACCGATGTGTGCAGTCCGATGAGTGTTGAGGCTTGCGGCGGGTATCATTATTTTCTGACCTTCACAGATGATTTGAGGAGATATGGGTATATCTACTTAATGAAAAATAAGTCTGAAACATTTACAAAGTTCAAAGAATTTCATATTGAAGTGGAAAATCATCACAACAAGAAAATAAAGTTTCTATGATCAGATCGGGGAGGAAATTATTTGAGTTACGAGTTTGGTCTTCATTTGAAATAATGTGGAATAGTTTCACAACTCACGCCACCTGGAACACCACAGCATAATGGTGTGTCAGAACGTCATAACCGTACTTTATTAGATATGGTGCGATCTATGATGTCTCTTACTGATTTACCGCTACTGTTTTGGGATTATGCTTTAGAGACGGCTGCATTCATGTTAAATAGGGCACCATCTAAATCCGTTGAGATCACACCATATGAACTGTGGTTGGCAGGAAACCCAAGCTGTCGTTTCTTAAAGTTTGGGGCTGTGATGCCTATGTGAAAAAGCTTCAACCTGATAAGCTCGAACACAAATCAGAGAAATGTGTCTTCATAGGATACCCAAAGGAAACTGTTGGGTACACCTTCTATCACAGATCCGAAGGCAAGATATTCGTTGCTAAGAATGGATCCTTTCTAGAGAAGGAGTTTATCCCAAAAGAAGTGAGTGGGAGGAAAGTAGAACTTGATGAGGTAATTGTACCTTCTCCCGAATTGGAAAGTAGTTTATCACAGAAATCAGTTCCAGTGATTCCTACACCAATTAGTGAAGAAGCTAATGATGATGATCATGAAACTTGAGATCAAGTTACTACCGAACCTCATAGGCCAACCAGAGTACGATCCACACCAGAGTGGTACGGTAATCCTATTTTGGAAGTCATGTTACTAGACCATGATGAACCTACGAACTATGAGGAAGCGATGATGAGCCCAGATTACGCAAAATGGCTTGAGGCCATGAAATCTGAGATGGGATCCATGTATGAGAACAAAGTGTGGACTTTGCTGGACTTTCCCGATGATCGGAAAGCCATAGAAAATAAATGGATCTTCAAGAAGAAGATTGACGCTGACGGTAATGTTACTATCTACAAAGCTCGACTTATTGCGAAAGGTTTTCAACAAGTTCAAGGAGTTGACTACGATGAGACCTTCTCACCCGTAGCGATGCTTAAGTCTGTCTGAATCATGTTAGCAATTGCCGCATTTTATGATTATGAAATTTGGCAAATGGATGTCTAAACTGCAAATAAGAGTTGTATATGATGCAACCAGAAGGTTTTGTCGATCCAAAAGGTTCTAACAAAGTGTGCAAGCTCCAGTGATCCATTTATGGACTGGTGCAAGCCTCTCGGAGTTGGAATATATGCTTTGATAATGTGATCAAAGCATATGGTTTTATACAGACTTTTGGAGAAGACTACATTTACAAGAAAGTGAGTGGGAGCTCTGTAGCATTTCTAATATTATATGTGGATGACATATTGTTGATTGGAAATAATACAGAATTTCTGGATAGCATAAAAGGATACTTGAATAAGAATTTTTCAATGAAAGACCTTGGTGAATGTGCTTACATATTGGGTATCAAGATCTATAGAGAAAGATCAAGACGCTTAATTGGACTTTCACAAAGCACATATGTTGATGAAATTTTGAAGAAGTTCAAAATGGATCAGTCAAAGAAAGAGTTCTTGCCTGTGTTATAAGGTGTGAAGTTGAGTCAGACTCAATGCCCGACTACTGCAAAAGATAGAGAGAAAATGAAAGTCACTCCCTATGCCTCGGCCATAGGTTCTATCATGTATGCAATTGTGTGTACTAGACCTGATGTGTGCCTTGCTATAAGTTTAGCAGGGAGGTACCAAAGTAATCCAGGAGTGGATCAATGGACAACAGTCAAGAACATCCTGAAATACCTATAAACGACTAAGGATATGTTACTCGTTTATGGAAGTGACAAAGAGCTTGTTGTAAATGGTTACGTTGATGCAAGCTTGGACACTGATCCGGATGACTCTAAGTTGTAAACCGGATACGTATTTATGTTGAATGGTGGAGCTGTCAGTTGGTGCAGTTCCAAGCAGAGCATCGTGGCGGAATCTAAGTGTGAAGCAGAGTACATAGCTACTTCAGAAGCAATAAATGAAGGAGTCTGGATGAAGGAGTTCATATCCCATCTAGGTGCAATACCTATTGCATCGGGTCCAATGAAAATCTTTTGTGACAACACTAGAGCAATTGCTTTGGCAAAGAAATCCAGATTTCACAAGAGAACCAAACACATCAAGGGACGCTTCAATTCCATCCGCGATCAAGTCAAGGAGCGACATAGAGATTTGCAAGATACATACGGATCTGAATGTTGCAGACCCGTTGACTAATCCTCTTCCATGAGCAAAACATGATCAACTCCAAGACTCCATGGGTGTTAGAATCATTACTATGTAATCTAGATTATTAACTCTAGTGCAAGTGGGAGACTGAAGGAAATATGCCCTAGAGGCAATAATAAACTTGTTATTTATATTTCCTTATATCATGATAAATAGTTATTATTCATGCTAAAATTGTATTAACGGAAACTTAGTACATGTGTGAATACATACACAAAACAAAGTGTCCCTAGTATGCCTCTACTTGACTAGCTCGTTAATCAAAGATGGTTATTTTTCCTGACCATAGACATGTGTTGTCATTTGATGAACAGGATCATATCATTAGAGAATGATGTGATGGACAAGACCCATCTATTAGCTTAGCATAATGATCGTTAAGTTTTATTGCTACTGCTTTCTTCATGACATATACATGTTCCTTTTACTATGAAATTATGCAACTCCCGAATACAGGAGGAACACCTTGTGTGCTATCAAAAGTCACAACATAACTAGGTGATTATAAAGATGCTCTACAGGTGTTTCCGAAGGTGTTTGTTGGGTTGGCATAGATCGAGATTAGGATTTGTCACTCCATGTATCAGAGAGGTATCTCCGGGCCCTCTCGGTAATGCTCATCACTATAAGCATTGCAAGCAATGTGAGTAATGAGTTAGTTGCGGGATGAAGAATTACGGAACGAGTAAAGAGACTTGCCGGTAACGAGATTGAACTAGGTATGATGATACTGACAATCGAATCTCGGGCAAGTAACATACCGATGACAAAGGGAACAACGTATGTTGTTGTGCGGTTTGACCGATAAAGTTCTTCGTAGAATATGTAGGAGCCAATATGAGCATCCAGGTTCCACTATTGGTTATTGATCAAGGTGTCTCGATCATGTCTACATAGTTCTCGAACCCGCAGGGTCCGCACACTTAACGTTTGATGATGATTTGTATTATGAGTTATGTGTTTTTGATGAACGAAGTTTGTTAGGAGTCCCGGATGAGATCATAAACATGACGAGGAGTTTCGAAATGGTCGAGAGGTCAAGATTTATATATTGTAAGGTTATGTTGGGACCGAAAAAGTATTGGAGAGGTTCGGACATTTTTCGAAGTATTGGGAGGTTACCGGGACCCCACGAGAAAGTTAATGGGCCTACATGGGCCTTAGTGGAGAGTGGAGGCTACGGCCAGGAGGTGGCGCGCGCCGCCCAAGCTCAATTCAAATTGGACAAGGGGTGGGGGTGCGACCCCCCTTTCCCACTCCGGAAAAGGAAAGGGGAATCCTACTAGGACTCCACCTTGGCGCGCCCCCTCTAGGCCGGCTGCCCCCTCCTCTCCTCCTTTATATACGTGGGCAGGGGGCACCCCGATGGCACATAAATTGTACTCTCTGCCATGTGTGGTGCCCCCCTCCAAAGTTTACTCCTCTGGTCATAGCGTCATAGTGCTTAGGCGAAGCCCTGTGCGGATCACATCATCAACACCGTCACCACGCCATCGTGCTGGCGTAACTCTCCGTTGACCCTTTACTGGATCAAGAGTTCGAGGGACGTCATCGAGCTAAACGTGTGCTGAACACGGAGGTGCCGTACGTTCGGTAGTTGGATTGGTTGGATCGTGAAGACGTTCGACTACATCAACCGCGTTTACTAAAGCTTCCGCTTTCAGTCTATGAGGGTACGTGGACACACTCCCCCCTCTCATTGCTATGCATCTCCTAGATAGATCTTGCGTGAGCGTAGGATTTTTTTTAAAATGGCATGCTATGTTACCCAACAGTTGGTGTTGTGCCTGTGCATGTTGTGGAAGACGCAGAACGGGCGGTTGCCTTTGGCGGACTCAGGGTGATCACAGCCGTGCTTCATGTCAGGCTCGAACGCGCGCACCGCCGGGCCCTTGCGCTTCACATCCTTCGCCTTGGCCTTCTTGTCTTCAGGATCGGCTTCAGGGAGCTCGAGGAGCAAGAGGCGACCTTCTTCTGCCCTTGCGCACTTGGTCGCCATGTTGAACATCTCCAGAGCTGAACACAGGTCCTCGTTTATGGCGATCTCTTCCTTCATCTTGACATCCCGGACGCCATCAGTGAATGTTGAGATGATGGCCTCGTAAGACACCTTGGAGATCTTGAGGCGAACGTTGGTGAAGCGCTAGATGTATTTGTGCAAGGTCTCTCCTGGTTGTTACTTGATGCACCGCAGGTCGCCAGCTGCAGGAGCACGGTTGCGGGTGCCTTCGAAGTTGGCGATGAATCACTCTCGCAGCTCATCCCAGGAGGAGACCGACCCCACCGGGAGGTTCAAGAGCCACGAGCGCACGCCATCCTTGAGAGCCATGGGGAACCAATTTTCCATGATGTTCTTGTCACCACTTTTCGCCTCGATGCTTAGCTGGTAGATATGAAGGAACTCGACCGGGTCAGGGGTGCCGTCGTAGCACGGTGGCAGATCTGGCTTGAACTTCTTGCGCCAGACGACACAGCTAAGCTTTGGAGTGAATGCTCGGCATTTCGCTGTGGTCACGGGGGCCCGCCTCGATCGGAGGGGGAGCCCGTTCTTGACGCCCGTGCGCAACCACCCTGGGCAGCATGCGGTCTTGACGCGGGGGCATAGGAGGAGCTGGGAGCGCACGCGCCTCTCCCTGAGGCCGCTGCATGACCCGACAGTTTTCTTTGTCGCGCGTGGGCGCCCAGCGTGGCTGGTCGCGCTGGGGGGCCTCACGCCTTGGCTCGGGACGACATCTTGCCGGAGAGGGGGAGGAGGTGTGCCGTGAGATACATCGCCTGCCTGAGGCTGCGGGGAGGCAGCGAACGGGACAGTGCAGGAGCCTCTCCAGCAGCGCTGATGAGCTCGGCGATTTAGTCCAGCCAATCCCCGTAGAGGTCGTCGGCCGGAGGGGTAGCGCAGAAGCTCACACGCCATGAGCAGCGCCGACTGCGTGGTCGCTAGCCTGCAATGGGCGTGGGAGGACGAAGCAGCGGCCGGGGTCAGCGACAGAGTGGCAGTGCGACCGTCGTGTCTCACAGAGGGCGGCAGCGACGAATCCCGCTGCTCATAGGTCACAGGGCTAGTGGCAGCATTGGCCACGGGCGACGGGGAGCGGCAAGGAGCACCATTGCCTGTGGGTGCCGTCTGAGCGACACGCGGGGCGAGGGCTGACCTGTGCTCGGCACGATCTCTACGAGCATCCGCCATGAGAACAGTGGGGCGGGGGTGAAACAACAGACGGAAGAGAGGCTTCGACACGCCCCTACCTAGCGTGCCAAATATCGGATACTTGGCTCCGTAGACCCAAGTAAGGTTCGAACTCTGGGCCTGTGCGAAGAACTCAACCTCTCAAGCCAATCAATCCACTGCTCTCATGACCTAATTCGATGAACAAGAAGGAGAAAGACACGGTAGTTTACCCAGGTTCGGGCCACCTTCCGGTGTAAAACCCTACTCCTGCATTGTGGTGGATTAGCCTCGCGGGGGCTGAGGACAAACTAGTACAAGTGGAAGAATAGCCTCAGGAGGCGTGTTCTTGTGATGAGCTCTTGGGGTTTTGATGAGCTGATCAGCCGATGAGTCGATCCTTTTCTACGGTGGTGGCTAGGCTATATTTATAGTGGCCTTGGTCCTCTTCCTCCAAAACATGGACGGGAAGGAATCCCACAACGACCAAATTTGAAAGGGGGCAAGAAGTACATATGACCCTGACGAAAGGTGGTCTTCTCCTGCAAAGCTTCTGATCGTGACGTCGTGGTGGGCTTGGTGATGACATCCGTCCTGCCGTTCTGGCGGTCCTGGTCTTGTTGCACACAAATGGCAACCTTTGTCTGAATCCTTGGGACTCCACTCCGGCGCTTGCCTCCTTTGCACCAAATAGGAAACATGCTGACATCATGATGTAATGGTAAGTCATTTCTTTTTGTACAGTGTCACTGAATTGTCAAGGCGGTGATGGCATTTTTTTAGTTGAACTGCACAAAATAAGCTTAAAAAAAGAGGAAAGGTCAGGAATGGTTCAATCTTTCAGAAAATACTATGTATGCCTTCCTGACATCAACCATTGTTGCCTTATTTATTCCTTCAAACAGGTGGTTAGAAATAGTCTTGCTACCTTTTCCCATTAAGAAATTGGAATGCTTATATTTGTGAGTCTATGCTTCAACTAGTGCCACTTTTGTAGTAATCACACTTCCAATATCTGTGCAAACAGGGATGCTCGATTTTAGTGGAAATGCACAAAATGTCCAAATGGTTCAACATTATGAGCGTGTTTTCTTCCTAACTATTATATCCAATTGGTGGCACTATGAGCTGTTCATTATGAAGGTACATGGTTTCCTACTATCTTGCTACTCTTTTTTTACTGTCACTAGATAGTAATATTACTGGTTTGCATGTGAATTTATTGGCAGGGTGGACCTACATTGGAGGTGCATGACATGGTTCAATGATTGGATGCTCAATTTCGGTCGTATCGGTTTCACCTCTTCCATCACTGCGAACATGGATATCCTTGCTCTGATGAAGAATAAGCGCTATATTTCTGCTCTGTACCAACAAATCAATTCAGTACAAAATTGTTCAGGGCAAAACATGACAGTATCAAAATGTCCAGTGCAAAACATATAGATGCTAAGAAGAAACGACTAGCAGAGACGTGTTTAAACCGAAAATACAAGGTGGGGTATATGTTTACTAGTTGCTTGATATTTGTGCAAATAGATGTCTGCCCATTGCTATTTGGCAAACAAACAAAGTGACCTCAAGTTTGGTGGAACTGCACAAGAGAATAGTATAGTCACTACATGCAGTACCATTTCAAAATAGACACAGGAAGACTGGATAGTCACTTCATGGACTGCACAAAAGTAGTAATGTACTATTTATTGGCCAATGGGCATCATTTTGCCTAAGTTAAAGTTTGTATTCTGAAAATAGTCTCGTCGTGTGATCGAGAGAAGACCATATCATATTGCAGTGGATGTTCCTCCATCATGTGTGGTTCATTCTCATGGTTCCAACTGTTGGTGAAACCACTTACGTTTGCAAGAGGAAATATTATTTCCTCCGACTCCGAGCCTTTGCCAAGACAAAAAATCCGAAGAGTAACCCGGAAAGTAAGATTTTCTCACCCCTTAGCTCATCTAGATCCTCACTTTATTTTGAAGCAACAGATTGATGAGAGCCGGAGGCAGACCTGGACCAGCAAGGATGCGAAGCTCTCCTATGTTTTACCGAATACACCGAGGAAGCGCTGAAATGAGGTCACCTCCGAATTAAATTCTTTTTATCCTTTGGCGGGTCTCAGTCGTCAACCGCTCAACTCTTCGGATTCAAATTATCAGGAAACTTCACATTCTTCTGGCGATTCAATCCACCTAGCCATCGCGGTTCAAACCACCAACTTAAATTGCAATGCTCCATAGATAACACCCAATTACTCACAGCGGCTTAAATAACCTATCTGCTCACGATGGTTTAAATAACCTGACGTAATTAGTCATATACCATTAGGCCCCTTTATAAGCCGCCATTCTGAATATGCGCTGTAGTACGTTTCCTCCGGCTTAAATTTTGAACCGGCAAATTTACTCTTTTTAGGCTTCCTTCTTCACAATGCCGCCCAAAACAAACACTTCATGTAACTAGGTCAAATCCATCATCACGGAAAGTACACTTGACGATTTTGTGAAAACCGGCTATCTACCCAAAAATGATGTGATGTCTTACCGTGCTCCTAATCCATCAGAAGAAAAGCCTCAGCCCAAGAGGCGGAAGTCACCATTTTCACTAATCACATGAACCGGGGCTTTTCGCCATCCGGCTCAAAGTTCTTCAGAGATGTTCTGCACTTTTTTTACCTCCGTCCTCATGACATCGGACCCAACTCTTTGTCTAACATATGCAACTTTCAAGTGTTCTGTGAGGTGTATCTTGAAGAATAGCCCAGCTTGATGCTTTTCAGAGAGTTGTTTTATCTGAACCGCCAGAATGAATACTCCAATGGACCTAGTTTGGAACTTGACAGGGTCTCAATTAACGACGGAGATACGCCAGTTTCCCATACGCGCATCCACCGAGTCACCCCAAAGACTGGAACCAGACATGGTTCTACTACCAAGACACATCTGCGGCTGATGAGAACCCTCTGCCCGGCCTTCGCACCCTGCGCCTCAATTCCAATCATCCTCTTCTCGACAAGTTGTCCGCTGCTGACTGCCAGAAGCTCGCTCCTACCACAGATAAAGTCACGACTCTTTTAGGGAACGGCTTAAATGGCATTAACTTGGTCCGATGTTGGGTCGCATGGCGGATCATCCCATTGAGCCATCGCTCCGGTTTAATGTGCACCACTGTCCTAACGATTTACCTGATGATGTTGTCAATGATATGACGAAGTCCCTTTTGAATGAAAGCCTAGCAGACTGTGGCAAGGTGGGCTTAAGCCCTTTCTGCAAAGCTAACCCGGCTCCAAGGGTAAGCCGCCAAACTTAGTTATTTTACCTTCATCTTTGATGTTTTGTCTTTTACTCAAACCTTTGCTGATTTTCACAGGCTGATGACATATTTGGGAAGAAAAAGTATGATCATGAGGCTGCAAAGAGAGCCAGGAATGCCAAGAAAGCCGCCAGGAGAGCCGCCGCCAAGAAAAGAGGAAAGAAGCCTAGCGCTTCTGAATTGCTTCAACTGGTGGACTCTTCTGAGTCAGAGGTAGCCCTCGACTCTCTTGGCTCCTTTGTCAATCATCTTATTGACACTGACTATCATCAGGCTGACACAAGAACAAGTCAGGGAGTGGAAGAAGAGGTAAATATTATTTCCTCCGACTCCGAGCCTTTGCCAAGACAAAAAATCTGAAGAGTAACCCGGAAAGTATGATTTTCTCACCCCTTAGCTCATCTGGATCCTCACTTTATTTTGAAGCAATAGATTCATGAGAGTCGGAGGCAGACCCGGACCAGCAAGGATGCGGAGCTCTCCTCTGGCTTACCGAATACACCGAGGAAGCGCCGAAATGAGGTCACCTCCGACTTAAATTCTTTTTATTCTTTGGCGGGTCTCACTCGTCAACCGCTCAACTCTTCTGATTCAAATTATCAGGAAACTTCACATTCTTCTTGCGATTGAATCCAGTCGAATATGCCGGCTTTCAAGGTTGATCCAGGGTAATGACAATTTACTTATCCTGCACTCGTTATAATCCTTTATTCTTGTACTAATACTTTTTGACTTATGGAGTGGAAAAGAAAAGCCTAGCAAAAGGATGAAGAAAAACAAATCGGTCGAGGAGCCGACCATCAATGAGCCAGAGTTCCAGACCGCAACGCCTGAGGCCTCTGTTCCTGAACTTCTGGTTGAGCCGGTTCATGACATGCCCACAACGACTACTGACCCTCCTGTCGATAAGGCGCCGACGTCTCTTTAAACCCTGAAGTTTCAAGCCCGGTTAAGCCAGCCGACTGAGAAGATGTTGATGCAGAAATCACCAAGACCAGCTGTACTGCGCCGGGGAGACCTACTGTGCTAGACAAGTGTTCTGCCAAGGAGGAGCACATTGAACGATGTAAAGTCAGATTTCATGTTGCTGACTATACACGATTGTGCCTTGGCGAAGTTTTTCGCGGTTATCTTATCCAAGTGCACAGTAGCCGCGATCTTGAAGTTGACATGGTGAAACAAATGCACTAGAAATTTGAGGTATAAATTCTTCCCTTCATTGAATTATCCTTACTATGCCATCCCCCAAGTCTACTAGTTATGATGAATATGCTGTAGACTTAGAACAAATTTATGAGCCTCAGTAATATCCTTTGGTAGAATCCTTAAAAACCCGACTCAATCCGTAGTCCCCAAGGGCCGGTTTAATCAGCATTAATGAGCCATTCATTCATATGCTTGTGTAGAAAACAGTACTTTTGTAGCTTTTAACAACAATATGCATTAGCCCCCAAGTACAAAGTATTCTTGCTTGCAAAGTGCTTGGGACTTACTCTCATAAGCCGCCCCTTTAAACAAAACTTTCGGTAGACATTAGCCCCTAAGTGCCAAGTGTTGTTGCTTGCAAAAGGCTTGGGACTTAATATTGTATAATAATATTCTTGATTTTTATCCGGTATTTGTACAGACCACCACTGCTCAACTTCAATCAGAGCTGTCTGAAGTAAAGAACCACTTGGAGCTACAGGAGACTGAATCTCAGAGGGCAAACTCCAAATTTGAATTCAGCGTATCTGAACAGGAGAAACTGAAGGCCGAGTTTGAAGTTGAGAAAAAGGCCTGGGCTGAAGAAAAGATTGCCCTGACCCATCGAGCTAAAAAAGCAGAGGCGGCTCTTGAAGAGGTGACCACTGAATTGTCCGGCTTAAAATGCCATGTGTCTCAGATGGTCTCGGCTATCTTTGGTACGCCGCCTTATAAATGTCAAGTCTTTAATCTTTCTGGTGAACATATGAACTGTCATTAACTCATCTGCTATTGCTATGCAGGACCCAGGAGCACTAACCTCAACCAGGACATGCTGGTGAAGCTGAAGGCGATTTACATGCTCGTAGAACAACTTTACACTGGAGCTCAGCGTGCCTTAGCTACAGTTGCCCTGTCAAATGAAGCCCCCACACTCCTGGTTGATGTGCTAAAGAAGCTTTTTGTGTTGTCCTAGCGGTTCAATGAATTAAGGTGATCATCTGCGAGAGCCGGAGCTGTGGCTGCCTTAAGCCGGGCCAAAGCATGGCTACCGGAATTAGACCGGGCCGACATCGCCATTGGGTATCCAAGCCTTAAGGAGGATGGCACTTCATTTGAATAGGAGGACTTTGCTGCTTGTGAAGGAAATACGCCATGTGGCCACCCTGATTGCCGATGAGACAGACCTCACCAAGTACCATCCAGCTTATGACGCGGGAAATCAGAGGATGCCGACGCTATGTTATGAAGTGACATGCCTGATCCCCCAATCGGTAAGCATACCTTCGCCCCTGAAGTTGACCCATCCAGGCTAATTGATGATGAAGCTGAATTTGAAGCTTTGAATGGCATTGACTGGTCGTCATCAACCTTCCAGGACGGGGAACAGGACAAAGAAGCAGAGAGGGTTGTTCCAGAAGCATCAGTCCAACAAGAGAATTGATCTGCCGGGCGGCTCATATTTGTAGCCTTCTGAAAAAATAGTTTAATCATTTGGACTCGGGGAGTCATGTAATAGGGTAGAAAATGACTTTGCTCTATCGTCCCATCGTGCACATTTTGGTGCTCAACACTATTAAGCCATCGTCTTATATTTACCCTTATTATACTTATCATTTGTTTTCCTTATGCATAAGAAAGTCCTTGAATTGTCTTGCACAGAGAAATAGATCACAAGAACCCTTGGCGGTTTACCATAGGGCGGGTCATAATATCTTACATATGACCACTGATGTGTAAAAAAGGAGTCACAGATAAGCCTGTCATGAACCATAACTTTGAAACATAACTATAATATCATACCTGTGATATTGAATTTGCACTGCCGGTTTATGTGACCTGCACAGTAAGGGTGATAACCAATCTTTAAAAGCCATGACTTCCAAATGTTTCATGATTGTCATATGCTGGCGACTTATCATCAATAGCCAAGCCGGGTTAAATAGAAACCACATATATATGCCTTAGATCTAAAAAAAGTCTCAAGAAAAACCCAAAAGATTGTTTTCAAAAAACTTAAGCCAAACAGAGAGAAAAAGCGAGGCTTTTGATTCGAATACGATCAATAAGACAGACCAAAAGGGGTTAAGATAGGATTTGAATACGATTAGGAAGCCCCTAGTGGTTTTGGCATTGCGCCGATCAAGAGGGTACTGACAGCTATGTTCTCTTTGGTTCGAATACGAACTATGTTTGAACCGGAAGCCCCCAAATGACCTTGAGATTTTTTTAACGACTCTGATTCAAATACGATCAAAGTCGGAGCCAAAAGGGGTTAAGCTATGATTCGAATACGATCAAGAAGCCCCCTAGTGGGTTTGGCATTGCGCCGATCAAGAGGGTACCGATAGGTATGTTCTCTTTGGTTTGAATACGACCTATGTTTGAACAGGAAGCCCCCAAATGACCTTGGGACATCTCTAACGACTCTGATTCGAATACGATCAAAGTCGGACCAAAAGGGGTTAAGCTATCACTACAAAAAAAAAAGACACATCCGTGACATTTTGGGCCGAACGAAACTTTTTTCTGTCATACATATGACATTTCTATGACGATAATTGTGACAAAACCCGGTATCATCATAGATGTGGTGGGCTCCTACTTCTATGACCAAAAATCATGACAGAAAATGGGCTTTTTGTCTTGGGCGGGCCGGAGACGCAGCTGCATGACATTCTTTGGTCCATCCATGATGGGAAAAACCATGGTAGAAGTGAGGGCGAGGAAAATTTCAGGGAGTTCCCGGTTACAGTGGGTGGTCGGGGGCCGAGCGATCCGCTGCTTTCTTCAGACACGACGCACGTGTGTGTAGGCGCTGGCTCTAATCAACCCGAAGCGAGGCGTTGGGCTCTAATCGAACCCGAAAGCGACAGACCGCAGTCGCTACATCGAACCCGAGCGAACGATCGATGGTCGTTAATCAACCCGATCAAGCAATTCTTCGCCGCGATGCTAATCAAGTCGATCGATGCCTCTCTCGATGAACAAAGTGAGCATTGCGGGGGGGTGGATGAACAAAGGAGCGGTGGGGTGGATGAACAGGACCACGTGGCGTTGCCTCGATCGAGCCGGTTGGGGCTGGATGAACAGGACCCTGTGGAGGGCTAGATGAATAGGACGACCTCGTGGAGGGCTGGATGAATAGTAGACGGTGGAGGGGTGCCCGTGGAGGGGGTGGTTGAACAAGAGCGGTGCAGAGCTACGCCGGAGGCTGGATGAACAGGACCCGTGGAGGCCGGAGGAAGTCGACGGAGCCCGTGGAGGCCGGAGGAGGTCGACGGTGGAGACGTAAAAGATCCCGTGGAGTCCTGTTTTGCGGCACGCCACAGCCCTCCCGGCGAACAGACCCCTGCTTCGATCAGAAGGCCAACACAAGTCCGCTTAGTCTGCTTTTGCGGTACGCCACACCCTCCCGATCAACAGACCCTCGTTTCACCGTAGGAGGTCCGCTTCTCCGCTTTTGCGGTATGCTAGACCCTCCCTATGAATAGGATCCTGCTTTAACGTGGCCGGTCGAACACAAGGCCGCTTCTTCGCTTTTGTGGTACGCCAGCCTCGCTTCCATTGCCTGCTCCGCCTAAGCCTCCCGGCGAACACGACGAAGCATTCTGCTCCAACCCAGCCATTGGCTTTCTATGAACACGCATTTACGCATTTAATGTTTCTCCGCTTCGCCCCAGCCATGTACACGAGCCCCGGGCTGACGTATGCGCGAGTAGGCATTCGAGACCCACCATATGTACACATACATGGTCAGATTTTCTTTCTTGCATATCGCCACCAGACGACGCAGTACATGCTATGTGCGCGCTTACTATGACACGACGCCGCTTACTATGACATGTGCGCACCTCTACATCGACCAGTATATATGTATGTACACGTTCGCGACTAGAATGACAACGCTACATACGCTTCGACCAGGTGGGTCCCGACTGTCAGGCACTTCCTTGAGTGCGAAGATGTAGCTGGTGGGTCCCAGCAGTTAGGGGGCGAATCGTTTTTTTGCCCGGACAAACTTCCTTGCGTGCGAAGATGTAGCTGGTGGGTCCCAGCAGTCAGGGGGGTGAATCTTTTTTTTGCTTGGATGCGCTTCCTTGCGTGCGAAGGTGTAGCTGGTGGGTCCCAACAGTCAGGGGGGAAACGTTTTTTTGCAAAATATGGTGGCCCGTCCGGTGGGTCCCTGCTATCAGGTGGAGGAATCATTATTTTCTTCGTAATAAGGAGGCACTTCCTTGCCGCGGCCATGGACCCAGCTGTCAGCCTCTCCACGTATAGTCCACGTCCGATGGAAGTCGTTCATTGACCATGTTGACCACGCTGCGCCGAGAGCACCAGGGCGGTGGACGACGGCGAGGCTAGGAAGGGGACGACGCAGAGCCGGGGAAGATGCGGTAGTGGATGCCCACGTGTAGAGGAGTATGAGGGTTCACTCTTTCGGCTGCAGTGTGAGGCTGCCATTTCCGCAGAATAACAGGGGGTGTGGGTGAGTAGAGGGATGGCCTGGCCAGCGGTGGGAGTAGTAGGGGGTGGTGAGGCCTCCGCGGCATCTTAGCCGACCATAGGCGGCAGGAGCATGCGGCATGACCGGCGCTGCTTTGGGCGGCTGGAGCAAGAAGACCAGAGGTTGAAGAAGCACTACAGCCGTTGGATGGACATCGTATGGTCACTGGAGCTAGAATCGTTCATATATTGACTAAACTTGACAAAGGCCACCGTCCCAGTCAACTTAGTAGGCCCACAAGTCAGCCTCCCACCAAGGTGGGTCCCAGCTAGCAGGGGTATTCAATTTTTTATGCGTAATAAGGAGGCACTTCCGGTGGGTCCGAGTTGACAGCAGGGGGAACGTTTTTTCGTGAAATATGGTGGCCCGTCCGGTGGGTCCCAGCTATCAGGGGGAAACATTTTTTTTGCAAAATACTGGTGGCCCATCCGGTGAGTCCCTGCTGTCAGCTGGAGGAATAATTATTTTCCGCGTAATAAGGAGGCACTTCCTTGTGGCTGTCGTGGACCTAGCTGTCAGCCTCTCCATGTACAGTACTCTTCCGATGGAAGTCGGTCGCTGAGCACATTGACCACAGCTCGTCGAGGGAACCACGGCGGTGGACGAAGGCGAGGCCTAGGAAGGAGATGACGCGGAGCCAGGGAAGACGCGGCAGTGGAAGCCCGCGCGGAGAGGAGTACGAGGGTTCACCGGTTCGGCTGCGGTGTGAGGCCGCTGCCGCCACGTATAACAGGGGTGTGGGTGATTAGAGGATGCCCCGCCAGCGGTGGAGTAGTAGGGGCGCCGAGGTCGCATGCGATAGCACAGCCGCCACAGAGGCGGAGTAGGTGGTCCCACCGGTGCTTTGGCGGCCGGAGCAAGAAGATCGAGATTGAAGAATGACGACGCCATTGATTGACATCCAATGGTTACGCCTCGCTAGAATCGCTTGTCGACGATATAATAACTAAAACAATCTTGCATACGCGCCAACTAAACAGCCCACAAGTCGAGACTCTCCTCTTTTTTTAATAATTTATATATAGCTCATGGCAACTTCTTATGCAATTTATTGCGCTTTTTTGGTTGGCTGTACAATTTCGTGATATTTCGTGGGTTCCAAACTATTTTAATAATTTAAATGTCGATCTAGATTTAATGTACTTTGAAGATATATTTAAATTAGGTTAATGCCCAAAGGAAATAGGAATCAAAATGTGAAAAATTCAGAAATTATAAAGTGATTGCCAATTTGTCATCTGCTTTTTATATTTACAACCCATTTCATATTACTTTCAAGATTTGCAGCGCCTTGAAAGAGTTGCAGCCCATCGTATGAGAAAAATAAGTAGGCCTGGATTGGGTATTCTTCAAAAAAAAATTGGGCTCATTTTCACAAAGAAAAAAATAGCTGGGCTGGTCACATGGTGAACATAAAATATAAGCCTGGGATAGACGGGCCACAGCCCAGTTCAAACCCTGCTCTATCTCAACAATAACAAAAAAAAATACTGCTCAAGAAGCTACGTCCTAGGTGTCAGCCAATCTTGTGCTGTTCTCTTGTCTATTGACTATATACGCTCACAATGTCGTGGGTCCCAGATGTCAGGAACACACTAGGAGGAAGCATTTATTTTTCCATACGCTGACGTGGTGGGCCCCTACTGTCATCCTCTCCACGTAATTTTGCCGATTCCTGTTGTCTGTTGACCATGTTGACAACGCGAGAGGGCGGTGCTGCGGCAAGCACACCAATGCGTGTGGAGGACGTCGGTGTGAACCATTTAGGAGACGGTGGGGCGGTGATGCGTGCGCTGAGGCGCAGCCAACCATGGAGGCGTGTAAGCGTGCCGCCAAGACCGGGTTGGTTTTGGCGGCCGAGGAAGACAGATCAAGAAACACGATGGACTATAAAAGGTATGAGTAGTTAACAACCTTAACTGAAACCAGCAGGGGCACTTAACAACCAAAGCTGAAAGTAGTATGACTACTTATACAGGTTCAACCGTATAAAGCACGCCTCGAACAGTGCTACTTTGCCTACAGTTAACCAAGGGTGAGGTCGCCAAGCCTCAGGACAAGGCCCAGGCGCCACCCCGCACATCCACAACCTTCTGAAAGTGGCTTCATCTCGCAATGTGGTCAATAAATAGGATATTCGCTTTAGAGACATGGAAAAGCATGAACATAATCTTTTGTCCTATTCTCCAAGATGGACGGGCCTTCATTATTTGAGACCACCCATGAATAAGTATCTTTTCACCTCCAAGGGAATTGAGTAGGTTGACATAAACATCATGTTGTGACTAAGCTTAAGTCCGACCCCACCATGGTCAGCATCAGATAGGAACAATAGAACTTGGCAGTTTATGTTTCAAGAAGATCACAATCAGAAACTGTGTATAAGCAATAGTTTATGAACAACATATATACAGTAAAACAGCTTGTACCATAAGTTTCTCGACACGCTTGACCTGTTCAACGAAAGTGCAGAAGGGCACACATATCCCACGTGGCCTTCCACCATTGAAACGCCCCACAAGGACCTCAAGACAATCAATAAAGTGTAGGAACTTGTGGATGTCGATCCACTAACTTCAAAGTGCCATCAAGAATAAATGAAGTTATTACAGAGTAACAAACGAGCAGATCGCTTAACTCAAAAGACCTACACATGCCACCAATTATAAGAAAATAATTGTTAGAAGTAGCATCTTCGTGAGAGATTCGTTGCTACTTCTAAAGTTAAATTGTGATTAGTTAGACAGAAAATTAAGAAGTAATCGAGGCAACAAGCAAGAACCAGATACAAAACTAACATGGATGAACAATTAGAACGACGTCGGGGTGGAAGATCGCAGTGAAGATGAGACCAGTTCTGCTATTTCCATCAACATTCGTGGCGCCAACTTTCACCAGAACACTTGAGAAAGTTTATCCAAGTTCGGCCATAAAAAAAGCAGCGATCTTCTTGGTTCATGAACCCAACTCGGAACTTATATCCATGGCTTGTCTTCACTGTGACCATTAAACTAGTGTATTCAGTTATGGCAAGGCCGAGCATCTTGAGTACATGTGTTCTAGCAGAGCAAATAATACACTGCCGGAAAAATAATATGAGAACACAACATGTTCAAAAAAACCCCACCCTCCCGGATAGAAAAGAGGATTCTAGGAACATACTGTGTGCGTTTCAAAATCCTGTGTTAGGATGAGAAGGAACAAGTGTGGCATCTCGCCGAGGGCGAAACCTCAGAGGGTACTCGCACTTTGGGCAATCGCAAATGAAACACACTAGATTCAGAGAGGAAGAAAATGCATCAATGGCGGCAGCTGCCATCCTAGGATTACTCCGCATAAAGGGACTTGGATTTATCGGGATGGATGAAGAATTCATACTGGTTCTCCATGAGAAAACCCTATGTAATCGCCGAGAGGGGTTTTCTCCAAAAGCAGACGAGGAGAAGGGATTCAGGCCTAGTGAAATATTAACGCTTTGTCCGTCTACCATCGCTAAAGCTGGAAAGGGGGTTGTGATTTGACGACTATTGGCATTATCATGTGCACGACCGGGTGTGTCTACCGTGAAGTTGTGCACTCTAATTTGTGCATATGGAACGTGGACCCTGCAAGCCGCCGCCCCACATATCAGCGAAAGGAAGTAGAAAGACAGGAGTAACTAGTTACACATAAATATATATTTTGACAGAGAGATACTCCCTCTGTAAGTAAATATACAAATCTTTTATATAACAGACAAGCTCACCTTGCCGAGAAATACACTCCCTCTGCAATGCACGGGCATTATGGGGGTTCAGCTTTTTTTATGGGGGTTCAGCTAAGAATATAATACTCAGACAGGCTCACGGTTCTGGACTTTGGGCCGCAGGCCGACCCTGCATGTTTGTTGGCCCATGTGTTCTACCTCAGCGCTTAACATATTTCAAGCGATCAATACGACGCTGGTTTTAGATGCTGTCGCAAGGCGAATACACAAAATTGAATAAAGCACGGCAGCTGTTGGAATGAAATCGAACGACAGCTCCTAACCAGCAATCAGAGTTGCAATTATATCAACAATATACCATGTGATAAATAATACTGTCGCACTACTTATACATGCAGGACACTTGTTTCACCATGCCAGATTATTACATCTTTTGGAGGATAGATCAGTTCGGCAGTTGTGTGCTACTACTGATGAATTTCAAAGTTGATTTGGACCAGCTCTCCTTGCCGAGAAAGTTTGATTTTGCCATCATCCCCTATCGCAAGATATGATTTAGATTTTAACCTTGACCATCCTTTAGCATCAATCATCATGCGACCATCCTTTGTACTTACGGTATATTGAGCAGGTTCATTCACACCAAGGCTGCGCATGGTAAGAGAAACTTGGCCGCGGTCACCCGGATTGTTGAACGACTCCCTCGTTGCTCTAGGAATTCTCTGTTTGCAAACAAGAAGACATACCCAAACTGTTAGATCAACACAGTGAATCATGTGAAAGAACATGGAAAGAAAAAAGAACGAAGCACTTGGGCGGCCAATGCTTACCAAGAAGGTGGACATGTCAGTTTTTGTAAGGACTTTGGTATATGAAGTGCGAACTGCAGCCCAGTCTGTTGCCGATGCAACTATACGGGCTGGAGCAGATGCAAGTGCAAGTGTTGGTGCAGGTGCCGAAGCCGCTGCTGCTGCCGGAGATGGTGCTCCTTGTAGAGCTGGTGCCGGTGTCCATGCCCGATCCTCCGGTAGATCAGACTAATCCGCTGACGTGGTCGGTGCCCAATCCTCGGCCGATCAGATCGAGTTGCCGCCATTGCTGCTAGAGCAACTGCCGGTGCTCGATCCATTGCTGAAGGTGGTACTGATGTGCGAGACAGCGGTGATCGTGTCTGGTCTGCTATGATCAGCTTTCTAACTTCACTAGGATCCGTGACCATGATCCAGTTTTTTCTTCATTTCTTTTAAACGCGAGAAGGACTAGTTGTGGCATTTTTGTTAAACCAAACTGCAGTTCATCATAGGGATTCAGCTTGTACTCAGACAACTGACTGATCCAATTTTTTCCAGTAATATAAGTTATGCACCATGCCTTCGTTACTGACAAGACATAAGAAGTGAAACCTGCAAAAATACCCATTGTAGAGCAAACCAAACGGTTTATTCTGTGATGAATGCCACATGGCAAAACCTGCATCGTAAAATTGCAGGAAAAGAAAGAAAACATGACATTAAATCAATAATATTTAGATAGTAAATCAATAAGATTTACTTGATGTGACACGAGTGAATCCTTACCAGGAAACCACTATGTTGAAGTACTAAACAAAAGATTGATCGTCCAACTACGGGTGGCATGCAGGGGCCCCGCCTACTCCCACAAGTAGGACAGTCCAAAGGTCGTGACAAATCGAATGGACCGAATATCCATGTGACTGGAAATCCTGCTGGGTGCGATAAACCCTGCAATGCATACAGATATTGGAGTGTAACCATAATTGATAAACCGTCCTCACAAAAAATATGATCTAGATACTTCAAAATATATATACTGAATTGAGTGGACAGACATTAACATAGACCGTTCTCAGGACCGACTCACACCAAAAGTGGCAGACTAATAAACAATACAGGTTCACAAACACAAATCAATTATCAACAATAGTACTTACTACGCATAAGCAAAGTTGCACTAACAAAACTCAGAGACTATTTCTTGCCACCGCCCACGGATGAACCCCCGATAACTAATTCAGGCCATGGACTTCGTGAGAGATGTCTACATGCACCATCACCATCTTGTCAACCTTGAGAACCTAACAGAGTGGTCTTTCCACTCATAAACATGATGATGAAGACATGCCGCATCAGATTTGTTGGGAAGCTTACAAGAACCACACCCTTCAGAATCTAAGGCACAACCAGGAAATTGTTGTGGTCAAGTACAACCTCGAGAACACACCGACAACAAAGCTACAGGAAAACACTAGTTTAGGACACATATGACAAGGACACAACAGCCTAGATAGTTCAAAGAGAACTCATCATCGTGTCTTCCAAATACACGACATGACTTTGAGAACTTCATCTCCACCACATACCTGGTTCTAATTCAAACAGAAACCATATTTCATTACTACCTCCGTTCAGAAATATAAGATGATTTTCGATATTATACTCCATATATGACTACATATACGCACAGAAATGAGTGAACAAAGACACTAGAACATGTCTTCAAAGGCATGAGAGTAGAGGGATTAATTGCAATATCCATAACACAAGTTACTGAGGCAAATATACCCTCTTCAAAGGTAGCATTGATGTTCATAAAGTACTCCCTCCGTCCCAAATTTCTTGTCTAGATTTGTCTAGATACGGATGTATCTAATAGTAGTTGAAAGTAATCTATAAGAAATTAGTGTCAACCTCTCGCATGTTTTGGTCAAAAGAGGAATTTAGAACCGTCATTTGGCACAGTAAAATCACATGCAAGATCACCCAGAAAGTTGAACTACCAGCACTAGTATTGTGTGTTAGATGAAAAAACACGATCAAGATCGAGAAAAAGATCGTCAACAAGAGACATTACCTGGACTTGCTTAATGAGGGATCCCGGAGAGGGTCGCTTGGACAGGGCGATGGCTTTGAGCTTGTCTGTGGTAGTCTCGGCGGGGTGCTTGCGCTTCTTCGTACCATGAGCCTCGATGGTTTTGGCAAGAGCCATAGACATCACGTCGGCCGGTGCTCCAGCGTCCATCCAAGAGAGGAAGCTGAGAGAGAAGAGTGAAAGGAGGAACAAGATGAGGGAGAAGCGAAGCGAGTGGGGGTTTTCTTCAAGAGAGGAAGCTGAGAGAGAAGAGTGAAATGATGGTTGCTTCTTCCGTCCAACTTACTGCTGGAAAGGAGGGGGTTTTGTGATTTGACGGCTCATTGGGCATTACTGCGGTGCTTTGATTGGGGTAGTCTACTGTCACTCTACTACGGAGTAATTTAGTGCATGGCTAGTGGACCTGTGTGTCGCTGTCCCACACGCCGGTGAAAGTGAGTAATTTAGTGCATGGCTCGAGGAGGATCCGCACGGAGAGCTGCGGTCCACTATTTTTTTGAAGAAAAATGATTACAGAAGCTGCTACCACTTTACGACGGAGGAGTGCGAAACACGGCAGCCACTTGAACATACACAAGGTTCTACTACTAGGCATGTGCAAGGTTCATACGCCAAGATTACCCATCTTGTTGCTAGTGTAGTAAGATATGACGATAACAAATGATGTTGTATGCATGTCAACTACTCCTATATGTAACATAGTAACGCTTTTTCGACTGCCTGGTTGAGAATGAGCGGTGAGATCAATGTTAACAGAAGTAGGTCTACAGTGCACGGAGAGTACGGTGCTACAATACTCCATGAAACATGAACCATATGAAGCACGAATAGTGTTAGGTAGGGTGTATGAAGGGTGCACGGGATGGGAGCAAAATTCCCTTCTCGACCCACTTTTGGGCGTTTGGCAGAGTGCATGAAGGGTGCATGAGTCCACAGTAGTAGGTTAACAAAAATACACGAAGAGGAAACAACTATATTGAGATGAGAATGCAACCAAACACACCCATACGTTTTGTGCTATAGTGACTGATCTGCACCGTCTGAGTTTGATCCAATGGTCATGTTGCACCGAGACATGGACATGCCCATGCAGAGGGCGACTTAAACACCACCGAAGTCCCTCTGCTTCTCGAGGCACACGACGTTGGTGATGCAGGGTACAACCGCCCGCAGAGCCCACCTGGCCGACGGGAGCCAGCCACAAAGACGCGCCAAATGGCACGAATGGATTCCGTGACGGAGCCCTCAAAGGATTCGCCTAAGCAATGGCGACGCAGCCTGCAACCCTCCTTGTCTAGCTCAGCCCCCACCATCGCGGAGACGACTCTACCGGAGATATAGGTGAAGAAGGAGACCGCCAGAAGCCACAAACCTGAAGTCAACTGGTGGTCGAATGGGTTTAGCCCGACGGCCGCATCGCCGCGCTGGCACAAAGGTAGGCATCGCAGAAGTCAAGAACACGCGCGTGGCAACTTGGTTCACCTATGGCCGAGGCGATCCTCGACCTCGTCACAATCGCCCGCCGTGCTCCACCCGCCCCTCAAGGCCTATCGTATCTCCCGGTTTTTGCAACAACAACGCCGATGCCTCGAGCATCTTTGTGGTAGACACCTGCCGCTTTTGAAGCTCCATGAACTCCAGCACATAACGGAGGAGCATGGCACTCTCTCCTCCTGAGCTCACAAAGCTCCACGCCCTGGCCCCGAGCTCGCGATCCTGGCATGGAGCTTTGTGTCAGCGCCACCTGACTGGTGGATCTCGGCTGCCATGGCACCAGGTAGAAGCAATGGGGAAAGGAAGCAAAGGGGTCGAAACGGCTGAAAGGCAATGCAATCTACGGGAAGGCGGAGGGAGCCAGCCGAGGAGCGGGGAATCTTTTGGTTTTCACCACGGTAAAACACCAGTCGACGACTTCTCACATTAGGGAGCAGTGGGTTTTACACGTGGAGTCAGCGTGACTAATTGCTACCGCGCCTGCTCCCGTCAATCAAAAAATTAAAAATCCTACCGTGCTTGCTCCCATCAATAAAAAAATTAAAAATCCTGCCGCACCCAAACACCAGAGCAACGCCGCGGTGGATATTTAAATTTACCTGCCGGCAAGTAGATAGAAAAAGGGGTGAAAAAACAAATGTGGTGGCGGCCTAGCTAATCGGTCGAACTAGCCCAACTAGTTAACGACCGTGCTTCACTGATGTACTCGGCGGGAAAGGTGGTCTTTCATGATTTGACGACTCATTTACTTGCTTCGGCGCTACAACCGAGGAGGACCCAGAAAACGCGTGGTAGGGCGTCCCATGTCAGGAAGAATATATGCGTGCACCACCCGAGAGGACCACGAAACCGCGTGGTAGGGTGTGCCACATCTCGGCATGGAGGAAAAATGTGCATGTAAAAATATACCAGACGACGTAGTACCTATGATTCACCTCGACCCAGCCATTCGGTCTAAAAACACCCCACTAGCTACACATCTTCATCATGCAAACGCGGGCATGAGGATAGATGTGGTTAGTCCGCCTCAACCAGCCACAACGTCTCTTGTTCTAGGCGATTCTTCTATTTTCCAAGCTTTTTTTTAGTTGTAATAACACCACGGCAAGCTAGCACCGCTCTTCGTGTGTGCCCGTGCAAAGGTTAGACGATGGAGAGAAGAGAGATTGACATCGCAGACCTAGGACCCACCAGTAAGTGAGACAACGGTCATGCACGTGTTGACGAGGCACTCCCTCTACTCTACTCAACGCAAGTACTGTATAAAATCAAGTTATGGGAGAAAGCCAACAACCATTGTTGTTTTAGGCTATCGACTTACGCTTTGTAGTCCAGGTTGCCAGTTCGAATCTCGTCTTTCAGATTTGTTAGTTTTATGTCCAAATTTGATTAATGACAAGTGGGACCCCCGTGTGTTGTTCCGATATTTCAGTGTAGGATGGTTTTTTTGAACAAACACTTTGCACGCTTAGACAAGTAACGGCATGAGTTACATGATTTTGCAAGTTTACTTAACAAAAATGACAGCGCATAGAATATCACATCGACCCCGCAGCTTAGATACTATGGTGATACGAAGTTTTACAACGCTGAAGTGAGATCCAATGGCTTGGGAGTAGTTTTTGTAATTATGCTAATTTCAAACTCTCCAAAGCTTTTTTTGTAAATAAAACATTCAGGCCTCGTGTGTGCTGTTGCATCTTCGATCCAACTACCCCCGCTGCTCATATTAGGTGCTCGCGTAGCTTAATTACCCGCCACGATGATATAAGCATCTAGGTCGATGATCGCGATCGATGGCACATGCGTAGTACTTGTACTTTTATGATTTACCAAACTCTATTAGCCGATATTGCAAAAACATTCAAACCTCCTATCGTGGGCAGTTAGATCTTAGTGAACTCGTATCACCATAGAATCTACGCAAGGGAGCACCTCATCTTCTCGCGGCGAGAAAACATAAGGTGCTATCGCAGCTTGATGCTACGGTGATACGAAGTTTGGAGGTCGTTTGATCTCGAGATCCTATGGCATCTCGAAAGCGCTTTTGTGCTTGTAAGCAAATGGTTTAACTCTTTAGGGGCTTTTTCGCAAAAACCATTCAAACCACCGAGGAGGTGTTGTCTCAAATCCAACGACTCACGAAGAGGTTGTATCACCAAACCATCTAAGGTGTGGTAGCACATGATATTCTTACATACAGGAGAATATGATGTCCTCCTTCATCTTAGATGCTACGGTGATACGAAGCCGAGGTCGCTGGATATGGGATCCAAGGGCATCTCGAGTAGTTTTTTAAAATTGTCTGCAATTCTCAAACTCATCAAGGTTTCGTGTAAAATATTAAGACACATCATGTGAGCTGCTATATCTCGATCTACAAGCTCCAAGCAACTCATATCGCATATAGCATCTAAGGTATGGGGTCACATGATATTCTCCCGGGAGGAGGGGTGGGGTGCACAACCAATCGATGGTTGGGAGGGTGGGGACAAATATAATCTAAACAACCCTAAACAGAGCTCCACAATTTTATCTAAGGTCGAGGGTCAATTTCGACAATCATAGCTCCGCCTAAACACAACATTTGCATGTACTGTAGTACTGTACTTAATATTCATGTTTCAGTTTCATGTTCATTTTAAATATTGAACTGAGGACCATGCATGTCTTACATTTTACTCCATTCATTCCTAAATATTAGTCTTTTTAGAGGTTTCAAATGGACTGGCACATACGGATGTATGTAGACATATTTTTGAGTCTAGATTCACTCATTTTGCTCCATATGCAGTCACTTGTTGAACTCTCTAACAGACTAATATTTAGGAATAGAAGGAGTATTTTTGATTTCGTGTCATACATGCATGGTTTGGAAAAATAGATGCACTATATTTATTGGATTGTTGTTGTGTTCGTGCGTGTGTGTCTCTGTGTGTGTGCGTGTGTGTGGTCATATGCTTGATACATACAACGTTTTCTCACCTCCATATCATTCATCTTTTAAATTTGAATTTGCATTGGAAAACTTACTAGGGATACCCTGAAATGTGAAATCCACGTTGTGATCACTATATCACAAACTCACTCTAATTCAACAAATTGTCATAAATCATTTACCAAAATGATACTAGTATTTGCAAGGAAAATACGGGTATTGTAATACACATAGATTCGTTCGGCAATTTAAAAGGTTCCTTTCGTATTCTCGAATGGTAGGACCCAACGGCGTACCAGCCAGACCTTGGCTCGTGTTGATCCTAAAAAAATAAAAAAATAAAAAACCAGGCTCGTGTCCTTCGGTGGCATGCATGGTACGCACATTAGGCAACCCGAACCAGTCGAGCCTCAGCGTTTCTAGTCGAAATATCTGGCGGCCAGAATTCCAGCTCTAGGAAATTCCCCTCATGTCCTCGGTCCATAATGACTACTGATGAACAACGGAGGGATGCTTTAGTAACTAGACAACGTTACCTACCGTGCCAAGCACGGTTCAATTCCCTCAGTCGCCGCTCGGCAAGATCACCTGTCAACTGCATTGCCTAGTACTACTACTACTACTACCACACCAGGATGAGAACAGAATTGAGCTTGTTTGTTCATGCCTAGTACTTGCGTTAATATATCAGGCAATGCACTGGTACGGAGGGATTATCCTTTTACTCTACATATATAACTTGTCTGAAGTCTAACTAAGCAAAATGTTTGAGCAAATACTTTCTTAAGAAATACAACAGGACAGATGTACAGCTTGAAAACATATTCCATGATGCAGGTTATGATATTGTTTCGAATACTAGCTCTTAAATTTCAAAAAATCCAAAAGTGAGCATAAATTCTTGAAACTGAGCATGGTCACGTGATATGGCACAAATATTACTTCATAAGTTTTTTCTTCAATTTGAGACAAGCTTCTTATGATAAGTTGCACAAATGAAGAGCCAAGGTAATTTGGAACAAAGACTTGTCACGTTAAGGCGAACGCTTTCACTATTGAAACCGTGGGCGTTTACGTGCTGCCACGAGTCCCCGCTTCTCATCGGCACATGCTGTCGGCGCAAGTGTGTGAGTCGACGGGAGGCGTGCGAGCAGATCGCTGCGCCGGCTAATAGGGAGGCGGCGAAAGGCATCATCATGCGGTAGCTCACCGAGGCGAAGCCTTAGACCAGGCTCCGCCGCCCACCTTCGTCCCAACTGCTCCCACTTTTAATGTCGCCGGCGCCACAGTTTAAAATCAACGACGCACTACCCAATATCGCTATAATCTTGTCTCTTCCTCTCCGATTCTCCTGTCGTCTACCTCCAACTAGCCTGACCTAAACGTACACCATGCCGCATCACGATGGTCTGCCCTGAGTGTTCTAGTTTCCTGAGGAAGACACCCAGCCGGAGTCTCAAGAACATAAGGCGCTTTGGGACGAGCTTGAACTGGCCTTGTGGGAAGATGTCGCTACGTCCCCGCCTCCTGCCGCCTCCTGCCGCCTGACAAGCGCCAGGCCCATCCCCGTGGCGTTCATGGGCTGGGAGCTGCACATTGTCGCCGAGCTTGATCCCACGGGGTTCCACGAGGTCCCCACCGACTTTCACGCGCCCGTGCACCTGCCACCACATGCGCCTGCGCAGCCGACGCCAAGACGCCGCAAGCCGGTGCTCGTTGCACCTGCCAATAAGATGCGTAATGTGCAGCATTGACGCGGCGCTGCCGCGCCGCGGTGCCGTGCACACAATATCTCCCCGCGTTGACAATGTTCGCCCACGCGACGGGTGCCAAGGTTCTCGGCGGCATGGATGGGCCGCCGACCGCTTCCTTGAACCAACCCTGCCGCCTCCCGCCAGCTGACTTCGCTCAAGTCTGTAACATTTTGGCCTTCCTTGAAGCTAGGCCAAGATCCTGGAGTACACCAACAACGGCGCAAGATGCCGCCGTCAGCGTCGGTCAGTGGCCCGACGAGACATTGAGCACCGCAGAGGAGCCGCTTCCCACCG
The DNA here is from genome assembly GCA_021437245.1 of Aegilops speltoides. Lineage (NCBI taxonomy): Eukaryota > Viridiplantae > Streptophyta > Magnoliopsida > Poales > Poaceae > Aegilops > Aegilops speltoides. The sequence continues at coordinate 204,722,758 of CM038143.1, forward strand.
CGAGACGCCCCCGCCACCGCCGCGTAATCCAAATTTGCCATGACGACACAGAACATTCGGATTGCCATGCTTAAAATCCGAACGTTTATCATTTCCGTTTATTTTATGTCGATCGTCGTAAGTTGGAGTCAGACTGAACGAAATCTATGGTTTGATCGATTGAATGTTCTGATAGAGCCGTATCAAATTAAATATAAAACGTCATCAAGCCACATGTATTCCTTGTCATCCAACGACCTAGACTGCTTCAATGTCGAGCGCTCAACACGTTTAGTGTGCAGTTAATTTCATGCCAAAAATAGTGCTAATCACATAATAACACGCAAATAATATCCTAGTACTTAATATCCGCATGCAGTTAATATACTTCCAAATTAACTGCTAGTACGTGAAACTGGTGGCGTGACTTGTGAACGCGTCCAGATATGGTCAACGACAACATCACCCGCGAGTTCTTCGTGTTTGCCCTTTGCATCTAAACGCAGAAGGGGAGGAGAGAGAGAGAGAGCACACATGGAACCCACCAGTAAGTGAAGGAGAATAGTACTAAAAATAATATTACATGTTATCCATTAAATAGGTTGTGGCAATATAAAAACATTGTGTGAACAAAGGAGGGTACAACAAACATTGCTGTTCTACGTATGTTGCCTATTGACTTGCGGCTTGAAGGCCCGGTCGCATGTTCGATCCTCGTCCTTTATTTTTTAATTTGTATATGGGTCAAAATTTGTTTCATGACATGTGGGCCCCTCGGTGTGTAGTTTGTAGCACTTTAATTTGTGGGTCGAAATTTGTTCCATTCCAAGTGGACTATCGGTGTGTAGTTTTGTAGCTTATTTATAATAATTAAAGAAAACAACATAGTTTTTTGCAATAATACCATGGTGCGACGTTGAAGGCAAGAAAGGACGTGCGAGAGAGCGATGACCAAGCCAGAGGGAAATCAACTAGGGGATTTGCGGGGGTTGCAACGGTGTTTGGAGTAGTTGTGGGCCGAATGCTACGAAAATATAATCTAAACCGACCGAAATAAATGCCTACACAAATTAATCCAACATTGGAGTGCCCCTGACAATGTAAATAGCTCCGACTTTGCGAGGGATGGAGAGGTACTAGCTTCAATCGTGGAAGATACGGTGTGAGAAAGCAAGGTCAATCGAGAGACATATAGATAGAGAGACAAAGTGAGTGTGGTCTGACATTCATTGAATAGATATATATGCTCTGGAGAGAAATTGTCTGATTGAGCTTTTGGCAAGGGTGAGGGCTGTAAGATAGAGCTTGAGAGATGATCCAGTCACAGGCGTCTAGATATATTTTGTGCGTGGGACGAAGCAAGGTCAATCGATCACATAGGGTCGTCGTGCGATCAAAAGAGTGAGACGGGTTGGAGAGAGTGACCTAGAAAGACAATGTGCATGAGAGAGTATACAATGTGAATAGGTCGAATTGGGCTCAAACATGGTGATATATCGTTTTTGTTCGAGAAAGAGCGAGGTCAATCGAGATATGCAAAGAGAGAGAGAGAGAGAGAGAGAGAGAGAGAGAGAGAGATATTGAGTGAGTGTGGCCCGCCATGAGGTCGAAAGAGTGGCGGCGCCTTGGATGGACTGACCTAGATAGACAATCTGCGTGAGAGAGTATAGACTGTGTCGATCGAGGCCCGAACAGGGAGATATATCATTTGTGTGTGAAAGAAAACAAGGTTAAATGAGACTCAGATAAAGAGAGCGAGATTGAGCGAGTGTGGCCTGCCGTGCGGAAGAAAGAGTGAGACAGTCTCGAGAGAATGACCTAGATATACAACGTGCGTGCATGCGCACGAGAGGTTGGGGGGCTAGATAGGCAATGCATGTATTTAGCGCAAGAGGGTGATAGGGAGAGGGGAGAGAGAGAGAGCTCGGCATGGGGTGCAATGGCGGGTGTGTGAGGTAAATACATTTGGTAACAGAGTGGAAAAAGGGGTTGTGTAGTTGAGAGACTTAGAGATCGAAACATGGAGAGAAAGAATGAACGTGTGTTGGAAACCGAGAGCTTCCTAAGGTGGTTAGGAGAGGAAGATTGACCAACACAGGAAGTATGTAGCGTGTGTAAAAGGGGGGGGCTAAAACAACATTTGAATGTACATAGTACGAGACTTAATATCGATGTTTCAATTCGGTGTACATTGTAAGATTTGAACCAAGGACCATGCATACGGGTAATTATTTCGAATCCGTGCCATACTAAGTTTCGAAAAGTTGACATTGACTCAATTTGTTGTGCTTTTTTATAGGTCATATGTTTGAATCCATCCAAAAGTTTTCTCACTACCATGGTGTTCATCATATACATATGAATTTGTATTAAAAAAGTAGCATGGATATAGTGAAATGCGAAATCGACGTTAGAATTGGAGATCGCTACGTGACACACACACTAATTAAAGTAACTAATTATGTGACACACACTCTAATCCACATTGGCGTGGATACCGTTTTGATATTTTTTCAAATAAATCCTCATTAATTAATTTATAGTACTCCCTATGTTCACTTTTATAAGACCTTGAAGACATTTCAGACAATGTGCGAAACAGTTCATTTTAAGTTGCTGAAACGACTTACAAAAGTGAATGGAGGGAGTATCTCATTTCAATTGACTAATTATTGCAAGGAATACACAGGCATGGTAATACATACAGATTCGTTTGCAAATGAAAGAAGATTCGTTTGCAAATGAAAGAAGATTCGTTTGCATTCTCAAATGTAGGCACATCGAGCGGTGCATAAGGGTCGTGGTCGGGTGGGCCGCCGCCGGTGCCTTAAAGGCACTCGCCTTTGTAGTCCGACATGTAGGCCAGACCACGGTTGGGCCCACATGTCATGGACACAAAGGCAGGTGCCTTAAGGCACTAAAGCATGGTCCTGTCGGGGCGGTCACGTGTGTCGGGCGGACGCATAGCACCCAACCACCCACCCCCCTCCCTTCCTTCCCCACTCCCCCACCCCCCCCCCCCCAAAAGGATGACGACAAAATAAGTTCGCGCTTCCACGCTTCGGATTGAAAAATCTGGCGACCCCAATTGTAGCCCTGCAAAATCTCTCTTCTCCACCGTCCCCTTCCACGCCCAGATTGCTCAAATCCCTAATTCGCCGCCAACCCAAGCAAAGTTCGAATCGCTCGTCTCATCTCTTTCCCCACCCCTGCATCTTTGGGCGACGATGACGAAGACGACGGCCGCGCTTCACCACCGCACCGGAGCTACCTCATCTCGCCCTCGCCCACCACACCGGGTGGTCCACCGACAACATCGGCCGCTGCGGCCAGCGTGCCTCCACAGACACCGAGTTCCACCGCATCAGGTGCGCTTCACCGACGCCGTCTCCCAGCTCACCGGGGCTACTTCACCGAGCACATCGTAGCACCTCCGCCTCCCGAGGCCGTTGGGGTTTCACCAACGGTCTCGTCCACCACATCGTAGTGCTCTGCTACCACTCAAGATCTGCATCCGTGCGTGGCCAGACAACGCCAGAACATCACCCTCAACGGCTCTAAAGTGACCCGCACTCTAGCTAGGCGAGCATGCCCAAACACCGGCCCAAACTAGGTATCCACACATCACTCCCTTGTGCACTGTTCCGACGATGTTTGGATATCCTTTCACTGCTCTCTTAGCCTACATGCCTATGCAACTCTAACTTTAACTCTTATTTCTTTTGGAGATATCATCTGAAACAAGCAAAACCATTTTTAGCGAAGCATGACGGTGCTACGGGATCTAGTGCACATCCTGCACACCCGTATAACCTTGTAAGTATCTGTCCTCTGGTATAACATCAAGGTCGATTCCTCTTATTTGATCGACCATTCTCCGTGTCAAAAATGCAGAGGGGGATGCAAGGAGCACAAGGCATGCACATCCAAGCAAGTGGTAACATGGACTTGTACATGGAACATCCCAAGCGCAAGCAGAGCTGCAGTGAGCCTGTACAACAAGCTAGCATAAGTCCCTGCATTTCATTTAATTTGTACTGGCATTCGTGTATGATTTGTGTGAAGTGGCAGATCCACGAATTCAAGTTACCAGGGGCGAACATTTAACTTAAAAAATATGAAGGCACTTGAACTCCGGAAATCAACATAACTTGAGAAATGCGAAGCTACATGCACTTTGAAAACCAGCTAATGATCCAAAGTAGTTCAGATTATAAACACTAAATGATGCAAGCACCAAAAAACACAAAATGCAACATGGTGCACAAGGACTACAAACATGGTCTATACCTGCTTGAATTATTCGTTCTCTGGCTGAAAATATCGAAGTGTAATTGCACCTATAACCAGTGCGCAAATTGCATACCAATATATCTATCCTGCACAAGTATGCCAATAGTTAAAAACAACAGATTAGAAAAGTATTTATGCTATGTTGTCATGATACGGGGACTTTCTGGTAGATGGCCTCGACGTTTCCTCAAGCTATGAAAATGCACTATAATTTGCTTGTCATCAATGCCTGCAAATCTCTGTCTCTCTCAACATAGCAGATCATCATTAGACACTAAATCCTTCAATGAGCTTGCCAAATGCTTGCATTAGATCCCTCATTAGACACTATATGTTCATCACCAGGAGCATGTAAAATGTTTGCATCAAATCCTTCATTTGCAGTCTGTTCATTAGACACTTCAGGCTCAAGAACTACATGAGCTTGTATGTTTGCATCGGAAACTTGATTAGATACATCAGATTCAGTCTTTTCAGTATTTATTGGGGGAGTTATAAAATAAGTAGAAATATGTTTCATTTTCTCATAGTGTCGGTGTACTAGAGTAGGGGTACCCTAGTATCCCGAACTTGTGCACGGGCAGTCGCAGCACCCCGTGGCAAGGCTTGCCGGGTGACCGCCAAGGTCCTCCGTGGTTCCTTTGGAGCCCTTCAAGAACAAAGTATTCAAGCCAAGGAGACAAGGCCCCGGCAAGAGGAGCTTGCCGGGAAGGCCAACCGAGGCATCTCAAGGAACTTGCCGCGACGCGCCACACGTCCCGGCGAGGCCCGGTGAGCGACAAGCTTCCGGACGCGACAAGACAACGACCGCGGCAAGGTGCTTGCCATGGCAAGCTAACACTATGTACCCACGCTCCAGCACATCCACCAATGTGTCACCCTGGGACCTTTCCAGGCGCGCATGGCAGGAGGCTGTGCAGCCAGCGATGTGCGGTGGCAAGCGGCGCTAACAAGATTGCCATCGTGGCAAGCGGTGGCGTCCCTGACGGTCCCTTTTTGCACTATTTGGGTGACGCAGACGGGCATTTAATGCCTTTGTCCCCTGCCGTTAGGGTTAGGTATGATACACTGTACAGGTAGTTGTACCAACGGCAACACCTTTCCATTTTTACCCTTGTCTACGTTGCCACCTGTCGGTGACCCCTTGAGCATATAAAAGGAGGCCCATGCGCAACGAGGGGGGTTCAAGGCGAAAAACACTCACGCCGGTCTCGTTAGCAGCTAGTGTGTATTGTAGCACTCAGCGCCCGAGCAAGAACTCAATGCACTCGGACATGCAGCAGAAGGAGTATTATCTCTCCGAGAGCTCCAAGCTGGGTAACCGCTCGTGTGCTTCGCCCGATCGCTCTTCGCCGACCTCCGCCCCGCCGAACCGAAGGAGCTCGGTCCACCGGTCCCATAGGTGTCCGTGGATCAGCTTCCCCCGACATCTTTGGCGCGCCAAGTAGGGGGCGTCGAGGCTGTGTGAACCTGATCCGGCGTTCACACGAGCTAGATCTTCATCTTCTTCATCGACATGCCACCGAAGAAGAAGGCTTCGGAGGCAGCTGTTCCGTCCGCGTCGATTCCACCACCACCGGAGCAAACGGGTTGTGGGGTAGACGCCGGCGGAAGAACGGGCGTCGACGAGGGAGCTCACGGTGGTGCCAGGTCCAAAGACAAGGCTGCGCGCGACTCTCGGCGTCCGACATGCACCGCGCCCATCTCGGGGAGGCGCGGGACCGACAGCGCTATGGTACTCGCGGTACCATACGCTCGTTGGACCAAGATCGAGCCAAGGATCTCGGGTGCTCAAGACCAACATGCACGCCAACATGCCGCACGAGCAAGACACGCGATCGCTGGACGGGATATTGCTTCCTTCTAACATAGTTAGAAGTCCGAGCATATCCCGCTCCTCGCACCGTTCGCCACTGCCACCCACCACTTTAGCAGAAGCTTTGGCGCGAGCTCAACTGCTCCTGGATTACCCTCCAACGGCAGACAAGATCGACGAATGGAGGGCCACCATTCAGAGTCTCATCGGCTTCGCCAACGGCGACACCCCACGGTAGCCGAGTACGTCGCTGCCGCGGCAAGATTGCCAGGCACGAGGCGATGGCGACAAAACCGGTGGGGGTGCAACCACCGTGCACTCTCCACCCCAAAGGCCAAAATCGCCGACTCGTCGGATCTACCTCGACAGCGACTCCACCGCATCATCAGATCCACGAGCTCGTCGCGTCGGCGCCAAGTTCTTCACGAACAACAGCAAGAAAGCCAGCTTCGTACTCGAGCGCCGGAGAGAAGCGGCGTCAATCGGACCAGCGCTGGGCCCTCTGTCGACATGCATGCGCCAGAGAACCAGCGACTTGTCAGTATGTGGTAGGTTGCCCTGCGTTCACTCGTGAGCTGCGGCAAGTCCAGTGGCCCAGCACGAAGAATTTCAAGCCAGACGTACCAGAGAAGTACGACGGCAAGTCGCATCCGTCGGAGTTCCTTGCCAACTACTTCCCGCTGGTGCTCAAGCCCAATGTCAGGTCCTGGCTCATGCACTTGCGAGATAACTCCATATCCTCCTGGGCAGACCTATGCCATCAGTTTGTCGGCGCCTTTACAGGTGGCCACAAACCTCATGGCCTAGAGAGCGACCTTCATCGCGCCGCTTTCGAAGGAAGGGGAGCCCTGCGCAAGTACATTGAGAGATTCAGCCGTTGTACAAGACAACATCCCAGATGTCCACCTGCGCCGATCATCGGTAGCGCTCCATCGAGAACGCGAACCGCAGGATGCGGGAGGAGATGGCGATGTGCAAGATCAGAGACGTCAGTGATCTATATGCCCTGGCCGACAAGTGCGCACGGGCTGAGGAAGGGAGGAAACTCCCTGGAGAGAATCTGAGGCGCAGGAGGATCGACAGCGAGGATGCTGCCCGGCAAAGGAAAACCGCGGCGAACAAGGAAGAAGAAAGGTAAAGATGTGCTAGTCGCTGAGCAGTCCGCAACGGAGGTGGCGCCAAGAAAGCCAAAGCTGGTAACCCGGCAAGGAGATTGCCGCGATGCACCAACTGCCGGTGTGGCGGCCACCGACAAGGACGGCACCAACAAGCGATCGCAAGATCCACCGCACCAAGGGCCATGACCTCCAGAGCTGCAAGAAGGTCGAGCAGCTTGTCGAGCAGCAAAAGGCTGAATACGAAGCGACGCGACAAGGAGAAGGCCCAAGAAGGTATGGAGGATCCGCAAGAAAGCGTTCGCCGAGGAGGACGGGCGGCAAGGCCAAATAGCGGCAAGGAGACAGACCTCCCCGGCGCGACAAGGATGAAGATGGCGACGATGATGAGGATATGGATGATGAAGAGACTGGTGAGCAGGAGTTCCGAAGCCCGAGGTCCCGTGCGTTGGCGGTGGTGCTTCTCGCATACTTCACACCGCCAGCTCAAGCGGTGGGTGCGGGAAGTCAATGCGGCGAGAACCACCCGTCGAGTCACGCAAGCCTCGAAATGGTCCAAAGACGCCTATCATCTTTGATATTGAGGACCACCCTAGTCGCATAATCTGCGGTCGGTGCTTGCCGATGTTGGTTTCACCAACTATCCGCAACTTCAAGGTCACTAAGATGCTAGTTTGGCGGGGCGGCTTGAACCTGATCTCCTCCGGTACTCGAAACTTCAGATCCTCGATAGCGAAGCTCGAAGAGACCGCACATTCCAAGGAATCAATCCGGGAAGGAGTAAGCGAAGGAAAGATCACGCTTCGGTGACATTTGCAGCGAGTTTAACTTCAGGATTGAGAAGGTCACTTTTGACGTTTGCGACTTTCCATTGCCTTACAATGGGATACTCGGCCGTCAAAGACTCGCCAAATTCATGGCAGCCTCTCACTATGCATACAACATGTGAAGATGCCAGCCCGATAAGTGTCATCTCCGTCCTGGCGACAAGAAGGATGCTCTATCTCGCACGACAAGATCTACCGGAAGCTGCAGCCACAACAGATCGCAAGTCACTTGTCGTTGAAGCTCGAGGGGGGAAGAAGAAGACCAAGTCCGCAAGAGTCTCGATGCCCTCCGGCAAGCGCACCTCTTGGTGCTGCGCTACCGCCGAGGACGCACCATCGAGCTCCACCGCAAGCGAAGAAGACAATGGCAGCTCCACCAGAGACCAAGAAGGTGTTCGCCATGGAGGACGGCACTGGTGGTACCTTCACCATCGGTGCCACTCGACCCTAAATAGGAAAGTGCGCCATTGCTTTCCCACGCGTAACGCCGACGTGTTTGCGTGGCAACCGTCTGACATCCCCGATGTTCCCAGGAAAGTAATCGAGCACCATCTTGCCGTCGGTCCTCATGCGCGGCCCGTCAAGCAGAAGGTCAGGAAACAAGCAGTGGAGCGCCAACAATTCATCATAGAAGAAATCAAGAAATTGGAAGCAGCAGGCCTTGTCAGAGGAGTGCTCCATCCTACGTGGTTGGCCAATCCTGTGGTCGTGCGCACGGCAAATGGGAAATGGAGGCTTTGTATCGACTTTACCGATGTCAATAAAGCTTGTCCCAAAGACCCATTTCCTTACGGCGCATTGACCGATTGTTGACTCCACGGCGGATGTGACTTGCTTTCATTTCTTGATGCCTATTCAGGATACCATCAGATCTTCATGGCAGAAGAGGATGAGGAGAAGACTGCATTCATCACTCCATGTGGCACATACTATTTCATACGGATGCCTTTCGGTTTAAAGAATGCTGGTTCAACATTTGCAAGGGTAGTCCATGAGCTTTTGAGCCACAAATGCACAGAAATGTGGAAGCCTACATGGATGACATAGTGGTCAAGAGCAAGGACAAGGCAACTCTGATTCAGGATTTAGACGAAACCTTTGCAAATCTGCGCAAGATCAACCTCAAGCTTAACCCGAGAAGTGTGTGTTTGGAGTCCCCTCCGCAAGCTTCTCGGGTTCTTCATCTCTCAGCGGGAATTGAAGCCAATCCCAACAAGATCAAGGCCATTGAGCAGATTGAAGCACCAAAGCGCGTCAAGGATGTCACGAAGACTTGCCGGTTGCGTGGCTGCTCTCAGCGAGTTTATCTCTAGGTTCTGCTAAGCGCCTGCCATTTTTCAAAATATTGAAAAGGCAGGGTCAATGAAATGGACTCGAAGCGGAGGCTGCGCTGCAAGACTTGAAGAGATACCTGTCCTCCACTCCAACACTTGTCGCACCTAAGCCACAAGAAAAGTTGCTGCTGTGCATAGCGGCAACCAATCAAGTGGTTAGTGCTGCGTTAGTAGCGGAGAGGGAGGCGGATGATGAGCCAAAGAACCACGGCGGATGCATCCGGCGACATTGTGGGACTTCACCGACAAGCTCTGGTCGACTAAAGATGGATCTGCGCAGCGTGTGAGGAGATCTGAAGAGAATGGTGCAGCGCCCGATTTACTTTCGGTTCCCTTCGCAGGGGCTAGGTCAAGGTATTCGGTGTGCAGAAATTGCTTTTCGCCTTCTCATGGCCTCGAGAAAGCTGCGCCATTACTTCCAAGCACATGAGATCCACATTGTCACTCGTTTTCATGAAGAGGATACTACAGAATCCGAAGCAACGGCAGGATTGTCGTGTGGGCCTTTGAACTGTCAAGCTTTGGCCTCAAGTTTGAGAGCACTTCAACTATCCAGCGAGCATTGGCGAATTCATAGCAGAATGGGCGCCAACACGGATGAAGAAATTCGAAGCGAGCATCCCGTCAAGGAAGCAAGCAAAGAGTGGCTGATGTACTTTGATGGTGCCTTCTCGCTGCAAGGCGCCGGTGCGGGCATGCTACTTGTTGCACCCACCGGAGAGCACCTCAAGTGCGTAGTCCAGATGCACTTTCCCATGGAGCAAGCAACAAACAATACCGCAGCGTATGAAGGTTTGCTTGCCGGTCTCAGGATCGCAGCGGACCTTGGGATCAAGAAGCTCATTGTCAGGGGTGACTCGCAGCTTGTCGTCCGCCAAGTGAATAAGAATTATCAGAGTCCGTTGATGGAAGCTTACGTTGATGAAGTGAGAAAGCTAGAAGAGCACTTTGACGGCCTACAGATGGAACATGTTCCAAGAGCTCGAACGACATTGCCGATGGCTCTGTCAAGTCGCCCGCACTTAAGTTACCTGTGGAACCAGGGATCTTTGTGCTCAAACTGACTCAACCATCTGTAATGCCATCAACTGGACAGAGCAAGAAGAGGAAGTTGATTTCTGGTGACTATTTTCCGGCAGAGCTCCCCGAAGCCGCCGCCAAGAAGGTCCCCAAGATCAACACCAAGGGTGCTGAGGAGCAGTCTGCTCCGGCGAGCCCTAGGGTTTGTTCCGTTGAAGCAGACGCTCCCGCCAAGTTTTGCTCCGGCAAGCTTGCTAGGGAATGTCAAGCTCCGGCTGAGCCGCAGGTTCTCGCCGTAGAAGCGGATGTTCCCGCAGCAGTAGATGTGCCTTTAGTCCTTGTTGTCGAGCCGCATGCTCCAGCATGGGCACAGCAGATTGTCTGTTTCCTTCAAACGGGAGAACTTCCCGAAAAGCAAGAAGAAGCGGAAAGAGTAGCCCGGCAGTCAAGTATGTACCAGTTTGTCGACAACACACTGTACAGAAGAAGACTCAACGGTGTGAAATTGAAGTGTATTCACCGGGAAGATGGACAAAAGCTGTTGGCAGAGATACATGGAGGCATATGTGGTCACCACATTGGCGCAAGAGCGCTTGCCGGCAAAGCATTCCGGCAAGGTTTCTTTTGGCCGACAGCCCTCCAGGATGCAACTGCACAAGTAACCAAGTGTGAAGCGTGCCAGTTCCATTCCAAGCAGATACACCAGCCAGCTCAAGCTCTCCAGACGATCCCTTTATCCTGGCCATTTTCGGTCTGGGGGCTCGACATCCTTGGCCCCTTTCCCCGAGCTGTCGGGGGCTTTGAGTACTTGTACATTGCAATCGACAAGTCCACAAAGTGGCCAGAAGTGGAAGTAGTGAGGAAGGTGACAGCACAGTCAGCAGTCAAGTTCTTTAGGTCGATTGTTTGCCGCTTTGGGATCCCTAACAGGATCATCACCGACAACGGCACACAATTCACGAGCCGCACCTTCATGCAGTACGTCCAAGGTCTTGGCGCCAAGGTCTGCTTCGCTTCTGTTGCTCATCCGAGAAGCAACGGTCAAGCGGAGATGGCAAATCTTGAAGTGCTGCGCGGGCTCAAGACCAGGACTTTCGACGAGCTGGCGCAAGTGCGGAAAGAAGCTGGATTGAGGAGCTGCCGGTGGTTCTTTGGTCGATCAGACGACGCCAAATCGAGCCATTGGCGGACACCTTTCGCTCTAGTCTATGGAGCAGAGGCATTTCTCCACGGAACTCAGATACTGGGTCACCTCGAGTGCTCGCTTATGATGAGTTTGAGCAAGAGCAGCTGCGACAAGATGGCGCGCTGCTCCTTGAGGAGGACCGTCTTCGGGACATTTGTATGACGAGCTGCTCGATACAAAGCAAGCTTTGCACCGCTACCATAGCCGCAAAAGTTAATGCGAGAAGTCTCGAGGAAGGCGACCTTGTTCTTCGGCGCGTTCAGTCCGCCAAGAATTCCAACAAGTTGACGCCAAAGTGGGAATGCCCTTACCGGGTGAAACAAGTCACTAGGCCTGGCGCTGTCCACCTTGAGACCGAAGATGGCACTCCGGTGAGCAACTCCGGAACATTGAGCATCTTCGTAAGTTTTACGTCAGAGCGCGGTTGCCGGAACCTGTTAAGCAACCACCTTGTACAAGTCTTGCCGCTGTTGCATGTAATCCTTTGTACAAAGCCGGGCGTAGACCCCGTGCATAAGTAAAGCTCATGTGCTCCGCATATCTTGTCAATTTCATGCTTTCTATTTTTTGCATGTGTTATCGACACTTTGTGCAGCGCCTACCCCGATAGCAATAACGAGCGTAAGGCTCCATATCTTTATTTTTCTTCTTTCTCTTTCTCAAAGAAAGGAAGGTTCCCCCATACAAGTTTGCGGGGAAAGGAGAAGATAATGGTGTGGACCAGGCGTCGTTCAAGAAAGTTTCGCCTTAGAAGCGCAAAGACGAAAAAGCTAAGTTGCCAAAGTTTGAGCAATCAGTTTTAAAATTTTGAAGTTATCTTCCTCGAGCGACCGTGCTTTGTATGGAAAAACCTGTGCGGAGGAACCAACTCGTAGCTAGTTAAGCCCTTACTTTGTTTGAGTCCGCTCAACAACTTAAGTGAGCTGCGACTAGTTGCGACAAGGTTTCTTGTCGGTGGCGGCACCGTCGGCCAGGCTTTGGCGTCCCGCACTCGCGCTTTCATGACTAAGGTGCCTGCGCCGACAAGTTCCCTAAAAGCGTAGGGCAAAAACATACAAAGGAAGGAATCAAGTAAAGGAAATAACATAGCAATCAATACCCAAAATAGAGTTATATTACAAGATAGCTTGTCGCAGCTCTAACAGATTGTTTTCATAACATGACCAGCAGCGACAAGAAAAGGAGAAAAGCAGGCGGCCTAATCTCGCGATCGCCCTCGACCCTCTTGATCCGCTCACCTTGTCCACAATGGGTGCGACAAGGGTCTTGAGCTTCGAGATCAGCATCCGTGGAGGTCTTGAGGGCGTTGGTGAGGTTGAGGCCGGGTTGCGGGAGGCCACCTTCACCAACACCTTTTGAAGAGCTCCAGCATATCTTGCTTGTGACTTCGTCGACCAGCTGCTTTGGGATCTTCTCCGGGTCATTTGGAGGGCGTCGCCACGCCTCTGAAGAACAAGCTGAGCTTGGCGCTGGGTTGGAGGTTCTCATCGGAGGAATACCCAAGATCCTCCATCCCCAGCTGCACCAGCTCCCTGTTGATGGATGCGGCAACATCCACGAGACCCTCCGTCCAGTGCTCCACATTCTCCCTAAAAGTGTTCTGGGCGGCGGCAGCCCTCGCCAGCAGCGCCTCGTCGGCCTTGATCTTCTCCTTCAAGGCCACCTCCTGCTCCCTGGCGCCGTCCAGCGTCTTGGTCAAAGTAGTCAGCTTCAACTCAAGATTTGCATTGGAGTCCTTGGCGGTGCTAAGCTCCTTGCTCTTCTCGGCGAGACGACCCTACAGCTCGCCAAAGGTGTAGGTGTCCTTCTCGCGCTCACGCTTGAGCGCAGCAAGCTCTTCACCGCTCACCTTGAGATCGGCCTCCAGCTGAGCCACCTTCGTCTCCAGATCCTTCTTGGCGGCCTCGGCAGCTGCGGCAGCATCCTTTGCTTCCTTGAGAGCCCCGCCGAATGTTTGCTCGCGCGCAGCAAGCTCCTCCTCGTGTCTGTCAAGGTTGACCTTCCACTGCGCCAACTCGCCCTCCTTGTGAGACAGTTCTCGGCGGCAAGTCGTTGTTGCTCTTCAACCTCGGCCTTCTCAGCGAGGAAGGCTTTCCGCCTCGGCGAGTTGCTCCCGCTCTCTCCTAGGGACGGAGAGCTTCTGGTTAATACCGGAGCTCCTCCGCCGCGCTTCTCGATGTCCCTCCGCCGGCGCGGCAAAAGCGCTTCTCGGGATTCCAGCTTGGCCTGCGGCGCGGTAAGCGACACCGGCTTCGCGTGGCGCTCCTCCTCCGGACTCGCCCACTGCTGCTGCTCGGCGCATCAACCAAGCGTCAGCCCGGAGGCGAGCACCTCTCCATCAAGATTTCTCCTTCGGCCGCCACAGGCTTGGCGCCCGGGGAGCTTGATGAAAACGCCATCGCGGCCTTCAAATAGGCGCCGGTGGGGCTCTTGAACTGTGGCGGCAGCGATGGAGGATCGGCGGTCGGCGTGGCGCTGGCGCTCCTGCGCCTTGGGGCCGTCGGTCGTCGCCAGACCCCTCGCCAGCTTTTGCGGCGGCAGCTTTGGCGGCCTCTTCGCCGGCGGGATCATCAGCGCCAGCTGCTTCTTCGGTGGCAGCAGCGTCGTCGGTATTGCCGCGCGTTCTCCTCGCCGGCGACCTCGGTCTCCATCGGCTCCGTAGCAGAGGGATCTGACGGCCGGAAAAGGGAGAAAAGTCAAGCAAATATCCAAAAAGAAAATCAGAAGAAGAAGAACCCAAGGGAAGTTTTCAAGCAAGAGGATTACCTGTACTGGGTCCTACAGTCATGGTCTCCGCCACCAGGGGGTCGCTGGTGTTGTCCCTCGCCGGAGAACTCTCCCTTGCCGGAGACTTCTCGCTTACCAGAAAATTCTCCCTTGCCGGAGAACGCTCCCTTGACGGGGAACCCTTCCTTGGCGGTGTAGTCGAAGCAGATGGCATGTCGGGGGCGGCTTCCGGGCGCTCCTGGTGAGGCTGCTCTGCTTCTACACAAACCAATAGTCAGATGTCAGCAAAGAAACAGCACCCATGTGCGCCTAACAGCGGGAAGTAAACATATACTTACGCTGGGGGCTGCGTTGGGGGCTGCTTTGGGGAATAGTTGTCGGGTCCGGCAAGGTGGTCTCGGACACACCCCCCGCTGTCGCGGTGTGTTCGTCCTTGATGACAATCACCAGGACCTTGGCTCTCTTCTCCGCTCTCTGAGCCAGAGTCCTGAAAAGGAATGGGTTCGGAGTAAAGCAAATCAGATACAAGACAAAACAGCAAGAATTGAAGAACTACAAGGACAGCAAAGAATCTTACTCTTCTTCTTCCTCGTCGGAGCTGGCGGAGAGGTCGAAGTCGGCTCACCTCCGGTAGCGACAGGCGGAGAGTAGGTTCCCTTAGCCGCTTGGCGAGGCGATGGCGATGGTGCGAGGCAGCCCGGCCGGTCACCACCCGGCGTGAGGCGGCAGGAGGCGAAGCGATGGTCGGGAGGACCCGCTCTGAATGCCGCAGCGGCGTGAGGTGCTCCAGCAGCATGATGCTTGCCGCGGTGGGCGTGTCGCATGGTGCGGCGGTGTTGACTTCGTCTGCCGCCCTTCGTCCCGGCCTTGCGGAGCGCCTTCTTGGTGGAGCTGGGGTTCTACTTGCGGCTGTCGAAGATGAGGAGGAAGAGGAGTTGGTCTTCAACGAGCGCTCGCACCCTCGGCGGGCTCGCTCGACTTGACTTCAGGCCGGCAAGCTCTCCCTCGCCCGGCAAGCCCCTCTCGCTTCGGCAAGGCTTGCTGCCTCTGCTGCCTCTGCCTCCTCACGGTGAATCAAACTTCGCCCGGCGGCCTACTGCGCCGCCTCTTCTAGCCAGTGGCGTCTGCGCATCTCGCATCGGTGGTGTCGCGAGTAAGGCTTTTTGTTCATCGGGCGGACCGGTACTTCTACCAAGCCATCAAAGAACTCCTGCGCAGCGTTGTTTGCGGGCTCTTGCCAAGTTGGGACAATTCCATGCGAATCGCTGGCGGCATCATTACGCGGATGCGGTCGAGCAAGGAGTTGTTGCATAGCGAACGACACCCTTGCAACTTTGAACGCCGGGATGTTGAGTCGATATGAACAGTTCACGGAGCATCGCGTTAAGTTCCGAGGCAGTGAAGTTGAAGTTGAGGCCGGCGCAGCCTCGCGAGTGTCCACCGCGTTACGGAACTCGGTAGGTCTCCTCCTCTCTGCGAAGCGTCGCGCGGCGAAGAAAATCTGCGCCAGCGGCGCTCTGATGAAGCCCGGCAAGCTTTGAGGCGTTGGATCCGGGTGGCGGCAATCTTCAGCCTATCGTCTTCGGGGCCACGTTGCTCCAATCATTGCAGCGCGTTCTTTGGGGCTTGGCTTGGGCGATGGCGGCTGCGCGGTTCTCCTCGACAATCCAGCACCAGTCGCTCTCCATTCCTCCACTTTCCACGGAACTCTCCCTCCGGATAAGCTTCTTTCTTGCCAGCTCTCGAGATCGGGCGATTCCGCCCGAATAAAGGCTCCCCTCTCTCAACTCGGGGCATAAAAAGTGGCGAAAAAAACTACATTTGGATAGACTCCGACAAAGTTTTACGCAAAGATGTGCGAAAACTGCCATGTCGAAGCGGCATTGGGGTGAAGTCAAGGAGGTGGAACCGTGGGTGTTCATAATGTATGAAAAACTTCGAGAAAGGCGGGCAGAGCATGCAGTAGAAGAACAACGTGAAGAAGGGATACCCATTCGGAGCCAGTTCCGAAGCGGTGGCTGAGAGTACCTTCGTACGCGGATGCGCTCGCATCTCCGTCGACCAGAAGAGGTAGTAATACTCCTTCAGCTCCTTTGCGGCGAGCTTGGGGGGGAAGGTTTCCCGCCCCTTTTGCAGCACCGCGAGCCGCTGCGCCTCGGTCGACTTCACGACCTTCCCCTTGTCGGCTTTCGGAGCCATGGCGGAGATGGTGGGGGAGATCGACGACGTTGGTGGTGCTGGTGGCGATGGGGGGCGGATCGCTGCTCTCTTTCAGCTTTGGGAAGAAGGGGGGAGCGGCGGAGGTTTTTGAGGTTGGAAAACAATCGGCGAGATAGGCGAACTGCCCCTGTTTCCCCTGCTTATAAAGAGGGAGGGGGCGGATGTTCCGTCTTTCCAAATAAAGAAACCACCCACGATCTCTCCCACGGCGCCGCATTCGATGCATGCCGTTGGCGAAGGGCGCGATGGATACGGAGTAAGATACGACATAACCCAGGCCGCGTGTGCCCGTGCCCTATTTTGGGCTGGCCCATCAGCGCTCGGCACAGTGTGTGGCCTAGGCCCGGGGGCTCCTGTCGGTGTACTAGAGTAGGGTTACCCTAGTATCCCGAACTTGTGCACGGGCAGTCGCAGCACCCCGTGGCAAGGCTTGCCGGGTGACCGCCAAGTTCCTCCGTGGTTCCTTTGGAGCCATTCAAGAACAAAGTATTCAAGCCAAGGAGACAAGGCCCGGCAAGAGGATCTTGCGGGAAGGCCAACGATGCATCTCAAGGAACTTGCTGCGGACGCCCACGCGTCCGGCGAGGCCGGTGGCGACAAGCTTCGGGCGTGACAAGACAACGACGCGGCAAAGCGCTTGCGCGACAAGCTACCCTGCTGTACTTGCGCTCCGGCACATCCACCAGCGTGTCACCACAGGACCTTTCCGGTGCAGCGTGGCGGGAGGCTGTGCAGCCGGCGGTGTCTTGGCTGACAAGCGGCGCTAACAAGATTGCCATCGTGGCAGCGGTGGCGTCCACAGCGGTCCTTTTGCACTATTTGGGCGACACTGGGCGGGCATTTAATGCCTTTGTCCCCTGCCGTCGGGGTTAGGTATGATACCTTTGTCAGGTAGTTGTACCAACGCAACACCTTTCCATTTTATCCTTGTCTCGTTGCCACAGTCGGTGACCCTTGAGCATATAAAAGGAGGCCCATGCATAGCGTAGAGGGGGTTCGAAGGCGAAGAAAAACCCTCACGCTCGGTCTCGTTAGTAGCTAGTGTGTCTTGTAGCACTCAGCGCTCGAGCAAGAACTCAATACACTCGGACATGCAGCAGTAGGAGGTATTATCTCTACGAAGAGCTCGAGCTGGGTAAACTGCTTCGTGTTGCCGCCTCGATCTCGCTCTTGTGCGACCTCCGCCCCCCCCCGAACGAAAGGGCTCGGTCCGCCGGTCCCATAGGTGTCCGTGGATCAGCTTCCCCCGACACATAGATTCCCTACATACAAGCTGTTTTACAACACCGTCAGGTTTAACTATTGGCCAGAAATTGAAGAGTTGAATTAGATATAATCATGGAAGTGATGTACCTGCTCATTGCGCATCCTACTCTTGCAAGCTGCATGTTGTCCGTTCGCGCAAGCTCGATGCCATGCCCGTCTGCGCAGCTGCCTCCCATGAGCTACACCGGTTGGATCTTCATCTTCTTGTCCTTCCGTTAAGCTTGAAGCCCAGCGACCGCCCTCCAACGAGGGCGCAAGGAAATGTTGTGTCGATCGTCGGCGGCTAGGTTAGGGCGAACGGTGGAAGCTAGAGTGAATGAATTGGGTTTTTCCGGTGTCGATGGATATGGGAGGCGCCCATTGGGGCGCTTGAGCTGCTATAGGGCCTGCCTTGCACTTATGTTATTGGCCCATCCAAAGTGAAGCGTTTTTCTTCATTTTTACATTGCACCTTTCGTGCGTTGGGACAAACAAAACTAACACAGGCCAACTGGATGACTCAAACTAGGTGCACACTTTCCCACCACAGGAGGCCGCCCATACCAGCCCCTATGGTGGCGTCGCCACTTTTGCATGTATGATTGGGCGGTGAAAAATATTCGATGGCGCTTTTGATTTACCCTGAGAATGGTTAAATTTCTTGTTTCTATGAACTAAGTTAAGCCAATAATGTGAAGGATGCCGATCTTTTCATCCTATTGTAGATTGCTTAGGTCTCGATATGCCAAAAGTAATTGCATGAAATATCTGGTAAAAGCGATTGTGATGTGTGTGGCTACAACTAGTCGACTACCGTCCTCATATAACATATCAGGGCGCACCATCTTACCAGATTAACCATTCGACTTACCAACGCAGTGTGGGAAGAAAGAAGTATTGGGACTACATATCCAAGCAATTGATGCCATGAACTCTGTCGTAAAACCTTGTAAGCGAAAAAGAAGTTGCAGTGTGCCTGTACAAAGAACTAGCGTAAGTTCAGTTACCTGCTTCTCGGAATTTTAGTTAGCCACTTATTGTAAAATTGTTCAATTACATTGCTTGGCTTAATTTAGTTTGCTACTGATTACATAATGCCATAGCCTGTTAATCCTATTGTAGACTGCGCCTATCTATGTGTTTGATATTTACTGTTAAAAATTACATGCTTGACTTAACTTAAATATCTACTTGTTTGTTTAACTGCTTTGCTGCTGCAACAATGGGTTACAATGATGTTAATAACTACTTTTCATCATCCAATTGAAACTCTTTAATTCCTTGTTTGCTTAACTGGTTTGCTGTTATAACTCCCAGTTGAGATGTTTTGCTAACTTCAACTTTTACGAATCAATCGGAACTTTAATGGCAAAACAGGTTAGCCCAACATCAAAGTGAGGTCCCCATGGATGTTGCATCATCCTAGCAGTGGCACCCATTAATCGTGCATTATGAATTGCCAAGCTGCTCTTTGTTCTAGAGGCTAAACTAGTGGTAGAAAGAGATTCTGCTTCTACACTTAGAGATGAAGTTGACATGTTGAGGAAGCAAACAACACAATCACAAGCAGTACTCAAGACAACCATTAAATATTTGGTGCATTTCAAAACGAAGCAAGCTGAGACTGACCACATTGTTAAGGTCCTGAAGGAAAAAAGGAAATTAAATTCCCACATGGTAAATAATAGGTGAAGCGTTCTGTCCATCGTTGAAGAACCTTTGTGTTGTTTGTTCATGTAATCAATCAAACCATTTGTTTTAGAGATCATGTAATAATTGTTTTTTGTTTTCTGTTTTTTGGTTTGTAATTTTATTTGAGCACAAGTTTGTATTAATTGATAAGAGTCACAGACATTTCATTTGGATTGCTCTGGCAGACCTACAAATATGCCAATCGGGCTGAATGTGCATTCAGCAATAATAGAAGTATTGATGGACCATAAGCGGCATGCATCAGAAAGGGCCAAGATGCTGGCTAAAAAAAGGATGCTGTTGGAGCAAAAAAAAGTACAGCGGCCTGGCTTATGTATGTTAGTATATATTATTGATCCATATACTCTATAAGTGTTTATATGTCTATTAGTTCTGTACATTCTTGTTTGATTGACTCGGTATCTGAATCTTGATACATCGCTTGTGTACATATCTAAATGGGAGTACACATTATGCTACGTGTGACATTTGAGTTGGACATGAAGTGTTCCAAATATTCGAATTCACTTTAAACTGGATTCTAGCTTCTGAATTTGAGTATCGGCATTTGTAAACCATATTCATATATGACAGTGCAATACATCTTTGTCGTCCTTTTGAAGATATACAAAAACACATAGAATGATTTTAAATATTCATATAGGAATGCAAAATGGATTCGAATTTAGTTGCCAGGGTAAACGTGGACGCTTATTGTCCCAAAATTCGAAAGAAGTGGCAAAATGTCCACTCCCACGTTGGCTGCCCAAAGCCAAGTGTTTGGGAAATGGAAATTACTATCTACCCATTACACGGACAATCCATCGGCCCGATTTCCACTGCTCTAAATAGGGGTAGGTTAGTTACTTCAATTAGACGTGACACGACCGCCTCTGAGCCCATTCCAACACGGTAGGCGTGAAACATGGGCGGCAAAACACATTTGATTCAAGATCGTCTGGAAGTCCTCTGTTTTTTCCTCCATTCCCCATTCATACACGGTGGGCGGCAAAACAAACTCGACTCGGCCGAAATCGACGTAGGCAAATATTTTGAATAGGGGCAGGTTTGTAACTTCACTCAGACGTGACACAACTGCCCTACCTGTCTTCCCCATTCGCCAACCATGGGCGCCAACCACCCTCTCCTCGCCCGAAATTGCTCTGGGCAAATATTGGCGAGATGCGAGATTACCGTCCTATCCCCAACCGATGAGACGTCCAAATTTTAAATGGGGGCTAAGTTCATAACTTTCCCATATTTCAGACAGGCGCGTCCGAAAAACATGGTTCCCCGTACCTCTCCCTCCATTTTCCCATTCATACACCGTCCGTGCTAGAACACCCCATCCCCACACCAGCCTCCGTCCGCCACCCCATCCAACGCCGCCATCCTCCACCACATCCATCGCCACCATCCTCCACCATGCCGGAGCGCCTACCAAGACCGTGTCGTCCACCTCTAGAGATGGACGTTTCTCATCCACGGCGACGGACCAATAGCCTTGCATCACATCCTGTCGCTTCATCTATGCCGTCGTCCTCTTTGCCGGGGCGGCTCAAACGACCTTCTCTTCCACTGCATCGGGACTTATCCCCCGATGCACCCATCTACTGTCGCAGATCTGCTTCAACACCGCCGACAGCCATCGCACCCTCGATGCCTACACGGCGCCGCAAGGGAGGTGGTACTTCATATCTCCTCAACTTTTTGATCTCAACCAGAAAATAGATCTTAACTTGGTTACTCTACTTTCTTTTCAGCTCTTAGAATTTAGTTCTTAGTTCGAAGCAAAAAATGGATGCTAAATATCATTTCTCCGGTTTGCAGCTTCAAATCTGCCATGGTACAACCATAATATGGTTTAACTGATCATGCTTAGGGTTTAATTGATCATGTTGGTTTCGTGGTGGTTTCTTTAATAGAAACCGGAGGGGAAACCCTCTTTTGCTAAAAAAATATGCTTAGAGTTTCCCCCTTTTATGATCACTATAAGATCAGAATACGTGCTTTGTGTCATAATAACACCGCTCCACCCGTCAAGCTAAACAAGCTTAGTTGTTCAAATACGAATATGATATTATTAAAACAGAGTTGTTTAATTGGTCAGCTAAATGTTCCTAAATTAGCTTGAAAATGCATGTTACGCGCTCAGTGTGTATCTCTGAGGTGCCCACGATGGGCAGCCCATACAGGATTTTAGGTGCGTCAGGCCCGATTCCCCTACTGTTCTGCTGCGCTTCCGATCTCTACTGCCTTTGACCCTTTGCCTGCGCGGCGACTTGCCGTCCCCAGATGACATGACTCTAGGAGGAGACGCCAGATTAACAGGAGGCCAGGAGCCACTCGCCCAATAGCGTCACCGCTGCCCGGGCGCTCCGCCATGCCTACCTTCCCAGTCCGTTCAGGGCTCAGGCAAGCAGCACCCACCAAGCCAACCCGATTTATCCTGAGATACATCCTCAACACTCAGCAACCACTCCTCATCGCCCATTTTCTAATTGATTCATTACTCATTAGGCAGGACTGTTATTAGGGTTTGTTGTGTGCTCAGTGCTACCTACACTTAATGGTTCAGATGTATTTCGGTAATCTTTAGTACCTCTAAAGTTCACAGGGTTTTCAAAATTCTGGCCCTCGGAACAGACACTACTCATTTTGGATTGTTGGTCGTAGTGACATTGACCCAGATTACTACTGCAAGCCAGGTTTGTTGACAATTTTACTTTTCTTTCTTACTCATTCGATATAATATCCAATTATTCACGTCCATTAGTTGCAAACAATAAGTGCTAGACAAACTTCTTCATTATATTTTGGACGGTCTCTTACTGTAGTTACAATTCTGCATACTTGTCCTAGTAAGCTCACAAGTAAATGATTGATTCACTACATCTATGTTTGCCTTGTCATATTTGTTGTCAATATCTTTTAGGGTGGACCACCCTGTTTCTAAATACTGGAACCATAGACATGAGTGAATAGTATTTCCCTATGTGATCTCTTCCATCATGTGTGGGCGGCGAACCTTTGCATTGTATAGAAAAGAAAGTGTAATTTCCAGCTTTTACATAGGTTTGATCTTTTACATGGAATACAATCGCCTACTTGCTTTGTGTGCTTTACCAACACTCCATCCTTGAAGCTAAACATTATGCAGTCATAATTGTTTAGTTTATTTATTCAAATCTGAATTTCATATGATTCTAATGTTCCTACTTGGTTTTGAAATGTATACTGCTGTTATAGAGACATAAGGGTTTGTATCTCTGTGTGTGATGCAGTCGTACGGTTGGGGTGAACTTTGCATATGAGGGGTTTATAGGGAGGCACTCTTGAGTTGATCCTCAATGCATTCCATAGATAATCGACTACTTTTATGTTTTCATGAATCTCGGATTACGAACAACATCATAATGATTATGAGCTTGCGGCGCATGAAAAGAATAAAAGCAGAACAATGCCATGGCTGTCAAACTTGGCATTAAGGGACTGAAATCAAGTCTGGATGCAATGCAATGCAAACGCTCTCCACCTACAGATTCATGCTCAGAATATGATCCTAATAGTGATTCTGAGCTAGAGGGGACCTAAGTCAATGTAGCTCCCTAGTGGAGGAGTCAGAGGAAGATGCCCTATCTTATTCACCCATCAAGGTACTTGCTCTAACTTTCCAAGGTCACATTGCTTGCACATATCTTGCAACTGATGCTTTGCATTGCTTATACTTTGTTGAACTGCCATTAGCTTAGTTTACACATCATGTATGTGAAAACGCCCTGCCTATCCATTTTCAGTACATATTCCATCTGTCATCATACCATATTTATCCATTCAAATGTTGCTCTTGTGTATCAGACGTTCTAAAGGAAGAGGGTGATTGATGATCGTGGAGAAGCACAAGCAAAGTATTTGGCAAAGGTAGTGGCACCTGATAAATCAAATAGCCCATTAGGTGTAGTTGCAATATCACCTGACCCACAAAACACCCCAACTCTAGCAGACTCTAGCCCTACTACACTGGTCATTTCTAATGCCCCAACTGCAGCAAACAATATGATTATGCCAGTTGACATAGCACCAGCTGTATGACGCAAAACCCCCATTCCAGCAAAGAGTACACCAAATCCAGTTGCCAAATCCCTTTTCAAACTAGCAAGAGCCCCAATTGCAGCAAATAGGACCCCTATTCCATTTCTTCCCAGTTTAGAAGACGAAGCTTATGTTGTTGTCAAGAACTTTGTGCGCATCTTTCCTTCATGGAAAGATTATACTGCAGACACAGAACAATTTCCAGTCTTCCTCCGCAACTTACGCGTACACTACTAGGGAAAACCTTATACACAGAAGTTTATCGATGGCAGCGGTTTAAAAGCAGGCGCTCTTGCTAATTAAGTAATAGCGAGGGTATAAAACGCGCTACTACTAAGTTGATAGTAGTAGCGAGGGGTATAAACCCGCACTGCTACTAAATGGTCTCCAACAATGACCCCGTAATAGGCCATAGTAGTAGCGAGGGGTATAAAACCGGCGCTACTACTAAGTAAGTAGTAGTAGCGCAGGTAATACCCCCACGCTACTACTATGCGTGTCCACCCGGCCCGATCCACACTCCGTCCCACCCCACCACCACCTGCCACCAACCGTCCCACACCACCCACTACCCCCCGTCTGTCTCAAAAAAACCACGCAGCCAACCTCCTCTCCTCTCCCAACCCACTCGCCGCCGGCCTCCCTTCCACCTCCTCTCCTCCGTCCGTCCGCCCCCATGCCCCCCGCCGCGTGCGCCACTCCGGCGGCCGCGCGCCCGCCGCTCCCCGTCTCGCGCCATTGCCCGCCTATGCCGTCGGCAAGTCACCCCCGCGCTCCACTCGACACACTTTGATCCGGACAGCCGCTGCTAGCACTCCAACAGATCCGACCGGCCGGTCGGCGGAGGCGAAGCGGCGACCATGGAGGAGGAGCTGCGCGCGCTGCTCCGCGACCTCGACGCGCTCAAGCAGCTCCCTGACCCGGCCTCCATCGACCGGGTAAGCCGTCGTCCGCTCCCTCCCTCCCCAGATCTCGATCCCTTCCTCCGGTCACAGCCCCCACATTTTCCTCTCCCCTGTTGCCAGATGCGAGATCGCGTGGTGAAGATGATGGGCCCGTCCGGCGCCACTGCCGCCACCCAATCGAAGATCAAGGTACGATCCGATAGCGCTTGACAGTCCTTCTAGGTGGTGAATTGGATTTGTGTGTTTGTGGAATTGACTGTGGCTTGCGGATTGGGGTTGCGTGGCGCAGGACATGCGCGGAGGTTGTGGACAACAACCCCTACAGCAGGCTCATGGCGCTGCAGCGGATGGGGATCGTCAACAACTACGAGCGCATCCGCGACTACTCTGTCGCCATTGTGGTAAGCATCTCGCTCTTATCTGGCTGTGAGGCGTTACTTAGAAAGCAATTCGATTTGGCAATTGGCATTGAGCAGACCTGTAACTTTCCTCTTTGAGTAGAGGACGTTAGTTGGTATACTGTGAAGTTCTCAAATGGAAATCATGGATCAAGAAAATATGTAAAGGGTAGTGAGTAGATGGAGTGTAGATGATTACTCTTCACTTGTGTCTTTGCTTACTAGGCTTTCCTTGATGAAATATCGTGGTTAACAACATGTACTCCATGGTAATGCAGTAATAGCCACATAATCAGATAATACATGTACAAGGTTGGGGAGGCACACTCAGCGTTGGTGTTCTGGTGCAGGTCGCCGGACCACGGAGAGAGGAGAGGTCGTCACGTCGAGCTCACGGGGATAGGGCAGCCACCATTTGATTGATTGTCACGTTTCTACGGCTTAGCGGATTTAGCACTATGGTAATTTAAGAATTTCTGATTGAATTAGTTTTTAGGTGACTATGATTTTGGGTTTGCTGACCCTTTTGACCTCAAGTACTACTACAAAGCAGAATTTCTGAATTTCTGATATGATTAGTCTTTAGGTGACGATGATCCCTGTAAATTACTTTGTAGTAGCTTTGTACAAGACCACTTGCAGCTAGACTTTGTGTTGTGGTAAGGACCTGACAACAGCTAAAAAACCTTTTTTGGGGAATGCTTAGTGTGCCAAGAGAAGTTTTTTGTGGGATGTGGGTGGACGCAACATATCGAATTTGGTAGTGTTCGTCTTATTTTACGTTTTAATACTCAATTGTCAGCATAGCTCTCTAGTCTCTCTGGTTCGTCCAACTGCAATTTCACATAAAACGCATATGCATATTATGTTGTTGTTCTCTGCATGAATGAATTTGATATGCACTATGTTTTTTTGCCATGCATTATGCTGGTCTTAGCTGGAAAGAGTTTCTTACCAAATCATATGGCCGCAAGCAACTAGGAGTAGTTCCTGCCCGATGCCAGCCAGCATGCAGTTTCACTCTGATAGGATATATGTACTCCGATGTCAGCATTATGGAGTTCTTAAGTTCACAGGCGAAGTAGCCTGTATACTCTGATAGACAAATGAGCTTGAGCGCTTTATAGATTTATCAGCCCAAGATGAGCAGCTCATATATAGTACTCGTAATAATAGATTGGCCATAGGATATATATCAGAATTCAGAGCACACATCAATTCTGTTAACTGTGTTGATTAGCCATCAAGCAGATCATACTACAAATTAACCTGCTCGTTAATTAATGAAATTAAGGTACATAGTCATGCATGTGTCTCAACTCGTACGAACTCACTACTCATGCTCACTCCACTCTTCTCTCTCTACCATGTAATGACACTGGCACTGAAATTATTCAATCTCTGTATAAAAGGACTCACCAGTATATGCCACATTAAACTCCAACAGTATATATGTGTACAGTGTACTACAGGTTTAGCATAAAAAACAAAACTGCATTCCAACAGCCTTCAGTAGGTTTCTTTCTACCTACCTCAGTTAACCTTTCAGTTAGTATACAGCTGATCAATTTGCTCTTTAGTACACCCACCATGTAATTAATCAGTAGACTACAGTTGCTGAGAAATTAAACTAACCAAGGCTGTGTTTTTTTAGATCATGAAGGAGAGATGTATATGGTTGTACTTATATACTGATCGCTAATTAAGAAGCTGGGAAATATATGCAAACAAAGATATATGTCTAAATCAGAGATGAAATTGGCCGGATGATTAGCCAGAGACCGAGTCTAGGTGCAGTGATCTGAGCTGCCGGCGAATCTTGGCAGTTGCAGTACTCGTTAATTAGGCTCTACTGAAGAAGTGCACCTGTGGAGAGATTAAGTTATCCAATGGTTATCAAGCCATAGAGAACATACTGTCACTTCTACTCCCTTGTAGCGTGTCAGCGATCTGCACTGAAGCAAGGGATGCAACTCAGGCTGGTATTGACCAAACTGAAGATATAAGGCAGAACAGAAGAAGGGCGCCAAGGCGCCAGCGAGTGGGTGACGCGGCAGGAATTGATAAGGGCCAGCCTGTTAGTGAATAGAGACAGACCGCGATCGACCACAACAATGACACTGTTCACAGGTGCGTAACAACTTTCTTGCCCTAACTCTCTTCCTATTTTTCCGCGTGTAGATTAATGTAGTTTGTGGATGCATAATTTGTAGCATGTCCGGCTCCTCGCCTCACCGGCCATGCACAATATATCATCTTCATATTGTCTACCAAATGGTAGGAAAATATGTATCCATAGGGCAATTTTACTGCCTGGTGGTTGTTATGAAGCCGTAGAAGTTTTTTTAAGGAAACCCGCAGAGGAGAAATGGTAGTCACTAGAAGGGAACACGCGCCTTTGTCGCGCCGTTCTTCTTTCCAGGGTTGTGAGCTTTTTAGCTGTCCAGCATCACCCTTTGGCAGATAATCATTTCTATTATTTGTTAATGCTTTCCTCTTAAACTACTTCAAAAAAAAGAAATTGGATTCGTTTAGCCGTATTATCCTTTGAACATCTATATGAAATGATCTAAGTTTAAGTGTATTTAGTTTTGAAGAAAACTAAAGGCAATTAATGTGAAAATTTGATATGTCCTATTACCTGGCAATATATAGTTCATCTAGGCTTGATTGGCAATATATATTATATAGACATTAATTTCATTTGTTTGTAGCTATTACATAGGCGATCTCTTGTTAATAGAAATCACTCACTTTTTTGTTTTTGTATATTTATTCCCATAGCTCTTGTACATCACAACATGCAAGGAAATATATATCATTGAAATTTAATTTTATTTGTCCTTTGCTCTTCTGAAATCTTGGATTCATAAATGGGAGAAGCACATAAGGGAGAAGAAGATGATTGCAAGGATGGAGAGGAGCAAATCATTTGGAGGATAGAATGCGGTGTTTGGTGTTTTATGCATTTTGTTTGCTTTCAATTGTGTTTGCACTAGTGGGAATAAGTGATTAGGCAATAAGTGTAGATGTATGGATATGCTCTAATGCTCCTGGTTTACTATAAATCTTCGATTTGGAATGATATGTAATGCTGCTGGGTTATTACAAATATGGGCTTGTTTTAGTTGTTAGAATTGTATGCATAAAATGGAATTGATGGATTTTATTTTTTTTAATTCCTAATTAGTTAGTAGTAGCGTGGGGTGAAATGGAGCGCTACTAGTATTTAGGATACTAGTAGCGTGTGGTACTATAGACACGCTACTACTATTCCATTAGTAGTAGCGCGGGTGACATCCGCGCTACTAGTAAAATGTTAGTAGTAGCGCGGGTTTACCCCGCGCTACTACTAACTATTAGCTGTAGCCTGATACTAGTAGCGCGGGTACCCGCGCTGCTAGTAGCCATTTTACCCGCGCTGCTAGTAGCCTTTTTCCTAGTAGTGGTAAGTAATGTACTAATGTTATTCATGGTCATTACAGCATATGTTTCTGCTGATAGAAGACACAAGATTTCATTCTTTAAAATAGGCGAGGAGCAAACTGGATTGTGATGACGAGCAAGGGTTGGTTGCGCTTTTGAAGCACTCGTTCATGAAGTATCGTTCCTACCTGAGACAAGCGCACTTTGATGGCAAGCCTCTGAACAAAATTTCTATAAAGTCTCCGGTGCTACATTTATCCGACGGTGAGTGGAATAATCTTGTTACACATTGGTCTCGGCTGTAGCGTAAGGCCTTGTCTATGATATCACATCACAATTTGAACTACATTTGTGCATTTGCCTTAATGTCTCACATGTCAAAATCTGTTAGCGAGAAGAACATTACGTTCTCAAGGGACCCTGAGAATCTCGCAACTATCTCGCACACTACATTGCTCTTGTGAGTACCTCCCTACTGTATGACCATACTTCATCGGGGGGATGAAAGCGAGAATGTGAACCGGATCTATTTCAAAAACAGCGGGGCTGCATCGCCCATAAACCGGCGTCTTGCCAAAGCGGGTCGGTCGACCCGACAAAGCGCGCAACCCGCCAAGACCCTCGACTCGGCAAAATGCGTCGACCCGACGCGATGGCTCGTGCAAGTCAACTCAACCGGCGCAACCTTGGCTTCCCGGCAAGCCAACCCACTCATAGCATCCCGACAAGCGAGCCGCGGGTCGGCTCCGTCCCATCGGGCCGTGCGATGGGATGAGACCTCAATCGCGATGACCAAGACTACGGTGCCCCGCCCATACCCGTGGTTAGCGGGCGTGTGCGGTGCCCGTTACCTACCGCCGACCGGGGCGGCAGCAGCGATGTTCCCGCCCTCACGGCGGCGGCGACAGCGGCGGCTGACGAAGAACACGGCGGCGGCTCGACTCGGCCACACCATGACAATCGACAAGACGGCGCACAGTCCCCCTAGGCACACGGGGCCTGCACCTAGGGGAACCTGGCGAACCACAAGCCCCCATGCGGGACCCTGCCCAGTACCCAGGACACCGACATTACGGACCCACCGACTCGGCATATTACCATTGTAACCCTGGGTGGGTTGATCAATAAAACCCCCCAGGAGTCCACGCCTACAGAGGCATTCAAGGCATTCGAGATATTCAACAGAGATATATGACACACACAGCATGCAAAGCCACACAAGATAGAGCAAGCAAGATAGGACTAGCCCCAACATAGCAACACCGAGGAGAAGGAGCAGCCGGAGCCTTGGCCAACCTCCTTCCTCCTCCAAACAGCTCCAGGAGCGACATTGTACTATCGACCATCCAAGTAAACTCGGCAGGACTAGGCGTGTTATCTCTCCGGAGTGCCCCGAACCTGGATATGTCCGGCGTCCCGCGCCCGCGCATATCAGCGTTGCCTCCGAAGCCCACCAGCGCCCTCGAGCCTCCTCCTCTCTTTAGCCATCCCTTGGCATCTGCCGTGGGCCCACCACGACAGTTGGCGCCCACCATGGGGCAGTTCGAGGAGCTGGCCGGAAGCATGCTTCGGACGGGGCCCCTCTCCTACTCCGTCGAGTCCGTCGCTCTGGCGGACGACGTCATCGGCGCGCTCGCCGCCTCCTTCACCGCGCTGCGCATCTCCGACGTCCTCGCGGCCGACGAGTACCCTAGCGGGGTGCTCAGCTACTCCGACTCCCCGCTTTCTCTCAACGGTGGATTAACTGCCGGGGCGATGGACGCCCATGTAGAAGTCTTTGCCATCGGCAATGGCGCCTCTTCCTCATCAAGCAAGGCGACAAGAGCTGCCGAAGCCGCGGCCGCCACGGCACGAACGGAGCCGTCCGACCCGCTGCGGGCTGCGATGCAGAGCCTCCGCATCCCCATCAGCACCGACGTCGACGCCACCAACGTCGCTGAAGCGAACCAGCTCGAGGGCGGCGCCCGGCAAATCTGGAACTGTCGAGATCTTAACCGTCTAAACGCCGCTGAAGCTGCTCGAGATGGAGCGCGATGCATACCAGATTCACGCTTCGCCCGAGCCGAAGCTGGCGGGCGGTGATACTCGCGCCGGGAGGAAGCGTCGGCGGGCCTTAAGCGCCCGGTCGGACCGTCTCGAGACCCTAGTCAAGAACATGCGCTTTGTGGAGGCAGCCGCGGTCGGCCTCGACCAACTTCGCGGCGAGAGCTCAAGGCGCATCAGGCGGATCGCGACTCCTCCGCACCGCCAACACCAGCGAGATCACCTCAACCAGCTTGCCAAGCGGTGAGGTGCAGCTCCGCCCGCCTTGGCGGACCCGTGAACTCACACACACGGCCTCTTCGCCCGGCGGCGGCGCAATCCAGCCTAGGCGGACCAGCGCAACCCGGCAGTACCGCCCGGCAGCGCTGCAGGCGGCGAGCCCGCACGAGACCAGCCGCGGACTGGCTAGCCTGGCGGCGTCCGGCTCAAGCCGACCCGGCCACTCGGGGCACAGCCGCCCGGTCGACTTCGGCCAGCAGCGCCATCGGCAGCGCCCGATCGCGCGCCCTTCGCCTCGATCAGCTCGCTCGCTCCATGGAGGTGGAGGAGAGCGACGCTATCGGGCCGGCGTGTTTCGGCCCACGCATACGGGAGAAGCCCTTCCCCAATGGGTTTGTGCTTCCCCACGACACCCCAAGTACAATGGGACCGTGACGCGAGAAGACTGGCTCACCGACTACACCACGACCATTGGCATCACCGGTGCCAATCATCATCTCGTCGTGCGCTACGCACCGCTCATGCTCCAAGGATCGGCTCGCACATGGTTGAACAACCTACCGATGGGCAGCACCAACGCATGGGTTGATTTCGAGGAAGCATTTGTCCGCAACTTCACGGGGACGTACAAGCGACCCGGTCTCCCCAGACAGCTCGCCATGTGCGTGCAGGGGCCGACGGAGACCGGCCGCGAGTACCTTGCATGCTGGACCGAGCTCCGGCACAACTATGAAGGCGTCCATGAAGTCCAGGCAATCCAATACTTCGTCAGCGGGTGCCGAGACAGAACCCTCCTCAAGCACAAGCTTCTACGCTCTAAGCCGACCACCATGGTCGCGCTCATGGTGATGGCGGACAAGTACGCCAACGCCGACCCCTCCATGAAGATCCAGGTGGCGCTGGACGAGGCCGGCAAGGCGAAGCCGGTCCCTCCACAGAAGCCGGCCGACGAAGGCAGCCGGCAGCAGCACCACCAGAACAACAAGCGCAATGCCGAGCAACCGGCGCAACGTCATGACAACCGGCTCGTTACGGCCGCCGAGCTCGCGGCGAACCCGGCAGCGAAGCGCCGGCAGACCGGCAAGATGGCATGGCAACCCGCCATGAGCTTTGAAGAGATGCTCGACGCCCCATGCAAGCACCACAACGGCGCAAGACCCTCCACGCACACGCTTTGACAGTGCACCATCACCAAGCGCATCATGAGGGGCGACGTCCCGCCTCCTCCGGCTTCGGCTCCAGCTCCAGGCGCAGGACAGCCGCCTCCGCCTCCACCGCCGCCCCCCGCCGGCGGCGCGATGCGGAACGACGCCTACCGGGACCAGAACGCGGCCTATGTCGTCTTCACCAGCCTCGGTAACAACAAGCGCAGCGGGCGCCTCCTCCGGCAGGAGGTGAACACCATCGTTTCGGCCAAGACCGATTTCATGCATTGGTCGGAGCGCCTGATCACCTGGACCCAGGAGGACCACCTGGCTGTCATGCCAAGTTCGGGTGGATACGCCCTCGTCCTCAACCCTACCATCGTCGCGCGGCGCACCTGCAAGTTCTCCCGAGTCCTCATCAATGGCGGCAGCAGCATCAACATCCAATACCGCGACACGATGACCAAGCTTGGCCTCAAGGCCAAGGACCTGGAACCAACCCGGACCGTCTTCCACAGCATCGTACCCGGCCTCTCCTGTTCACCCATTGGCCGGGTCCGGCTTGACATCCTGTTCGGTGACAGCAGCCACTTTCGATGCGAACCGATCTGGTTCGAGGTGGTGGACCTGTCAGTAGCGTATCATCTTGCTCTTGGGCGGCCCTTTTCGCCAAATTCATGGCGGTTCCCCACTACGCGTACCTGAAGATGAAATGTCGGGTCCTAAGGGCCTCATTACCGTCATCGGCGACTACCGCAAGTCTTGGGAGTGCGCCCGAGACGGTGCCAAGCTGGCCGAGTCGCTGGTCATTGCCGAGGAGCGGCTCCAGCTCGACCGGATCATCGTCCTGGCCGGCGGGGCCTCCGACGCGTCGATCCTGACCCTGGACCCGGCCGATGAGGCCGCCTTCAAGCCCTCCAAGGAAACCAAGAAAGTGAAGCTGAACCCGGAAGACCCCACCTGCAGCAAGTACGTTGTCGTAGGCGCCCGCCTCGACAGCAAAGAGGAAGGCAAGCTCGTCGACTTCCTCCATGAGAATCGGGATATCTTCGCATGGACCCCCAAAGACATGTCGGTTATCCCGAGGAAGTACGCCGAGCACAAACACCACGTCTGCAAGGACGCCAAGCCTGTCCGTCAATCCCTTCAATGATTTTCCGAAGAGAAGAGAAGAATCATTGGTGAAGAGGTCGCCAAGCTCTTGGCGGCCGGCTTCATAAAGGAAGTGCTTCACCCCGAGTGGCTGGCCAACCCAATCCTCGTCCTAAAGAAGAACAAGACCTGGCACATGTGTATCGACTACACCAGCCTCAACAAGGCCTGTCCCAAGGATCCGTTCGCCCTCCCGTGGATCGACAAAGTCATCGACTCGACCGCCGGGTGCGAGCTGCTGTCCTTCCTAGACGCCTACTCCGGCTATCTCCAGATCAAGATGGACACGGCCGATGCCCAGAAGACGTCCTTCATCACGCCCTTCGGGGCGTACTGCTACATCACCATGTCGTTCGGGTTGAAGAACGCCGTCGCCAGCTTCCAACGCTGCATGCAGATATGCCTGCTACCGCAACTCGGCAAGAACATCCACGTGTACGTGGACGATATCATGGTGAAGACCAATCAGCACGTCATGCTCCTCGACGATCTGAAGGAAACATTCACCAACCTCCGCGAATACAAGGTCAACCTCAACCCGGAAAAGTGCGTCTTCGGTGTCCTAGCCGGAAAGCTACTCAGTCTCCTCGTCTCGGAACGCGGCATCGAGGCAAACCCAGAGAAGATCAAGGCCATCGAGCGCATGCGCAAGCCAACCCGGCTGCGCGACGTCCAGAAGTTCACAGGCTGCCTGGCCTCGGTCAGCCGGTTTCTAAGCCGGCTGGGCGAGAAGGCGATGCCCGGTACCATCTAATGAAGAAAACAAGCCCGTTCGAGTGGAACAGCAAGGCGGACGAAGCTTTCCAAGACCTCAAGCGCATGCTCTCCACCGCACCCGTCCTGGCCGCGCCGTCCGACAAGGAGCCGCTGTTGCTCTACATAGCCGCGACCTCGCGGGCGGTCAGCATGGTGCTGGTGGTCGAGCAACCGGAGAAGGGCAAGATCCAGGCCGTCCAGCGCCCGGTCTACTACCTGAGCGAAGTGCTCTCCACCTCCAAGCAGAACTACCCGCACTACCAGAAGATGTGTTATGGCGTGTACCTCACCGCCAAGAAGCTGAAGCAGTACTTTCAAGAAAATGCCGTCCCCGTCGTCAGCACGGCACCTATCGGAGAAATCATCGGGTGCCGGGACGCCTCCGGCCGGGTGTCACATCCCTAGTTCTATTAATGCCTAGTGCTAGCATCTGGTGTTGCATCATGTTTAAATTCCAGTTAAACCTGAAATGGGGATTGCCTAAACCCTAGCATCAAAGGAATTCACTAGGTTCAACTAAAATATTTTCAGTGAATCCAAATGGCTTTCAAAAATGTCCATCATTTCTGGAAAATGCTAGAAACATTAACCAGAGGTGTTGCACCTTTTTCCATGTCATATTTGGGCTCTGAATTAAATCATATGGTATTTTCATTTGGGCATTTAAATACTATAAAATATTTTAAATGCTCAAATAATCATAAACTAAAATGTTTACTCTTGGATATATTCTAAACAGTAGCCATGTTTAGTTTCATGATTTTTGGATCGGTTTAAGTATTTTAAATAAAGCCCTAAAGTTACAAAATAATAAAAAACAGGAAATAATACAAAGAAAGGAACTTACCTGGCAAAGCCCACCTGGCCGGGTACTATAGCAGCCAGCTGGGCAAAGCCAGCCCAGCACACCAGGGCTCCTCCCTGTCGTCTTCCACCTCCTGCCCGGTGGCGGGAGGCGTCTTGGGCGCCGTGCCTGCACGCGCCCACCACCTCACCTTGCCGCTTTCCCCCTCGTCGCCCTGGACCTCCCTCGCGACGCCACGCACCCCTGGACCCCTCTCAATCTCTCCCGTGCTTCTCCCCCCTCCTTTGCTCTCTCCCGCACCACACCCGAGCGCACCTGACGCTGCCGTTCGCTGCCACCACGGCCGCCGACCACCCCTCGCCCTGCCGATGAGTCCAGAAGCTCCGCCGCGTCGTCCTCGACCTCCTCGCTGAGCTACGCAACGCCGGACGCCCTGAAGCCTTGCCAATGCCGCCGTTTCCGACCTCGGTTGCCGGAGATCCCCGTTGTCATTTCGCCGGACCCCGTGCCTCCCCTTCCTCGCCAGAAGCACCAGAAGAACCGCGGTGAGCCTCTGTACCGTTCCCCCCATGACCCGTAGCCTACTTCTCTCTCTAACCGCATCAGCCACCCGAGCCGAACGCTCCCTGCCGCCGGCCATGGCACCGCTGTAGCTAGAGCGCACCCACGACGCATTCGAGCCTACCCTCGTGCTAACAGAGTCCGCAGGACTCCGTAGCAACCCGCAGCTCGTCCTCCCGTGCACCAAAACACCGTGTCCGAGCGTGCCCGAACTCCGGCCGCCACGAAAGTGCTCGCCGCCGTCAACCACAGCCATCGATTCTTGGCGCTACCACCACTAGATCTTGCGAAGCGCCGAGGAAGCCATAGGAGCAAACCCCGCCTCAAACCGTGGGCTGTAGCGAGATCCCGACGATCTCCGCCGCGCGAAATGGTCGTCGCCGGCGAAACTCCGGCGACTGATGACATGGCTCATCATTAGCCACTAATGACCCAGCTAAACCACCTCTAGAGCCACTGCCATGTGGGCCCTAGTGTCTAATTAGGTTAGTCTAATTTTCCTGTTTAGATTAGTGTTAATCTTGCCGACCCCACGTGTCAATTTGACTTTCGCCAAGTCAGCATTGACTGGTCCCACATGTCAGTGACCTAAACAGCCCTGTGTCGCTGACATGTGGCCCCCACACGTCTGGTTTGACCTGGACCGTGCAGTTGACTACTGGCGTCCGCGGTGGCCTTGATCTTGTGTGATAACTCTTTTTCTGGATTTATTCTTTTACAGGAAATTCCAGAAAATAGCCAAAACTTCTAAAAATCATATAAAATCAACCGTAGCACCAAATCAAATAAGTTATATATGAAAAATGATCAGAAAAATGCAATCTATCCATCTGTACCATTTTCATGCATGTTAGAACACATTAACCTTGATGTTTAGGTGAAACAAGTTAATGCACTAATATAACCTCTTAAAATGGGTTTGCATTTGAATCTTTGGTTCAAATGGACTCATCCCAATCTGTTCTAGCTTGCATTAGCCCAAAACACATTCATATTGCCATGTCATAGCATGCATCATATTGTGCATTGCATTGATTGTGTTTCTTCTCTGTTTGCCAGTGTTGTTCCCCCTCGGTAGACGTTGTACCGACGTTGTGATCGTTGACACTGATGAAGACTCAATGCTATCTTCAGGAGTGCCAGTCAAGCAATACCCCCTTGTTCATTCCGATACAATCCCTCTCTCTCGCTCCTGCTCTCTTTTACTACATTAGGAAAACAATGACTCATCTGTTACTTGTTGCGGTAGCTAAACCCCTTTATCCTCTGCATGACATGTCATTGCCACAGTAAATAGATGAAACCCACTAGCATGAGTAGGAGTTGTTTGAGCCCTGATGTGCCTACTCATTCATGCTTGTTTGTCATGCCTGCTACTGCTTAGAGTTGAGTCAGGTCTGATTCATCGGGGATAAAGCAGAGGTGTGTAAACATGTCCTACTGCGTGTGAGCTAAGTGTGTAAAAATGTCCTACTACTGTAGATGTCTGTACTCAGACATGTTAAGCTTCCGCATGTGCTTCGACTTGTATGCTCTGAATGTTGGGTCATGAGACCCATGTTTGTAATATCTCGCTCCTCGGAGCCTAATGAATAAAATATTTGAGTTGTAGAGTCATGTTGTGATGCCATGTTGTATTTGCACATATCGAGCATATTGTGTGTATGTTATTGAAATGCTTGGTATGTGTGGGATCTGACTATCTAGTTGTTTATCCTTAGTAGCCTCTCTTACCGGGAAATGTCTTCTAGTGTTTCCACTGAGCCATGGTAGCTTGCTACTGCTCCGGAACACTTAGGCTAGCCGGCATGTGTCCTTCTTCGTTCTTGTATACATCCCGGGAAATGTCCGCGATGAATCCGGAGTCTGTTAGCCCTCTACACCGGTTCACGAGTCTGCTAGCCAGTGCTACTGACTGGATTCACTCGGCGATGACCGACACATTCGATCTTTGGGTCATGGATGCTGTCCTTGTAAGTTTGTGCCACTTTGGGTTTCACGACTAGCCATGTCAGCCGGGCTCCTTATCATATGGATGCTAGCGACACTATCATATCGTGTGCCAAAAGGCATAAGCGGTCCCGGGCAAAGGTAAGGCGTCACCGTGGGAATACCATGCGTGAGGCAAAGTGATATGAGGTGTTACATGCTAGATCGATGTGGCATTGAGTCGGGGTTCTGACAGCTTTGGTATCGAGCTTTGTTGCTGTAGGATTACCAAGCCAAACCGGTCGAAGTTGTGTCTAGAAATGCTTTAGTTATGTAAGGGGATTGATTGGGGAAGGGAACATAAGGCTCTTTTTACTCCTTATACCTCATGGCCTTCTGATCTGAGTCAACCTCTTCTCTTCTCCGGGGATTAAGAACTAGGCCTTCTCATCTATCTATCAGGATGACGTGTTACTAATCCATAGACTTATAGGATTGTTGGTTTCAAGCCCCAGTTCAGTTCCTACTACTTTCGTGTGTTGTTAGTTGATCTCAGAACCTTGTTATTGTGATGTTGAGTGGTCATGCTACTATTTTGCAGGATGTCTCAAATTATTTTGAGCATTTACAGCCGTATGCTGTCCGAGTCATCCCAGGTTTCTAAACAATCTGATGCACTTGCAAATCCTCTTCCTTTGGTTTTTATGTTCCTTTGGGCCAGGTTAATCACACTAATTGCTGAGTTGAGGTATTCTATTGCCTCGACATATATGTTGGAATTATTATTATGACCCTAGGTGTCCTAGGGGATCATCGAGTAATCTAGCCATGCTTTATATTCCTAGTGTGATGATTCTGGCCATTATTCTCGAAAGCATCCCGTGATGCCATTTAGTTAGTAGGCATTCTATTTCTGGGCTCTTAAGCCCAAGATTCACTCTACTTATCTCGTGTTGATAGTGCTTGCTAGTTCCTTTAGGATATTAGTAACTTTGCGATAGTCCTTAAGGTCCGTGGTATATCCTTCTTCCAAATACCATGAACTACTTATGGCAGAAGTTCCTCGTTGAACCAAAGGGTCACAATCAGAGTACTCTTGAGGAGTTCTCCATTCATAATTGTGAATCTGCCAGTTCTACATTTCCGCATGCGTTATCCGGAAGAAATGTTGAGCTTCACTCGACATACTAATCTATGCATCCACAACTCAGAAAATTATATGTTCCTTTGAGTTGTTCTCTTTAGTTGTATTCCAACCCTAGTCTATCAATTGATAGTCAGGAATAGTTGTGCATTCGTGTTCATCAATGCCTATTATTCTTGTGGTCCGTCAAGCCATTCTATTCCAGAATGACTAGGATAAACAAACTCCAGTACCTTATCCATTTCTAGGATTGGGTCTAAGCAGTAATACCCCGCAGATCATAATGCCAATCCAGCTTTTATTCTATTCTACCCTGAAGTATTGCCCTCTTGATGTCAGGAATGTCATGATAATTGTACCAACTTTTATGAATTCTTGATGCAGTGATACTTCTCGCCATCATTATTCATTCCTCGGTCCCGTGTTGTCACAACCGGAATGCCGACAAGTTCATAGTGATGTGTGAAATCAATACGCCTAGCAACTAGTTGCTTGGTAGTAAGTGGACAATATTCTCATTCTTAGCGTGTTGGTTATTGAATCATCATCCTAAGATTCGTCGTGCTACCTAGTCCTTATTTCTGGTGCACTCTTTGATAAATGAGTTAGGATTATTCAGTCCCTTGCTTATTTGATCATATCGTCTTGCTCTGAAAAGCAAGATTGTTCTCGAGCTTAGTAATATATCGGTGGTTTGTGATTTTCCGGATATCTTCTCGAAAGTATTACCAGGTTGTTCCCTGACTGATATGTTGAGCTCGTGATCAAGTTGGTTTCTTGTGAACCACCCTTTCTCCAAGAATCTATGTTGGATACCCCTGGGCTAGTTGGTTGAGCTAAACAACAACTTGGAGAGTTCGAAGATAAAAGATTGTCTGACTTAGTTCATGTTCAGGGATATCTTTTTGTGTGTGTGTGTTGAAGAAAGATGATATCTCCATCGATTGGTCCTCGTGATCAGTTGTTGGATCTATTGCCTTGTCAAAACTTTGACTTGAGTATGGGTTATCGTCAAGTCAAATCGGAACCAACGATGTTCGTAATGTTGTCTTACTCGTGGTTGATCCCTCGAGCATACACCATTACATCTTTTGGTCTGACCAATGCTATCACCCTGTTCACATGATGGTGGAAGTCCAGTGATATGGAAATTCCGATGATTTGCTGTTGAGCCCATCAGCAGCATTTTGTCTCCCCATGATTCATGTTGAACATCAACCTAGTGTTGGAAACTTTGTAAGCAATGCCTTCGTGTTCCATTCATGAAGCTTATGCTTGGATGAAAGAAGTGACTTTCTCCAAGTTCACGTGCATTAGGTGTAAGTTTCCGCCATGAATTTGAGAAAGGTTTGTTTTG
Organism: Aegilops speltoides; assembly: GCA_021437245.1. Taxonomy (NCBI): domain Eukaryota; kingdom Viridiplantae; phylum Streptophyta; class Magnoliopsida; order Poales; family Poaceae; genus Aegilops; species Aegilops speltoides. The sequence continues at coordinate 204,762,144 of CM038143.1, forward strand.
TTTCCCTTGGTATCATCCCAAGTCAGTCATGCATACGTACGAAGTATTCTATGGTTTGGTAGATTAATTACCTCCACTCCATATGTGTTCCTAGCACACCAAGCCACTGATTGATTTGTTCAAGGAGAAGAAGTTCCTTCTTAGGCTCGGGACTTATGCAAGGGCTTCGATATCCTCGATGGTGGTTCCCAACTAGAACTCGGTAGTATTTTTATTATAAGGCTACTATGTAGTCATTCTTGTCTTGGACAACGTGCTCACATGTATGTAGCAGAACCAGCTCATGTTTTGGAGCTTGCTATTGTAGTTCATTTCCCGAGAATCTCGCAACGTCATCTCGTCGAATTGCGTTGCAAACTTTCATTTTTCTATCTAGACTTGATGAGTCTGGAATATCCTGACACCAACCAGATCTGAATCTCAGGCAGATATGATGGTTGGATTGTACTCCAAGAACTATAATGTTGGTCTCTTTGTAACCGGTAAAGTGGATGTCGTGGCCAACGCTCCCAGCCGGAAGACCTATTATTGTTGTGTCTTGATTGAGGAAGTTGGCCATCTCCCCATACGGATCTCGTAGAATTTATTCTAGTAGTTGTTCCTTATGGATTTTGAGCTCCCAAAGTCCGACCGTTTACTTGATGTTCTAGATACCAAACCATATAAATGGGTTACGCTAGCACATCAAGGAGAACATTAGAAGCGGAGTGCTAAATGTCTCTCGGTCGATCGTCCAGATTTTGTTCCCTTGGCCTTGCTAAGGTGAAATCTGAGGAGAGATATCTTCCTTTGCATCTGCATCATCCATCACCATTCATCATGGTAGTATGTTGTGTTGCCAGGATCCTTGACATGGATATTGGTAAAACCTTGATGAATATGGAAATGCTCAAGTTCTTGGAAACACGCAAAGACACAAGGTGTTATCATCGACACTAACTAGGATTGCTCCCAGTTTCCTCGGTTATGCTATAACCATTCCAACAGTGGAATTACTCTACTGTTGAGTTCCTCCCCAGTTATTAGAATCATTTCCGGCATTTGCATTTTGTTTATAGCCTGCACCACCATTGTGCCATCCCACCATGGGTTCCATCCATTCCTGATGATAATCAAAAATCATCCGTTGGGTTGTCTTCAACAAGGTAGTCCACATCATCCATTCTGGCCCAAGAATGTCATTCTTTCGGACTCCTTCAAATGATCGATTGTGATTTGCCTTAGGCTGGTATAAAGAGTTCCAATGATCTATGTATCAAAAGTAATTTTTTTGTCACCTGAGGGAATAATTCTACGAGTCACTTTCCCCAAGGTGCCCGTTACGGAGCCATGGCAATTTTTCTTGGCTACTTTGAAACCCTCGTCAAATTGTTTCTTCCGTCCCTCCTGATGCATGAAGGAAATATGCACTAGAGGCAATAATAAAGTTATTATTTATTTTGTCATATCATGATAAATGTTTATTATTCATGCTAGAATTGTATTAACCGGAAACATGATACATGTGTGAATACATAGACAAACATAACGTCACTAGTATGCCTGTACTTGACTAGCTCATTAATCAAAGATGGTTATGTTTCCTAACCATAGGCATGTGTTGTCATTCGATTAATGGGATCACATCATTAGGAGAATGATGTGATTGACATGACCCATTCCGTTAGCCTAGCACTTGATCGTTTAGTATATTGCTATTGCTTTCTTCATGACTTATACATGTTCCTGTAACTATGAGATTATGCAACTCCCGTTTACCGGAGGAACACTTTGGGTGCTACCAAACGTCACAACGTAACTGGGTGATTATAAAGGAGTACTACAGGTGTCTCCAAAGGTACATTTTGAGTTGGCGTAATTCGAGATTAGGTTTTGTCACTCCGATTATCGGAGAGGTATCTCTGGGCCCTCTCGGTAATGCACATCATTATAAGGCTTGCAAGCAATGTGACCAATGAGTTGGTTATGGGATGATGCATTACGTAACGAGTAAAGAGACTTGCCGGTAATGAGATTGAACTAGGTATTGGATACCGACGATCGACTCTCGGGCAAGTAACATACCGAATACAAAGGGAACAACGTATGTTGTTATGCGGTTTGACCGATAAAGATCTTCATAGAATATGTAGGAACCAATATGGGCATCCAGGTCCCGCTACTGGTTATTGACCGAGAATAGTTCTAGGTCATGTCTACATAATTCTCGAACCCGTAGGGTCCGCACGCTTAACGTTACGATGACAGTTTTATTATGAGTTTATAAGTTTTGATGTACGAAGATTGTTGAGTCCGGATGTGATCACGGACATGGCGAGGAGTCTCGAAATGGTTGAGACATAAAGATTGATATATTGGGCGACTATATTCGGACAACGGAAGTGTTCGGGTGATTTGGAGAAAACCGAGTGCTTGGGAGGTTCTGGAACCCGGGAGAGTTAATGGGCCACATGGGCCTTAGTGGAAAGAGAGAGGCGGCGGGGTGGGCGCCCTCTCCCTCTGGTCCGGGTGGACTAGGAGGGTGCGGCGCCCTCCTCTTTCCTTCCACCTCTCCCCTTCCTTTCCCCTCCTAGTAGGAGTAGGAAAGGGGAGTCCTCTCTACTAGGAGGAGGACTCCTCCTCCTTAGCAGCGCCCACAAGGGCGGCCGGCCTCCCCTTGCTCCTTTATATCACAGGCGGGGGGCACCCTAGAGACACACAAGTTGATCTACGGATCGTTCCTTAGCCGTGTGCAGTGCCCCCCTCCACCATATTCCACCTCGGTTATATCGTCGCGGAGTTTAGGCGAAGCCTGCTACCGTAGAGCATCATCATCGTCCACCACGCCGTCGTCTTGTGGAACTCATCCCCGAAGCTTTGCTGGATCGGAGCCCGGGGATCGTCATCGAGCTGAACGTGTGATGAACTCGGAGGTGCCATACGTTCGGTGCTTGGATCGGTTGGATCGTGAAGATGTACGACTACATCAACCGCGTTGTCATAACGCCTCTGCTTACGGTCTACGAGGGTACATAGACAATACTCTCCCCTCTCGTTGCTATGTCATCACCATGATCTTGCGTGTGCGTAGGAATTTTTTTGAAATTACTATGTTCTCCAACAATGCATGCTTTGCCTCTCAGCTCCAGAGATTTTCTACGCCTCATTCCGCGAGTTGATCTTGTGATCATTAAGATGATCCATCCGTGTAGACATGTTCCACTCTATTGTCGTCGTGTTGGATGAAGATCTCGAAAGTAAGGACGTCAAGATCAATTTGAGTCAACAAATCAACATCCTCGAGAAAGACATCTGGATCGTGAAGATCGTGTTAGCTTCTATCCCTCTGCCTTCTTACCTCACGTCTTGAATCTCGGGACAAGATTCTTGTTTAGTGGGGGTGAGTTGTCACATCCCTAGTTCTATTAATGCCTAGTGCTAGCATCTGGTGTTGCATCATGTTTAAATTCCAGTTAAACCTGAAATGGGGATTTCCTAAACCCTAGCATCAAAGGAATTCACTAGGTTCAACTAAAATATTTTCAGTGAATCCAAATGGCTTTCAAAAATGTCCATCATTTCTGGAAAATGCTAGAAACATTAACCAAAGGTGTTGCACCTTTTTCCATGTCATATTTGGGCTCTGAATTAAATCATATGGTAGTTTCATTTGGGCATTTAAATACTATAAAATATTTTAAATGCTCAAATAACCATAAACTAAAATGTTTACTCTTGGATATATTCTAAACAGTAGCCATGATTAGTTTCATGGTTTTTGGATCGGTTTAAGTATTTTAAATAAAGCCCTAAAGTTACAAAATAATAGAAAATAGGAAATAATACAAAGAAAGCAACTTACGTGGCAAAACCCACCTGGCCGGGTACTATAGCAGCCAGCTGGGCAAAGCCAGCCCAGCCCACCAGGGCTCCTCCCTGTCGTCTTCCACCTCCTGCCAGTAGGCAGGAGGGCGTGTGGCCGCCGTGCACGCACACGCGCCCCGGCCACCTCCTGCTTGCCGCTTTCCCCCTCGTCGCCCTGGACCTCCCTCGCGACGCCACACACCCCCCTGGACCCCTCTCACTCTCTCCTGTGCTTGTCCCCCCTCCTCTGCTCTCTCCCGCGCCACACCCGAGTGCACCCAACGCCGCCGTTCGCTGCCACCACGGCCACCGACCACCGCTCGCCCTGCCGATGAGTCCAGAAGCTCCGCCGCGTCATCCTCGACCTCCTCACTAAGCTACGCAACGCCGGACGCCCTGAAGCCTCGCCAATGCCGCCGTTTCCGACCTCGGTTGCCGGAGATCCCCGTCGTCGTTTTGCCGAACCCCGTGCCTCCCCTGCCTCGCCAGAAGCACAAGAAGAACCACGGTGAGCCTGTGTACCGTTTCCCCCATGACACGTAACCTACTTCGCTCTCTAACCGCATCAGCCACCGGAGCCTAACGCTCCCCGCCGCCGGCCATGCCGCCGCCGTAGCTAGAGCGCACCCACGACGCATTCGAGCCTACCCTCGTGCTGAGAGACTCCGCAGGACTCCGTAGCAACCCGCAGCTCGTCCTCCCGTGCACCAAAATGCCGTGTCCGAGCGTGCCCGAACTTCGGCCGCCGCGAAAGTGCTCGCCGCCGTCAACCCCGGCAATCCCAGCTGCTGGCGCTACCACCACTAGATGCGTGAGAACGCCAGGAAGCCGTAGGAGCAAACCCCGCCTCAAACCGTGGGCTGTAGCGAGATCCCGACGATCTCCGCCACGCGAAATGGTCGTCGCCGGCGAAACTTCGGCAACTGATGACATGGCTCATCATTAGGCACTAATGACCCAGCTAAACCACCTCTAGAGCCACTGCCATGTGGGCCCCAGTGTCTAATTAGGTTAGTCTAATTTTCCTGTTTAGATTAGTGTTAATCTTGCGGACCCCACGTGTCAATTTGACTTTGGCCAAGTCAGCATTGACTGGTCCCACATGTCAGTGACCTAAACAGCCCTGTGTCACTGACGTGTGGCCCCCACGTCGGGTTTGACTGGGCGGGTCGGTTGATTCGCCGACATCACGATGTGCAGATCTTTGTGATAACTCTTTTTCTGGATTTATTCTTTTACAGGAAATTCCAGAAAATAGCTAAAACTTCTAAAAATCATATAAAATCAACCATATCTCCAAATCAAATAAGTTATATATGAAAAATGATCAGAAAAATGCAATATATCCATCTGTACCATTGTCATGCATGTTAGAACACATTAACCTTGCTGTTTAGGTGAAACAAGTTAATGCACTAATATAACCTCTTAAAATGGATTTGCATTTGAATCTTTGGTTCAAATGGACTCATCCCAATCTGTTCTAGCTTGCATTAGCCCAAAACACATTCATATTGCCATGTCATAGCATGCATCATATTGTGCATTGCATTGATTGTGTTCCTTCTCTGTTTGCCGGTGTTGTTCCCCCTCGGTAGACGTTGTACCGATGTTGTGATCGTTGACACTGATGAAGACTCAATGCTATCTTCAGAAGTGCCAGGCAAGCAATATCCCATTGTTCATTCCGATACAATCCCACTCTCTCGCTCCTGCTCTCTTTTACTGCATTAGGACAACAACGATTCATCTGTTACTTGTTGCGGTAGCTGAACCCCTTTATCCTATGCATGACCTGTCATTGCCACAGTAAATAGATGAAACCCACTAGCATGAGTAGGAGTTGTTTGAGCCCGATGTGCCTACTCATTCATGCTTGTTTGTCATGCACTCTTGCTTAGAGTTGAGTCAGGTCTGATTCATCTGGGATAAATCAGAGGTGTGTGAACATGTCCTACTGCGTGTGAGCTAAGTGTGTGAACACGATTTGGTAAAGGTAGCTGTGAGAGGCCATGTAGGAGTACATGGTGGGTTGTCTCACTGAAGCCGTCCTCAGGAACTGAGTTCTGTGTTTGTGATCCATGAAATAGCTACTACCATGCATTGGGCCCTGAAATTTGACCCCGCTCGACTTCTTAATCACCCTTGTCCTCTGTCCAGGAGTTGCAAGTAGTTTCTGGTGTTTGTAGTATGCTGGAGGCCGTGCACAGTGCTCACCGAAGGGGTGGGCTGTGATGTGGTAGGCACGTGGCACGGTGTACCGGGCGCCCGTTTGGTGTCTCGGGAAACCTGCACACATTGTTGGGGCCGTATGTGGAAACTTCGGCGGACTCCTGCGGATGGAACTGAATAGGCGATAAACTGGACTAGAGACTTGAGTGTTTAGGTAGGTCGTGGTCTACACCCACGTCGGCTTTCGCTTGAAGTCTGCCGAGCACATGTCGTGTCTGAGGCGCTAAGTGGTGGAAACATGTATGAAGAAGTACACCCTGCAGGTTAACATCATCTATTGAATAGCCGTGTCATGATAAAGGACTTCAGGTTGCCTATAACAGTTCATAGACAAGTGAAAGTGGATACTCTAAAATGCGCAAGATAAGCGTGAGTGCTATGGATGGCGTTCTCATAGGGTGTGGAGCGGATCCATAGTGGTGTATTGATATGGTGAATATGTGGACTCGTATCGCCACCTCAAAAGAGTTACTTGCGATCGTAGTTCGGGATAGCCACCGAGTCAAAGCTGGCTTGCTGCAGTTAAACCCCACCATCCCTTTGTTGATAATGATGCATATGTAGATAGTTCTGATGTAAGTCTTGCTGGGTACATTTGTACTCACGTTTGGCTATTTTACTTTTTTGCAGAGAGACTTCAGTATCACTAGTAGTACCGCGTGGACTTCAACGTTTAGCTTGTTACCTCAGCTACGATCTTGTGCCCTCGGCAGGATCTAGTAGATAGTCAGGCTTCTCAGCCTTTTTCTTTTGTAGATGTCTGTACTCAGACATGTTAAGCTTCCGCATGTGCTTTGACTTGTATGCTCTGAATGTTGGGTCATGAGACCCATGTTTTTAATATCTCGCTCCTCGGAGCCTAATGAATAAAATACTTGAGTTGTAGAGTCATGTTGTGATGCCATGTTGTATTTGCACATATCGAGCATATTGTGTGTATGTTATTGAAATGCTTGGTATGTGTGGGATCGACTATCTAGTTGTTTATCCTTAGTAGCCTCTCTTACGGAAATGTCTCCTAGTGCTTCCTTTGAGCCATGGTAGCTTGCTCTTGCTCGGAACACTTAGGCTGGCCGGCATGTGTCCTTCTTCGTTCTGTATACATCCCGGGAAATGTCACGCGATGAATCCGGAGTCTGTTAGCCCTCTGGCCAGTTCACGAGTCCTGCTAGCCAGTGCTACAGCCTGGATTCACTTTCGATGACCGACATGTTCGATGCTGGGTCATGGATGCTGTCCTGTAAGTTTGTGCCACTTTGGGTTTACGACTAGCCATGTCAGCCGGGCTCCTTATCATATGGATGCTAGCGACACTATCATATCGTGTGCCAAAAGGCATAAGCGGTCCCGCAAAGGTAAGGCGACACCCGTGGGAATACCATGCGTGAGGCCGCAAAGTGATATGAGGTGTTACATGCTAGATCGATGTGGCATTGAGTCGGGGTCCTGACACCGGGTCGCCAAGTGGGCGATCCAGCTAGCCGGCCACACAATCCTCTACGAGCCCCGCACCACGATCAAGTCTCAGGCCTTGGCCGATTACCTCGTCGGCTGGACCGACACCCAGTACCTGCCGCCGCCTCCCGACTCGATGCATTGGCGCATGCACTTCGACGGGTCCAAGATGCGACTCGACTTAGGGGCCGACATCGTACTATCATCTTCGAATGGTGACCGACTCCACTACGCACTCCAGATCCACTTCGCCGCCTCCAACAATGTCGCCGAATAGGAAGCCCTTGTGCACGGCCTCCGGCTTGCCAAGCAACTCGGCATCCGGCGCATCCTGTGCTACGGCGACTCGGACATGGTGGTGCAGCAGCGCCGGCAAGTGGGACGCTCGTGACTCCAACATGGCAAGCTATCGCTTCCTCATCCAGAAGCTATCCGGATCCTTCAATGGCTGCGAGTTCCTCCACGTCACGCGCGCGGAGAACGAGGCAGCCGACACGCTCGCCAAGATCGCCTCGTCACATCAAGCCATCCCATCTGGCGTCTCCCTCGAGCACCTGCGCAAGCCATACGTCAAGCCGTCGCCAGACTACGAGTCCATCCACGTCCCAGAAGACCCGGTCGCGCCGCAAGCCAGCCCGGGGACCGCTCAACCCAGCCTGGGGACTGCTAAACCCGGCCCAGGGGCTGCTCAACCCAGCCCAGGGGCTGCTCAGCCCAATCCAGCCACCATCACACCGGATCCGGCCGTCGCCGTCACCAGCCCGGGGGCTGCTCAACCCGGCCCAGGAGCCGCCGACTCGGAACCCACCAAGGTGGCTGTCTTCACCGCCATCACGGCCCCATCTTGGGCCCTGCCGATATCAGAATGGCTGGAGAACGGGGTTCTCCCCATGGACGAGACCGAGGCTCGGCAAGTTCAGGGCCGGGCGTCCACCTACAACATCATCAACAACGAGCTCGTCAAACGCAGCTCTACCGGCATGTTCAAGCACTACGTCTTGCAGGACCGCGACATCGATATCCTCCTCGACATTCACGAGGGCGAGTGCGGGCACCACGCTGCATCTCGATCCCTTGTGGCCAAGGCGTTCCGCCACGGCTTCTACTGGCCAACGGCCCTCGAAGACGCTGAGTCGCTCGTACTCAAGTAAGAAGGATGCCAGCGCTTCAGCAAACGCAGCCACCAGCCGGCGTCAGCACTCCGCACCATCCCGATCGCCTGGCCCTTCGCGGTCTGGGGACTCGTCATGGTGGGACCCTTCAAAATTGCTCGAGGCGGCATGACGCACTTGCTGGTGGCAGTGGACAAGTTCACCAAATGGATCGAGGCAAGACCAATCAAGAAACTAGACGGGCCAATAGCTGTCCGGTTCATCAAGGACATAGCGGTGCGCTACGGCATGCCGAATAGCATCATCACCGACAACGGCACCAACTTTGCCAAGGGCGCGCTCGAGCAATACTGCTCCGTCTCCGGCATCTGCCTCGACATGGCCTCCATGGCACATCCGCAGTCCAACGGGCAGGTCGAGCGGGCCAACGGACTCATCCTGTCTGGCATCAAGCCGCGACTCGTCGAGCCACTCGTCCGCTCACCCGACAGTTGGCTCGCGAGTTGCCCGCGGTTCTCTGAAGTCTGCGCACAACACCAAACCAGTCGACCGGGTTCACCCCGTTCTTCCTCATCTACGGATCCGAAGCCATCATCCCGACCGACGTCGAGTTCGACTTGCCTCGCGTCACGATGTACACCGAAGCAGAAGCAAGAGAAGCACGCGAAGACAGCGTCGACCTACTCGAAGAGGCGCGCCTTCTGGCACTTAGCCGCTCGGCTATCTACCAGCAAGGCCAGAGGCACTATCACAGCAAGAAGATCAAACCTCTCGCATTCCGCAAAGGCGACCTTGTCCTCCGACTCGTCCAAGAGCAGGCAGGCCAGTACAAGCTGTCCTCTCCATGGGAAGGCCTGTTCATCGTGAGCAGGGCTTTGCGCGACCGCAATGCCTACTACCTCATCGACACACGCAAATCGAAGAAGCACAAGAGGGACAACGCCGGTGAAGAAATGACCCGTCCGTGGAACGCGGAACTCCTCCGTCCATTTTACAGTTAGCCAAACAAATGTATGTATCAACGCCTTTTGTAAGCATATGAAACTATGGGGTCCCCGAACGAGACTCGGGGGCTGCCTTTTGCCGACCAATTTATTGCATCCATATTTCACACCACTTTACTACCAAACACGGCTGCCGGCTCAACAAGCTCGACCCGGGGCTCGGCGGCTGGCCGGCTTGATCATCACCCCGCTGCTTCACTTAGTGATTCCTGATAAGTTAGGATGTCGGCCCCCCACTTCGCCCTAAAACCGCAGATCCATCTCTGGCTGACGGCGGGCAAGCACAACAGGCTCAAGCTCCCCTATGATTCATACACTAAGTCAAAGCTGTCGGGTCGACCAACCCGGCCGACGCTCGTCTACTAAGTTAGCCGCACGACCAGCTGCTCACCAACCAGCCAAGCCGGATTGCCGCCAGCCGGCCCAGTGGGTGTTTCGCTTGCGCTCAACATTTTTAAGGACCCAACTCCTGCGGCCGCCTCTCGAAGAGCCGAACTCCTTGTCACGGACCGGAGCCTCGGCCGTCTGACTCGTGAGGGGGGGAGCTTCAGAGAGGAGCACGCATGAAATAATTTCGAAAAAAGCAGAAGGAAAAAAGAAAACAAACACACACAACATTTACACATAAATGTTTCAAGCAAAGGCCCACGGCCCGAGTTCATTACACCCTGAAAACCCCCAGTGGGTGGGTGGACCTGCTACTTAACAGAATTTTCTACAAAAGATTCTCAGGCATTCCCAGCGCCGCGTCGCGACGTCGACGGCTCCCCCCGGCTGGCCTCCGGGTCCACTGAAGCACCGGTGTCCTCTTTGGCTTCTGCGTCGCTGTAGACGCCCGTCTCCTCCGAGCTGCCCTCTGGGTCGCGAAGAAGCAAGCCGTAGTCATCGCCATCCACGACCGTGCCGTCTTTCGTCCGTTCCGGATGGAACTCATCGTGGAAGGCGAACTCGGCGATATAGCTGGCCTGGGAGGCGATTCGGCCGGCCTGCTCCTGCAGCAACTGCTCCGAGCCAGCGCGCTCACCCATCAGCGCGTCCAGCTGAAGATCCGTATGCCAAGACAGTGCGATCCGGAGTGCCATCTCAACACCGGCCCGGGTGGCGGAAACGCGCCAGTCGCTAAGGCGATCGGGGCTCATCTCCAACCAGCGCGCTACACGCGAGAAGCTGCGCGGATGGACGGAATCCGGCCACAAGGCCGCCGTCATCGTGGTACTGGCTCGAGTTAGCCGCTCCATCTGCGTCCCCAAGGCCCGCAGTCGGGCCTCAGTAGCGGAAATGATCTCCGGGAAGGTCCAGGCCGTCAGCGGACCCATCCCGGACCCAACAACGCCGGTCGGGTCGTGCTGATAGCGGACGGCTTCCTCCGCCAGCCGCTACGTCTTCGGAAAGGCCCCTGTAGCCAAAGATGAAGCAAGTCAGAATAGTAACAAAGAAGAAAGGGCCGGGTCCCAACCCGGCAAAAAACGAAGAAGCAGCACTTAATGGAGAAAGACTCTTCCGGGTGCTGCGCCTCGAGCAACGTACCATGTCGCTCCCGTTCCAAGACGCGGTCCCGCTTCACGAGCGCCTTCTCCAGGTCGGCCGCCTTAGCAAGGGCCGCCTTCAGCTCGGCGTCCTTGTCTTCAGCCACCTTCTCGGCCGCCTCACGGCAGCGAGCCTCGGCCTGACGGGCCTCCTCAGCCGTGGTGGCCTACTCCCGCAGACGCTCCACCTCGGCCTGGAGCCGGCCCTTGTCATCGGCCAGTTGGTCGCGCTGCTGGTCCGCCTCAACCAGGGCCTGCTGCGCCTCCACCGCCTTGGCGCCCTCCGCCTTAAGAAGCTCCACCTCGGCCTCGAGGCGGCTCTTGTGACCCGCCAGCTGCTCGTGTAGCCGGTTGGCCTCGTCAAGAGACCGCCAGGCCGCGGTCGCCTCCGCCCTCGCCTCCGCCGCCTCGACGCCGAGGCGGCCAGAATCAGCAACAAGCCGGTCATAGTGATGACCATCACGGAGTAGCCGGGTCCGCCAAGATGGCACCTCGGCTGCAAAGAAGAAGAACTCAGCAGAAAGAAAGAGTAAGACAAGGCCTAAGATTTGGCCCAACTGTTACACAGTTGGCCTGAATCTCGGGGGCTACACCCAGTGGGTGCGCTAGCGCGCCCCCACTAGAAGAAAAGAACAGAACAAAGTACCTGCGGCGACGCGAAGCTCCTCCTCCTTGGCAGCAAGCTGCTCCTTGAGCTCCCGATGCTTTCCCAGGAGCCGGTTGAAGGCGGCAACCTGGAAGGCGTCAAGGTGCTGAAGAGAAGACCTAAGTCAGCACAAGGCCAACGCTACTAAGGTTCGACCCAACTACTACATAGTTGGCCCGAACCTCGGGGGCTACACCTAGTGGGTGCGCTGGAGCGCCCCCACAGAGATAAAATCACAAGAAAACAAGAAGAAGAAGGACTTACTAGTTCGGCGCGCTCCAGGTCGCGCGTCCGCTCCGTCTCCGCCTGGGCGAAGGCCTCGAGGCGCTCCGTCCGGCCTCGCAGACGGCGGCAGACGGCATCCAGCGGCGCCTCCTCCTGGGTCTAGGGCCCGAAGACGGCCGCGCCCCTGCTCCACGCGGGCTGCGGCACAACCGCTCGGCGCCCGCCCTGCCGGGGCACCAAGGCGTGCCCCTCGCTGGCCGCTTGCGACGCGGCCAGCACCTCCTCTGACGCTGTAGCGCCCTGCGTCGCCACCTCAGGCACCGCTGCCTGCGGTGCCTCCTCCATAGCCGACGGCACCTGCGGCGCAGCCGCCTGTGGCGCTCCCTCCAGGACGCCGCTTCCACCACCATCAGCCCCCGCGCGCTCGACAACGTTGGCTCGCGGCGGGGTATCGCCCCCCACCTCCACGACCTCCTGGTCGCGGAGCACCACCTCGGGCTGGCCCCCACAGCCATGCTCCCTCACCGATGACGGTTCAAAAACCGTTGCCTCCACCACCATGCCCTCCGGCATCTCGCGCCAGGCCGGCTCCGCGCCGCCTCACGCCCATGCCGCCGCCACGTCGGTCCAAGCCCGGACTGACGCCGCCTCCAGCTCCACCTCGGCCCGGTTCCTGTCCCGCCAAGCTAAGGCCTCAGTGTCGTCTGGGTCCAGGCCGAGGTCTGAGTCGCCTCGTCCCTCCTCCCCGGCCAGGCCGGCGAGGTCGGACCGGCTCCTGCAGAACGCGGTCCCTTCGGTGGTCGTGGCCTCCGCCGCCGCCCTTGCTACCTCCTGAGCACGGCGTTGGATTTCCCCGAAGAGGAGAGGATGATGCAGCAAAGTAGCGTAAGTATTTCCCTCAGTTTTTGAGAACCAAGGTATCAATCCAGTAGGACACCACGCACAAGTCCCTCGTACCTACACAAAACGATAGCAACTCGCAACCAACACTTAGGGGTTGTCAATCCCTTCACGGTCACTTACGAGAGTTCGATCTGATAGGGATAATATTTTTGATATTTTTGATAGGTAGATGCAAAGTAAAAAGTAAAGGCAAAGTAAAAACAAAGCAAGTAAATAAAGTGATGTAGATTGATATGATGAGAATAGACCTGGGGGCCATGGGTTTCACTAGTGGCTTCTCTCAAGAGCATAAGTATTCCACGGTGGGTGAACAAATTACTGTTGAGAAATTGATAGAATTGAGCATAGTTATGAGTATATGTACGCAATGATCATGTATATAGGCATCACATCCAAAACAAGTAGATCGAAACTATTCTGCATCTACTACTATTACTCCACTCATCGACCGCTATCCAGCATGCATCTAGTGTATTAAGTTAAAAATAGAGTAACACCGTAAGCAAGATGACATAATGTAGAGGGATAAATTCATGCAATATGTTAAAAACCCCATCTTGTTATCCTCAATGGAAACAATACAATACGTGCCTTGCTGCCCCTTCTGTCACTGGGTAAGGACACCGCAATATTGAACCCAAAGCTAAGCACTTCTCCCATTGCAAGTACTACCAATCTAGTTGGCCAAACCACAAAGGATAATTCGAAGAGACTTGCAAAGATAACTCAATCATACATAAAAGAATTCAGAGAAGAATCAAATATTTTCCATAGATAATCTTTGGATCATAAACCCACAATTCATCGGTCTCAACAAACACACGCAAAAAGAAGATTACATCGAATAGATCTCCACGAGAGGGGAGAACATTGTATTGAGATCCAAAAGAGAGAAGAAGCCATCTAGCTACTAGCTATGGACCCGAAGGTCTGAAGTAAACTACTCACACTTCATCGGAGGGCTATGGTGATGATGTAGAAGCCCTCCATGGTGGATGCCCCCTCGTGAGCTCCTAACAGGCCCCAAGATGGGATGTCCTGGATACAGAAGGTTGCGGCGGTGGAATTAGGTTTTTGGCTCCTATTCTGATCGTTCGGGGATACGTAGGTATATATAGGAGGAAGGAGTACGTCGGTGGAGCTCCAAAGGGCCCACGAGGTAGGGGGCGTGCCCAGGGGGGCGCCCTCCACCCTCATGACCTCCTCGGGCACTACTTGGAGTAGGGTCCAAGTCTCCTGGATCACATTCGGTTGGAAAATCACGATCCCGAAGGTTTCATTCCGTTTGGACTCCGTTTGATAATATGTTTCTTCGAAATACTGAAAAAGGCAAAAAATAGCAATTCTGGGCTGGGCCTCCGGTTAATAGGTTATTCCAAAAGTAATATAAAAGTGGAAAATAAAGCCCAATATAGTCCAAAATAGTAGATAAAGTAGCATGGAGCAATCAAAAATTATAGATACGTTGGAGACGTATCAGGCATCCCCAAGCTTAATTCCTGCTCGTCCTCGAGTAGGTAAATGATAAAAAAGAATTTTTGATGCGGAGTGATACTTTGGCACAATTTCAATGTAAATCTTCTTAATTGTGACATGAATATTCAGATCCGAAAGATTCTAGACAAAAGTTCATATGGACAGAAACATAATAATACTTCAAGCATACTAATCAAAGCAATCAGGTCTTCTCAAAATAACATGGCAAAAGAAAGTTCATCCCTACAAAATCATATAGTTAGGCTATGCTTCATTTCCGTCACACAAAGATGTTCCCAATTTCTATACCCCCGATGACAAGCCAAGCAATTGTTTCATACTTAAATAATCTCAAACCTTTTCAACCTTCACGCAATACATGAGTGTCGGTGTACTAAAGTAGGGGTACCTTAGTACCCCGAACTTGTGCACGGGCAGTCGCAGCACCCCGCGGCAACCCCGCGGCAAGGCTTGCCGGGCGCCCGCCAAGGCCCTCCACCGTTCCTTATTACAGCCATTCAAGAACAAAGTACTAACCAAGAGAACGAAGGCCCCGGCAAGAAGAGCTTGCCGGGAAGGCCAGCCAGGGCATCACCAGAAGACTTGCCGCGGCGCCCAGCGCCCAGCAGGCCGGCGGCGGCAAGCTTGCCGGCACAACAAGAGAAGGGCCGCGGCAAGGCACTTGCCACGGCAAGGCTGCCACCCAAACTCCAGCGCACCCAGTGACGTGTCATCACAAGGCCATCCCAAGGGCACGTGGCAAGGCACTACGCAGCCATGCGGAGCGAGGTGGCAAGCGGAGTGACAGGCGCCATCGTGGCAACGGTGGCTCACCTAACGGTCGTTTCTTTACCTTTGTTAGGCGACTCAGACGGGCATTTAATGCCCTTGTCCCCTGCCGTCAGAGTTAGGTAGGGGCACTGTTGTACCAACCTGCGTTTTTACCTTTCTACCCCCTCTTCCTACGCTGCCACCTGTGGGTGCCCCCTTCAAACTATAAAAGGAAGGCCCATGCGCACGTAGAAGGGGTTCGGTCCATTCGACACCCACAGCACCACCATACGCTCGCATGCTCGAACAAGATCAAATACAATCACCAAAGCAGCAGTAGGGGTTTTATCTCTCTGGAGAGCCCCGAAGCTGGGTAAAAATTGCCCGTCTCCCCCGCGCGCTCGACCTCGATCTGCTCTGCGCATGACCCCCGCTCCCTTGCCGGACTAGAAGAGGCCCCCAGTGCCCCATAGGTGCTCGTGGCCACAGAGAGACGCTCAGCCCCGACATCTTTGGCGCGCCAGGTAGGGGAACGTTGAGGTCGTGAGAATCTGATCTGGTCTCCACGCGCGCTACATCAAGATCATCGTCAACATGCCACCGAAGAAGAAGCCTTCGGAGGTGGTCGCTCCGTCTACGTCGATTCCGCCACCACCGCTGGAGCAAACGGGTGGTGGAGTGGACGCCGGCGGAGGAGCGGGCGCCGCCGGTGGGTCTCGCGTCGTCACTAGATCCAAAAACAAGGCCCCGCAAGCGTCGGCGACCATGCAGACACCACACCCTTCCCAGGAGGTGCAAGGTCAACAACGCCCCGGTGCTCCTAGCACCGTGCTCGCGTTGGAACAAGGCCAAGCTGGTGGGTCGCGGGATGCTCGAGGTCAGCATGCACGCCCGCATGCTGGCGCGAGCGACGTACGGTCGCCCGGACGGGGTGTTGCACCTCCCAATCCAGTTGGGAGTCCGAGCACATCCCGCTCCTCGCGCCGTTCATCACCACCGCCACCCAAGGCAGCGAGAAGCGGCGGCGAGCCCAGCTTGCTTCTAGACTACCCTCGGCGCCGCACAAGATCGGCGGCGGAGGATGACCATATACAGCCTCATCGGCTTCGCTTAACGGCGACAAACCCAGCGACCGGCGCGACGAGGCCCGGCAAGGCGCTTAAGCGCAAGCCGACGCCGACAAGACCGCTGAAGGTGCCACCTCCGTGCACTCCAGACCGAAAACCAAGATCGCGGCTCGCCGGACCAACCCGACGCCGACTCCACGGCGTCGTCGGACCCGCGAACTTCGCCGTGATCAACGCCCGTCCTCCAAGAACGGCAACACGAAGACGCCGACTTTTCGCATCGAGCGCCGGAGAGAAGCGCGACGTGAATCTGACCAGCGCGCTGGGCCTGCTGTCGGCAAGACGCACCGGAGAACCAGGTGACTTGCCGTACGCGGCAGGTTGCCCTGCATTCACCCGCGAGCTGCGGCAAGTCCAGTGGCCCAAAACCAAGAACTTCAAGCCAGACGTGCCCGAGAAGTATGATGGCAGGATACACCCGTCGGAGTTCCTTAGCATCTACACCATCGCGGTGCAGGCTGTCGGAGGGTGCGACGAGAAGATCCTCGCCAACTACTTCCCGCTAGTACTCAAGCCCAACGTCAGATCTTGGCTCATGCACTTGCTGACGGCTCCATCTCTTCATGGGCGGACTGTGTCACCGGTTTGTGGCGCCTTCACGGGTGGCCACAAGCCTCATGGCTGGGAGAGTGACCTCCGGTTGCTCGTCGAGAAGAGGGGAGCCCTGCGCAAATACATACAAAGATTCAGCCGGTGCAGCGCAACATCGAGACGTCCACTGCGCGGTTATCGGCGCGTTTCATCAAAACGTCGCGTAACCGCGAGGATGAGGGAGGAGATGGCGATGTGCAAGATCGAGGATGTCGGCGAGCTCTACGCTCTGGCGGCAAGTGTGCACGGGCTGAGGAGGAGGAAAATCCACTGGAGAAGTTGCGGAGCGGAAGGATCGGCGGTGAGGATGCCGCCCCGGCAAGGAAGAACCGGGCGGAACAATAGGAAGAGAAAGGCTAAGGATGTACTAGCTGTTGAGCATTCCGCAGCGGAGGCGGCTCCGACAAGGCCAAGACCGGCGACTCGGCGAGGCTGTAGTAACCGCCGACAAGCGAGGATGGCTCCGGCAAGCGTTATTGCAAGATCCACCGCACCAAGGGCCATGACCTCCAAACCTGCAAAAAAGTAGAGAAGATGGCGGAGCTACAGAAAGCCGAATACGAGCACCGCGATAAGGAGAGAGCCCAGGGAGGTGGCAGAGGATCCGGCGAAAAGCTTCCTGCCCGGGGAGGGCACCGCGACAAGGCCAAACCGCGGCAAGGAGATAGGCCTCCCCGCGGCCGCGACAAAGACGAAGATGAGGATGAGGATGATGAGATGGAGGAAGATGAGAACGATGACCAAGAGTTTCAGAAGGCGACAGAAGTGTTGTGCATCGACGGCGGCGCCTCTCTGCACACCTCGCACCGCCAACTCAAGCAGTGGGTGCGGGAAGTGAACGCAGCGGAGCCGTCCGACGAGACACGCAGGCCTCTGAAGTGGTCCAACACGCCCATCGTCTTCGATGTTGAGGACCACCCTGATTGCATCACTGCGGTCGGGTGCTTGCCAATGTTGGTCTCACCAACAATCCGCAACCTCAAGGTCACGAAGATGCTGGTTGACGGCGGGGCCGGCCTGAACCTAATTTCCTCCGCGGTACTCAAGAAGCTCCAGATCCCCGACAGCGAGCTCGAAGAGACCGGCACTTTTCAAGGGATAAATCCGGGAAGGAGCAAGCCCAAGGGGAAGATCACATTGCCAGTGACGTTCGGCAGCGAACTGAACTTCAGGACTGAGAGGGTCACGTTCGACGTGGCTGATATCCCATTAGCCTACAACGGGATACTCGGCCGACCCGCGCTCGCCAAGTTCATGGCGGCCTCTCACTATGCATACAATGTGCTCAAGATGCCTGGTCCGATGAGTGTCATCTCTGTCCAAGGCGACAAGAGGGATGCACTCATCTGCGCCGACAAGATCTACCGGGAAGCAGCGGCCGCAGCAGAGCGCGAACCACTTGCCACTGAAGCTCCCCGGGGGAAGAAGAAAGCCAAGTCCGGCAAGGATAGCTCTGATGCCCACTCCGGCAAGCGCACCTCCCCGGAGTGCTACGCTGCCGTCGAGGACGCACCATCGAGCTCCACCGGCAAGTGCGAGAAGGCAAAGGCAGACCGACCAAAGACTAAGCTCGGCAAGAACGGCTCTGGTGCTCACTCCGGCAAGCCCGCCTCTCCGGAGTGCCGCGCTGCCGTCGAGGACGCGCCATCGAGCTCTGCCAGCCGACGAGGCAAAGAAAGCTGCCAAACTTCGAACTTTTGAGTTGTGCTCCCTAAAAGTCCATACCTTGTATGAAGAACCCGAGCGCAGAGGGGTCGAATCATGGTTAGGTTGCGCCATCGATCCGTTTCGAGTCCGCTCGACGATAAAAGCACACCGCAACCAGCCCGGCGAGTTCTTCCCGCCGGAGGCAACACCGCCAGCGGGCTGCTGATGTCCTGCGCTCAGCAAGTGTGTTTCTTGCGAAGGGTTCCCAGCGTGAGGAAGAAAACATACAAGGGGGGAATCGGGAAGAAGCGCGGCCTCGCCGGATTCTGAAAACGGAAAAGCTAAGTCACCCGAGCTTTTATACAGAGCACTTTTAGTCCTATGACCTTGTGTTATGTCCCTCGGCGTTTATCCTTTGTACGAAAAACACATGCGCGGAGGAACCAACTCGGGGTTAAGTTGCGTCCTTGCTTTGTTTCGAGTCCGCTCAACAATACAAGTGCGCCGCAATCGCCCGAGAAGGTTTCTTGCGGATACAACACCGCCCAACGAGGCTGCTGATGTCCCGCACTCAGCAAGTGTGTTAGCGCCGCAAGTTCCTAGAAGCGTGGGGTTAAAAGCGTCTGAGGATATAATGAAGTAGAGGCGTAACGTAGCAAGCCTTGCCGTGGGGCGTCCTTCGTATGAGAAACTTGTGCGCGGAGGAACTAACTCGCGGCTGAGTTGCGTCCTTGATTTGTTTCCGAGTCCGCTCAACAATTCAAGTGCGCTGCAATCGCCCGAGAAGGTTTCTTGCCGGAAACAACACCGCCGGTGGCTGCTTGATGTTCCGCGACTCAGCAAGTGTGTTAGCGCCGGCAAGTTCCCTAGAAGCGAGAGTGTAAACATACGAAGGGCAAAGCATGGCATCACGCTGCTGAGTCGCACCATGAAAGAATAGCTTATTACAGACTTTGTCTCGATTATTTTCGTGGCTATAATCACGATGACCGGGAGAAGCCAAAGGCGGCGAGGCAGCGCGGGCCCGACAAGCCCGGCTTATTTGGGGCTGCAAGTGCCAAAGTTCCGTCGCGACAGGCCAGGGCCCCCGGAGGCCGCGGCGTCGGCAACAAGGGCAAAAGAAGGCGCACCGGCACCTGGGTCTTGGCGGAGCCAGGGTTGCCGGGGACTGTGAAGGCCAAGGTTCCTCCCCGACAAGCTAAGGTCGCCGGGGGGCTGCCGAGTCAGATAAGTTTTTCATCCCTCGTCATGCATCCTCTTATGGACTGAGGGAGGCGGAGCCGCGTCCTTGAACGAGTGTGCCTTGTAAAAAGAAGCCTGTGCGCGGAGGAGCCGAGTCAGGGCCAAGTTGCGCCCTTGATTTGTTTCCAAGTCCGCTCAACAATACAAGCGCGCCGCAACTGGCCCGACAAGGTTGCTTGCCGGAAGCAACACCGCCAGCGGGCTGCTGATGTCCCGTACTCAGCAAGTGTGTTCGCTCCGGCGAGTCCCCTAGAAGCATAGGGTGGGAACGTACAAGGCACAAAATCAAGTAAAGGACTTAGTCCGGCAAGCATTCCCCTCTTTTCATTAAAAACATCCCAGCTTAGTACAAGTCTATAGAGGATGAAAAACATGATAGAGAGGATTACAGATTTTAAATACAGCTAAGGCCCGAAGGCTTACAAATTGAAAGATAAGATGCCCGTAATCCTTCTCCTGTTTCTTTGTGCAGGAGGTAGGTCAAGGAGGCCCCGGCAAGAGAAGCTTGCCGGGGAGGGAAAAAGGGGCGCCTAGGAGAGCTACGGGCGCCAGAAGACACCAAGAGAACTTCCCGGGGGCCGGCCAGGAGCTTGGCGGAGACGGAGGCGCTGGAGGCAGAGCTTGAAGGCAGGCGGCGGGACGTCGGCCTGCTGTCGAGGCTCCTCGCCCTCGTACTCGACAATGACGGCCTTACCGCCACCCCTCTTCCTCTTCTGCAGCCTCCCTCGCCGGCCGCCCAAGGAGGCGGCCCGGGGAGTTCGAAGGCGGCGACCGGATGATGGGGTCGCCGGTGGCCGCGAGCAGCGTCCAGCGCCTGGTCGGACCCGCCATCCTCGGCGTCGCTGTCGCTCCCTCCTCGTCACTCTCGCTCGAGGAGGGGCCTTCGCTATCGGAGGAGCTGTCCACACGACATCTCGCCCGGTGCGGAGTCACGAAGACCTTGGACGGCGAGAAGGTCGCCCTCCATTAACTTAAAATGGAGGGTAAACCCCGCCGTCAAGCTATGGATCGGCGTGACGTCTTCCACCCTCGGTCGAAGTACATCACGCCGGGGGCTGGGGATCGACACTCACTCGAGTGCGCTGATCCCACAGACCCTCATGCGCAACTCCAACATCTCGGGCGGATCCGGTTCCATCGCGCTCGCGAACGGGGCTGGCAGCCGGAGGCGGCGACGAGGTGCTCGGCGCAGCTTGATGAAGAACTCCCAGGGGTCGTCCCCGGTGTGGACCGCCTTGAGGAGAGGAGCTGCCGGCGGAGACGGGGGTGGCGCATCGCCCCGGCCGCCTCTCCCCCGAGCGCTCCGACCACATCCGCGACCTCGTCCGCGGCCTCGCCCCCTCCCTCTTCCCCTCACGGCCGGGTCCGCCGCCGCAGGCGCAGGATAGGGAGAGGCGCGCTGCCTAGTGGCGACCCTCGCCGCCACCAAAGAAGGACCAGGATTCCCTCCCTCCATGGCAGATGGGAGGAAGAGTAATGGAAGATGAAGGAAGAGGAAGGAGATGGAGTGCGGGATTTTTGCGCTCCCCTTCTGCCCTTCTTAAAGGAGCGAGGTGGGGGCTCGGCCGCCCCGCTCAGCCAATTAGGGCACGAGGGGGGCCGAGCAGCGGGGCCGACCCACCATCTCCGCTGTGGACGGCCCGGTCTCCCACCTTCGCCGCCCGACCCACCCCGCGCATGGGAGCAGCGTGGAAAAAGCGAGACAGGCGGCGGATGAAGTGACCTCGCCTGCCCGTGATCACGGGGGTGGGCGCCTTGAAGATCGCACCCGCCACCCACGTCTCCCACGACGCCGCAATCGACGCGTGCCGTTGCGGAAGGGCGCGGTGGGCACGGAGCCCAATTTTGTGCGAACCAAGGCCACGCGTGCCCGTGCACTATTTTGGGCCTGGCCCAACAACGCTCGGCACCGTGTATGGCCCAGGCCCGGGGCTCCTGTCGATGTACTAAAGTAGGGGTACCTTAGTACCCCGAACTTGTGCACGGGCAGTCGCAGCACCCCGCGGCAACCCCGCGGCAAGGCTTGCCGGGCGCCCGCCAAGGCCCTCCACCGTTCCTTATTACTGCCATTCAAGAACAAAGTACTAACCAAGAGAACGAAGGCCCCGACAAGAGGAGCTTGCCGGGAAGGCCAGCCAGGGCATCACCAGAAGACTTGCCGCGGTGCCCCGCGCGCCTCGGCAAGGCCCGACGGCCGGCAAGCTTGCCGGCACAACAAGAGAAGGGCCGCGGCAAGGCACTTGCCACGGCAAGGCTGCCACCCAAACTCCAGCGCACCCAGCGACGTGTCATCACAAGGCCATCCCAAGGGCACGTGGCAAGGCACTACGCAGCCATGCGGGCGGTGTAAACGGAGGCGACAGAGGCGCCATCGTGGCAACCGGTGGCTCACCTAACGGTCGTTTCTTTACACTGTTGGGGCGACCAGACGGGCATTTAATGCCCTTGTCCCCTGCCGTCAGAGTTAGGTAGGGGCACTGTTGTGCACTGTTGTACCAACCTGCGTTTTTACCTTTCTACCCCCTCTTCCTACGCTGCCACCTGTGGGTGCCCCCTTCAGACTATAAAAGGGAGGCCCATGCGCACGTAGAAGGGGTTCGGTCCATTCGACACCCACAGCACCACCATACGCTCGCATGCTCGAGCAAGATCAAATACAATCACCAAAGCAGCAGTAGGGGTTTTATCTCTCCGGAGAGCCCCGAAGCTGGGTAAAAATTGCCCGTCTCCCCCGCGCGCTCGACCTCGATCTGCTCTGCGCACGACCCCCGCTCCCTTGCCATACTAGAAGGGGCCCCTAGTGCCCCATAGGTGCTCGAGGCCACAGAGAGACGCTCGGCCCCGACAATGAGCGTGAGCCATGGATATAGCACTATGGGTGGAATAGAATATGATGATGGGATTGTGTGGAGAAGACAAAAAAGGAGAAAGTCTCACATCAACTAGGCGTATCAATGGGCTATGGAGATGCCCATCAATAGATATCGATGTGAGTGAGTAGGGATTGCCATGCAACGGATGCACTAGAGCTATGAATGCTCAACAAAAGAAAACTAGTGGGTGTGCATCCAACTTGCTTGCTCATGAAGACCTAGGGCATTTGAGGAAGCCCATCGTAGGAATATACAAGCCAAGTTCTATAATGAAAAATTCCCACTATTATGAAAAGACAACTTATGAGACTCACTACATGAAGAACAAGGTGCTACTTTGAAGCACAATATATGAGACTCACTACATGAAGAACAAGGTGCTACTTTGAATCACAAGTGTGGAAAAAGAGATAGTAGCATTGCCCCTTTTTTTCTAGTTGTCACAGCCCCAGAGTTGTTTGTAGTTAGTGGCATCTGCATCCATGCATCATGTTTGATTTCAAAGGAAATTTGAAATGGGGATTGCCTAAACCCTAGCATCAAAGGAATTCACTAGGTTCAACTAAAATATTTTCAGTGAATTCCAAATGGCTTTAAAAAAAATGTTCATCATTTCTGGAAAAATGCTAGAACCATAACCGGAGGTGTTGCACATTTTCCATGACATATTTGGCCTTGAATTAAATCATATGCTATTTGCAATTGGGCATTTAAATGCTATATAATATTTTAAATGCTCAATTAATTTTGAATTTAAGTGAGGGCTGTTGGGAATATTCCAAACAGAGCCCACATTTATTTTCAGGATTTTTGAAAGCGTTTTGGTATTTTAAATAAAGCCCGAAATTACATAAAAATAGAAAAGCAAGCAGAAAAATCGAGAGAGAACGAATCTACGGAGCACTTACCTCGCGCCACCTACTGGCCCAACACGCAGCTGGCGGCCCAGCCCACCGCCGCCTCCTTCTCTGTCGTCTTCCTCGCGACAGAATGGCGCTGGCGTGCGTGCCCGGCAGCAGCGTGGCCACACGCCGCCACCTCCTCCTGCTGGCTGCCTCCTCCTTCTCCTGGACGTCCCCCGTAACGCCACGCCACCCCCCGACCCCTCTCACTCATCCCCGAGGCCCTTCTCCCCTCTGCTTCCTCTCTCTCGCCGAACCCGAGCGCCACCGTCGCCGCCGCGCTCGCTGCCACCGCGGCCATCGTCCACCCCTCGCCTCGCCGATGAGTCCAGAGGAACCGCCATCGCCTTCTGCGTCTTCTACACCAACCCATTCGACCGCGGGAGCCCTGTAGCGTCTTCCGGAGCTCGTCCCCGACCTCCGGCCGCCGGAGATCCGCCTCGCCGCCCCGCCCGCTCCGATGCTTCCCCGAGCTCACCGACTCGGCCGTCGCGATCTACGTGAGCTTCTGATCATCCTCCCCCTCTCCATTCTCTCTCTGGCACGCTGTAGCCGCCACGCCCCTCTCGCCCGACTGCGCCGCCGCCTGCACTCGCCGCCGACACGACTCCGGCGACCATTTGGTCCGGGCGTCGTGTCCAACATGCTCGCTGCCTCGCGTAGCTGCTGTAGGTGCCACGAACGCGATACCACGGCTGCAGCCGTGGCTGTAAACACCCGAACGCCAGCGCCGCCTCGAGCTTGTTTCCGGCGAGCTCCGGCCGTCCCCTCTGCTGCCGCAAGCCTCCCTGGATGCGGGCGAGCCCCAGCTCCCCGCGCGTGCACTTAGCCGCCCGTTTGGTCGCCGGAAACGCAAACCCGAGGTTCGCCACCGCGGCTGGCCTCGCCGGCGTCAAGCCGCCGGTGGGTTTGACCCACTTTGACCACGGCGGGACCCCCCTGTGTCCATGACAGGTGGGGCCGGCCTGTTAATTAGGCTAGGATTAGTGTTAACTAAATATTTGTTAGACTAATGACTTCACACGTGGGCCCCACCCTAACTAGATTAGTTTAGGACTAATTACCCCGCTGACACTGACAGTAGGCCCAGTGGCTGTTAATTTGATTAGTTAGATTTAATTAACCCTGTTAGTTAATTGTGTCACTGACCAGTGGACCCCACTGGTCAGGTTTGACCTGGAACCGCCTGTTGACCTGCTGAGGTCAGCATGACCTAGTGCTGACGCAATAAATCATTTTCTGGATTTAAAATAATTCAGGAAATTCCAGAAAATAGTTAAAACTTCTAAAATTCATATAAAATCAACCGTAGCTCCAAATCAAATAAATTATATATGAAAAATTATCAGAAAAATTCAAGGAATCCATCTGTACCATTTTCATGCATGTTAGAGCAACTTATAGCTGCTGTTTAGCACAAATCAATTAAATGGCATTTGAATAATCACATATGGAGTTTGAATTTGAATCTTGTATTCAAACCAACTTCATTTAACCTGTTGCTAGTTGCATTAGCTCAAAAACACCAGCATGTTGCCATGTCATAGCATGCATCATATTGTGCATTGCATTGATCGTGTATCTTCTGTGTTTGCCGGTGTTGTTCCCCTCGGTAGACGATGTACCGATGATGTGATCGTTGACACTGATGAAGACTCAATGTTATCTTCAGAAGTGCCAGGCAAGCAAAACCCCCTTGTTCATTCCGATACAATCCCACTCTCTCGCTCCTGCTCTCTTTTACTGCATTAGGACAACAACGAATCATTTGTTACTTGCTGCGGTAGCTGAACCCCTTTATCCTTTGCATGACCTGTCATTCCACAGTAAATAGATGAAACCCACTAGCATGAGTAGGAGTTGTTTGAGCCCTGATGTGCCTACTCATACATGCTTGTTTGTCATGCCTGCTATTGCTTAGAGTTGAGTCGGTCTGATTCTTCGAGGATGAATCGGAGGTGTGTGAACATGTCCTCTTGTGTGTGAGCTAAGTGTGTGAACACGATTTGGTAAAGGTATCGGTGAGAGGCCATGTAGGAGTACATGGTGGGTTGTCTCATTGAAGCCGTCCTTAGGAACTGAGTTACGTGTTTGTGATCCATGATTCAGCTACTACCATGCATTGGGCCTGAAATATGACCCGCTCGACTTCTTATTCACTCTTGTCCTCTGTCCGGGAGTTGCAAGTAGTTTACGTGTTTGTAGTATGCTGGAGGCCGTGCTTGATCGCTGACCGTAGGGGTGGGCTGTGATCACGGTAGGCACGTGGCGGGTAAACCGGCGCCGATTGGTGTCACGGAACCTGTTCACATCGTTTGGGGCTGTGAGCGAAACTTGGCGGAAATCCTCATAGATGGAACCCAAATAGGCGATAAACACGGACTAGAGACTTGAGTGTTTAGGTAGGTCGTGGTCTACACCCACGGCTTTAAGCTTGATGTCTGCCGAGCACATGTCGTGTGAGGGCGCTAAGTGGTGGAAACATGTATGAAGAAGTACACCCTGCGGGGTTAATATGATCTATTGAATAGCCGTGTCATGGTAAAGGACTTCGGGTTGCCTATAACAGTTCATAGACAAGTGAAAGTGGATACTCTAAAATCGCAAGATAAGCGTGAGTGCTATGGATGGCGTTCTCGTAGGGAGGCGGATGCGGATCCATAGTGGTGTATTGATATGGTGAATATGTGGACTCGTGTGCGCCACCTCAAAGAGTTACTTGCGATCGTAGTTTAGGATAGCCACCGAGTCAAAGCTGGCTTTCTTTGTTAAACTCCACCATCCCTTTGTTGATAATGATGCATATGTAGTTAGTTACGATGTAAGTCTTCTTTGGGTACATTTGTACTCACGTTTGCCTATTTTATGTTTTTGAGAGAGACTTGGTCTCGCTAGTAGTTCCGCGTGGACTTCGACGTTTAGCTTGTTACCTCAGCTACGATCTTGTGCCCTCGGCAGGATCTGGTAGAT
Organism: Aegilops speltoides; assembly: GCA_021437245.1. Lineage (NCBI taxonomy): Eukaryota > Viridiplantae > Streptophyta > Magnoliopsida > Poales > Poaceae > Aegilops > Aegilops speltoides. The sequence continues at coordinate 204,788,689 of CM038143.1, forward strand.
AGTCAGGCTTTCAAGCCTTTTTCATTTGTAGATGTCTGTACTCAGACATATTAGCTTCCGCTTGTGCTTTGATTTGTATGCTCTGAATGTTGGGTCATGAGACCCCTGTTTGTAATATCTCGCTCCTCGGAGCCTAATGAATAAGTACTTGTGTCGTAGAGTCATGTTGTGATGCCTTGTTGTATTTGCACATATCGAGCATATTGTGTGTATGTTTGGAATGCTTGGTATGTGTGGGATCTGACTATCTAGTTGTTTATCCTTAGTAGCCTCTCTTACCGGGAAATGTCTCCTAGTGTCTCCACTGAGCCATGGTAGCTTGCTACTGCTCCGGAACACTTAGGCTGGCCGGCATGTGTCCTTCTTCGTTCTGTATGCATCCCGGGAAATGTCACGCATTGAGTACCGGAGTCTGTTAGCCGCTTCTGCCCGGTTCACGAGTCTGCTAGCCCAGTGCTACAGCCGGAACTTACTTCGCGATGACCGACACGTTCGATCTTTGGGTCATGGATGCTGTCCTGTAAGTCTGTGCCACTTTGGGTTTCACGACTAGCCATGTCAGCCGGGCTCCTTTTCATATGGATGCTAGCAACACTATCATATCGTGTGCCAAAAGGCATAAGCGGTCCCGGGCTAAGGTAAGGCGACACCGTTGGGATACCGTGCGTGAGGCGCAAAGTGATATGATGTGTTACTGAGCTAGATCGATGTTACATTGAGTCGGGTCCGACAGCTTTGGTATCGAGCTTATTTGCTGTAGGATTACCAAGCCAAAGCTGGTGAAGTTGTGTCTAGAAATGCTTTAGTTATATTTAGGGAATTGATTGTGGGTTGGAACGTAAGGCTCTTTTTACTCCTTATACCTCATGGCCTTCTGATCTGAGTCAACCTCTTCTTTTCTACGGGGTTTAGGAACTAGGCCTTCTCATCTATCTATCAGGATGACGTGTTACTCAACCATAGACTTATAGAATTGTTAGTTTCAAATCTCAGCTCAGTTTTATTACTTCCGTATGTTCATAACTGTTGGTCTCGAAATCTTGATATTGTGACATTAAGTGGTTATGCCACCATTTTTGTAGCATGTCTCCAATCTTTTGAGCATTTACAACCGTTATGCTGTCCGAGTTATTCCAGGTTTCTAAATAGTCTGATGCACTTGCAAATCCTTTCCCTCTGGTTTTGATGCTCCTTGAGCCAGTTTAATCACATTAAATGCTGAGTTGAGGTATTCTATTGCCTCGACATATATGTTGGAATTATTATTATGACCCTAGGTGTCTTAGGGGATCATCTAGTAATCTAGCCATGATTTGTATCCCAGTGTGATGACTCTGGCCTTCATTCTCGAAAGCATCCCGTGATGCCATTTAGTAGTAGGTATTCTACTCCTGGGTTTGAACCCGATATTCACCCTACTCAATTCATGTTGATAGTGTTTGCTCGTTCCTTTAGGTTATTAGTAACCTTTGCGATAGTCCTCGAGCTTCGTGGTATATCATTCTTCCAAATACCATGAACTACTTATGGCAGCAGTTCCTCGTTGAACCAAAAGATCACAACAAAAGTGCTCTCGATGAATTATCGATTCTATGTTGTGACTCTGCCAGTTCTACCTTTCTGCATGGGTTATCTGGAAGAAATATGTTGAACTTGGTTCGACATACTAATCTATGCATCCACAACTCAGAAAATCGTATGTCCTTTGAGTTGTCCTCCTTTAGTTGTATCCTGATTTTCGTCTATCGGTTGATAGTCAGGAGTAGTCGTGCATTCGTGTTCATCGATGCCTTTTACTTCTGTGGTCCGTCAAGCCATTCTATTCCAGAGTGACTAGGAGAAACAAACTCCAGCACCTTGTCCATTTCTAGGATTGGGTCAAAGCAGTTGTACTCCGCAGATCAAATTGCTAATCAAGCTTTTGTTCTGTTCTACCTTGGAGTATTACCACCTTTATGTCAGGATTGTCATAGGATTCGCAGCATCTCTCATGAATTCTTGACGTAGTGATACTCTCTCCATCATTATTCATTTCTTGGTTCCCGTGTTGTTGCAACCGGAATGCCGACAAGTGAATCGTGATGCGTGAAATCAATACTCCTAGCAACTCCGTTGCTTGGTAGTTAATGGACTATATTCTCATTCTTAGCGTGTTGGTTGTTAAATCATCATCCTAAGATTGATTGTGCCACCTAGTCCATTTTTTACGGTGCACTCCTTGATCGATGAGTTAGGATCTTGACAAGTCCTCGCTCATTTGATCATATCATCTTGCCTTCAAAAGCAAGATTGATCTCGAGCTTAGTAACATACCGGTGGTTCGTGATTTTCTGAATATCTTCTCGGAAGTATTACCAGGTTGTCACCTGACCGCTATGCTGAGTTCGTGATCAAGTTGGTTTCATATAAACCACCCCTTCTCCAAGAATCTGTGTTGCATACCCCTGAGCTAGTTGGTTAAGCTAAAACAACAACTTGGAGAGTTGGAAGATAAAAGCTTGATCGACTTAGCTCATGTTAAGGGATATCTTTTTGCGTGTGTTGAAGAAAGATGATATCTTCATCAATTGATCCTCGAGACCAGTTGTTGGAGCTATTGTCTTGCCAAAAAAAACTTTGATTTGAGTGTGGGCTATTCTCAAATCAAATCAGAACCAACGATGTTCGCAATGATTGTCTTGTTCGTGGATTTACCTCGAGCATACACCATTGTGTCTTTAGGGTCTGGCCAATGCTATCACTTGTTCTCATAATTATGGAATTCAATCTTCATGGAAAACCAGGATGAATTGTTGTTAAGCCCATCGACAACATCCTTGTCTTCTCCATAGTTTTGTTGAACATTAAGCTAGTGTTGGAAACTTTTTAAAGCATTTGTTCATGCTAGCTCATGAAGCATATGTTCGGATGTAAGAAGTGACATCCTCTAGTTCATGTACATTTGATGCAAGTTGCCGCCGTGAATTCGAGAAAGTCAATGTTGCTTCCTTTGGAATCGTCCCAAATCAGTCATGCATACGTGCGAAGTATTCTGTGGTTCGAAGACTTGCAACCTTCATTCTATATGTATTCCTAGCACACCAAGCCACTGATTGATTTGTTCAAGGAGAAGAAGTTCCTTCTTAAGAGCTAGACTTATGTAAGGACTCCGATATCCTCGATGGTGGTTCCCCTCCTGAACTCGGTAGTGTTTTATTATAAGACTACTACGTGGTCATGCTTGTCTTGGACAGCGTGTTCACAGGTTTGTAGCAGAACCAGCTCATGTTTTGGAGCTTGCTATCATAGTTCATTCTCGAGAATCTCACAACGCTATCTCGTCGATTCGTGTTGCAAACTTTCATTTTTCTCTCTAGACTCGACGAGTCTGAATTATTCTGACACCAACCAGATCTGAATCTCAGGCAGATATGATGGATGGAACATCTCCCAAGAACTATAATATTGGTCCCTCGATAACCGGTAAGGAGGATGTCGTGGCGAACACACCCCGCCGGAAGACCTATTATTGTAGTATCTTATTTGAAGAAGTTGGCCACCTCCCCATAAGGATCTCGTAGAATTTATTCTAGTAGTTGTTCCTTATGTATTCTTGAGCTCCCGAAGTCCGACCTGTTACTTGATGTTCTAGGTACCAGACCATTTCAATGGATGGGATACACTAGCACATCAAGGAGAACATTAGAAGCGGAGTGCTAAATGTTTCTCGGTCGACCATCCAGATATTGTTTCCTTGGCCCCGCTAAGGTGAAATCTGAGAAAGTGTTATCTTCCTTTGCATCTGCATCGTCCGTCACTATTCATCATGGTGGTATGTTGTGTTGTCAGCACCCTTGACACGGATGTTGGTAAAACCTTGATGAATATGGAAATGCTCAAGTTCTTGAGAGCACGCACAAGCACTATGTATTATCGCCGGCACTAACTGGGATTCCTCTCAGTTTCCTCGGTTATGCTATAACCCTTTCAACAGTGGACTCACTCTCTACTGTTGAGCTTCTCCCTAGCTACTAAAATCATCCCTTGTGTTGTCTTCAACAAGGTAATCCACATCATCCATTCTGGCCCGAGAATGTCATTCTTTCGGACTCCTTCAAATGATCGATTGTGATTGCCTTAGGCTGGTATAAAGAATTTCAATGATCTTTGAATCAAAGGTAATTCTTTTTGCCACTTGAGGGGATATTTCTGCGATTCACCTTCTCTAAAGTGCATCGTTATGGAATCTTGGCAGTATATCCTCGCTAATTGAAACCCTCGACGAATTGCCTTCCTCTAAAATGTCTCGCTGTGGTATCATGGCAACTCAAACTCTCGCTACGTTGACAACCGATCACCACCCTCCTAGGTGTGGAATTGTTTTCTACCTAGTGAACCCTCGTCATCTGTTCCACTCCATTCCTCTAGATGTGTGCTTTGTATCTCAGCTCGAGAGATATTTCAATGTCCCCCTCCGTGAGTTGATCGTGAGTTGTTCGACCTTCAATAAGATCGATCCTTCTGGAGTTTTCCCTTTCCTTTCATTGTCATGTTAGATGGAGTTCTTAGAGCAAGACATCAAGACAATGATGGTGATCGAATCAACGTCCATTTGAATTGCACCTGGATCATGAAGATTACGTTCGTTTGTTCCCCTTCATCTTACCTACACTTGAATCTCGGGCGAGATTTTTGTTTAGTGGGGGTGAGTTGTCACAGCCCCAGAGTTGTTTGTAGTTAGTGGCATCTGCATCCATGCATCATGTTTGATTTCAAAGGAAATTTGAAATGGGGATTGCCTAAACCCTAGCATCAAAGGAATTCACTAGGTTCAACTAAAATATTTTCAATGAATTCCAAATGGCTTTAAAAAATGTTCATCATTTACGGAAAATGCTAGAACCATAACCAGAGGTGTTGCACATTTTTCCATGACATATTTGATTTTGAATTAAATCATATGTATTTGCAATTGGGCATTTAAATGCTATATAATATTTTAAATGCTCAATTAATTTTGAATTTAAGTGAGGGCTGTTGGGAATATTCCAAACAGAGCCCACATTTATTTTCAGGATTTTTGAAAGCGTTTTGGTATTTTAAATAAAGCCAAAAAATTACATAAAAATAGAAAACATTAATAAAAAAAATCAGAGAGAGAACGAATCTACAGAGCACTTACCTCGCGCCACCTACAGCGCCCAACACCGCAGCTGGCGGCCCAGCCCACCTAGCCGCCTCCTTCTCTGTCGTCTTCCTCCCCTGCGAAGCTGCTGTGCGCGTGGCGGCTGCAGCGTGGCCACACGCCGGCCACCTCCTCCTGCCCGGCTGCCTCCTCCTTCTCTGGGCGTCCCCGAACGCCACGCCACCCCCGACCCTCTCACTCATCCCCGAGGCCCTTCTCCCCTCTGCTTCTCTCTCTCAACCCGAACCAGCGCCATCGTCGCCGCCGTTAAATGCTGCCACCCATGCCATCGTCCTCCCCTCGCCTCGCCGATGAGTCCAGAGGAACCGCCATCGGCGCCCTCGTCTTCTACACCAACCCATTCGACCGCGGAGCCTCAAGCGTCCGGCCGAGCTCGTCCCGACCTCGGCCGCCGGAGATCGCCTCGCCGCCCGCCCGCTCCGATGCTTCCCCGAGCTCACCGACTCGCCGTCGCGATCTACGTGAGCTTCTGATCATCCTCCCCCTCTCCATTCTCTCTCTGGCACGCTGTAGCCGCCACGCCCCTCTCGCCCGGCCTGCGCGCCGCTTTGCACTTTCGCCGCCGACACGACTCCGGCGACCATTTGGTCCGGGCGTCGTGTCCAACATGCTCGCTGCCTCGCGTAGCTGCTATAGGTGCCACGAACGCGATACCACGGCCGCTGCAGCCCGTGAGCTGAACACCCGAGCGCCGGCGCCGCCGAGCTTGTTTCCGCGAGCTCCGGCCGCCCCTCGCTGCCGCAAGCCATGGTTGGATGGCGAGCCCCAGCTCCATCCGCGTGCACTCGGCCGCCTGTTTGGTCACCGGAAGCATGAATCCGAGGTTCGCCGCGCTGGCTGGCCTCGCCGGCGTCAAGCGCCGGTGGGTTTGACCCACTTTGACCACGGCGGGACCCCTGTGTCCATGACAGTTGGGGCGGTCTCATTAATTAGGCTAGGATTAGTGTTAACTAAATATTAGTTAGACTAATGACTTCACACGTGGGCCCCACCTAACTAGATTAGTTTAGGACTAATTACCCGACAGCGACAATTTTAGTTGGTACTGTTAATTTGATTAGTTAGATTTAATTAACCCTGTTAGTTAATTGTGTCACTGACCAGTGGACCCCACTTGTCAGGTTTGACCTGGAACCGTCTGTTGACCTGCTGAGGTCAGCATGACCTAGTGCTGACGCAATAAATCATTTTCTGGATTTAAAATAATTTAGGAAATTCCAGAAAATAGTTAAAACTTCTAAAATTCATATAAAATCAACCGTAGCTCCAAATCAAATAAATTATATATGAAAAATTATCAGAAAAATTCAAGGAATCCATCTGTACCATTTTCATGCATGTTAGAGCAACTTATAGCTGCTGTTTAGCACAAATCAATTAAATGGCATTTGAATAATCACATATGGAGTTTGAATTTGAATCTTGTATTCAAACCAACTTCATTTAATCTGTTGCTAGTTGCATTAGCTCAAAAACACCAGCATGTTGCCATGTCATAGCATGCATCATATTGTGCATTGCATTGATCGTGTATCTTCTGTGTTTGCCGGTGTTGTTCCCCTCGGTAGACGATGTACCGATGATGTGATCGTTGACAGCGATGAAGACTCAATGTTATCTTGAAGTGCCGGGAAAGCAAAACCCCTTGTTCATTCGATACAATCCCACTCTCTCGCTCCTGCTCTCTTTTACTGCAATAAGGACAACAACGAATCATTTGTTACTTGCTGCGGTAGCTGAACCCCTTTATCCTTTGCATGACCTGTCATTCCACAGTAAATAGATGAAACCCACTAGCATGAGTAGGAGTTGTTTGAGCCCTGATGTGCCTACTCATACATGCTTGTTTGTCATGCCTGCTATTGCTTAGAGTTGAGTCGGTCTGATTCTTCGAGGATGAATCGAGGTGTGTGAACATGTCCTCTTGTGTGTGAGCTAAGTGTGTGAACACGATTTGGTAAAGGTATCGGTGAGAGGCCATGTAGGAGTACATGGTGGGTTGTCTCATTGAAGCCGTCCTTAGGAACTGAGTTACGTGTTTGTGATCCATGATTCAGCTACTACCATGCATTGGGCCTGAAATATGACCCTTTCGACTTCTTATTCACTCTTGTCCTCTGTCCGGGGAGTTGCAAGTAGTTTCGGTGTTTGTAGTATCTTTGGAGGCCGTGCTTGATCTTGACCGTAGGGTGGACTGTGATGCGGTAGGCACGCGTGGCAGATAAACCAGGCGCCCGATTGGTGTCACGGAACCCTGTTCACATCGTTTGGGGCTGTGGCGAAACTTGGCGGAACTCCTCATAGATGGAACCCAAATAGGCGATAAACACGGACTAGAGACTTGAGTGTCTAGGTAGGTCGTGGTCTACACCCACGTCGGCTTTTCGCTGAAGTCTGCCGAGCACATGTCGTGTGCGGGCGCTAAGTGGTGAAACATGTATGAAGAAGTACACCCTGCGGGGTTAATATGATCTATTGAATAGCCGTGTCCGCGGTAAAGGACTTCGGGTTGCCTATAACAGTTCATAGACAAGTGAAAGTGGATACTCTAAAATCGCAAGATAAGCGTGAGTGCTATGGATGGCGTTCTCGTAGGGAGGCGGATGCGGATCCATAGTGGTGTATTGATATGGTGAATATGTGGACTCGTGTGCGCCACCTCAAAAGAGTTACTTGCGATCGTAGTTTAGGATAGCCACCGAGTCAAAGCTGGCTTCTCTTTGTTAAACTCCACCATCCCTTTTGTTGATAATGATGCATATGTAGTTAGTTACGATGTAAGTCTTCTTTGGGTACATTTGTACTCACGTTTGCCTATTTTATGTTTTTGCGAGAGAGACTTGGTCTCGCTAGTAGTTCAGCGTGGACTTGACGTTTAGCTTGTTACCTCAGCTACGATCTTGTGCCCTCGGCAGATCTCAGTAGATAGTCGGGCTTTCAAGCCTTTTTCATTTGTAGATGTCGTACTCGGACATATTAGCTTCGCTTGTGCTTTGATTTGTATGCTCTCGAATGTTGGGTCATGAGACCCTGTTTGTAATATCTCGCTCCTCGGAGCCTAATGAATAAGTACTTGTGTCGTAGAGTCATGTTGTGATGCCTTGTTGTATTTGCACATATCGAGCATATTGTGTGTATGTTTGGAATGCTTGGTATGTGTGGGATCTGACTATCTAGTTGTTTATCCTTAGTAGCCTCTCTTACCGGGAAATGTCTCCTAGTGTCTCCACTGAGCCATGGTAGCTTGCTACTGCTCCGGAACACTTAGGCTGGCCGGCATGTGTCCTTCTTCGTTCTGTATACATCCCTTCGGGAAATGTCACGCATTGAGTACCGGAGTCTGTTAGCCGCTTCAGCCCGGTTCACGAGTCTGCTAGCCAGTGCTACAGCCGGAACTTACTTGTTGATGACCGACACGTTCGATCTTTGGGTCATGGATGCTGTCCTGTAAGTCTGTGCCACTTTGGGTTTACGACTAGCCATGTCAGCCGGGCTCCTTTTCATATGGATGCTAGCAACACTATCATATCGTGTGCCAAAAGGCGCAAACGGTCCCGGGCTAAGGTAAGGCGACACCCGTTGGGATACCGTGCGTGAGGCCGCAAAGTGATATGATGTGTTACAGGCTAGATCGATGTGACATTGAGTCGGGGTCCTGACACTTTTTTTGGGCCTTTCTTTTTTTTCTTTTGGCCTTTCTCTTTTTTTTATTTGGGCAATGCTCTAATAATGATGATCATCACACTTCTATTGATTACAACATAAGGATTACAACTCGAGACTTAAAACAGGATATGACTCTATATGAATGCCTCCGGCGGTGTACCGGGATGGGGCAATGAATCAAGAGTGACATGTATGGAAAATAATGCATGGTGGCTTTGCCACAAATACGATGTCAACTACATGATCATGCAATGGCAATATGACAAAAGTAATGTATGTCATGATGATGATGATGATGGAAGTTGCATGGCAATATATCTCGGAATGGCTATGGAAATGCCATGATAGGTAGGTATGGTGGCTGTTTTGAGGAAGATATAAGGAGGTTTATGTGTGATAGAGTATATCATATCACGGGGTTTGGATGCACCGGCGAAGTTTGCGCCAACTCTAAATGTGAGAAAGGGCAATGCACGGTACCGAAGAGGCTAGCAAAGGCGGAAAGGTGAGAGTGCGTATAATCCATGGACTCAACATTAGACAAAAGAACTCATATATTTATTGCAAAAATTTAGAAGTCATCAAAAATTCAAGTACTACACGCATGCTCCTAGGGAGATAGATTGGTAGGAAAAGACCATCGCTCGTCCCCGACCGACACTCATAAGGATGCACAAGCCAGGTACACTTCATGTTTCAAATTTGTTACACAACTTTAACCATACGTGCATGCTACGGGATTTGCAAACTTCAACACAAGTATTTCTCAAATTCATAATCACCCAACTAGCATGACTTTGATATTATCACCTCCATATCTCAAAACAATTATCAAGCATCAAACTTATCTTAGTAGTCAACTTACTCAAAAGAAAGTTTCACATATCTTGAACACCAAGTATATTAACATTAAGCAAATTACCATGCTATTAAAGACTCTCAAAATAATCTAAGTGAAGCATGAGAGATCAATAGTTTCTTTAAAACAAATCCACCACCGTGTTCTAAAAGATCTAAGTGAAGTACTAGAGCAAAAATTATCATGCTAAAAAGATATAAGTGAAGCGCTATGAGCAAAACTATCAAGCTCAAAAGATATAAGTGAAGCACATACAGTATTCTAACAAATTCCAAATCATGTATGGCTCTCTCAAAAGATGTATACAGCAAGGATGATTGTGGTATACTAACAAGCAAAGACACAAATAATATAAGACGCTCCAAGCAAAACACATATCATGTTGGTGAATAAAAATATAGCTCCAAGTAAATTACCGATGGAAGTGGACGAAAGAGGGGATGCCTTCCGGGGCATCCCCAAGCTTTGACTTTTTGGTGTCCTTGGATTATCTTGGGGGTGCCATGAGCATCCCCAAGCTTAGGCTCTTGCCACTCCTTGTTCCATAATCCATCAAAAGAATTCACCCAAAACTTGAAAACTTCACAACGCAAAACTCAACAGAAATCTTGTGAGTTCCGTTAGAGAAAGAAAACAAAAGACTACTTGAAGGTACTGTAATGAACTCATTCTTTATTTATATTGGTTTTAAACCTACTGTATTCCAAATTCTCTATGGTTTATAAACTAATTTACTAGCCATAGATTCATCAAAATAAGCAAACAACACACGAAAAACACAATCTGTCAAAAACAGAACAGTTTGTAGCAATCTGTAACTAACGCAAACTTCTGGAACTCTAAAATTTTCCTACCAAAATAGGAAGTCCTGGACAATTTGTTTATTGATCAGAAGCAAAAAGAATCAACGAAAAATCACGTTCCTGTGATTTATCATAACCAAATTCGTGCGCGCAAAGTTTCTGTTTTTTAGCAGAATCAAATCAACTATCATCGTAGGTTATCCTATAGGTTCTACTTGGCACAAACACTAATTAAAACATAAAACCACATCCAAACAGAAGGTAGATGGATTATTTATTCCTATACAGAAGCAAAAACAAAAAACACAAAATAAAATTGGGTTGCTTCCCAACAAGCGCTATCGTTTAACGCCCCTCGCTAGGCATAAAAGCAAGGATAGATCTAGCTCGTGCCATCTTTGGTAGGCAATCCTTAAGTGGCTCTCATGATAGATTCATATGGTAATTTTATTTTCTTTCTAGGGAATTGTTCCATACCCTTCTTTAAGGGAAATTGGAATCTAATATTCCCTTCCTTCATATCAATAATTGCACCAATCGTTCTAAGGAAAGGTCTACCAAGAATAATAGGATATGAAGGATTGCAATCTATATCAAGAACGATAAAATCTACGGGCACATAATTCCTATTTGCAACAATAAGAACATAATTAATTCTTCCCATAGGTTTTTTAATAGTGGAATCCGCAAGATGCAAGTTTAGAGAGCAATCATCAAAATCATGGAAATCTAGCAAATCTCATAAAGTTTTGGGGATAGTAGAGACACTAGCACACAAATCACACAAAGCATGAAACTCAAAATCTTTAATCTTCATTTCAAGAGATCTAAGCTTTAAGGAATCAATTTCAAGAGAAATTCTATCAATGTTCCTAGCAAAATCATCAACTTTAAGCAATTTCTCTTCAAGCAAAGCATTGAAATTCTTTTGTGAATTCATAAACTCTTTAACACTACTCTCAAATTCAGATGGCATCTTATTAAATTATTAGAAGGATTACTAGGATAAGGCCTAGGATTAAAATTCCCTCTACAAGCGTTGTTTCCAAAATTATTCCTAGCAACAAAATTCACATCCATAGATTCATTATTATTCTCAAGCCAAGTAGATAAAGGCATATCATTGGGATCAACAGGAGTATTTTTAGGCGCAAACATCTTCATAAGTTCATCCATCTTTTCACTCAAAACATTGATTTCTTCTATAGCATGCACTTTTTTACTAGAAGATCTTTTGGTGTGCCTTTGGGAATAATTAGCCATAATAGTATCAAGCAATTTGGTAGCATCCCCTAACGTAATTTCCATAAAAGTGCCTCCCGCGGCCGAATCTAAAAGATTTCTAGAAGCAAAATTCAATCCGGCATAAAAATTTTGTATGATCATCCATAAATTCAAACCATGAGTAGGGCAATTGCGAAGCATTAATTTCATTCTTTCCCAAGATTGGGCAACATGCTCATGATCAAGTTGTTTAAAATTCATGATGTCGTTCCTAAGAGTGATAATCTTAGCGGGAGGAAAATACTTAGAGATAAAAGCATCTTTGCACTTGTTTGAAGAATCAATACTATTTTTAGGCAAAGATGAAAACCAAACTTTAGCACGATCTCTAAGTGAAAACGGAAATAACTTCAATTTGACAATATTATTATCCGTATCTTTCTTGTTTTGAATATCACACAAATCAACAAAATTGTTTAGATGAGTAGCGGCATCTTCACTAGGAAGGCCGGCGAATTGATCTTTCATAACAAGATTCACTAAAGCGGTATTGATTTCACAGGACACATCATTATTAAGAGGAGCAATCGGAGTACTAAGGAAATCATTATTATTGGTATTCGAGAAATCACACAATTTGGTATTATCTTGCGCCATGGCAACAAGTAATCCAACACACAAGCAAAGAGAAAGGCAAAGGGGAAAAGGCAAACGAGAAAAAGAGAAGGAGATTGGGAAAGAGAGGGCAAATAAAACGGCAAGGGTGAAGTGGGGGAGAGGAAAACGAGAGGCAAATGGAAAATAATGTAATGCGAGAGATAGGGATTGCGATGGGTACTTGGTATGGTTGACTTGCTTGCCTGAGCCTCCCCAGCAACGGCGCCAGAAATTCTTCTTGCTACCTCTTGAGCACTGTGTTGGATTTCCCCGAAGAGGAGAGGATGATGCAGGAAAGTAGCATAAGTATTTCCCTCAGTTTTTGAGAACCAAGGTATCAATCCAGTAGGAGACCACGCACAAGTCCTCGTAGCTACACAAAACAATAGCAACTCGCAACCAACGCTTAGGGGTTGTCAATCCCTTCACGATCACTTACGAGAGTGAGATCTGATAGAGATAATATTTTTGGTATTTTTGATAGGTAGATGCAAAGTAAAAAGTAAAGGCAAAGTAAAAACAAAGCAAGTAATTTAAGTGATATAGATTGATATGATGAAAATAGACCTGGGGGCCATAGGTTTCACTAGTGGCTTCTCTCAAGAGCATAAGTATTCCACGGTGGGTGAACAAATTACTGTCGAGCAATTGACAGAATTGAGCATAGTTATGAGTATATCTAGGCAATGATCATGTATATAGGCATCACGTCCAAAATAAGTAGTTCGAAATGATTCTGCATCTACTACTATTACTCCACTCATCAACCGCTATCCAGCATGCATCTAAAGTATTAAGTTAAAAATAGAGTAACACCGTAAGCAAGATGACATGATGTAGAGGGATAAATTCATGCAATATGATAAAAAACCCATCTTGTTATCCTCGATGGCAACAATACAATACGTGCCTTGCTGCCCCTTTTATCACTGGGTAAGGACACCGCTAGATTGAACCCAAAGCTAAGCACTTCTCCCATTGCAAGAACTACCAATCTAGTTGGCCAAACCAAAAAGGATAATTTGAAGAGACTTGCAAAGATAAATCAATCATACATAAAAGAATTCAGAGAAGAATCAAATATTTTCCATAGATAATACTGGATCATAAACCCACAATTCATCGGTCTCAACAAACACACCACAAAAAGAAGATTACATCGAATAGATCTCCACGAGAGAGGGGGAAATAAAGCCCAATATAGTCCAAAACAGTAGATAAAGTAGCATGGAGCAATCAAAAATTATAGATACGTTGGAGACGTATCAGCCCTCGCCAGCGCGATCGGTGACCTGAAGAAGAAGGCAAGATAAGCAAAAGAGACAAGAAATCCAGGCGGAAGAGGGGAATAAAACTTACCCCGACAAGACTGGGACCAGACTCGGCTTCACGCGCTTCTTCTTGGCCGGCCTCCCAGGCTCGGTCGGGTCCGCTGCGCGCTTCGATCCGTGGGGTCGCGGCACGACGTTGTCCTTGCCATGTGGGCGGCTCGGCGCCGTCCCATGTGAGGACCCGGCTCCGCCCGCATCGCCGCCTCCCCCGCCCAACGCCGCTACACCAAGCAACCAGCATCAACGACGCCTTTACCGCGACACGAGCAACAGTTCAAGACAAAATGAAGAATAAAAAGACTCGAAGATTACCGGCTCGGCGCACAGCGCCGGCGTTGGACTCAGCCACCTCCTCGCCGCCTTGGGCCACGGGCTCCTCTGGAGCCACCGGCGCCACCTGCAGCGGAGCCCGGGCATAAGGATGCCGGCTCGCATTTAGAAGAACCTCCCGTGACGCATCGGGACGAACAAGAAGATGTGCGGCGGCAAAGTAAGGAGACCAGATGCTCACCTGTGGCGCCGGGTTCGCGTGGCTATACGGCGCCTTGCCGAATCACCAATCCTCTCCAAGATTGGCCCTGGAGATGGCGTTGATGGTGCGCGCGGCCTGCTCCGCAGATAGCCGCGTCAACCCCATTCGGTTGGGGTCCTGCAGGCCGATCATCTCGCCAATGAGGCAGGAGCGCCTCTGAAGCGGGAGCACCCGGCGGGTGATGAACGCGGCAAGAAGGTCCGTGCCGGTGATCCCCTCCTGCGTCCTCATCACCGTCACCTGCTCGCAGAGGTTGACGATCACCTGCGATGGGCGCCGGGGCGAGTAGCCCCAGTTCGTCTTCGCCCGCGGCGGCGCAACGGTGAAAGGGGGAAGATTGATGTAGTCCGCGCCATGGTTGCAGACGTATAAGAAGGAATTCTGCCACTTCTTGGTAGAATCCTCGAGCGGAATCTTGGTGAAATCTTCCCCCGACCGCTTGGAGATGACGGCGGCGCCGCAGCCAGCGAACTCCCCGGCCGACGGGCCCTGCTGCTTCAAGGAGAAGAAGCGCGCCCAGAGGTCAATTGTCGGCTCGACCCCCAGGTACCCCTCGCACAGGGTCACGAAGCCGGAGAGTTGGACGATGGCGCCGGCGCCGAGATGGTGCGGTTGAAGCACGAAGAACTCCGAACCCGCGGAAGAAAGTGCTCGCCGGCATCCCGAAGCCACGCTCGAAATGCGTGAGGAAGACTACGTACTCCTGCCCCTCGGGCCAGGGCCTTTGCTCGCCACGCGACAGGCGGACACCAACGTCCATCTCCTGCAGCAAGCACCGCGAAGCTCGAAGCTGCGTGATGTCATCGTTGGTGACGTTGGAGCCCATCCAACAACCCAACCGCAGCGCCATGAATAGAAGCGGAAGGAAGAAAGACAACAAAGAGGTGCTCTGCTCGGGGCTGCGGGCGCAGCTGTGCGTCGGTGGCAAGGAGCAGAGCAAGAGCAGGGGGACAGGAGGGCGCGAGCGAGAATAATGTCCGCCTCCCCCTTACCCCCAGCCCCAGTTCAAACGTGGGGGAGTGGGATCGTCTACACGCGCACGTTCCACTACCCCGCAGTAAGTGCGCACGTACACACGCAATAACTGCGCGGGGAAGTGCAACCGGCCCCCAGACGCCGCAATAAATCTGCATGCGTGGCCAAGGGCGCGCGGTGGCGGACCCCCGGCAAGTCGCCCAGTCCCGTCACGCGCGTGGCTGTCAGGCCCCTCCGGCTTCCGGGCACCACGTGGCGCCAGCGCGAAGCCCGAGGGATCGCCTCAAGATACGACAGACTCCTCGGTTCCCGCCACGGCCGGGATGCCGCGATCCGGTTTCCGAGAAAACCGGTACACAGTGGGTGTTGCCGGACCTGGCGTTCGCAGATCCCGCCTTGCTCAAGGGGCAAGCTGCAAAGGCCCACTAGCCAAAGACGGCGGACCTTCACAGCTTCGGGGATTACTTTCGGGGGTATGAACCCCAGGCAGGCAAAGGAACCCGGATCTATTTCAAAAACAGCAGGGCCCGCATCACCCCGCAAACTGGCGTGCGCCAGGCCGGGTCGCTCGACCCAGCAAAGTGCGCAACCCGGCGAAGACCCTCGACTCGGAAAGGTACATCGACCCGGCCGCAGCGGCTGGCGCAAGGAAACTCAACCTGGTGCAATCTTGGCTTCCCCAGCAAGCCAACCCACTCGTGGCGTCCACGACAACCCAGCCACGGGTCAGCTCCCGTCCCATCCAGGCCGTACGATGGGACGACACCTCAATCACTGATGACCAAGACTACAGTGCCCCCGCCCATACCTGTGGTCGGCGGGCGTAACAAAGTGCCTTACCTACCGCTGACCCGGTGGTGGCACGACAACAGTGTTCCCGCCCTCACGGCGGCGACAAGACAGCGGCGGCGACGGAGAACAACATGCGCGGCTCGACTTGGCCACGCCATGACGATCGACAAGACGGCGCATAGTCCCCCTTGGCACGCGGGGCCCGCACCTAGGGGAAACCGGCTAACCACAAGCCCCCAAGCGGGACCCAGCTCGGTACCCCGGACGCCGACATTACGGACCCACCGTCTTGGCATAGTACCATTGTACCCTGGGTGGATTGATCTATAAACCCCCCCTGGAGTCCATGCCTACAGAGGCATTCGAGGCATTCGAGGCATTCGGGATATTCAACAGAGATATATGAAACACACAACATGCAAAGCCACACAAGATAGAGCAAGCAAAATAGGACTAGCCACAACATAGCAACACCGAGGAGAAGGAGCAGCCGGAGCCTTGGCCAGCCTCCTTCCTCCTCCAAACAGCTCCAGGAGCAACATTGTACTATCAACCATCCAACTAAACTTGGCAGGACTAGGGGTGTTATCTCTCCGGACAGCCCCGAACCTGGATATGTCCGGCGTCCCGCACCCGCGCATATCAACCTCGCCTCCGAAGCCCAACAGCGCCCTCGAGCCTCCTCCTCTCTTTAGCCATCCCTTGGCATCTGCCGTGCGCCCACCACGACACTTACTTTCATAGCTGTTTGATTATGTAGCATCACTGCACATGTTAGCCTCGTAATCATCCATTTGGTGGACATTATAAGATCCGTATGGACTCTTACATAAATTTAGAATCAACCCAATGCTTTTGAAGAGGTTTAGCTCTGCAGTCCTCTTGTAAGGACTGAACGTGGTCTATCACTGTACTTACATTAACAGCTATTCCCTCCGTCCCATAATATAAGAACGTTTTGTACCGTACACAAGTGTTCAAAACACTCTTGTATTATGGGAAGAGGAATTGGTTCATTTTGTAGCATTCTACATCTTATCTCCCTCGCCCACCATTTACTAAAAAAGATCAGATCTATATTTAATCTTACCAACAAGTAGAATACATAGATAGTGCGAGTGCAGAAGTGTAGCCCATTGCTCTTGTCAGTACATTTTGTCCTGTAATGCTTGTACTTCCTGGGATTGGTAGTTGATTATGTAGCATCAATCTGCATCTTACCTTCATTATCCTCTATCCCTTCCAATATTATCATATCTATAATTACTCTCTACAAAATGTAGAGTACAGGCAATGCTTATGAAGAAGAATCTGTGCTGAAATTCTTGAGTTATCCTTCCCTTGACATGGAGAAGGGCATTATAAACACGGTGTTAACTGTTAATGTAAGTCAGTCCTTCTAAAGCCTTTATCCTCAACTGATGTTTAATTTGCTCATACTGCCTATCGTTTACTGCTCTTTAGTTTGCTGTTTCTACCAAAATGCATGTTCGCAAGAACCGTAAGTTCTATGTTTTACTTGTAAAACCAAATTCCTTATTCATACCATGCACATTACTTAATACTCCCTATATGTATGCTTGTTTTTGTGGATCTATAATCTAGTGTGTGGTGAAGCAGCCCACGTTTGCAACTTGTCATCTCCTGTTTTATCTTACTGATGTGGCTGATCATATGAACAACATGCCATGCACATTATCCAAAATAGATACAATGATTTTCTTTGCCCTTCATCTATGCTTGTTATGTTGACATGGTAATCTAGTAGTGTGGTGAAGCTCCCCGCATTATCAACAATGCCAAATTATGCTAATGATATTTTGAACCTTTATTTTCTAATTTGAAATTGGATGGAATTGAGAGCACAGTTATCATCTTTGTTTATACACGTGCAAAACCTGTCATCTCTCTGCTTTGTTTCAGGGTTATATGCCTGATGGCATGCACAAGTCTGCTGAAGGTTGTGAGACAAACCCAACATATATTGCAGCAAAGAAGGCAAAACATCTTGAAGATAGCGAGACAGACCCAAAGTCTTTTCTTGATGTAGTGTTCAAGTTACTTGAGACTAACAGTCAGACAAGCTCACCGAATTCGTTGTCTGAATCAGTTCGACTTCTTCAGTCCCAAGTTCTAGCAGAAAGGCATTCCGCAACTCAACTTCGACTTGAAGTCCTATCCCTAAGAAAGATTGCGGAGAACAGGAATGAGAACCACATCGCTAAACAGCTACACCTGGAAGCTATGACCAACATGCTAGGCCGGTCTCACAGCCTTGCTCAACTGCTTGCATAGCAGTTCCCCTGCGGCTAACCTTTCTTCACCTGTCTTGGAAGTGGTCTCGGTTCAGTATTATTTTGTTACGCTGCAATGGTGCCAGTTTTTGTAATCTACTTCTTCGTTGCGCTTTATGATCACTGGTGGCGAACTTCGATTCCTAGTGGATGTAATATACCTTAAATCCTTTATTGTATAGTGTAGGTTTATTCTTAGTTACTATGTCGTAATTTCTTTATTGTATAGAGTAGGTTTGTTCTTAATTCCTACTAGTTACTTCCATCATTCGCTATCTGGAAAAAAATCAGATGTAGTCGATCGGGCCGAAACATTCGACTCTAACGTGCCTGGTTTTTTGCGGGCCACAATTGGGCCGGCCTGCGTCTTTCTTGGGCCCGAATGATTGGGGCCTTCACACATTGCGCCAGGCCCAAACTTACACCGCCTATGTTTTAGTTGGGCCTTTTGTCGACCCAGTGCTTAGTTTGGCCCAGGTAGCGTTGGGCCATTAACAGGCTGAATATTGTACTGGCCTGTTACGGCCGAGATGAAACCACGGGCCTTTAGCAGGCCAAAATGCATGTTGGGCCTCAATTTTCACTAGTCATCGACGGGCCTTCAGCAGGACGAAATGTAGACTGGGCCTTTTTGGGCCCAGTTAGCTCACGGGCTGTTACCAATCTGAAACATATCTCGGGCCTTAGTTGGCCCACTGATATCATGGGCCTTTAAGAGGCCGAAAGCTTAGTACATGCATCAACGGGCCGAATTACCCGACAGGCCTTTAACAGGACCAAAGTCACATTGGGCTTAATTGTTGCCACCTTTAGCACAGGCCGTTAGTGGGCACGATGTCCCGTCAGACCATATATGGCCCATGGGCAGCACGGGCCATTCCCAGGACCAAAGTCACACCGGGCTAAAATGGGCCCATGTCTACATCAGGCCTCTAACAGGCCAAAACTCACTGGCCTGTAGTGGGGCCCAAATATTCGGCGAACAATTAATAGGCCAGATCTAGCTTCGGGCCGCAAATGGGCCCAAATATTGGGCGAACAATTAACGGGCCAGATCTGGCTTCGGGCCGTAAATGGGCCCAAATATTGGGTGAACAATTAACGGGCCAGATCTGGCTTCGGGCCGTAATTGGGCCTTTATTAAGCAGGCCGTTATTGGGCTGGCCCACTAGTACCTGATTAAGTACTACGGGCCTTTGACTGGGCCAGCCTTTTTAACCTATATGGGCCTCTGTTCGGCACAGCCACGTGTCAACGTATCATAGGCA
Organism: Aegilops speltoides; assembly: GCA_021437245.1. Taxonomy (NCBI): domain Eukaryota; kingdom Viridiplantae; phylum Streptophyta; class Magnoliopsida; order Poales; family Poaceae; genus Aegilops; species Aegilops speltoides. Next base: position 204,808,275 of record CM038143.1, read on the forward strand.
TGACTCCTCCAATGGATGAGGCGACATCGGCCATCGACGAGTGACAGTGTTCCTTTGGCCAATCAGAATTTTACACGTGGAAATTTCCCATTGGTCCGGGCTGTTAACGGGTTATCGGATCCAAAATCTGGCCCGATAGCTTAACGGTGTTCCGTTACGGTGGATGCCACGTGTCGGTCACCCTTGACGAAAGCACTTCTGTGACGTGTGATTTATTGTCATGGAAGTGGACACTTTCATGATGATAATTTTGGTAATGTCATGGAACACTTCTACGACAGCACAGGTATGACTATCTTGATTCTGTCATAAAATCGTCATGTGCATGACAAAAAACGCGACCTACTGTGACAAACACGTATCATCACGGAAGTGTATTTTTTGGTAGTGTATGATTCGAATACGATCCAACCCCCAAATAATCAATTGTTTTTCTGATCAGCTATGATTCAGATACGATCAGGAAGCTGTGCCAAAGGAGTTAAGCTAGATTCGAATACGATCAGCCACCAATTGGTCTTTGGAATTATGATGCTGAAGACATATGATCATTGAGGATGAAAAGGACAAAGGCCCTACTTTATTACTTATCATAATATATACATCGTCAAAAATATGTACATCATGAGAGCCGGTGGCTCAAGTGTAGCGAGGCCGAAGATGAGCGATATTCCACGGTCGGCGGGTCTCCTCATCCGACTTATGTGAGTCTTTGTGCTCTCAAACATCGAGAAGGTAGTATGACCCATTTTTCAAGTTCTTGCTGACCACAAAAGGCCCTTCCCAAGGTGGTGATAACTTGTGTGCATCAGTTTGATCCTGGATGAGCCGGAGCACCAAATCACCTTCTTGAAAGGTTCTGGACTTAACCCGGCGGCTGTGATAACTGCGCAGGTCCTGTTGGTAAATCATCGAGTGGGCTGCTTCCAAGTCATGCTTTTCATCTAACAGGTCAAGTGCATCCTGACATGCTTGTTTATTATCAGCATCAACGTAAGCCGCCACGCGGGGCGAGTCATGATGGATGTCACTAGGAAGAACCGCCTTTGCTCCATAAACCATGAAGAAAGGGGTGTAACCCGTAGATCTGTTGGGGTAGTATTGATACTCCATAACACTGATGGTAACTCTTCCACCCAACAGCCCGGCATCCGTTGCAAGGGAACCAGAAGCCAGGGCTTGATGCCTTTCAAAAATTCCTGATTGGCTCTTTCATCTTGACCATTGGACTGGGGGTGAGCTACTGATGAAACGTCAAGCCGAATATGCTCACATTGACAAAACTCCTCCATGGCACCCTTGGACAGATTAGTGCCATTGTCAGTTATAATGCTATGTGGAAAGCCAAAGCAAAAGATCACCTTTTCAGGAATTGAGCCGCCGTGCCTGCATCACACTTACTAACTCGCTCTGCCTCAACCCACTTCTGAATTTGTCAACCACCACCAAGAGGTGGGTCTTTTTATATTTTGACCTTTTGAAAGGCCCAACCATGTCATGTCCCGAGACTCCAAACGGCCAAGTAATTGTAATAATCCTCAATTCTTGAGCCGGCACATGAGCTCGCCGTGAAAATTTCTGACAACCATCAGATTTACTGACCAAATCATCTGCATCAGCAAGAGCCATCAGCCAATAAAATCCATGACGAAAAGCCTTAGCCACAAGGGACTTTGAACCGGCATGATGGCCACAATCTCCTTCATGAATCTCACGAAAAATCTCTTGGACCTCCTTAGGAGAAACACAATGCTGAAATGCCCCAGTGACACTGCGATGATGTAACTCGCCATTGGCAATTGTCATTGACTTAGACCACCGGGTTATCTGCCCGGCCAAGGTTTCATCCTCAGGTAACTCACCCCGGGTCATATAAGCCAAATATGGTATAGTACAATCTGGGACGACGTGAAGAGCCGCCACCAATTGTGCCTCTGGGTCAGGAACAACCAGGTCTTCCTCTTTAGGCAACTTGACAGAAGGGTTATGCAAAATATCCAAGAAAGTGTTAGGTGGCACCGGCTTACGCTGAGATCCCAACTTCCTTAAGGCATCAGCCACCTCATTCTTTCCGCGATCAATATGCTCCACTTGATAACCCTTGAAGTACCCAGCAACAACATCAACTTCACGGTGACAAGCCTCCATGAGGGGATCCTTGGAATCCCATTTCCCCGAGACTTGTTGGACCACCAAATCTGAGTCCCAAAACACCTCACCTGGCTTAAGCTCATATCCTTAGCCATCCGAAGACCATGGAGCAATGCCTCACACTCAGCTGCATTGTTAGTACAAGGAAACATCAATCTTAGCACAGAACAAAAAAATTCACATCGAGGGGAAGCTAAAACAACTCCAGCCCCCGAGCCCTCCAATTGCCTGGACCCATCAAAGTGAATAGTCCAATATGTGTTGTCCGGCTTCTCTTCAGGCATCAGTAGCTCCGTTCAATCGTTGATGGAATCTACTAGTGCTTGAGACTTGATAGCAGTGCGTGGCACATACTTTAAACCATGAGGCCCAAGCTCAATGGCCCGCTTGGCGACTCATGCTGTGGCTTCTCTGTTTTGAATGATATCTCCTAAAGGAGCGGAACTAACCACAGTGATGGGATGACCCAAAAAATATTGTTTAAGCCTCCGGATAGCCATGAACACCCCATAAACGAGCTTCAGCCAATTTGGATATCTCTGCTTGGACTCAATAAGCACCTCACCGAAGTAGAAAACCGGTCGTTGAACCGAATATTCCTTGCCGGCCTCCTTGCACTCCCCCACAATGGCCACACTGACAGCACGGGTGTTAGCAGCCACGTATAACAATAATGGCCCCTTATCAATGGGAGCAGCAAGAACTGGTGGCTCAGCTAGCTGCCTTTTCAAATCCTCAAATGTGTCATGAGCAGCATCACTCCAGACAAAGTTATCTGTTTTCTTCATCATCTGATATAGTGGTATAGCCTTCTCACCAAACTGGCTTATGAACCGGCTTAAGGCAGAAATACGACCCACCAGACGCTGAACATCATTGATACACGCCAGTTTAGCCAAGGAGGTGAGGGCCTTGATCTTCTCTGGGTTAGCCTCAATGCCTCTGTTAGAAACCAGAAAACCCAAAAGCTTGCCTGCTGGCACCCCAAAAATGCACTTGGCCGGGTTAAGCATCATCTTGTAGAGCCGGAGATTATCGAATGTTTCCTTCAAATCATCTATCAAGGTCTCCTTCTCTCTGGACTTCACCACAGTGTCATCCACATAAGCATGAACATTGTGCCCAATCTGACTGTGAAGAAAGTTCTGCACACATCGCTGATAAGTCGCCTGGGAACTCTTGAGCCCAAAAGGCATAGACACATAGCAGAAGGCTCCAAAAGGAATAATGAAAGTCGTCTTCTCCTGCTCCTTAACTTCCATCTTGATTTGGTGATAACCAGACTAAACATCCAAAAAGCACAAATGCTCACAACCCACCGTAGCATCAATGATTTGATCAATACGAGGGAGAGAAAAAGTATCAGCCGGATAAGCCTTGTTTAAGTCCATGTAATCCACACACATACGCCAGGTGCCATTCTTCTTAAGCACTAGCACCGGGTTAGCCAACCACACTGGATGAAAAACTTCAATAATGAACCCGGCCGCCAAGAGCCGGGCCACTTCTTCACCAATGTCCTTACGCCTCTCCTCATTAAACCGCCAAAGAAATTGCTTGACTAGCTTAAATTTTGGATCAATATTGAGAGTGTGCTCAGCAAGTTCTCTCGGTACACCCGGCATGTCAGAAGGTTTCCATGCAAAGATGTCCCGGTTCTCACCGATGAACTCGATGAGCGCGCTTTCCTATTTGGGATCTAGGTTAGCACTGATACTGAACTACTTAGATGAGTCGCCAGGAACAAAATCAACCATCTTGGTGTCGTTGGCTAATTTAAACTTCATCACAGGCTCATGCTCTGTGGTTCGCTTTTTCAAATAAGTCATGTCCGCTGGGTCAACATTGTCCTTGTAAAACTTCAATTCCTCTGTTGCACAGACAGACTCAGTGTAAGCAGCATCGCCTTCCTCGCATTACAGGGCTATCTTCTGACTCCCATGCACTGTGATGGTTCCCTTATGACCCGGCATCTTGAGCTGCAGATAAGCATAACATGGTCGTGCCATGAACTTTGCGTAAGCCGGCCGTCCAAACAGAGCATGATACGGGCTTTTGATTTTGACCACTTCAAAAGTTAACTTCTCAGCCCTGGAATCATGCTCATCTCCAAAGGCCACTTCCAGCTCAATCTTACCCACTGGGTACGCCGACTTACCGGGAACCACTCCATGGAAAACAGTGTTGGACGTCTTAAGATTTTTATCAGTCAACCCCATGCGACGGAAAGTCTGATAATAAAGGATGTTGATGCTACTGCCTCCATCCATGAGCACATTAGTGAATTTATATCCACCAACTTGAGGTGTCACCACCAAGGCCAAGTGACATGGATTGTCAACCCGGGGAGGGTGATCCTCTCTACTCCATAAAATAGGTTGCTCAGACCATCACAAGTAACAAGGAACTACCGACTCAACAGCGTTCACATCCCTCTTATGAAGCTTCTGGTCCCGTTTGCACAAACTGGTGGTAAACACATGATACTGTCCACTATTCACCTGCTTTCGATTACTCTGATATCCGGATTGTTGCTGCTGCTGACCTCCCTGGCCGGATTGCTGGTTGTAACAACCCTGATGACCTTGGGGGCCTTGGAAGTTGGAATTAGAACCGCCACCTCCATAACCCTGGCCATGAAAACAGTCGCCGCCTGAGCCCCTTGATCCATGATTGCTGTCAAACTTGTTAGAGTTCTTGAAAGCCTTCATAATCATACAATCCTTCCACAGGTGAGTGGCCGGTTTCTCTTGAGTGCCATGCCTTGGACAGGGCTCATATAACAACTACTCAAGAGTGGGACCTGACCCGCCGGACCGAGGAGGCGGCCTCCCCTTGCGTCGTTGATTATTGCCCTACGCATTGGTGTTATCCACAAACTCCAAGCTACCATCAGCCTTACGTTTATTATTGCCCCCTCGATTCGCCGGGTTATGCTGAGGGACCTTAGCGTTGCCGTTTTTCTTTCCCTTCCATGTCTTCTCATCATCAGACTCGGGATCAATGGTACTATCAGAGTCGGCATATTTGACTAGAGCCGTCATCAGCTAGCCCATGTCATTACAATCGCGCTTGAGCCGCCCCAGCTTCTGTTCCAAAGGCTCAAAACGGCAATGTTTCTCCAACATTAAGACTGCAGAGCCGGCGTCCATCTTATCGGATGAGTGTATGATTGCTTCGACCCGCACCCAATTGGTTGTGGATTCACCCTCCTCTTGCTTGCAATTAGTCAAGTCCACAATCGACATGGACTGCTTGAACGTGTCTTTATAGTTCTGAATAAACTGGGCCTTTAACTCTGCCCCTGAACCGATGAATTAGGCGGCAACCCCTTCAACCAAGTACATGCCGTTCCATCCAGCATCATGGTGAAGTACTTGGCACATGCAGCGTCACTGACTTCCAGCAGCTCCATGGCCATCTCATAGCTTTCAATCCACACCTGAGGGGGCAAGTCGGCCATGTAATTAGGCACCTTTCGAGGTCCCTTGAAATCCTTGGGCAAACGCTCATTACGCAGAGCCGGCACCAAACAGGGTACACCCGCAGTCCTAGAGGTCATGCGTGCCTCAATAGAAGTTGTTGGATAAACTGGGAAGGGCTGGTAAGCCATCCGCTGAGCCGCCTGCTAAGCTGCCCGCTCGGCCTGTTGACGTATCCTGTCCTGATCAACCAAATTAGGAACTCCATCACGCTGGGTCATGCCCACGCGGCTGGTCTCGGTGCTGAGCATTGCCTGAAACGGCTGGTGAGTCCATGTGCCTGCTATAGCTCCTGTCTCGACTATAAGAATATGCCTCCTACTGCGCCAGAGCTATCTGAAGAAGTTCTCTGACCCTTCACGTTGCAACCATCGTCGAAGAGTCGCCATCCACCGGGAGAGCCGCCATTCATGCGGCTGCAGCGATCATGTTCTCCAAAGGGCTAGAATAATGTCCCGGTGGTGTCGATACATGGTGAGGCGGAGCAGCATTCAGACGAGGGGGTTCCGTCACACGCGGCTGAACCGGAGTCCCAGCCCCGGGCGCCGCAGCCCGGTTCACCTCCGGCGGGTTACTGGCCCTGCCCCAGGCGTACGGAAGAGGTTTCTTGGCTCATAAACTATAGGCAGACGGGACTGAGCCTTCTGGTGCCTTCTCCTCATGATATCATTTGATGCGTTCTGATCCATCGTAAGCTGGAAAGCCTCTGATTGAATCTGCTGGGCCCGAGCACCCAAAGCCGCCCGCTCCGCAGCCATCTTGACATCCTCCGCCACTAGGATTTCCTTGGCTTGTGCTACCTCCTCCCATAACTGTGCCACTTCCGCATCATGTTGAGCTTGATCTGCCGGTTTGACAACGGCGGTTAATAGAATTGTCATCTTATCCATTAAAGCCGTCAAGACCTGAGCTGACGGGTGCGCAGGGCCTCCTGCCCCAGCTTCCATCACCGCTACTGACCCGGAAGTCATTGCTGCCGTAGCCGTAGAGTTCAGCCTGGGTTGTGTGCCAGCCATGAAGGTCCCGACTCTGTTCGGCGGCTCAAATGGGTCCGGAATACTATTGCCATCAGAACAGCCCCCAACCCCGCCATCTTGTAGTTGATACAACGAATCCATCTCACCCGTGGACAACTCACCATCAGAGTAGATGGCCGTCTCACTGCCAGACACAGATCCTTCTGAAAATTCCCCTCCATGGATGGATCCCACGAAGGCACGCTTCACGGTGGGCTGAGCTTGGGTGGGTCTCACACGCTGAGCCCTCTTGACGATGTCGGTGCAGATGTCTGGCTCAGGGCCCGGCTCGCCGATCTTGCCGATGAAGACGTGGATTCCGCTGAAGAGGACCCGGTACCCGTACTCAACTGAGCCGGCCTCGGGGCCCTAGCCTGCATCGTTGATGTAGAGCTTGCCGTGACGACTCTTGGTCATCCGGCCCACAGCGTATCCCATGAGCCCTTCAAAGTTTCCCTTCAAGAACTCAAATCCACTGTGCGCTGGCACCATGGTGGGCGCCAACTGTTGTGGAAAGATCACGGCAGATGTCCGAGCAAAAGGACTTAGTCGTGGAGCCATCTCAACTAGCAAGCTTAAAGGGGTTAAAACGGGACAAGGGACACAAGAGTTTATACTAGTTTGGCCCCTTGCAGTGAAGGTGATGGCTTAATCCAGTTTGAGGTGGGATTGCTTATGTCTCAGTTACCAGGGAGCGAATCCTCTTGACCTAGCTTTCGATCTAATGTTACTTGTCCTGAACCGCCGCCGGGTCGTCCCTTTATATACAGAGGTCGACGCCCAGCGGCTCACAGAGTCCTGACCGGCTCATAAATAGTGTCTAGCTCGGTGACTATCTATTACTGCCTTAAAATACAAGTTATACACATATGGCGGTTTATCTCTACGGGCCTTAAGCCACCTTTGGGCCTTGGGCCCTTAACTGAACCACCATCTTCAAGTATCATCTTGGGCTTCATATTATGCACCACCATAGGTATAACCCGAACCCTCCTATGCGGGTCATACCTACTAGCTATATCCCCAATGAGGGAGTCCTGGATTAGGGGGTTTCCAAACAGCCGGACTGTATACATCGTCCAGACTATTGAAGCGTGAAGATACAAGACTCAAGACTTCGGCCCGTGTCCGGGTGGGACTCTCCTTTGCGTGGAAGACAAGCTTGGCGATCCGGATACTATATTTCCTTCCTTGTAACCGACTCCATGTAAACCCTAGCCCTCTCCGGTGTCTATATAAACCGGAGAGGTTGGTCCTTAGAAGGCCGATCACAATTACAATCATACCATCATAGTCTAGCTCTTAGGGTTTAGCCTCTACGATCTCGTGGTAGATCTACTCTTGTACTACCCATATCTTCAATATTAATCAAGCAGGAAGTAGGGTTTTACCTCCATCGAGAGGGCCCGAACCTAGGTAAACATCTGCATCCCTTGCTTCCTGTTACCATCAGCCTAGACGCACAGATCGGGACCCCCCACCTGAGATCCGCCAATTTTGACACCGACATTGGTGCTTTCATTGAGAGTTCCACTGTGTCGTCGCTGCAGAGCTTGATGGCGCCTTCAATCGTCAACAACACGGTCCAGGGGGAGACTTTTCTCCCCGGACAAATCTTCGTGTTCGGCGACTTCGCACTGGGGGCCAATTCGCTTGGCCATCTGGAGCAGATCGACAGCTACGCCCCTGGCCACTAGGTCAGGTTTGGAAACTTGAACTACACGGAGGATAGTCGCGGGGACTTGACCTTCGACGGATTTGGGCCTGTGCCAGGAGCACCGAAAAGCTACGATGAGCATGGCTTAGACCTGCTGTCGGACGATGCTCGGGATATCACCCTTGCAGTAGCCCCGGATCTAAATTCGGAACAGGTTGCGTTGCCTAAGGACGGAGGGGTGGACCCCTCCCCGCAGGCCGCACACTCATCGGCGGTGGAGCCGAATACAAGTCTCACCTCTGTGGAACCGTGTAGCCCTGGGCCCCCGGACTCGTATCCGGTTATCGGTTCCGGTCCGCATACCCTCGAGCCAGCCGAGCGAGGTTGGGCTCCGGTAATGGAGTTTACCGCTGCGGACATCTTCCAGCACTCGCCCTTTGGCGACATGCTAAACTCGTTAAAGTCTCTCTCTTTGTCAGGAGGCTCTGGGCCGAACTATGTCCGGTTCGAGTGGGAAGCAAGCGACGAAGGAATTCGCTGCCCACCCACCACCCACTTCATTGCCACGATCGATGATTAAACCGACGTGCTTGACTTCGACTCCGAAGACATCAACGGTATGGACGACGACTCAGGAGAATTATAGGAGCCACCGCTCGCAGGGCGGTGGACGGCCACCTCCTCATACGATATATACATGGTGGACACTCGAAGTAAACCAATGGCGACGAGGCAACGGAGGATAACCCCTCAGGGAGACAAGCAAAGCATGGGCATCGTCGGCGCCGCTCCAAGCCCCGCCACTGTAATACCGGCCCCGGAGATGAAAGCAATCCGGATGGTGCGAAGAGAATACAACCACGACCAGCCCGCCTTGAGCAGGTGGCGGGAGGATGAGCAGTCAGCCTGAGGAACAAAGCGATCAGCGGATACCGGAGGAGGACAACTATATGCCCCCCTCCGAAGACAAGATTAGCCTCGGGGACGACGAGTTCGGCATGCCTGATGATCCTGTGGAGCAGGAGCGGTTCAAGCGCCGGCTTATTGCCACTGCGAGGAGCCTAAAGAAGAAGCAGCAGCAACTCCAGGCTGATCAAGACCTGCTCACAAACAGATGGACCGAAGTCCTGGCAGCCGAGGAATACAGACTCGAGCGCCAAACGGCTGACCGGCCACCCCGTGGCCGTGATAAAACGGGATATCAGCCCGAATACCAGCCCGCACCCCCACGCCAATACATTATGGCACGGGGCAACAGGCAAGACCTGCAAGATATTCTGGAAAACAAAGCAGGACAGCCAAGATCGATCTATGGATCGCGGGGGCGCGCCCGAGCGCACGACGATGACCATCACGCCGGATACATCATCAACAAGTCCGGCCGGGCCAAACACAGCAACCCAGACCAATCCGAACTGCGTTGCCACATAGCCCGGCACAGAGGCGCCGCACACCCCTCGCTTCATCGCGAAGTGATGGATCATGAATTCCCAGAAGGGTTCAAACCCGTAAACATCGAATCATACGATGGCACAATAGACCCCGCAGTATGGATCAAAGATTTCCTTCTCCACATTCACATGGCCCGCGGAGATGATCTACACGCCATCAAGAACCTTCCCCTTAAGCTCAAAGGACCAGCCCGGCACTGGCTAAACATCCTGCCAGCAAATTCCATTGGTAGTTAGGGAAACCTGGAAGACGCATTCCTCGACAATTTCCAGGGCACATATGTGCGACCAGCGGACGCTGATGACATGAGCTACATTACTCAACAGCCCGGAGAGTCAGCCATGAAATTCTGGACTCGGTTCCTAACTAAAAAGAACCAAATAGTCGACTGTCCGAACGCCGAAGGCCTGACGGCTTTTCACCATAATATCCGCGACGAGTGGCTCGCTCGACATCTCGGCCAGGAAAAACCCAAGTCCATGGCAGCTCTCACAACACTAATGACCCGCTTTTGCGCGGGCGAGGACAACTGGTTGACTCGCAGCGGCACCACGCCACATTCCGGCACCTCGAACGGCCGCGATACTAATGGCAAGCCATGGCATAACAGACATAAGCAATGGAACAACAACGACAGCACTGAAGACACGGCAGTCAACGCCGGATTCAGGGGATCCAAGTCCTGTCAGCGGAAGAAGCCGTTCAAAAGAAATAATCAGGGACCGTCCAGTCTGGACCGCATACTGGAGTGCTCGTGCCAAATTCATGGCACCCCGGACAAGCCAGCCAACCACACCAATAGAGACTGCTGGGTGTTCAAACAGGCCGGCAAAATAAATGCCAAAAACAAGGACAAGGGGCTGCACAGCGACGATGACGAAGAGCCACAGCGTCCGAACAAGGGGGGACAAAAGAAATTCCCCCCCGGGTGAAAACGGTCAACATGATCTACGCCACTCACATCCCCAAGCGGGAACGGAAGCGGGCACTATGGGAAGTCTACGCGATGGAGCGAGTCGCCCCCAAGTTCAACCCATGGTCAGCTTGTCCGATCACCTTTAATCATAGGGATTATCCTACTAGCATCCGTCACGGCAGCTCAGCCGCATTGGTCTTAGACCCAATCATCGATGGATTTCACCTCACGCGAGTCCTTATGGACGGTGGCAGCAGCCTGAACCTGCTTTATCAGGACACAGTGCACAAAATGGGCATTGACCCTTCAAGGATCAAGCCCACCAAAACCACCTTTAAAGGCGTGATTCCTGGAGTAGAGGCCCGTTGTACGGGCTCTATAACATTGGAAGTGGTCTTCGGATCTCCGGATAACTTCCGAAGCGAAGAGTTAATCTTCGATATCGTCCCTTTCCGCAGTGGTTACCACGCACTGCTCGGACGAACCGCATTTGCTAGATTCAATGCGGTACCACACTACGCATACCTCAAGCTCAAGATGCCAGGACCACGCGGGGTCATAACAGTCAACGGAAACATGGACCACACTCTGTAAATAGAGGAGCATACTGCAGCCCTCGCGGCGGAAGTACAATGCGGCCTACTCCAACAAACCAATCTGGCAACAACAACTTCGAGCACCGTCAAGAGAGTCCGGAGCACCCCACAACAGGACCATCAAGCACGCCAAGAGCGCAACTAGCAGTCCGGCCTCCGCTCAAGCCCCACCAAAGCAGCATTCGTGCCACGCCTACACAATTACGCACTCAAGATACCATGGGCGTAGGTGGAGGCGCAACAACGGCTCAGTCAATAGTGCGGGTAACCGCTACATACCTTCACAACCCTTCCCTTTTACCTTTCAGGACAGTGCTTTAGTGCAGCCTCTTCAGAAGAGCCGGATTGCCGGACTCACATAGGAGAGAAAACCAAGGAGGCAACAGGTGTTGCGCACAGTAGGAAATACCCAGGTGGAATCTATTTATGATCGTTATACCTGTTTTATCTATCTGTACGCGGCCTGCCCCTGGATAGGACATGTCAAATAGTCCTATTTATCTCCGCTTAATGCATCCATTGTAAACATACATTTAAACGTATTATTCATCAATGGTAGATCATAAATAGCGTCAGCTTATTATTCTTATTTGAGCATTTTTTTTCTTACAAATGTTTATTTGATATTGCATCCGTACACCTTGGTACGGTCAGTTTGCCAGGGGCTCCTTATGGCGCCCCATAATACGGCAAGACAAGTCCGAACTCTTTCAACAGTGCGGCACCCCGAACTTATAACACTATATGCATCAACTCCGAATCGTGTCTTGGGTCTACAGTTGGGTTAGCCCGGCTCCCTTGTTTTGGTACCTTACGTTCCGTTCTATCGGTTAAGGTAGCGTAGGGAGAACTACTGCGATTGTGTCCAGGTTCTTCCGGACGAGCACCTCAGTAGAGAAACCCGAAAACTGACCGGCATGATGTGGTGAGAGCTGGTCGTTGTTCGAGAGGTCTTAAAATCCTTAAAGATTTTTCCGCTTTAGGCGATAAATCGGCTTCATCCAATCTAGGCGTATATAGCGCCCCAATTCGGCCTTCCAGATTCTAAGGGCTTCGCCGAAATTTAAAATTATAGACTTCTATGGCTAAGTGAAAGTTATAAAGCCACATAGTCCGATTGCCTTGTTCGCTGCACCGAACACCTCCTTAAGAGACCAAGCATTTGGATAAAGAGTGTCCGGGTTTTCCATGAACACCCCATTATTAGTTACATGGGGGCGGAAGCCGACGACTGGCCTACTTTCAGAATTTTGTAAATAGCCGCACAGAAGGTAATATTTTAAATAACAAAAGCGCTACATAGCGCAAGTAACTTTGTCTTTAAATTACAAACATGACAGAAGTGAATTCATTCTAAAATGGTGTCCTTGGTACATTCATCGGCCACGAGACGAGCACCCTTCATCACGCCATCATAGTACATCTCGGGATGACGATGCGCCTTGCCCTCCGGCGGCCCGTCCTTCACCAGCTTCTCCGCATCCAGCTTGCCCCAATGCACCTTCGCGTGGGAAAAGGCCCGGCGGGGACCCTCAATGCAAACGGATCGCTTGATCACTTCAAACCGCGAACACGCATTCACCATCCGCTTGATCAGGCTGAAGTAGCTAGTGGGCAGAAGCTCACCAGGCCACATCCGGACTATGAAATCTTTCATAGCCACTTCGGCCGCCCTGTGGAGTTAGACCAACTGCTCAGTTGGTCACTCAGAGGCATTGGCTGTTCAGCCCCAGTATACTGGGACCAGAACAACTTCCTCGTTGAGCTCCCCTCCTGGGCGCGATAGAACTCCGCGGCATCTGATACGCTACATGGCAGATCTGCGAATGCCCCTGGAGAGCTCCGAATTCGAGTAAGTAAAAGAAATGCCTCCTCCACATGTTTGCTTTGCATAAAGAATTTCTTACCCGCCGCTATCTTTCCGGCCTCCTGGATTTCCAGTTGTGCCTTCTCAGCTTCGGCCTTGGCGTCTTTTATATTCATAAGGGCCTTCGCAAGCTCGGCCTCTTTCATCTTCAGATCATGCTCCACGGACTCGAACTTCTTGCCAAGGTCTCGGAGCTCTTGCTGTACCTTGCCCACTCTAGCACTTTGCTTTTCGCGCTCCTTGCATTCCAAGGCCGCCTTGTCTTCGGCCTCGGACAGCGCTTTCTTCAGGGACGCCACTTCGGTGGTGGCCCCTGTTACACAGTCACGGCGCTTTGGCGTTAGACTAACTAATTTTGTCTATCCTTAACTACATAAGAGCTGGGAATAACTTACCCTTGTTCTCTTCGAGCTGCCTCTTCGTGAGGTCGAGCTCTCCCCCTTTGCTCGAGTCCGCTTTAGTTCGGGAACCTCGGCTGTCTTGAGCGGCAATGACAAGCAGCACAGCCTGCTTATTCACATTAATACTTATTATTAGACTCCTGCGGATTATAATTGACCCTCCGTTTGGTTTTTCTTTCCGAACACCAAAGCAGTGTCGAGGCTACTACCTGCTCGGTGGTAATTTTACACATGTTTATCACTTACCTCAAAGCCTGCCAGGAGGCTGGTGCAAGCTTCGGTTAGTCCGCTCTTGGCGGACGAAACCTTACGAATCACCGAACTCATAAGAGTACGGTGCTCTTCATCCATGGAAGCGCTGCAAAGCGCTTCCAGCAGACAATCCGGCGCCTCAGGCGCAACGGAATTCCTCGATGCAGATGGCTCGCCCTCCCTAATGAGGGGCTGCCCACCTGAGTCCGGAACCATTGAAGGTTCCGGAACAGTGTTCGGCTGAGATCCCGCCTACTGTGGCTCTCATCGACACGATCCGTGGGGATATTGAACCCAACGTGTCCGACATCTAGAATCCCGCCTTGGGGCGTCTCCAGAGTCACCTCCCCCTGCTTTGGGAGCCTTCGGGACAACACCTCCGTGTCATCCGCGGGATGAGGAGTAGTGGCCGCCGGAAGCGAATTCATCTCCGAATCGCTCAGGGACCCGGAAGAAGATACCTCGTGGTGAGCCCTGGCCGGAGTGCATATATGTTCAGCATTATAAAAAAGCTATGGAGTGAAGTCATGATAGAGTCTGACGATTCTGATCGCCTTGGGGGCATCCACAGGCAGCCACCGCTCCTCATTGTGGCGGCCGTGGCGAAGTAGTCCGGAAGGACAGCTTTCCCTTCTTGGGCCTTGACCTCCCCTCGAGGCGGCTTTTCTCTTTTCTCCTCCCTAGTGCGGGGAGGTAGAGTTTCTTCTTGCTTCCTCCCGCCTCCGCAGGAGGAATCGGTCGCATCGTCATCGGACGACATAGGTATGACGGCCTTGGGACGAGGGCCTTTTCCGGCCCCCTGGTCCGCCTCCCCGGGCCCCTCATCCTTTCCGGATGGGGCGTCTTCTTCTTCTTCTTCCTCCCCTTCATGGGAGGAGTGTGCCTCGTCGTCTTCAAACAAGGCTTCCGGCATGACCTTATGCCGGAGACCCTTTCGGATCCCTGGGGCCTTCTTTTTGGCCTTCTTCTCCGGCAACTTCTAGGGTGCCGGGACTAGCATCTCCGTCAAGAGAGCATCTGCAGGGCCTTCTGGCAGCGGAGCCGGACAGTCAATCTACTCCGCTGTCTCCACATAATCCTGAACAAATATGCACAGTTGCTTAAGACTCCCCCATGAATATATTGGGAAGAACCGAATCCGGTGGCAGTCTGAAAACTCACCTGACTAGGAGGCCGCGCAGCGTGAAGCCCGCGGTCCTCGGATGTGGGAGGAGGTACTTCGGAGGCCTTGAACAACACATTCCATGCGCCTTTATGCGTCATGTCGTAGAGCCTCCGAAGCGTTTGGTGTTCGGCTGGGACGAACTCCCATAGGTTAAATGCCCGCCTTTGGCACGGGAGAATCCGGGGAATGAGCATGACCTGGATCACGTTCACAAGCTTGATGTTCTTGTCCTTCATGCTCCTGATGCAAGTCTGGAGTCCGGTCAGCTCTATAGATTCGCCCCAGGAAAGGCCCTTCCTTTCCCAGGAGGTGAGCCGCATGGGGGTTCCGGATCGGAACTCTGGGGCCGCCGCCCAGTTGGCGCCACGCGGCTCGGTGATGTAGAACCACCCCGATTTCCACCCCTTCACGGTTTCCGCGAACGAGCCGTATAGCCAGGTGACATTAGGCATCTTTCCCACCATGGCTCCTCCGCACTCCGCTTGCTGGCCGCTCATAATCTTCGGCTTCACGCAGAAGGTTTGTAGCCACAAGCTGAAGTGAGGCTTGATGCGGAGGAAGGCCTCACACACGACGATAAACGCCGAGATGTTGAGGACGAAATTCGGGGCTAGATCAGGGAAATCTAGCGTGTAGTAGAACATGAGCCCGTGGATGAAGGGATGAAGTGGAAATCACAGTCCACGGACGAAGTGGGCGACAAACACGACCCTCTCGTGGGTTCCTGGGGTTGGAATGACCTACCCAACGTCCGGTAGCCGGTGCGCTATGTCCGCGGCCAAGTACCCGGCCGCCCGAAGATTTGTGATGTGCTTCTCCTTCACGGTGGAAGCCACCCACTTGCCTCTTGCTCCAGACATGTTTAGCTGTGCGAAGAAGACTTGGGCTTGGGCACTGGAGCTCGAGGGGGAAAGAATGGGTAAAGGAGGAAGAAGGCGTGGGTAAAAATGAGGAAATCTTATCCCTTTATAGAGGCGACAAAAGCGGTGCGCCTCCCCACTTGCCCGTTGCAAATCGCTTGCTTCCCAAGCGCCACGATTGATGGCATGGTAGGATTACCCATACCTGTATTGATGAGAATCCCGTGATAAGGGGACACAATCTCTGCTTTAACAAGACGTGTCAAAGAAACCGCCTCGCTATATGCGCTGTGGCTGGTTGTGGGAGAATGGTTCGAATAATGACCTGACCGTAATGACATGTCATGTTGTCTAAAAAAGTTGTCAGCAGATTGCATTTGTGAGATATCATTCTCTCTACGGTGGTATGTGGAGATCATTTTGTGGATCCGGACATGGTTCAAGTGTTCGATAATTACTTTGGAGTATTCGGAGAAGGAACCCGCCCTGCAATGCCGAAGATAAGACTGCATGCCAGACTCATCGTCATTGAAGCCTGGTTCAGGCGCTACTGAGGGAGTCCTGGATTAGGGGGTATCTGGACAGCCGGACTGTATACATCGTCCGGACTATTGAAGCGTGAAGATACAAGACTCAACACTTTGGCCCATGTCCGAATGGGACTCTCCTTTGTGTGGAAGACAAGCTTGGCGATCCGGATGTTATATTTCCTTCCTTGTAACTGACTCCATGTAAACCCTAGCCCTCTCCGGTGTCTATATAAACCGGAGAGGTTGGTCCTTAGAAGGTCGATCACAATTACAATCATACCATCATAGGCTAGCTCTTAGGATTTAGCCTCTATGATCTCGTGGTAGATCTACTCTTGTAGTACCCATATGTTCAATATTAATCAAGGAGGAAGTAGGGTTTTACCTCCATCGAGAGGGCCCGAACCTGGGTAAACATCCACGTCCCTTGCTTCCTGTTACCATCAGCCTAGATGCACAGGTCGGGACCCCTATCCGAGATCCGCCGGTTTTGACACCGACACCCAACACCACCCAAAATGTTTTATCTCTACTTTTTTCGCTTTGAGCTCTAGC
Source organism: Aegilops speltoides (assembly GCA_021437245.1). Lineage (NCBI taxonomy): Eukaryota > Viridiplantae > Streptophyta > Magnoliopsida > Poales > Poaceae > Aegilops > Aegilops speltoides. Next base: position 204,825,175 of record CM038143.1, read on the forward strand.
ACCTCTACAAGTCCCTACTTCCCTCAGCGAAGGGCCTTTATTTTACTTTATGCAATTTTTATTTGTATTTGACTCTCCATCTTCTCTTATAAAGCACCAAGTGAGGGGCACTATGATCGTACTTGAGCATTGGCTGTAGCTAATATGCGAGTGTGTTTCATGAATGGATCAATGATTGAGCATAATGGGCTAGGGATAACTTGTTTTAGCATTGATATTTTGAAAAGACATAGTTGCTTGTTGATATGCTTGAGTATTGAAATCTTCATGTCAAAACTAGACTATTGCTTTGAATCACATAAAATTCCAAACGTACATTCTACAAAGGAAATATTATGTGATGAACATGTTAGGTAGCATTCCACATCAAAAATTCTGTTTTTATCATTTACCTACTCGAGAACAAACAGGAATTAAGCTTTGGGATGCTGATACGTCTCCAACGTATCTATAATTTTTTATTGTTCCATGTTGTTATATTATCATTCTTGGATGTTTTACAATAATTCTATAGCAACTTTATATCATTTTTTGAAATTAACCAATTGACATAGTGCCCAGTGCCAGTTCTGTTTTTTGCTAGTTTTTTACTTTGCAGGAAATCAATACCAAACAGAGTCCCTATGCAGTGAAACTTTTTGGTGATTTTTCTAGACTAGAAGACACACGATGGGCCAATAAAGTACCCGAGGGGTGCTCCGAGGGGAGCACAACCCACCGAGCATGCCTGGGGGGCTAGGCACGCCCAGGTGGGTTGTGCCCACCTCGATGGCCACCCACACCACCTCTTTGCTCTATAAATACCCCAATATTCCAAAAACCCTAGGGGAGGCGACGAAAATCAAATCCAGCCGTCGCAAGTTCCAGAAACCATAGATCCAATCTAGACACCATCACGGAGGGGTTCATCATCCTCATTGGTGCCTCTCTGATGATGTGTGAGTAGTTCATTGTAGACCTACGATTCCGTAGTTAGTAGCTAAATGGCTTCCTCTCTCTTTTTTGATTCTCAATACAATGATTTCTTGGAGATCTATTTGATGTAACTCCTTTTTGCGGTGTGTTTGTTGGGATCTGATGAACTTTGAGTTTATGATCAGATCTATGTTTTTTATCCATGAAAGTTATTTGAGTCTTTTGATCTCTTATATGCATAATTACTTATAGCCATATATTTCTTCTTTAAATCTTTTGTTTATTTAGGACGACTAGATCAATTTTCCTGTCACACCCTGCATTTTGTAACATTTCATTTGCATTATTAAAGCATGAAAATTTGGACCAACAAAAACTTTTGCATTATTTGGCTTTTATTTGGAGTTGGTTTTCTCTCTGTGATTCTTTTTAAGTGCTCTTTAAAGTCAACACAACTCCACCTTATATACTTCATCTCCTTGCCCCAAACTTCTGCCCAATGATCATTCCATGGGTATAGAGCAATATAGTATTTTCTTACAAAATAATTTGGCCAAATAGTATTTTCAAAAATTAGTTTTCCAAAAACCCCTAAATTGAGGTTTGCACTACAAGTACTTGATTTGGGGTATGAAAAATATTTCAAAAGGTATATTTGAATCCTATTAGATGTAGGACTCCCATAAACCACAAAAATATAATTTTAAAAGCTATTTTCCTATTTTATTTAAAAGCTTTTTCTTAAGGACAGAAATGGTCTTTAATAGGGAAAAATTATTTTATTGTTTCAAAAATATTTAACAAAAATCATGGAAACTCAGTGGACATATATTTTCCATATATAAGAGTTTCAACACATGGTCATGTTCAAAATATTGGACAAAACCTCCCAAAACCATTTCTGCCCATTTTAAGGATTTGAAATATTTCTACAGGAAATATTTTCAAAAAAATCCAAGGAAAATACAGCAAGTCACAAATGCATATTGTAATCACCTTGCAAAGCCTCATGTCAATTAAAGTCATTTTGGTTCACCAAAATGCCCTAAAACCCTATCTGACCAGAATCATATTTCAACAAGTTTGTACTACCAACTTTCTCTCCTTGACCCCAACTTTTGTGAGCATGTTCACATGACCAAATGAGGCCACTACACCAAGTGGTGCATCAAGGAGAAGTGATTTGCTCAACTAGATCTACACAAGTTCATTTCTGCTAATTTCTAGGGTTTGCCAAAGTTTCATTAGCAAACTCTTCCAAATGAGCTCATCTTCCTTTTTACCTATCATTTTGTCATGACAAACACCCCTGCAATGTGCCACAAGAAGTAAATTAGTGCAAGTACCCCAAAACCATATCAAACACCTTCTGCATCTTTACTAAAAACCTTGTTTGGGGCTCTTCCACTAATCTCCATGAGCTCCACTTTTTACCACAACCCCTCCGAGTCCCCTTTCACCCCCGCTAACAATGGCAAACCCACAACTCAATTATTGGATGGGTAAAACCCCACTTTCTCTCTCTGGACAGCCCATTTCTCCCTCTTCTTCTACCTCTCTCTCCTCCTACTGGCCACCCAGGGCATCCAAGGCCATCTCCTACTTCTTTACTCCCTCCTAGAGCTACTAGACACCTTTGGCCGTGACCACACGCATAGAAAATGGCCATGCCGGCCATTTGGGCGCTCTGGAGCACGCTACAGTGCGCTCCCGCACTGTAGCAGCCCGTTCCAACCGCCTACGGCCACCTCGGGCCTCCCCAGCACACCCGACGATGCGCCTCGACGTCTGCGTCACGCCACGCCTCTGTCCTCCTCCTCCCTCTCCCTCCTCTCGCCTCAGCTCGCACGCGCGCCGGCCGCCCGAGATCTCCAATGGGCAGCCTCACACGCGCGGCGTCTCTGACCCCTCCTCGCTCTCTCCCTTAGCTCCACTCGGCGTAGTCCACGCCCAGAAACACCCCAGACACGGCGCCAACTCATCCCGAGCCCTGTGGCAACGAGCAGGAGCTCGCCGGCGCACGGGTCCACGGCACCCCGCCGTTCACCTATTTAAAGGCCTCCCCGAGCCCTCCTCTCCTCACCACTCCCTCTCTGCACCACCAAGTCATCCCCCTGCACCCCCAGTTCGTCTCCAGAACCTCCCAAGCTCGAGATCGAGCTCGAGCTCCGCCGCTTCGGCTCGCCGGAGTTCGCGAGGTACAAGCTGTCCCCGGCCCTCTTTCGTCTCGATCTAGAACCCCTGCAGCCCTCTGATCCTTTCCCCCTTGTTTCCCCTCTCTGTGGCAGCCGAAAACGGCCGGAACCGTCGATGCCCGAAGCCCCTCCGTCGCGTGACCTCGTCGCCGGCGAACGAGGCTACCCCGGCGACCGCAACCACCACCACCCGAACGGCGAGACGACGCTGAGCCCGGCCGTGCCCTCGCCCGACCTCGCCGTGCCCTGCGTCGTCGCCGGTGAGCATGCCGGCCGTCTGGACTCGGGGTTAGGGATGACAGGCGGGCCCCGCCTATTAGCCTCTCCCCTCCATCACCCCCCTTTGTCTCGCTGACGCCTGGGCCCCGCCCGTCAGGTTTAAACACACACGCAGCAGGCACACCAGTCTGTTGGGCTGCCACTCTGGCTGGGCTTTCTTTTTGCTGGCTATTCTCGCCCAAAGAGCACAAAGCCTTTTTCATTTTTATTTTTGTGTCACCTTTCCAAAAATCCCACAGGATAAAATGTTTATCCAAATGAAATAATTCCAGTTCCTAAATTCTTGTAAAAATCCCTCCTATTTAATGATGCAACTTTCATTCAAATCCAACAACCTTTTTCTTCACTGTAAATATTTAAATGTGATTTTAAGCATTTAAATATACCTTTGTAAATCCATTTATCCTATTCTTCTACTCCAAATCCAAAACTAGGAATTTCACCCTTCTTAGTTTTCACTCTAGTATTTAACAAAAATGAGTTGACATTTTTCTGAGCACTTCGGTTTTTCTATTTTATTATTGCCTTATTTTTCTCGTTATTATTTTGCAACGATAGATTGCGTTCTTGTGAAGGAGTTGGACGAAGACTTTGAAGACCCGAAGACTTTGTTGAGCGGGCAAGCAGCCCTTTGACCATGTCTATGAAACCCTTTTTATGCATGTCATATAGCACCATATTATTGTTGCAACGGAATCATGATAAGGTGGTAACCACTTTGATGGTTTGCCACCGTACTTCCTCGTTGATACTTGCATTATGCATGACCCTACCTTCTTATGAGGGTTATGCCGGTGGGAGTAGATAGGATGCTAAAGTAGTGCTACGCAAAAAGGGACGGGAATATGCATGGTGATGGAGACAAAGTATTTTCAAATGACTTTTCGAAAACCCCATCGGGTGCCACTTATGCCCGGGGGAGATGATGAGTTGGGTAGCCACTTGATGATGAAGTGGTTAGCGAGGCAAGTGTGTGTTGTTTTCAAAACGGATTGGTTTAAGTTGCGATCGTTATTCCAACCTTACATGCGCAACCACTCTACCCTTGTATGGGAAAGGGCATTATTGATTATCTAGACCGATACTAGCTTGGAGCCCGCATTACTAGTGACGGGAGAGTTGTTGGTGCGCTCTCTCGGGACGGGGTCATGCCAGGTAGGGCGGCCATTACTGTTTTCACAGGGCACCGGACACACCGTTGGTTCCCCGTGCCATTGATATGTGATGAATATGGGAGCGAGGCTCCACAACTTTATGATGTGAAATGTTAGGCATGGGGGTTACTACCAATCGAGTGGACTCCATGTTCGTGTCGTCTAGGGAAAGATAGTGATCGGGTGCTTACCCCGGGTACTTGAGGTATCGCGGGTCGTGGATGACACAGAAGTTCCCCGGATCTTGTGGGTAAAGTGTGCAACCTCTACAGAGTGTAAAACTATTCGAATAGCCGTGTCGACGTTCAAGGACAGTTGGGTAACCGCTCTTGGGCTACGTCCACATGTTTACGAACCGTGTGTGTGTGTTGATAAAACTACTTGGGTCAAGTCAAGGGACTTGACATGATTGAGTTGGGTTGGTGCCCACTCTATTTATGTTGATATCTGTAACCTGTCCTCATGGTTACTTGAATTCTCTTGATGCATGTCTTACAAGTTGTTGGACATGTCATTGCACTCAAAACTAGCTTTCTGCAAAAATTTACCTATATCATGCATTGTTGTATCTTGAACCAAAACATGGGTTGCTTGCGAGTAAATTCAAAGTACTCATTGGCTTGCCCCTTTGGTTATTTAATTGACCGGGCATGGAAGAACCGGAGTTGAAGAAGAGTTCTTTGGAGCGATCATGCGAACTAGGGCGTTTCCCGGTCGAGAATGCTGTAGGGTTAAGGCAGATGGCATGGGTTCTACTTATCGACAGCGATTTCCGCTGCTTGTGTTTCATTTGATGTTCAGCCCTTAAGGCTTTATCAATGTAAGACTTGACCATAATGGTCATAATTTGTGTAAGACGGTATGTATGGATGTAAGACTCTTGTTATTCAGCTTATGTGTGTTCAGTGAGCATTGATCTCTGGGATCACTATACACGTGCATTCGGTGATCTCGACTTATGAGTCGCGTCCCCACAGAGCTGGTATCAGAGCCATCCTGACTGTAGGAAGCCTTAGTTCGCATGGACGTTAGTTAGCTTGAGACCATCTAAACTTCTCTTCTTTTCTGAAGCTTACCCAACCCAAGATATATTTGCCTTATTGACCTCTCCCATTAAACCTTTGTAGATGGCTGTCGTACCCGAAGACTTCTTGACCACCGGATTTCCCGTGCTTCTCGAGGATAGCCTCAAGAAGTGTCAGTTTCACCGAGCCCCCATTTTCACCTACCACGAGCATTGGATGAATGACACCGAGACGGAGTATCATGTGGAAGTGATCGTGAAGGCTAATGACTCTCCTACAAGCTGGTTCTTCGAGGGACCCCAGATGGCAACACTGGTTCTTGCCGTCGATACGGCAACCCTCAAGGCACTCACCCGCCTCCGAGACCTTCTTCCAGAGATGGCAGACGAGTTGGCCACCCGCTTCTTGCCTTATCGGAAGGAAGGTGAGGATGAGAGCAGTGCACTAGCTCCACCATTAGAAGAAGGACTTCCACTCCGATTCTAGACCTACTTCAGCCTTTGTGCCGATAGTTTGGCATAACACTTGGCCTCGGAATCAATGGAGCTCCGAAAGGAACTTCATGAGACCAAGGCACTCCTTCTCCAAGCTCAAGTGAAGATGGATAGGATCAAGAAAGAAGGTGCTCCCCCTGGACAGCCCACAATCGCATACAGAGGCGGAAGACCCCCAAAGGATGGAGAACCACCACAGCAACACCGCATGAGCGCAAGGGATTACCGCAAGCTCTTCACCCCACCAGCAAAGCAACGCTGTGTTGAGCTCCTCCACTCCCCCACCCCTTCAAGTGAAGCGGAAAGTTAGGATGCTGATGATGAGGAGGAAGACCCAGAAGAGCCAGACTACGCGACCGAGCATTCCACCACTTAGGCATCATTCGCAACTTGGATATGCCCGTTAGTGACCCCTATAGTAGCATAGGTCGTGTACCCCTATGCGAAGTCGAGTCCTTGTAATGGTTCATATGAAACCAGGTAGTGTTTGTGTTGTCTTTTGATATGCTTGATGGACGTCGTGCTTTCCTTTGGGAACTTGTAAGCGACTACATCACCCATTTGGACTTTAATGAATGTGTTTGGCCCTTTTGGCCCTTGCATGAAAACAATTAGTGTCATACCAACCCCCTTACTAGGCAACCCATCTATATTGCTTTCCCCATCTTTCCCAATCATGAGACCTTGACCGCTCCAATAGGATGCCTGTTGTAACACGTACTGGTACCTCTACCTAGCAGCAAGAAGCCGGAGGTTCTGCTGAAGCAAGAGTCAGCCAGGACCAAGCCCGAGGACAGACTCCACCCCACCACCTCCTCCAAACATGGACATGGCTCAGCTTCTCCAAGCCTTCCGAGAGGAATGCCAAGCCAACACTACAGCCCTCCAGATGATTGCTCAAGCTGTCAATCGCCAGCCGGCGGGACACGGCAATGGATGTTCCACGTTGGCGGAGTTCAAGAAGCATGCACCACCCACCTTCATTGAGACTTCTGAACCCCTAGATGAAGACAACTGGGTCCGCACCATTGAGGACTTGTTGGAACTAGTCGGATGCACTGAAGACCCTGAGAGGGTGGCATATGCTACCCACTATCTCGGGGGAACTGCCAGAGTTTGGTGGGATGGATTCAAGGCCATGCATGTTGAGCAAAACATCACTTGGAATGACTTTAAGGCAGAATTCCGCCAGGCCCACATTCCTTCCGGAATCATGGCCATCAAGAAGCGTGAGTTCCGAGCCCTGAAGCAAGGAAGTAGCACTGTCAAGGAGTACATGCAGAAGTTGAGTGTTCTCTCAAGATATGCTTCTGAGGATGTCAACACTGATGCTGCCAAAAAGGAGCGCTTCATGGAAGGCCTTAACCAGACTCTACAGTACTCGCTTGTTGTGTGTGACTGCCCGACCTTTCCTGATCGGTGAACAAGGCACTCATGCTTGAGGACAAGCGACGTGCTTTGGATGATACCCGTAAGCGCAAGATGATTAGCAAGGGTAGCTCCAGCAACCAGAAGCCTCGCCCGTGGCAGCCAGCCCCGGTCAAGCCAACCTATCAGCAGCCAAGAGCTCCTGCACCCCACACCAACTATCCACCTCAGCTGTACGCCAACCCCAGGCCAGCTTACAACAACCCCAATAACAATGCCGGCAAGAGCAGCAACCCCAACCAAGTCACTTGCTTTGGATGTGGTCAGTCAGGACACTACTCCAAGTATTGCCCCAACAAGAAGCCCGACGCCCCGCGCCCCAATGCGCAGAACCCAGGACAAGGCCGTGGAATGCCACCAAGGAACCAAGCTCCCCGCAACCTGCCCAACAACGGCAAGGGTCGTGTGAATCATGTCACTGCAGAAGAAGCCCAGGAAGACCCGGACGTCGTGTTGGGTACGTTCCTTGTCAATTCAGCACCTGCAACTGTCTTGTTTGATTCTGGAGCCACGCATTCATTTGTCACCCAAAAGTTTGCATTAAAAAGTGGCATGACCCCTACACCCCTGAATAACCCTATGGTGGTACAAATCCCCGGAGCAGAGATGAGAGCCAAGATAGGATGTAAAGGAGTCGGGATTGTCATTAATGGGGTAGACTTCCTAGTAGACCTTATCATCTTAAGATCGCAAGGCTTAGATGTGCTCTTAGGAATGGATTGGCTCATCAAGCACCAAGGCTTGTTAGATTGTGCCAACCGGACTGTCACTATGACCAATGAGCAAGGAGTCGAAGTTAAATTTGCCTCCAACCCCTCCTCTGCTCAAGCCAACCAAGTCAACTGTCTGACTGAAGTTGGACTGGAGCAAGTGCCGGTAGTATGCAAATACCCCGATGTTTTTCCTGATGAGCTACCGGGAATGCCTCCTGACTGAGACATTGAGTTCATCATCGAGCTCATACCCGGAGTGGGACGCATCTATAAGAAGCCTTATAGAATGGGATCGGAGGAGTTAGCAGAATTGAAGAAGCAACTAGAAGAGCTGTTGAGGAAGGGATTTATCCGCCCTAATGCCTCCCCTTGGGGATCACCTGTTCTGTTTGTGGCAAAGAAGGACGGTACCATCCGCTTGTGCATTGACTACCGCTCCCTCAATGAAGTTACAATTAAGAACAAGTATCCACTTCCCAAGATTGAAGATCTGTTTGATCAACTCAATGGGGCCAAGGTGTTCTCCAAGATCGACCTCAGATCTGGGTACTACCAGCTGAAAATCAGACCCCAAGATATTCCGAAGACGACATTTGTAACCAGATATGGCCTGTATAAGTGCACGGTCATGTCCTTTGGATTGACCAACACCCCAGCTTACTTCATGTATCTCATGAATAAGGTCTTCATGGAATATTTTGACAAGTTTGTCGTTCTCTTCATTGATGACATTCCTGTCTTCGCGAAGATGGAAGAAGAGCACGAGCAACACTTGAGGATGGTCCTAGACAAGCTTCAAGAGCACCAACTGTATGCCAAGTTCAGCAAGTGCGAATTTTGGCTGTGAGAAGTTTGATTCTTGGGTCATGTTTTGACCGAAGAAGGATTGTCGGTTGATCCCGCTAAGATTGAAGCCGTGACTGAATGGCAATCCCCAAGCAATGTGAAGGAAGTCAGAAGCTTCCTCGGACTCACAGGATATTACCGCAAGTTCGTTGAAGGATTCTCAAGCATTGCCCGACCCATGACTCAGCTCTTGAAGAAGGACAAGAAGTTTGAATGGGCGCTTGAAGTGCGAAGAGAGCTTCAGAGTGAAGAAGAGATCGACCACCGCCCGATTCGCCACACGGATATACACAAGGAGTTTGTGATATATTGTGATCGTCAAGAACCGGACTGGGAGGTGTTCTGATGCAAGAAGGAAGAGTCGTAGCTTACCTTTCAAGGCAACTACAGTCTCATGAAGAGAACTATGCTACTCATGATCTTGAGTTAGCAGCAGTGGTTCATGCCCTGAAGACATGGCGACATTACCTCCTAGGGAAGCGGTGTGAGATATAAACGAATCACAAAAGTCTGAAGTATATTTTCACTCAAAAGGAATTGAACATGAGGCAAAGAAGATGGTTAGAGTTGATCAAGGATTATGACCTCAATGTTCAATACCACCCTGGGAAGGCTAATGTGGTAGCAGATGCATTAAGCAGAAAGGCTTGTTCCTTGAATGCTATGCTTAAGGACAAGCTACCCGCCTTGTATGGAGAACTTGAAAGCTTTGGGTTGGAACTGGTTGCACCAGTATTCTTGGCCAACCTCGAAATTAGGCCTACCTTGATGGATGATGTTAAGGAAGCTCAGAAGGGACACGAGAGTATTGAAGGCATCAAGAGGAAGATCAAGGCGGGTGAAAGCACATTTGCTCCCTAGGTGGTTTTGGTAATTAATGACAACATACTTTGTGGTTGGACTAATGCTTTTATCAAGTATGTTTCAGGAAAGTCAATCACTCTGGCATGGCAAAAGGACTGAAGAGGTGAACCCCTAGGATGCTAAGGAAAGGATTGGCAAAAGCTCAAGACTCTATTTTTGGTTTAGTGATCCAAGATCACATTGAGTCCATAGGAAAGCCAATACTATTAAAAGGGGATGAGGTTATGATGATGATCTGGTTGCTCTAAGTGCTTAGTGATTTATCTCTCAAACTATCGCAATCTTTCATTCCAACATAAACCCATAAGTAATCTCGGTCCCACCGATTCCATAAACTCAGTCACACCGAGATGAACCACCTCGACCATATGCCCAAACCCTAGTAATTTGGATTTTCCGATTCCAAACTCGGTCATACGAAATTGGTGTTGCCAAGCTTCAGAACATACGTACTCAAATCGGTGTCACCGAGATGAGAAAGTCGGTCCCACCGAGATTGGCAAACCCTAGACTTTGGAAGAATCGGACTAACCGAGATTGTATTTTCGGTCCCACGAAAATCCCAACGTTCACAAGATTTGAACTTTCGGTCTCACCGAGTTGTCAACTTCGGTCCGACCGAGATTGGTCAAATGTGTGTAGCAGTTGGATTTTGTGTGGAGGCTATAAATACCCTCCACCTCCTCTTCATTCGTGGAGAGAGCCATCGAAAGAACTACCACTCCTACCTTACATTTACGAGAAGAAAACTACCTACCCTTGTGTTGAGATCAAGTTGCTCCACTCCCACCATATGAAACTTGATTTCTAGCCTTCCCAAGTTGCTTTCCACTCAATCCTTTCTTCCACCACAGCCAAATCGGTGAGGAGAGTTGAGTGTTGGGGAGATTATCATTTGAAGCACAAGAGCAAGGAGTTCATCATCACCAACACCATCTATTACCTTTTGGAGGGTGGTGCCTCCTAGATTGGTTAGGTGTCGCTTGGGAGCCTCCGTCAAGATGTGGAGTTGAACCAAGAAGTTTGTAAGGGCAAGGAGATCGCCTACTTCGTGAAGATCTACCCCGAGTAAGGCTAGTCCTCCGTGGACGTAGGCCATGATGTCATAGACAAGGTTGCTTCTTCGTGGACCCTTCGTGGGTGGAGCCCTCCGTGGACTCTCGCAGCCGTTACCCTCCGTGGGTTGAAGTCTCCATCAATGTGGATTGACGATAGCACCACCTATCGGAACCACGAGAAAAATCTCCGTGTCTCCAAATTGCGTTTGCTCTTCACAATCCCTCCTTTACTATATGTGCAATTTACTTTCCGCTGCCCCATACTCTAGAATTGCATGTGTAGTATGTTGCTCGACTTGTTTGCATAATGCTTGACTTGATCTTCATTGTTAACTTGCTAAAAACTTGTTCTAATCAAAAGGCTAAACTTTTATCTTGTCGAGTTGTCTAATCACCCCCCCTCTAGACACTCTTGCCTTCAACGATCCTACAATTGGTATCAGAGCTTTGGTCTCCATTGCTTTGGTTTGCACACCATTGGAGGAAGATGGACGTGTCTACGTTTGGGAGTGTTAGTCATAGAGTGCCTATTCTTGATGGAGTATCCTATAACTCGTGGAGGATTGAAATGCTTGCTATCTTTAAGATGTACAACTTGCGCAAATATGTTGAAACCCCATATGTACCACCATTTGACCCCTTGCACCCTACTATGGATGAAGAGCTTGATTTGCTTCGTAACCTTAGAACTGTCAATCTTATCATTAGAGGTTTGCCCGATAACTTGCTTGAGCTTGTCACAAACTTTGAGTGCGCCCATGCTATGTGGAAGTTCTTGGAAGAACTTTATCCGGACTTCTCTTTGAGAGGTCTTGATGAAATTCTATACAAGGCTGTTGAATTTGATATGATCGCCCCAATGATCCCAACTTTGATAAATGCTTCTTTGAGCTTCGTGATCTTATGAAGCGGAAGGGTGATTCCGGACTTATCAATGTTCTAGTTAGAAATGCTCTTGTATTGCATTCGATGATTATTATCACATTGATAAAACTGATGCAAGTCATTGTCAAATTGACCTAGGTATTGATGATGAATTATCTATGGGTCAATATGATGATGAGCATGAGCATGATGACGATTACTCCGATTCGGACACCGAGCTAGACAAGATCATGAAGAGTCTCAATCTTATGGCAAATCTGAGAGACTACATATCCGGTGGAAAAGAGTGGATTCTTGATAGTGGATGCACCGATCACATGACCGGAGATGAAGACATGTTTCGAGAGCTTGCAAAGAACGATGGTCCACGCAAGTATGTGACTTTTGGAGACAACTCCAAGGGTAAGGTACTTGGCCTTGGTAAGGTGGTCAATGACAAGATTACTCATCACTGGATTACCTAGGTCAAATAAGGGACATGACTCCATCTGGGTCATAGTCGACCATTTGACCAAAGTAGCCCATTTCATTCCTGCCAAAACAACTTACAAGGGAAACCAGCTAGCCAGCCTCTACATCAACAGAATCGTAAGCCTTCATGGTGCTCCCAAGGAGATTGTGTCAGATCGAGGAACCCAGTTTACCTCAAGGTTCTGGAAGAAGTTCCAAGAGGCTATGGGGACCAAGTTGTCCTTCAGCACTTCTTTCCACCCACAGAATGGAGGTCAGACAGAACGAGTGAATCAGATACTCGAAGACATGCTCCGAGCCTGTGTCCTAGCATATGGAGCTAGGTGGGAAGATTGCCTCCCTTTTGCGGAGTTCTCCTACAACAACAGTTATCAATCAAGCCTTCATATGGCACCATTTGAGGTGTTATACGGACGGAAATGCCGCACACCCCTCAATTGGTCAGAAACCGGAGAAGGACTAGTATTTGGGCCCGATATCCTCTGTGAAGCAGAAGAGCAAGTCCAGCTTGTCAGAGAGCGTTTGAAGACCGCCAAGTCAAGGTAGAAGAGCTACACTGACTCACATCGTAGAGACATGAACTCCCGAGTTGGAGACCATGTCTATCTCCGGGTCACACCTCTCAAGGGAACCCAGCGCTTCCATGTTAAAGGGAAACTCACACCAAGATAGATCGGTCCCTTCAAGATCACTGAACGACGAGGAGAAGTGGCTTACCAGTTGGAACTGCCACCTGAACTATCCGATGTGCACAATGTATTCCACGTGTCACAACTCCAAAAGTGCCTCCAAGTTCCAGTCAAGCCTGATCTTTACAAGGACGTCAATCACCAAGCCATTGACCTTCAGCCTGATTTGACCTACAGTGAGAGGCCCATCTGCATTCTGGATGAGGCTGAGCGACACACTCGAAGCCGCACCATCAAGTACTTCAAGGTCCAGTGGAGCAACCACACCGAAGCAGAAGCAACTTGGGAACGTGAAAACTACCTTAGATCTGAGTTTCCGTATCTCTTTAAAGCCTAGTTTAGGAATCTCGGGGATGAGATTCTTGTAAGGGGGGTAGGTCTGTCACACCCTGCATTTTGTAACATTTCATTTGCATTATTAAAGCTCTAAAATTTGAACCAACAAAAAGTTTTGCATTAATTGGCTTTTATTTGGAGTTGGTTTTCTCTCTGTGATTCTTTTTAAGTGCTCTTTAAAGTCAACACAACTCCACCTTATATACTTCATCTCCTTGCCCCAAACTTTTGCCCAATGATCATGCCATGTGTATAGAGCAATATAGTATTTTCTTACAAAAATAATTTGGCCAAATAGTATTTTCAAAAATTAGTTTTCCAAAACCCCCTAAATTGAGGTTTGCACTACAAGTACTTGATTTAGGGTATGAAAAATATTTCAAAAGGTATATTTGAATCCTATTAGATGTAGGACTCCCATAAACCACAAAAATATAATTTTAAAAGCTATTTTCCTATTTTATTTAAAAGCTTTTTCTTAAGGCCAGAAATTGTCTTTAATAGGGATAAATTATTTTATTGTTTCAAAAATATTTGACAAAAATCATGGAAAGTCAGTGGACATATATTTTCCATATATAAGAGTTTCAACACATGGTCATGTTCAAAATATTGGACAAAACCTCCCAAAACCATTTCTGCCCATTTCAAGGATTTGAAATATTTCTACAGGAAATATTTTCAAAAAAAATCCAAGGAAAATCCAGCAAGTCACAAATGCATATTGTGATCACCTTGCAAAGCCTCATGTCAATTAAAGTCATTTTGGTTACTGACCAGAATCATATTTGAACAAGTTTGTACTACCAACTTTCTCTCCTTGACTCCAACTTTTGTGAGCATGTTCACATGACCAAATGAGGCCACTACACCAAGTGGTGCATCAAGGAGAAGTGATTTGCTCAACTAGATCTACACAAGTTCATTTCTGCTAATTTCTAGGGTTTGCCAAAGTTTCATTAGCAAACTCTTCCAAATGAGCTCATCTTCCTTTTTCCCTACCATTTTGTCATGACAAACACCCCTGCCAAGTGCCACAAGAAGTAAATTAGTGCAAGTACCCCAAAACCACATCAAACACCTTCTGCATGTTTACTAAAAACCCTGTTTGCGGCTCTTCCAATAATCTCCATGAGCTCCACTTTATACCACAACCCCTCCTAGTCCCCTTTCACCCCCAGTAACAATGGAAAACCCACAGCTCAATTATTGGATGGGTAAAACCCCACTTTCTCTCTCTGGACAGCCCATTTCTCCCTCTTCTTCTACCTCTCTCTCCTCCTACTGGCCACCCAGGGCATCCAAGGCCATCTCCTACTTCCTTACTCCCTCCTAGAGCTACCAGACACCTTTGGCCGTGACCACACGCATAGAAAATGGCCATGCCGGCCATTTGGGCGCTCTAGAGCACGCTACAGTGGGCTCCCGCACTGTAGCGGCCCCCTTCCAACCACCTCTGGCCACCTCGGGCCTCCCCACCACGCCCGACGATGCGCCTCGACGTCTGCGTCATGCCACGCCTCTGTCCCCCTCCTCCCTCTCCCTCCTCTCGCCTCAGCTCGCACACGCGCCGGGCGCCCGAGAGCTCCAATGGGCAGCCTCACACGCGCAGCGTCTCTGGCCCCTCCTCGCTCTCTCCCTTAGCTCCACTCGGCGTAGTCCACGCCCAGAAACACCCAGACACGGTGCCAGCTCCTCCCGAGCCCTGTGGCAACGAGGAGGAGCTCGCCGGCACACGGGTCCACGGCACCCCGCCGTTCACCTATTTAAAGGCCTCCCCGAGCCCTCCTCTCCTCACCACTCTCTATCTGCACCACCAAGTCATCCCCCTGCACCTCCAGTTCGTCTCCAGAGCCGCCCGAGCTCGAGATCGAGCTCGAGCTCCCCCGCTTCGGCTCGCCAGAATTCGCAAGGTACAGGCCGTCCCCGGCCCTCTTTCCTCTCGATCTGGAACCCCTGCATCCCTCTGATCCTTTCCGCTTGTTTCCCCTCTTTGTAGCAGCCGGAAACGGCCGGAACCGTCGATGCCCGAAGCCCCTCCGCCGCGTGACCTCGTCACTGGCGAACCAGGCTACCCCGGCGACCGCAACCACCACCACCTGAACGGCGAGACGATGCTGAGCCCAGCCGTGCCCTCGCCCGACCTCGCCATGCCCTGCATCGTTGCTGGTGAGCACACCGGCCGTCTGGACTCGGGGTTAGGGATGACAGGCGGGCACCGCCTGTCAGCCTCTCCCTTCCATCACCCCCCTCCGTCTCGTGGCCTTTCAGCCCCGCCCGTCGGGTTTAAACACAACGCACCTGCGCTGCACTAAGTCTGTTGGGCCGCCACTCTGGCCCGGCCTACTACACTGCGGCTATTCTGGCCCAGCAGGCACAGAGCCTTTTTCCTTTTTTATTTTTCTGTCACCTTTCCAAAAATCCCAAAGGATAAAATATTTTCCAGTTCCTAAATTCTTGTAAAAATCACACCTATTTAATGATGCAACTTTCATTCAAATCCAACAACTTTTTCTTCACTGTAATTATTTAAATGTGATTTTAAGCATTTAAATATACCTTTGTAAATCCATTTATCTTATTCTTCTACTCCAAATCCAAAACTAGGAATTTCCCCCTTCTTAGTTTTCACCCTAGTATTTAACAAAATTGAGTTGACATTTTTCTGAGCACTTTGGTTTTTCTGTTTTATTATTGCCTTATTTTTCTCGTTATTATTTTGCGGTGATAGATTGGGTTGCTGACGAAGGAGTTGGACCAGAAGACTTTGAAGACCCAGAAGACTTTGTTGAGCCAGGCAAGCAGCACTTTGACCATGTCTATGAAACCCTTTTTATGCATGTCATATAGCAACATATTGTTGTTGCAACGGAATCATGATGAGGTGGTAACCACTTTGATGGTTTGCCACCGTACTTCCTCGTTGATACTTGCATTATGCATGGCCCTACCTTCTTATGAGGGTTATGCCGGTGGGAGTAGATAGGATGCTAAAGTAGTGCTACGCAAAAAGGGATGGGAATATGGATGGTGATGGAGACAAAGTATTTTCAATAGACTTTTCGAAAACCCCATCGGGTGCCACTAATGCCCGGAGGAGATGATGAGTTGGGAAGCCACTTGATGACGAAGTGGTGTACCGAGGCAAGTGTGTGTTGTTTTCAAAACAAATTGGTATAAGTTGCGACCGTTATTCCAACCTTACATGCGCAACCACTCTACCCTTGTATGGGAAAGGGCATTATTGATTACCTAGACCGATACTAGCTTGGAGCCTGCATTACTAGTGACGGGAGAGTTGTTGGTGTGCTCTCTCAGGACGGGGTCGTCCCAGGTAGGCCGGCCATGACTGTTTTCACAGGGAACCGGACTCAGCGTTGGTACCCCGTGCTTGTGGTATGAGATGAATATGGGAGCGAGGCTCCACAACTTTATGATGTGGCACGGGAGTTACTACCAATCGAGTGGACTCCATGTTAGTGTCGTCTAGGGAAAGATAGTGATCGAGTGCTTACCCCGGGTACTTGAGGTATCGCGGGTCGTGGATGACACGGAAGTTCCCTGGATCTTGTGGGTAAAGTGTGCAACCTCTACAGAGTGTAAAACTATTCGAATAGCCATGTAAACGGTCAAGGACAGTTGGGTAACCGCGCTTGGGCTACGTCCACATGTTTACGAACCGTGTGTGTGTGTTGATAAAACTACTTGGGTCAAGTCAAGGGACTTGACATGATTGAGTCGGGTTGGTGCCCACTCTATTTATGTTGATATCTGTAACCTGTCCTCATGGTTACTTGAATTCTCTTGATGCATGTCTTACAAGTTGTTGGACATGTCATTGCACTCAAAACTAGCTTTCTGCAAAAATTTACCTATATCATGCATTGTTGTATCTTGAACCAAAACATGGGTTGCTTGCGAGTACATTCAAAGTACTCGTTGGCTTGCCACTGGTTATTTAATTGACCAAGCATGGAAGAACCGGAGTTCGAAGAAGATTTCTTTGGAGACAATCATGCGAACTAGGACGTTTCCCAGTCAGAATGCATGTAGGGTTAAGGCAGATGGCATGGGTTCTACTTATCGACGAAGATTTCCGATGCTATTGTTTCATTTGATGTTCAGCCCTTAAGGCTTTATCAATGTAAGACTTGACCATAATGGTCATAATTTGTGTAAGACGGTATGTATGATGTAAGACTCTTGTTATTTAGCTTCTGTGTGTTCAGTGAGCATTGATCTCTGGGATCACTGTACACGTGCATTCGGTGATCTCGACTTATGAGTTGGGGACTCCAAATTTCCTTGTCATGGGAAGAGGTGCTTTATGATGGGTTCGATCTTACGGTGCTTGATCCCAGTGACAGGAGGGGAACCGACACATATGTATCGTTGCCATTAAGGATAACAGATGGGGTCTATTTCTACATAAATAGATCTTGTCTACATCATGTGATCGTTCTTATTGCATTACTTCGTTTTTCCATGAACTTAATACACTAGATGCATGCTGGATAGGGGGTGGATGTGTGGAGTAATAGTAGTAGATGCGGGCAGGAGTTGGTACACTAATCGTTGCCTGGATATTGTCATGATTATTTGAAGTTCTATCAATTTCCCAACAGTAATTTGTTTACCCACCGTATGCTATTTTTCTTGAGAGAAGCCACTAGTGAAATCTACGGCCCCCAGATCTCTTATTTATTAGCCTTTGAGACATGTTTTTATTTTCTTTTATTTTCAGATCTATTAATCCAAAAACCGAAAAACACCTTACTGCAATTTTTATTTATTTATTTTATCTGACGTTCCTGCGACATCTATTTATCCAATCTACTACAATTTTACCTATCCTTTTCCCAGTGAGGGATTGACAACCCCTCTATTACGTCGGGTTGTAAGTATTTGTTCTTTGTGTGCAGGAGCTGTTTACGTGGTGTTGTGTGGTTCTCCTACTGGTTCCATAACCTTGGTCTCATCATTGAGGTAAATACCTACCGTAGTCGTGCTCCATAATCCCTTCCTCTTTGGGAAATACCGACGTAGTTCAAGCCGCAATCAGCTGACAGTAGGGACCCACAGAAGCAAGGGCCTCCTTATTACGCTGACTTGTGGGCCTACTAAGCTGACGCATATGCAGGTCTTTTTCAACCTAGTCAACAAATGATTCTAGTAGCTGACCCGTTGGATGTTAATCCAATAGCCGTGATGCTTCTTCAACATTTGATCTTCTTGGTCCAGCTGGTGATGACATGTAACTAGGGTAGGGTCCTAGGCCTGACCTACATGCCCTACTCAAGGACACTACACAAGAGGCTAAGGCCTAAAAAGATAGAAAGAAGATACCGACTAGAATCAGCGCAGAGTGCAACTCACTCGATAGAAGATCCACTTGGATATTCTACATCACTCGACCGTCGTTATTCACTCGGAGTACAAGATTTCACTCAAAGGACAGGAGACCTAGAGCCACCCCAGGATGGTAACGAACGGACATCCCATGAAGATCATTAAACATGTGCGTTACGAGTAAGCTCATACCATTATTCTCTCATTGAACCCTTGCGTAACTTAGGACTGCGAAGGGTCGACATACTCCATATAAGCCACCCCTCCCCTCTGGCACAAGCGTTCGCACCCCCTGCAACTCAACACTCCAATCAACAAAGCCTCCATGGCACCGAGACATAGGGCTGTTACCTTCTACGAGAGGGGATGAACTCATAGATCTGAGTGTACAACTGCGCTGTTGCTAGACTCTACCTCTCCTACATACCCCTATCTCTACTTTCAGATTTGTTCCCATGACAGTTTGCGCCCACCATGTGGCAGGCGTGTTAGCGACTTCCGACGAGGTTGCGATTTTTGATCTCCATTGACATGGTTTTCGGCGGTGGATTGTCTTTTGGCCGCAAGATCCGTCTCAGCGCGCTCACCTTCATGGCCGATGATTCGGCATGGCTCCAGGAAGCCCCCCTCGACGTTGAGGCGCTCCCTATTCATGGGGCGGCGCAGTTCCGTGCGAGTGCCTATGGCGTCCTTTTTCGGCAGCCGTCGACTCAGTGTCAGTCGGCTCCGGTGGCGTCTTCCCTCCCTGCTGCTCACCATCCCAAGTGATCTGGTCGCTCGCGGCTCCAGCACTGGGTGAAGCATGCGCTGGCTCGTCAGTCGTCCACTCCTCAGATCGCGGCAATCGAGGCCTGATGAGTCCCTTTATGGCTTGTTCGATCTGTCGACTGGTCACTCGGATACTCTCTCCGAGTGTGAAAGCAATGATCCTGCGACAGAAGTCCTCATTGTTGGCTCCCAGCGTAGCCCACCAGGATTTCCCCATGGCGGGGGTGACATCGATGGTCTGTTGCACGGTGACGAGGAGAACTATATGCAATCCCTCACTGCGGAACAAAGAGAGGAACTGCAGCGCAGGAACAAGGAAGCTCTCCAGACCCCAATCGATGGGGAGACTGACGAAGCTCAGGCTTTGGAAGCCGCGTGAGTAGCCACTCTAGCAGAACATGCGCGCCTGGAGAATCTTAAGAAATCACTCGACGTGCACGCTCGCAGACGACTCCCATGTTCTAGTCGACGGCAATGTCAATTGTTCCCGACGGGATCTCGAGATGAATGTCAAGTATACCGCACTCCAATCCAGAATGCTGCAACAGCTGCACATATTGTAGATTCAATCCAACCATCCCATTCAGAGGCTAGAAGAGGTGTAGAGCAGATTCAGACGCTGCTCAGGGCATCTGGAGCATAATTCGGCTATTTCTTAGTCGAGTAACAGGATTCATAGCAGGTTCGTCGGAGCGGACATGCTCCAGTCTGCCCATAGCCCAAGTTGCCTCCGCGGCGTGAAAATCGTGGTTATCACCAGGACCAGTACCTGGATCAAGGCCACGGGCAGCTTGGTCCTCGATATCACCGTGACGAGCACTATCGACTGCCTACGCCCCTTACGAGGGGTGGTTCGTACCCGCCCCGACGGTATGATGATAGGAGCCCGTAAGGTGACGAGCGAAGGGTTCCAGTCGACCCCTGAGAGCTTCGGTTTGATGCAAGATCAGTCCTTGTGCAGGGCTTGGTTGATAGAGGTAGAGCTAACCGAGAGGGTATGGACAGAGATCGTCAGAGTGGAAGCAAACTATTTGTTTCTGGGCCCGAGTGTTTCGGTAGAGCCATTCGAGCTTCTGAGATTCCTCCCAACTTCAGGTTAGCCGCAGGGGTGAGCAAGTTCACTAGCAAGTCGAAGCCAGATACGTGGTCAGAAGATTACCGAGTGGCTGTGCGGATTGGTGGAGGAAATGATGATGTGGCCATGAAACACCTACCCTTGATGCTAGAAGGCTCGGCCTGGGCATGGTTGAACCAATTGGCTCCTGCCAGCATATACTGTTGGGAGGACTTGGCTCGAGTGTTCATCAAAATGTTTGAAGGCACTTGCAAGCGACCTCCTGGGTTAACTGAGGTACAACACTATGTCCAGAAGCCGACTGAAACTCTAAGGGGTTATATACAGCGGTGGACCACAGCTCACCAGGTGGTGGAAAATGTAACAGAGCACGAGGAAGTTTGTGCTTTCAAGGAAGGTGTCAGGTACAGAGAGCTCATACTAAAGTTTTGGCGATCCGGTAAGCTATCCATGAATCGAATGATGGAGATAGCCACTCGGTATGCAAACAGTGAGGAGGAATCGACTCCGTAGTGGAAAGGAAAGGCTACATATCCTGACGCTGGAGGCGGGAATTTCAGTCGGAAACATAAGCGCAAAGCTGAAGCCACTGGTAAGGCCAAAGCACAGGGCAAGTTTAAAGGGAAAGCCAAAGAGAAGTGGGTTCCTAAGAAGATGAGGGATCAGTCCAGACATGATGTCTTGGACTTACCGTGTGCCACCCACACGAAGAAAGACGAAGAGGGTGACTTGATCTTACCCAAACATACCACTCGACCGTGCAGATTCCTTATTCAGCAGTTTTGTGAAGGATAGCCGAGTGAAAAGGGCTCTAACAAAGACAAAGATGAAGAAAAGGCAGAAGATTACCCAAAGGTCAATGCCACTCTGGTGATTTTTGCTAACGTTGAGAGCAAAAGTCGACTGAAATTCATCAATCGAGAGGTGAACATGGTTGCTCCGGCAACTACGACGTACCTCAGGTGGTCGAAGACTCCCATTACCTTCGGCTAGTCTGATCACCCAACTCATGTTGCTACCCACAAGTGGCAGGCTCTGGTGGTCGACCCAGTCGTCAGAGGCACTCGATTGCGCAAAGTTCTCATGGATGGCAGTAGTGGTTTGAATATTCTATGTGCTGAAACCCTCCAGGGGATGGGCATCCCAATGTCCCCACTCAGTGAAAGCAACATGCAGTTTCACGGGTCATCCTAGGGAAGAAGGCGAAGTCACTCGGTCAGATTGCTTTGGATGTGGTTTTTGGTGACTCGAAGAATTTTTGGAAGGAAAAGTTGACGTTTGAAGTGGTGGACTTTCACATTGCCTATCATGCTATTCTGGGCCGACCGGCTTATGCTGGCTTCATGGCCCGTTCGTGCTATGTGTACCTTAAGGTGGAGATGCCTGGACCCAAGAGTGTGATCATAGTCACTGGAAACAGGTAGAGAACCCAAGAATGCCTCCAGAAGGGATCCAAGATTGCTGATGAGTAGATAGTCATAGTGGAACTGGAAGAATATAAGAAGAATGTTGATCCGAGTGATTTGATCCATTCTAAGAAGCCAACTTTAGAGTCTGCATTTTAGTCGGCAGGAGAGACGAAACCAGTTCATATTCACCCGGAGGACCCAACGGCCGCTCCAACCAATATCTCAACGACACTCGACAGCAAATAGGAAGTCGTGCTCATCTAGTTCCTCCGTGAGAACTTGGACATCTTTGCATGGAAACCATACGACATGCCAGGTGTACCCAGGGGACTGGCTGAGTACCGGTTGTGAGTCGACTTGAAGGCTAAATCTGTCAAGGAGCGTCTCCGTTGCTATGCTGCAAAGAAGAGGAAGGCGATTGGCAAGGAAGTGGCTCGGCTCCTGTCAGCTGAGTTCATACGCGAGATATACCAACGTCGTCATGGTCCCCAGGAAGGACAAGTCACTCCGCATGTGCATCAAATTCAAGCATATCAGTCGGGCCTGCCCGAAAGACCATTTTACGCTCCCTTGCATCGATCAGATAGTTGACTCGACTGCAAGATGTGAGCATTTTTCTTTTCTTGATGCGTACTCTAGGTACCAACAAATCCGACTGTATGGACTAAACGAAATAAAGCTGCCTTCATCGCCCCTTTTTGGTGTTTTTGCTATGTCACCATGCTATTCAGTCTCAAGAACGCTGGCGCAACATTCATGCGCATGATTCAAAAGTGCTTGCTCACTCA
Source organism: Aegilops speltoides (assembly GCA_021437245.1). NCBI lineage: Eukaryota > Viridiplantae > Streptophyta > Magnoliopsida > Poales > Poaceae > Aegilops > Aegilops speltoides. The sequence continues at coordinate 204,847,916 of CM038143.1, forward strand.
GATCAGTCGGAATGTCAAGGCTTACATGGATGACATCATGGTCAAGTCACGCAACGGTTCCGACCTGCTGACTGATCTTGCTGAAACCTTGGCCAACCTGAGAAGATACAACATCAAGTTGAATCCTTCCAAGTGCACCTTCGGAGTACCGGGCGGCAATTCACTCGGTTTTCTCATCTCCGAATGAGGAATCGATGCCAACCCCGAGAAAATTTGTGCAATTGTTCGAATGAAGCGCCCAATGTGCGTGCATGATGTCCAGAAGCTTACATGTTGTCTTGCCACTCTCAGCCTGTTCATTTCCCATCTTGGAGGAAAAGTGTTGCCCTTATACTGACCGGTGAAGAAATCTGATAAGTTCGAGTGGACCCCCGATGCTGAAGCTGAGGTATCCCCATTACCAAAAGCTCGTCTATGGCATTTACCTAACTGTGGAGAAAGTTGCACATCATTTCCAAGAACATTCGGTCTCAGTTGTTAATGATTGCCCCACTGTCTGAAATCATGAACAATCGGGATGCAACTGGCCAAGTGGCAAAGTGGGCAATTGAACTTCTCCCTCTGGACATTAAGTTTGAAGTAAAGAAGGTAATCAAATCCCAAGCACTTGCAGATTTCCCGGCCGAGTGGATAGAATAGCAACAGCCGACTCAGGTTCACTCGGAGCACGAGACAATGTTTTTTGATGGATCTAAAATGCTAAATGGTTCCGGTGCTGGAGTGGTCCTGGTGTCTCCAAGAGGTGATTGGCTCAGTTATGTCCTCCAGATTCACTTCGATTCATCTAATAACGAGGCCGAGTACGAAGCACTCCTCTATGGGTTGCCTATGGCCATCTGACTCGATGTTCGTCGGGCTGTTGGTTTATGGTGACTCGGATTTAGTGGTCAATCAAGTGATGAAGCAGTGGGCCATCAGAAACCTTGCTATGACAGGATACTGCAACACAGTGAGAAAGCTAGAGAAAAAGTTCGAGGGTTTGGAGCTTCATCACATTCCCCGAATCAAGAATCAAGTAGCCGACGACCTGGCAAAAATAGGGTCCACTCGGAAGCCTATCCCCAGCAACGTATTTCCTGAGCATCTCTATTCCCCGTCAGTAGAAGAAGATACTTTCACTAAGGAGTCTCCCCAAGCGATAAGTCCTACCGATCCAACTAAAATCGAAGTCCCTGCAGTTATTGATTTGGTTATGGAGATCCTAGTAATTACACCCGACTGGATAGTGCCGTACATCGTGTATTTTCTCAGGCAAGAGCTTCCATAAGATGAAGTTGAAGCACGGTAGATTGTCCGCAGATCCAAGGCATTCACAGTGATAAATGGATAGCAGCAACGGCGTCCTGTTCATCGGTAGCCAACTGGATGGGTCGGAACGGAGAAACTGTGTTGTGTTCATCAGGAGGCAACAGAATGTGTCGTGTTCATCGGGAGCCTACCGGCTTGGACGGAACCGGCAAAACGAGGTCTGGCGTACCACAGAACGGAGGAAACGGCCTTCTGTTCGACCGCATACGGTTGAAACGGGATCATGTTCATCGGGAGGGGTCTGGCATACCGCAAAATGGAGGAAACAGACTTATGTTCAAGCACCTGCGGCCAAAACGAGGTGCTGTTGATCGGGAGGGGTGTGGCGTACCACAAAATGGAGGAAACGGACTTGTGTTGGAGCACCTATGGTCAAAACAGGGTCCTATTCATCGGGAGGGGTGTGGCGTACCTCAAATAGGGACCCCACGGGCTACTATTCATCCACCCTCTACTGCCTCGCTCCAACCTCCACGGGCTACTTTTCATCCACTGTCGACTTCCTCCATCCTCCACCTGCTAGTGTTCATCCACTGTGTCTTCCTCCTGCATCCACTAGCTATTGTTCATCCACAGGCTACTGTTAATCCGGCCTCCACTGGAAACTACTCGACCAACCCTCCAGGGGTCCTGTTCATCCACCCCCAACCAGCTCGGGTGTGGCGGCCTCCTCGATCGGGGTCCCGTTTATCTAGTGGCAATGGCCTCTACTACCATGGGGAACTGTTCATCCAACGCCCAACAACGGTCACTTTTCATCAAGAGGCAGCAGGTTCGATCGGGTTCATTTAACAGCCAAGGGATCGACCGCTCGGGTTTAGTAACGTAGCTAGTGAAATCGCTCGGGTTCAGTTAGATCCCAACGCCTCGCACACACGTGCGTACGTGTACGAGAGAAATATGCAAACCTCCATGCATCGCTCAGCCCCAACCACCCACCATAACCGAGAACTCCCCGATATTTTCCTCGCCCTCGCTTCTACCATGATTTTTTCCATCATGGACGGCCCAAAGAATGTCATGCAGGCGCGTCCCCGGCCTTCCCAGGATGAAAAGTCCATTTTCTGTCATGATTTTTTGTCACAGAAGTAGGAGCCCACCACATCTATGATGATACGTGGTTTTGTCACAATTATCGTCATAGAAGTGTCATAAGCATGATAGAAAGACTTTTCGTTCGGGCCAAAATGTCATGGATGTGTCTTTTTTTGTAGTGTATGCAGCGGATACCTTGATCATACATGTGGTCGACATAACTAAACCTCCAGGTGGTTAAACCAAAATCACACAGAACAAGGGAGCACCTTGCTCTGATGCAAATTGAAAGTGCGGGTTCACTTCCAGATGGGGGTGAATGGGAGATTTTTAGAAACTCATCCAACTTTGATGAATTTGACAAAGATCAAAGTGATGAAATAGAAATGTAAGGCACGTAATTCATCACAGTAATGGAAAGCATGCACAACATACATATAGGTGAAGAACATGCAGTCAGGCATACAAGCATGGTGAATATGAACTGAAGAAATGAAAGACAACATGATGAAAGTCTTCAATTCAAATTCTTCAAAAGGTAGATCACAAATTCTTCAACAACCGAATAACCTAAAGTTAAAGGTGAGGAATTTTAAATCTGGTCAGCTAGGTGAAGACACATTGATTTGGTAGCGTAGTTATAGTTGCTATATCAACTATATGTCTGGTTGAGACGACTGAGATGAACTTAGAGGACACTTGGTCCTCATTTTATTCCTGTTGAGCCAAGGTCACTTAGTCATTGCCCAATCACTTGAGGTAAGTCTTTAAGGTAGACTTCCAAAACCTTCACAGACTTGTTCACCAGCACACCACAATGACTCTTGGGTGCTCAAAACATGACGCCTAACTGTTGGTGCAATAATTGGCCCCTTATGTTTTGGAGTTTGTTGACATCAACAGTATGGGACTTATGTGTTTGCTAGTGCAGACAGGGTAATAGGTCCCTGAATTCACGAGTTTGATTCAAATGACGAAGGTAATTTCCTGTGTGGTAGTGAAGGTTATCACCGAAGATTATGATAACAAGAGTGACCCCAAAAATTGCTGACGTGAAGCAATTGGTTCGGTGCTCGTCCGAAGGAAGTGACTGCGACCGAGGAAATTGAAGAGGAAGTGAAGACATAGCATTTATTTCGTTGTTTCTCTTCTCTTTATTGAATCACTGGACCACCATACTATTAATAGGGGTGTAGCATTCGAATCTTTGATTCTCTGATGCTAAACCCAAATTCAATGAGAGTTGCGAGAGAAATCTCTTTGTGTTCCGAGCAAATACTTGCCAGCAAGAGACTGTGATATTCTTCGCCATAAGAGATTTGTCTCTGACCGAGGAGTTAGCATTAGTAGTTCCTCAAGTAATATTACCATTGCTCCAAAATCCAACCATTGTGAACGTGTCGGTTGGCCATTGGCTGTTCTACGTGTCCAAAATGGTCATATCCCACGAGGGAAGGCTGCGGCTATAAATTACCACCCCGCGTTGGCTGATGTCTACTATGCAACCTTTCTTCTTGTAGACTCGTCTTGGGCTTCCAAGCACAGAGTTCTGTACGACAGTAGCAATTTTCCCTCAGTGGATGACCTAAGATTTATCAATCCGTGGGAGGCGTAGGATGAAGATGGTCTCTCTCCAACAATCCTACAACCAAATAACAAAGAGTCTCTTGTGTCCCCAACACACCCAATACAATGGTAAATTGTATAGGTGCACTAGTTCAGCAAACAAGTGTAATATGGATGGTAGATATAGGTTTTGTAATGTGAAAATATAAAAACAACAAGGTAGCAAGCGATAAAAGTGAGCACAAACAATATTGCAATGCTTGAAAACAAGGCCTAGGGTTCATACTTTGTAACACCCCGGATGTGACTTTCCATAATTGTAACTCCAACTCTTGCCATTTCCGGCTATGTGTTGTGATTTTCCTTCGTGATTGGGTTTTTGTCTTTTGTTTTGCATTTTGTTCATGTCATGCATCTCATCATGGCATCATTTGCAGTAAATCGGCATTGTTTCCTTAAAACTTGCATCCGCTCGTAGTAGCCGGATCGCTCTCTTCTCTCTGTCTCTGAGACCAACACAACCCCCCTTGTCCTCGCTGCCTTTCGGCAGACACCCATTGTCTTTGATTTTCCTCTCTTGTCTAAATGCCCACCCTCTCTGCACAGTGCATAGACCCTCTCGCGTGCGTGTCTGAAACTTCTCCGAACCCGAACTGGGCTGTCGTTATCGATGGGTCCGGATCATCGCCTAACATCCCTAAAATATCTTCTGTTCTTTGTTTCGACTTCCTAACCTATTTTTCTCGGACCGTCTGATTTTGATACGAGGGACTAGGTAGCCCCTAACCTAATCCCTCCTGCTATATATATCAGACCAACCCTAGAAACTAGGGATCCTGTCCCATCTATCCACTCCCGAGGGCCGCCACTCTTCCTGTCTCTTCCTCATCGGTATCCTTGTTTGCAACACCGGACCAACCCGTCATCTCCACCTCCCGATCTAGTTCATACATCGATCCCCTCTAGATCCACAAATCCATCCATCCATCAGCAATAAGGGCCTCCTCTGCCTCCCCGCTCGATCTGGATCGGAGCCCCAGCGAGAGGAGCTCTCTCCCGAACCAGCGCACTCCTCGGCTCCTCTCCGAGCGCCTCGCCACCAACCCTCGCCGGCCATCGGAGCCCTCGGCGTCACCGACCGGCCCGCAGGAACAGACCGCCCCTTGCTCCTCTTCATTCTTCCTTTTTTTCCACTGGCTCCTCTCTCTTTCTCCTTCTCTCGGTTTCACATCTCTCCCATAAACAGGAATGCCATGAGCGCGCCTGAGCTTTGCCTCATTCCCCAGCCAACGTCTGCCTCATCGTCATCGCGCCATGGTCGTCCTCGCCCCGTTCCCTGCTTCTCGGAGTAATTCTCTGCGAGGCCTTCTTCAAGCCATAGCGTGCCAAGGTCATCGTCGCCCGACCTCTCTGCCTCGTCGCCGTAGCAACAGCAGCAGTTCGCCAAGCCCGGCACCGCTCCTCCTCTGCTTTGCACCGTGCTCCTTCCCTGAGGCCTAGCAGCAGGAGCCCGAGCTCCCCTGCCTTGAAGCTTCTCAGCTCGCCTTCCATGCAAGTCCCTCGCCGCCTGCTTCTTTGACATGGCCAGGAACCACCGCCCAGCCAAGTCCCGCCTGCGTCCTTCCTTCGAGCGCCGGGACGAACGGGAGCAGCTCCAGCCTTGCCTCGGCCTCCTCTGCTCCAGCACCTGAGGCCCCGAGCTCCTCCAACTTGATCCCGTCCATCGAGCTTCCTACCGCACTGGAGTCCCATCGCCGCTGGCCTCTTGTTCATCTGCTTCAAGCGGGAACTCGAGCCCCCGTCCCTCGTTGACCCGGCCCAGCGCGAGCGTGGACGAGCGCCACTTGCCTGTGCCATTGACCCGTCGCCCGCACCTCGGCCTCAAGCCAGCCGGCCCCTGTTGGGCCTACTCCACCGACTGGCCCAAGGCCCAGGGTGAGCAGCCCCCCTGGCCTTTCCTCTATTGGACTAGTCAGATGCGGCCCGTATCATGTTTTTCCCAGTTCTGCGATTTAGCATTATCCAGTGATTTACTGTTTTACACGAAAAACCCTCATACTTCATGCATTAAATATCTCCAAAACCGAGCATCATATGTAAATAATTTATACATGTCAAATTCTTAGAATTTCATCTAGTTTCATAATATACAACTTTTATCCATGTTTGAATTGTTTAAAATGTTGTTTGAATTAATTTGCTCAAATGCCATGTTAAAATGATGTATTTCATAACTAAATAACCGTAGCTCCGAATTAAATAAACTTTATATGAAAATGGGGTAGAAAAATGCATAGTTTAACTTGGTGCACTTTGTTTTACTATTTAACGACATTAAAATATGTTTTAGGACAGAACAGTAGCTAATTCAAAATATGGACAGAGGATTTTCCAGAATTGTTGTTTGTTGTTTCCGGCCTCATTTAAACTTGCCTAAATAGTTAGTTTACTTATGTTTCACCTCTTGTCGTGTTTAACAACATTTAATATTGTTGTGTACCTAAAGGAGAGTGAACTAAATAACTCCAATGTGGTGTTTCGTCAATATGCAACTCATTGCATATTGAGCTCCACTTAACTTGTAGTATTGTTTGTTGCACTTTGCCATGCGATGCCTATTTAAACCGGACATGCATCATACTTGATTTTGCATCATGCCATGCTTATGTGATGGTTGTTTACCATGTGGTTTTCTTCTTTCCGGTTGCACTTCTCCTTGATAGTTCCAGTAATGTTGCGTTTGTGAGGATTCGTTCGACTGCGTTGGTTCGTCTACTTCATGGATTCAGTCTTCTTGCTAGCGGAATTTCAGGCAAGATGACCATTACCCTCGATATCACTTCTATCTTTGCTAGCTAGTTGTTCGTCCTATCGCTATGTCATGCTTCCTACCACTTGTTTATCATGCCTCCCATATTGCCATGTTAAGCCTCTAACCCACTTTTCTAGCAAACCGTTGTTTGGCTATGTTACCGCTTTTGCTCAGCCCCCTCTTATTTTCCGGCAGAGCTTCTCGAAGCCGCCGCCAAGAAGGTCCCCAAGATCGACGCCAAGGATGCTGAGGAGCAGTCTGCTCCGGCAAGCCATAGGGTTTGTTCCGTTGAAGCGAGCGCGCCCGACAAGTTTTGCTCGGCAAGCTTGCCGGGAACATCAAACTCGACCGAGCCGCGAGTTCTCGCCGAGAAGCGGATGTTCTGCAGCAGATATGTGCCTTTAGTCCTTGTTGTCGAGCCACGAGGCTCCAACAGGCAGGCACAGAGATTGTCCGCTTCCTTCAGACAGAGAACTTCGAAGAGCAAGAAGAAGCGAAAGAGTAGCCCGCAATCAAGCACGTACCAGTTTGTCGACAAAGACACTGCATGTAAGAAGATTCAACGGTGTGAAATTGAAGTGTATTCCCGGGAAGACGGACGAAGCTGTTGGCGGAGATACATGGAGGCATATGTGGTCATCACATTGGCAAGAAGAGCACTTGCCGCAAAGCATTCCGGCAAGGCTTCTTTTGGCCGACAGCCCTCCAGACGAATCGCACAAGTAACCATGTGTGAAGCGTGCGATTCCATTCCAAGCAGATACACCAGCCAGCTCAAGCTCTCCAGACGATCCCTTTGTCCCGCCATTTTCGGTGCGGGGCTCGACATCCTGGCCCCTTTCCCGAAGCTGTCGGGGGCTTTGAGTACTTGTACGTTGCAATTGACAAGTTCACAAAGTGGCCGGAAGTGGAAGCAGTGAGGAAGGTGACAGCACAGTCAGCAGTCAAGTTCTTCAGGTCGATGGTTTGCCATTTCGGGGTCCCTAATAGGATCATCACCGACAATGGCACACAATTCACGAGCCGCACCTTCATGCAGTACGTCCAAGATCTTGGCGCCAAGGTCTGCTTTGCTTCTGTTGCTCATCCGAGAAGCAACGGTCAAGCGGAGAGGGCAAATGCTGAAGTGCTGCGCGGGCTTAAGACCAGGACTTTCGACAGGCTGCACAAGTGCGGAAAGAACTGGATTGAGGAGCTTCCGGTGGTTCTTTGGTCGATCAGGACGACACCAAATCGAGCCACTGGCCAGACACCTTTCGCTCTAGTCTATGGAGCAGAGGCAGTTCTCCCCACGGAACTCGTGTACGGGTCGCCTCGAGTGCTCGCTTATGATGAGCTTGAGCAAGAGCAGCTGCGACAAGATGACGCGCTGCTCCTTGAGGAAGACCGTCCTTCGTGCTGTCAGACGAGCTGCTCGATACCACCAAGCTTTGCGCCGCTACCACAACCGCAGTTAATGCCGAAGTCTCGAGGAAGGCGACCTTGTTCTTGGCGTGTTCAGTCCGCCAAGAATTCCAACAAGTTGACTTGAAGTGGGAAGGCCCTTCTTGGGTGAAATGAGTCACTAGGCTGGCGCCGTCCGCCTTTGAGACCGAAGATGGCTTTCCGTGAGCAACTCTCGAACATTGAGCATCTTCGTAAGTTTTACTCAGAGATGCGGTTGCGGAACCTGCCCGCAACCACCTTTTGTACAAGTCCGGCATTGTTGCATGTAATCCTTTGTATAAAGCCGGGCGCAGAGCCCATGCATAAATAAAGCTCATGTGCTCCGCACATCTTGTCAATTTCATGCTTTCTATTTTTTGCATGTGTTATCTGACACTTTGTGCAGCACCTACCCCCGGTAAGCAATAACGAGCCTTAAGGCTCCATATCTTTATTTTCTCTTCTTTCTTTTTCTCAAAAGGAAGGTTCCCTCGCCCACAAGTTTGCCGGGGGGAAGGAGGAGATAATGATGTGGACCAGGCTTCGTTCAAGAAAGTTTCGCCTTGCCGGGACGCAAACGACAGAAAAGCTAAGTTGCCAAAGTTTGAGCAATCAGTTTTAAAACTTTTTAAGTTATCTTCCTTGAACGACCGTGCTATGTATGGAAAACACATGCGGCGGAGGAACCAACTCAGTAGCTAGTTGCGCCCTTACTTTGTTTCGAGTCCGCTCAACAACTTAAGTGTGCCGCGACTAGTTGCGATAAGGTTTTTATCGGTAGCGGCACCAAAGAAGTCTTGCCGTTCGCTTTTCAAGACTCAAAGTTTCATGCAAAGGTGCCCGCACGACAAGTTCCCTAAAAGCATAGGGCAAAAACATACAAAGGAAGGAATCAAGTAAAGGAAATAACATAGCAATCGATACCCAAAATAAAAGTTATATTACAAAGATAACTTGTCGCAGCTCTAACAGATTGTTCTCGTAACATGACTAGCAGCGGCAAGAAAAGGAGAAAACAGGCGGCCTAATCTACGCGATCGCCGTCAACTCTCTTGACTTCATTTACCTTGTCCACAATGGGTGCGACAAGGGCCCTGAGCTCTTCCAGATCAGCATCCGCCGGCAGCTTCTTGAGGACGTTGGTGAGGTTGAGGCCTGGGTTGCGGAAGGCCACCTTCACCAACACCTTTTGCAGAACTCTCGCGCAGATCGTGCACGACTCGTCGGCCAGCTGCTTTGGGATCCTTTCTCGGAGTCGCTGGAGTGCCGTCACCACGCCCTTGAAGAACAAAGTAAGCTTGGCGCTGGGCTGGAGGTTCTCATCGGAGGAATACCCAAAATCCTCCATCCCCAGCTGCGCCAGCTCCTCGTCAATGACTGCGGCGATGTTCACGAGACCCTCTGTCCAGAGCTCCACAGTCTCCCTAAAAGTTTTCTAGGTTTCAGCGGCCCTCGTCAGCAGCGCTTCGTTGGCCTTGATCAACTCCTTCAAGGCCGTCTCCCGCTCCTTGGCGCCGTCCAGCGTCTCGGTCAAAGTAGCCAGCTTCAACTCAAGATCAGCGTCGGAGTGCTTGGCAGCGCTCAGCTCCTTGCCCTTCTCGACGAGACGACCCTGCAGCTCGCCATGGGCGCGGGCGTCCTTCTCGCGCTCGCGCTGGAGCGCGGCAAGCTCTTCGCCCCTCGCCTTGAGATCGGCCTCCAGCTGCGTCACCTTCGCCTCCAGCTCCTTCTTGGCGGCCTCGGCAGCTGCGGCAGCATCCTTTGCCTCCTTGAGAGCCCCGCCAAGTGCTTGCTCACGCGCAGCAAGCTCCTCCTCATGGCTATCCAGATTGACCTTCCGCTGCGCCAGTTCACCTTCCCGTGCAAACAGGTCCTCGGAGGCAAGCCGCTGTTGCTCTTCAGCCTCAGCCTTCTCGAGGAGGAAGGCTTTCCGCGCCTCGACGAGCTGCGCCCGCTCCTCTGCAATGGACCGGAGGGCTTCCTGATTGCGACTCCGGAGCTCCTCCGCATGCTTCTAGATATCCACTCCCGCCTGCGCGACAAGTGCTTCCCGGGATTCCACCTTGGCTTGTCGGGCGCGGTAGAGTGACACCAGCTTCCGCAGCAGTTGCTCTTCCTCAGACTTGTCGCTGCTGCTGCTTGGCGCATCAACCAACGTCAGCCCAGCGAAGGCGAGCACCTCTCCATCGAAAGTTTCTCCTTCGACCGGCGCCCTGGAGCTTGACGACCAGGGGAGCTTGATGAAGACGCCATCACCGGCCTTGAGATAGGCGCCGGGCTGAGGCTCTTCGGAGCCTGATGCTGCAGCAACGGCGGAGGGATCAGCGATCAGTGTAGCGCCTTGCGCTCCTGCAGCCTCGGGGCCGTCAGTGCAATTGCCAGACCCCTCGCCAGCTCCTGCGGCGGCAGCCTTGGCGGCCTCCTCTCCGGCAGGATCATCGGCGCCGGTTTCCTCTTCGGTGGCGGCGGCGTCGTTGGTGTTGCCGCACGTGTTCTCCTCGCCGGTGGCCTCGGTCTCCATCGGCTCCGTGGAAGGTGGGTCTGAAGGCCGGAAGAGGGAGAAAAGTCAAGCAAATATCCAAAAAGAAGATCAGAAGAAGAAAAACCCAAGGGAAGTTTTCAAGCAAGAAGGGTTACCTGTACTGGGATCTTCAGTCATGGGCTCCACCACCGGGGGGTCGCTGGTGCCGTCCCTTGCCGGAGAACTGTCCCTTGCCGGAGACTTCTCCCTTGCCGGAGAACGCTCCCTTGCCGGGGAATCCTCCCTTGGCGGCGTAGTTGAAGCAGATAGCATCTCGGGGACGGCTTCCGGTTGCTCCTGGTGAGGCTGTTCTACTCCTACACAAACCAAGAGACAGATATCAGCAAATAAAGAGCACCCATGCGCGCCCAACAACGGGAAGTAAACAGATACTTACGCTGGGGGCTGCTTCGGGGAGTAGTTGCCGGGTCTGGCAAGGTGGTCTCGGGCGCGCCCCCTGCTGTTGCGGTGGGCTCGTCCTCGATGACAATCACCGGAGCCTTGGCTCTCTTCGCCGCTCTCTAGGCTAGGGTCCTAAAAAGGAGTGAGTCCAGAGTAAAGTAAATCAGATGCAAGACAAGACAGCAAGGATTGAAGAAATACAAGTACAACAAAGAATCTTACTCTTCTTCTTCCTCGTCAGAGCTGAGCACGGAGAGGTCGAAGTCCGGCCCTCTTTCGGCGCGACGAGGCGGAGGAGTAGGCTCCCTTGAGCGCTTGGCGGGAGCAGCGGCAGGATCAAAAGCGGCGGTCTGGGAGGACCCCGCTCCAGTTGTCGCAGCGGCGTGAGGTGCTCCCGCGGCAACAATGCTTGTCGCGGCGGAGCGCGTCGCGCGGCGCGACGGCTGTTGACCCGTCTGCCACCTGCTACGCTACCCCCAGCCCCCGCGGAGCCGCCTTGGTGGAGCTGGGAGCTGCGCGGGGCTCGCTGCGGCAAGCTGCTTGAATATGGTGGGCCGCCGCACCCTCGGCGGGCTCGCCGACTCCGGCCAGGCTCGCAAGCTCTCCCTCACCGCAAGCTCATCTCGATCGGCAAGGCTTGCCGCCTCGGCTGCCTCGCCTCCTCCACGGTGAACCCAACTCGCCATGGCGGGCTGCCGCCGCCGCCTCTTCCGCCCTGGTGGCGATGCGCCACATTTCCGCATCGGTGGTGTCGCGGGTGAGGCTCTTCTGTTCGTCAGCACGGACCGCCACCTCCACCAAGCCATCGAAAAACTGCTGCACAACATCGTCCGCATGCTCTTGCCAGGTTGGGACAAGTCCATGCGAGTCGCACATCGGCATCATTGCGCGGATGCGGTCGAGCGAGGAGTTGTTGCACAGCGGAACAACACCCTGCGGCAACCTAAACCATTCGGGATGCTGAGGGTCGTGCTTGAACAGTTCCTTGAGCATCGCGTCCAGCTCCAAGATAGTGAAGTTGAAGTTGAGGCCCGGGCGCAGCCTCAAGATGTCCGTCGGACCCCCGAACTCCCAGGAGGGTCTCCTCCTCTCTTGCAGGGGGGCGATACGGCGGCGAAGAAAATCCACGCCAACAGCGCCTACAGTGAGCCCGGCAAGCCTGAGCCGCAAGATCCGAGTGATGGCAATCTTCAGCTTATCGTCGTCCACGCCGTGGCGCTCAATTATTGCAAGACCGCTGGGGTTTGGCGAGGTAGTAAACGGCCATGGTTCTCCTCAACAATCCAACACCATTCTGCTCTCCACTCCTCCCATTTGCTGCAGAGCTCCCCCTCCAGATAAGCCTCCTTCTTGTCGGCTCTCGAGATCCAGGCGATTCCGCCAGCTAAAGGCTCTCCTCTCTCGACCCGGGGCATAAAGAAGTGGTGGAAAAGAGCTATGTTTGGGTGGACTCCGACAAAGTTTTCGCAGAGGTGTGCGAAAACTACCATGGTCAGAACAACATTGGGGGTGAAGTCAAGGAGATGGAACCCGTAGGTGTTCATAATGTCACAGAAGAATTCAGAGAAAGGCGGGCAGAGCCCACAGTAGAAGAACAGCGCGAAGAAAGGGTATCCGTTCGGAGCCCGTTCGGAAGCGGCGGCGGAGAGTACCTTCGGCGCTGGATGCGCTCGCGTCTCCGCCGACCGAAGAGGTAGTACCACCTCAGCTCCTTCGTGGCGAGCTCGGGGAAGGTGCCGCTCCTTTCGCGGCGCCGAGCGCGCAGCGCCGGCCGACTTCACACCCTTCCCGGCTTTGAGCCATGGCGGAGGTGGTGGGGAGATCGACGGCGCAGTGGCGATGGTGGCGAGGAAGTGGAGCTGCTCTCTTTCGGCTTTGGAAGAAGGGGGAGCAGCGGAGATTTCTGAGATTGGAAGTAGCAACTGGCGAGATGAGGGAACTGCCCCTGTTTCCCCTGCTTATAAAGAGGGACGGGGCGGACGTTCTGCTTTTCCGAATAAAGAACCAGCCACGACCTCTCCCACGACGCCGCATTCAATGCGTGCCGTTAGGGGAGCGCGGAGTGGATGCGGAGTAAGATATGGCGTCGACCCAGGCCGCGCGTGCCCGTGCCCTGTTTTGGGCCTAGCCCAACAGCGCTCGGCACCGTGTGTGGCCCAGGCCCGGGGGCTCCTGTCGGTGTACTAGAGTAGGGGTACCCTAGTATCCCGAACTTGTGCACGGGCAGTCGCAGCACCCCGCGGCAAGGCTTGCCGGGTGACCGCCAAGGTCCTCCGTGGTTCCTTTGGAGCCATTCAAGAACAAAGTGTTCAAGTCAAGGAGACAAGGCCCCGGCAAGAGGAGCTTGTCGGGAAGGAGACAAGGCCCCGGCAAGAGGAGCTTGCCGGGAAGGCCAACCAAGGCATCTCAAGAAACTTTCCGCGACGCGCCGCGCGTCCCGGCAAGGCCTGGTGAGCGACAAGCTTCCGGACGCGACAAGACAACGACCGCGGCAAGGCGCTTGCCGCGGCAAGCCACCACTCTGTACCCACGCTCCAGCACATCCATCAATGTGTCGCCATGGGACCTTTCCAGGCGCGCGTGGCGAGAGGCTGTGCAGCCAGCGGTGCGAGGTGGCAAGTGGCGCTAACAAGATTGTCATCGTGGCGAGCGGTGGCGCCCCTGACGGTCCCTTTTTGCACTGTTTGGGCGACACAGACGGGCATTTAATGCCTTTGTCCCCTTCCGTCAGGGTTAGGTATGATACACTATGCAAGTAGGTGTACCAACCGCAGTTCTTTTACATTTTTACCCTCGCCTACGTTGCCACCTGTCGGTGACCCCTTGAGCATATAAAAGGAGGCCCATGCGTTAACGAGAGGGGGTTCAAGCATTCAAACCGTAAAACACTCACGCCTCAAGCAAGAACACAATACAAACCACAAAGCAGCAAGAGGAGTATTATCTCCGAGATCTCCGGCTAGGTAAACCGCTTCGCAGGTTCGCCGATCCGCTTCTTCGGCGATCTCCGCCCGCCCAACCAAAAGGCTCCGTCCCATAGGTGTTCATTCCCACGAGACACCGAATATGAAGATCCGTCAGTGAAGGAAAACCTCCCCCGACTACGCCGTTGAAGATGATTGAAGGAGCCATCAAGCCTTATCACGACGACATACGTTGGAACTCTCAATGAAAGCACCAATGTCGGTGTCAAAACCGCAGATCTCGGTAGGGGGTCCCGAATCAAGCGCCTAAGGCTAATGGTAACAGGAGGCAGGGGACACGATGTTTTACCTGGGTTCGAGCCCTCTCAATGGAGGTAATACCCTACTTCCTGCTTGATTGATCTTGATGATATGAGTATTACAAGAGTTGATCTACCACGAGATCGTAGAGGCTAAACCCTAGAAGCTAGCCTATGATTATGATTGTTCTTGTCCTACGGACTACACCCTCCGGTTTATATAGACACCGGAGGGGGCTAGGGTTACACAGAATCGGTTACAGAGAAGGAAATCTACATATCTGAATATCCAAGCTTGCCTTCCATGCAAAGGAGAATCCCATCCGGACACGGGATGAAGTTTCTTCAATCTTGTATCTTCATAGTCCAACAGTCCGGCCAAAGTATATAGTCTAGCTGTCCGAGGTCCCCTCAATCCAGGACTCCCTCAGCCATCTGGGGCATCCCCAAGCTTAGGCTCTTGCTTGTCCTTGAATATTACCTTGGGGTGCCTTGGGCATCCCCAAGCTTAGGATCTTGCCACTACTTATTCCGTAGTCCATCGAAACTTTACCCAAAACTTGAAAAATTCACAACACAAAACTCAAAAAAAAATCTTATGAGCTCCGTTAGTATAAGAAAATAAATCACCACTTAGGTACTGTTGTGAACTCATTCTAAATTCATATTGGTGTTATGTCTACTGTATTTCAACTTCTCCATGGTTCATACCTCGACATTGAAAGTGCGTTATATCGACTAGAGGGGGGTGAATAGGCGATTTTATGAATTCTTCATCGAGGAATTTGTTGGTGAGGAAATTCCTTAGCTAAGAACTACTTGCAGCGGAATAAGTACTCAGAAGTAAACATAACAGGATACAAACATAGTCATCATGATGAAATGAAGACTAGCACAGAGTATAGAAAGCGTAAACACATGATAACAAGATAAAGACAAACAGATCAAGAAATTGAACCGAGGAATTTGTGAAAGTCTTCACCAAAGTCTTCAAGCACGATATGAACAACATACAACATAGAATGAGGAAATGAAAGAGTTGAGGAAATAGAACCAGTTAGTTGGTGAAGACAATGATTTGGTAAACCAGCCCAACCGCTGTCTCGGTTGTACGTCTGGTTGGAGCGGCCGAGTATTTAAACTCGAGGACACGCAGTCCCGGACACCCAGCCTCCGAGCCGAACTCAGACACCCATCCTCACCAGATTCTCCTTGAACTAAGACCACGCAGGTCTCGGCCCAATCACTCATGGTAAGTCTTCAGTGACTTCCAAACCTTCACAGACTTGGTCACTCGGCGATCCACAATTCCTCTTGATGCTCTAGACCTTGACGCCTAACCGTCTGGAAGAAGCACAGTCTTCAAAGGTAATAAGCGCCGGATCCACGCAGATCAATTTCTTGATGATGCTCAATCACTTGGGTTTGTGGGGTTTGGTTTTGGGATTTTCCTCACTTGATGATTTTCGCCAAAGTCCTCGGAGGATGGGTTGCTCTCGGATGACAAGTGTCAAGTTCTCTCGAGCAGCCAACCAACTAGTGGTTGTAGGGGCGGCTATTTATAGCCTAGGAGCAGCCCGACATGATAAGACATAAATGCCCTTCAATGATATGACCGTTAGGTGGATAAGATATTTTGGGACAGCCGCCAAGAAGACACAAGAACGGTCGGAAATTTGACTCTCAAATTCTTCGGGGCTATCATGTTCTCATCGTAGGCAATTCAGACTGGCGAATTCCTAACTCCTCGCCAGAAAGAAGTCCTCAGTGACTGTAAGAACTGCTCTCACATCAAGAAATTGACTGAATCTGTATGAGATTTCCAATGGCTTCACTCAAGGGATTGGTAGGTGTAGGATTTTGAGTTGAGCATCACATGGAAAATTTTCCTTAGTATTTCCTCGACCCCTTTAACAAAGACGGTGTTTCCTATGACTCAAGAAAGAGAAAATGAAACTACGAAAACAAAAGTCTTCACGCTTCATATTCCTAGAATGAATACCAAGTCTTCAAGGTCACACCAATTTCTTCACTTTCAAAGTCTTCGTAAAGTCTTCGAATATCAAAGTCTTGATCGAAGAACTTCATTTTTAGGGTCGACTTTCTCTGTAAATATCAAACTCCTCATAGACTTATAGACCTGTGTACACTCACAAACGATCAATCACTTAACCTATAAGTCTTCAATACACCAAAATCACTAAGGGCACTAGATGCACTTACAATCTCCCCTTTTGGTGATTGATGACAACATAGGTTAAGTTTTCAACGGGATAAACATATGAAGTGTAAATACTGATATTGAGGAATTTGATTGCAAGATATAGAAGAACTCCCCTAATATGTGCATAGTGAGGAATTTGCTTTTGAGGCAATGCACATTTGAAGAATTGAATCATGGAGATCTCCCCTATATCTTGTAATTCATACACGCATTTGATATATAATATGAAGAATTTGAAATGCATGATGAAATATGGTGCTCGATGAGATTCAAAGATGCGGCAATAATATTAACGAGGAATAGGCATGCAGAATAACACATCAAAAGTATTAGAGAACAGTGCACCATCAAAAAGTATCAGGGCACCATCGGATTTAAGATTACAACTCGATCCAATAAAAAGTTTCGGAAGAACGAGAGTTGTAACTTCACAAAACGCCCATACTATAAACCCGCTTGAAGACTAACTCATATTTCTCCCCCTTTGTCATCAAATGGCCAAAAGGATCGAAACTGAGGACCAACGCCCCTGAAGAATTTCAAGTTGATGGAGGAGCGCCGGCGTTATCGGGTTGTTCGTTGAAGTAGGGCCTGCCGCAGTTGTCGCCCAAATCTTCATGTTCATCCGTTTCACGCGATGAAGAATAAGAGCTGGCCACCGATCAGGAACTTTGACTCTCTTGAATTTCTTCGAGGTGGTGCGACTCACCAAATGCTTCCTCGAGACCCATAGTCTTGATTCTTCCATGGAATATACATGAGTGAGAACAGCCCAAAGCGGTTGAGGGTTTCATGAAGGTGATACTGATTTTCTTCACCGCATTATGAGTTGAGGTCATGTTGTGAAGAATTGCAAAACCGACGCTTCACCCATTTGTGATTGCGATCAACCTTCCGATGAAGACCGAGGAGTAACTCACGGTCACCATCACCCCGGTCTTTGTTGCTTGAGGCTTTTGCTTGGCTGATGTATTTGCGGCAGTGTCATGTGTTGCAGAATCGTCATTGGTGGAGTAAGATGTAGCTAGAAGGAATTGACCATCCAATGGATGAGTGCCTTCATCGATCACAGCAGCTGCCTTGCCCTTATCATCAGATGATGAAACTGGTCGCTTGAGGACTTCAATGGGCGGCAAGTAGCTACCATGGTTCAGAGTGTCAGCCTTGTAATTCAGTGAAGATCTTGCCCTTATGAATCTCATAATCCAAGGCGCATAGGGCTTCAGCTCAAAAGGTGACATAGCAACATTAGCCTGAGTCCTCATGAAGAAATCATGGAAGTTGACGGGAACGCCATGAATGATGTTGAAAAGCATGTTCTTCATGATGCCAACGACATCTTCATCATTTGAGTCGTGGCCTTTGATAGGACTCATTGTCTTCGCCAGATCGATAGACATCCGAGGCACATATAGCAATTCCTTGACGAGGAATTTGGTTCGTGGGGCCTGCCTCGCTTCAAAGGCTTCATGAGCACTTGCATATAATGATCTGTCATTCGCGGTCATTGTAGATGCAACGCACTGGCATGAGGAGGATCAAGAGGAAGGACACGGCAATTCAGTTGTGGTGCCTTATAGTGAGTGTTTTTCGTCATCCAATCCAGCACCCATGAATTGACATCTTCAAAGATCTCCGTGATATGCAAAGTGGCATAGAATCAAGAATGAGTTCTTCATTCCAATCACGTATATCGGTAAGTTCAAGAGTCCCGCATCGTGAATAACTTGGAGAACTGGCTCGAAGCACGGCAGAGATTCCATATCCACATGAGGAATATGTTCATGATTGAAGATTTTGTCCTTGTCAAAGAGTACTGAGGAATAAAAGTTGGCTTGTGTAGCAGTCCAGAAACGTCTCTTCCTTATGCGAGCAGAGTCATATGGATTGTAATCAGTGAAGAACACATGCTCAGAAAAGAAGTCTTCAGCCTTGAATTTTTGCTTGCTAGAGAACGGATTCTTCGGTTTGGGCAGAGGAGTGTCAGTGATTTGCAGCACAACCTCAGGAATCGCGATCTCAGGTGCTTCAGGCTGAGGAATTTCTGGTTCCTCTTCTTGTGCAGTTTGGGGATCAGCAGCAGTTCTTCAAAGACTAGTGGCTGGAATTTCTTCATGAATGACGATGTGGGATGAGTTTCTTCAGAGCCCATTTGAACAGTTGTAGCCGGGGACTGAGGCATTTGTTGTATAGGAGTGAAGAGAGGAGTATTGGGATGCTGACTTTCCCAAAAGTCATCGTTCATCACTTGTGTAGTGCATCCAATATCCACATCTTCTTCTTCTTCTTGAATTTCCTCAACACCAGCCTCTTCACCGTGAACCGAGGCATAGGTGAGGAAACGATGGCGTTGAAGGAATGTTTCCACTTCAATTTCTTCATCAAACTGCTCGAGGTAGCAATGAATGATTTTCTTCATCGATCCACTTGGGATCTTGTAGTCTTCTCCATAAGGAACAATTTCCTTAGACGACATGGAGGAAATGGGAACGACATCAATGGGATTTTCAAGCGAGCTGGTCATTGGCTTCATTTTCTTGGGTCGAAGAATTTGACACAGGTGATGCCTTCCTTTTCTTCACCGCAGCTCGCTCAGAGCCTTGGTCTTCTTCACTTCATAAGTAGAAGGAAGAATTGGAGTTGGTGTTGGCGCAGGAGGAGCCGAGGACGTGGTTCATTTCTTCAGCACAACAGTGTAGTTGCCTGATCTCTTCAGCTTTCTTCAGCGCACCACTAGTGGATGCCCCGGGAATTTCTTCAATGGCTGGAATGGAGTCATCAGCCACGAACTTGTATTCTCATCAAGCAGCTCAAAGTCATCAGCAAGTCTTGGCATGTTCTTCAAACAGTGAGCAGAGTCTGCAGCTCGAGGATTTTCTTGTTGCGATGGGGCTGCAACAGCTTGTCATTTTCTTTGTCAAATTGATTTAATCTCACTTTGGCTCCTTGCCAATCAGCATTATATGCATCAAGTCCTTGCCGAGGGCTTGATCTCAGATTGAGCCTTGAGAAGTTCTTCAGAGTTAGATCGACAACGTTCTTCTTGAAGCTTCTCCTTTCTAGCTTGAGCTCTTTTTATCTCACGAGCCTTTTCAAACTTCCATTTCTCTTGAGAGATGAAATGGGTCAAGATATGACTTTGACCAGAGTCGAGGCGATCGGGCATTGGAGTGTTTGGATCCCGATGCCATAAGTCAATGTAGTCGAGGATCTTCTTTGATCCGTAAGCGAGGCACAGTGTTCCTTTGGCTCTAGCGGCCTTTGCTTGTCTATCTCGATGATTTCGCAAGTTCTTCATCGAAGCCTCGTCATCGAGGGCACTTGAAAGCAAACTGTTTTTTTCTTGGACTTGGCCGAGGACCGCGCCCACTGTTGCTTTTGTCTTCAGCAGTGGGGCCTGATGAGGACATTGGTGCAGGTGAGGAACTGCTTTGAGACACTGTAGCAATTGAGAAACCCTGAGTCCTTTGACATGTAGCTAGATGCACAGGAGTTGAGGACTTGGAGGGAGCTGCTGAGGACTTTGGTGGAGCAGCAGTAGTCTGAGGAATTTGCCATGAGGGTGCGGCTGAGGAACTTGGCCGTGAGGGCGCTGATGGTGAAGCACTTGGCTTGCGAGCAGGCTTCTTCGGCATTGATTTCCTTGGCTTGACAGAGGTCTCAACGGCGGCAGCAGCAGTAGAATCCTCATTAAATTTCCTCACTGCCTCCTTGGCTTGTCTTGCCAATTTTGCTTGGCACCTAGCCCATTCTTCAGGAAAGTCTTCACCACTTTTGATGCTAGTGGGATCAGCGACTTGGCCAGGTGCCAATGGAGCTCTTGGGCATGGAGGATTTAAGGCGAATTTCTTCATGTACTTAGGAGTAACATATCGATATTCCCTCCATTCTCGTGCCCATCTTCTTTCAATCCTCTGAATGCGCACTTTGCGCTGATTCTTGTTTTCTTTGCCAAACTTGGCTTCATCAGGTGTGCAATAATCCTTGTATATTTCATCAGGGATCTTGAAAGCAGTCATGACCTCATTTTTCTTTCCTCCTTTCTGCGGTCTCTTCCCTTCAGCCATTTTCTTCAGATGAGGAATTTGAACAATAGAACACTCTGAAGAAGTATGCAGTTTTTCTTTGAGGAACGCTGCAAATGAGTTAAGTTGATGAGAACCTAGTGATTCAAAGAATGACATGAGTACCGTGAACAGAGTGTAGGTGCGAGGAATTTGGAGAGGTCATATGTTCTCGTAAGATTTTTGAAAAAGACAAGTTTTGAGGAATTTGACCATTGAGCCTTGAGGAATTTCACTAAGCGTTCTTGTCTTAGGTTCCAGAGTTGTACAGATCAAAAATCCGCACAATTGAGGAATCTTGAAGAAATGAGTGCTTAGAGAGATGGATCAAGAGCAAACAGTGTGTGAGGTGTTCATATGTGAAGATTTGAAGAATAAAACACCTTTGAAGATTTTCAGAAAAGTTTGAGAATCAAAGCGAGTAATAAAAGTGACTTTTAATTACCCGAACTGAAGAACACGATGAACAGAGATGAACTGTGGTGAAGTTCGTCAAGTTAGATCTCCCACGCCCTAACTTGGCAGAGGGAGATAGCTACGGCGGCGGCGGAGTGAAGATTTCCACAGCCGGCGCGAGTACGACGGCGACGAGGTTGAGGCAGTGAAGCCTTCCTCACCGGCGGCGATGGAGTAGTGGCGGCGCTAGGGTTTGAGGAAAGCTCGAGCGAGAGACAGCGACCGAGCGGAGTAAATGAAGTAAGGAAAGGAGGAGGGGTATTTATAGCCACGGTAAAAACTGTTCGCCCGAAGGTTTTGGGACGAACATGCCCCTGCCCTTTCTTCTTCACGCGACATGTGTCACCCACGTGCTGTGCAGATGAGATCGTGTAAGATCGTGGGTGAATAAAATAATACATCGTGGGATGCGGAACGGTTTGAGCGGTAAAACGAAAATCTGGATAAGATTTGTTTTAAAGTTTCGTTCGCAATTTCTTCAGCTGACAAGGACACAGTGAAGACTTTGAATGAGTTTCAAATATAACGCACATGAAGAATTTGTGAATAGATTGGGTTGAGTATAGCATAGAGGGGGAAGGGTCTGATCACATTCACTTAGCAGAAATCACAACTTGAAGAAATAGCAATAAGTGAATGTTGTAGAGGACATAAACTCATATATATATATATATATATATATATATATATATATATATATATATATATCCAATGAAGACAAACGTCGGAAATAGTGAAGATTTTGCAAAGTTGAAGAATTTGAAAAACTAAAGAATTTCAAAATGAGGAAAAACTCAAATTGAAGATTTTCAACTTTTGTGGTGGCGTGACCCATCAGATAAGAATGATGATTTCAGACACGCGTATAATTGTCGAGGGTTCTCGAGAATCAAATTCTTCATTAATTTCTTCACACTTAGAGTGTTATTCTTCATTGATTGAAGAAAAACGTTTCTTCATGTGTTGCACATCTAAGTCATCAATTCTGCATAAGGGTTAGGATGTGTGTCCTTTTCAAAGAACATTCGAAGATTCTAAGATATTTAGCTCACACCGCAACTTGCTAAATCTCTTCTCATCCAAGGGCTTAGTGAAGATATCAGCTAGCTGTTCTTGATCTTCACATGCTCGATGGAGATGTCGCCCTTCAACACATGATCACGAAGAAAATGATGACGAATCTGGATGTGCTTTGTCTTCGAGTGCTGAACTGGGTTGTGAGCAATCTTGATGGCACTCTCATTGTCGCAGAGGAGAGGCACATTCTTCACGTTGACGCCATAGTCCTTGAGGGTTTGCTTCATCCAAAGCAGCTTGAGCACAAGATGAGCCATCAGCAATGTATTCAGCTTCAGCAGAAGAGAGCGGTGATACGCAGATTCTGCTTTCTTCGAGGACCAATGACCAAAGATCGTCCGAGGAAATGACAAGTGCCGATGTTGACTTGCGGTCCACACGATCACCAAAGATAGTCGAGTCGAGAATATCCAATGAGATCAAAAGCAGAGCCCTTGGGGTACCATAATCCTAGTGTTGGTGTGTGAGCTAGATATCAAGAATATGCTTCACAGCCTTATGGTGTGATTCCTTGGTGCAGCTTGAAATCGGGCACACATGCAAACACTAAGCATTATATCCGCCTAGATGCACATAAGTACAATAAGGAACCAATCATGGAGCGGTATACCTTGTGATCAAGTCAATACCATTTTCATCAATTGCATAGATGGCCATTTGTGGGCATAGGAATTTTGACGCCTTTGCAATCTTGCATGCCGAATTTCCTCAAGACATCTTTGAGGTATTTCTCCGAGATATGAATATGCCATTGCGCTGCCGATTTAATTTGAAGACCTAAGAAGAATTTCAACTCTCCCATCATAGACATTTGATATTCTTCACTCATCATATAGGCAAATTCATCACTATAACGTTGGTCAAGACAACCAAAGATAATATCATCAACATATATTTGGCACACAAACAGTTCACCATCATATGATTTAGTAAAGAGAGTAGGGTCGAGTGAACCGGGTGTGAAGCCATTCTTCACGAAGAATTCCTTCAATGTGTCATACCACGCCCGAGGGGCTTGCTTGAGGCCATAGAGAGCCTTATTGAGTCTGAAGACTTTGTCAGGATTTTTGGGATCTTCAAAACCTGGGGGTTGAGCAACATATACTTCTTCCTCAAGCTTACCATTGAGGAATGCACTTTTCACATCCATTTGATATAAGATGATATCATGATGGTTAGCGTAAGCAAGTAATATGCGAATAGCCTCAAATCTAGCAACAGGTGCAAAAGTTTCATCGAAATCAATTCCTTCAACCTGTGTGTAGCCTTGAGCTACTAGTCGTGCCTTATTCCTCACCACAAGGCCATTTTCATCTTGCTTGTTGCGGTAGATCCACTTTGTGCCAATGATATTATGCTTGCGAGGATCTGGGGCGATTGACCAATTCCGCACATTGTTCAGCTCGAACTGATGTAATTCTTCTTGCATAGCCTGAATCCACTCCGGCTCCAGAAATGCTTCATCTACCTTAGTGGGCTCTGTGATAGAGACAAAAGCATAGTGCCCACAAAAGTTAGATAAATGTGAAGCTTTTGAGCAAGTGAGAGGACCTGGTGCGCTAATGTCATCGATGATCTTCTCCACTTGCACTTCTTTTGCAACGCGTGGATGAGTTGGCTGTCGCTGAGGATTTTGATCAGCATTTTCTTCAGCACCATTTTCCTCATCATGTTCTTCAGTGCATCACTCGACGCTCTTCATGAACAGGAATGAATTCTTCAACAGATTCTTGATCGGAATGACATCCTCGGTTGCCTTGAGCTTGATAGCATCTTCGGTGCTGGTTCATCTAACATGAAGGTAGGTGCTCTCTTTGCAGCCATTAGTTTCATCGAACCGCACATCTACAAAGGTCAACAATCTTGTGAAGAACAATGTTGAAGACTCAGAGGTGTGCTGAGTCCTTTCAGAACCAAGCATAAAACCTTCATGTGCTTTGGTGCAAATTTAGAGTTGTGGTGAGGATCTCTAATCCAACATTTAGCACCGAAGACTTTGAAATAACTCACATTGGGTTTCTTGTCAGTGAGGAGTTCATATGCAGTCTTCTTGAAGAATTTGTGAAGATATACTCTGTTGATGATGTGGCACGCAATATCAATTGCATCAATCCAAAAACGCTGAGGCGTTTTGTATTCATCAAGCATAGTGCGAGCCATCTCAACAAGAGTTCTATTCTTGCGCCCACGACGCCATTCTCCGAGGAGTATAGGGAGCAGATAACTCATGAGTAATACCAAGTTCATCAAGATAAGCATCAAGACCGAATTCTTGAACTCGGCCCATTGTCACTTCGATATGCTTGATCTTCACACCAAAGTTGGTTGAAGCCCTCGAGGAAAATCGCTTGAAGACTTCCGCACTTCATGTTTGTAAGTAACAATGTGTACCCATGTATATCGAGAATAATCATCAACAATGACAAAACCATATAGAGATGCATCATTAGTGACTGCTGAGTAATGATTAGGTCCGAAGAGGTCCATGTGAAGCAATTCGAATGGACGGGTAGTGGTCATGATAGTCTTTGCTGGATGCTTGGCCTTGGTCATTTTTCCAGCTTCACAGGCTCCGCATAAGTGATCCTTGAGGAATTTGACATTCTCAATGCCAATGACATGCTTCTTCTTCGCAAGCGTGTTCAAATTCCTCATGCCTGCATGACCAAGTCGTCGATGCCATAGCCAGCCTTCTGAAGCTTTTGCAAGTAGACACACGGCTGGTTGTGGTCCTGTAGAGAAATCAACAATATACAGATCTCCTCTCCTAAAGCCTTCGAAGACTTTGGAATTGTCAGCTTCCATAATCACAACACAGCGATATTTGCCGAAGACAACAACCATATCAAGATCACAAAGCATTGAGACTGACATGAGATTGTATCCTAAGGACTCAACAAGCATGACTTTGTCCATGTGCTTATCCTTAGAGATAGCAACCTTACCAAGACCCAATACCTGACTTTTGCCTTTGTCAGCAAAGATGATATGCTTCAGAGGTGACGGTGATAAGGGAGCATCCATCAATAGATTCTTGTCACCAATCATGTGATTTGTACATCCACTATCGAGGACCCATTCAGTGGTTTTGGGTTGATCATCCCGCAGATGAATTAGTGTAACTTACAATCTCATATGCTTCATCGGTGAAGAATATGATATCAAGTTCATCGGATGAATTTCATCAAGCGAAAAAACATATATATAGCAAGATGAGGACGTGTGAAATGAAAGTTCATTTCATCATGATTTGCCCTGCGTCCTTTCGTGCATTTTGTCAAGTCCCCAAAGAAATTCTTCAGACGTTAAAGCACGCCCGAGACCTGACCTTGCAGAAGAGATTAGTTCTTTTCTTCACCACCCACATCCGGAGGGGTGGCAAAGAGTTCATCATTCTGCGAGCCACCATATGAGAAAGGTGGCAAAGATGCCAAACCATTTCGTTTCACATAAGAGGGGTTAGGGTAAGCATATGAATAAGCAGAGTAATTCTTCGAGGACTTATGAACATAATGGTTTGAAGAATAATGCACATATTCATAGCCCTTAGCTCTACCCTGCGAGACAGAGTTGTTAGCACGATGATAATCATATGAGGACTTTGATCCATTTGAGGAATTTGATCCATGTGAAGAATTTGGTCCATAAGAGGACTTGGATCCATATGAAGAATTTGGTCCATATGAAGAATTTGATCTGGGGTTCCTGTTCTTCACAGGTGGTGTCATGAGGACATTCACCTGAAGACTTTCAACACAACTTTTGGGAACCCAGATTTTCTTCATAGGGGAACCGCTCTCGCAGCTTAGTGCCAACATATCTAGCAAATACTTCACCATTCTCGATTTTTGAACAGTTTATAGTTGAGTCAAAAGACTCATCAAGAATGAGGAGATTCACATGTAAAGCCGATAAGTTAGATGGATCAACTGGAGGTCCCTTTGCAGCCACCCATGAGGTTTTGGGGTACCGCTCAAAGCTTCCAATATGTTCCATCAGCATTGAGTTTCCTCTCAAAGGCAATACCTCTTTCCTAGGGTTTCGTTGAGGATCTGCTTTTGAGCACATCACAAAGTGTCGATGCCCTTTGAGGCTTTTGTACATGCTGTCATGTAGAGTTTCTTCAGCCCTGCATTGTCAAGTGATACTAGCAATGTCCTCGATGAGGAATTAGTGATAGCAGGGCAAATGAAGAATTTGTAACAGTTGAAGCATTTGAACATTGGTGAAGAATTAGCGATTCACGCTCAATGCACTTTAAGCATGGGGGAACAAATTCTTCCTGAGAAGCGCTGATTTGTTGAGCTAGTAATGAATCGCGCTCCTTCTGAAGATCTTCATAACACACTCTTAGCTTTTCAAGATCTTCCTGTCTTTGAAGAGATTCAAGGGAAAGCTTCTCGTGATCAGTCCAGAGGGTATTATGTTGATCTTGAAGGGCGTCAAACTTGGAGTGAATTCTCTAAAAACATTCACCCAAAGCTTTTGACTGATCCATTTCTCTGCGCAACATTTTATCACTTTTGTCTAGCATATCTTGAGTTTGTTCTAAAGCCGTTTGTTGTTTAGTGGCAATGCAAACAAGTTTGGTATAGCAGGATTCAATATCATCATCAGATTCATCATTGTCAGATTCATCATTATCAGATTCATCATCACAAGACTCGGATGAGGAGCATTCGGTTACCTCAGCACCGTTTGCCATGAGACAAGATGCAGAAGATGAAGATTCTGGCTCGAAAGTCATTGTTTTGAGAGATTCCTTGAAGTCCTCAAACCAGGGATCATGACGAGTTCGATGACCTTCATAGACATCAGAGATTCGGTCCCAGATGAGCTTCGAATTGCCAAGATGCATAATTCGCCCGAATTGATGTCTGGATAGGCAGGAGCAGATGATATCCTTCGCTATGATGTCAAGTCGAGTGTACTTGCGAATATCATCAGCATTCGCCGTCTTGCATAAATCAGTAAGACCAATCTCAGTAACGGTCCACAGCTCGCTGTTCCTTGCCATGAGGCGCTTCCTCATCATGGCCTTCCACTTGGGGTAGTCATGACCGTCAAAGATAGGGCATGTCACTTTGTTCATACTGCGGTCGACATAACTAAAACTCCAAAGGTTAAACTAAAATCACACGTAACAAGGGAGTACCTTGCTCGATACCAATTGAAAGTGCGTTATATCGACTAGAGGGGGTGAATAGGCGATTTTATGAATTCTTCTCGAGGAATTTGTTGGTGAGGAAATTCCTTAGCTAAGAACTACTTGCAAATGAATAAGTACTCAGAAGTAAACATAACAGGATACAAACATAGTCATCATGATGAAATGAAGACTAGCACAGAGTACAGAAAGCGTAAACATAGGATAACAAGATGAAGACAAACAGACTGAAGAAATTGAACTGAGGAATTTGTGAAAGTCTTCAGTCAAAGTCTTCAAGCACAGATATGAACAACATACAACACAGTAATGAGGAAATGAAAGAGTTGAGGAAATAGAACCAGTTAGTTGGTGAAGACAATGATTTGGTAAACCAGTTCCAACTGCTGTCTCAGTTGTACGTCTGGTTGGAGCGGCTGAGTATTTAAACTCGAGGACACGCAGTCCCGGACACCCCGATCTCGAGCCGCAACTCAGACACCCATCCTCACCGTATTCTCCTTGAACTAAGACCACGCAGGTCTCGCCCAATCACTCGTGGTAAGTCTTCAGTGACTTCCAAACCTTCACAGACTTGGTCACTCGGCGATCCACAATTCCTCTTGATGCTCTAGACCTTGACGCCTAACCGTCTGAAGAAGCACAGTCTTCAAAGGTAACAAGCGCCGGATCCACGCAGATCAATTTCTTGATGATGCTCAATCACTTGGGTTTGTGGGGGTTTGGTTTTGGGATTTTCCTCACTTGATGATTTTCGCCAAAGTCCCTGAGGATGGGTTGCTCTCGATGACAAGTGTCAAGTTCTCTCGAGCAGCCAACCAACTAGTGGTTGTAGGGGCGGCTATTTATAGCCTAGGAGCAGCCCGACATGATAAGACATAAATGCCCTTCAATGATATGACCGTTAGGTGGATAAGATATTTTGGGACAGCCGTAGCAAGAGACAGAACGGTCGAAATTTGACTCTCAAATTCTTCGGGCTATCATGTTCCTCATGTGTAGGCAATTCAGACTGGCGAATTCCTAACTCCTCGATCGAAAGAAGTCCTCAAGTGACTGTAAGAACTGCGTCTCTCACATCAAGAAATTGACTGAATCAGTATGAGATTTCCAATGGCTTCACTCAAGGGATAGGTAGGTGTAGGATTTTGAGTTGAGCATCACATGGAAAATTTTCCTTAGTATTTCCTCGACCCCTTTAACCAAGACGGTGTTTCCTATGACTCAAGAAAGAGAAAATGAAACTACGAAAACAAAAGTCTTCACGCTTCATATTCCTCGAATGAATACCAAGTCTTCAAGGTCACACCAATTTCTTCACTTTCATAGTCTTCATAAAGTCTTCAGAATATCAAAGTCTTCAGTCGAAGAACTTCATTTTTGGGGGTCGACTTTCTCTGTAAATATCAAACTCCTCATAGACTTATAGACCTGTGTACACTCACAAACACATCAGTCACTTAACCTATAAGTCTTCAATACACCAAAATCACTAAGGGGCACTAGATGCACTTACAGATACTACTCATAGATTCATCAAAATAAGCAAACAACACAATGAAAACAGAATCTGCCAAAAACAGAACAGTCTGTAGTAATCTGGAATCTTTCCATACTTTTGTAACTCCAAAAATTCAGAAACATTAAGACAACCTGGGAAATTTGTATATCAATCTTGTGTAAAAAAAATTCAGATCAAAGGCACATTCCAGTGAATTTTCAAATCTCCTGGACTGAGCGCAAAAGTTTTTGTTTTTGCACAGAAGCAAGTCAGCTATCATCCACACTATCCCAAAGGCTTTACTTGGCACTTTTTTGAAACACAAGCTATAAAACATGATTACTATAGTATCAGAATCATGTGAAAACATAAAAACAGTAAGGGTAAATATTGGGTTGTGTCCCAACAAGCGCTTTTCTTTAATGCCTTTTAGCTAGGCATGATGATTTCGACGATACTCACATGAAAGATAAGAATTGAACTACAAATATAGCATCATGAAGCATATGAATAACACTTTTAATTCTAACCCATTTCCTATGCATAGGGATTTTGTGAGCAAACAACTTATGCGAACAAGAATCAACTAGCATAGAAAACACGCAAAACTTCAAGATTTTCAACACATAGAGAGGAAACTTGATATTATTGCAATTCCTACAAGCATATATTCCTCTCCTCATAATAATTTTCAGTAGCATCATGAATGAATTCAACAATATAAGTATCACATAAAGCATTGTTTTCATGATGCACAAGCATAGAAATTGTATTACTCTCCACATAAGCAAATTTCTTCTCATGAATAGTAGTGGGAGCAAACTCAACAAAATAACTATCATGTGAGGCATAATCCAATTGAATATTAAAATCAAGCTGACAACTTTCATGGTTATCATTATTCTTTATAGCATACATGTCATCACAATAATCATCATAGATAGGAGGCATGCTTTCATCATAATAAATTTTCTCATCCAAACTTGGGGGACTAAAAATATCATATTCATCAAGCATAGCATCCCCGAGCTTGTGGCTTTGCATATCATTAGCATCATGAATATTCAAGAAATTCATACTAACAACATTGCAATCATGCTCATCATGCAAAGATTTTATTCCAAACATTTTATAGACTTCTTCTTCTAACACTTGAGCACAATTTTCCTATCCATCATTTTCACGAAAGAAGTTAAAAGGATGAAGCATATGAGGCAACCTCAATTCCATTTTTTTGAAGTTTTCTTTTATAGACTAAACTAGTGATAAAACAAGAAACTAAAAGATTCGATTGCACGATCTAAAGATATACCTTCAAGCACTAACCTCCCCGGCAACGGCTCTAGAAAAGAGCTTGATGTCTACTACGGAACCTTCTTCTTATAGATGTTGTTGGGCCTACAAGTGCAGACGTTAGTAGGACAGTAGCAAATTTCCCTCAAGTGGATTACCTAAGGTTTATCAATCCATCGGAGGCGTAGGATGAAGATGGTCTCTCTCAAACAAGCCCACAACCAAATAAAAAAGAGTCTCTTGTGTCCCCAACACACCCAATACAATGGTAAATTGTAAGGGTACAGTAGTTCGGCGAAGAGATGGTGATACAAGTGCAATAAGGATGGTAGGTATAGGTTTTTATAATCTGAAAATATAAAAACAGCAAGGTAGAAAGTAACAAAAGTGAGCGAAAACGGTATTGCAATGCTTCAAAACAAGGCCTAGGGTTCATATTTTCTCTAGTGCAAGTTAAACAATGATAACATAATCAGATCATATAACAATCCCTCAACATGCAACAAAGAGTCACTCCAAAGTCACTAATAGTGGAGAACAAACGAAGAGATTATTGTAGAGTACAAAACCACCTCAAAGTTATTCTTTCCAATCAATCCATTGGGCTATTCCTATAAGTGTCACAAGCAACCCTACAGTTCGTAGTAAAATAACACCTTAAGACAGACATCAACCAAAACCCTAATGTCACCTACATACTCCAATTTCACCTCAAGTATCCGGGGGTTTGATTATACGATATGCATCGCACAATCTCAGATTCATCTATTCAAACCAACACAAAGAACTACATAGAGTGCCCGAAAGTTTCAACAGGAGAGTCAAGATGAAAATGTGTGCCAACCCCTATGCATAAGTTCACAAGGTCACTAAACCTGCAAGTTGATCACCAAAACATACATAAATTTGATGAATCATAAGATCCAACTATAATAGGAAAATCCGTAGTACATCAACATCGTGCCAAATCAAGAACAAGAGAGAGAGAGAGAGAGAGAGAGAGAGAGAGATCAAACACATAGCTACTGGTACATACCCTCAGCCTCGAGGGTGAACTACTCCCTCCTCATCATGGAGAGCGTCGGGATGATGAAGATGGCCACCGGTGATGGATACCCTCTCCTGCAGGGTGTCGAAATAGGGTCTCGATTGGTTTTTTCTAGCTACAGAGGCTTGCGGCAGCGGAACTCCCGATCTCGGTTCTGTTCTGGAAGTTTGGGGATATATAAGAGGTGTTGGAATCGGGAACAAGTCAGGAGGGTCCCCGAGTCAAGCACGAGGTAGGTGGCGCACCCAGGGTAGTAGGGCGCGCCCTCCACCCTTGTGGTTGACTCGGGACTCTTCTGGTCCATATCTAATGCTCCGTGGGCTTCTTCTGGTCCAAAAATAATCTCCGTAAATTTTCGGGTCAATTGGACTCCGTTTGATATTCCTTTTTTGCGAAACTCAAAAACAAGGAAAAAAACTGAAACTGGCACTGGGCTCGAGGTTAATAGGTTTGTCCCAAAAAATCATATAAAATAGCATATAAATGCATATAAAACATCCAAGATGGATAATATAATAGCATAGAACAATCAAAAATAATAGATACGTTGGAGACGTATCATGCAGGAAGGTAGCCCAATCCTTTTGAGGCAAAGGACAAGCCAAAACGGTCTCTTATAATTAGCAAGGTGTTCTTGTGGGTACAAGGAAATTTCATCTAGTCACTTTCATCATGTTGATTCGATTCATGTTCGCTACTTTGATAATTTGGTATGTGGGTGGACCGATGCTTAGGTGATGTTCTTACTTGAACAAACCTCCTACTTATGATTAACCCCCTCGCAAGCATCCGCAACTACGAGAAAAGTATTAAGAATAAATTCTAACCATAGTGTTGTGGAATTGTCACGGCAGATGTCCTAGTGAAAGGACTTAGTCGTGGAGCCATCGCTACTAGAAAGCTTAAAGGGGTTAAAACGAGACAAAGGACACGGGAGTTTATACTGGTTTGGCCCCTTGCGGTGAAGGTAATGGCTTAATCCAGTTTGACATGGGATTGCTTATGTCTCGATTACCAGGGAGCGAATCCGCTTGACCTAGTTCTCGATCTGATGTTACTTGTCCTGAACCGCCGCCGGGTCATCCCTTTATATACAGACGTTGACGCCCAGCGGCTCACAAAGTCCCGGACGGCTCATAAACAGTGTCCGGCTCGGTCTCTCTCTATTCCAGCCTTACAATACAAGTTATATACATATGGCGGTTTATCTCTATGGGCCTTAAGTTGTCTTTGGGCTTTGGGCCCTTAACTGAACCGCCATCTTCAAGCATCGTCTTGGGCTTTATGAATCGTCATAGGTATAACCCGGCCCCTCCTGGGCGGGTCATACCTAATAGTTATATCCCCAACATTAGGCCCCAGATTGATTTGAACTGGTTCATGTCAATCTTCAACAATTAGAAAAAATCTTCTGCTCTTTGTTTGTACGAAAGTTTTATAACACGCCATGACGTCATCCTCTAGATCTGTGATAACCCGCCATGACGTCATCTGTCATTAATTCACACTTTGTCTAACATATCTCAACGGATCCTTATCCTCATGACTAACATGAGAATCAAGGCGTCCTAGTAGCTGGATAACCATATTTTCAGCCTCCTCGTTTTCGCGCCCACTTATCAGTCTTTCCCTTATAAATAGGCATGATTGGTCTTTCTTCATTCTCCCCCTTTACATTGTCTTATTCCTCTCGCGACCTTCTGCTGCTCGTGCTCCGCCGCCACCACAGTGCGCACCGTCGTCCTTGTCCTAGGCCGTTGCTTCACCCTGAATCGAACCAGAGAATGGCGGCGACCCTCCGCAGTAGATCTGCACCTATAAGTTTTTGCCTTCCCGCACCTCAGATCCGCATTAGGGTTTCTTCACTGTTCGTCGTGTTCTTCATAGTTTCGTCATAGTTCCTCCACCACAGCCCTTTTTTGATCCAAGAGTAATACAGAACTTATGCGATAGTTGTTTTGTTTCCACTTTTGATACCAGCGGATCCCATTTCTCTAGAAGAGATCTCATTAGAACTTACGAACTCATTTGTACTGGCTTTTTAGGTCTAGATTTATTTCTTTTTCATGAATAGTCGTTGATCCAAAATAATATCTGCAGCCTGTAAAACCTGTTTGTATAACACTTAGCCAAAAACTGCATTTTGTTAGATCCATTTAGCCATGGCGGCTCAAACTGCCGACTTTAATTGCAATGCTCAACAGACATCATGAACCACACATGGCGGCTTAAATAACTTGGCTGCTCATGTTGGTTTAAATAATCTGACGTAATTATCCATATACCATTAGGCCCCTTCATAAGCCGCCATTCTGAACATGTACTGTAATGCTTTTCCTCCGGCTTAAATTTGAACCTGCAATTTTTATTCTTTGTTAGGCTTTCTTCTTCACAATGCCGCCCAAACCACCCACTTCATGCAATTGGGTCAAATCCATCGTCACTGACAGTACACTTGATTACTTTGTGAAGAACGGCTATCTGCCAAAGAAGGAAGTCATGTCATACCGTGCTCCTGACCCAACAGAGGAAAAGCCTCAGCCCAAAGAAGGGGAAGTCATCGTCTTCACTGACCACATGAACCGGGGCTTTACACCACCCAGCTCAAAGTTCTTCAAAGACGTCATGCACTTTTTTGACCTCCATCCTCAAGACATCGGACCCAACTCCGTGTCTAATATTTGAAACTTTCAAGTGATCTGTGAGGTGTATCTTAAAGAAGAGCCCAGGTTGCTACTCTTCAGAGAGTTATTTTATTTGAACCTCCAGAATGAATGTGCCAACGGAACTAGTTTGGAGCTTGGCGGGGTCTCAATCCAACGACGGAGAGACGCCATTTTCCCTTATGCAAAGCCACCAAGTCACCCCAGAGACTGGAACCAGACATGGTTCTACTGCCAAGACACTTCTCCAGCGGATGAGAACCCTCTGCCGGGATTTCACGCTGTCGGTGTACTAGAGTAGGGGTACCCTAGTATCCCGAACTTGTGCACGGGCAGTCGCAGCACCCCGCGGCAAGGCTTGCCGGGTGACCGCCAAGGTCCTCCGTGGTTCCATTGGAGCCATTCAAGAACAAAGTATTCAAGCCAAGGAGACAAGACCCCGGCAAGAGGAGCTTGCCGGGAAGGCCAACCAAGGCATCTCAAGGAGCTTGCCGCGATGAGCCACGCGTCCCGGCAAGGCCCGGTGAGTGACAAGCTTCCGGACGTGACAAGACAACGACCGCGGCAAAGGCGCTTGCAGCGCAAGCTACCACTCAGACCGTGCTCCAAAGACATCCACCAACGTGTCGCCTCAGGACCTTTCCAGCTGGCGTGGCGAGAGGTCTGTGCAGCCGGCGGTGCGAGGTGGCAAGCGACGCCGACAAGATTGCCATCGTGGCAAGCGGTGGCGCCCGACGGTCCTTTTTGCCTTTGTTTGGGCGACGCAGACGGGCATTTAATGCCTTTGTCCCCTACCGTCAGGGTTAGGTATGATACACTGTACAAGTAGTTGTACCAACCGCAACTCTTTTCCGTTTTTGCCCTTCGCCTACGTTGCCACTTGTCGGTGACCCCTTGAGCATATAAAAGGAGGCCCATGCGCAACGCAGAGCGGGGGTTCGAAGGCAGAAAACACTCACG
Source organism: Aegilops speltoides (assembly GCA_021437245.1). Lineage (NCBI taxonomy): Eukaryota > Viridiplantae > Streptophyta > Magnoliopsida > Poales > Poaceae > Aegilops > Aegilops speltoides. The sequence continues at coordinate 204,882,661 of CM038143.1, forward strand.
CTCGATCTCGTTAGCAGCTAGTTTGTACTGTAGCACCCAGCGCTCCCGAGCAAGAACTCAATACAATCAGACATGCAGCAGTAGGAGTATTATCTCTCCGGGGAGCTCCGAAGCTGGGTAAACCGCCAGGTGCTTCGCCCGATCGCTCTTTTCGCGATCTCTCCGCCGAACCGAAAGGGGCCACGGTCCGCCGGCCCCATAGGTGTCCGTGGATCAGCTTTCCCACGACATCTTTGGCGCGCCAGGTAGGGGGCGTCGAGGTCGTGTGAACCTGATCTGACATTCACACGAGCTAGATCTTCATCTTCTCCATCGACATGCCGCCGAAGAAGAAAGCTTCAGAGGTGGCTGCTCCGTCTGCGTCAAACCCACCGCCACCGGAGCAAACAGGTGGTGGGGTAGACGTCGGCGGAAGAACGGGCGTCGACGACGGAGCTCACGGTGCTGCCATGTCCAAGGACAAGGCTGCGCAGACTTCGGCGTCCGTACATGCACCGCGCCCATCTTAGGAGGCGCGGGACCGACAGCGTCATGGTACTCGCGGTACCATACGTTCGTTGGACCAAGATCGAGCTGGTGGATCTCGGGGTGCTCAAGACCAGCATGCATGCCAACATGCTGGCACGAGCAAGACACGGTCGCCCGGACGGGATACTGCTCCTTCTAACATAGTTTGAAGTCCGAGCATATCCTGCTCCTTGCACCGTTCGCCACTGCCACCCACCACTCCAGCAGAAGCTCTGGCGAGAGCTCAACTACTCCTGGATTACCCTCCAACGGCGGACAAGATCGACGAATGGAGGGCCACCATTCAGAGTCTCATCGGCTTCGCCAACGGCGACACCCCACGGCAGCCGAGTACATCGTAGCCGCGGCAAGACTGCCAGGCGCGAGCCGATGGCGACAAAACCGGTGGGCGTGCAACCACCATGCACTCCCCGCCCCGAAGGCCAAGATCGCCGACTCGCCAGATCCACCTCGACAGTGACTCCACCGCATCATCAGATCCACGAGCTCGTCGCGATCAGCGCCAAGTTCTTCACGAACGATATAAGAAGACGCCAGATTTGCATCGAAGCGTCAAGAGAAGCGGCGTCAATCGGACTAGCGCGCTGGGCCCTCTGTCGACATGCATGCGCCAGGGGAACCAGTCGACTTGCCGTACGTGGTAGGTTGCCCTGCATTCACTCGTGAGCTGCGGCAAGTCCAGTGGCCCAGCACGAAGAATTTCAAGCCAGACGTACTAGAGAAGTACGACGGCAAGTCGCATCCGTTGGAGTTCCTCAGCATCTACACCATCGCGGTGCAAGCTGCCGGGGGGCAGGACGACAAGATCCTTGCCAACTACTTCCCACTGATGCTCAAGCCCAATGTCAGGTCCTGGCTCATGCACTTGCCGGACAACTCCATATCCTCCTAGGCAGATCTATGCCATCAGTTTGTCGGTGCCTTTACAGGCGGCCACAAGCCTCATGGCTAAGAGAGCGACCTTCATCTGCTCGCCCAGAAGGAAGGAGAGCCCCTGCGCAAGTACATTCAGAGATTCAGCCGTGTACAGCACAACATCCTAGATGTCCACCCTGCCGCGGTCATCAGCACGTTCCATCAGAACGTGCGAAACCGCAGGATGCGGGAGGAGATGGCGATGTGCATGATCAAAGACGTCAGTGAGCTATATGCCCTGGCCGACAACTGTGCACGTGTTGAGGAAGGGAGGAAACTTCCCGGAGAGAATACAGGAGCAGGAGGATCTGACAGCGAGGATGCCGCCCCGGCAAAGAAAAACCGGTGGCAGAACAATAGGAAGAAGAAAGGCAAAGATGTGCTAGTCGTGGAGCAGTCCGGCAACGGAGGTGGCGCCAAGGAAGCCGAGGCTGTGGCGGTTGCCGACAAGCAGGACGGCTCCAACAAGCAGTACTGCAAGATCCACCGAACCAAGGGCCATGATCTCCAAAGCTGCAAGAAGGTCGAGCAGCTTGTCGTGCAGCAAAAGGCTGAATACGAGCGACGCGACAAGGAGAAGGCCCAAGAAGGTACTGGAGGATCCGGCAAGAAGCATCCCGGCCGAGGAGGACGCCGCGGCAAGGCCAAACAGCGGCAAGGAGACAGACCTCCCCGTGGCCGCGACAAGGATGAATATGAAGACGACGATGAAGATATGGATGATGACGAGACCGATGAGCAGGAGTTCCAGAAAGCCACAGAGGTCCTGTGCGTTGACGGCGGTGCTTCTCTGCATACTTCACACCGCTAGCTCAAGCAAAGGTGCGGAAGTCAATGCGGCGTAACCACCCGTCGAGTCAAGCAAGCCTCTCGAAATGGTCCAAGACACCTATCATCTTTGATATTGAGGACCACCCTAATCGCATAATCTGCGGTCGGTGCTTGCCGATGTTGGTTTCACCAACTATCCGCAACCTCAAGGTCACTAAGATGCTAGTTGATGGCGGGCTGGCTTGAACTCGATCTCCTCCGCGGTACTCCGTAATCTCCGGATCCTCGACAACGAGCTCAAGAGATCGCACATTCCTGTGAATCAATCCAGAAGGAGCAAGTCAAGGAAAGATCACGTTGGCGGTGACATTTGGCAGCGAGTTGAACTTCAGGACTGAGAGGGTCACTTTTGACGTTGCTGACTTTCCATTGCCCTACAATGGGATACTCGGCCGTCCAGCACTCTTCAAATTCATGGCAGCCTCTCACTATGCATACAACATGCTCAAGATGCCAGGCCCGATAAGTGTCATCTCTGTCTCTGGCGACAAGAAGGATGCTCTTATCTGCGCCGACAAGATCTACCGGGAAGCAGCAGCCGCAACTGAACACAAGTGACTTGCCGTTGAAACTCCCGGGGGGAAGAAAAAGACCAAGTCCCGCAAGAGTTCTGATGCTCACTCCGGCAAGCGCACCTCTTCGGAGTGTTGCGCTACCGTCAAGGACGCACCATCGAGCTCCACCGGCAAGTGTAAGAAGACAATGGCAGCTCCACCAGAGACCAAGAAGGTGCCCTCCAAGGAGGACGACACTGGTGGTACCTTCACCATTAGTGCCACTCTCGACCCTAAATAGGAAAGCGCGCTTGTTGCTTTTCTCATGAGCTTAACGCCGACGTGTTTGCGTGGCAACCGCCCGACATCCCCGTGTTCCTGTGAAAGTAATCGAGCACCATCTTGCCGTCTGTCCTCATCGCGCGCCCGTCAGCGAAGGTCAGAAACAAGCGATGAGCGCCAAGAATTCATCGCAGAAGAAATCAAGAAATTGGAAGCAGCAGCCTTGTCGAGGGTGCTCCATCCCACGTGGTTGGCTAATCTCGTAGTCGCGCGCAAGGCAAACAGAAATGGAGGTTTTGTATCGACTTTTACCGATGTTAATAAAGCTTGTCCCAAAGACCCATTTCCTTGCCGCGCATTGACCAGATTGTTGACTCCACGGCGGATGTGACTTGCTTTCATTTCTTGACGATACTTAGGATACCATCGATCTTCATGGCGTAAGAGGATGAGGAGAAGACCGCATTCATCACTCCATGTGACACATCTTCGTTTCATACGGATGCCTTTCGGTTTAAAGAATGCTGGTTCAACATTTGCAAGGGTAGTCCATGACGCTTTTGAGCCACAAATGCACAGAAATGTGGAAGCCTACATGGATGACATAGTGGTCAAGAGCAAGGACAAGGCAACTCTGATTCAGGATTTAGACGAAACCTTTGCAAATCTGCGCAAGATCAACCTCAAGCTTAACCCCGAGAAGTGTGTGTTTGGAGTCCCCTCCGGCAAGCTTCTCGGGTTCTTCGTGTCTCAGCGAGGAATTGAAGCCAATCCCGACAAGATCAAGGCCATTGAGCAGATTGAAGCACCAAAGCGCGTCAAGGATGTACGAAGACTTGCCGGTTGTGTGGCTGCTCTCAGTAGGTTTATCTCTAGGTCTGCTGAGCGCGCCCTGCCGTTTTCCAAAATATTAAAAAAGGCAGGTCCAATGAAATGGACTCCAGAAGCGGAGGCTGTGCTGCAGGACTTGAAGAGATACCTGTCCTCCACTCCAATACTTGTCGCACCTAAGCCACAAGAGAAGTTGCTGCTGTATATAGCGGCAACCAATCAAGTGGTTAGTGCTGCGTTAGTAGCGGAGAGGGAGGCGGATGATGAGCCAGCAACCACGGCAGATGCATCCAGCGATAAGCAGGGGACTTCACCGACAAGCTTTGGTCCCGACAAAGATGGATCTGCACAGACGCGTGAAGAGATACAGAAGAGAATGGTGCAGCGCCCAGTTTACTTTGTCAGTTCCCTTCTGAAGGGGGCTGGGTCAAGGTACTCTGGTGTGCAGAAATTACTTTTCGGCCCTCTCATGGCCTCGAGAAAGTTGCGCCATTACTTCCAAGCACATGAGATCACAGTTGTCACTTGTTTTCCGCTGAAGAGGATACTGCAGAATCCAGAAGCAACAGGCAGGATTGTCGAGTGGGCACTGGAACTGTAAAGCTTTGGCCTCAAGTTTGAGGGCACCTCAACTATCCAAAGCAGAGCATTGGCAGAATTCATAGCAGAGTGGACGCCAACACCAGATGAAGAAACTCCAGAAACGAGCATCCCCGTCAAGGAAGCAAGCAAAGAGTGGCTGATGTACTTTGATGGTGCCTTCTCGCTGCAAGGCGCCGGAGCGGGCGTGCTACTTGTTGCACCCACCGGAGAGCACCTCAAGTACGTAGTCCAGATGCACTTTCCCAAGGAGCAAGCAACAAACAATACCGCAGAGTATGAAGGTTTGCTTGCCGGTCTCAGGATCGCAGCAGACCTTGGGATCAAGAAGCTCATTGTCAGGGGTGACTCGCAGCTTGTCGTCCGCCAAGTGAACAAGAATTATCAGAGTCCGTTGATGGAAGCTTACGTTGATGAAGTAAGAAAGCTAGAAGAGCACTTTGACGGCTTACGATGGAACATGTTCCAAGAGCTCGAACGACATTGCCGATGGCTCGTCAAGCGCGTCGACTTAAGTTACTGTGGAACCAGGGATCTTTGTGCTCAAACCGACTCAACCGTCTCAGAACGCCATCAACTAGACAGAGCAAAAAGAGGAAGTTGATTTCTGGTGACTATTTTCCGGCAGAGCTCCCCTAAGCCGCCGCCAAGAAGGTCCCCAAGATCAACACCAAGGTGCTTGAGGAGCAGTTCACTCCGGCAAGCCCTAGGGCTTGTTCCGTTGAAGCGACGCCTCGACAAGTTTTGTTCGGCAAGCTTGCCGGGAACGTCAAGCTCCGCCGAGCCACGTGTTCTCGCCAGAGAAGCGGATGTTCCCGCAGCAGCAGATGTGCCTTTAGTCCTTGTTGTCGAGCCGCAAGCTCCAGCATGGGCACAGCAGATTGTCCGTTTCCTTCAGACAGGAGAACTTCCCGAAGAGCAAGAAGAAGCGGAAAGAGTAGCCCGGCAGTCAAGTATGTACCAGTTTGTCGACAACACACTGTACAGAAGAAGACTCAACAGTGTGAAATTGAAGTGTATTCACCGGGAAGATGGACAAAAGCTGTTGGCAGAGATACATGGAGGCATATGTGGTCACCACATTGGTGCAAGAGGACTTGCCGACAAAGCATTCCGGCAATATTTCTTTTGGCCGACCTCCCTCCAGGATGCAACTGCACATGTAACCAAGTGTGAAGCGTGTCAATTCCATTCCAAGCAGATACACCAGCCAGCTCACGCTCTCCAGACGATCCCTTTATCCTCGCCATTTTCGGTCTGGGGGCTCGACATCCTCGGCCCCTTTCCCCGAGCTGTCGGGGCTTTGAGTACTTGTACGTTGCAATTGACAAGTTCACAAAGTGGCCGGAAGTGGAAGCAGTGAGGAAGGTGACAGCACAATCAGCAGTCAAATTCTTCAGGTCGATTGTTTGCCGCTTCAGGATCCCTAACAGGATCATCACCGACAACGGCACGCAATTCACGAGCCGCACCTTCATGCAGTATGTCCAAGATCTTGGCGCCAAGGTATGCTTCGCTTCTATTGCTCATACGAGAAGCAACGGTCAAGCGGAGAGGGAAAATGCTGAAGTGCTGCGCGGGCTCAAGACCAGGACTTTCGACAGGCTGCACAAGTGTGGAAAGAACTGGATTGAGGAGCTACCGGTGGTTCTTTGGTCGATCAGGACGACGCCAAATCGAGCCACTGGCCAGACACCTTTCGCTCTAGTCTATGGAGCAGAGGCAGTTCTCCCCACGGAACTCGTATATGGGTTACCTCAAGTGCTCGCTTATGATGAGCTTGAGCAAGAGCAGCTGCGACAAGATGATGCGCTGCTCCTTGAGGAAGACCGTCTTCAGGCCACGGTACGAGCTGCTCGATACCAGCAAGCTTTGCGCTGCTACCATAGCCGCAAAGTTAATGCCAGAAGTCTAGAGGAAGGCGACCTTGTTCTTCGGCGCGTTCTGTCCGCCAAGAATTCCAACAAGTTGACGCCGAAGTGGGAAGGCCCTTACCGGTGAAACGAGTCACTAGGCCGGTGTCGTGTCGCTTTGAGACCGAAGATGGCATTCGGTGAGCAACTCCCGAACATTGAGCATCTTCGTAAGTTTTACCCGTAGGGCGCGGTTGCCGGAACCTGTTCCGGCAACCACCTTTTGTACAAGTCTTGCCGCTGTTGCATGTAATCCTTTGTACAAAGCCGGGCGCAGACCCCGTGCATAAGTAAAGATCATGTGCTCCGCACATCTTGTCAATTTCATGCTTTCTATTTTTTGCATGTGTTATCTAACAATTTGTGCAGCGCCTACCCCCGGTAAGCAATAACGAGCCGTAAGGCTCCATATCTTTATTTTCTCTTCTTTCTCTTTCTCAAAAGGAAGGTTCCCACGCCCACAAGTTTGCCGGGGGGAAGGAGAAGATAATGGTGTGGACCAGGCGTCGTTCAAGAAAGTTTCGCCTTACCGGGACTCAAACAACAGAAAAGCTAAGTTGCCAAAGTTTGAGCAATCAGTTTTAAAAAAATTTAAGTTATCTTCCTCGAACGACCGTGCTTTGTATGGAACACCTGTGCGCGGAGGAACCAACTCGTAGCTAGTTGCGCCCTTATTTTGTTTTGAGTCCGCTCAACAACTTAAGTGAGCTGCGACTAGTTGCGACAAGGTTTCTTGTCGGTAGCGGCACCGCCAAAGAAGGTTGCCGACGTTCAAGACTCAGCGCTTCATGCTAAGGCGCGCAGACTGCAAGTGCCCTAAAAGCCTAGGGCAAAAACATACAAAGGAAGGAATCAAGTAAAGGAAATAACATAGCAATCGATACCCAAAATAAAGTTATATTACAAGATAGCTTGTCGCATCTCTAATAGGTTGTTCTCGTAACATGACCAGCAGCGACAAGAAAAGGAGGAAACGGGCGGCCTAATCTACGCGATCGCCATCAACCCTCTTGATCTCGCTCACCTTGTCCACAATGGGTGTGACAAGGGCCTTGAGCTCTTCCAGATCAGCTTCCGGCGGCAGGGTCTTGAGGACGTTGGTGAGGTTGAGGCCTGGGTTGCGGAAGGCCACCTTCACCAACACCTTTTGAAGAGCTCCCGCGCAGATTCTGCCCGACTCGTCGGCCAGCTGCTTTGGGATCTTCTCCCGGAGTTGCTGGGGGGCCGTCGCCACGCCTTTGAAGAACAAGCTGAGCTTGGCGCTGGGTTGGAGGTTCTCATCGGAGGGATACCCGAAATCCTCCATCCCCAGCTGCACCAGCTCCCCGTCGATGGCTGCGGCAACATCCACGAGACCCTCCGTCCAGTGCTCCACATTCTCCCTAAAGGTGTTCTGGGTGGCGGCAGCACTCGCCAGCAGCGCCTCGTTGGCCTTGATCTCCTTTTCAAGGCCACCTCCTGCTCCCTGGCGCCGTCCAGCGTCTTGGTCAAAGTAGTCAGCTTCAACTCAAGATCTGTGTTGGAGTCCTTGGCGGCGCTAAGCTCCTTGCCCTTCTCGGCGAGACTACCTTGCAGCTCGCCAAGAGTGTAGGCGTCCTTCTCGCGCTCACGCTTGAGCGCGGCAAGCTCTTCGCCGCTCGCCTTCAGATCGGCCTCCAGGTGCACCACCTTCGTCTCCAGCTCCTTCTTGGCGGCCTTGGTAGCTGCGGCAGCATCCTCTGCTTCCTTGAGAGCCCCGCCGAATGTTTTTTCGCGCGCAGGAAGCTCCTCCTCGTGGCTGTCAAGGTTGACTTTCCGCTGCGCCAACTCGCCCTCCCGTGCAAACAGCTCCTCGTTGACAAGCCGCTGTTGCTCTTCGGCTTCGGCCTTCTCGAGGAGGAAGGCTTTCCGCTCCTCGGCGAGTTGCTCCCGCTTCTCTGCCAGGGACCGGAGAGCTTCCTGGTTGCGACCCCGGAGCTCCTCCGCGCGCTTCTTGATGTCCACTCCCACCTGCGCGACAAGCACTTCTCGGGATTCCACCTTGGCCTGCCGAGCGCAGTAGAGCGACACCAGCTTCCACAGCAGCTGCTCCTCCTCAGACTCGCCGCTGCTGCTGCTAGGCGCGTCAACCAGCGTCAGCCTAGCGGAGGCGAGCACCTCTCCATCAAAGGTTTCTCCTTCGACCGGCGCCCTGGATCTTGACGCCCAGGGGAGCTTGATGAAGACGCCATCGCGGCCTTCAAGTAGGCGCGGGCTGGGGCTCTTCGAACTCGACGCTGCGGCAGCGCGAGGATCGGCGGTCGGTGTAACGCTTATCGCTCCTGCGGCCTCGGGGCGTCGCCAAGGCGATCGCAGATCTTCGCCCGGCTCTGCGGCGGCAGCTTTGGTGGCCTCTTCGCCGGCGGGCTCATCAGCGCCAACTGCTTCTTCGGTGGCAGTGGCGTCGTCGGTGTTGCCGTGCGCGTCCTCCTCGCCAGCGACCTCGGTCTCCATCGGCTCCGTGACAGAGGGATCTGAAGGCCGGAAGAGGGAGAAAAGTCAAGCAAATTTCCAAAAAGAAGATCAGAAGAAGAAGAACCCAAGGGGAGTTTTCAAGCAAGAGGATTACCTGTACTGGGCTCTTCAGTCGTGGTCTCCACCACCGGGGGGTCGCTGGTGCTGTCCCTTGCCGGAGAACTCTCCCTTGCCGGAGACTTCTCCCTTGCCGGAGAACGCTCCCTTGCCGGGGAACCATCCCTTGGCGGTGTAGTCGAAGCAGATGACATGCCGGGGGCGGCTTCCGAGCGCTCCTGGTGAGGCTGCTCTGCTCCTACACAAACCAATAGTTAGATGTCAGCAAGGAAAGAGCACCCATGCGCGCCTAACAGCGGGAAGTAAACAGATACTTACGCTGGGGGCTGCGCTGGGGGCTGCTTTGGGGAATGGTTGCCGGGTCCGGCAAGATGGTCTCGGGCACACCCCCCGTTGTCGCGGTGGGTTCGTCCTCGATGACAATCACCGGGACCTTGGCTCTCTTCGCCGCTCTATGGGCCAGAGTCCTGAAAAGGAACGGGTTCGGAGTAAAGCAAATCAGATACAAGAAAAAACAGCAAGAATTGAAGAACTACAAGTACAGCAAAGAATTTTACTCCTCTTCTTCCTCGTCGGAGCTGAGCGCGGAGAGGTCGAAGTCCGGCCCACCTTCGGCGCGACGAGGCGGAGGAGTAGGTTCCCTTGACTGCTTGGAGGGGGCAGCGGCAGGAGCAGAAGCGGTGGTCCGGGAGGACCCCCCCCCCCAGTTGCCGCAGCGGCGTGAGGCGCTCCCGCGGCAACATTGCTTGCCATGGTGGAGCGTGTCGCGTGGCGCGGCGGCTGTTGACTCCTCTGCCGCCCTGCTACGTCCCCGACCTTGTGGAGACGCCTCCTTGGTGGAGCTGGGGGCTCTGCTTGCGGCGGGCTGTCTGAAGACGAGGAGGAAGAGGAGTCGGTCTCCAACGAGTCGCTCGCACCCTCGGCGGGATCGCCCGACTCGACTTCAGGCCCGGCAAGCTCTCCCTCGCCGGCAAGCTCTCCCTTGCCGGCAAGCTCATCTCGCTCGGCAAGGCTTGCCGCCTCTGCTGCCTCTGCCTCCTCCACTGTGAATCCAAACTCGCCCGCGGCAGCGGCTGCCGCCGCCTCTTCCGCCCTAGTGGCGATGCGCTGCATCTCCGCATCGGTGGTGTCGCGGGTGAGGCTTTTCTGCTCATCGGAGCGGATTGCCACTTCCACCAAGCCGTCAAAGAACTCCTGCACGACGTCGTCTGCAGGCTCTTGCCAAGTTGGGACAATTCCATGCGAATCGCACAAAGGCATCATTGCACGGATGCGGTCGAGCGAGGAATTGTTGTATAGCAAAACGACACTATGCGGCAACCTGAACCATTCGGGATGTTGAGGGTCGTGTTTGAACAGTTCCTTGAGCATCGCGTCCAGTTCCAGGACAGTGAAGTTGAAGTTGAGGCCCGGGCGCAGCCTCATGATGTTCGCCGCACCACCGAACTCCTAGGCGGGTCTCCTCCTCTCCTACAGGGGGGCGATGCGGCGGCGAAGAAAATCTGCGCCAACGGCGCCTACAGTGAGCCTGGCAAGCCTGAGGCGCAGGATCCGGGTGACGGCAATCTTCCTCCTGTCGTCTTCTGGGGCCACGCTGCTCCAATCGTTGCCGTGCGCTACTGGTGCTTGGCGCTGGGCGGTAAACGGCTGCGGGTTCTCCTCGACAATCCAGCACCAGTCTGCTATCCATTCCTCCCACTTGCCGCGGAGCTCTCCCTCTAGATAAGCTTCCTTCTTGCCGGCTCTCGAGATCTAGGCGATTCCTCCAGATAAAGGCTCTCCTCTCTCAACCCGAGGCATAAAGAAGTGGCGGAAAAGAACTACATTTGGATGGACTCCGACAAAGTTTTCGCAGAGATGTGCGAAAACTGCCATGGTCAGAACGGCATTGGGGGTGAAGTCAAGGAGGTGGAACCCGTAGGTGTTCATGATAACGCAGAAAAATTCAGAGAAAGGCGGGCAGAGCCCGTAGTAGAAAAACAACACGAAGAAGGGATATCCATTCGGAGCCCGTTCCGAAGCGGCGGCGGAGAGTACCTTCGTGCGCGGATGCGCTCGCGTCTCCGTCGACCAGAAGAGGTAGTAGTACTCCCTCAGCTCCTTCGCGGCGAGCTGGGGGGAAGGTTGTCCGCTCCCTTCGTAGTGCCGCGAGCCGCTGCGCCTCGGTCGACTTCACGCCCTTCCCCTTGCCGGCATTCGGAGCCATGGCGGAGGTGGTGGGGGAGATCGACGGCGTTGGTGGTGCTGGTGGAAATGGGGGGCGGAGCGCTGCTCTCTTTGGGAAGAAGGGGGGAGCGGCGGAAGTTTCAGAGATTGGAATAGCAACTAGCGAGATGGGCGAACTGCCCTGTTTCCTCTGCTTATAAAGAGGGAGGGGCGGACGTTCCGTTTTTCCGAATAAAGAAGCCACCCACGATCTCTCCCACGACGCCGCATTCGACGCGTGCCATTTGGGGAGGGTGCGGTGGATACGGAGCAAGATACGGCGTAACCCAGGCCGCGCGTGCCCGTGCCTTGTTTTGGGCCTGGCCCAACAGCGCTCGGCACCGTGTATGGCCCAGGCCCGGGGGCTCCTGTCGGTGTACTAGAGTAGGGGTACCCTAGTATCCCGAACATGTGCACGGGCAGTCACAGCACCCCGCGGCACGGCTTGCCGGGTGACCACCAAGGTCCTCCGTGGTTCCTTTGGAGCCATTCAAGAACAAAGTATTTAAGCCAAGGAGACAAGACCCCGGCAAGAGGAGCTTGCCAGGAAGGCCAACCAAGGCATCTCAAGGAGCTTGCCGCGACGCGCCACGCGTCCCGGCAAGGCCTGGTGAGTGACAAGCTTCCTAACGTGACAAGACAACGACCGCGGCAAGGCGCTTGCCGCGGCAAGCTACCACTCTATACCCGTGCTCCAGCACATCCACCAACGTGTCGACCTGGGACCTTTCCAAGCGCGCGTGGCGAGAGGATGTGCAGCCAGCGGTGCGAGGTGGCAAGCGACGCTGACAAGATTGCCATCGTGGCAAGCGGTGGCGCCCCTGACGGTCCCTTTTTGCACTGTTTGGGCAACGCAGACGGGCATTTAATGCCTTTGTCCCCTACCGTCAGGGTTAGGTATGATACATTGTACAAGTAGTTGTACCAACCGCAACTCTTTTCCATTTTTGCCCTTCGCCTACGTTGCCACCTGTCGGTGACCACTTGAGCATATAAAAGGAGGCCCATGCGCAACGCAGAGCGGGGTGCGAAGGCAGAAAACACTCACGCTCGGTCTCGTTAGCAACTAGTGTGGACTGTAGCACCCAGCGCTCCCGAGCAAGAACTCAATACAATCAGACATGCAGCAGTAGGAGTATTATCTCTCTGGGGAGCTCCGAAGCTGGGTAAACCGCTCGTGTGCTTCGCCTCGATCTGCTCTTCGCGCGATCTCCGCCCCCCGCCGAACCAAAAGGGGCCACGGTCCGCCGGCCCCATAGGTGTCCATGGATCAGCTTTCCCATGACACACGCCCTGAGCCTCGAGTCTAATCATCCTCTTCCATACAAGTTGTCAACTGCTGATAGCCAGAAACTCGCCCCCACCATGGCTAAAGTCAATGCACTTTTGGGGAACAGTTTAAATGGTATTGACTTAGTCCGGGTTTGGCTTGCCTGGCGGATCATTCCGTTGAGCCGCCGCTCTAGTTTGATGTGTACTTACACTCGCGAGAAGAATGATCCTCTGCGGCACAACCCTGACGATTTACCTGACGATGTCATCAATGACATGAAAAAGTAGCTCTTGAATGAAAGTCTAGCAGACTGTGGTAAGGTGGGCTTAAGGCCTTTATGCAAAGATAACCCGGCTCCAGCGGAAAGCCGCCAAACTGAGTAAATTTACCTTCATCCTTGATGTTTTGTCTTTGCTCAAACCTTTGCTGATTTTCACAGGTTGACGACAAATTTTGGAAGAAAAAGTATGATCATCAAGCTGCAAAGAGCCCCAGGAAGGCCAAGAGAGCCGCCAGGAAAGCCGCCGTCAAGTAGAAAGGAAAGAAGACCAGCGCCTCTAACTTGCTTCGACTAGAAGATACCTCTGAGTCGGAGGTAGCTCTTGATTCTCTTGGCTCCTTTTTTAACCACCTTATTGACATTGATTATCATCAGGATGACACGGGAACGAGTCATGGAGTGGATGAAGAGGTAACTATTACTTCCTCCGACTCCGAGCCTTTGCCAAGACAGAAAATCCGACAAGTAACCCAGAAAGTAAGATTTTCACATCCCTTAGCTTATCAAGATCCTCAATTTCTTTTGAAGCGACTGATTCATGAGAGCCGGAGGCAGACCCGGACTAGCAAGGACACGGAACTCTCCTCCGGCTTACCAAATACACCAAGGAAGCTCCGGAACGAGGTTACCTCTGACTTAAATACTTTTTTCCTTTGGTGGGCCTCACTCGTGAACCGCTCAACTCTTCTGATTCAAATTATCAGGAAACTTCACCTTCCTCCGACGACTCAATCTAGTCCAACATGCCAGCTTTTAAGACCGCTCCAGGGTAATGATGATTTACTTATACTATATTCATTTCAATTCTTTATATTTGTACTGACCTTTTTGATCTTATGCAGTGGAAAGCAAAGCCCGGCAAGAGGGTGAAGAAGAACAAGCCGGCCGAAGAACCAACCGTCAACGAGCCGGAACTCCAGATGGCCATGCCTGAGGCCTCTGTTCCTGAGCCGCCGCTTGAACCGGCTCATGATATGCCAACGTCAACTGCTGACCTGCCTGCCAACCAAGTCGCCGACGGCTCTATAAACCCTAAAGTCTCTAGCCCGGCCAAAACAGTCGACCCACAAGATGGTGGTATTGAAATTACCAAGACCAGCTACACTGAGCTAGGGAGACCTACTGTGCTAGACAAGTGTTCTTCCAAGGAGGAGCACCTGGAACGCCGTAAGGTCAGATTTGATGTTGCTGATTATACTTACATCAGCATTGGGGAAGTTTTTTCTGGCTATAGCCAAGTGCACAGCAGCTGTGATCTTGAAGTTGGTATGGTGAAACAAATGCACCAGAATTTTGAGGTATAAACTCTTCCCTTCATTGAATTTGCCTTACTATGCCAGCCCCCAAGTCTATGGCTTGTGATGAATATGTTGTAGACTTAGAACAAACTTATGAGCATCATTAACATCCTTTGGTAAAACCTGTAAAATTTTCGGCTTAATTCGTAGTCCCCAAGGGCCGGTTTAATTAGCATGAATAAGTCAGTCCTTCACCTGCTTGTGTAGAATATAGTACTTGCGTAGTTTTGACAGCAATACGCATTAGCCCCCAAGTGCCAAGTACTCTTGCTTGCAAAGTGCTTGGGACTTACTTTCATGAACCGCCACTTAGATAGAACTTTCGGTAGACATTAGCCCCAAGTGTCAAGTGTTGTTGCTTGCAAAAGGCTTGGGACTTAATACTGTATGCTAATATTCATGATTTTGACCCGGTATCTATACAGGACACCACTACTCAACTTCAATCAGAGTTGTCTGAGCTGAAGAATCGCCTGGAGTCACAGGAGACTGAAACCCAAAGGGAAAATTCCAAATTTGAATTCAGTGTATCTGAACAAGAAAAATTGAAATCCGAGTTTGAGGTTGAGAAGAAGGCCTGGGCTGAGGAAAAGATTGCCTTAACCCATCAAGCTGAGAAAGCAGAGGCGGCTCTTGAAGGGGTGACCACTGAATTGTCCGGCTTAAAGCGCCATGTATCTCAGATGGTCGCAGCAATCTTTGGTAAGCCGCCCTACAAGTGCCAAGTATTGAATCTTTCTAGTGATCATATGAATTGTCATTAACTCACCTGATATTGCTATGCAGGCCCTAGGAGCACAAACCTCAATTAGGACATGCTAGTGAACCTGAAGGTAGTTTACACGCTCGTGGAACAACTTTACACTGGATCTCAGTGTGCCTTAGCCACAGTTGCCCTGTCAAACGAAGTCCCCACACTCCTGGTGGATGTGATAAAGAAGCTTTCTGTGCTGCCCCAGCAATTAAATGAATTAAGGCGATCATCTGCAAGAGCCGGAGCCGTGGCTGCTTTCAGCCAGGCCAAAGCATGGCTACCAGAGTTAGACCTGGCCGACATCGCCATTGGGTATCCAAGCCTTAAGGAGGATGGCACTTCATTTGAACAGGAAAACTTCACTGATTGTGTAAAGGAAATACGCCATGTGGCCACCCTGATTGCTGGTGAGGCGGATCTCACCAAATACCATCCGAATTATGAAGCGGGAAATCAAAGGATGCCGACGCCACATTATAAAGTGGCAATCCTGATCCCCCCTATCCGTAATCATACCTTCGCCCCTGAAGTTGACCCGGCCGGGCTAACTGATGATGAAGCTAAATTTGAACCTTTGAGTGGCATTGACTGGTCATCATCAACCTTCCAGGATAGGGAACAGGATGGAGGAGCGGAGAGGGTTGATCCAGAAGCGTCAGGCCAACAAGAGAAGTGATCTGCCGGGCGGCTCCTATTCGTAGCCTTCTGAAAAAACAATTTAATCATTTGGACTCGGGGAGTCATGTAATAGTGTAGCAATGACTTTTCTCTGTTGTGCCCTCGTGCACGTTTTGGTGCTCAACATGGTTAAGCCGCTGTCTTATATTCACCCTTATTTTACTTATCGTCTGTTTTCCTTACGCATAATAAAGTCCTTAAACTATCCTGCACACACAAACAGATCACAAGAGCCCTTGGCGGTTTACCGCAGGGCGGGTCATAATATCTGATATATAACCACTAATATGCAAACAAGAGTCACAGATAAGTCTGTTATGAATCATAACTTTGAAACACAACTATGATATCATACCTGTGATATTGAATTTGCACTTCCGGTTTAGATGGCCTGAAAAGTGAGCGTGATAACCCAGTCTTTAGAACCCAACACTTCCAAATGTTTGATGATTATCATATGTTGGCGACTTATTGTCCAAAACCAAGCCCGGTCAAATGTAAACCACATATATATGCCTTAGATCTGAACAAAATAGTCTCAAGACAAAACCAAAGATTGCTTTCAAAAAAAACAGTTAAGCCAAACAGAAAGAAAAATTGAGGCTTCTGATTCGAATACGACCAGTAAACCGGACCAAAGGGGTTAAGCTAGGATTCGAATACGATCATGTAGCCCCCTAGTGTTTTTGGCATTGCGCCGATCAAGAGGGTACCGACAGATATATTCTCTTTGGTTCGAATACGACCTATGTTTGAATAGGAAGCCCCCAAATGACCTTGAGAGTTTTTTAACGACTCTGATTCGAATAAGCTCAAAGTCGGACCCAAAAGGGGTTAAGCAATGATTCGAATACGATCAAGAAGCCCCCTATTGGGTTTGGCATTGTCCCAATCAAGAGGGTACCGACAGCTATGTTCTGTTTAGTTCGAATACGACTTATGTTTGAACAGGAAGCCCCCTAGTGATCATGAGGTTTAACCGCTATCATTCGAATACGATCATGAGGCGGACCAGTAGGGTTTAAGCTAGATTCAAATATGATCAGCCCCAAATTGGTCTTTGGAATTATGATGATGAAGACATCTGATCATTGAGGATGAAAAGGATAGAGGTCCTTCCTTAATACTTATCATAATATACACATCGTCAAAAATATGTACATCATGAGAGCCGGTGGCTCAAGTGTAGTAAGGCTGAAGATGAGCGATATTCCACAGCCGGCGGGTCTCCTCCTCCGACTTACGTGAGTCTTTGTGCTCTCAAACATCGATGAGGTAGTATGACCCATTGTTCAAGTTCTTGCTGACCACAAAGGGCCCTCCCCAAGGTGGGCATAACTTGTGTGCATCAGTTTGATCCTGGATGAGCCGGAGCACCAGATCACCTTCTTGAAAGGTTTTGGACTTAAACCGGTGGATGTGATTACGACGCGGGTCCTGTTGGTAAATCGCCAAGCGGGCTGCTGCCAAGTCACGCTTTTCATCTAACAGGTCAAGTGCATCCTGACGGGCTTGTTCATTATCAGCTTCAACGTAAGCCGCCACGCGGGGCGAGTCATGACGGATGTCACTAGGTAGAACTGCCTCTGCTCCGTAAACCATGAAGAAGGGCATGTAACCCGTAGACCTGTTGGGGGTAGTATTGATGCTCCATATCACAGAAGGCAGCTCCTCCACCCAACAACCCGGCGTCCGTTGCAAAGGAACCATAAGCTGGGGCTTGATGCCTTTCAAGATTTCCTGATTGGCTCTTTCAGCTTGACCATTGGATTGAGGGCGAGCTACTGATGAAACATCTAGCTGAATATGCTCACGTTGACAAAACTCCTCCATGGCACCCTTGGACAGATTAGTACCATTGTCAGTTATAATGCTGTGTGGAAAGCCAAAATGAAAGATCACCTTTTTCATGAATTGAACCACCGTGGTTGCGTCACACTTACTAACTGCCTCTGCCTCAACCCACTTTGTGAATTTGTCAACCGCCACCAAGAGGTGGGTCTTCTTATCTTTGGACCTTTTGAAAGGCCCAACCATGTCGAGTCCCCAGACTTCAAACGGCCAAGTAATTGGAATCATCCTAAATTCTTGATCCGGCACGTGAGCCCGTCGTGAGAATTTCTGACAACCATCATATTTACTGACCAGATCCTCTGCATCAGCGTGAGCCGTCAGCCGATAAAATCCATGACGAAAGGCTTTGGCCACAAGGGACTTTGATCTGGCATGATGGCCACAATCTCCTTCAGGAATCTCACGAAGAATTTCTTGACTTTCCTCGGGAGAGATACAATGCTGAAACGCCCAAGTGACACTGCGATGATGTAACTCGCCATTGGCAATTGTCATTGACTTACACCGTCGGGTTGTCTGCCTAGCCAAGGTTTCATCCTCAGGCAACTCACCCTGGGTCATGTAAGCCAAATATGGTACTGTCCAATCTGGGATGATGTGAAGAGCCGCCACCAACTGTGCTTCCGGGTCAGGAACGGCCAAGTCTTCCTGTGTAGGCAACTTGACAGAAGGGTTATGCAGAATATCCAAGAAAGTGTTAGGTGGCACCGGCTTACACTGAGACCCTAGCCGGCTTAAAGCATCAGTCGTCTCATTCTTTCTGTGATCAATGTGCTCCACTTGGTAACCCTTGAAGTGTCCAGCAATGGCATCAACTTCACGACGATAAGCCGCCATGAGGGGATCCTTGGAATCCCACTTGCCTGAGACTTACTGAGCCACCAAATCTGAGTCGCCAAAGCACCTTACCCAGCTTAAGCTCATCTCCTTAGCCATCCGAAGACCATGGAGCAAGGCCTCATACTCATCTGCATTGTTAGTACAAGGAAACATCAACCTTAGCACATAACAAAATTTGTCACCTCGAGGGGAAGCTAAAAAAAATCCAGCCCCGAGCCCTCCAATTGCCTGGACCCCTCAAAGTGAATAGTCCAATATGTGTTGTCCGACTTCTCTTCAGGCATCTGCAGCTCTGTCCAATCCTTGATGAAGTCCACCAGTGCTTGAGACTTGATAGCAGTGCGTGGCACATACTTTAAACCATGAGGCCCAAGTTCAATGGCCCACTTGGCGACTCATCCTGTGGCTTCTCTGTTTTGAATGATATCTCCTAAAGGAGCAGAACTGACCACAATGATGGGATGACCCAGGAAATATTGCTTAAGCTTCCGGCTTGCCATGAACACCCCATAAACGAGCTTCTCCCAATGTGGATATCTTTGCTTGGACTCAATAAGCACCTCACTGATGTAGTAAACCGGCTGTTGAACCGGATGTTCCTTGCCAGCCTCCTTGTGCTCCACCACAATGGACACACTGACAGCACGTGTGTTAGCAGCCACATATAACAATAATGGCTCCTTATCAATGGGAGCAGCAAGGACCACTGGCCCAGCTAGCTGTCTCTTCAAATCTTCAAAGGCAGCGTTAGCAGCATTACTCCAGACAAAGTCGTTTGTCTTCTTCATCATCTGATACAGCGGTATGGCCTTTTCATCTAACCGGCTTAAGAACCAACTTAAAGCAGCAATACGACCCACAAAATGCTAAACATCATTGATACACACCGGCTTAGCTAAGGAGGTGATGGCCTTGATCTTCTCCGGGTTATCCTCAATGCCTTTGTTACAAACCAGAAAACCCAAAAGCTTGCCTGCTGGCACTCCAAAAACACATTTGGCTGGGTTAAGCATCATCTTGTAGACACGGAGATTATCAATGGTTTCTTTCAAATCATCTATCAACGTCTCCTTCCTGGATTTCACCACAATGTCGTCCACATAAGCATGAACATTGCGCCCAATCTGATTGTGAAGACACTTCTGCACACATCGCTGATAAGTTGCCTGGGCACTCTTAAGCCCAAAAGGCATAGACACATAGTAGAAAGCTCCAAGCGGAGTAATAAAAGCCGTCTTCTCCTGGTCCTTAACTGCCATCTTAATCTGATGATAACCAGAATAAGCATCCAAAAAACTCAAACGCTCACAACCCGCCGTAGCATCAATGATTTGATCAATACGAGGGAGAGCAAAAGGATCACCCGGACAAGCCTTGTTTAAGTCCGTGTAATCCACACACATACACCAGCTGGCATTCTTCTTAAGCATGAGCACCGGGTTAGCCAACCACTCTGGATGAAAAACTTCAACAATGAACCCGGCCGCTAAGAGCCGGGCCACTTCCTCACCAATGGCCTTACGCCTCTCCTCATTGAACCGCCAAAGAAACTGTTTGACCAGCTTAAATTTTGGATCAATATTGAGAGTGTGCTTAGAGAATTCTCTCAGTACACCCGGCATGTCAGTAGGTTTCCATGCAAAGATGTCCCGGTTCTCACGGATGAAGTCGTTGAGCACGCTTTCCTATTTGGGATCCAGGTTTGCGCTTGGTGTCGTCGGCTGATTTAAACTTCATCACCGGCTCATGCTCTGTGGTTGGCTTTTTCAAAGACGTCATGTCCGCCGGGTCAACATTGTCCTTGTAAAACTTCAACTCCTCTATTGCATGGACAGACTCAGTGTAAGAAGCATCGCCTTCCTCACATTCCAGGGCTATCTTCCGACTTCCATGCACTGTGATGGTTCCCTTTCGACCCGGCATCTTGACCTTCAGATAAACATAACACGGCCATGCCATGAACTTTGCATAAGCCAGCTGATGACCCACAAGTGTTGGGGATCTATCGTAGTCCTTTTGATAAGTAAGAGTGTCGAACTCAATTAGGAGCAAGGAAATGATAAGCGGTTTTCAGTAAGGTTTTCTCTGCAAGCACTGAAATTGTAGATAATAGATAGTTTTGTGATAAGATAAATTGTAACGAGTACAAACAATGAATGTAAATAAAGTGCAGCAAGGTGGTCCGATCCTTTTGTAGCAAAGGATAAGCCTGGACAATTTCTTATAATGAGAAAAGAGCTCCTGAGGACACATGGGAATTATCGTCAAGCTAGTTTTCATCACGCTCATTTGATTCGCGTTCGGTACTTTGATAATTTGATATGTGGGTGGACCGGTGCTTGGGTACTGCCTTTACTTGGACAAGCATCCCACTTATGATTAACCCCTATTGCAAGCGTCCGCAACTACAAAAGAAGTATTAAGGTAAACCTAACCACAACATTAAACATATGAATCCAAATCAGCCCCTAATGAAGCAACGCATAAACTAGGGTTTAAGCTTCTGTCACTCTAGAAACCCATGATCTACTTATTACTTCCCAATGCCTTCCTCTAGGCCCAAATAATGGTGAAGTGTCATGTAGTCGACGTTCACGTAAGACCACTAGAGGAAAGACAACATACATCTCATCAAAATATCGAACGAATACCAAATTCACATGAATACTAATAGCAAGACTTCACCCATGTCCTCAGGAACAAACGTAACTACTCACAAAGCATATTCATGTTCATTATAGGAGGAGTAATAATATGCATTAAGGATCTGAACATATGATCTTCCACCAAGTAAACCAATTAGCATCAACTACGAGGAGTAATCAACACTACTAGCAACCCATAGGTACTGTCGTTGTTTTGTCACGGCAGATGTCCTAGTGTAAGGACTTAATTGCGAGGCCAACGCATCTATGCGGTAGCTTGAGAGGGGTTGATCGGGACGAGAGACACAACACACAAGACAAAGATTTAGAGAGCTTCGGGCCCCGAGAAACATCATCCGGTAATAACCCTACATGTTGTTTGTTGCTAGGTCTCATTATGATCATGAGAGAGTCGCCGGTAAGCCGGCTCTTTGTGTCTAGCCCTAGAGATTGTTCTTGTTTTCTTGTCCCTCTTTGGGGTGCCTTGCCCCTCCTTATATAAGTTAGAGGGGCGGGTTACATGTGGAGTCCAAATAGGATTAGGACTAGCCTATCTTCTACTACAAGCCGGATACAAGTCCGTGTCTTGATTCCTTGTAAGGAAGATATTCCTCACGCCTTTCCTCTTAAGTCAGCCTAACAGAACGTAAGCCGGCCTTCTGGGCCTTGAGCCTCCTGGGCCCCTGGGTCTTGTCGCTCCTCTGATCCGCTTGCCAGGTCACCCATAAGTCGCCAGGATCGGGCGGGTCACTTAGTGTGTCGCCCGGCCAGTATGGTCATTCTCGAAGTCGCCAAGTCCGCCGGGTTATACTTCCGGCCGGGTTACACCGCGGGGTATATCCCCGACATTAGCCCCCAAGTTTAGCTTGGATTTATCCATGGTAAACTTATGCTGCAAAATAAACACAAGAACAAATTTGACAGGTTGTGCTCCGGGTTAAGAATTCTTGTAAACCGGCACCTGAACATCCTTAAGTCCTTGTCATTTCCTTATTCTAGAAAATCCAGGTCAATAAACCATCTTCATACTCAAATTGCTGACGTTGGTGTCTCATAGAGAAATATTGTGAAGAATAATCCACTTGAGTTGGCTTCCAAAGCGCCGGCTTAAGAAATATTGGTCTTGAAATACTCATATGATATTCAGCCGGTTTGAAGATATAGAACTTGCCAATCTCTGATTTCCAAAATCACCGGGTTATAAAAACTGATAATTCCTGGTCATGATTGTTTCCAATGCCGGTTCATGATTGTTGCCAATGTCGGTTCATGATTATTGATGACGCCGGGTTATGATTGTTGCCAATGCCGGTTCATGATTATTGATGACGCCGGGTTATGATTGTTGCAGACACCGGGTCATAATGATTGGTGATGCCGGGTCAATCTGGTTTGCTCAGAACTGAAAATTGGAAGATATTTCTCCCTTATATCCATATTACCTGTAGCTTCCAAGTCTTGAACAGAACAAAGTGATGATTTGAGACTTGTTTCCATATAATTACTGCCACTTTGAAGAAATCCATGTTCATCTCAGTCACTAGTAAAAACTGAATACTCCATATATGTAGCCCCCAAGTGCCGAGTTGTCATGCTTGCAGCAACCTGGGACTTGAAATTGCCTTATACTCATAAAAAACTTCAACCAGTGTAGCCCCCTAGGGTCGGGTCATTATGCAATAATGAGCAGGGACTTTGTAGATATAACCATGTAAACTTGAACAGCAATGTGTAGCCCCCAAGGGCCAGCTTAGTAAGATAATACTGTGTTGGGACTTTGTATATAATTGATAATAACATCATATAATATAATCTCCACCATAGGTCTTGAACCCACGTCCACAAGTTAAGAGCTTTGTACTCTACCAACTAAATAGTGAACCGTTCAATATAATGGATTAATGCTTGTGTACCTTGAATTTTTGACAGGAGCAATTGGTAGCCCCCAAGGGCCGGCTCAAAAATGTAATGAGTCGGGTCCTCAATAAGTTGAGCAAAAATGACTTTGCATTAGCCCCCAAGTTCCATGGTGCATGCTGGTAGTAACATGGGACTTGTATATTCGATGCAATCTTGATTTGAACAATGCAGCCCCCAAGTGCCGGGTCGTAAGCCTGCAGCGACTCGGGACTATTTCCTCCATTGTAAAATAAATCATGCCCATTGATAAAAATAATAGCCGTTGCGCTAAGGCGACTTTGAAAACCTCAATCATAACACTGGTTATTGATAATCAAAATAGAAATCCAGCCATGTTGGCTATTAAAGATTTGAATACCTCATCGGTTGACAAGTAAATCCAGAGTTTTAAATACCTGGCTGCTCTTGGCCGATGATGACTTAATGCGCATTCATTGTAACCCAGTGGCGTATAGCCTTTGAGAAAATCAAGAATTAATAACCCTTTTTGAGACATCAATTTAAATCTTTGATGATGGGCTTGAACTTGATCATTTATGTAAGCCATAGCTCTGTAAATCCTGCACAGAGTTTAAACAACATATGCCTTGGGGACTTAATGTCAAAAGCTAGGGCGGGTAACCACCCAAATATAATCTTATCCTACACACAAGTAGATCACAAGATCCTTATGATCCTTTGAATGATACTGCCGGTTTATGTGACCCGGACAGTGAAGTTGATAACTCAAGTCTGTAAGAACCGGCACATATGATATTTCTGACAACTCAAATACTTGCAATTGTATAAAAACAGATAAAATTTTTGAGGCTTCTGATTCGAATACGATCAGTAAACCGTTCCAAAGGGGTTAAGCTAAGATTCGAATACCATCATATAGCCCCCAGTGGCGTTGGCAATGCCGATCAAGTGGGTATCGACAACTATGTTCTCATTGGTTCGAATACGACCTATGTTTGAACAGGAAGCGCCCAAGTGACCTTTAAAGTTGTTTAACGACGCTGATTCGAATACGATCCATGTCGATTCCCAAAGGGGTTGAGCTATGATTCAGATACGATCAAGAAGCCCCCAAGTAGGTTCAGCAGTTTGCTAATCAAAAGGGTATCGACAGCTATGTTCTCTTTGGTTCGAATACGACCTATGTTTGAACAGGAAGCCCCCAAGTGACCATATAAGTTTTGGCATTGCGTCGATCAAGAGGGTACTGATAGCTATGCCCGATGAGCAGGAAGCCCCCAAGTGATCATAATAAGATAAGCCGTACGACAGGATACCCATGTTTTGAACCGTGCATCATGGCAGCAAGTTCCCTTTGGTAACCATTAATTTGTCTGAGATCTCGAACTTGCAAGAGATTAATTCTTTTTGAACCAGAAATTCTTAAACCGGATATTGTGATCCTCAAAGCTTTGTAAGGGACAAATGCACCTTGATCCGGATGTTGAACCGGTTTTGAGAGCTTCAAAGCTTTGCGGGAGAGAGATGTCTCTTGAGCTGTATTTTAAACCGGAGTCCTTCTTTTTAAGCCGGAAATTTTCTGACGGCCTTTAAATTTTTCACCAATATAGCGGTAGCCTCTGGAACCGGGTTACCTTCCCTCCAATGACCCGGAGTTCTTGAATCCATTGAAACCGGCTAATTTTGCCGAGTCATACCATTGTAGCCCCCAAGTCTCAAGATGACTCGAAGAGTTGGCTTGAGATTCTCCGTATTTGACCATAGCAGAAGGTGTATATCTTTGGCGTTGATAACGCGATGTGAATCCACAAAAGGTTGAGGTGACTGCTGCGGGTTATAAATGATCCCGTATGAACCGTGTCAACAACTCGGCCAATGGTCCCTTCCAACTGGCTGTTTGAAGTTAACCAAACTGTAGTGGCGGCGACTTGTGCGCCTGCCCACTGAGCCATCCAGTGCAGACGACGGCTGATAATACATGATAGTTTGCCTCTGATTTGTTGGAAGAAAACCGGGCTTCCCAAGTAGTGACTTGCTCATACTCAATAAACAACTCATGCAGACAGGTGCGGCTCGATGTGTTGATGTAGACCAGGCCACGAGAGACGGACGGTAAAGACGACAACAACATCTGAGGTGGCCCAGACAGATAAACCGGCCGTGGCGTTTGTAAGCCGGTGCGGACGGGCAAGTTGTCGTCCTTGTTGTAAGCCGGTGTGGTCGCGAGAAACGGCAACGGCGTTGTAAGCCCGTGCAGGAGTCCGTTGAGTAATGACGACCACCTATGCCCAAAGATGTTGGCATGCCTCCATCTCCGTGGTATAATATGCCATAAATAATTGCCCTGCATAAACAATATTGCAGACCAAGGCAAAGACAAACTTGTTCTTTGGCAAAAAACAATACATGCGAATAAAACAAACTCGGATGGATATCACCTGATTTGTTTGGACGACGAATGACCGGTTTATCGCGACAGAGGTAGCCCAGACAGACCAGCGACTCAATATAGTTTCGTCGGCTAAGGTAGACCGGCGACTTAGTATAACCCCGGCGGCTCAAAGCAGCAAGGACGGCTCAACGCGGCTCCGACGGGTTGATGTAGATTAAGCTGCACGGGTGGCGACTTACGCACACTTGTTTCCATTAGTAAGCGGGCGCAGACGCCGGTGCATGACGGTGCTGACATACACTTCAGTGGCACAACCCGGCACCACCTTTGCTGCACATAAAAATATATAGACCGAAGTAATTGCTCTTTGACAAAAAATAAATATATGCCAAAAAATATACTTACAAGGATGTCCCTGGATTTTTTTTGTCGGGTTTTTTGGCGAGATGACTGACGGTACATGAACCAGTCAGCTTAAGGTGCGGCAGCAGTCAACCCCGCACGGTGTAACCGCAGAGTTGCAGGAGTCGCCAGCTTTAGCACTGAATAAGTTGTTGATGATGCAGTTCCTCTGCATGCTTATGGGCAAGTGCGGTTCAGCAAACCATGGCGGCGGCAGAATTGAAGGTGCTCGGGCGTTCAAAGTGACCTGGAGCAGAGGAGTTGTGACCACGCGGCGAGTCTCAATCGCGGCCGTTCAGCATGTGGCGGCGGCGGCTGAAACAAAATCGCAGGGCGACCACGGCGACTTAGTGCGGCTGCGCAGTCATAGCAAAATCCGACTTTGTGTGCTCTAATCCTTCTACAGGTCGTGGTCACATCCGTGGTAGTAGCGGAGTCGCGACGCGACGGCCTGTGTGTGGGCAAGTTAGAGGCGGACAGCTGGGCGACTTGCGGTACGAGCGACCCGGCGTGGAGTCTCGCGCAGAAGCGGAGGAGCGTCGGCCGCGACAACGGCACCGGCGGGTCGACAGACGCTGGCTGATGTTTAAATGATGATTGAGACGCTGTTGATGTTGGTAGCGCCTGGTGACCACGCGCAGCAAGGCGCTCGGAATTGTGGATTGAAACGGCGAAGGCAGATGGGCACCGGCAACTCGGCGTGACCACAGCTCAAGAGTACCCGCAGCCAGGCGGTGTCAAAACCAAGGCGACGGGTCGACAACGGGCGGCGGGGGCGTTTCATCGGCAGCCGACAAGTTGGGGTCGATAGCGGGGCAAAAACTAGTCATGGATCATCAGGGACTCTCCAGCTGATGGTAAATTTGGCCAAATTACGACCAGGTTTCGGCTGATTTCATCAGTATCTGGCCGGTCTCAGAGTTTGTAGCGCCCGTTGACGGAGCGATGCATTTGGCGGTTTCTCTGGCGGAGGCAAGCCAAGAACAAGCAGAGGCGGCCCGGCGGTCGAGGCACGGTTGGCAAGGCTCGCCGTCGCGAGGTTCGCGCAGAGGCGGTTTGGAACGAGGTCACCGCAGAGTCTGAATCCATCTCGTCCCTTTCTTCATCCTGGTTTGGTTTGACCAATCCACGCCCAGATCTCTTGATGTACCTGGCGACACTAGCCGCAAGCCACATAAGCTGCTGCATCATGATTTTCCTTTGGAATTTTTCTGCTTGTATATAGATTTCAACTTGGCGCGCTCTGGACCGTTGTTTAAACGCGTATTCGCTGGGCAATCCAGCGCAGCCAAGCAGAGCCGGCGTTGTCCCCGATGATTCCCGTCGGGATTTTCTCTTATGACTCGGTCAACGGATCTGATCCATATTACCCATAAAAAATTTCTGATCTTGATCCCATGAACTCAAACTTGACGTATATCCTTTGAAAACCAATTAGTACTCATACAAATCCACCGTGTCTGGTCAAGTAGCACTTTTGCCTTTCACGTGATTCTGAGCATTGGAGATTGTGCAAGTACTTCAATCAATCAAATAAGGCCAGCATAGGCGGCATCTCTTATCCATACTTTGTCACCACGGGGCTTGTACTACGGACAGAAAACGCAAAGGTCAGGACCCATGGCCACCCTAGGCACGAGCGGATGGTGGTCACGCTACAGCCAGTCTGGTTTTGTGCCCATCTCGGATACGATGATTTGGACTACCGCTTGGAATCGGTGTCGCGACCTCTGACCCAGATACCAGTAGCGGTCTTGGATCGAATCCGCAACGAAAACTTCTGTTAAGTCGGCGACTTACAAAGGCGTACGGACACGCAACCTTAACTCTCGCCCCAATCTTGCTCGTGCCGCTCGATTGTTCATTAATGATACAGATTCTTCCAAACCGGCTCGTTAATCCGGCACATCGCGAGCTTCTCGATCCCTAGAAAAGATCCCTCCAAGAACTCAACACCACCGTGCGCAGGCACCACGGTGGGCGCCAACTGTCGTGGTTTTGTCACGGCAGATGTCCTAGTGTAAGGACTTAATCGCGAGGCCAACACATCTATGTGGTAGATTGAGAGGGGTTGATCGGGACGAGAGACACAACACACAAGACAAGGATTTAGATAGCTTCGGGCCCCGGGAAACATCATCCGGTAATAACCCTACATGCTGTTTGTGGCTAGGTCTCATTATGATCATGAGAGAGTCGCCGGTAAGCCGGCTCTTTGTGTCTAGCCCTAGAGATTGTTCTTGTTTTCTTGTCCCTCTTTGGGGTGCCCTGCCCCTCCTTATATAAGTTAGAGGGGCGGGTTACATGTGGAGTCCAAATAGGATTAGGACTAGCCTATCTTCTACTACAAGCCGGATACAAGTCCGGGTCTTGATTCCTTGTAAGGAAGATATTCCTCACGCCTTTCCTCTTAAGTCGGCCTACCATAACGTAAGCCGGCCTTCTGGGCCTTGAGCCTCCTGGGCCCCTGGGTCTTGTCGCTCCTCTGATCCGCTTGCCAGGTCACCCATAAGTCGCCAGGTTCGGGCGGGTCACTTAGTGTGTCGTCCAGCCAGGACGGGTCATTAGTGAGTCGCCAAGTCCGGCAGGGTTATACTTCCGGCCGGGTTACACCGCGGGGTATATCCCCGACAGGTACCAATTTCTGGTTTTGATACAAGATTGGATACAAGAGATGAACTAGGGTTTTGGGAGGAGATGGTGCTGGTGAAGATGTTGATGGAGATGGACCCCCTCCCGATGAGAGGATCCTTGGTGATGACGTTGGTGATGATTTCCCCCTCCCGGAGGGAAGTGTCCCCGGCAGAACAGCTCTGCCGGAGCTCTAGATTGGTTCCGCCAAGGTTCCACCTCGTGGCGGCGGAGTTTCGTCCCGTAAGCTTGCCCACGATTTTTCCAGGGTAAAAGCCTTCATATAGCAGAAGATGGACACCGGGGGCCACTAGGGGGCCCAGGAGACACGGGGGCGCGCCCAGTAGAGGTGGGCGCGCCCCCCACCCTCCTGGCCAGGGTGTGGGCCCCCTGAGGTATTTCTTCCACTCAATAGTTCTTATTTATTCCAAAAATAAGTTTCGTGGAGTTTCAGGATTTTTGGAGCAGTGTAGAAAGGTTTCCATTGTTTGCTCCTTTTCCAGCCAGAATTCCAGCTGCCGGCATTCCCCCTCTTCATGGTAAACCTTGTAAAATAAGAGAGAATAGCCATAAGTATTGAGATATAATGTGTAATAACAGCCCATAATGCAATAAATATCGATATAAAAGCATGATGCAAAATGGACGTATCAACTCCCCCGAGCTTAGACCTTTCTTGTCCTCAAGCGGAAGCCGATATCGAAGAATATGTCCACATGTTTAGAGATAGAGGTGTCGATAAAAATAAAATACGGACATGAGGGCATCATAATCACTCTTATAAGAGCAACATAAATAGATTTTATCATATGATTTCTTGTACTCAAGTAACAATCAATTCACAACGTCAAGTATGGTTCAGAAACTTCATTGGGAACTAACAAACTATAATCTCAGTCATTAAAGCAATTGTAATTTAGCATAACATCAGAAAAAGTCAAGAAAAGAGCTTTTCAGCAAGTTCACATACTCAACTATCATGTAGTCTTCTACAATTGCTAACACTCACGCAATACTTGTGGTTATGGAGTTTCAGTCGGACACTGAGAAAGATAGAGGCTTATTGTGTTGCCTCCCTACGTATTCACCTTTAAATGATGTCAACAATAATAGTCCATGCTAACTTACATCCAATTGGATATATATATATATATCATGATCTTTCAAACATGAAGAGCTTTCCAAAGGATAAAACAAAAAGGGAAAGGCGAGGATCACCTTGAGTCAAGCATAAAGTAAAAACATAAAGTAAAACATAGGCCCTTCGCAGAGGGAAGCAGACGTTGTCATGTGCGTTTAGGGTTGGATGCACAAAATCTTTATGCAAAAGAACGTTACTTTATATTGCCCCTTGTATGTGGACCTTTATTATGCAGTCCATCGCTTTTATTGCTTCCACAACAAGATCATATAAAGCTTATTTTCTCTGCACTAATAAGTCATACATATTTAGATAGCAATTTTTATTGCCTGCAACATGACAACTTACTTGAAGGATCTTACTCAATCCATAGGTAGGTATGGTCGACTCTCATGGAAAAACTGGGTTTAAGGATATTTGGAAGCACAAGTAGTATCTCCACTTGGTGCAAGGAATTTGGCTAGCATGAGGGGGAAAGGCAAGCTCAACATGTTTGGAAGGTCAATGACAATATACTTTAAGTAAGATGTGAGAAAACATAAACCATTATGTTGTCTTCCTTGTCCAACGTCAACTCTTTTAGCATGTCATACTTAATGAGTGCTCCCAATCATAAAAGATGTCCAAGATAATATATTTGTATGTGAACCTCTCTTTCCTTATTACTTCCTATTAATTGCAACGATGACCAAAACTACGTTTGCCAACTCTCAACAACTTTTATGCCTCTTACTTTCTATGTGTGAAGTCATCACTAACCATAAGATCAATATAAACTCTTTTAGTCTCTACTTTCTCAAGATCATAGCAACATAGCAAAGCCCTTGACTCAATACTAATCTTTATTATAGATAGCTCACGGACTCGATTACATAAAGAAATCACAAAGCAAAACTCAAAACTACTTGATATCAAAACTTCAATCTACTAGATCAAGATACTACTAAAAGGATTGAACTAAATAAAACGGTAAAGATAGGAGTGTGATGGTGATATGATACTGGGGCACCTCCCCCAAGCTTGGCAGTTGCCAAGGGGAGTGCCCATACCCATGTGATTATGTCCTCGGAGGTGGTGAAGTAGGAGTTGATGATGATGTAGGCTTGTCGTCCATCTTCCAGGGCATAGGCTCACCATCATACAAGGATGATTGAGTCTCTGGGATCCTTAAATCTGCAGCCAAACTCATCCTCTTGAATCTATATTCATACTCACAGTTCTGGTTTTGCAGGTCATAGATCTGGGCTTGGAGGTGCTCAATTTTCTCTTGAAGCTTGAAGATGGTCTCCCCAATGACCTTGGCATCTAGCTTGTGGTTGTTGGTGAACTCCGTGATCATCATCTAGTTGGCGTTGAGGCCACGCTCCACCATCCCTTGGCACTTAAAAACTTGCTGCTCCACGGCTTCGAGCTTAGTCTCTACGCTTCCGGTACGCCTTGGTCCCTCCACATCGCGGATGTGCAGCACCCCCTCACGCATCTCAATGGTTTGAGGGTGATGCAGCACCTCCGCAAGATAGGGGTTGATAACCCTCTCGAAAAACTTGTCCTTGGGAGCGCTTGGAGACGCCATGATGCTCTAGATCTGAAACAGAAACAGCACGAAATGAAAATAGATGATATTTGCGTGATACGGTGGTCAAAACCTTCGGGAGTTTATATAAGGAATTTTTACCAACCAAAATATGTAACGTGCAATAAAACAGAGTCCGGGAGGCACACGAGGTGTTCACGAGACAGGGGGTGCGCCCAGTAAGGGTGGGCGCGCCCTCCACCCTCGTGGAGGCCTCGTGTCCCTTTCGGACTACATCTTTCTTCCTAAAATTCTTAAATATTCCAAAACTGATAAAAAATGCCATTGGAGTTGTTTTGGAGTCGGTTTACTTACCATACCACATACCTATTCCTTTTCGGAGTCTAGAACGTTCTGGAAAGTGTCCCTTATGTATTCCTCCGGGGTTATGGTTTCAATAATATTAGTTTCAACATTGATAGGGTTACCTGAGATGTAATGTTTAATTCTTTGACCGTTCACCACCCTCGGACTTGTGCCTTCGAAGTTGTTGATTTTTATGGCACCAAAACGATAGACCTCCTCGATAACGTAAGGACCTTCCCATTTAGAGAGAAGTTTTCCTGCAAAAAATCTTAAACGAGAGTTGAATAATAACACATAATCACCTACGTTAAACTCACGCTTTTGTATCCTTTTGTCATGCCAACGTTTGACTTTTTCTTTGAATAGCTTGGCATTCTCATAGGCTTGGGTTCTCCATTCATCAAGTGAGCTAATGTCGAACAACCTCTTCTCACCGGCAAGTTTGAAGTCATAGTTGAGCTCTTTAATAGCCCAATATGCTTTATGTTCAAGTTCAAGAGGTAAATGACAAGTTTGTCCATAAACCATCTTATAAGGAGACATACCCATAGGATTTTTGTAAGCAGTTCTATAGGCCCATAATGCATCATCAAGTTTTTTGGACCAATTCTTTCTAGATCTATTGACAGTCTTTTGCAAAATTAATTTGAGCTCTCTATTGCTCAACTCTACTTGACAACTAGACTGCGGATGATAAGGAGATGCGATTCTATGATTAACATCATACTTAGCAAGCATCTTATGGAAAGTACCATGAATAAAATATGAACCACCATCAGTCATAAGATATCTTGGGACTCCAAACCTCAGAAAAATAACTTCTTTAAGCATTTTAATAGAAGTGTTATGATCAACACTACTAGTTGGAATAGCTTCTACCCACTTAGTAACGTAATCAACAGAACCTAAAATATGAGTGTAACCATTAGAGGCATGAAAAGGTCCCATATAATCAAAGCCCCAAACATCAAACGGTTCAATAACAAGAGAGTAATTCATAGGCATTTCTTGACGTCTACTAATATTACCAATTCTTTGGCATTCATCACAAGATAAGAGAAACTTACGAGCATCATTGAAGAGAGTAGGCCAATAAAAACCAGATTGCAGTACCTTGTGTGCAGTTCTATCTCCAGCGTGGTGTCCTCCATATGATTCAGAGTGACACTTGCGTAGGATCTGTTCCTGTTCATGCTCAGGTACACAACGTCTAATAACACCATCTACTCCTTCTTTATAGAGTTGTGGGTCATCCCAGAAGTAATGTCTTAAATCATAAAAGAACTTTTTCTTTTGCTGGTATGAGATACAAGGAGGTATTAATTTAGCAACAATGTAATTAGCATAATTTGCATACCAAGGAGCAGTATGAGAAGCATTAACGACCGCTAATTGTTCATCACGAAAGCTATCATCAATAGGCAATGGGTCATCAAGAACATTCTCTAACCTAGACAAGTTGTCTGCAACGGGTTTCTCAGCTCCCTTTCTATCAATAATATGCAAATCAAATTCTTGGAGCAAGGGAACCCATCTAATGAGTCTAGGCTTAGCATCTTTCTTTTCCATAAGATATTTAATAGAAGCATGATCAGTGTGAGTACTAAATTTGGAATCAACAATATAAGGTCTAAACTTATCACATGCAAACACAACTGCTAAGAATTCTTTTTTAGTAGTAGCATAATTTCTCTGGGCAGTATCAAGAGTCTTACTAGCATACTGGATAATATTCAATTTCTTATCAACTCTTTGCCCCAGAACATCACCTACAACATAATCACTAGCATCACACATAATTTCAAAGGGTAAATTTTAATCAGGTGGCTGAACAATAGGTGCAGTGATCAAAGCTTTCTTAAGTATTTCAAATACTTCTACACAATCATCATGAAAGACAAAAGGAATATCTTTTTGCAATAAATTAGTCAGAGGCCTAGAGATTTTAGAAAAGTCCTTAATGAACCTCCTATAAAAACCAGCATGACCAAGGAAACTTCTTATACCTTTTATGTCCTTGGGACATGGCATATTTTCAATAGCATCAACTTTGGCTTTATCAACTTCAATACCTTTCTTGGAGATCTTGTGCCCCAAAACCATGCCTTCATTCACCATAAAGTGGCACTTTTCCCAATTCAAGACGAGACTAGTATCTTCGCATCTCTGCAGAACTCGATCAAGGTTGCTCAAGCAATCATCAAAAGAGGATCCATAAACGGAGAAGTCATCCATGAATACCTCACAAATCTTTTCATAAAAGTCAGAGAATATAGATATCATGCATCTTTGAAAGGTAGCAGGAGCATTACATAAACCGAAAGGCATTCGTCTATAAGCAAAAGTACCGAAAGGGCAAGTAAAGGTAGTTTTCGATTGATCCTTAGCTGACACAGGTATTTGAGAGAAACCAGAATAACCATCTAGAAAGCAGAAATGAGTGTGTTTGGATAATATTTCTAGCATTTGATCAATAAAAGGTAAAGGGTAATGATCTTTCTTAGTAGCTTTATTTAATTTACGGAAATCAATTACCATCCTATAACCTGTAATAATTCTTTGCGGGATCAATTCATCTTTATCATTAGGAACAACGGTAATACCTCCCTTTTTAGGAACACAGTGGACAGGGCTTACCCATTCACTATCGGCAACGGGATAAATTATACCTGTCTCAAGGAGCTTTAGTATCTCCTTTCTTACCACTTCTTTCATCTTGGGATTCAATCGTCGTTAAGGATCTCTAACTGGTTTAGCATCGGCTTCCAAATTAATTTTGTGTTGGCATAACATGGGACTAATGCCCTTAAGATCATCCAGAGTATATCCAATAGCAGCGCGGTGCTTCTTCAGAGTTTTCAATAATCTTTCTTCTTATTGCTCTAAAAGGTTAGAACTAATAATAACAGGATATATTTTCTTTTCATCAAGATAAGCATACTTAAGATTATCAGGTAATGGTTTGAGATCAAACACAGGATCACCCTTGGGTGGAGGGGGATCCCCAAGAATAGGTTCCTGTTTAAGGAACACTTCATCTATTTCCCTTCTTTTCTTCATAAACATATCATTTTCATGGTCTAGCAAATATTGTTCTAACGGATCAGTAGGAGGCACGGCAATGGAAGCAAGACCAATAATCTCATCCTTACTAGGTGATTCTCTATCACGAGGTTGTCTACGAAACTTAGCAAAATTAAACTCATGAGACATACCTTTTAAGCCAATTGTGACAGTATCCTTTTCACAATCAATCTTAGCATTAATAGTATTCAAGATGGGTCTACCAAATATAATGGGACAAAAATCATCTTGTGGGGAACCAAGAGCAAGAAAATCAGCAGGATATTTAACCTTCCCACACAAGACTTCAACATCTCTAACTATCCCAACTAGTTTAATGGTATCCCTATTAGCAAGCTTAATAGTAACATCAATGTCTTCCAATTCAACGGGTGCAATGTCGTGCATAATTTCTTTGTATAAGTCATCGGGTATTGCACTAGCACTAGCACCCATATTACATAAACCATGATAACAATGATCTCCTATTTTAACATAAATAACAGGCATGCCTACAACAGGTCTATCTATGTTAGTATCTTGTCTAGCAATATTAGCAGCCTCACCATAAAAATAAATAACATGCCCATCTAAATCATCATCCAAGAGATCTTTAACCATAGCAATACTAGGTTCAACTTTGATTTTCTTAGAGGTAAATAAGTCCTAGTATTACTCTTATGAACAATAGTCGAAGTTTTAGCATGATCCTTTATCCTAACAGGAAAAGGAGGTTTCTCAACGTAAGTAATAGGAAAAATAGGATCACTATAGGTGATAGTCTTTTCTTCAACTGTAATAGGTGCAACTACTTTTACTTCAACGGGAGGATTATATTTAAACCACTTTTCTTTAGGAAGATCAACGTGAGTGTCACACCCTGCATTTTGTAACATTTCATTTGCATTAATAAAGCATAAAAATTTGGACCAACAAAAACTTTTGCATTATTTGGCTTTTTATGTTGGAGTTGGTTTTCTCTCTGTGATTTGCAAGTGCTCTTTAAAGTCAACTACTCCACCTTCTGTACTTCATCTCTTTACCCCAGACTTCTTCCCAAGGATCATGCCATGTGTATAGTGCAATATAGTATATTCTAACAAAAATAATTTGGCCAAATAGTATTTTCAAAAATTAGTTTTCCAAAAAACCCTGAATTGAGGTTTGCACTTCAAGTACTTGATTTGGGGTATGAAAAACACTTCAAAGGGTATATTTGAAACCTATTAGATATAGGATTCCCATAAACCAAAAAAATATAATTTTAAAAGTTATTTTCCTATTTTATTTAAAAGATTTTTCTTAAGGCCAGAAATGGTCTTTAATAGGGAAAAAATATTTTATGGTTTTAAAAATATTTGGCAAAAATCAGGGAAACTTAGTGGGCATATATTTCCCATATATAAGAGTTTCAACACATGGTCATGTTCAAAATATTGGACAAAACCTCCCAAAACCATTTTTGCCCATTTCAAGGATTTGAAATATTTCTACAGGAATTATTTTCATTAAAATCCAAGGAAAATCCAGCAAGTCACAAATGCATATTGTGATCAGCTTGCAAAGCCTCATGTCAATAAAGGTCATTTTGGTTCACCAAAATACCCCAAAACCCTCTCTGACCAGAATCAAATTAGAACAACTTTGTACTGCCAACCTTCTATCCTTGACCCCAACCTTTGTGAGCATGTTCACATGACCAAATGAGGCCACTACACCAAGTGGTGCATCAAGGAGAAGTGATTTGCTCAACTAGATCTACACAAGTTCATTTCTGCTAATTTCTAGGGTTTCCAAAAGTTGCATTGGCAAATTTGCCCAAATAAGCTCCAAATTGGTGGAAGGCCCTAATTATATGTGTCATTTCACCCTGTGGAGTCTCATGGCAGTTCACAGCTCAATTATTGGAGGGGTAAAACCCCACTTTCTCTCTATGGACAGCCCCTCTCTCCCTCTTCTTGTACCTCTCTCTTCTCCTACTGGCCACCCAGGGCATCCAAGGCCATCTCCTACTTCTTTACTCCCCCTAGAGCTACCAGACACCTTTGGCCGTGCCCACATTGCATAGAAAATGGCCATGCCGGCCATTTGGGCGCTGAGAGGCGTGCTCTGGCCTCAAGATGCTGTAGCCCGCCAACCACCTTCAGCCACCTCGGGCCTCCCCAGCGCGCCCGACGATGCTCCTCGACGTCCGCAACACGCCACAGCCTGGTCCCCCTCATCCTTCTCCCTCCTGCTGCCCCTTCTCGCACGCGCACTGGCCGCCTGAGAGTTCCAATGAGCGGCCTCACACGCGCGGCATCTCTAGCCTTACCCCGCTCTCTCCCTTAGCTCCCCTCGGTGTAGTCCACACCCAGCAACACCCCAGACACGACGCCAGCTCCTCCCAAGCCCTGTGGCAATGAGCAGGAGCCCACCGACGCACGGGTCCACATCACCCCGCCGTTCACCTATTCAAGGGCCTCCCCGAGCTCTCCTCTCCTCACCACTCGCTCTCTGCACCACCAAATCATCCCACTCGCCGGAGTTCACGAGGTACAGGCCGTCCCCAGCCCTCTTTCCTCTCGATCTGGAACCCCCGCAGCTCTCTGATCCTTTCCCCCTTATTTTCCCTCCCTGTAGCTGCCGAAAACGGCCAGAACCGCCGCCGCCGAAGCCCCTCCATCGTGTGACCTCGTCGCCGGCGAACCAAGCCACCTCGGCGACCGGTTCCACCTCCACCCGAATGGCGATGCCATGCTGAGTCCGTCCCTGCCCTTGGCCAAGCTCGCCATGCCCTGCATCATCGTCGGTAAGCCTCGCCGCCATCGGAAGAGGTTTGACGACGACCCTGACAAGGGGCCCCGCCTGTCAGCCTCTCTGTCCTATCCCTCCCCCGCGCCCTCTCTCATCGGCGCGGCCCCGCCGTCAAGTTTAAAATCTCATGCTGCGTCGGCTCGGCTGGGCCGCTGCCTCTTGCTGGTGGTCAGCCCACTGTGCACAAGTGCCCTTCCCTTTTCCCTTTTTTGTGTCACTTTTCCAAAAATTCCATAGGATTAAATAATAATCCAAATGAAATAATTCCAGTTCCTAAATTCTTGTAAAAATCCCGCCTATTTAATGGTATAACTTTCATTCATGACCAACCAACTTTTATGTACTGTTCATATTCAAATTCAAATTTGAAAATATTTAAACTCCTCTGAAAATCCATTTCTTCTATTCCGCAACTCCAAATACAAAACTAGGAATTTTCCCCTTCTCAGTTTTCACCCTAGTATTTAACAAAAATGAGTTGACATTTTTCTGAGCACTTTGGTTATTCTGTTTTATTATTGCCTTATTTTTCTCGTTATTATTTCGTGATTTATAGATTGCGTTCTTGTGAAGGAGTTGGACCAGAAGACTTTGAAGACCCAGAAGACTTTGTTGAGCCAGGCAAGCAGCCCTTTGACCATGTCTAAGAAACCCTTTCTATGCATGTCATATGGCACTTTTATTGCTTGCATCAAAGTCATGATATAATGGTGACCACTTGAGGTGGTTTTCCTCCGCTGTTTTTCTCTTTGACACTTGCATGATGCATGACCCTACCTTTCTATGAGGGTTATGCCGGTGGGAGTAGATAGGATGCTAAGTAGAGCTACGGAAAAAGGGACGGGGATATGCATGGTGATGGAGACAATGTATTTTCAAAAGACTTTTCGAAAACCCCATCGGGTGCCACTTATGCCCGGGGGAGATGATGAGTTGGGTAGCCACTTGATGACGAAGTGGTGTACCGAGGCAAGTGTGTGTTGTTTTCAAAGCGGTTTGGTTTAAGTTGCGACCGTTATTCCAACCTTACATGCGCAACCACTCTACCCTTGTATGGGAAAGGGCATTATTGATTACCTAGGCCGATACTATCTTGGAGCTCGCATTAATAGTGACAGGGGAGAGTTGGTGCTCTCTCTCGGGGCGGGGTCGTGCCGGGTAGGGCGGCCATGACTATTTTTATAGGGCACCGGATACACCATTGCATCCCCTCTCGGATGTTACGATCTCGAGCGAGTCTCGTATGATGTACATCGTGAGGATACGGAACAACGAGCGGACTCCTTGTTAGTTTTGTCTAGGGAAAGGTAGTGATCGGGTGCTTACCCCGGGTACTTGAGGTATCGCGGGTCGTGGATGACACGGAAGTTCCCCGGATCTTGTGGGTAAAGTGTGCAACCTCTGCAGAGTGTAAAACTATTCGAATAGTCGTTTCCACGGTCAAGGACAGTTGGGTAACCGCTCTTTAACTACGTCCACATGTTTACAAACCAGTGTGTGTTTGGATAATTGGGGAGAACTACTTGGGTCAAGTCAAGGGACTTGACATGATTGAGTTGGGTTGATGCCCACTCTATTTATGTTGATATCTGTAACCTATCCTCATGGTTACTTGAATTCTCCTGATACATGTCTTACAAGTTGTTGAACATGTCATTGCACTCAAAACTAGCTTTCTGCAAAAATTTACCTATATCATGCATTGTTGTGCCTTGTTCTAATCATGGGTTGCTTACATTCAAAGTACTCATTGGCTTGCCACTGGTTATTTAATTGGCCAGGCATGGAAGAACAGGAGTTCAAAGAAGAGTTCTTTGGAGACGAACATGCGAACTAGGACGTTTCCCAGTCAGAATGCCTGTAGGGTTATGGCAGATGGCATGGGTTCTACTTATCGATGAAGATTTCCGCTGCTTAAGTTTATTTGGTATTCAGCCCTTGTGGCTTTATCTATGTAAGGCTTGACCATAATGGTCATAATTTGTGTAAGACGGTATGTATGGATGCAAGACTCTTGCTATTCAGCTTCTGTGTGTTTAGTGAGCATTGATCTCTGGGATCACTGTACATGTGCATTCAGTGATCACGACTTATGAGTCCGGGTCCCCACAGTGAGTAGCAAAAGATTCACAGAAATAAGCTACTATCTCAGAGTCAAGTCCATACTTAGTGCTAAATCCAGGAAAAGCATCGGTATCCATAAAAGATTTAACACAATCAAACTTAGGTGTCATACCTGACTCCTTACCATCGTCCGAACCCCGATCTTCAGAGTTGCATTTAATTCTTTCCAATAAGTGCCATTTGAAATCAATAGTCTTCAGCATATAAGAACCATCACAGGAAGAATCGAGAAGGTTGCGATCATTGAGAGAAAGTCGAGCATAAAAATTCTGAATAATCATTTCTCTAGAGAGCTCATGATTGGGGCATGAATATAAA
Source organism: Aegilops speltoides (assembly GCA_021437245.1). Classification (NCBI taxonomy): domain Eukaryota; kingdom Viridiplantae; phylum Streptophyta; class Magnoliopsida; order Poales; family Poaceae; genus Aegilops; species Aegilops speltoides. Next base: position 204,922,059 of record CM038143.1, read on the forward strand.
ATTGACTTAAGCCTCCCCCAATCTTGAGCGATGCTTTTTCCTTCGCGAGGCCAGAAATTATATATGTAATTACGATCACGGTGAACAAGATGGATAGGATAGAACTTCTGGTGAAATTCCAACTTCAATCGTTTGTAATTCCAAGATCTCGTATCATCACATAGCCTATACCATGTCAATGCATCTCCCTTCAAAGATAAAGGGAAGACCTTCCTTTTGACAACATCATCAGGAATACCTGGAAGCTTAAATAATCCACGAACTTCATCCACAAAGATAAGGTGTAAATCGGGATGCAATGTTCCATCTCCTACAAATGGATTAGCTAGCAGTTTCTCTATCATACCCGAAGGAATCTCAAAGTAAATATTTTCTAATAGTTTAGTAGGTTGAGGAGCAACTCTTTGCTCTTCTGGTCGGGGTGAAGATACCTTGAACAAGCCCCTCAAAGGATTAGTTTCCATGGTGACAAGTAACAGAAAATTTCAGCACACTATGTAAATGTTTCCTTACCAAGTTCCACTCACCAAAAGCGCTACACTCCCTGGCAACGGCGCCAGAAAAGAGTCCTGATGACCCACAAGTGTAGGGGATCTATCGTAGTCCTTTCGATAAGTAAGAGTGTCGAACCCAACGAGGAGCAGAAGGAAATGATAAGTGGTTTTCAGTAAGGTTTTCTTTGCAAGCACTGAAATTGTAGATAATAGATAGTTTTGTGATAAGACAAACTGTAACGAGTAACAAACAATGAAAGTAAATAAAGTGCAACAAGGTGGCCCAATCCTTTTGTAGAAAAGGATTGTAAGTGCATCTAGTGCCCCTTAGTGATTTTGGTGTATTGAAGACTTATAGGTTAAGTGACTGGTGCGTTTGTGAGTGTATACAGGTCTATAAGTCTATGAGGAGTTTGATATTTACAGAGAAATTCAACCCCTAAAAATGAAGTTCTTCGACTAAAGACTTTGATATTCTGAAGACTTTCTGAAGACTTTGAAAGTGAAGAAATTGGTGTGACCTTGAAGACTTGGTATTCATTCGAGGAATATGAAGCGTGGAGACTTTTGTTTTCGTAGTTTCATTTTCTCTTTCTTGAGTCATAGGAAACACCGTACTGTTAAAGGGGGGTCGAGGAAATACTAAGGAAAAATTTCCATGTGATGCTCAACTCAAAATCCTACACCTACCAATCCCTTCGAGTGAAGCCATTGGAAATCTCATATAGTTCATCAATTTCTTCAAAGGATGAGACGCAGTTCTTCAGTCCTTGAGGACTTTGCTCGATCGAGGAGTTAGGAATTCGCCAGTCGAATTGCCTACAAAGTGAGGAACATGATAGCCCCGAGGAATTTGAGAGTCAAATTTCCGACCGTTGTCAAGTTCTTGTGGCGGCTGTCCAAAATATCCTATCCACCTAACGGTCATATCATTGAAGGGCATTCATGTCTTATCATGTCGGGTTGCTCCCTAGGCTATAAATAGCCGCCCTACAACCACTAGTTGGTTGCTGCTCGAGAGAACTTGACACTTGTCGCCCGAGAGCAACCCATCCTCCGAGGACTTTGAGCGAAAATCATCAAGTGAGGAAAATCCCAAAACCAAACCCCACAAACCCAAGTGATTGAGCATCATCAAGAAATTGATCCTGCGTGGATCCGACGCTTGTTACCTTTGAAGACTGTGCTTCTTCCAGACGGTTAGGCGCCAAGGTCTAGAGCATCCAAGAGGAATTGTGGATCGCCGAGTGACCAAGTCTGTGAAGGTTTGGAAGTCACCAAGACTTACCACGAGTGATTGGACGAGACCTGCGTGGTCTTAGTTCAAGGAGAATACGGTGAGGATGGGTGTCCCGAGTTGCGGCTCGAGATCGGGTGTCCGGATCGTGTCCTCGAAGTTTAAATACTCACCGCTCCAACCAGACGCATAACCGAGACAATGAGTTGGAACTGGTTTACCAAATCATTGTCTTCACCAACTAACTGGTTCTATTTCCTCAACTCTTTCATTTCCTCATGACTGTGTTGTATGTTGTTCATATCTGTGCTTGAAGACTTTGACTGAAGACTTTCACAAACTCCTCAGTTCAATTTCTTCAGTCTGTTTGTCTTCATCTTCTTATCCTGTGTTTACGCTTTCTGTACTCTGTGCTAGTCTTCATTTCATCATGATGACTATGTTTGTATCCTGTTATGTTTACTTCTGAGTACTTATTCCGCTGCAAGTAGTTCTTCGCTAAGGAATTTCCTCACCAGCAAATTTCTCAGTGAAGAATTCATAAAAATCGCCTATTCACCCCCCCTCTAGTGGATATAACGCACTTTCAATTGGTATCATAGCAAGGTACTCCCTTGTTCTGTGTGATTTTGGTTTAACCGCCTAGAGTTTTAGTTATGTCGACCGCAGGTATGAAGAAAGTGACATGCCCTATCTTTGACGGTCATGACTACCCCAAGTGGAAGGCCATGATGAGGAAGCGCATCATGGCAAGGAACAGCGAGCTGTGGACCGTCACTGAGATTGGTCTTACTGATTTATGCAAGACGGCGAATGCTGATGATATTCGCAAGTACACTCGACTTGACATCATAGCGAAGGATATCATCTGCTCCTGCCTATCCAGAGATCAATTCGGGCGAATTATGCATCTTGGCAATTCGAAGCTCATCTGGGACCGAATCTCTGATGTCTATGAAGGTCATCGAACTCGTCATGATCCCTGGTTTGAGGACTTCAAGGAATCTCTCAAACGATGACTTTCGAGCCGAATCTTCATCTTTCGTGATCTTGTCTCATGGCAAACGGTGCCGAGGTAACGAATGCTCCTCATCCGAAGTCTTGTGCTGATCAATCGATAATGATGAATCGACAATGATGAATCGATGATGATATTGAATCTGCTATACCAAACTTGTTTGCATTGCCACTAAACAACAAACGGCTTTAGAACAAACTCAAGATATGCTAGATAAAAGTGATAAAATGTTGCACAGAGAAATGGATCAGTCAAAAGCTTTGGGTGAATGTCTTCAGAGAATTCACTCCAAGTTTGACGCCCTTCAAGATCAACATAATACCCTCTTGACTGATCACGAGAAGCTTTCTCTTGAATCTCTTGAAAGAAAGGAAGATATTGAAAAGCTAAGAGTGTGTTATGAAGATCTTCAGAAGGAGCGTGATTCATTACTAGCTCAACAAATCAGCGCTTCTCAGGAAGAATTTGTTCCCCCATGCTTAAAGTGCATTGAACATGAATCTGTTAATTCTTCACATGAATGTTCCAATGCTTCAACTGTTACAAATTCTTCATCTGCCCCTGCTATCACTAATTCCTCGTTTGAGGACATTGCTAGTATCACTGACAATGCAGGGCTGAAGGAACTCTACATGACAGGCATGTACAAAAGCATCAAAGGGCATCAGACACTTTGTGATGTGCTCAAAAAGTAGATCCTCAACAGAAACCCTAGGAAAGAGGGTATTGCCTTTGAGAGGAAACTCAATGCTGATGGAACATATTGGAAGCCTGAGCAGTACCCCAAAACCTCATGGGTGGCTGCAAAGGGACCTCCAGTTGATCCATCTAACTTGTCTGGCTTTACATGTGAATCTCCTCATTCTTCTGATGAGTCTTTTGACTCCAACTATAAACTGTTCAAAAATCAGAATGGTGGAGTATTTGCTAGATATGTTGGCACTAATCGCAGAACGGTTCCCTATGAAGAAAATCTGGGTTCCCAAAAGTTGTGTTGAAAGTCTTCAGGTGAATGTCCTCATGACACCACCTGTGAAGAACAGGAACCCCAGATCAAATTCTTCATATGGACCAAATTCTTCAAATGGATCAAAGTCCTCATATGATTATCATCGTTCTAACAACTTTGTCTCGCAGGGTAGAGCTAAGGGCTATGAATATGTGCATTATTCTTCAAACCATTATGTACATAAGTCCTCGAAGAATTACTCTGCTTATTCATATGCTTACCCTAACCCCTCTTATGTGAAACGAAATGGTTTGGCATCTTTGCCACCTTTCTCATATGGTGCTCGCAGAATGATGAACTCTTTGCCACGCCTCCAGATGTGGGTGGTGAAGAAAAAGAACTAATCTCTTCTGCAGGGTCAGGTCTCCAGACGTGCTTTAACGTCCGAAGAATTTGCTGGGGACCTGACAAAAATGCCTGAAAGGACGCAGGCAAATCATGATGAAATGAACTTTCATTTCACACGTCCTCATACTGCTATATATATGTTTTCTGCTTGATGAAATTCATCTGATGAACTTGATATCATATTCTTCACTGATGAAGCATATGAGATTGTAAGTTACACTAATTCATCTGCAGGATGATCAACCCAAAACCACCGAATGGGTCCTCGATAGTGGATGTACAAATCACATGATTGGTGACAAGAATCTATTGATGGATGCTCCTTATCACCGTCACCATGAAGCATATCATCTTTTTGACAAAGGCAAAAGTCGTATTGGGTCTTGGTAAGGTTGCTATCTCTAAGGATAAGCACATGGACAAAGTCATGCTTGTTGAGTCCTTAGGATACAATCTCATGTCGATCTCAATGCTTTGTGATCTTGATATGGTTGTTGTCTTGACAAATATCGCTGTGTTGTGATTATGGAAGTCGACAATTCCAAAGTCTTCAAGGCTTTAGGAGAGGAGATCAGATATTGTTGATTTCTCTCTGGGACCACAACCAGCCGTGTGTCTACTTGCAAAAGCTTCAGAAGGCTGGCTATGGCATCGACGACTTGGTCATGCAGGCATGAGGAATTTGAACACACTTGCGAAGAAGAAGCATGTCATTGGCATTGAGAATGTCAAATTCCTCAAGGATCACTTATGTGGAGCCTGTGAAGCTGGAAGAATGACCAAGGCCAAGCATCCAGCGACGACTATCATGACCACTACCCGTCCATTCGAATTGCTTCACATGGACCTCTTCGAACCTAATCATTACTCAGCAGTCACTAATGATGCATCTCTATATGGTTTTGTCATTGTTGATGATTATTCTCGATATATATGGGTACACATTGTTACTTACAAACATGAAGTGCAGGAAGTCTTCAAAGGATTTTCCTCGAGGGCTTCAACCAACTTTGGTGTGAAGATCAAGCATATCAGAAGTGACAATGGAACTGAGTTCAAGAATTCCGGTCTTGATGCTTATCTTGATGAACTTGTTATTACTCATGAGTTATCTGCTCCCTATACTCCTCAGCAGAATGGCGTCATGGAGCGCAAGAATAGAACTCTTGTTGAGATGGCTTGCACTATGCTTGATGAATACAAAACACCTCAGCGTTTTTGGATTGATGCAATTGATACTGCGTGCCACATCATCAACAGAGTATATCTTCACAAATTCTTCAAGAAGACTGCATATGAAGTCCTCACTGACAAGAAACCCAATGTGAGTTATTTCAAAGTCTTCGGTGCTAAATGTTGGATTAGAGGTCCTCACCAAAACTCTAAATTTGCACCGAAAGCACATGAAGGTTTTATGCTTGGTTACGGAAAGGACTCGCACACCTACAGAGTCTTCAACATTGTTCTTCACAAGATTGTTGACATTGTAGATGTGCGGTTCGATGAAACTAATGGCTCGCAAAGAGAGCACCTACCTTCTATGTTAGATGAACCAGCACCTGAAGATGCTATCAAGCTCAAGGCAATTGAGGATGTCATTCCGAATGAAGAATCAATGAAGAACTCATTCCTATTCATGAAGAACGCCGAGTGATGCACCAAGAACATGATGAGGAAAATGGTGTGAAGAAAATGCTGATCAAAATCCTCGGTGACAACCAACTCATCCACGCGTTGCAAAAGAAGTGCAAGTGGAGAAGATCATCGATGACATTAGCGCACAGGTCCTCTCACTTGCTCAAAAGCTTCACATTTATCTAACTTTTGTGGGCACTATGCTTTTGTCTCTATCACAGAGCCCACTAAGGTAGATGAAGCATTTCGAGCCGAGTGGATTCAGGCTATGCAAGAAGAATTACATCGATTCGAGCTGAACAATGTCCGAATTGGTCAATCGCCTGGATCCTCGCAAGCATAATATCATTGGCACAAAGTGGATCTACCGCAACAAGCAAGATGAAAATGGCCTTGTGGTGAGGAATAAGGCATGACTAGTAGCTCAAGGCTACACACAGGTTGAAGGAATTGATTTCGATGAAACTTTTGCACCTGTTGCTAGACTTGAGGCTATTCGCATATTACTTGCTTACGCTAACCATCATGATATCATCTTATATCAAATGGATGTGAAAAGTGCATTCCTCAATGGTAAGCTTGAGGAAGAAGTATATGTTGCTCAACCCCCAGGTTTTGAAGATCCCAAAAATCCTGACAAAGTCTTCAGACTCAATAAGGCTCTCTATGTTCTCAAGCAAGCCCCTCGGGCGTGGTATGACACATTGAAGGAATTCTTCGTGAAGAATGGCTTCACACCCAGTTCACTCGACCCTACTCTCTTTACTAAATCATATGATGGTGAACTGTTTGTGTGCCAAATATATGTTGATGATATTATCTTTGGCTGTACTAACCAACGTTATAGTGATGAATTTGCCTATATGATGAGTGAAGAATATCAAATGTCTATGATGGGAGAGTTGAAATTCTTCTTAGGTCTTCAAATTAAATCAAAGACAAGAATGGCATATTCATATCTCAGAGAAATACCTCAAAGATGTCTTGAGGAAATTCGCATGCAAGATTGCAAAGGCGTAAAATTCCTATGCCCACAAATGGCCATCTATGCAATCGATGAAAATGGTATTGACTTCGATCACAAGGTATACCACTCCATGATTGGTTCCTTATTGTACTTATGTGCATCTAGGCCAGATATAATGCTTAGTGTTTGCATGTGTGCCCGATTTCAAGCTAAACCGAAGGAATCTCACCATAAGGCTATGAAGCATATTCTTCGATATCTAGCTCACACACCAACACTAGGATTATGGTACCCCAAGGGCTCTGCTTTTGATCTCATCGGATATTCTCGACTCGACTATCTTTGGTGATCGTGTGGACCGCAAGTCAACATCCGCACTTGGCATTACCTCGGACGATCTTTGGTCCGTTGGTCCTCGAAGAAACAGAGCTGCGTATCACCGCTTCATCTCTGCTTGAAGCTGAATACATTGCTGCTTTGGCTCATCTGTGCTCAACTGCTTTGGATGAAGCAAACCTCAAGGACTATGGCGTCAACGTGAAGAATGTGCCTCTCCTCTGCGACAATGAGAGTGCCATCAAGATTGCTCACAACCCAGCCAAAGCACTCAAGACTAAGCACATCCAGATTCGTCATCATTTTCTTCGTGATCATGTGTCAAGGGCTTACATCTCCATCGAGCATGTGAAGATCAAGAACAACTAGCCGATATCTTCACTAAGCCCTTGGACGAGAAGAAATTTAGCAAGTTGCGGTGTGAGCTAAATATCTTAGAATCTTCGAATGTTCTTTGAGAAGGACACACATCCTAACCCTTATGCAGAATTGATGACGTAGATGTGCAACACATGAAGAAACACTTTTTTCAATCAATGAAGAATAACACTCTAAGTGTGAAGAAATTAATGAAGAATTTGATTCTCAGAACCCTGCGACAATTGTACGCGGTGTCTGAAATCATCATTCTTATATGGGGTCACGCCACCACAAAAGTTGAAAATCTTCAATTTGAGTTTTTCCTCATTTTGAAATTCTTCATTGTTCTAATTCTTCAACTTTGCAAAATCTTCATTGTTTCCGACGTTTGTCTTCATTGATATATATATATATATATATATATATATATATATATATATATATATATATATATATATATATATATATATATATATATATATGAGTTTATGTCCTCTACAAGATTCACTTATTGCTATTTCTTCAAGTTGTGATTTCTGCTAAGTGAATGTGATCGGACCCTTCCCCCTCTATGCTATACTCAACCCAATCTATTCACAAATTCTTCATGTGCGTTCTATTTGGAACTCGCTCAAAGTCTTCCTTTGTGTCCTTGTCACCAAGAAATTGTAATCTAAACTTTAAAACAAATCTTATCCAGATTTTCGGTTTTACCGCTCAAACCGTTCCACATCCCATGATGCATTACTTTATTCACCCATGATCTTACACGATCTCATCTGCACAGTACGTGGGTGACACATGTCGCGTGAAGAAGAAAGGGCAGGGGCATGTTCGTCCCAAAAATCTTCGGGCGAACAGTTTTTACCATGGCTATAAATACCCCTCCTCCCTTCCTTACTTCATTTACTCCGCTCGGTCACTGTCTCTCGCTCGAGCTCTCCTCAAACCCTAGCGCCGCCGCTACTCCATTGCCACCAGTGAGGAAGAGCTTCACTGCCTCGACCTCGTCGCCGTCAGACTTTCAAGACCGGCTGCGGAAATCTTCACTCCGCCGCCGCCAGTAGCTATCTCCTCTCGCCAAGTTAGGGCATGGGAGATCTAACTTGACAAACTTCACATGGTTCATCTCTATTAAATCGTGTTCTTGATTCGGGTAATTAAAAGTCACTTTTATTATTCGCTTTGATTCTCAAACTTTTCGAAAATCTTCAAAGGTGTTTTATTCTTCAAATCTTCACATATGAACACCTCACACATCAGTATGCTCTTGATCCATCTCTAAGCACTCATTTCTTCAAGATTCCTCAATTGTGCGGATTTTCGATCTGCATAACTCGAACCTAAGACAAGAACGCTTAGTGAAATTCCTCAAGGCTCAACTGGTCAAATTCCTCAAAACTTGTCTTTTTCAAAAATCTTCCGAGAACGATATGACCTCTCCAAATTCCTCGCACCTACACTCGCTCACAGTACTCATGTCCGCCGCTGAATCACTAGGTTCTCATCAACTTAACTCATTTGCAGCGTTCCTCAAGAGAAACGCATACTTCTTGAGTGTTCTATTGTTCAAATTCCTCATCTCAAGAAAATGGTCAAGGCAAGAGGCCGCAGAAAGGAGGAAAGAAACCGGAGGTCATGATCGCTTCGAGATCCACGATGAAATATACAAGGATTATTGAACACTGATGAAGCCAAGTTTGGCAAAGAAAACAAGAATCGGCGCAAAGTGCGATTCAGAGGATTGAACGAAGATGGGCACGAGAATGGAGGAATATCGATATGTTACTCCTAAGTACATGAAGAAATTCGCCTTAAATCCTCCATGCACAAGAGCTCCATTGGCACTGCCAAGTCGCGATCCCACTAGCATCAAAAGTGGTGAAGACTTTCCCAAGAATGGGCTAGGCGCCAAGCAAAATTGGCAAGACAAGCCAAGGAGGCAAGTGAGGAAATTTAATGAGGATTCTGCTGCTGCTGCTTGCCGAGACCTCGGTCAAGCCGAGGAAATCAATGTCAAGAAGCTCGCTTTCAAGCCAAGTGCTTCACCATCACGCCTCACGGCCAAGTTCCTCACCAGCGCCCTCATGGCAAATTCCTTAGACTCTGCTGCTCCACCAAAGTCCTCAAGAGCTCCTCCAAGTCCTCAACTCATGTGCATCGGCTACATGTCAAAGGACTCGTGGTTTCTCAATTGCTTGTGTGTCTCGTGAGTTTCCTCACTGCACCAATGTCCTCATCAGCCCCACTCTGCTGAAGACAAAAGCAACAAATGGACGCGGTCCTCGCCAAGTCCAAGAAAGAAACAGTTGCTTTCCAAGTTCCCTCGATGACGAGGCTTCGATGAAGAACTTGCGTAAATCATCGAGATAGACAAGCAAAGGCCGCCAGAGCCAAAGGAACACCTGTGCCTCTGCTTTTGGATCCAAAGAAGATCCTCGACTACATTGACTTATGGCATCAGGATCCAAACACTCCAATGCCCGATCTGCCTCTGACTCCTGGTCAAAGTCATATGCTGACCCATTTCATCTCTCAAGAGAAATGGAAGTTTGAAAAGGCACGTGAGATAAAAAGAGCTCAAGCTAGAAAGGAGAAGCTTCTGAAGAAGAACTCCTGAAGAACTTCTCAAGGCTCAATCTGAGATCCAAGCCCTCAGCAAGGACTTTGATGCATACAATGCTGATTGGCAAGGAGCCAAAGTGAGATTCATCACTTTGACGAAGAAAATGACAACTGTTGCAGCCCCATCGCAACAAGAAAATCCTCAGTGCTGCAGACTCGCCAGCCTCATTGAAGAACATGCCAAGATCGCTGATGACTTTCACTGCTGGTGAGAATACAAGTTCGTGGCTGATGACCCCATTCCACCGCCGAGAAAATTCCTGTGGCATCCACTAGTGGTGCGCTCAAGAAATCAAGAGATCAGGCAACTACACCTGCTATACCAAGAAACTCGAACCACAGTCCTCGCCCTCCTCCTGCGCCAACACCAACTCCAATTCTTCCTTCGCTATGAAGTGAAGAAGACCAAGGCTGCAGAGCAAGCTGCGAGTGAAGAAAAGGAAGGCATCGCTGTGTCAAATTCCTCGGCCGCGAAGAAAATGAAGCCAATGACCAGCTCGCTTGAAAATCCCATTGATGCCGTTCCCATTTCCTCCATGTCGTCTAAGGAAACTGTTCATTATGGAGAAGACTACAACATCCCAAGTGGATCTAATGAAAAAAAAATCATTCTGTTGCTACCTCAGAGCAGTTTGATGAAGAAATTGAAGTGGAAACATTCCCTTCAACGCCGATCGCTTCTCACCTATGCCTCGGTTCACACCTGAAGAGGCTGGTGTTGAGGAAATTGAAGAAGAAGAAGAAGATGTGGATATTGGATGCACTACACCAGTGATGAACGATGACTTTTGGGAAAGTCAGCATCCCAATACTCCTCTCTTCACTCCTATTCAACAAATTCCTCACCCCGGCCACAACTGCTCAAATGGGCTCAAGAAACTCACCCCACATCGCTCTGCTCATGAAGAAATTCCAGCCGCAAGTGTCAAGAACTCTTCACGATCCCCAAACTGCACAAGAAGAGGAACCAGAAATTCTCACCAAGCACTTGAGATCGCGATTCCTGAGGTTGTGCTGCAAATCACTGACACTCCTCTGCCCAAACCGAAGAATCCGTTCTCTAGCAAGCAAAAATTCAAGGCTGAAGACTTCTTTTCTGAGCATGTAATATGACTCTGCTCACATAAGGAAGAGATGTTTCTGGATTGCTACACAAGCCAACTTCTATTCCTCAGTACTCTTTGACAAGGACAAAATCTTCGATCATGAACATATTCCTCATGTGGATATGGAATCTCCGCCGTGCTTCGAGCCGCCTCCGAGTTATTCACGATGCAGACTATCAATTTCTCAGACCGATCTCGTGATTGGAATGAAGAACTCATTCTTCGATTCTATGCCACTTTGCATATCACCGGAGATGTCAAGATGTCAATTCATGGGTGCTGGATTGATGACGAAAACACTCACTATAAGGCACCAAAGAACTGAATTGCTTCGTGTCCTTCCTCTTGATCCTCCTCATGCCAACAAGACGTTGCATCTACAATGACCGCGAATCGACAGATCATTATATGCAAGTGCTTATGAAGCCTTTGAAGCCAGGGCAGGCCCCACGAACCAAATTCCTCATCAAGGAATTGCTATATGTGCCTCGGACTGTCTATCACATCCTGACGAAGACAATGAGTCCTATCAAAGGCCACGACTCAAATGATGAAGATGTCGTTGGCATCATGAAGAACATGCTTTTCAACATCATTCATGGCGTTCCGCCAACTTCCATGATTTCTTCATGAGGACTCGCTAATGTTGCTATGTCACCTTTTGATTTGAAGCCCTATGCGCCTTTGGATTATGAGATTCATAAGGGCAAGATCTTCATGAATTACAAGGTCGACACTCGAACCATGGTAGCTACTTGCCGCCCATTGAAGTCCTCGTTTACCGGTTTCATCATCCGATGATAAGGGCAAGGTAGCTGCTGTGATCGATGAAGGCACTCGCCCATTGGATGGTCAATTCCATCTAGATACATCTTACTCCACCAATGACGATTTCGCAACACATGACACCGCCGCAAATACATCAGCCAAGCAAAAGCCTCAAGCAACAAAGACCTGTGGTGATGACCGACCGTGAGTTACTCCTCGGTCTTCATCGGAAGGTTGATCGCAATCACAAATGGGTGAAGCGCGGTTTGCTGCAATTCTTCACAACATGACCTCAACTCATAATGCGGTGAAGAAAAATCAGATCACCTTCATGAAACCCTCAACCGCACTGGCTGTTCTCACTCATGTATATTCCGCGGAAGAATCAAGACTATGGGTCTCCGGGAAGCATTTGGTGGTCTGCGCACCACCTCCAAGAAATTCAAGAGAGTCAAAGTTCCCGATCTGCTGGCCAGCTCTTATTCTTCATCGCGTGAAACTGATGAACATGAAGATTTGGACGACATCTGCGGTAGGCCCTACTTCAACGAACAACCCCGATAATCTTTCGGGCGCCTCCATCAACTTGAAATTCTTGAGGCGTTAGTCTCTGTTTCGATCCTTTTGGTCATTTGATGACAAAGGGGGAGAAATCTGAGTTAGTCTTCAAGCGGGTTTATAGTATGGGCGTTTTGTTAAGTTACAACTCTCGTTCTTCCAAAACTTTTTATTGGATCGAGTTGTAATCATAAATCTGACGGTGCCCTGATACTTTTGGATGGTGCATGGTGCTCTGACTTTGATGCACTATGCTCTGATACTTTTGACATGTTATTCTGCATGCCTATTCCTCGTTAATATTATTGCACGCATGCTGAATCTCATCAGGCACCATATTTCATCATGCATTTCAAATTCTTCATATTATATATCAAATGCGTGTATGAATTACAAGATATAGGGGGAGATCTCCATGATTCAATTCTTCAAATGTGCATTGCCTCAAAAGCAAATTCCTCACTATGCACATATTAGGGGAGTTCTTCTATATCTTGCAATCAAATTCCTCAATATCGATTTACACTTCATATGTTTATCCTCGTTGAAAACTTAACCTATGTTGTCATCAATCACCAAAAGGGGAGATTGTAAGTGCATCTAGTGCCCTTAGTGATTTTGGTGTATTGAAGACTTATAGGTTAAGTGACTGATCGCTTGTGAGTGTATACAGGTCTATAAGTCTATGAGGAGTTTGATATTTACAGAGAAAGTCGACCCTAAAAATGAAGTTCTTCGATCAAGACTTTGATATTCTCAAGACTTTTCAATACTTTGAAATTGAAGAAATTGGTGTGACCTTGAAGACTTGGTATTCATTCGAGGAATATGAAGCGTGAAGACTTTTGTTTTCGTAGTTTCATTTTCTCTTTCTTGAGTCATAGGAAACACCGTCATCGTTAAAGGGGTCGAGGAAATACTAAGGAAAAATTTCCATGTGATGCTCAACTCAAAATCCTACACCTACCAATCCCTTCGAGTGAAGCCATTGGAAATCTCATACTGATTCAGTCAATTTCTTCAAGGATGAGACGCAGTTCTTCCAGTCACAGAGGACTTTGCTCGATCGAGGAGTTAGGAATTCGCCAGTCATGAATTGCCTACAAAGGAGGAACATGATAGCCCCGAGGAATTTGAGAGTCAAATTTCCGACCGTTCTTTGTCTTGCTACCGCTGTCCAAAATATCCTATCCACCTAACGGTCATATCATTGAAGGGCATTTATGTCTTATCATATCAAGCTGCTCCCTAGGCTATAAATAGCCGCCCCCTACAACCACTAGTTGGTTGGCTGCTCCGAGAGAACTTGACACTTGTCATTTGAGAGCAACCCATCCTCCGAGGACTTTGAGCGAAAATCATCAAGTGAGGAAAATCCCAAAACCAAACCCCCACAAACCCAAGTGATTGAGCATCATCAAGAAATTGATCTGCGTGGATCCGACGCTTGTTACCTTTGAAGACTGTGCTTCTTCCAGACGGTTAGGCGTCAAGGTCTAGAGCATCCAAGAGGAATTGTGGATCGCCGAGTGACCAAGTCTGTGAAGGTTTGGAAGTCACCTGAAGACTTACCACGAGTGATTGGACAAGACCCACATGGTCTTAGTTCAAGGAGAATATAGTGAGGATTGGGTGTCCTGAGTTGCGGCTCAGAGACTGGGTGTCCGGGACTACGTGTCCTCGAGTTTAAATAATCAGCTGCTCCAACCAGACGTACAACTGAGACAACAGTTGGAACTGGTTTACCAAATCATTGTCTTCACCAACTAACTGGTTCTATTTCCTCAACTCTTTCATTTCCTCATGACTGTGTTGTATGTTGTTCATATCTGTGCTTGAAGACTTTGACTGAAGACTTTCACAAACTCCTCAGTTCAATTTCTTCAGCCTGTTTGTCTTCATCTTGTTATCCTGTGTTTACGCTTTCTGTACTCTGTGCTAGTCTTCATTTCATCATGATGACTATGTTCGTATCCTGTTATGTTTACTTCTGAGTACTTATTTCGCTGCAAGTAGTTCTTCGCTAAGGAATTTCCTCACCAGCAAATTCCTTAGTGAAGAATTCACAAAAATCGCCTATTCACCCCCCCCTCTAGTCGATATAACACACTTTCAAGGATAAGCCTAGACAATTTCTTATAGTGAGAAAAGAGCTCCCGAGGACACATGGGAATTATCGTCAAGCTAGTTTTCATCATGCTCATATGATTCGCGTTCGATACTTTGATAATTTTATATGTGGGTGGACCAGTGCTTGGGTACTGCCCTTACTTGGACAAGCATCCCACTATGATTAACCCCTATTCCAAGCGTCCGCCACTACAAAAGAAGTATTAAGGTAAACCTAACCACAACATTAAACATATGGATCCAAATCAGCCCCTAACAAAGCAACGCATAAACTAGGGTTTAAGCTTCTATCACTCTAGCAACCCATCATCTACTTATTACTTCCCAATGCCTTCCTCTAGGCCCAAATAATGGTGAAGTGTCATGTAGTCGATGTTCACATAACACCACTAGAGGAAAGATAACATACATCTCATCAAAATATCGAACGAATTCCCAATTCAAATGACTACTAATAGCAAGACTTCACCCATATCCTCAGGAACAAACATAACTACTCACAAAGCATATTCATGTTCATAATCAGAGGAGTAATAATATGCATTAAGGATCTGAACATATGATCTTCCACCAAGTAAACCAATTAGCATCAAGTACAAGGAGTAATCAACACTACTAGCAACCCACAGGTACCAATTTGTGGTTTTGATACAAGATTGGATACAAGAGATGAACTAGGGTTTTGAGAGGAGATGGTGATGGTGAAGATGTTGATGGAGATTGACCCCCTCCCGATGAGAGGATGGTTGGTGATGACGTTGGTGATGATTTCCTCCTCCCGGAGGGAAGTGTCCCCGGCAGAATAGCTCTGCCGGAGCTCGAGATTGGTTCCGCCAAGGCTCCGCCTCGTGGCGGCGTTGTTTCGTCTCGTAAGCTTGCCCACGATTTTTTCCAGGGTAAAAGCCTTCATATAGCAGAAGATGGACACGAGGGGGCCACCAGGGGGCCCAGGAGACAGGGGCGCGCCCCGTAGAGGTGGGCGTGCCCCCACCCTCCTTGCCAGGGTGTGGAACCCCTAAGGTATTTCTTCCGCTCAATAATTCTTATTTATTCCAAAAATAAGTTTCGTGGAGTTTCAGGTTGTTTGGAGCAGTGCAGAATAGGTTTCCAATGTTTGCTCTTCTTCCAGCCAGAATTCCAGTTGCCGGCATTCCCCCTCTTCATGGTAAACCTTGTAAAATAAGGGAGAATAGCCGTAAGTACTGAGATATAATGTGTAATAAAAGCCCATAATGCAATAAATATCGATATAAAAGCATGATGCAAAATGGACGTATCACCAGCCGTCCAAATAGAGCGTGATACGGGCTTTTGATTTTGACCACCTCAAAAGTTAACTTCTCAGCCCTGGAATCATGCTGATCTCCAAAGGCCACTTCCAGCTCAATCTTACCCACTGGGTATGCTGACTTACAAGGCACCACTCCATGGAAAACAGTGTTGTATGTCTTGAGATTTTTATCAGTCAACCCCATGCGACGGAAAGTCTCATAATAAAGGATGTTGATGCTACTGCCTCCATCCATGAGCACTTTAGTGAACTTATATCCACCAACCTGAGGTGCCACCACCAAGGCCAAGTGACCCGGATTGTCAACCCGGGGAGGGTGATCCTCCCTACTCCACTGAATAGGCTACTCGAACCATCTCAAATAATGAGGAACTGCCGACTCAATAGCGTTCACCGCCCTCTTATGAAGCTTCTGGTCCCGTTTGGACAAGCTGGTGGTAAACACATGATACTATCCACTATTCAGCTGCTTCGGATTACTCTGATATCCAGATTGCTGCTGCTACTGACCTCCCTGGCCGGATTGCTGATTATAACCACCCTGATTATTTTGAGGGCCTTGGAAGTTGGAATTAGAACTGCCATCCGGGCCATGAAAACCATCGCCGCCTGAGCCGCCGCCTGGCCCATGATTGTTGTCAAACATGTTAGAGTTCTTGAAAGCCTTCATGATCATACAATCCTTCCACAAGTGAGTGGATGGTTTCTGCTGAGTACCATGCCTTGGATAGGGCTCATTTAGCAACTGCTCAAGAGTGGGACCTGACCCGTCAGACCGAGGAGGTGGTCTTCCCTTACGTCCGTGATTGTTGCCATGCGCATTGGTGTTAGCCACAAACTCCGAGCTAGCATCAGCCTTATGTTTATTATTGCCACCTTGATTTGCCGGGTTATGTTGAGGACCCTTGGCATTGCCGTTCTTCTTTCCCTTCCCTGTCTTATCATCGTCAGACTCGGGATCCTTGGTACTATCAGAATCGGCATATTTGACTAGAGCCGCAATCAGCTGGCCCATGTCATTACAATCGCACTTGAGCCGCCCCAGCTTCTATTTCACAGGCTCAAAACGGCATTTTTTCTCCAACATTAAGACTGCAGAGCCGGCATCCATCTTATCAGATGAATGTATTATGGCTTTGACCCGGTGTACCCAATGGGTCGTGGACTCACCCTCATCTTGCTTGCAATTAGTCAAGTCCACAATCGACATGTGCTGCTTGCATGTATCCTTAAAGTTCTAAATAAAACGAGCCTTTAACTCTGCCCATGAACTGATGGAATTAGGTGGCAGCCCCTTCAACCAAGTGTGGGACGTTCCATCTAGCATCATGGTGAAGTACTTGGCCATTGCAGCATCACTGACTTCCAGTAGTTCCATGACCATCTCGTAGCTTTCAATCCATGCCCTAGGTTGTAGATCGGTCGTGTAATTAGGCACCTTTCGAGGTCCCTTGAAGTCTTTGGGCAAACGCTCCTTACGCAGAGCCGACACCAGACAAGGTACACCTCCAGTCCTAGTGGTCACTCCTGCCTCAATAGAAGTCGTGGATAAACCGGAAAAGACTGGTAAGCCGCCCGCTGAGCCACCTGCTGAGCCGCCTGCTGAGCCGCCCGCTCAGCCTCTTGACGTATCCTGTCCTGATCAACCAAGTTTGGAACTCCATCCCATGCCGGGTCATGCCTGCACGTCTGGTCACGGCACTGAGCATTGCTTGAGACGGCTATTGAATCCATGTGCCTGCTATAGCTCGGGCTCCGGCTTGGGCGACGGGTCGAATGAATCCTGTCTCGACTATAAGAATCTGCCTCCTACTGCGCCAGAGCCGTCTGAAGAAGTTCTCTGACCCTTCATGTTTCAACCGCCGTCGGAGGGTCGCCATCCACCGGGAGAGCCGCCAATCGTGCTGCCACAGCGATCATGTTCTCTAAAGGGTTAGAATAATGACCCGATGGTGTTGGAACATAGTGAGATAGAGCAGTATTCAGACGAGGAGGTTCCATCACCCGTGGCTGAACCGGCGTCCCAACCCCGGGTGTTGCAACCCAGTTTACCTCCGGCGGGTTACTGGGGCCTGCACCGGGTGTGCGGAAGAGGTTTCTAGGATCGTAAACCGGAGGCAAACGGTATTGAGCCTTCTGGTACCTTCTCCTCATGACCTCATTAGATGCGTTCTGATCCATCATAAGCTGGAAAGCCTCTGATTGAATCTGTTGAGCCCGAGCATCCAAAGCCGCCCGCTCCGCGGCCATCCTGACGTCCTCCGCTGCCAGGTTTTCCTTGGCTTGTGCTACCTCCTCACGTAATGTGCCACTTCTGCATCGTGTTGAGCTTGATCCACCAGATTGACCATAGCGGTTAACAGAGCTATCATCCTATGCCTTAGATCCATCAAAACCTGAGCCGGAGGGCATGCAGGGCCTCCTGCCCCGGCTGCCGCCACCGCCGCTGACCCGGAGGTTATTGCCGCATCAGCCGTAGATTTTTGCACGTGTTGCATGCCAGCCATGAAGATCCCAAGTCTGCTCGGCGGCTCAAAGGGGTCTGCAATACTGGTACCATCGGAACAGCCCCCAAGCCCGCCGTCTTGCAGTTGATACAACGAATCCGTCTCACCTGTGGACGACTCACCATCAGAGTAGATGGCCGTCTGACCGCCAGACACAGATCCTTCAGAAAATTCCCCTCCATGGATGCATCCCACGAAGGCACGCTTCACAGCAAGCTGAGCCCAGGCGGGTCTCGCACGCTGAGCCGTCTCGACGATGTCGGTGCAGATGTCCGGCTCAGGGCCCGGCTCGCCAATCTTACCGATGAAGACGTAGATTCCGCTGAAGGGGACCCGGTACCCGTGCTCAATGGAGCCGGCGTCGGGGCCCCAGCGTGCGTCGTTGATGTAGAGCTTGCCGTGACGATTCTTGGTCATCCGGCCCACAGCATATCCCTTGAGCCCTTCAAAGCTGCCCTTCAAGAACTCAAATCCATCGTGCGTTGGCCCCTTGGTGGGTGCCAACTATCGTGGAATTGTCACAGCAGATGTCCTAGTGAAAGGACTTAGTCGTGGAGCCATCACAACTAGGAAGCTTAAAGGGGTTAAAGCGGGACAAAGGACACGGGAGTTTATACTGGTTTGGCCCCTTTCGGTGAAGGTAATGGCTTAATCCAGTTTGAGGTGGGATAGTTTATGTCTCGATTACCAGGGAGCGAATCCGCTTGACCTAGTTCTCGATGTTACTTGTCCTGAACTGCCGCCGGGTCGTCCCTTTATATACAGAGGTTGACGCCCAGCGGCTCACAGAGTCCCGGCCGGCTCATAAACAGTGTGCGGCTCGGTCTCTCTCTATTCCTGCCTTACAATACAAGTTATATAAATATGGCGGTTTATCTCTATGGGCCTTAAGTCGCCTTTGGGATTTGGGCCCTTAACTGAACCGCCATCTTCAAGCATCGTCTTGGGCTTTATGAATCGTCATAGGTATAACCCGGCTCCTCCTGGGCGGGTCATACTTAATAGTTATATCCCCAACACATAGCATTAAACTTTTGGATCCAATCGGTCCCTTACGGAATAGTGCATAAACTAGGGTTTAAGATTTTCTCACTCTTGCAACCCATCATCTAATAACTACTCCACAATGCATTCCCTTAGACTCAAATATGGTGAAGTGTCATGTAGTCGACGTTCACATGACACCACTAAGGGAATCACAACATACATATCTTCAAAATATCGAACACATATCAAGTTCACGTGATTACTTACAACATGATTTCTCCCATGACCTCAAGAACAAAAGTAACTACTCACAAATAATAATCATGCTCAAGATGAGAGGGTTATTAAATAGCATGATGGATCTAAACATATAATCTTCCACCAAACAAAACCATATAGTAATCAACTACAAGATGTAATCAACACTACTAGTCATCCACAAGCACCAATCTATAGTTCTGGTACAAAGATTGAACCCGAACTAGGGTTTGAGAGGAGATGGTGTTGTTGAACATGTTGAAGGAGATAGCCCTCACCAAGATGGGAGATTGTCGTGGAATTGTCGCGGCAGATGTCCTAGTGTGAGGACTTAGTCGTGGAGCCATCGCAACTAGGTTAGCTTAAAGGGGTTAAACGGGACAAAGGACACAAGAGTTTTTTACTGGTTTGGCCCCTTGCTGTGAAGGTAAAGGCCTAATCCTGTTTGAGGTGGTATTGCTTATGTCTCGTTTACCAAGGAGCGATTCCACTTATCCTAGCTTTTGATCTCTTTTTCCTTGCCCTGAACTGCCGTCGGGTCGTCCCTTTATATACACAGGTTGACGCCCAGCGGCTCACGGAGTCTCGAGCTGGACTAAATATACTTGCCTTACAATATAAGTCATACACATATGGCGGTTTACCCCTACGGGCCTTAAGTCCCCCTTGGTTTTAGGCCCTTGCTTCATGAACCGCCATCTTCGACATCCTCATGGGCTTTGTATTGATGAACCGCCGTAGGTATTACTCGGCCCCTCCTGGGCGGGTCATACCCAATAGTCATATCCCCAACATTAGGCCCCAGATTTATTTGAACTCGTTCATGTCAATCTTCAACACTTAGAGAAATCCTTCCTTCTTTATTCTTGCGAGATCTCATAACCCGCTATGATGTCATCTCCTGCGATTGTCGTAACCCGCCATGACGTCACCTGTCACTAATATTACACAATACCCAATATATCTTAATAGATCCTTATCTTTAATAACCATCCAAAAAATCGACGTGCCTGAGCGGCTGGATAATCCTTCTTTGGCCTCCTCGTTTTTCGCGCCCACCTGTTACCCTTCTCCTCATAAATAGGGTCAAGTAGCCCTCCTTTCATTTTGTCCTCTTTTCCTTCTTGTCTTCCACCTCTCTTCGTGATGCATCTGCACGCCTAAGCACTGCTGCCGTAGCGACGATCATCGTCTTCCTCGACCTTGGCTGCTCCATCAACCTGAACGTGACCATAGAAACTGCGGCGCCTCTTCATTGCTCATCGGATCCAGTAAGCACCTTGTTTTCTCCACCATAGATCTCCATTAGGGTTTCTATAGTTCTTATGAGTTCATCATCATTCTTCATCACGCTTCTGTTTAACCGTTACTTTGATCGAAAAATGACCCTTAAAATATGCAGAACCTATTTGTATGCTTCGTCTTGATCAGTGAACATACCTTTTAGATGCAGAAAACTCGCCCCTGTGCTAGTTCCTCTGCTACTGCAATATTTAGGTTTTGATTTATTTTCTTTTTTCACACAGCGCTAGATCCAAATCACCTGCTCCAGTCTGTAAAACCTGTTTATTCAACACTTAGCAGATTCCACTCTTGATAAATATTAATCTGGTCATGGCGGCTTACATCACCGGTTATCACTAGCCATATATCATCAGGCCCCTTTTAAGCCGCCACTCTGAATATATACTATAGCGTTTTACTTACGACTTAATGAATCAACTTAAACTGACAAAATTGTTCTTTCTTTTAGGCTTCTTTCTTCACAATGCCGCAGAAGATAGTTACTTCATGTAATTAGGTTCCCTCCATTGTCACTGAGAACACGCTCAAAGACTTTTTCAAAAATGGCAATTTACTAGCAAAAAATGTCATGCATTGGCGCGCCCCCAATCTAAAAGAAGAAAGACCTCAACCAAAGGATGATGAGGTCATTGTTTTTACTGATCACATGAATCGGGGCTTCTCACCGCCCGGTTCTAATTTTTTCCGACATGTTATACACTTCTTTCAGCTTCATCCTCAAGACATCGGACCAAATTCTGTGTCAAACATCTGCAACTTTCAAGTTTTCTGCGAAGTATACCTTCAAGAGGAGCCCAGTGTTGAACTATTTAGGGAATATTTCTATTTGAACCGCCAAAGCGAGTTTACGAACGGACCCAGCTTGGATTGGCGGAACCTCAGTCAACCAAGAGATGCTATCTTCCCCTATGCTTGCTTACTGAGTCACCCCAAATATTGGAACCAGACATGGTTTTATTGCAAAGATACCTCTTCGGCTGACGACAATCCACTGCCAGGCTATCGTGTCCAGCGTCTTGACCCAAAACATCGTCTTCCTGAGAAGCTTACCCCTGTTGAACGTGCAAAACTTGCCCCCACCATTGCAAAGGTCAAGGCTCTGCTGGGAAATGGGTTAACTGGCATTGACTTGGTTCGGTGCTGGGTTTCTTGGCGAATCATACCCTTGAGTCACTGATCCGATTTAATGTGTACTTACACGGGTGGTATAAAGGATCCACTATGCCATAGTTTTGTGCGTTTAACTGATGAGAAAATCAATGAAATGACAAAGACCCTCCTGAATGAAGATCCAGAAGACTGCAGCAAAGTGGGTCTTAACCCTTTCTGTAAACTTAACCCGCCACCAGAGGTGAGTCTTTAGATTACTTACTTTTACCTTCATCACTCCAATATTCTATTAACTCCACTTTGATGACTTTCATAGGCTAAATCTAAGTTTTGGAAAAAGAAATATGACCATGAAGCTGCCAAAAAGGCCAAGGCTGATAAGAAAGCCACCAAGAAAATAAGAAGAAATAAAGTACTTCCGAGCTGTTTGAACTGGACGACATCTCTGAGTTGGTGGTAGCTCTTGATTCCCTTGGCTCTTTTTTCAACTATCTTATTGACATTGATTATCATCAGGATGCCACGGGGGCCAGTCAAGCGATCGAGGAAGAGGTAACTATCATTTCCTCTGACTCCGGGCCTTTGCCAAGATAGAAAATTCAAAGAGTAACCCTGAAGTAAGCTTTTCACACCCCATAGCTCATCTGGATCCTCACTTTCTTTTGAAGCAACAACAGCAGGAGAACCGGCGATTACTCAGACCAACGCAGGTGAAGAATTATCTTCCGGTTTACCAAATACTCTAGCTCCGAGGAAACATCAAAATGAGGTCATCCCAAATTTAAACTCTTTTCATCCTCAAGCGGGTCTCTTTCGCCAGCCACTTAATTCTTCTGATTCAAACTATCAGGAGACTTCTCGCTCCTCTTCCAGTGACACATCATAGACCCAGCTGCCGGCTTTTTAAGACTGCTCCTGGGTAACAACAATTTCTTCATTCTCTATCTCCTTATGATCCTTTATATTTACACTGACCTCTCATGACCCATGTAGTGGAAAGGCCAAGCCTAGCAAGAAGGCAAAGGTGATCAAACCGGCTGAAGACCCCAAAGTTCCTGAACCGGAGCAACCAATTCCAGCGTCTGACACCTCCGCGACACAAGCAGAAGAACCTATTCATGATGTTCCACCAGAAATTCCTGAACCTTCTGTTAACCAAACAAACAACAATCCTTAGAATACTAAATCATCAAGCCAAATTAAACCGGCGGAGACACATGCTGATGATGTGATGATCACTAGTACCGGCTTTAGAGAGCCGAGAAGACCTACTGTCTTGGCCAAACACTCCACCAAAGAAGAACATATTAAGAAGTGAAAAGTGAGATTTGATGTTGCCAACTACTCTCACTTGAGCACTAACGAAGTATTCTTTGGTTATCTCAACCAAGTGCACACCAGCCGCGACCTTGAAGTTGACATGGTGAAGCAGATGCATCAAAAAATGAGGTATGGACTCCTGCTTTAATGAATTATGCATATCTGTCAGCCCCCAAGTCTACTGTGCATGATATGATTGAATATGTTGTAGACATAGAATAACCCTGAATATAAATAGCATCCTTGATAGAATCCTTCAAAATCTGGCTTGCACCATTCGAATTAAACTAGGTATTTAACAATTGTGCTCGTAGCTCTCAAGGGTCGGTTTAATCAGCATGAATGAACTGGTACTATTCATCATTGCTTATAATTGAAAGCTTACCTGTGTAGCTCCCATGAGTTGGCTGTGATTGTTTACAGCACAGCCGGGTCATCATAAGATAATAATGATATGCGAGCAATATGCATTAGCCCCCAAGTGCCAAGTACTCTTGCTTGCAAAGTGCTTGGAACTTATTCACATAAGCCATTATATGAATAACTTTTTCGGCAGACATTAGCCCCTAGGTGCCAAGTGTTGTTGCCTGCCAAAAAGGCTTGGGACTTATACTCTTGTAACCCGGATATGAATGTGTTCACAAATTTGTGTTTGTACAGGACGCCAGTGCTCAACTTCAATCGCAATTGGTTAATGCAAAGACTCGGCTGGAGCAGCAAGAATCTGAGACCCGGAAGGCCGACTCAAAATTCCAATTTAGCTTGGCTGAAACGGAAAAACTGAATGCCAGTTTTGAGGCTGAAAGAAATGCCTGGGCTGAAGAGAAAACTACCTTGACATAGTGGGCTGAAACGGCGGAGGCGGCTCTTCAAGAGGTGACCATTGAGCTTACCGGTTTAAAACACCATGTATCCCTGATGGTTTCTGCTATCTTTGGTGAATCACCTTGCTAGTATCAAACTTGAATCTCTTCCCTGATGGTATAAGCCACCTCTAACCACTCCATAATTGTTACTCAGGTCCCAGGAGAAACAATTTTAATCAAGAGATGCTTGTGAAACTAAAGGATGTTTATACACTTGTTGAACAACTATATACTGGAACTCAGCGCGCACTGGCTACAATTTCTCCGACTAATCAAGCAGCTACTCTCTAGAGTGACGTGTTGAAAAAGCTTTCTGTTCTTCCTGCTAGGATTGGCGAGATGAAGTGATCATCTGCAAGAGCCGGTGCCGTGACGGCCTTAAGCCGGTCCAAGGCATAGCTAGCAGAGCTAGACCCGGCCGATTTAGCTACTGGGTATACAAGCTTAAAAGAAGATGGCACTCCCTTTGAGAAGAAAGACTTCTCTGCCTGCATGAAGGAGATACGTCCTCTGGCTAGCCTGATTGCAAATAAAGCGGATCATTTCAAGATACCTACCGGCTTATGACATGGAGAGTCAGAAGATGCCCACACCGGCTTATAAAGTGATGGATGTAATTCCCCCAATCCGTAAGCATACTTTCGCTCCTGAAGTTGAACCGTCCGAACTTATAGATGATGAAGCAGAATTACAAGCCTTGTGTGGCATCGATTGGTCATAACCAAACTTCTAGGCAGCAGAGGAGGATGAAGAACCTGAGAAGGATGATCCAGAAGCTTCAAGCCGTCAAGGCCAAGAAAATTGATCCATTGGGCGGTTCATATATTGGATCTTCTGAAACACTTAATCATTTTGGCTCATTAAGTCATGTAATAGGCTAGTAAAAACTTTGATATGTCGTGCCATCTTGCACGTTTTGTTTTGCGCAACACTGCTGATCCACCAACACTGCTGAACCATGATAGCGTCAATCAGATTTAGCATTATCCTGTATACAAAAAGATCACAATAGCCTAGCGGTTTACCGCAGGGCGGGTCATAATATCCCATATAAAACCACTGGTGATTAAAACAGTTTATAAGCAGGGCCGGTTTAATCATAATTAGATATAATCAAAAATATCATACCTGTGATATGTGATTAAACTGCCAGCTTCCCATATCAATGTAGTAAGGGGGATAACCCAAAACATAGAAGACAATACTTCCAAGTATTTAATATCATCATGCACTGGCGACTTGTCGTCCAAAGCCAGGCCGAGTTATCAGAAACCACGGATACACTCAAATATGAGCTGTAAGAATTGAGGCTACATGGCCTGAATCACCTTAAAACATATGCCAATAAGATACCTGATGAACCCAACAAATGTTCAAAAAACAAATCAAAGTGAGCAAACGAGGCTTTCATAGGCCGACAAGCCTAAACCCCTGCTTTCATGAGCCGCCAAGCCACTGAGTTAACCTTTTACACTTTGTGAAACCGGCCTCACATGACCTCCATTTTAACCTTGACAAGTTCAGGGTCTATGTAAGATTAACTGTCAAGAGTTCGGCTTGTCATTGTGAGACTACCTTGGCGGAGTGGCAGCTTCTATAAAGCAGGAGAACTCGGAATGTTTTGGTGAATACACCTGGTGTTCCAAACCAGCTCACAAGAGTAGTAACGCTATGTTCTCTTTGGTGAATACACCTATGTTTGAACAGGAAGCCGCCAAGTGCTTTGTGGCGTTGAGCCGATCAAGAGGGATATTCACAGCTATGCTCAATGAGCAGGAAGCCCCCAAGTGACCATTGAAATTGTGGCATTGAGCCGATCAAGAGGGATATTCATAGCTATGCTCAATGAGCAAGAAGCCCCCAAATGACCTTCGAAATTGTGGCATTGAGCCGATCAAGAGGGATATTCACAGCCATGCTCAATGAGCAGGAACCCCCAAATGACCTTTGAAATTGTGGCATTGCACCGATCAAGAGGGATATTCACAGCTATGCTCAATGAGCAGGGAGCCCCAAAATGACCTTTTAAATTGTGGCATTGCGCCGATCAAGAGGGATATTCACAGCTATGCTCAATGAGCAGGAAGCCCCCAAATGATCTTTGAAATTGTGGCATTGCATCGATCAAGAGGGATATTCACAGCTACGCTCAATGAGCAGGAAGCCCCCAAATGACCTTTTCGTAATGAAAAGGACTCATTATTCTTGGAGATGAAACGACAGAGGCCCTGCTTTATCAGGGATGCCGGCTTTATTATAATCATCATAATATATATATTGTGAAAATATGTACATTGTAAGAGCCGGTGGCTCCAGTGTAGTAAGGCCGTAGATGAGCAATATTCCACGGCCGGCGGGTCTCCTCCTCCGACTTACGTGAATCCTTGTGGTCTCGAATATCGATAAGGTAGTATGACCCATTGTTCAAATTCTTGCTGGCCATAAAGGGTCCTTCCCAAGGTGGGGATAGCTTGTGCATATCAGTTTGATCCTAGATAAGCCGGAGCACCAAGTCACCTTCTTGAAAGGTTCTGGTCTTAACCTGGCGGCTGGGATAACGGCGCAGATCTTGTTTGTAAATCGCCGAGCGAGCCGCCGCAAGGTCATGCTCCTCATCTAACAGGTCAAGTGCAACCTGACGTGCTTTTTCATTATCAGCTTCAACATAAGCCGCCACGTGGGGCGAGTCGTGATAGATGTCACTAGGGAGAACCGCCTCTGCTCCGTAAACCATGAAGAAAGGCGTGTAACCCGTAGATCTGTTGGGGGTAGTATTGATACTCCATAACAGTGAAGGTAACTCCTCCATCCAACAACCCGGCATCCTCTGCAAAGGAACCATAAGCCGGGGCTTGATGCCTCTTAAAATTTCTTGACTGGCTTTTCAGCTTGACCATTGGATTGGGGGTGAGCTACCGACGATACGTCAAGTCGAATATGCTCACGTTGACAAAACTCTTTCATAGCACCCTTGGACAGATTAGTGCCGTATCAATTATAATGCTGTGGGGAAAGCCGAAGCGAGAAAATCACCTTTTTGATGAACTGAACCGTTGTTGCCGCGTCACACTTACTGACAGGTTCTGCTTCGACCCACTTCGTGAATTTATCAGCTGCCACTGATGACCCACAAGTATAGGGGATTTATCGTAGTCCTTTCGATAAGTAAGAGTGTCGAACCCAACGAGGAGTAGAAGGAAATGACAAGCGGTTTTCAGTAAGGTATTCTCTGCAAGCACTGAAATTGTACGTAACAGATAGTTTTGTGATAAGATAATTTGTAACGGGTAACAAGCAATGAAAGTAAATAAAGTGCAGCAAGGTGGCCCAATCCTTTTTGTAGCAAAGGACAAGCCTGGACAATTTCTTATAATGAGAAAAGCGCTCCCGAGGACACATGGGAATTATCGTCAAGCTAGTTTTCATCACGCTCATATGATTCGCGTTCGTTACTTTGATAATATGATATGTGGGTGGACTGGTGCTTGGGTACTGCCCTTTCTTGGACATGCATCACACTTATGATTTAGCCCTATTGCAAGCATCTGCAACTACAAAAGAAGTATTAAGGTAAACCTAACCATAGCATGAAACTAGTGGATCCAAATCAGCCCCTTACGAAGCAACCCATAAACTAGGGTTTAAGCTTTTATCACTCTAGCAACCCATCATCTACTTATTACTTCCCAATTCCTTTCTCTAGGCCCAAATAATGGTGAAGTGTCATGTAGTCGACGTTCACATAACACCACTAGAGGAGAGATAACATACATCTCATGAAAATATCGAACGAATACCAAATTCACATGACTACTAATAGCAAGACTTCACCCATGTCCTCAGGAACAAATGGAACTACTCACAAAGCATATTCATCTTCATGATCAGAGGAGTATTAATATGCATTAAACATCTGAACATATGATCTTCCACCAAATAAACCAATTAGCATCAACTACAAGGAGTAATCAACACTACTACAAACCCACAGGTACCAATTTGTGGTTTTGATACAAGCTTGGATACAAGAGATGAACTAGGGTTTTGAGAGGGGATGGTGCTGGTGAAGATGTTGATGTATATTGACCCCCTCCCGATGAGAGGATCGTTGGTGATGACGATGATGATGATTTCCACCTCCCAGAGGGAAGTTTCCCCGGCAGAACAACTCCGCCGGAGCCCTAGATTGGTTCCGCCAAGGTTCCGCCTCGTGGCGGCGGAGTTTCATCCCGTAAGCTTGCTTATGATTTTTTCCGGGGTAAGATACTTTATATAGCAGAAGATAGGAACCAGAGGGCCACCAGGGGGCCCACGAGGTAGGGGGCGCGCCCAGTAGGCGTGGGCGCGCCCCCACCATCGTGGGCAGGGTGTGGGCCCCCTCTGGTACTTTCTTCGCTCAATAATTTTTATTAATTCCAAAAATGACTTTCGTGGAGTTTCAGGACTTTTGGAACTGTGCAGAATACGTTTCCAATATTTGCTCCTTTTCCAGCCCAGAATCTAGTTGTCGGCATTCTCCCTCTGCGTGTTAAACCTTGTAAAATAAGAGAGAATAGCCATAAGTATTGTGACATTACTTGTAATAACAGACCATAATGCATTAAATATCGATATAAAAGCATGATGCAAAATGGACGTATCAACTCCCCCAATCTTAGGCCTCACTGGTCCTCAAGCAGAAGCCGAAATCGAAAAATACCACATGTTTAGAGATAGAGGTGTTGATAAAAATAAAATATGGACATGAGGACATCATGATCATTCTTATAACAGCAACATATATATAATTTGTCATATGATTTCTTATGCTCAAGTAACAATCTATTCACAATGTCAAATATGAATCATAAACTTCATTGGGAACTAACAAACGATAATCTCAGTCATTGAAGCAGTTGCAATTTATCATAACATCAGAAAGAGTCAAGAATAAAGCTTTTCAGCAAGCCCACATACTCAACTATCATATAGTCTTCTACAATTGCTAACACTCACGCAATACTTATGGTTCTGGAGTTTTAATCGGACACAAAGAAAGATAGGGGCTTATAATTTTGCCTCCCAATGTATTCACCTTTGGGTGATGTCAACAATAATAGTTCATGCTAACTTACATCCAATTGGATATATATATATATATCAGGATCTTTCCAACACGATGTGCTTGCCAAAGGATAAAATGAAAAAGGGAAAGGTGAGGATCACCTTGACTCTTGCATAATGTAAAAGATAGGCCCTTCGCAGAGGGAAGCAGAGGTTGTCATGCGCTTTTAGGGTTGGATGCACGAAATCTTAATGCAAGAGAATGTCACTTTATATTGCCACTTTTGATGTGAACCTTTATTATGCAGTCTGTCGCTTTTATTACTTCCATATCAAATGATCGTATAAAGCTTATTTTCTCCGCACTAATAAGTCATACATATTTAGAGAGGAATTTTTTATTGCTTGCAACTTACTTGAAGGATCTTACTCAATCCATAGGTAGGTATGGTGGACTCTCATGGCAAAACTGGGTTTAAGGATATTTGGAAGCACAAGTAGTATCTCTACTTGGTGCAAGGAATTTGGCTAGCATGAGGGGAAAAGGCAAGCTCAACATGTTGGACGATCCATGACAATATACTTCAACTAATATGTGAGAAATCATAACCCATTACGATGTCTTCCTTGTCCAACATCATCTCTTTAGCATGTCATACTTTAATGAGTGATCACAATCATAAAAGATGTCCAAGATAGTATATTTATATGTGAAAACCTCTCTTTCTTTATTACTTCCTATTAATTTCAACGACGACCAAAACTATGTTTGCCAACTCTCAACAACTTTTAAGCCTCATACTCTCTATGTGTGAAGTCATTACGATCCATAAGATCAATATGAACTATTTTATTTCTTTTTATTCTTTTGTGCACTTAAGATCATAGCAAGATAGCAAAGCCCTTGACTCAACACTAATCTTTATTATATATAGCTCACGGACTCGATTACATAGAGGGATCATAAAGCAAAACTCAAAACTAATTCATACCAAAACTTTATTTTACTAGATCTAGATATTACCAAAAGGATCGAACTAAGTAAAATAGTAAAATAGGAGTGTGATGGTGATACGATACCGGGGCAACTCACCCAAGCTTGGCAGTTGCCAAGGGGAGTGCCCATACCCATATGATTATGTCCTCGGAGGTGATAAAGGTGGTGGATAATCGCACATCGAGCGTAAAAGCTCCTCCAACTTGCGGATAATGCCCTTGAGTGCGACGACATGATCCTTCAATAAAATATTTTCCTTTGTGAGATACTTGTTTTGTATGCGAGCTAACTCAATAATCTTGAAAGCTTCTATCTCAGTTGGGGTAAAGAGGTTAGGTAGAGGTTGGGGGATGTTTTCTTCTTCAATCGCCGGAGCTTGATCCTCCCTGGCCTTCTTGATCCCTTCATCCTAGTTGATCCCCTCCGGTTCTTCTCTTTTTAGCTCTATCTTCAATAGCCAAGCATCCTTGTCCTCATTTTTGGGGGAGGGTGACATCATGATGCTCTAGATCTGTTCAGGAAAATAGCTCGAAACAAAGATAGAGGATTTTTTCGTGATATGGTGGTCAAAACCTTTCGGAGATTATATACTGAACTTTTACCGACCAAAAGATGTAACGTGCAAGAAAACGGAGTCCGGAGAGCACACGAGCTTCCCACGAGGCAGGGGGCGCGCCCAGTAAGGGTGGGCGCGCCCTCCACCCTCGTGGAGGCCTCGTGTCCTTCCCAGACTACTTATTATTTTCCTAAATTCTTAAATATTCCAAAACGGAGAAAAATTGCTATTAGAATTGTTTTGGAGTCGGTTTACTTACCGTACCACATACCTATTTCTTTTCGGAGTCTGAAACGTTCCGGAAAGTGTCCCTTATGTATTCCTCAGGGGTTACAGTTTCAATAATATTAGTTTCAACATTTATAGGATTACCTGAGATATAATGTTTGATTCTTTGACCGTTCACCACCCTCGGACTTGTGCCTTCGAAGTTGTTGATTTTTATGGCACGATAGACTTTCTCGATAACGTAAGGGCCTTCCCATTTAGAGAGAAGTTTTCCTGCAAAAAATCTTAAACGAGAGTTGAATAGCAACACATAATCACCTATGTTAAACTCATGCTTTTGTATCCTTTTTTCATGCCATCTTTTAACTTTTTATTTAAACAGCTTGGCATTCTCATACGCTTGGGTTCTCCATTCATCAAGTGAGCTAATATCAAATAACCTCTTCTCACTGGCAAGTTTGAAATCATAATTGAGCTCTTTAATAGCCCAATATGCCTTATGTTCAAATTTGAGAGGTAGGTGACATGCTTTTCCATAAACCAATTCTTTCTAGATCTATTAACAGTCTTTTGCAAAATTAATTTGAGCTCTCTATTACTCAACTCTACTTGACCACTAGACTGTGGGTGATAAGGATATGCAATTCTATGATTAACATCATACTTAGCAAGCATTTTACGAAAAGCACCATGAATAAAATGTGAACCACCATCAATCATGAGATATCTAGGGACTCCAAACCTTGGAAAAATAACTTCTTT
The DNA here is from genome assembly GCA_021437245.1 of Aegilops speltoides. Classification (NCBI taxonomy): domain Eukaryota; kingdom Viridiplantae; phylum Streptophyta; class Magnoliopsida; order Poales; family Poaceae; genus Aegilops; species Aegilops speltoides. The sequence continues at coordinate 204,953,880 of CM038143.1, forward strand.
AAGCATATTAATAGAGGTGTTATGATCAGCACTACTGGTTGGAATAGCTTCTACCCACTTAGTAACGTAATCAACAACAACTAAAATATGTGTATATCCATTAGAGGTAGGAAAAGGTCCCATATAATCAAAGCCCCAAACATCAAATGGTTCAATAACAAGATAATAATTCATAGGCATTTCTTGACGTCTACTAATATTACCAATTCTTTGACATTCATCACAAGACAAGTCAAACTTACGGGCATCTTTGAAGAGAGTAGGCCAATAAAAACCGGATTGCAATACCTTATGTGCAGTTCTATCTCCAGCGTGGTGTCCACCATATGGTTCGGAGTGACACTTGCGTAGAATATGTTCCTGTTCATGCTCAGGTACACAACGTCTAATAACACCATCTACTCCTTCTTTATAAAGGTGTGGGTCATCCCAGAAGAAATGTCTTAAATCATAAAAGAACTTTTTCTTTTGCTGGTATGTGAACTAGGTGGTATAAACTTAGCAACAATGTAATTAGCATAATTAGCATACCATGGAGTAGTACGAGACGCATTAATGACCGCTAATTGTTCATCACGAAAGCTATCATCAATAGGTAGTGGGTCATCAAGAACATTCTCTAACCTAGACAAGTTGTCTGCAACGGGGTTCTCAGCTCCCTTTCTATCAATAATATGCAAATCAAATTCTTGGAGCAAGAGAACCCATCTAATAAGTCTAGGCTTAGCATCTTTCTTTTCCACAAGATATTTAATAACAGCATGATCAGTGTGAACAGTTACTTTAGAATCGACAACATAAGGTCTGAACTTATCACAAGCAAATACAACTGCTAAGAATTCTTTTTCAGTGGTAGCATAATTTCTCTGGGCAGTCTCAAGAGTTTTACTAGCATATTGAATAACGTTTAATTTCTTATCAATTCTTTGCCCTAGAACAACACCTACAGCATAATCACTAGCATCACACATAATTTCAAAGGGTAAATTCCAATCAGGTGGCTGAACAATAGGTGCAGTGATCAAAGCATCTTAAGTATTTGAAATTCTTCTACACAATTATCATCGAAAACAAAAGGAATATCTATTTGTAATATATTAGTCAGAGGCCTAGAGATTTTAGAGAAGTCCTAAATGAACCTCCTATAAAAACCGGCATGACCAAGGAAACTTCTTATACATGTAATGTCCTTAGGACATGGCATCTTTTCAATAGCATCAACTTTAGCTTTATCAACTTCAATACCTCTTTCAGAAATTTTATGCCCCAAGACAATGCCTTCATTAACCATAAAATGGCAGTTTTCCCAGTTCAAGACGAGACTAGTGTCTTCACATCTCTACAAAACTCGATCAAGGTTGCTCAAGCAATCATCAAAAGAGGATCCATAAACGGAGAAATCATCCATGAATACATCACAAATCTTTTCACAAAAGTCAGAGAATATAGCCATCATGCATCTTTGAAAGGTAGCAGGTGCATTACATAAACCAAAAGGCATACATTTATAAGCAAAAGTACCGAAAGGGCAAGTAAAAGTAGTTTTTGATTGATCGTCCGCTAACACGGGTATATTTGACAGAAACCAGATTAACCATCTAGAAAGCAGAAATGTGTATGTTTGGATAGTCTTTCTAGCATTTGATCAATAAAAGGTAAAGGGTAATGATCTTTATTAGTAGCTTTATTTAATTTATGGAAATCAATTACCATCCTATAACCTGTAAGAATTCTTTGCGGAATCAATTCATCTTTATCATTAGGAACAACAGTAATACCTCCCTTCTTAGGGACGCAATGGACAGGACTTACCCAATCACTATCAGCAACAGGATAAATTATACCTGCCTCAAGGAGCTTTAGTGTTTTCTTACCACTTCTTTCATCTTAGGGTTTAACCATCATTGAAGATCTCTAACTAGTTTGGAGCCTTCGTCCAATTTAATTTTGTGTTGGCATAGAGTGGGACTAATGCCCTTAAGATCATCAAGAGTATATCCAATAGCAGCACGGTGCTTCCTCAGGGTTTTCAATAACCTTTACTCTTCCTGCTCTGAAAGGTTAGCACTAATAATAACAGCATATATCTTCTTTTTATCAAGATAAGCATATTTAAGAGTATCAGGTAATAGTTTAAGATCAAACACAGGATCATCCTTGGGTGGAGGAGGATCCCCTAGGATTTCAACAGGTAAGTTGTGTTTCAGAATAGGACCCTGTTTAAGGAATACTTCATCTATTTCCCTTCTTTCCACTACTAGGGAAAACCTTATACACAGAATGTTACCAGTAGCGCTTGTCAAAATGAGGCGCCATCGCTACTTTTGATAGCGCTGCTCGCGTAACCGCCAGCTGATTCAGATTAGCGAGAGCGCTGTCCTCATGAAAGCGCTACTACTACAATTGCCACACCGTTCTGGCGTGGTAGGTATAGTAGTAGCGCCCTACATGACAGCGCTACTACTATGGTATTTAGCAGCAGCTGCGTTTTGCTTCCCACGCCTGATTAAAGCTACTTCACCTTACCCCGCCCGCCTGCCTGATTCCCTCTCCTCCGCTTCCTCCCCATTCCCGACCCGCCTCGCCACCGCCGTCTCCCCGACCCGCCTCGCCTGCCGTCTCCCCGACCCGCCTCGCCCGCGCCTCGGTGCCGTCTCCCCGACCCGCCTCGCCGCCATCTCCCCGACCCGCCTTGCCGCCTCCCCGACCCGGCCGCCTCGCCGCCGTCTCCCCCTACCGGCTGCCTCGCCGCGCCTCGGTGCCGCCGTCTCCCCGACCCCATCTCTCTCCCGCCCTCTGTAAGCACTCTCCCTTCCGATCCCTCTCTCCCTTCTCGATCCTCTTCTCTGCTTAGTATGAACCCTAGGTATTTAGTGCTAGTTAGTATGAACCCTAGGCTATTTTTAGTGCTAGTTAGTTAATTACTTAGATGGTAATTAGGCAGAGTTCCTAGGTACTAATTAGTTAGTAAGAATTAGGTACTAATTAGGTACTAAAATATTTTTATTTATAGTATTATTTTTAGTAAGAACTAGTTGAATTAATAGAACTAGTTAGTAAGAACTTGTTTCTATTTTTTAGTTAAAGCAATTTTTCCCGCCTCGACGTGGGCGATGCCTATCCCGCATCCTCGTCGCCGAGTCGGCGGAGGACTACACCGCTTGACCAGATCGGCCATGTTCGGACCTGAGCTCCGCCGGGTGGTACTGGAGGCGCTACTCACCGGGGCGCAGGTTGGTGAGGAGCCACTGTCGTTGACCAACCTTGCTTGGTGGCGGTCGTGGGCGTTGATGATCCAGAGGCTCGAGGACTCGCGGAGGTGGTGCGTCGCCGTGTCGATGAGGAGGACGCGACGTCCGTCGCTATTTGTTTGCGTTGGAGCACGTGCCGTTCTCCAATACTGGCGGAGTTCTTCGGGATCTCACCGAGCTATGATCCCGTGATGGTGCCTTCTCTGTGGTGTCCACCGCCGCGCCGATACCCGTCGTGTGCTAGAGTTTTAGTTGTATTAGTGATGTTATATGTATGACACTATTCGTGATGTATTAGTGACAATATTTTGAAATGCATGAGATGATCTACTTTTGCTTATTGAATGCATGCTAATTTGAGTCCTATAAGATATTTTGAAATGTATATCTTGTGTTGCTCAATATCCAAGTGGCCGGTCATGTTTGCAGGTTACACCTTCGAGTGGCCTATGTTTTGCGGAGTGTTGATTCATTTCCGTTCGGCAAATTTCAGCGCCGATATGTCCTATTTTAGCAAAGGTCATGCCGGATTTTTCCGTGAATTTTGGCATGACTTGTGCTAGAATATATATGTAGGAAATATCGAGTGCCCGGATTTGTGTGTTCAAGATCTTGGTAGTTGTCTTCGATCGATTTTCAATTAATGTTTTAACTATGAACATAGGAAATGTCGACGACGAGAAGGATTTCGGTATTTGCAAATCTGCGAAGACGAAGCGCCTGTCTGACGGAATCTTCCTAGATGATGATAGGCGCTCAAAGATCAAGTGGACGAGAACTTCAAGTGGATCTGAAGAAGTCACAACGACAAGTCTTTTTTCGTAATTAAGCATGACATCCGCTTTCATTTGCTTCAACTTATATTTTTTTACTATTCTACTAGCGTATCCCCGCCATGCAAGAGTTTTTGTATTGGATAAGATAGGTTTCAGTCATAGTATGGAGGAAAAGAAAGTTTACTTGAAGACCGAGCATGGTTATATTTTCCATATGGGTTATACAATTCGCAGACGACTACACCTATTTTGGATGCAAAACATGGCGAGCACTATGCAAGACTTATGCATTTGAGCTCTGGTATGGTTATCACCTTTGATATTCATCCGGAAGATGATATTGAAGGTAATACCGACATCTGGGTCAATGTGCAAATGCCTCCAGTTATACCATTATGTAAGTTTCTCAACCATATTTATGTCTTTGATATTGTTTATTCAAAATAATTAACAACTAATTTGTATTGTCACTTATTTCCGCAAGCAAACATGTCCAATAGCTTGGTAGACAGGACCAGATATCGTGTCTGGGCTGAACTCAATCTGCGAGGAGCTCGGTCATTATGTTTCATGGCTTGAGGATCTTGATCTTGTCAAGACAAATTTTCTTCGTGCATTTAGAAATCTTAGTATCGAAAATGTGCGACCCATAGTGTTCATAATGAACTACGGTCACATCCATTTAGGAAGGATGGTAAGATTTTTACTTTTTATCCTCATTGCATCTTTTCCATACATTATTTTTGAAGCTAAACTTCATTGCTAAGTATGTTACCATACGATGTTCTTCAACAGGACTCCCGATGAATGTTGTGCCTTATGGGATCGAGACTAAAGGTGTCATGAGTATTGTCAACTTACGCCAAGATATCCTACAGCTTACTTTAGTGCATTCAAGATTAGCGACGGATGCTTAATAGTGCAAGATGGACCAAATATGTGTTGGGGAGCGCAGAGAAGTACTAGGGAGCAGCAACTGAGACGCCTTCCACGATTAGGAGACAGGTTCATCTGCATGCTTCAACTTGATCAAGGAGGAGAGCTATACATGTTTTATGTTCTTTTACCTAAGAGAGAGCAGCAGGAGGAGTAGCAGGAGTGAGTAGTGGCTAGAAATGAGTTTCAGGATGATGATGTGCTACACTATTACTATGATGATAAAATAGCTAGTGTTCGTGGTAATGACTATGATGTTTATTATTAGCTAGTGTTAGTGGTGATTAAATAAATAATGTTGATGGTAATGACCATGATGATGATTAAATATCTTGTCTTTCAAGGATTAGATTCAAGTGGAGGCAACATGTGGTGAATATCGAAAGTACTACTAATCCAAAGTAGATCAAGTTTGGATTAGTAGTATACTTTTGACATGCACCACATATTGCCTCCACTTGAACCTAATCCACCTTCATTTAATACACTGTTATGGACATAATGATGTAAACCTCATAACAGCTGGTATTGTACCAATATTTGTATGATGGCGCATAAATACACTAAAAATAAAAAATTATAAAAAAATACTAGTAGCAATGGGTGGGAAACACGCAAGTAGATAACTTAGCAAGAAGGCCAGACTAAACAAGCGCTGCAGCTATTTGTACTAGTAGTAGCGTGATGGCATGCGTTATCGCTAAGCATTAGCTGTAGCGCCTTATTAGTAGCGCGGCTTACCGCGCTACTAGTAGGCACAAAACACGCGCTACTGCTAGGGTTTTCCCTAGTAGTGTTCATGCATAAACATATCATTTCCATGGTCTAACAAATATTGTTCTAACGGATCAGTAGGAGGCACGGCAATAAAAGCAAGACCAATAATTTCATTCTTACTAGGCAATTCTTTATCATGGGGTTGTCTACGATACTTAGCAAAATTAAACTCATGAGACATATCCCCTAAGCCAATTGTAACAACATCCTTTTTGCAATCAATCCTAGCATTAATAGTATTCAAGAAGGGTCTACCAAATATAACGGGACAAAAACTATCTTGTGGGGAACCAAGAACAAGAAAATCAGTAGGATATTTAACTTTCCCACACAAGACTTCGACATCTCTAACAATCCCAACTAGTGAAATAGTATCTCTATAGGAAAGCATAATAGTAACATCAATATCTTCTAACTCAGCGGGTGCAATATCATGCATAATTTCTTGGTATAAGGAAATAGGTATTGCACTAGCACTGGCACCCATATCACATAAGCCATGATAACAATGATATCGTATTTTAACAGAAATAACACACATGCCTACAACAGGTCTATGTATCTTAGCATTGGGTTTAGCAATATTAGCAGCTTCCTCATAGAAGTAAATAACATGCCCATCAATATTATCAGCCAAGAGATCCTTAACCATAGCAATACTAGGTTCAAGTTTAATTTGCTCATGAGGTGTATATGTTCCAGTATTACTTTTACGAACCACAGTTGAAGCTTTATCATGATCCTATATCCTAACTGGGAAAGGTGGTTTCTCAACATAAGTAGTAGGAACAATAGGATCATTATAAGTGATAGTCTTTTCTTCAACTGAAACAGGTGCAACTACTTTTAATTCAATGGGAGGATTATATTTAAACCACTTCTACTTAGGGAGATCAACATGAGTAGCAAAAGATTCACAGAAAGAAGCTACTATCTCAGAGTCAAGTCCATATTTAGTGCTAAATCCACGAAAAGCATCGGTATCCATAAAAGATTTAACGCAATCAAACTTAGGTGTCATACCTGACTCCTTACAATAATCGGAACCCCAATCTTCATAGTTGCATTTAATTCTTTCCAATAAGTCCGACTTGAATTCAATAGTCTTCAGCATATAAGAACCAGCACAGGAAGTATCAAGCATGGTGAGATCAATGAGAGAAAGCCGAGCAAATTTTTTTTAATAATCATTTCTCTTGAGAGCTCATGATTGGGGCATGAATATAACATTGACTTAAGCCTCCCCCAAGCTTGAGCGATGCTTTCTCCTTCACGAGGCCAAAAATTATATATATAATTATGATCACCATGAACAAGATGCATAGGATAGAACTTCTGGTGAAATTCCAATTTCAGTCGTTTATAGTTCCAAGATCCCATATCATCACATAGCCTATACCATGTCAATGCATCTCCCATAAAAGATAAAGGGAAGACCTTTCTCTTAACAAAATCATCGGGCATACCTGCAAGCTTAAATAATCCACAAACTTCATCCACATAGATAAGGTGTAAATCGGGATGCAATGTTCCATCTCCTTCAAAGGGATTAGCTAGTAGTTTCACTATCATACACGAAGGAATTTCAAAATAAACATTTTCAGTAGGTTCAGTAGGTTGAGGAGCAACTATTTTCTCTACTGGTCAGGGCGAAGATGCCCCGAACAAGCCCCTCAAAGTATTAGTTTCCATAGTAACAAGTGACAGAAAATTTCAGCAGACTATATAAATATTTCCTTACCAAGTTCCACTCACCAAAGGCGCTTCACTCCCCGGTAACGGCGCCAGAAAAGAGTCTTGATGACCCAAAAGTATAGGGGATCTATCGTAGTCCTTTCAATAAGAGTGCCGAACCCAACGAGGAGCAGAAGGAAATGACAAGCATTTTTCAGTAAGGTATTCCTGGAAGCACTGAAATTGTAGATAACAGATAGTTTTGTGATAAGATAATTTGTAACGGGTAACAAGCAATGAAAGTAAATAAAGTGCAGCAAGGTGGCCCAATCCTTTTTGTAGCAAAGGACAAGCCTGCACAATTTCTTATAATGAGAAAAGCGCTCCCGAGGACACATGGGAATTATCGTCAAGCTAGTTTTCATCACGCTCATATGATTCACGTTCGTTACTTTGATAATTTGATATGTGGGTGGACCGGTGCTTGGGTACTACACTTTCTTGGACAATCATCCCACTTATGATTAACTCCTATTGCAAGCATCCGCAACTACAAAAGAAGTATCAAGGTAAACCTAACAATAGCATGAAACTAGTGGATCCAAATCAGCCCCTTACGAAGCAACGCATAAACTAGGGTTTAAGCTTATGTCACTCTAGAAACCCATCATCTACTTATTACTTCCCAATGCCTTCCTCGAGGCCCAAATAATGGTGAAGTGTCATGTAGTCGACGTTCACATAACACCACTAGAGGAGAGACAACATACATCTCATCAAAATATCGAATGAATACCAAATTCACATGACTACTAATAGCAAGACTTCACCCATGTCCTCAGGAACAAACGGAACTACTCACAAAGCATATCCATGTTCATGATCAGAGGAGTATTAATATGCATTAAGGATCTGAACATATGATCTTCCACCAAATAAACCAATTGGCGTCAACTACAAGGAGTAATCAACACTACTAGCAACCCACAGGTACTAATTTGTGGTTTTGATACAAGCTTGGATACAAGAGATGAACTAGGGTTTTGAGAGGAGATGGTGCTGGTGAAGATGTTGATGGAGATTGACTCCCTCTCGATGAGAGGATCATTGGTGATGATGATGATGATGATTTCCCCCTCCCGGAGGGAAGTTTCACGTAACAGCTCACGGAGCCCTAGATTGGTTCTGCCAAGGTTCCGCCTCGTGGCGGCGGAGTTTCGTCCCGTAAGCTTGCTTATGATTTTTTTCCAGGGTAAGAGACTTCATATAGCAGAAGATGGGCACCAGGGGGCCCACAAGGCAGGGGGCACGCCCAATAGGGGTGGGCGCGCCCCCACCCTTGTGGCCAGGGTGTGGGCCCCCTCTGGTACTTTCTTCACTCAATAATTCTTATTAATTCCAAAAATGACTTTCGTGGAGTTTCAAGACTTTTGGAGCTATGCAGAATACGTTTCAAATATTTGCTCCTTTTCCAGCCCAGAATCCAACTGCCGGCATTCTCCCTCTTCATGTTAAACCTTGTAAAATAAGATAGAATAGCCAATAAGTGTTGTGAAATAACGTGTAATAACAGCCTATAATGCAATAAATATCTATATAAAAGCATGATGCAAAATGGACGTATCAGCCACCAAAAGGTGGGTCTTCTTATCCTTGGACTTTTTGAAAGGCCCAACCATATCAAGCCCCCAAACTTCAAACGGCCAAGTAGAATCATCCTTAATTCTTGAGCCGGCACGTGAGCTCGCTGTGAAAATTTCTGACAACCATCACATTTACTGACCAAATCCTCTGCATCCGGATGAGTCGTGAGCCAATAAAATCCATGACGAAAAGCTTTAGCCACGAGAGATTTAGAGCCGGCATGATGACCACAATCTCCTTCATGAATCTCGCGAAGAATTTCATGACCATCTTCAGGGGAGACATAACGTTGAAATGCCCCAGTGACACTTCAATGGTGTAAATCTCCGTTAACAATTGCCATCGATTTAGACCGCCGATTTATCTATCTGTCCAAGGTTTCATCCTCACGTAACTCGCCCCGGGTCATATAAGCCAAATATGAAACTGCCTAATCAAGAATAGCGTGAAGAGCCGCCACCAATCGTGCCTCCGGGTCAGGAATAGCAAGGTCTTCCTCTGTAAGCAACTTAACTGAGGGGTTATGCAGAATATCCAAGAAAGTGTTGGGTGGTACCGGCTTAGCTGGGACCCCAACCGGCTCAAGGCATCAGCCACCTCATTTTTCGTGCGATCAATATGTTCCACTTGATAACCCTTGAGGTGCCCAGCAATAGCATCAACCTCGCGGCCATAAGCCGCCATGAGTGGATCCTTAGAATCCCATTTGCCTGAAACTTGCTGAGCCACTAAGTCTGAGTTGCTGAAACATCTCACCCGGCTTAAATTCATCTCCTTAGCCATCCGAAGACCATGGAGCAAGGCTTCATACTCAGTTGCATTGTTAGTATAGGGAAACATCAACCTTAAAACATAACAAAACTTGTCACCTCGAGGGGAAGCTTAGAAAACTCCAGCCCCTGAGCCCTCTAATTGCCTAGACCCATCAAAGTGGATAGTCCAATATGTGTTATCTGGCTTCTCTTCAAGCATCTGCAGCTCTGTCTAGTCATTGATGAAATCCACAAGTGCTTGAGACTTGATGGCCGTGTAAGGCTTATACATCAAACCATGAGGCCCAAGCACAATGGCCCACTTGGCTACCCGAGTTGTGGCTTCTCTGTTTTGAATAATATCCCCTAAGGGAGCAGAACTAACCACAATGACGGGATGACCCAAAAAATATTGTTTAAGCTTCCGACTGGCCATAAACACCTCATATACGAGCTTCTGCCAGTGCGGATACCTCTGCTTGGACTTAATAAGAACTTCACTGATATAGTAAACCGGCCGCTGAACCGGATATTCCTTGCCTGCTTCCTTCTGTTCCACCACAATAGCTACACTGATAGCCCGGGCATTAGCAGCCACATAAAATAACAACGGCACCTTATCAATAAGAGCAGCAAGGACTGGTGGGTCAGCTAGCTGTTTCTTCAAAGCTTCAAACGCGTCATTAGCAGCATCACTCCAGACAAAGTGATCTGTTTTCTTCATCATCTGGTACGGTGGTATAGCCTTCTCACCCAACCGGCTTATGAACCGGCTTAAGGCAGCAATATGACACACCAAACGTTGAACATCATTGGCACATGCCTACTTTGCCAAGGAGGTAATGGCCTTGATCTTCTTCGGGTTCGCTTCAATGCCTCTGTTAGAAACCAGAAAACTGAAGAGCTTGCCTGCTGGCACACCAAAAACGCACTTGCCCGGGTTAAGCATCATCTTGTAGACCTAGAGATTGTTGAAGGTCTCCTTCAAATCATCTATCAAAGTTTCCTTCTCTCTGGATTTCACCACAATATCATCCACATAAGCATGAACATTGCGCCCAATCTAACTATGAAGGCAATTCTGCACACATTGCTGGTTGACCTGACGCACCCAATGGGTCATTGACTCGCCCTCTTCTTTGGCGCAACCATCCAAATTCACAATTGACATGGGCTTCTTGCACGTATCTTTAAAATTCTGGATAAACCGGGCTTTTAGCTCGGCCCATGACCTGATGGAATTGGCAGGAAGCCCTTTGAACCAAGTACGGGCCATCCCATCCAGCATCATGGTGAAGTACTTGGCACACGCAGCATCGCTGACCTCCAACAGTTCCATGGCCATCTCGTAACTCTCAATCCATGCCTCAGGGGGTAAGTCGGCTGTGTAGTTAGGCACCTTACGAGGTCCTTGAAATCCATGGGCAGATGATCATTACGCAGAGCCGACACTAAACATGGTATACCCGTGGTTCTAGAGGTCACGCGTGCCTCTATCGAGGTTGTCGGATAAACCGGAAGATGTTGATGAGCCACCTGCTCAGCTTCTCGACGTGCCCTATCCCGATCCACCAAATCCTAAGCACCATCACGTGCAAGGTCATGCCCACGCGGCTGGTTACGGTGCCTGTCATTGCTAAACGGCCGGTGAGTCCATGTGTCTGTTATAACTCCGGCTTGGGCGAGGTGTCGAATGAATCCTCTCTCGACGTAAGAATATGCCTCCTGATGTACCAATGTTGTTTGAAGAAGCTCTCTAGCCCTCCATGTCTCAACCGCAGCTGGAGAATCGCCTTCAACTTGTGTCGCCACAGCGATCATATTATCCAAGGGGTTGGACTAATGACCCGGTGGTGTTGGCACATACTGAGGCAGAGTATTATTCAGACGAGGCGGCTCCGTCGTGCGCGGTTGAGCCGGCGCTCTAGCCCTAGGCGCTTCAACCCGGTTTATCTCCGGTTTGTTACTGGTCCCCGCTCCAGGCATGTAAAAGAGGTTCCTCGCCTCGTAAACCGGCGACAGACGCCTCCGGTGCCTTCTTCTCATGATTTCGTTTGAAGCGTTCTGATCCAATGAGAGCCGGAAGGAATTAGCCTGGATCCGTTGTGCCTGAGCATCCAAAACAGCTCACTCTGCAGTCATCCAATCGTTCTATGCCACCAGGTCTTCCTTGGCCTGCGCTATCTCATCATGCAACTTTGCAATTTCCGCATTATGCTGAACTTGATTCGCCGGGTTGTCAGATTATCCAACAAATCAGTCAAAACCGGAGCCGGCGAGCATGCATGGCCTCGTGCCCCAGCCGCCATCGTTGTTGCTGACCCGGAGACCATTGCTGCCGCAGTCGAAGAATTTTGCGTAGGCTGTGTACCAGCCATGAAGATTGCGACCCTATTAGGCGTCTCATAGGGGTCCGGAATACTGTCACCATTGGAACAACCCCCAAGCTTGTCGTCTTGCAGTTGATACAATGAAGTAGTCTCGCCTGTGGACGACTCACCATCAGAATAGATGGTCGTCTCATCGCGAGACATGGATCCTTCCTCAAATTCTGCCCCATGGATGAATCCCACGAAGGCACGTTTCATGGCGGCCTGAACTCGGGCGGGTCGTGCACGCCGAGCCGTCTCAATGATGTCGGTGCAGATGTCCGGCTCAGGGCCCGGCTCGCCGATCTTGCCGATGAAGACGTGAATTCCGCCGAAGGGGACCCGGTACCTATACTCAATTGAGCCGGCCTCGGGCGCCCAGCCTGCATCGTCGATGTAGAGCTTGCCACGACGACTCTTGGTCATCTGGCCCACAGCGTATCCCTTGATCCCTTCAAAGCTGCCCTTCAAGAACTAAAAACCACCAAGCGTTGGCCCCATGGTGGGCGCCAACTGTTGTGGAATTGCCACGGCAGATGTCCTAGCGTGAGGACTTAATCTTGGAGCCATCGCAACTAGGTTAGCTTAAAGGGGTTAAATAGGACAAAGGACACAAGAGTTTTATGCTGGTTTGGCCCTTGCGGTGAAGGTAAAGGCCTAATCCAGCTTGAGGTGGTATTGCTTATGTCTCGATTACCAGGGAGCGATTTTGCTTGACCTAGCTTTCGATCTCTTTTTCCTTGCCCTGAACTGCCGCCGGGTCACCCTTTATATACACAGGTTGACGCCGAGCAGCTCACGGAGTCCCGAGCCGACTGATAGATAACGTGTCCGGCTCGGTGACTAAATATACTTGCTTTACTATATAAGTCATAAACATATGGCGGTTTACCCCTATGGGCCTTAAGTCGCCCTTGGGCTTTAGGCCCTTGCTTCATGAACTGCCATCTTCGACATCCTCATGTGATTTGTATTGATGAACAGCCGTAGGTACAACCCAGCCCCTCCTGGGCGGGTCATACTGAATGGTCATATCCCCAATAGTGATGATGATCGCTGATTTCCCCCTCCGGGAGGGAAGCTCCCCCGATGGAATCGCTCCGCCGGAGTGCAAAAGTGCTCCTGCCCAGGTTCCGCCTTGAGACGGCGGCACTTCTTCCCGAAAGTCCTCTCCTTATTTTTTTTATAGGTCAAAATGACTTATGTACCAGAAGAGGGGCATCGGAGGTGGGCCGAGGTGAGCATAACCCACCAGGGCGCGCCTGGGCTCCCTAGCGCGCCCAGGTGTGTTGTGCCCACCTGGTGGGGCCCCTCTGGTACTTAGTGGATCCAATAATTCTCATTTATTCCGTAAAAAAATCCTTGTAAAGTTTCAACTCATTTGGAGTTGTACAAAATAGGTAGCCTGACGTTGCTTTTTCCGGTCCACATTTCCAACTGTCGGAATTCTCCCCCTTTGTGTGTACCTTGCATATTATGAGAGAAAAGGCATTAGAATTACTCCAAAAAGCATTAATATGCAATAAAACAACATAAATAACAATAGGTAAACATGATGCAAAATGAACGTATCAAGTCCCCCAAGCTTAGACCTCGCTTATCCTCAAGCGAAAACCGAAATCAAAAAACATGTCCACATGCTAAGAGAGAGAGGTGTCGACAAAATCAAAATACGGACATAGAAGCATTATGCAACTTAATATAACAACAACAAACTTTAACATAAAACTTTTATCATAGAACATTTATCATAGACTTCTCATGAACAAGTAACAATTCATCACAACATCGAAGTATAAAGTATACACTCTATTGGAAATCAACAAACTATGTTCTCACTCAACTTTGCAACTACAATTCATCATCTTTTCAGGAAGGGTCATGTATCGGAGCCTTTAGGCAAGTCCACATACTCAACCATCATATAGTCTTCTATGATTGCTAACACTCACCATGTACACATGAGCAAAATGTTTCAACCGGACACATAGAAAGATAGGGGCTTATAGTTTCACCTCCCAACGTATTCACCTCAAGGGTGATGTCAACAATAATAACTCATGCTACCCATATTCAACTGGATATATGTGCCTAGATCTTTCCTCACCACATGATGCTTGCCAAAGGAGAAAATAAAAAGGAATAGAGAAAAAAACTTTGACTCTTGTATGAAAGTAAATACATAAAACTAAAAGATAGGCCCTTCGCAGAGGGAAGCAGAGGTTGCCATGCGCTTTTTGTTTGTATGCTCAACCCCTTAGTGCAATAGAAAGTCACGTCATATTGCCCCTTATGATGGCAACCTTTATTATGCAGTTTGTCGCTTTTATTCTTCGCCATCACAAGTTCGTACAACGCTCAATTTTCTCTTACACTAAATGATCTAACACTATTAGAAGCAATTTTTATTGCCTTATTGCACCGATGACAACTTACTTGAAGGATCTTACTCAATCCATAGGTAGGTATGGTGGAATCTCAAAACAAGATTTGGTTTTAGGGGATTTTGGATGCACAAGTAGTATCTCTACTTGGTGCAGAATTTTTGGTTGGCAAAGATAGGGGCAAACACCACATATTGAAGGATCTATGACAATATAGCTTCTATGTGAATATGAACAAACAAAAATCATTACGTTGTCTTACTTGTCCAACGTCAACAATTTTGGCATATAATATTTTGATGGGTGCTCACAATCACAAAAGATTTCCAGGATAGTGAATTTGCATGTGAATCTTCTCTTCCCTTAATAATTCTTTCATGAGTTGCATCATTGACTAATGTTGTGTTTGTCAATCTAAAATAAAATTTACTGCTTATACTTTTCCTTGTGTGATGTCACCACTTACTATAAGATTAACATATGATCTTTTTCACTTATTTCCTTTCTATTATTGAAACATGAAAGTAAAAGAAGTAAAACTCAAACTAAACTTTATTATATATCTCACACACGATTACAAGGATAGATCACTAAACAACCTCTCGAAAAGAAAGGATTGAACTAAACTTTTATTCATCTAAAGCAAAAGATAACTATGGATCAAACTAAGAAAAGTAAAGGCAAAATATAGTGGAGGTGATACGATACCAATGCACCTCCCCCAACCTTGGCGAAAGCCAAGGGGAGTGCACATACCCGATACTCAATTTTCTTTTGGTGATGAAGAAGGAAGTGGTGGTGATGAAGTAGAGGTTTTGTCTTTCTTCCTTAGCTTACGCTTGAGGATGGAATTCTCATCCTTCAATTCACTGGTCTCCCGCTGAAGTTCCAATACCTGTTTGCATAAAGGTTGCTTGTTTTCCTGCAGAAGACAAAAGGGGATAAACTGGATCTTAGGCTTCTTTGCTTTGTTGGGGAGAATCGACTTCTTAAATTCAACTAGCATGTCCCCAGGTTGGGGCAATGGGGCTTCATCTTCATCCAAGCTCTTCTCCTCCTTCCTCATAGGATCATGGTCTTCATCTTCCTCCAAAGTCGAGCTATAGTGATCCACATCCCCATAGACATTGGGGTTTGTGATATAATCAACAACGTAGCTCTCACCCTCCGAGTCTTGGGATGACATAATTTTAGATCAGTTGGGAAAACAGCGAGAAAAGAAAACAAGAGATTTCTCCGTGATACGGAGGTCAACAGGTTCGGGGAGTATATAAAGATTTTTTTATCTTGGGAAACAAGCAAGTGGAAGAATACGGAGTCCGGGATGTACCCGAGGTGGGCACAACCCACCTGGGCGCACCCTGGTGTCTTGTGCCCACCAGGGTCACCTTCCCGGTAGTTTCTTATTTTCCTAATTTTCTTAATATTCCAAAACTAATGAAAAATATTTTTGCGGATTTTTCGGAGTCCGTTTACTTATTGTATCACGTACTTCCTCTTTTTTTCATGATTCTGGAGTGTTTCGGAAGGTTTCTTTTATGTGTTCTTCCGGTGTCATAGTTTGGATTATATTGCTTTCAACATTAATGGGCGTACCTGAGATATAATGCTTTATTTGTTGCCCATTAACAACCTTCGAGTTAGTACCTTCAGCATTATTTATTTTGATAGCTCCATATAGATAAACCTCCTCGATAACATAGGGTCATTCCCGTTTATCATGCCATCTTGAACTCGCGCTTTTGGATTCTTTTATCATGCCATCTTTTAACCTTTTCTTTGAATAACTTCGCATTTTCATATGCTTGGGTTCTCCATTCATCTAATGAGCTAATATCAAATAACCTCTTTTCACCAGCAAGTTTGAAATCATAGTTGAGTTCTTTAATTGCCCAATATGCTTTATGTTCTAACTCAAGAGGCAAATGATAGGCTTTTTCCATAAACCATTTTATAAGGAGACATACCCATAGGATTTTTATATGTTGTTCTATATGCCCAAAGTGCATCGTCTAGTTTCTTAGACCAATTCTTCCGGGACCTATTGACGGTCTTTTGTAAGATTAGTTTTATTTCTCTATTGCTAAGTCAAACTTGACCACTAGTCTGAGGATGATAGGGTGATGCAATTCTATAGTTAACATCATACTTAGCAAGCATTTTACAGAAAGCACCATGAATAAAGTGTGAGCCACCGTCAGTCACTAAATATCTAGGGACACCAACCTTGGGAAAATAACTTCCTTAAGCATTTTAATGAGGTGTTATGATCAGCACTACTAGTTGGAATAGCTTCTACCCACTTAGTAACATAATCAACAGCAACCAAAATATGAGTATACCCATTAGAGGGAGGAAAAGGTCCCATGAAATCAAATCCACGCACATCAAATGGTTCGACAGCAAGTGAATAATTCATAGGCATTTCTTGACGCTTACCGATATTACCTATTCTTTAACATTCATCACAAGATCGAACTAACGAGCATCCTTGAAGAGAGTAGGGCAATAAAACCCAGATTGCAATACCCTATGAGTGGTTTTGTCTCCCGTGTGATGTCCTCCATAAGCTTCAGAGTGACATTTCCGTAGGATTTGTTCCTGTTCATGTTCAAGTACACATAGTCTAATAATACCATCTACTCCTTCTTTATAAATATGTGGGTCATCCCAAAAGTAATGTCTTAAATCATAGAAGATTTTTTATTATTGGTATGTAAAGCTAGGTGGTATGTATTTAGCAACAATATAATTAGCATAGTCAGCATACCAAGGTGTACTATGAGAAACATTTATTGTAGCTAACTGTTCATCAGGAAAGCTATCATTAATAGGTTGTGGGTTATCAAGAATGTTTTCAAGCCTAGACATGTTATCAGCTACGGGGTTCTCTGCTCCCTTTCTATCAGTGATGTGCAAATCAAATTCTTGTAGTAGAAGAACCCACCTAATGAGTCTAGGTTTAGCATCTTTCTATTCCATAAGGTATTTTATAGCAGCATGATCGGTGTGAACAGTCACCTTGGAATCAACAATGTAGGATCTAAATTTATCGCAAGCAAACACCACTGCTAAGAATTATTTTTCAGTAGTAGCATAATTTCGTTGAGCACTATCTAGAGTTTTGCTACCATAGTGGATAACATTTAATTTCTTATCGACTCTTTGTCCTAGAACAACACCAACAGCATAATCACTAGCATCACACATGATCTCAAAAGGCAAGTTCCAATTAGGTGGTTAAACAACAGGTGCAGAAATTAAGGCTTTCTCGAGTGTTTCCAAGGCTTCCAAACAATCATCATCAAAACAAAAGGAATATCCTTTTGCAAAAGATTTGTAAGAGGCCTAGAAATTTTAGAAAAGTCTTTGATAAATCTCCTATAGAAACCAGCAAGACCAAGGAAACTACAAATACCTTTGATATCTTTAGGACATGGCATTTTCTCAATTGCATCAACCTTGGCTTTGTCCTCCTGAATGCCTCTTTCAGAAATTTTATGGCCAAAACAATACCATCGTTAACCATAAAGTGGCACTTCTCCCAATTCAAGACAAGATTTGTTTCCTTACATCTCTGCATAACTCGATCAAGAATGCTTAAACAATCATTAAAAGACTTCCCGTAAACAGAAAAGTCATCCATGAAAACCTCAACAATCTTTTCACAAAAATCAAAAAGTACAGTCATACATCTTTGAAAGGTAGCAGGTGCATTACATAGACCAAAAGGCATAAGTCTATAAGCATAAGTTCTGAAAGGGCAAGTAAAAGTGGTGTTTCCTTAATCAGGTTGACAAACAGGTATTTGTGAAAAACCAGAATATCCATCAAGGAAATAGAAATGTGTGTGCTTAGATAATCTTTCAAACATTTGATCAATAAAAGGTAGAGGGTAATGATCTTTTCTCGTTGCTTTATTTAATTTTCTAAAATCAATTACCATTCTATAGTCTGTGACAATTCTTTTTGGAATACGTTCATTCTTATCATTAGGAACAACAGTTATACCTCCCTTCTTAGGGACACAATGAACAGGACTTACCCACCTACTATCAGCTATATGATAGATTATACCTACTTCCAGAAGTTTCTATATTTCCGTTCTTAGCACTTCCTTCATCTTCAGATTTAACTGACGTTGGTGATCAACAACGAGTTTAGCATCATGTTCCATATTAATCTTGTGCTGGCATAGAGTGGGACTAATGCCCTTAAGATCATCAAGATTATATCCAATAGCAGTTTGGTGCTTCCTTAGAACTTTCAATAATCTTTCTTCTTCATGTTCTGAAAGATTGGCACTAATAATAACATGATATATCTTTTTCTCATCAAGATAAGCATATTTCAAAGTATCTGGCAGTTGTTTTAATTCAAACACAAGATCACCTTTAGGTGGAGGAGGACCTCCTAGAGTTTCAATAGGAAGATTATGTTTAAGCAGAGGTTGTTGTTCAAACCAGATTCTATCAATTTCATTTCCTTCACCCATAGGCAAATCATTTTCATTGTCTAGCAAATATTGTTCTAAGGGACCAGTAGGAGGTACAGCAATAGAAGCAAGACCAATAATTTCATCCTTACTAGGAAAATCTTTCTTATGAGGTTTTCTACTAAACTTAGAAAAATTAAACTCATGTGATTCATTACCAAAGCTAACACCGACAGTATGTTTCTCACAATCTATTTTAGCATTAATGATGTTCAAGAAAGGTCTACCAAAGATAATGGGACAAAAGTCATCTTGTGGGGAACCAAGGACAAGAAAATCAGTAGGGTATTTTATTTTCCGAGACAAGACTTCAACATCTCTAACAATCCCAATTGGTGATATAGTATCTCTATTAGCAAGCTTAATAGTAACATCTATGTCTTCTATTTTAGCGGGTGCTATATCATTCATAATTTCTTGATATAAGGAAAATGAATAGCACTCGCGCTAGCACCTATGTCACATAAACCATTATAACAGTGATCTCTTATCTTAACTGAGACAACGGACATGCGAACAACAGGTCTATGTTTATCTTTTTCATCCGGTTGGCAATTCTAGCAGCTTCAGCACAGAAGTAAATAACAAGCCCATCAATGTTATCGACCAAGAGATCCTTAACCATAGTAACACTAGGTTCAACTTTCATTTGTTGAACTGGTTTAGGTGTTCTAATATAACTTTGGTTGACCAAAGTTGAAACTTTAGCATGTTCCTTCATCCTAACAGGGAAAGATGGTTTTTCAATATAAGCAGTGGGAACAACTGGATCAACATTATAATGATAATTTCTTCTTTAGCTTTTATCGGTGATTTAATTTCTTCTTTGATTGGTGGGTGATATTTTTGGCACTTATATTTAGGAAGATCAACATGAGTAGCAAAAGATTCACAAAAGGAAGCTACTATCTCAGAGTCAACTCCATATTTAGTGCTAAACTTTTGAAAAGCATCGGTATTCATAAAAGATTTAACACAATCAAACTTAGGCTCAATACGTGACTCTTTACCTTCTCGAGTTCCCAATCTTCAGAGTTGCATTTAATTCTTTCTAAAAGATCCCATCGGAACAATAGTCTTCTTCATAAAAGAACCAGTACAAGAAGTATCGAGCATGGATTGATCATTACGAGAAAGCCGAGCATAAAGATTCGGAATAATAATTTCACTTGAGAGCTCATGATTGGGGCATGAATATAACATTGACTTAAGCCTCCCCCAAGCTAGAGAGATATTTTCTCCTTCACGAGGCCAAAAATTATATATATAATTCCGATCACGATGAACTAGATGCATATGATAATTTTTTTGATGGAATTCCAAATTTCAACCGATTCCAGTTCCAAGATCCAATATAATCACATAGCCTACATACATTTAGGGGGAGTCTATTTCTCATCAAGCCAAGTAACACTAATTCACTCTTGTTCAAGTTACTTTTTCACTTACCTATCTTCACTTTCATGATTATCTGTTTTGTCAGCAACCATCCAAAAAGGAGGAGATTGTTGGTGCAATAATTGGCCCCTTATGTGTTGGAGTTTGTCCATATAAATAGTATGGGACTTATGTGTTTGCTAGTGCACACAGAGTAATAGGTCCCTGAATTCACGAGGAGTTTGATTCAAACGACGAAGATAATCTCCTGCGTGGTGATACGTCCATTTTTATCATGCTTTATATTGATATTTATTGCATTATGGGCTGTTATTACACATTATAGAACAATACTTATGCATTTTCTCTCTTATTTTACAAGGTTTACATGAAGAGGGAGAATGTCGGTAGCTGGAATTCTTGGCTGGAAAAGGAGCAAATATTAGAGACCTATTCTGCACAACTCCAAAAGTCCTGAAACTTCACAGAGAGTCATTTTGGAATTAATAAAAAATATTGGACGAAGAAAACACACATGGGGACCCACCAGGCAACCACAAGGGTGGGGGCGCACCCTACCCCCTGGGCGCGCCCCCTGCCTTGCCGCCAGCCTGGCATGCCCCCGGTGCCCATCTTTTTCTATGTGAAGGGTTTTTACCTAGAAAAAATCAGAAGGAAGCTTTAGGGACGAAGCGCCGCTGTTTCGAGGTGGAACCTGGGCAGAACCAATCTAGGGCTCTGGCGGAGCTGTTCTGCCGGGGAAACATCACTCCGGGAGGGGAAAATCATCACCATCGTCATCACCAACGATCCTCTCATCGAGAGGGGGTCAATCTCCATCAACATCTTCACCAGCACCATCTCCTCTCAAACCCTAGTTCATGTCTTGTACCCAATCTTTGTCTCAAAACCTCATATTGGTACCTGTGGGTTACTAGTAGTGTTATTACTCCTTCTAGTTGATGCTAGTTGGTTTATTCGGTGGAAGATCATATGTTCAGATCCTTAATGATAATTAATACTCCTCTGATTATGAACATGAATATGATTTGTGAGTAGTTACGTTTGTTCCTGAGGACATTGGAGAAATCTTGTTATAAGTAATCATGTGAATTTGGTATTCGTTCGATATTTTGATGAGATGTATGTTTTCTTTCCTCCAGTGGTCTGATAAGAACGTAGACTACATGACATTTCACCATGATTTGGGCCTAGTGGAAGGCATTGGGAAGTAATAAGTAGATGATGGGTTGCTAGAGTGACAGAAGCTTAAACCCTAGTTTATGTGTTGCTTCGTAAGGGGCTGATTGGATCCATATGTTTCATGCTAGGGTTAGATTTATCTTAATTCTTGTTTTGTAGTTGCGGATGCTTGTGAGAGGGGTTAACCATAAGTGGGAGGCTTGTCCAAGGAAGGACAGCACCCAAGCACCGGTCCACCCACATATCAAATCATCAAAGTAATGAACGTGAGTCATATGAGCATGATGAAAACTAGTTGACAGTAATTCTCATGTGTCCTCGGGAGTGCTTTGCTTTATATAAGAGTTCGTTCAGGCTTGTCCTTTGCTACAAAAAGGATTGGGCCACCTTGCTGCACCTTAGTTACTTTTGTTACTTGTTACCCGTTATGAATTATCTTATCACACAACTATTTGTTACCGATAATTTTAGTGCTTGCAGAGAATACCTTGCTAAAAACCGCTTGTCATTTCCTTTTCAGCTCCTCATTGGGTTCGACACTCTTACTTATTGAAAGGACTACGCTAGATCCCCTATACTTGTGAGTCATCAATACTCTTTTTTGGCGCCGTTGCCGGGGAGTGAAGCGCCTTCGGTAAGTGGAATTTGGTAAGGAAACATTTATATAGTGTGTTGAAATTTACTGTCACTTGTTACTATGGAAAGTAATCCTTTGAGGGGTTTGTTCGGGGTATATTCACCCCGACCAGAAGAGCAAAGAGTTGCCCCTCAACCTACTGAACCTACTGAAAATATTTATTATGAAATTCCTTCGGGTATGATAAAGAAACTGCTAGCTAATCCTCATGGAGGAGATGGAACATTACATCATGATATGCATCTAATCTATGTGGATGAAGTTTCTGGATTATTTAAGCTTCAGGTTTGCCCGAGGATGAAGTCAAGAAGAAGGTCTTCCCTTTACCTTTGAAGGGAAAGTCATTGACATGTTATAGGCTATGTGATGATATTGGAGAACTACAACCGATTGAAATTGGAATTTCATCAGAAGTTTTATCTATGCATCTGGTTCATCGTGATCGGAATCATATATATAATTTTTGGCCTCGTGAAGGAGAAAGTATCGCTCAAGCTTGGGGAGGCTTGATTTAGTGTTATATTCATCCCCCAATCATGAGCTCTCAAGAGAAATTATTATTCAGAATTTTTACGCTCGGCTTTCTCATAATGATCGATCCATGCTCGATACTTCTTGTACCAGTTCTTTTATGAAGAAGACTATTGAATTCAAATGGGATATATTGGAAATAATTAAACGCAACTCTGGAGATTGGGAACTCGACATAGGTAATGAGTCGGGTATAAACCTTAAGTTTGATTGTGTTAAATCTTTCATGGATACCGATGCTTTTCATGAATTTAGCACTAAATATGGACTTGACTCTGAGATAGTAGCTTCTTTCTGTGAATCTTTTGCTACTCATGTTGTCTTCCTAAGGAGAAGTGGTTTGAATATCATCCTCCCATTAAGGTGAAAGTAGTAGAACCTATTAAAGTTGAAGAAGAAACTATTACTTATAATGTTAATCCTATTGTTCCTACTTCTTATTTTGAGAAACCACCTTTCCCTGTTAGAATAAAGGATCATGCTAAAGCTTCAACTGTGGTTCATAAGAGTTATACTAGAACACCTACACCCCCTGGACAAATTCAACTTGAACCTAGTATTGCTATGGTTAAAGGTCTCTTGGTCATTAATATTGATGGGCATGTTATTTCTTTCTGTGATGAAGCTGCTAGAATTGTTAAAGCTGATACTAAAGATAAACATGGACCTGTTGTTGGCATGCCCGTTGTTTCTGTTAAAATAGGAGATCATTGTTATCATGGCTTATGTGATGTGGATGCCAGTGTGAGTGCAATTCCTTTTGCTTTATATAAAGAAATTATGAATGATATTGCACCTACTGAAATAGAAGATATTGATGTTACTATTAAGCTTGCCAACAGAGATACTATATCACCCATTGGGATTGTTAGAGATGTTGAAGTCTTGTGTGGGAAAATAAAACACCCTACCGATTTTCTTATTCTTACCTCCCCACAAGATGATTTTTGTCCCATTATATTTGGTAGACCTTTCTTGAACACAGTTAATGCTAAGATAGACTGCGAGAAACAAATTTTTACTGTAAGTTTTGGGGATATGTCTCATGATTTTAATTTCTCTCAATTTCATAGACAACCCCATGATAAATAATTGCCTAGTAAGGATGCAATAATTGGTCTTGCTTCTATTGTCGTGCCTCCTACTGATCCTTTAGAAAAATATTTGCTAGACAATGAAAATAATATGTTTATGAATGAAAGAAAGGAATTAGATGAAATATTCTTCAATCAAGGGCATGTTTTGAAACACAATTTTCCTGTTGAATTCCTTGGGGATCCTCCTCCACCCAAGGGTGATCTCGTATTTGAGCTTAAACAATTGCCCGATACTCTGAAATATGCTTATCTTGATGAAAAGAAGATATATCCTATTATTATTAGTGCAAACCTTTCAGAGCATGAAGAAAAGAAATTATTGAAAACTCTTAAGAAGAACCATGCCGCTATTGGATATACTCTTGATGATCTTAAGGGCATTAGTTTGGAGCCTGATGCTAAACCAGTTGTTGATCATCAACGACGGTTAAATCCTAAGATGAAAGAAGTGGTAAGAAATGAAATACTAAAGCTCCTAGAGGCATGTATAATTTATCCTATTGCTGATAGTAGATGGGTAAGTCCCGTTCATTGTGTCCCTCACAAGGGAGGTATTACTGTTGTTACTAATGATAAGAATGAATTGATCCCTCAAAGAATTGTTACAGGTTATAGAATGTTAATTGATTTCCGCAAATTAAACGAAGCTACTTGAAAAGATCATTAACCTTTACCTTTTAATGATCAAATGCTAGAAATACTATCCAAACATACACAATTTTTGCTTTCTAGATGTTTATTCTGGTTTCTCTCAAATACCTGTGTCAAAAGGGGACCAAGAAAAGACCACTTTTACTTGCCCTTTCGGTACTTTTGCTTATAGATGTATCCCTTTTGGTTTATGCAATGCACCTGCTACCTTTCAAAGATGTATGACTGCTATATTCTCTGACTTTTCAGAAAAGATTGTTGAGGTTTTCATGGATGATTTCTCCATTTATGGAACTTGTTTTGATGATTTTTTGAGCAACCTTGATCAAGTTTTACAGAGATGTGAAGAAACTAATCTTGTCTTGAATTGGGAGAAGTGCCAATTTATGGTTAATGAAGGTATTGTCTTGGGGCATAAAATTTCTGAAAGAGGTATTGAAGTTTATAAAGCTAAAGTAGACACTATTGAAAAGATGTTGTGTCCTAAAGATATCAAAGGTATAAGAAGTTTCTTTGGTCATTCTGGTTTCTATAGGAGATTTATTAAAGTCTTCTCTAAAATTTCTAGGCCTCTCACTAATCTCTTGCAAAAAGGTGTTCCTTTTGTTTTTGATGATGATTGTTGTAACGCCCTCGATGCGGCTATATCTCCCACGTGTCGAAGCACGACTTAGAGGCATAACCGCATTGAAAGCAATGTCGCAAGTGAGGTAATCTTCACACAACCCATGTAATACATAAGGGACAGAGATACATAGTTGGCTTACAATCGCCACTTCACACAATTACAAGAATAAAGCATTACATCATCCAGATACAAATCAAGGTCCGACTACGGAACCAAAATAAAAGAAGAACCCCAAATGCGACAAAGGTCCCCGATCGACCCCAACTAGGCTCCACTACTGATCAACTTGAACGAAACAACACAAAGGGCAAGATCTTCATCGAGCTCCTCCTTGAGCTTGGTTCGCACACCTTTCGGTAACATAGGCACCGCAAACTGGTTTTGAAGTATCCGTGAGCCACGAGGACTCAGCAATCCCATTACCATGGGTATCAAGACTAGCAAAGCTTAATGGGAAAGGAAGGGGTAAAGTGGTGAGGTTGCCGCAGCGACTAAGCATGTATGGTGGCTAGCATACGCAAGTGAGAGCGAGAAGAGAGCAAAAGGAACGGTCGTGAAGCTAGCAATGATCAAGAGGTGATCCTGAACACCTACTTACGTCAAACATAACACAGAAACCGTGTTCACTTCCCGGACTCCGCCGAGAAGAGACCATCACGGCTACACACACGGTTGATGCGTTTTAATTCGGATCAAGTGTCAAGTTATCTACAACCGGACATTAACAAATTCCCATCTGCCACATAACCGCAGGCACGGCTCTCGAAAGTTTATACCCTGCAGGGGTGTCCCAACTTAGCCCATGACAAGCTCTCGCGATCATCGAAGGAATAGACCTTCACCTAGGAAGACCCGATCAGTCTCGGAATCCCGGTACATCAAGACATTTCGACAATGGTAAAACAAGACTAGCAAAGCCGCCCGAATGTGCCGACAAATCCTGATAGGAGCTGCACATATCTCGTTCTCAGGGCACACCGGATTGTCCAAACTTCCGGTAGGCCAGCCCAGAGTTGCCTCGGTACACCGGCGGCCGACAGTTTGGACCAACACTCACGACGAGCACCGCCCGGGGGGTAAAATAAGATGACCCTCGAGAGCGCGACTCCCAAGGGAAAAAGGGCTAGGTGAGGCAAATGGTAAAAGTCAATGTTAGGCCTTGCTGGACAAGTTTTATTCAAAGCGAACTGTCAGGGGGGTCCCATAAATCACCCGACCGCGTAAGGGACGCAAAATCCGGGAACATAACACCGGTATGACGGAAACTAGGGCGGCAAGAGTGGAACAAAACACCAGGCATAAGGCCGAGCCTTCCACCCTTTACCAAATATATAGATGCATTAATAATATAAGAGATATTGTGATATCCCAACATAAACCCTGTCCACCATGGAGAAATCTTCAACTTCACCTACAGCTAGCAACGCTATAAGAGGGGCTGAGCAAAGCGGTAACACAGCCAAACAACGGTTTGCATAGGAAAGGTGTCAAAGGTTAGGGGTTCATGGCAATTTGGGATGGCTTGATAAACAGGTAATAGGTAGCGCAGCATAGCGATAGAGCGAAGAAACTAGCATAGCAATGAT
Organism: Aegilops speltoides; assembly: GCA_021437245.1. NCBI lineage: Eukaryota > Viridiplantae > Streptophyta > Magnoliopsida > Poales > Poaceae > Aegilops > Aegilops speltoides. The sequence continues at coordinate 204,980,648 of CM038143.1, forward strand.
AGTAGTGAGATCCAGGGTAGCGGTCATCTTGCCTGAAATCCCACAAGGAAGAAGAACGAGTCCATGAAGAAGATGAACGGATGAAGCCGAACCAACCGAAGACGAACGAATCCTCACGATCGCAACGAAACGGAAACTATCGAGAAGAAGCACACAACATGGTAAACACACCACACATGAACAATACATGACGCACAACAAGCATGATGCATGACAAAGGCTACATGAAGCTACTCATGGCAAGAGATGATGCACACAAGAACAACACATCAAGGCAAGTTTAAATGAGGCCGGGAACAACATATAACAATTTCGGTAAGTCCTCATATGCATATTTCGAAATTGGTCCAGAACTGAATAAACATTATGTTCAAGTTTTTAAACAGCAAGTTAAGATGCACCAAGATGATCTACACGAAATTCTAGTCAAGTTACATATAAAGTTCATTAGATTGGGAGCTACGGCCTAGAAGATATGAGCAAAACAAGTTAAACATGGCATCGATGCAAAATGCACCCAAACATCAAGCTAACACACCAAAACAAGGATGCAACATGATAATATGAAGCTACATGAAAAAACAAGCAAGTTTCATATAGAGCACACTCAAAACGGAGCAACGGTGCAACACACACACACTATACAAGTCATAACAACAATCATCCATAATAAAGAATTAGGCATCTTGCAAGCATCAAAACAATATGCTACAGCACCCCAACATAATAACAAAAGGCATGGTCATGAAGTACACGTAAAGCATAACAAAACATGAACACTGAGCTATCTCCAGAAACAACTAGAACATGCTCAAAATGACATGGAGATATTGCAAGTAATAACAATTTCAGACTTTAGCAGAAATAACATCAGGTTGCAATGTTTAGGGCTATCAAACAACATGTTACAAGAACATATCATGGCAAACAAAGGCATGGCATGAATCTACTAATAGCATATATCAAAAGTCCCTTACTGACAATAAGCCAAAAAGGCACGGAAAATATGATGGCACCCATGTAAACATGGCAAGTTATATTACAGATTGGAACATGGCAGAAAACAACGATAAGTAGGCATGTTCATGAGCTCGAACCACTCACTATAGAGCAATACATGGCATGGCAAGGCAACCAACAGTAAGAAGGCATGTTTATGAAGCTAAGCATGGCAAGAGCAAGTTCATAGGGTACATGGATCACTAGGAAAACACATGGGAACAAGTGAACTTAATGTTAACAGGCTGACAAACAACATTTTCAAGCAACTTTGGAGCAAGAAATGAACATGTTCCAGCAGGCTATAATTGCAACCAAGGGCATGAATGGATAGAGCATGACATGTATATCAAAAAATGTTTATAGAGCATCTCCAGATTATGCATGGAATGATTAGTAGAAGCATGTTAACATAGCAACAAAATATAACAGAATCTGCCAGGAAAACAACAACAGCAACTACCCTACTTTACAAGCTCGATGCACTCAACACACAACTCACAAAAATACAAGGTTAACACCCCTGGAAAGATGGCATGGCATAGTTCAACATTCATGTAGAGCTCAACCTCATAGGAAGCACACATAAATCATGGCAAAAATGTCAAAAGAGCTCCTGCTGATAAGATTCTGGAACTAACGATCTGAAGCCCTCTTCTAACAGCATTTCAGGCATCAAGATGAGCTCAAATGCAAATGATGCAATGGAATGAAATGATGTACTCTTCGAGGCGAACAATTTGACATATTATACACACGAAACGGAGCTACGGATGCAGAGATGTGATGCAATGAATATGGCATGAAAATTACAAAAACTGGGGACTTAGCAGTTTTCTCACCCCGGGAAAAATGGACGGAGTGGTTCCGGGATGAGGAGATCCGGGATCGGGGGCGCCGTTTGGTTGGGGGGAGTGGTGGATCTCGTCCCACTCCCCGGATCGGATCTGGCTGGAGCTCCGGCGAGGTTGGGGACGGCGGTTCCGGCGACGGGCGCCATGAGGAGGCCGGGCGAGGAGGAGGAGGCGGGGCGGCCGTAGCCGCGATGGCGGAGGGAGGCGGGCTAGGCGGCCGCGGCGGGCTGAGCTGGCGGCGGCTGGCGCGGGCGGCGAAGCTTTGACGGCGCCGCGGCCGGGCAAAGGAGAAGCAGCATGAGGCTGGACCTCAAGACAAAGCGGCGTTTCGAAGAAGCGTGGGCCGGGCTCGGTTCGACAGCGCGGCGCGCCGGCGCGGACGACGCGGGCGAAGTGCCGGCGGCTTCGGCCGGCGGGCGGCGAGGGCGCGGCAGAGAGGAGGCGGCGCTGGCGGGCGGCGGTGGCGCCGGCGTGGCGCATGAGGCGGCGGCACGCCGGTGAGGGCTGGGCTGGCGGCGTGGCGAAGGCCGCCGGCCGGATGGGCTCAGCGGGTTCGCTGATGGGCTCGTCGAGCGGGCGGTGGGCGTGATGGCTGGGCCACGTGGCGGTCGCTATTGGGCGTGGCGGCGGCTGGGCATGTCCGTGGCGGAGCGACATGTCCGGTCTTGTGAGAGGGATTTCGCCCGGCGGCGAGGAGGACGGAGCTAGGGTTGGATCTTGAAAAATCGGAGGGATCACATATATATAGGAAGAGGGAGCTAGGAGATTCCAAATGAGGAGCGGTTTTTGGCCACGCGATCGTGATCGAACGACCGAGAGCATGGAGGGGAGTTAGATGGGTTTTGGGCCACTTTGGAAGAGGTGTTGGGCTGCAACAAAAGAGGGCTTTACTGGTATCTTGTTAACGTTGAAGTATCAAACGACCTCCAAATGGCACGAAACTTGACAGCGGTTCACGGTGCTATACCAAGGTCGCTTGGCAAATCTCGGGCCATTCCGAGAAAGTTTAATACCCGCACACGAAAAGAGAGAAGAGGGAGACGCCGGAGGACATAGGAGCGCTGGATTGCAAAACGGACAACGGGGAAAATGCTCGGATGCATGAAATGAACACGTATGCGAAATGAGATGCACATGATGACATGATAAAATGCAAATGATGACATGGCAAAGTGCAACACGCAAGCAAATGACATGGCAACGACGGCGAATAACTGGCAGACACCTGGCACATCGGATCCGGGGTGTTACAATTGTGTAGAAGCATTTGAAATACTTAAGAAAGCCTTGATTTCTACACCTATTGTTCAATCACCTGATTGGAATTTACCCTTTGAAATTATGTGTGATGCTAGTGATTCTGTTGTTGGTGTTGTTCTAGGGCAAAGAGTCGATAAGAAATTGAATGTTATTCATTATGCTAGTAAAACTATAGACAGTGCCCAGACAAATTATGCTACTACTAGAAGGAAAATTAAGCAGATGTTTTTGCTTGTGATAAGTTCAGATCTTATATTGTTGATTCCGAAGTAACTATTCACACTGATCATACTGATATTAAATATCTTATGGAAAAGAAAGATGCTAAACCAAGACTTATTAGATGGGTTCTCTTGTTGCAAGAATTTTATTTGCATATTTAAACCAATAAGGATGCTAGCCGACCCTCCTTCATGGAGCTCACCCGGATTAGCACGTTCATGGCCGTTGTATCATCTTTGACTTTCGCTCTGATCGTTTGATCGTTTGAGTGTTAGTAATTTTTTGTCACCATATGGTTGTTTTTATCGGCCAATGACTGGTGGGCTCGTCCCTCGCGTGGATTGGCTGGGTCATCTGTTCCCTTGTCCGCGAGGGATTTGCCAACAACTCCGCACCTTCCATGGGCTTGACGTGCAGAGCGCCCCGCGCCCCTCCAGGCGCCCACTCTCTCCTCCCCGTTCCCTCTCTCCCAACCCTAAAACATTTTCCCCCAGTCCCCCACAGCTGCCTCCCCATTCGAAGAGACAAGGTGGCTCCCAAGCACGGGATCCGGCAGCGCTAGCTTCTCCTCTCCTATGCCGCCGATGTCCACCCCTCTTCATCTCGTGAGGGAATGGAGGTGAGCTTCTACTGTGGCGGCAGCAACCTGAAGTCAAATGGCAACGGTGGTGGTGCTCAGTTTGATCTACAGGAGAGAGAGAGAGGATGAGAGGGAGAGAGAAAAGGAAGGAGAGGAGGATAAAGAGAGAGGAAAGAGGAGAGGGAGGTGCAGCGGCGGACAGGAGAGGGTGGGTGGAAGGAACGCCGCCGGCTCGTCGTCTGTCGCACCGCACTGGAGAAAGAGGAGAGGGATGTGCGGCGGCAGATGGGAGAGGGTCAACAGAAGGAGTGTCGCTAGCTCGTCATTGTTCACACCACACTGGGCCAGAGATGCCTCTGTACAACCCTCACGTCCATAGGTTCCTCCTTCCTTCATGTTGCTTCCCTCTTTTGATTAGTTGTAACTACATGTTTGGGTCAGTGATATGCCTGTTGTTGCTGGGCAGTACTTTAGGCAAGTCAACCATCCAATTCAGTCTCTATTAGCACAAGGAGAAGTGCCCCTGTGAGCTTTTCTTTTTGCAGATTAGAACAATAATCTACATTAGTCGATTTGCGGGTATGTTGAATATGATATTTAATGAAGATGGTCATTCTTTTTGTTCAGAGTACACAAGTGGTTGCCCCTGAGGTCTCCTCCTGCTCGGCTTATTCATCGAGGTAAGATTTTGATTGTCTCAATTTGTCGCTTCAGTTCGACATTAACCATGAATTGTTGCGTGTAAATGCTTATATCCCGCTAAATTCATGTGTATAAATCAAGTGGGTTGAAGTGTGTTGTGAATTTCCTAAAGAAGTTCACATGCATGGTGTGGATTGTTGAGTTTTCTTGGTTAACAGAATGCCATGCCTGTGCAGATCAGCAGGGGAAGGTCCAGGGTGTAACCTTCAGGAGGGATTTGATGTTGCTAGTATTTCAGTTTGCTGATAGAGGATGTGATTCCAGCAAGACAGAGACGATGGCGATGACAAGTGAGATTTATGTTAAGGAGTATTAGCATATGCTCCAAGGATCACTGGAATTCCAGCAAGACAAAGACGATGGCGATGACAAGTGAGATTTATGTTAAGGAGTATTAGCATATGCTCCAAGGATCACTGGAAGCTTATAAAGGTATCCACAATGATTTTTGCTTTCTTATCGACACATAATTGAATTGTAATTCTTGACAGTAAGAGTAGTTGTCTTTTCATTTGTTAGAAAACATAGTGTACCTTTATAGTCGTAGCTATATGCAATGATCCATCATGTATTTTTGTTCAAAACCGCAACTCGTAATTTTTGATGTCATGAAATGTCTATATATACAAATGGTCTATTCTGCACACCACTTCCACACTGCACACTGATCGCAGGTGCACTGCATCTTCTTGACGACGAGCACTGCAATATAGACTAGTGAACTTCGTGTCGAAAAAAACTGCACGCGTTCTTTTTTCGGTACTGTTTTCGATCTAATTTTTTAACCGTTTATCGGAATGAGGCGTGCAATATACCGTTGAAAAGCTATGGATTAGGCGCAACTTCGACATGTTGAACACTTTTCGAGATTCCACACGGTTTAAGAGCAGTTTTGAAAATAGTGCGGCGGATGACGAGTGGCAGCGAGCGTTTTTTCGCGTTTTTTTCTAAACCACTTGTAGGAATGAAGCAAATGATACGCCGTTGGATAGATATCGTCGAGGCGCATCTTTTTCATATATAAATCTTTCTCTAATTCAGTACGGTTTAAGAGCAGTTTCAAAATTACTAAATCGTGGAATTCTGTTTTTCAAATTTTTTCAAATTTTCAGTACTGTTTTCGCTCTAGTTTTTGAACCGTTTGTCGAAACGAGGCGTGTGATACGCCGTTGGAAAGCTACGAACGAGGCGCAACTTTCATATGTAGGAATGGTTTCGAGATTCCTTACGGTTTTAAGTTAATTTTGAAAATCGTGCGGCGGATGACGAGTGGCAGCGGCTGTTTTTTCGTGAAATTTTTGCAAACCGCTGGTCGGAATGATTCAAACGATACGCCATTGGAAAGATATCGACGAGGCGCAATTCTTTCATGTAGAACACTCTCTAATTCCTTACGGTTTAAGAGCAATTTCGATTTTACTGAAAAGCGGACACTCTGTTTTTCGCGACACACAAATCGACGTGGGTACTTCATCCGACTAAAAACCGCACTGCATTGGACGAAAAACCGCACTACATCAAACGGGTAAGAGAACTGCATGGTTTCTTTTATTCAAACGTAAATTTTTGAAGGACGAGAGAATAGAGTGCACTTCACATACGGTGTAAATGAACCACAACACTATCAAGAAGTGCACTGCATCAGATGGGCAAGCGAGCTGCATAATTTGTTTTGTCGGACGTAAATTTTCTAAGACAAGAAGGTGAACCGCAACACTATCGAGAAGTGAACAGTATTGCTTTGTTTTGTCATTCTTGTAACATTTTTTTCTGCACTTCACATTGGAGGTAAGTAAACCGCGAGCAGTACCAAAATTGAATGCAACACTACAAAAAATGAACTTCATGATTTTTCTGCCTTTTATTAACTTTCTTTTTACAACATTTTTTCTCTCTGTGAGATCTTGATTGTGCGCCACGAGAGTAGTGAACCACATGAGGGGAAGCGAACCTCGTAGCGAATAGAAGTGAACGGCAGTTTTTTGACACAATTTTTTTCTCGTGTGTTTTGCACTTGGAGAGTAGTGAACTTCATACATTTTTAAAAAACATCACATTGCACTGCATTTTGTGTGGAGTGAACCTCTAGTCCCATAGAAGCAAACCGCTCTCTCTCTATACTACCAGGGGACACTCTTTTGTGTCTCTTTTGTTTTGGTTCACGTGGAACAGGGTGAACCACAACGGTCAGAAGAGCGAACCTCTCCAAGGGACAGTGGATTTTTCAAAAAAAATATATGAACTTCTAGTCCCCTAGAAATTTGCACAATGCATTTTTTTTCTGAATCGAAAAGTGAATCACAATTTGGTATCCTGGGGAGCTCGATGCAGTGCAGAACCTCGTACGCGCGAACTCAGGGGGAAGCAGAGTGGATTTGGCAGGGGAAAAGCAGGACATGGGGCATTCGGCCGCGTGCCAGCGGACTGCACCGACGAGGCGACGATCAATACGCCCTGCGTTGGGAAAGCAAAGTGCACTGCATCAGCGGAGAACAACATGAGAGCGGAGCAGAGGTGATGTACGATGGCACGACATACTGCATAGCCCACAACGCGTAGCAGAGGTGCCGGCGGATCTGGCTTGTGGAAGGAGGGACACAGAGGAGAGGCAGTCGTGGACTACACCTACCGGCGAACTACACTGCATGAACCTGCCGACGACAGGAGTGAAGCCCGTGGTACTGCCGTGTGGATCTGCAGTCGATGGGTGGAGAGCGTCTTTGGGGAGAACAAGGTGGCACCGGATGGGAGAAAGGTAGAGGCGGGGTGGCCGTGGAGGCATGGATTCAGCCGCGCCCATCCTCGCGAGCTTGAGCGCCGTGGGAGGCTGCCTCGTGGTGTCCTCCCACACGGTGCGAAGGCGCGACGGAGGCGCATCCGATGGGGAGCAGTGGGGCGGCGGAGGCCGCCGCGGCTGGCTCCGTGTGAGTGGGGGTCGCGTGGGGCCGTCGTGGCCTCGACCCGGCGCAGGACGTCGCGGGGCCCGGCGGCGGCTGGCCCGGCCCGTCTCAGAGTGGCCGAGGCGGGTGGTGGCCGAGGCGGGCGGCGCGTGGTTCGGTCGGGGCGGGTGGCGTGGTTATGGCCGTTGGCGGGCGGCGCAGGGTGGTGGCTGGCGGCGGGCGACGGGGGGTGGTTGGTGGCCGGGGCGGGGTGGCGCTGCCTGGTGGTTGGATCGGGAGGTGGGGGAAGCCCCGTTTGACCACGGGGAGTGGTGCGGGGGTGGGTTGAGATGGTGGTGGTAGCTGGGGGTGGTTTTCTTTTTTATTGTCTGCGCGGTTCGCTTCGCGTTTTGTTGCAGTGCCGAACTGTTAGCAGAATAAGAAGTTTTGGTGTGCAGAATAAGGTCTTAAGGGGTGTTATTAGAATAGACCCACCCTATATATATATATATATATATATATATATATATATATTGTTTACATTCTTAAATTAGCCTCCATACTATCTGCATTGTCATGGTAACCTTGGTAGGTCATAATATGCAGATTGTTAATTCTGGTTCAATTTGAGCTTTGCATACGATTTTTTACCTGAATATTAGGATCACAACTTAACTTAACTTAAGTTAGCAGTATAGTGTCAATAGGCGTCATCTGAAGCTAATAAGATGTTGTTTATTGAAGAACAACCCCTTGCTACTTGCACAGTACGTGGAAAGCAAACTAAATAGATTAAAGAAATCATACTTGACTGTGATTGCATTTGGTTGACGCTTACGTGTATTTCTCCTGGGTAGACCAAGGGGGTAATCTTCTATATTTCAGGTCCAAGCTTTCAATGCATTTTTTATCTGTTTTTCATGTCCCAATGATCATCTGCAAGACCGAACCATGCCATTGTTGATGGTACACAGGTCTGTTTCATGGTAAACCCAGTATCGGCCCTCCTTTCAAGCTCCTGTTTTCATCCAAGAGAAAATTCTGGAAAATAGATCGAAACTATCTTTTAATCTTCCAACAGTGTATTGCTACGATTATATATATGGATACATCGTATCGATGTGTCTAGAGACCTAAAGCCTTAAGAGTTAAGTGCCAGACTGGGGACTGATGTCATAACTACAGATGGGCTTTATTCAGTTATTTTCTTGCCTAGAATGATGATGTTTGCAGATGGGCTTTGTTCAGTCATAAGAGCTTATCGGTTCAGCCTGCATACTTTTGTTTCTTCAGTGTACTTTGTCTGAGGAAAACATTTATATTGTTCCCTGTTTAAGTGAATTCATTGCTGAGATGGACGAATTTCTATTGTGTGGGCTGGAGGTTCTTGAGTTAGGAAACTAGCACTAGCTAAGCTTCCACTCTGGTAAAATGTATGACATGCTTGATGAGCATGCATATCTATATGGTTTTGTGGACACTAAATTAGTTCCATGCCAGTTTGTTTCCAGCAGTTGGTCTGCTTCTTCATAGAGATTTTATTAGTACTAAATTAAATTAGAAACTGAATTTGTGCTTCTTTCACCTTCAAATTGAACATGACATTGCCTTATTTGTGACATAGGTGGAAATTAGCAAGCAAGCTATAGTCGGTGCATGGATGACCAAGTTTACTTATTACTTTATGAAGATGATGATGCCTGCATGTTGATTGTGCTTCAAGGTACAACTGTTCGTACCTTACAAAATTATAATGCTTTTTATTGGTTCTGCATCCTAGGACCAAAAGCTTGATTCATAGATAGCCAAAGAACTGAGGAATTTTTACTCTCTTTTGTTGCAGGGTAGAAGAGGATGGGAGGAGGGGACGTGCGCTCTATATTTTTTTATGCACACCTTTCTAAACTATACTTGTCTTCTTAACACATGTTCATTGTCCAGCCAAAGCTGTAGATTTCAGCGTACAATAATTTCCAAAAGGCAGAAGGTAAGAACCATGTTACACATGATCCTTTTGTGTTCTCTTGATTTAAAGTAGCATGTACTTGTTAAACTTGCAGATGATTTTCGTGGTGTATGTATAAATTATCAGCCAAGGTTATTACTTCAGGCAATTTTTTCTTCCCTGAAGCCTAGGCATATTGGTTGTTTGGTTGGCTCTCTTTACTAGCACAAAGATAACTACTATGTCTTGCTTAGTTATTAGCGGATCGAGTGTTGAATAATCTTATGTTCACCCAAACTTATAGGTTTCTAAATACTAGGCTCTTGGGACTTATTTCTAAGGGTTAGTTTTTTTGGATTCATGTACTCTGGTGCAACAAACTAGGTAAAGCTCCTTCATAATAGTGTTTAAAGCTTAAATTGATAACTCCATCAAAGTTAAAGCATTAGGCTCTCTGCCTTGTGTACGGCCCAAGTGTTCTACATAATGCTTTATATAGTCCCAATGTGACTTCTTTGTTTTCTTAGTGGTCGGTGATATTTAATATTCAGTCAGATATTGGAGGAAATGTAAAATATGTGAGTGTGTGTGCGTGTGTATGTGTGTGTGTGTGTGTGTGTGTGTGCGTGTGTGTGTGTGTGTGTGTGTGTGTGTGTGTGTGTGTGTGTGTGTGTGTGTGTGTGTGTGTGTGTGTGTGTGTGTGTGTGTGTGTGTTTTCTCCTATTTTGGTTTTAGTGCAGTAGCTGAAAGTTTATGTATAGTCAAATTTAATTGACTAATTGGAGGGTTCATATATCTATATGAAAATAAGCTAATACAAATGCAAAATTGTTGATTGCATTAATCTTCGTTCAGTGTGTGACCCATAGTTAATGCACATTCTTGCATTAGAAAGAAAATGGATAACCGTTCTGAAATGCTGACACTTCCTGGAACTTCTCTTTTCATAAGAAAATAAAATGTTGATGATGTGAATAGAAACACCTGCAGTAGCATTGAACTTTGGCAACCTTCGTCTCGTGCCTCCAAGGCAGGCCATGCGTGATGGCTACCGTGATGTCAGCCTTGCCCAAAAAAGGGCTTTGTTGACTGGTGACTGGCCATAGTTTGTGTTTGTTGTTTACATGTGAGTTTTTAACCATTTGACCTATCTTTTATAGACAATATAGTTCACAAAAACTAAACTTTGATAGAAAGTATATGCGTTTATTTTAGACCATTCTAGAACATATCTCTTGAATACATAGTTTATAATATTTTCTAGTTTTAAATATATGAGAGTGCCCATCTTACTTAGTGGCAATGCTACGCTTCAGAGTATACAATGTTTTGCATACCACTATATTTCATAAGTGGTTTTTCGTATTCAGGTGTTATTAATATGGTGAGTTATTGAAGGGGAGGCATGGGGAGAAGAGTAGTCCAAATGGAGGATGGAGCATGTGACCTGTTGATGCTAGTTTCCATTTTCGGAAAGAACAAAGTTTCTATAATTTGAGTGTATGCTGATGTGTAAAAGTCAATCATTTGGATTCCCAACTAGACCATTGTGTGTGCTCTTAATTTTATTGTGCATTGATAAAATGTTTCAGTGCCCGTGTGCACCAAGTTGAATTTTGAAACAGATGAGAGGACAACACTGCATAAGGGAGCTTGCCCTTCAGGAAGGTTCTTGTTTGTTGTTTTGATTAATAGTAGGAATATTTTATACCAAATAGCAGGACAGTTGCTCAAGCTAAAGTCTTATGTAATGTGTAACATCTGAACTTTGTTTGTGCTAACAATTTTCCCACTCTAAAATGCCATGTTGCACAAGGTAGGTGTTTTGAGTTTTAATTCATGGAGGCGACACCAATTATGGATTTTATCTCCAAATGCGTTTGAACATAATTAAGTCAAGGAAGATATCGCGTCACATCTTCATGGTAGAGTTGTATGTGACCTTGTGTCATTTGTCTCTATGTTACATGAATAAGATAATAAAATATGCATGCAACCCTAACTGGTTGCTAAAACCTACTTCTACTAGCAAAGTCAAATATTTTCAAAACACTTGGGTTTGACATGGTCTTTGAGCTTTCTCAAACATAAAGTTATTGAAAAATGCAAATATTTGTGACGCGCCATTGGTATCAAATCAAATTATTTGCCATTTGGCTCAGAGATAAATTAAAATGTGTGTGCACATCTCATTGTAGACAATAGTCCCCACTCCTTTTTTATTAAAGGGTGTAAATTTTGTTACTAAACGAACTAAACACATGGATTTTTTTTTAACGCACACATGGATTCCGCGGGTCTCTATGTCATATGTCCTTGCAAAATCAAACTATTTTCATCGACAACATGTCTTTAGTGGGTCTCTGCGCCATTTGGTGCAACGGCTCAACTTGTTATTGATAGAAAGGGAGATGAGAACCCCGTTGCAGACAACTTGTCTAGGTTAGAAAATGTTCTTGATGACCCACTGCCTATTGATGATACATTTTCTAATGAGCAATTAGTTGTCATAAATGGTTCTCGTAATACTCCATGGTATGCTGATTATGCCAATTACATTGTTGCTAAATTTATACCACCTAGTTTCACATACCAGCAAAAGAAGGAGTATATGGTGTTATTAGACGTTACTTTTGGGATGACCCACACCTTTATAAAGAAGGAATAGATGGTGTTATTAGACGTTGTGTACCTGAGCATGAACAGTAACAAATCCTACGCAAGTGCCACTCTGAGGCTTACGGAGGACACCATGCCGGAGATAGAACTGCACATAACGTATTGCAATTGTGTTTTTATTGGCCTACTCTCTTCAAGGATGCTCGTAAGTTTTTCTTGTCTTGTGATGAATGTCAAAGAATTGGCAATATTAGTAGACGTCAGGAAATGCCTATGAATTATCCACTTGTTATTGAACCATTTGATGTCTGGGGCTTTGATTACATGGGACCTTTTCCTTCCTCTAATGGGCATACACATATTTTAGTTGTTATTGATTACGTTACTAAGTGGGTAGAAGCTATTACATCTAGTAGTGCTGATCATAACACTTCTATAAGATGCTTAAAGAAGTTATTTTTTCTGAGGTTTGGAGTCCCTAGATATTTAATGACTGATGGTGGTTCACACTTTATTCATGGTGCATTCCGCAAATTGCTTGCTAAATATCATGTCAACCATAGAATTGCATCTCCCTATCATCCTCAGTCTAGTGGTCAAGTAGAATTGAGCAATAGAGAGAATAAATTGATTTTGCAAAAGACTGTTAATAGATCTAGAAAGAATTGGTCTAAGAAACTTGATGATGCATTTGTGGCTTATAGAACTGCTTATCAAAACCCTACTGGTATGTATCCATATAAAATGGTTTATGGAAAAGCATGTCACTTACCTCTAGAACTAGAATATAAAGCTTATTGGGCAATCAAAGAGCTCAAATATGATTTTAAACTTGCCGGTGAGAAGAGATTATTTGACATAGGCTCGCTTGATGAATGGAAAACCCAAGCCTATGAGAATGCCAAGTTCTTTAAAGAAAAAGTTAAAATATGGCATGATGAAAGGATTCAAAAGCGTGAGTTTAATTTGTTTGATCATGTTTTGCTATACAACTCTCGTTTAAGATGTTTTTGCATGAAAGCTTCTCTCTAAATGGGAAGATCCTTGCATTATCGAGGAGGTCTATCATTCCAGTGCCATCAAAACCAACAACGCTGAAGGCACAAATCCGAAGGTGGTAAACGGTCAAAGAATCTAACACTATATCTTAGGCAATCCCACAAATGTTGAAACCAATATAATTAATATCATAACACCGGAGGAGTACATAAGGGATACTTTCCAGAACTTTTCAGACTCCGAAAAGGAATAGGTATGTGGTACGGTAAGTAAACCGACTCCAAAATTGTTCATTTTCCATACTAGATCGACTCAACATTACCAAATCGACTCTGAAACTCTCTTCTATTAGCAATTTTTCTCCTTTTTCGAATATTTTAAAAATTCAGAAAATTAAAAGTAGTCTGAAAGAGACACGAGGAGAACACAAGGGTGGAGGGAGCGCCCTACCCCCCTGGGCGCGCCCCTGTACCTTGCCGCCACCTCGTGTGCCCTCCGGACTCCGTTTGCTTGCACAATACTTATTTTGGCCGGTAAATATTCATTATATAATCTCCCAAAGGTTTTGACCACTCTATCACGACAAAATCCTCTATTATTGTTTCGAGTTGTTTTTCTGACAGATCTAGATCGCCATGACATCTCCAAGCGCCCCCAAGGACAAATTTTTCGAGAAGGTCATCAACCCCTACCTTGCGGAGGTGTTGCGACACCCTCAAACCATTGAGATGCGTGAGGGGGTGCTGCACATCCGTGATGTTGAGGGGGCGAAGAAGACCGAAAGCATGGAGACAAAACTCGAAGCAATGGAGCAGCAAGTTTTCAAGTGTCAAGGGATGGTGGAACATGGACTCAACGCTAATCACTTGATGATCGCAGTTCACCAACAATCACAAGATGTATGCCAAGAACATCGGGGAGGCCATCTTCAAACTTCATGAGAAAATCGAGCATCTCCAAGCCCAGAACTATGACTAGCAAAACCAAAATTGTGAGTATGAATACATATTTAAGAGGATGAGTTTGGCTGCAGATCTGAGGATCCCGGAGACTCATTCATTTTTCTATGATGGTGAGCCTATGCCCTGGAAGATGGATGACAAGCCTACTACATCAACAACTCCATCATCACCACCTCTGAAGAACGAGACATAAATACATGGGTATGGGCACTCCCCTTGGCAATTGCCAAGCTTGGGGGAGGTGCCCCGGTATCATATCACCATCACACCTTTACCTTTATCGTTCTTCTTAGTTCGATCATTTTGGTTATCTCTTGATCTAGTAGAATAAAGTTTTTTTAGTATGATCTAGCTTTGAGTTTTGTTTTGAGATCTACTATGTAATCGAGTCCATGAGTTATATATAATAAAGAGTAGTTTTGAGTTAAGGGCTTTGCTTTCTTGCTATGATCTTGAGGGAATTAAATAAAAGAAAGAATAAAAAAGAAGGAAATAAAATGATCATATGTTGATCTTATGGAGAGTAATGACTTCACATATAAAGAGTATGATGAATAAAAGTTGTTGAGAGCTGACTTTTGGTCATTGTTGCAATTAGTAGGAAGTAATGACGAAAGAGAGGCTTCACGTATAAATAAACTATCTTGGACATCTTTGGTAGTTCTGAGCACTCATTAAAATATGACATGCTAAAAAAGTTGTTGTTGGACAAGGAAGACAACATAATGGGTTATGTTTTCTTATATCCGAATAGAAGTTATATTGTCATGGATCCTCCAACATGTTGATCTTGCTTTTCCCTCTTATGCTAGCCAAATTCTTTGGACCAAGCAGAGTGATAACCCACAAGTATAGGGGATCGCAACAGCTTTCGAGGGTAGAGTATTCAACCCAAATTTATTGATTCAACACAAGGGGAGCCAAAGAATATTCTCAAGGATTAGCAGCTGAGTTGTCAATTCAACCACACCTGAAAGACTTAATATCTGCAGCAAAGTATTTAGTAGCAAAGTAGTATGGAAGTAACGGTAATGGTGGCAAAAGTAACAGTAGCAGTTTTGTAGTAATTGTAATAGTGGCAACGGAGAAGTAACTTAGCAATGATCAATATGTGAAAAGCTCGTAGGCAATGGATCAATGATGGATAATTACGTCGGATGTACTTCATCATGCAATAGTTATAACATAGGGTGACACAGTACTAGCTCCAGTTCATCAATGTAATGTAGGCATGTATTCCGAATATAGTCAGACGTGCTTATGGAAAAGAACTTGCATGACATCTTTTGTCCTACCCTCCTGTGGCAACGGGGTCCTATTGGAATTAAGGCCTCCTTTTAATAGAGTACCGGACCAAATAATTAGCACTTAGTGAATACATGAGCTCCTCAAACTACGATCATCACCGGGAAGTGTCTCGAATATTGTCACTCTGGGGTTTGCCGGATCATAACACGTAGTAGGTGACTATTACTTGCAAGATATTATCAAGAACTCACATATATTCATGAAAACATAATAGGTTCATATCTGAAATCATGGCACTCGGGCCCTAGTGACAAGCATTAAGCATGACAAAGTTAGAGAAACATTCATCTTAGAACATAATGGATACTAGGGATCAAAGCCTAACAAAACTAACTCGATTACATTATAAATCTCATCCAACCCGTCACCATCCAGCAAGCCTACGATGGGATTACTCACGCACAGCGGTGAGCATCATGCAATTGGTGATGGAGGATGGTTGATAATGACGATGGCGATAGATTCCCCTGTCCGGAGCCCCGAACGAACTCCAGATTAGCCCTCCCGAGGAAGATTAGGTCTTGGCGACAGCTCCATGTCGTAAAATGCAATGAATCCTTCTCTCTGATTTTTCTCTCCCCGAAAGTGAATATATAGAGTTCGAGTTGAGGTCGGTGGAGGTCCAGGGGACCCACGAGGCTGGGGGTCGCGCCCCAGGGGGTGGGCGCGCCCTGCACCCACGTGGACAGGGTGTGGGTCCCCCTCTGTTGATTCTTTCGCCAATATTTTTTATTAATTCCAAAACGTGTCTCCGTGGAGTTTCAAGTCATTGCGAGAACTTCTATTTCTGCACAAAAATAACACCATGGCAGTTGTGCTGAAAACAACATCAGTCCGGGTTAGTTCCATTCAAATCATGCAAGTTAGAGTCCAAAACAAGGGCAAAAGACTTTGAAAAAGTAGATACGTTGGAGATGTATCAACTCCCCAAGCTTAAACCTTTGCTTGTCATCAAGCAATTCAGTTGACAAACTAAAACTGATAAACAAAAACTTTTACAAACTCTATTTGATCTTGTTATTGCAAATATGTAAAGTCAGCATTGAAGTTTTCAGCAAAGATTATGAACTGACCATATTCACAATAACACTTAGGTCTCACATTTACTCATATCAATGTCATAATCAACTAGCAAGCAATAATAATAAATCACGGATGACAACACTTTATCAAAACAATCATAATATGATATAACTAGATGGTATCTCGCTAGCCCTTTCTGAGACCGCAAAACAAAAATGCAGAGGACCCCTGAAGATCAATGACTGACTAGACATTGTATTTCATGGAAAAAGATATCTAGTCATACTCAATGTAAATTAAGAACATTGCGTGCAAATGACAGCGGTGCTCTCCAACTGGTGCTTTTATAAGAGGATGATGACTCAACATAAAAGTAAATAGATAGGCCCTTCACAGAGGGAAGCAGGGATTTGCAGAGGTGCCAGAGCTCGAGTTTTGAAATAGGGCTAAATAATATTTTGAGCGGCATACTTTCATTGTCAACATAACAACCAAGATATCTCGATATCTTCCATGCTACATACATTATAGGCGGTTCCCAAACAGAATGGTAAAGTTTATACTACCCCACCACCAACGAGCACATTCCATGGTTGGGCATCCCGGTTACCGACCATTTTCTCGTGAATGATGAGTGGAGTCCACTCATCGTGAGAATAACCCACCTAGCATGGAAGATATAGATAGCCCTAGTTGATACATGAGCTATTTGAGCATATAAAACAGAATTTCATTTGAAGGTTTAGAGTTTGGCACATGCAAATTTACTTGGAACGGCAGGTAAATACCGCATATAGGAAGGTATGGTGGACTCATATGGAATAACTTTGGGGTTTATGGAAGTGGATGCACAAGTAGTATTCCCGCTTAGTACAAGTGAAGGCTAGAAAGAAACTGGGAAGCGACCAACTAGATAGCAACAACAGTCATGAACATGCATTAAGATTAATCAACAATGAGTGCAAGCATGAGTAGGATATAAATCAGCGTGAACATAAATATCGCGGAGGCTATGTTGATTTTGTTTCAACTACATGCATGAACATGTGCCAAGTCAAGTCACTCGAATCATTCAAAGTAGGATACCACCCTATCATACCACATCACAACCGTTTTAATAGCATGTTGACACACAAGGTAAACCATTATAAACTCCTAGCTACTTAAGCAAGGCATGAGCAACTATAATAAATCATTGTCATTGCAAACAGGTTTCATCCATAATAGGCTAAATCAGGAATGATGAACTAATCATATTTACAAAAACAAGATAGATCGAGTTCATACCACCTTCTCCATCTCAATCATTTTATCATATATCGTCATTATTGCCTTTCACTTGCACGACTGAACGGAGTGAATAATAATAATAGTGCATGTGCATTGGTATAGGATGGAATCTGCAAGCATTTAATACAAAGGAGAAGACAAGGTAATATGGGCAATTGCTTACATCAACAATAATGCATATGAGAGCCACTCCTCATTTTCATCGTGGTCTTCTCCTCTCGACCCCCAAAGAAAAGAAAAGAAATTCAAAGAAAATGTCACATCCCTGGTTCTGGTATGATCAAGGATAGCTGTCATGTGTGCATCATGTTTAAATTCAAATGAATTTGAATTGGGGATTTGTGAAACCCTCAGAAATCATTTATGGAAATGCCCCAGATAAAAATTGCTCCAAAAAGGTCCAAGAAAATGTTCATGTTTCTCTTTGAAAATATTAGTCAGAGGTAAAATTCAAACCAATATTTTCAGGAGCTCATAAATATTTATTTTGGGCATCTGGAATTAATGTAGTAATTATTTGCATTGGATATATATTTATATATACATATAATATTGTCCAATAATTCTTTGAGTTGGTGAGGAGCTTTGGAGCAATCCAATTAGTTCCTACAAAAACTGACAGAAGAAAATAAAATGATTTACTATTTTTATTAAATCAGAACAAATGTCAGAAAAATAGAAAAGAAAACAAAATGGAAAACCCAGCCACTGGCTCGGCATCAGGCTTGCCCAAAGAGCCAACCTAGCTACTGGTCGTGCGGCCACCGCTAACCTCCCACCAGAGGTCGGGGCGATGGTCGCCACACAGACGCCACGCCAAGGCCGCCTCCTGCATGCCTGTCTCTCCCCCTCGACGCCTGGACGACGCCACACGCCACCCTGGACCTCTCTCACTCTCTCTTGTTCTCCTCCTCCTTGATCTCTCCCTCACTCTTGATCGAAGCCGCTGCCGCTGCTCCTCGCTCACAGAGCCACCGCTGCCTGCTACCCCGAGCTGTCCCCGAGCTCCGCCTCCACGCGCTGAAGCCCTCCACTAAGCCACGCAAGTCGGAGCACGTCGAGGAGCCGCCATCGCCATCGACTTCATCTTCAGCCACCGGAGATCGCAATCGCTGCCCGGTCGACCTCAGCGCGTCCCCAAGCTCGTAGACGACTGCGCCTGAACCGCTGTAAGCTCCTGCATCGGCTCCCCCTCCTCTCCTGCTTCCCCATGCCCTCTAGCTCACCTAGACGCCCGAGCTGAAGCTCATCTCCGCTCGAGCTCAGAGCCGGGGCCATTCCGGCGACCCCTGGTCACCCCACCATGCCAAACGGCCTTGTGAGCTCGTGTAGAGGCCGTAGGAGACAAGAACTGGTCGTTTTGCAGCCCATAGCGTCGACCTCCTCCTCGGCCGAACTCCGACCGCCGCCGAGGTCAATACCGTCGTCGCCTCCGGCCACCCCACGGCCTTCCGCGTGTCCCACTATATGCGCGTGAGCCTAGGCGTCACGTAGGTGGTCTCCACCGCGCGTGGTCACCGGAGGGCGATTCCCGTGCCCCTCCACCGCGTTCGGCCTCGCCGGTGGCTAAATGCCAGTGAGTTGACTGGGTTTGAGCCCCCCCCCCCCAGTTGAACAGATTTGACTCGTGTGGGTCAATGATAGGTGGAGCCCGGCTCTAACTAATTTGTAGTCAGGTTAGTGTTAGTGCTAATTAACCTTTGTTAATTAACTATGACACTAATGTGTGGCCCCACACGTTAGGTTTGACCCAGTCATTGTTGTTGACTTGCTGACGCAAGCATGACGCAGTGCTTATGCAGTTAATCCTTTTCTAGGTTTAATTTAAATCAGGAAAATCTAGAAATTGCTAGAAACTTCAAAAAATCATATAAATTCAACTGTAGCTCAGATTGAAATAATTTCTATATGAAAAATTATCAACAAAATTCAGTCTATCCATCTGTACTAGTTTCATGCATGACAAATCAACTTATACCTACTGTATAAGTGAAAACGCATAAATGACATTTATAAGGGCTTATTTTGGAGTTGCATTTGAATCATTGGTTCAAATGGACTTCATGCAAATGAATGCTAGTTGCATTAGCTCAAACAACATCATATCTACATGCCATGATCATGCATCATATTGTTGCATATGCTTGTATATTGATTGTCGACACCATTCCTTCTCGATAAGTCCTGCTCCGGATAGTGCTCTAGAGTACCTGTTTGAGGAGCAGTGCCCCCTCTTTATCTACCAGGCAAGCAAACCCCCTTGTTCATTCCGATACAATCCTACTCTCTCGCTCCTTATCTCTATTATTGCATTAGGACAACAACGATTCAACTGCTAATTTATGTTGCGGTAGTTGAACCATTCCTTTGCATGACCTGTCATTGCCACAGTAAATAGTTGAAACCCACTAGCATGTGTAGGAGTTGATTGAAGCCCTATTGCGTCCTACCATGCTATGCCTGTTATTGCTTAGAGTGTGTCAGGTTTGATTCATTGGGAATGAATTGGAGTGTTATGCTATGTTCTGATGTTGAGAGTTAAGTGTGTGAACACGATTGGTAAAGGTAGCTGTGAGAGGCCATGTAGGAGTACATGGTGGGTTGTCTCACTGGAACAGTCCTTAAGAACTGAGTTCTGTGTATGTTGTCCAATGGCTAGCTACTACCATGAATTGGAATGCTTAAGTGCCCCTCTCGACTTATTAAACAACTTGATCTCTGTCCAGGAGTCGCAACTAGTTTCTGGTGTTTGTAGGTAGTGTTATTTTTCTACGAAGTGGCACCCGGCAGGGTGGGCTTGGGATAGACTAGGCACATGTGGCACGGTATACTAAGTGGCACTCAGATGGTGGGCTTGGAAACCCTGCTCACATCTTTTGGGGCCGTGATGGAAACCTCGGTCGGACTCCCTTGCGGATAGAACCCAAATAGGCGATAAACCTAGACTAGAGTCTTGTGTGGTTAGTCAGGTTGTGGCCGACACCCTTGCTAGGATTCTGCTTGAAGGTTGCCGAGATACATGACATGTACATGGCAGTAATTTGCGAGAGCGTGTGTGAAGAAGTACACCCCTACAGGGTTAACATGATCTATTCGAATAGCAGGGTCCGCGGATATGGATTTCTTGGATGCTTACGTGGTACATAGACAACTTGAAGTGGATACTCTAAAATGCTCAAGACAAGTGTGAGTGGTATGGATGGCCTTCTCGTAGGGATACGGGGATGAATCCATAGTAGTGTATTGTGTGGTGATTAGTGGACTCGTGTGCGCTATCTCACCACAAAGAATTTACTCGTAGTCATAGAACAGGATAGCCACTGAGTCAAAGCCGGCTTGCTGCAACTAAACCCCACATTGCCTTCTTGATACAAATGCATGTATGATAGGATCTGATGTAAGTCTTGCTGAGTACCTTTGTACTCACATTGCTTAATTTATGTTTTTACAACGGAGACTTTGGTCTTATTAGTTTCCATGTGGACTTCTACTAGTAGCTTGTACCTCAGCTATGATCTTGATCAGATGTTGTAGATAGTCAGGCTCTTCAGCCTTTTTCATTTGTAGTTGTCTGTACTCAGACATGTAATGCTTCCGCTTGTTGCTTGTATGCTTTGTATTGTTGGTCATGCGACCCCTATTTGTAATAAATGCTATGATGGCTCTTCTAAGCCTTTATCTATATGAGTTGTGGAGTTATGTTGTGATGCCATGTTTAACAGCACATACTTGCATGTTATGCATACTTGTAATGTGTATTGCTATCTGTGGGACCCGACAACCTAGTTGTTTATTCTTGGTAGCCTCTCTTATGGGAAAATGTCTCCTAGTGCTTCCACTGAGCCATGGTAGCTCGCTATTGCTCCGGAACACTTAGATGGCCGGCATGTGTCCTTTGTTCCTATGTCTGTCCCTTCGGGAAATGTCACACATTGTTCCTTTAAGTCCTTGTAGCTTGCTAGGACTTGGGTTCATACGTTGATGATCGACACATTTGTTGCTGGGTCATGTATGCCTGTTCCTGTAAGTTTGTGCCACCTTGGGTTTACGACTAGTCATGTCGGCCCGGGTTCTCTGTCATATGGATGCTAGCGACACAATCATATACGTGAGCCAAAAGGCGCAAACGGTCCCGGGCCAGGTAAGGTGGCACCCGTGGGAATACCATGCGTGAGGCCGCAAAGTGATATGATGTGTTACATGCTAGATCGGTGTGACTTAGGATCGGGGTCCCGATAGCTTTGGTATCAGAGCCTGACTGCCTATAGGATTACTAAGACAAACTGGTCGAAGTTGAGTCTAGAAATTCTTTAGTTATATAATGGAATTGATTATGGAAGGGAACGTAAGGCTCTTTTTACTCCTTATACCTCAGGGCCTTCTGATCTGAGTCATCCTATCTTTCCTATGGGGTTAAGGAACTAGGCTCTCTCTTCCATCTATCAGGATCATGTGTTACTACTCCGTAGATCAAAAGGATTGGTTGATCAGAGTCATATCCCAGTTTTCGAGTACATCCAGTGTAACCTGTTTAGTACTATCAGAACCTTGAGTGGTGATGTTGAGTTGTTGTTCTACCCCTTTGTTAGCAGGATGTCCCATTTTGAGCATTTTACTATTGTTATGCTGCCGGAATTGCCCTAGGAGTTCGAAAGATACTGATTTCCTTGTCCTACATTCTACAGCTTATAGTTGATGCTGATTTCGTCCTTGGTTTCGTTTCTCAGGATGTCATCAGTTAAGCGAAGTTCTGTTGCCCGTAGCCAGAACCACGGAGATGGTAGGGATGAGGATCCTCCCGACCTGCCTTCATTCGTAGAGTTCATGTTAGAGATGGAGAGGAACAAGCATGAGTCTAACCACTTGTTGGCACATATCAAGTAGAACACCGCACATCAGTTCAAGGAGTCTGCGACCATCCATGACTTCATCGTCTTGCACCCACCCACTTTTCATCATTCCATTGAGCCACTCGATGCAGATGACTTGCTCCATAGCATCACTCATAAGCTGCATTCCGCGAACGTAGCTGAAGATGACAAGGTCACCTATGCTACATACCACCTGGAAGGTCCTGCTAGTCTTTGTTGGCAAAACTATGAGGCTATGCTTCCAGCTGGCCAAATACCTACCTGGACGGATTTCACTAAGGCTTTTCGCGAGCATCACATTCCTCAGGCCCTCATCGATCACAAGAGAGAAGAGTTCTGTAGTTTCATCCAGAGTAAGTTGGTTGTTGATGCTCATAGTAGAGAGTTTGAGAACCTCGCCCGCTATGCTACAGAAGAGGTGTCCACAGACGCCAAGAAGCAGGCTAGGTTCCAGAAGGGTCTCAACCCCAAGTTGCGTCATGATCTCCACCTACATCACTGTGATACATTCCAGGCCCTTGTGAACAAGGCCATTAATGTAGAGATAGCTCAGCTCACTTACGAGGTGTCTCGTAAGCACACCCGTGATTTGTGTTCCTCCTCCGGTTCTAGTTCTCAAAAGTGCCGGATTTGCGTCCCGAACTCCGCTCTTCCTTCCGGTTATTCACCAAGGTCATCCTACATGGCGCCTCACCTAGCTCAGTCGTATGCTCCACCCAGGCCTATTTGTAGACCGCTTGTCAATGCGGGTTCACGTCCAACTTCAGGAACTTGCTTCACATGCGGGAAGCCATGACACTATGCACGTGACTTCTCTCAAGCCAGTTATGCTCTGCCCCAGCCCGAGAAGTCTGTTGGCTGTGTTAAGCCATCAAGAAAGATGATCAGTACCAAGCCAGCTCACACTGAATATGGACGTGTGCATCACGTCTCAGTCAAAAATGCTCATGATGATCTGGATGTCGTTCTTGGTACACTCCTTGTCAATTGTCATCCAGCATCGGTTCTATTTGATACTGGAGCATCTCACTCCTTCATTTCTGAAAGCTATGCTAGCTTGCACAACATGTCTTTTTGTGATATGCCCTCTCCACTAGTCATTCAAACTCCTGGATCCAAATGGCAAACTTCTAGTTTAAGCCATGGTAATGAAATCCTTGTTGACAGACTTGTATTCCTTGCATCACTTATAGCCCTCAAGTCTACAGATATTAACCTCATCTTGGTTATCGACTAGATGACAGCTCATCATGCCAAGATTGACTGTTACACCAGGTCTGTTCAGCTTACACACCCATCTGGCAAGATAGTCACTGTCTCCACTAGAGTTGCAAAGCGTCAGCTCTATTCTCTTAATGCCAGCCCTCTCCCAGACCTAGAAGATATCCCGATAGTCTGTGACTTTCCGGATGTCTTTCCAAAGGAACTGCCAGGTGTTCTGCCTGACGGAGATGTAGAGTTTGTCATAGATCTTATCCCAGGAACCTCTCAAATCTCTAGGAGACCTTACAAGATGGCACCCTTAGAACTAGCTGAGCTTAAGAAACAACTTGATGAGTCCTCGCAAAAGGGTTTCATCCGTCCTATTTCTTCTCCTTGGGCTTGCCCCGTCCTCTTCGTCAAGAAGAAGGCTGGTACAGACCGGATGGTTGTAGATTATCGTCCAGTTAATTTGGTCACGATAAAGAACAAATATCCGCTCCCCAGGATCAACGACCTGTATGATTAGCTCACTGGATCCTCAGTCTTCTCTAAGATGGATTTGAGGTTAGGCTACCACCAAATCAAGATCAGAAACGGGGACATCCCCAAGACGGCTTTTGTCAGTCCTTATGGCCAGTACGAGTACACTATCATGTCCTTCAGTCTAACCAGCGCTCCAGCTACATTCTCCCGCTTGATGAACTCGATCTTCATGGAGTACTTACATAAGTTCGTCGTGGTTTACCTCGATGATATTCTTATTTACCCGAAGAACGAGGAAGAGCCTGCCGAACATCTTAGACTTGTGCTAGAAAAACTCATAGAGCATTGCCTTTATGCTAAGTTCTCCAAGTGTGAATTTTGGTTGCCAGAAGTGACCTACCTAGGCCACGTGATCTCTGGTAAGGGCATTGCTATCAATCCCGAGAGGGTTTGGGCCGTTCTCGACTGGACTCCACCTGAAACAGTTAAACAAGTTAGGAGTTTCCTTGGTCGAGCCAGTTATTGTCGCCGCTTTGTTGAAAACTTCTCCAAAGTGGCCTAACCTTTCACAGAACTTCTCAAGAAAGATAAAAAGTTTGAGTGGTCCCCACAGTGTGAGTACAGTTTTCAGGAACTGAAAAGACGCCTGACTTCTGCTCCCATACTTGTGCCACCGGATTTCACCAAGGACTTTGTTATCTATTGTGATGCCTCACAACAGGGACTAGGTTGCATTCTTATGCAGGATCTTCATGTGATTGCCTATGCATGTCATCAGTTGCATCCAGATGAGGAGAATTATCCTACACATGATCTAGAGCTTGTAGTCGTAGTCTTTGCACTCAAGACCTGGTGACAATACCTTCTTGGTAAATGTTGCGATATCTACACCAATCACCAGAGTCTCAAGTATATCTTCACCCAACCATATTTGAACCTTAGGCAAAGACGTTGTTTGGAGGTAATCTCAGATTATGATCTAGGGATTACTTATGCCCCAGGAAAAGCCAATGTCATGGCTGATGCCCTAAGTCGTAAGTCCTATTGCAACAATATCATGTTGCAACAGTGCCAACCACTTCTCCATGAGGAATTATGTAAGCTTAACCTTCACATTGCTCCTCACGGATTCCTTTCTACCTTCGTGATGAAACCTACTCTTGTGGATCATGTAATAGAAACCCAGAAGCATGAAACGGGGATTACCCGGATCAAGAGAAACATTGCCAAGGGTATTGCTGGTAGTTTCTATAGATGATTGAGGTGTTGTTTTCTTTGGGAATCACCTGGTGGTCCCCAAGAAGCAGCATCTTTGGCAACTAATCCTTAAAGAGGCGCATGTGTTGGGGAACGTAGTAATTTCAAAAATTTTCCTACGCACACGCAAGATCATGGTGATGTATAGCAACGAGAGGGGAGAGTGTTGTCTACATACCCTTGTAGACCCGAAGCGGAAGCGATCACAACGTAGAGGAAGTAGTCGACGTTCTCCTCGCGATCCGACCGATCCGGCGCCGCATTTCGACGCGCCCGAGTTCTTGACACACGACAGCTCGATGACGTCCCTCAGACTCCGATCCAGCCGAGTGTCGAGGGAGAGTTCCACAAGACGACGGCGTGGTGACGATCTTGATGTTTCACCGCGCAGGCTTCGTCTAAGCTTCATGACAGATAACCGAGGTGGAATATGGTGGAGGGGGCACCAGACACGGCTAAGGAACGATCTCACGATCAACTTGTGTGTTCTTAGGTGCCCCCTGCCCCGTGATATAAAGGAGCCAAGGGGAAGGGGCGCCGCCAGAGAGGGAGGCGCAGGAGGAGTCCTACTCCTTCCGGAGTAGGACTCCCTCCAATCCTATTCCAATTAGGATTCCTGAGGGGAAAAGAGGAGGAGGGGGGCCACCTCTCCTAGTCCTAATAGGACTAGGGAAGGGGAGGCGCAGCCCATCTAGGGCAGCCCTTCTCTTTTTCCACTAAGGCCCACTATGGCCCATTTACCTCCCGGGGTTCCAGTAACTCCCTAAGATTCCCAGAATTCTGTTTCGCTTGGAACCATTCCAACTCCAAACATAGGCTTCCAATATATCAATCTTTATGTCTCGACCATTTCGAGACTCCTCGTCATGTCCGGATCACATCCGGACTCAACTCCTTCGGTACATCAAAATACATAAACTCATAATAACCGCCATCGAAACCTTGCGTGCGGACCCTACGGTTCGAGAACAATGTAGACATGACCTAGAACTATTCACGGTCAATAACCAACAGCGGACCTGGATGCCCATATTGGTTCCTACATATTCTACGAAGATCTTTATCGGTCGACCGCATAACAACATACGTTGTTCCTTTGTCATTGGTATGTTACTTGCCCGAGATTCGATCGTCGGTATCCAATACCTAGTTCAATCTCGTTACCGCACGTCTCTTTACTCGCTCAGTAATACATCATCTCACAACTAACTCATTAGTTGTAGTGCTTGCAAGGCTTGATGATGTGCATTACCGAGAGGGCCAGAGATACCTCTCCGACAATCGGAGTGACAAAACCTAATCTCAAATACGCCAACCCAACATCCGCCTTTGGAGACACCTGTAGTACTCCTTTATAATCACCCGATTACGTTGTGACGTTTGGTAGTACCCAAAGTGTTCCTCCGTAAACGGAGTTGCATAATCTCATAGTTATAGGAACATGTATATGTCATGGATAAAAGCAGAGCAACATACTAAACGATCGTGTGCTAAGCTAAGGGAATGGGTCATGTCAATCGATCATTCTACTAATGATGTGACCTCGTTAATCAAATAACAACTCCTTTGTTCATGGTAGGAAACATAACCATCTTTGATTAACAAGCTAGTCTAGTAGAGGCATACTAGTGACATCTTGTTTTGTCTATGCATTCACACATGTATCATGTTTCCGGTTAATACAATTCTAGCATGAATGATAAACATTTATCATGAAATAAGGAAATAAATAATAACTTTATTATTGCCTCTAGGGCATATTTCCTTCATCTCCCACTTGCACTAGAGTCAATAATCTAGATCACATCACCATGTGATTAACATCGATAGTTCATATCATCATGTGATTAACACCCATAGTTCACATCGTCATGTGACCAACACCCAAAGGGTTTACTAGATTCAGTAATCTAGTTCACATCGCTATGTGATTAACACCCAAAGAGTACTAGGTGTGATCATGTTTTGCTTGTGAGAGAGTCTTAGTCAACGGGTCTTTCACATTCAGATCCGTTATGTATTTTGCAATTTTTCTATGTCTACAATGCTCGCATGAAGCTACCCTAGCTAATTGCTCCCACTTTCAATATGTATCTAGATCGAGACTTAGAGTCATCCGATCGGTGTCAAAACTTGCATCGATTTAAACCTTTTACTTATTTAACCTTTTGTCACTTCCATAATCGAGAAACATATCCTTATTCCACTAAGGATAATTTTGACCGTTGTCCGATGATCTACTCCTAGATCACTATTGTACTCCCTTGCCAAACTCAAGGCAGGGTATACAATAGATCTGGTACACAAGATGGCATACTTTATAGAACCTATGGCCAAGGCATAGGGAATGACTTTCATTCTCTTTCTATCTTCTCGCCGTGGTCGGGTTTTGAGTCTTACTCAATTTCACACCTTGTAACACGTGCAAGAACTCTTTCTTTGACTGCTCCATTTTGAACTACTTCAAAATCTTGTCAAGGTATGTACTTCATTGAAAAACTTTATCAAGCGCCTTGATCTATCTCTATAGATCTTGATGCTCAATATGTAAGCAGCTTCACCGAGGTCCTTTTGAAAAACTTCCTTTCAAACACCCCTTTATGCTTTGCGAGAATAATTATACATTATTTCCGATCTACAATATGTCATTCACATATACTTATCGAAATGTCAGAGTGCTCCCACTCACTTTTCAATAAATACTGAGGCTTCACCGTAAGTCTCAGATAAAACTATATGCTTTGATCAACTCATCAAAGCGTATATTCCAATTCCGAGATGCTTGCACCAGTCCATAGATGGATCATTTGGAGCTTGCACACTTTGTTAGCTCCCTTTGGATCGATAAAACCTTCTCGTTGCATCATATACAACTCTTCCTCCTAAAACCCATTCAGAATGCAGTTTTACATCCATTTGCCAAATTTCATAAATTGTGGCAATTGCTAACACGATTCGGACAGACTTAAGCATCGCTACAGCTGAGAAAAACTCATTGTAGTCAACACCTTGAACTTGTCAAAACCTTTTTGCATAAGTCGAGTTTTGTAGATAGTAACACTACTATCGCGTCCGTCTTCCTCTTGAAGATCCATTTATTTTCTATGGCTTGCCGATCATTGGGCAACGCCACAAAAGTCCACACTTTGTTCTCATACATGGATCTCATCTCGATTTCATGGCCTCAAGCCACTTTGCGGAATCTGGGCTCACCATCGCTTCTTCATAGTTCGAGGTTCATCATGATCTAGTAGCATGATTTCCGAACAGGATTACCGTACCACTCAGTGCGGATCTTACTCGTTGATCTACGAGGTTCTGCAAAGTAACTTGCTCAAGTTTCATGATCAACATCATTAACTTCCTCACTACTTGGTGTAGGTGTCTCGTAAACCGGTTTCTGCGATTTAACTACTTTCAAGTAAGGGAGAAGGTACTATTACCTCATCAAGTTCCACTTTCCTCCCACTCACTTCTTTCGAGAGAAACTCCTTCTAGAAAGGATCCATTTTCAGAACGAAAATCTTGCTTTAGGATCTGTGATAGAAGGTGTACCCAACAATTTCCTTTGGGTATTCTATGAAGACGCACTTCTCCGATTTGGGTTTGAGCTTATCAGATGAAACTTTTCACATAAGCATCGCAGCCCCAAACTTTAAGAAACGACAACTTTGGTTTCTTGCTAAACCATAGTTCATAAAGTGTCGCCTCAACGAAAGATGGTGCCCTATTTAACGTGAATGCAGCTGTCTCTAATGCATGATCCCAAACGACATCGGTAACTCGGTAAGAAACATCATAGATTGTACTATATCCAATAAAGTACGGTTATGACGCTCGGACACACCATTATGATGTGGTGTTCGGTGGCATGAATTTGTGAAACTATTCCACATTGTTTTAATTGAAGACCAAACTCAGAACTCAAATATTTGTCTCGCGATCGATCGAGAAACCTTATTTTCTTGTCACGATGATTTTTCCACTTCACTCTGAAATTCTTTGAACCTTTCAACTATTTCAGACTTATGTTTCATCAAGTAGATATACCCATATCTGCTTTAAATCAACTGTGAAGGTCAGAAAATAATGATACTTGTCGCGAGCCTTAATATTCATCGGACGACATACATCAGTATGTATGATTTCCAACAAATCTGTTGCTCGCTCCATTGTTCCGGAGAACGGTGTTTTAGTCATCTTGCCCAAAAGGCACGGTTCGCAAGCATCAAGTGATTCATAATCAAGTGATTCCAAAATCCCATCAGCATGGAGTTTCTTTATGCGCTTTACACCATTATGACCTAAACGGCAAAGTACCACAAATAAGTTGCACTATCATTATTAACTTTGCATCTTTTGGTTTCAATATTATGAATATGTGTATCACTACGATCGAGATCCCATGAACCATTTTCATTGGGTGTGTAACCATATAAGGTTTTATTCATGTAAGCAGAATAATAGTTTATTCTCTTACTTAAATGAATAACCGTATTGCAATAAACATGATCAAATCATATTCATGCTCAACGCAAACACCAAATAACATTTATTTAGGTTCAACACTAATCCCGAAAGTACAGTGGAGTGTGCGATGATGATCATATCAATCTTGAAACTACTTTCAACACACATCGTCACTTCACCCTTAGCTAGTTTCTCGCTTATTACGCAACTCCTGCTTTGAGTTACTACTCTTAGCAACCGAACCAGTACCAAATACCGAGGGGTTGCTATAAACACTAGTAAAGCACACATCAAACACCAGATATCAAATATACCCTTTTTTCACTTTGCCATCCTTCTTATCCACCAAATATTTAGGGCAGTTCCGCCAAAGGACCATTTCCTTTGCAATGTAAGCACTCGGTTTGTGCTTTGGTTCAGCTTTGGGCTTCTTCGTGGGAGTGACAACTTGCTTGTCAATCTACTTGAAGTTCCCTTTCTTTCCTTTGCCCTTTTCTTGAAACTAGTGGTCTTGTCTACCATCAACACTTGATGTTTTTCTTGATTTCTACCTTCGTCGATTTCAACATCACGAAGAGCTCGGAATCGTTCTCGCCATCCCTTGCATACTATAGTTCATCACGAAGTTCTACTAACTTGGTGGTGGTGACTAGAGAATTTCATCAATCACTATCTTATCTCGAAGATTAACTCCCACTTGATTCAAGCGATTGAAGTACCTGCATAATCGAGCACATGCTCACTAGTTGAGCGATTCTCCTCCATCTTTTAGCTATAGAACTTGTTGAAGATTTCATATCTCTCAACTCGGTATTTGCTTGAAATATTAACTTCATTTCTCGAACATCTCATATGGTCCATGATGTTCAAAACATCTTTGAAGTCCCGATTCTAAGCCATAAAGCATGGTGCACAAAACTATCAAGTAGTCATCATATTGAGCTAGCCACACGCTCATAACGCCTCAGATCCGCATCGCAATAGGTCTGCTCACCTAGCGGTGCATTAAGGACATAATTCTTACGTGCAGCAATGAGGATAAACCTCCGATCACGGATCAAATCCGCATCATTGCTACTAACATTTTCAACACAATTTTCTAGGAACATATCAAAATAAACATATGAAAGCAACAATGCGAGCTATTGATCTTACAACATAATTTGCGAATACTACCAGACTAAGTTCATGATAAATTTAAGTTCAATTAATCATATTACTTAAGAACTCCCACTTAGAGAGACACATCTCTAGTCATCTAAGTGATCACGTGATCCAAATCAACTAAACCATAACCGATCATCACGTGAAATGGAGTAGTTTTCAATGGTGAACATCTTATGTTGATCATATCTACTATATGATTCACGCCGACCTTTCGGTCTCCGTGTTCCGAGGCCATATCTCGCATATGCTAGGCTCGTCAAGTATAACCCGAGTATTCTGCGGTGCAAAACTGGCTTGCACCCGTTGTAGATGGACGAGAGCTTATCACACCCGATCATCACGTGGTGTCCGGGCACGATTTAACTTTGGCAACGGTGCATACTCGGGAGAACACTTCTTGATAATTTAGTGAGAGATCATCTTATAATGCTACCGTCATCAAAGCAAGATAAGATGCATAAAAGGATAAACATCACATGCAAATCAATATAAGTGATATGATATGGTCATCATCATCTTGTGCTTCATGATCTCCATCTTGTTGCACCACCATGATCACCATCGCCACCGCGCGACACCTTGATCTCCATCGCAGCATCGTTGTCGCCTCGCCAAACTTATGCTATTACGACTATCGCTACCGCTTAGTGATAAAGTAAAGCATTACAGTATGCATTGCATTGCATACAATAAAGCGACAACCATATGGCTCCTGCCATTGCCGATAACCGGTTACAAAACATGATCATCTCATACAATAAAATATAGCATCACATCTTGACCATATCACATCACAACATGCCCTGCAAAAACAAGTTAGACGTCCTCTACTTTGTTGTTGCAAATTTTACGTGGCTGCTACGGGCTTAAGCAAGAACCAGTCTCACCCACGCATCAAAACCACAACGATATTCGTCAAATAGACTCCGTTTAACCTTCTCAAGGACCGGCGAGCCACACTCGGTTCAACTAAAGTGAGAGAGACAGACACCCACCAGTCACCTTTAAGCAACGAAAGTGCTCGTGGCGGTGAAACCAGTCTCGCGAAGCGTCACGCGTAATGTCGGTCCGGGCCGCTTCATCTCACAATACCGCTGAACCAAAGTATGACATCTTTGGTAGGTAGTATGACTTGTATCGCCCACAACTCACTTGTGTTCTACTCGTGCAAAACATCAAACCATAGAAAAACCTAGGCTCGATACCACTATTGGGGAACGAGTAATTTCAAAAATTTCCTACGCACACGCAAGATCATGGTGATGTATAGCAACGAGAGGGGAGAGTGTTGTCTACATACCCTTGTAGACCCGGCGAAGCGATCACAACGTAGAGGAAGTAGTCGACGCTCTCCTCGCGATCCGACCGATCCCGCGCCGCATTTCGACGCCCCGAGTTCTTGACACACGTACAGCTCGATGACGTCCCTCGTACTCCGATCCAGCCGAGTGTCGAGGGAGAGTTCCGTCAGCACGACGGCGTGGTGACGATCTTGATGTTTCACCGGCGCAGGGCTTCGTCTAAGCTTCGCGACGGTATAACCGAGGTGGAATATGGTGGAGGGGGGCACCGCACACGGCTAAGGAACGATCTCACGATCAACTTGTGTGTTCCTAGGTGCCCCCCTGCCCCCGTATATAAAGGAGCCAAGGGGGAGGGGGCGCCGGCCAGGAGAGGGAGGCGCAGGAGGAGTCCTACTCCTTCCGGGAGTAGGACTCCCCTCCAATCCTATTCCAATTAGGATTCCCTGAGGGGAAAAGAGGAGGAGGGGGGTCACACTCTCCTAGTCCTAATAGGACTAGGGAAGGGGGAGCGCGCAGCCCATCTAGGGCAGCCCTTCTCTTTTTCCACTAAGGCCCACTATGGCCCATTTACCTCCCGGGGTTCCGTAACCTCCCAGATTCCCAGAATTCTGTTTTCGCCGGAACCATTCCAACTCCAAACATAGGCTTCCAATATATCAATCTTTATGTCTCGACCATTTCGAGACTCCTCGTCATGTCCGGATCACATCCGGACTCGAACTCCTTGGTACATCAAAATACATAAACTCATAATAACCGCCATCGAAACCTTAAGCGTGCGGACCCTACGGTTCGAGAACAATGTAGACATGACCTAGAACTATTCACGGTCAATAACCAACAGCGGGACCTGGATGCCCATATTGGTTCCTACATATTCTACTGAAGATCTTTATCGGTCAGACCGCATAACAACATACGTTGTTCCTTTGTCATTGGTATGTTACTTGCCCGAGATTCGATCGTCGGTATCCAATACCTAGTTCAATCTCGCTATCGCACGTCTCTTTACTCGCTCGTAATACATCATCTCACAACTAACTCATTAGTTGTAGTGCTTGCAAGGCTTCAAATGATGTGCATTACCGAGAGGGCCCAGAGATACCTCTCCGACAATCGGAGTGACAAAACCTAATCTCAAATACGCCAACCCAACATCCGCCTTTGGAGACACCTGTAGTACTCCTTTATAATCACCCGATTACGTTGTGACGCTTGGTAGTACCCAAAGTGTTCCTCCGTAAACGGAGTTGCATAATCTCATAGTTATAGGAACATGTATATGTCATGGATAAAAGCAGTAGCAACATACTAAACGATCGTGTGCTAAGCTAAGGGAATGGGTCATGTCAATCGATCATTCTACTAATGATGTGACCTCGTTAATCAAATAACAACTCCTTTGTTCATGGTCAGGAAACATAACCATCTTTGATTAACAAGCTAGTCTAGTAGAGGCATACTAGTGACATCTTGTTTTGTCTATGCATTCACACATGTATCATGTTTCCGGTTAATACAATTCTAGCATGAATGATAAACATTTATCATGAAATAAGGAAATAAATAATAACTTTATTATTGCCTCTAGGGCATATTTCCTTCAGCATGAATCTCCTCTCACAATTCATCCAGGTAGTACAAAGATGTATCAGGACCTACGCCGGAGGTTCTGGTGGACTAGGATGAAGAGAGAAATTGCTCAGTTTATTGCTAACTATGATGTATGTCGTCGCGTTAAGGCAGAGCATCAAAGACCTACTGGCACCCTTCAGCCTTTAGCTATTCTTGAGTGGAAATGGGATAAAGTTGGTATGGACTTTGTCACCGGCTTTCCCAGGACCAAGAGAGGGAATAATGCTATCTTCATAGTCATTAATCGTCTCTCCAAAGTGGCGCACTTCCTACCTGTTCAAGAGAGTATCACTGCTAGTCAGCTCGCTGACTTATATCTCTCTCGAATAGTGTCAATTCATGTTGTTCCACTACAGATCAATTTAGACCGTGGTAGTCTTTTCACTTCTCATTTCTAGGAGAGTTTCCAAACTGCCATGGGAACCCATCTATCCTTCAGTACCGCTTTCCACCCTCAGTCGAGTGGTCATGTGGAAAGGGTCAACCAAATTCTCAAAGACATGCTTAGAGCTTGCATTATCTCATTCGGTATGGATTGGGAGAAATGTCTTCCTTTCGCTGAGTTTGCTTATAACAATAGCTATCAATCCAGTCTCAAGAAAGCTCCTTTAGAGATTCTGTATGGACGAAGATGTCGAACACCTTTGAACTGGTCAGAAATCGGTGAAAGATAATTCTTTGGACCGAACATGATCCAGGAGGCAGAAGAGCAAGTTCGCATCATTCGTGAGAACTTGAAAACAGCCCAGTCTCATCAAAAGAGTCAGTATGACCATCGTCATAAGGAAATGACTTATGAAGTTGGAAACAGAGTTTACCTTTGGGTTACTCCTTTGAAGGGTACCCATCGTTTCGGTATCAAGGGCAAGTTCGCTCCTCGTTACATTGGTCCTTTTCGCATTCTCGTTAAACGAGGAGAGGTTGCCTACCAGTTGGAACTACCCCCACATCTCTCTTAAGTTCATGATGTCTACCACGTCTCTCAACTCAGGCATTGCTTCTCAGATCCCATCCGCGGAGTGGACCGCGAAACACTTGATGTCCAAGATAACCTCACATATCGAGAGTACCCGGTTCACATTCTTGATCAAGCAGAGCATGTCACCCGATGTCAGAACATCAGGTTACCCAAGGTTAAGTGGTCTCATCATTCCGAGAGAGAAGCTACTTGGGAGAGAGATGATTGTCTTCAACTAGAGTACCCCACTTTCTTTCCGTCGACCCTTGAATATCCGGACGAGATTCTTTCAAGTGGGGGCGAGTTGTCACATCCCTAGTTCTGCTATGACCAAGGCTAGCTAGTCATGTGTGCATCATGTTTAAATTCAAATGAATTTGAATTGGGGATTTGTGAAACCCTCATAAATCATTTCTGGAAATGACCCAAATAAAAATTGCTCCAAAAAGGTCCAAGAAAATGTTCATGTTTCTTTCTGAAAATATTGGTAAGAGGTAAAATTCAAACCAATATTTTCAGGACCGCATAAATATTTATTTTGGGCATTTGGAATTAATGCAGTAATTATTTGCATTGGATATGTATATATATATATATATATATATAATATTGTCCAATAATTCTGTTAGTTGGTGAGGAGCTTTGGAGCAATCCAATTAGTTCCTACAAAAATTAACAGAAGAAAATAAAATGATTTAGTATTTTTGTTAAATCAGAACAAATGTTAGGAAAATAGAAAAGAAAACAAACGGGAAAACACTTACCTGTGCAGCCCAAGATCAGGTGCAGCCTGGCTCGCATCAGGCGGCCAAAGAGGCTGGCCCAGCCCACTGGTCGTGCGGCCACCCCAACCTCCCGCCAAGAGGCCAGGGGCGCGTGGTCGCCGCCGCACGCTCAAGGCCGCGCCACCTCCCGCCTACACTGCTCAGAGCGACCGGACTCAACGGTCAAGTCTCTGTGCATCAGTGTCATCCCTGGATCGGTAATGCTAACACGCACAGTACTCGAGGAACTATAACAGAGTTTCAATCACACACTTATTACATCAAGTCCTCATAAAGAGTATTATTACATAAATTAATCATGGCTGAAGGCCATCTAAAGTATATAACAGCGGAAGACTTCGAAGGTAAATGAGTCCATCAACTCCAACGGCATAGCTGAGTGCAAAACAACGACCTATCGCACCTTATTCTTGTCTGAGTAGTCTGCAACATAAGACATTGCATCCCGAAACGGGTCAGCACAGGGAATATGCTGACATAGTTACATTATAAAGCAATGATAATGCAAAGACTATATCTACATGCAATATTTGGCTGGTGGAGGCTGTAAGTTTCATGGTTTTGCATAAAGCTAGTTTTTCCCTACAAAAAAGGAATAAATTTATTTAACTACTCCCATGTTGCCCATTATCTGAGAAGTTCTTCCAACTCGAATCCCAATTAAAAGTATCATCATTAACCCATCATCAAAATTAATTAGAGTAACGTGATGAGATCACATCATTAGATTCAAGTACTAGATACTCAAAATGTCCATAACCAGGGACACGGCTAACCATGATTAGTTTATACACTCTGCAGAGGTATGCGCACTTTTCCCCACAAGACTCGACCGCATCCATGATCAGATGATCGAGACATAGCCTTTCTGGAGCATTAATTCTCTACTCCGGGTAGACAGTACCACCTACAACCCTCTAAGTCTGCTAGTCTACCTCATCAAGAGCTCACGCAACTTACTCAACTATGCGAGAGCCCATAATGGCTTATGGCTGCACACAGAAGTTTCTAGCTTGAATAATCTTATGATCCCTTTGAGCCTGGGTGGCATTCCATAGGATAATCACACATGTACTTCGGGATTTCCCAAAACAGACAACACTGGGTACTCCAGGTGCCTCAACCAATCCAGCCAGATTTGTATTAAAGTTGCCACCTTAATGTTATCCAATTAAAATAACTCTCGAACTTCCATGTGTGAATCACGATCCAATCCCCGTCTATGAGCATGGTTAAGCAATAATAAGCATAACGTATATTCTCGGGGTGATCAAAAGGTATTAGGTTCCTACCTCAAGCACTACAACCAAAACCACA
The DNA here is from genome assembly GCA_021437245.1 of Aegilops speltoides. Classification (NCBI taxonomy): domain Eukaryota; kingdom Viridiplantae; phylum Streptophyta; class Magnoliopsida; order Poales; family Poaceae; genus Aegilops; species Aegilops speltoides. Next base: position 205,017,740 of record CM038143.1, read on the forward strand.
TGTTCCCAATCCTACCAATGCAAATATTTTGTGGGGCGGAACTAATGCATAGTAAAAACTAGGTATAAAAGAGTATGATCAAAGGGGAACTTGCATTGCTGACGATCTGCAAACTCTAGAGATTCATAGTAACAAGCTTAGCACTCCGATTAATCAAGCGTAGACAAACAATAGCATACATAAGCAATCACTCAAACGAAACACGAGAAAACTTGAGAAAAGATCCAAATCGAACACGAAACAAACAACGATTTAAACTAACAAGAGTCAAAACCTAACAGCATTATTAACATGTGAATTAGATCTTAACAGAAAGTACATGTGATTAGCTACGATTTGCAAAAAGATTCAACTCAAACGGAGCAACGAAATTCAAGATACGAACGAAACAAGATCATTTACTAATCTGGACTAAAGTCAAATTTTATAAAACCAAAATCATGTTCAAGTTGATTAACTAGAAAGAGGGCTTCGAGATGAAGATTTTGGCGTTGGTTTCATCTAATTTGGATAAACGGGTAAAAGCTTATACTACTTTGAGCATCAGGGGCAGAATCGCGATAAAAATAATCATAGATAAATCCCTGGCGAAAATAAAATAAAAGAACAGACTAACGAACGAACGTTCGTTGTCTGAACCTAACCGGGGAACAATGTTTGTTAAAACAAACGAACGGGCGAACGTCCGCTAAATAAATAAACCGATGAAAAATGAACCGATCTAATGAAAAACAATAGATCTAGGGTTTTCAAAAAAACCCGACGGTTTTACCTAAACCTAAAAGAAAAAGACTTTCGGCGAGGTGGGGTGGCGGCACCGGTGGCTCCGGCATGTGGCACGGCGCGGCTCGGTGGCTCATGAGTGGCGCGGGCGCGGCCGTTGAGGCGGCGGTGCGGCTGGGTGGCGCAAGGCTGCAGGCGGCATAAGGCATGGTGTGTATGGGTGCGGCTGGTGGCTTTTAAGGGCGGGCGCAGGCGCTGGCTTGGGGGAGGCGGCAAGATTATAAAGGGGTGCCCAACTTGGCGGAGGGGGCAAGGCGCGGCGGCGGAGTCCGAGCCGGACTCCGCTTGGAGTCCGTCGACGGCACGGGAGGCGCGGCGCGGGGGCGGCGGCGCGAACGGGCCGGCTGGGCTTCGGCCCAGTTTGGTCCGGGAACATTTTTTTTAAATAATTTCACCCGAAAAAGAAAAATCCGAATAGAATATAAAAAAATTCTAAAAATGTTAAAAACAATTTTCACCCTCTAAATGAAATATTTAGAACAAAGTGAACATTTTTCTGGCCTAAACATGCAATTTTGAAAATTCATATTTTTCTAATTCAAATAAAATAGCAAATGAAATACCAAAAAACCATAAATTTTATTTTAAAATTCTTTCTCCAATATTTCCCTGAATTTGAAGAAGTCATATTATCTTGTCTCATTTATTTTTAATATTGGAAATATTTGGAGAGAAAAATTATAAACCAAATTGATCCCTCAAATTTGAAAATAAATTCAAATAATTTTTTTTGAAACCTCCAACTCTCTCCGTGGGTCCTTGAGTTGCTTAAGATTTTTAGGATCCCAACCAAAATGCAAGAATAAATATGATATGCATATGACGATCTATGTATAACATCCAAATTGAAAATTCAGATGTTACACTGTCTCTCCCCCTCGACGCCTGGACGTCCTAGGCGACGCCACGCGCGACACCGGACCTCACTCACTCTCTCTTGCTCTCCCTCCTCCCCTGGACCGCCCCCTCACCGCGACCGAGCGCTGCCGTTGCCTCCGCTCCTCGCCTGTGCAGCCACCGCCTTTCTGTGCTGCCGTGAGCTATCCCAGAGCTCCGCCTCCTCCCGCTGAAGCCCTCCACCGAGCGACGCAAGCCAGAGCGCCCCGAGGAGCCGCCATCGCCGTCGTCTTCATCTCCGGCCGCCGGAGATTGCCATCGCCGCCCGGTCGACCTCAGCGCGTCCCCGAGCTCGCAGATGACTCCGTCGGAACCGCTGTGAGCTCCTGCATCGGCTCCCCCTCCTCCCCTGCTTCCCCATGCCCTCTAGCTCACCTGGCCACCCGATCTGAAGCTCACCTCTAGCCGAGCTCATCGCCAACGTCATTCTGGCGACCCCTGGTCACCCCACCATGCCCCACGACATTGTGCGCTCATGTAGTGGCCGTAGGAGACAGGAACCAGGCATTTTGCAGCCTATAGCGTCGACCTCCTCCTTGGCTGTGAGAACCCAGAAATTATTTCCAGACCGTCCTGTGTATATTTGTCAATCCAGGATCAACTTGACAACACAGTGAAATTGTATCATTGCAGAACATTAAAATAAGTATAAGTTTAACAACTCTTGCCACAAGGCATACATACTGGAATGTCTCAAGACATTTATTACAATCAGAAACACAGCGGAATATATAACGCGTAGCAACTCCATCTCACCCACAGGGAGTCGATGTAGTCAACGTGTCCTCACTCCTCAGGATCATCATAATAATCGTAGTCGACGCCCTCGTCTTCATAGATCTCTGTTGTTCAACAAAAGTATTGCCATGAGTACATTACGTACTCAACATGCCTCCCACGGGGAAGGACCTAATAGCTACATGTGGCTTCAAAGGAAGGATGTATGGCTCATTTGCATAAAGCTAATTTTGTTTGACAAATAAAGTAGTTGAATAATAGTAGTTTTAGATGAAAACATGTTTTATCTCTAGAATAATAACTTTCTTCAATTGAGGATCCTCGATCAACTCACGTCCTTCATAGGTTTCAACAATAGGGGCAAGATGGAATAAGCAAGACAGGTCCCGTACGTCAAGAAAGATTCATGTGTTGTCCATGACCGTGGACACGACTATTCGAATAGTTTTACACTCTGCAGAGGTTGTACACTTTACCCACACGACACAATCCTGACTTGTTGCCACCAGTGGCCGCTGGCATAGTACACCTTTTGGTCTACCGGCAGGAAGATTGTGACGAGGTCTTTCATTGGACCAAACTTACTGTGCCAAGCCCACTAGGTTTCAACACAGAAGTAACCGCAGTTCACAGTCTGGGCCCCCCTTTTGTGCCGAGGATACTCCTCGCAAGGCAGCTATCCCATCTGCGGTACGGCGATGACGACAATAAGAGTGAACTAACTAATTAACCAAGCCAGTGCCCATATAGCATGTGGTTGTACTGTTATCACAATCTTCAAATCCAAGAGTTATTAGGCCTCATGCGGCACGAACGACTGATTGCCCCCTTCAACTCGTGAAGGATGGCCAATCGCTCCTTCAATCCTTGATTCAGCTATCGCCCGTGCCAGTATTCAGATGGTAAGTTTCACCCAGAGTAGAAGAGGATAGAGAAGGTCAACAAGGGCTAACAGGCCTAGCTCAGCGTTAAGTTTCAACTGTCAATGACGAAGGGGTCATTCAACAAGGCACCTATAGGGTGATAAGCATGGCTAAGCATTTCTACTCTACCGGAACCTTAGACTTCTACTCAGGTGTCAAGTGAATAGGCAACAAGCGGATCAAGGTAATGTGTCAATCGACACGCTAGCTACGAGATTAAAATAGCATGCATATATAATCAATAAAACTCAATGCAATTTTGTAAAACCGTAGGATAAGTATGATCAAAGAAGGAGGCATGCCTTCGTTGTCGAGTCCCCCGTTTCCTTCTTCCTTGTAGTGCTCCTCTACCGTACCGTCGCCTCCTCGTAGTAACGACGAAGCACAATGAATAACAAGCAATAAAATCCAAATAACATCCAAATGAAATAACAATATGTCACAGCCCTAGAATTGTTTGCAATTTAGTGGCACAAGCATCCATGCATCTTGTCTAAATTACTTCTTTAATTTGAAATGGGGGATAATAAACCCTAGCAGCAAATGGAATTCAACCAGGTTCAAACTTAAATCTTTTCAATGATCCCAAACTGCCTTTAGAAATATTCATCATTTTTGAATTGGTCCAACACCTCTGACAAAAATGATGCACATATTTTTAGGCCATTTTGGATCTCTGAATTAACTCATATCCTATTTGAGTTGGAGCATTTAAATCCTATAAATATTTTTAAATGCTCTAATAATCCTGAAACTAGTTTTTGGTTGTTGGAAATAATCCAAACACTGCCCACCATTATTTTCAGGTTTTTATAAATTTGATTAGTATATTTACTAATTCAAAACAGAATAAAAGAAATAGAAAACAGGAAATAAAAGAGAGAGAGAGAGGCTTACCTGGCGCCCACCTAGCAGGCCCACCTGCCGGCCCAGCCCAGCCACCTCTCCAGCGAGCTGCTTGGCTCGGCCAGGCAGGCAGGCAGGTGCTCGACGCCGGCACTAGCGCGCGCCACGCAGCTGTCCGCCGCCCTGCTTCCTCCCCTCGCCGTTCTGCCGCCCTGGGTCGGTCACCCACTCCTCTCCCGAGCTCGCAGACATGCCTCTTCCTCCCCAGCTCCTCTCCCTCGCTCTCTTGCACCATGGTCGAGGCTGCTGCGCTCGCGCAGCCGTGATAACCGTGTCCGCCGTCGTCCCCGTGCCTCGTCGCCGTGTCCGTTCGCTCCGCCGTCGTCGACTACGTCGAGCAGGCCGAGCCCCAAGCACTCGCCCGCTCTGGAGTCGCCCCCGCCCCATCTTCCCCAACTCCGGCCGTTGAGATCGCCATCGTCGCCCCGCTTAGCTCCGGACTTCCCTGAGCCCGCTTTGACGCTTGCTGCAATCGCCGTGAGGTCAGCTCCGTCCTCCCCCTCTCCGTTAACTTTCTCCTGCACCACATGCACCGCACCACATTCACCCGCACCCGCCGCCGCCGAGCTCGTCACTGACGTGACTCTGGCCACCCACCGGCCACACCACCGTGACCAGTGCACTCACCGCTACTCGCGAGAACTCAGAGACTACTCCACGCGCCTCTCCGGTGCCCGTAGCCTCGGTTCAACCTCACCCGAGCTCCGGCAGAGTCAGACACTCATCGCCGCGATGTTTCCAAAGAACCCCGAGCCCAACCATCGCCACCAAACGCCGCGGCTTGCTCCCCACTCTAGTAGATACTCTCGCCGCCCATTTGGTCGCCGAACGCGAATCAGATTTCCATCGCCGCGTCGCCTAGCCGCGTGGTTTGACCTCGCTGACTTTGACTGGGTGGGCCCAGTTGACTTCCAGTCTGCGTGACAAGTGGGGCCCACTCTGCTAATTAACTTAGGTTAACACTAACTAATATTATTTAGTTAAACTAACTACTGACACGCAGGGCCCACAGGTCAGTTTGACCTGGACCAGCCCCGTTGATCGCCGACGTCACCACGACGAAGGTCGACGATTAATTCAATTATCGAATTATTCTTATACAGGAAATTCCAGAAAATAACTGAAACTTCTAAAAATCGTAGAAAATCAACCGTAGCTCCAAATCAAATAAATTATATATGAAAAATGATCAGAAAAATCCAATCTATCCATCTGCACTGGTTTCATGCATGTTAGAACACATTAACCTTGATGTTTAGGTGAAACAAGTTAATGCACTATTATGACCTCTTAAAATGGGTTTGCATTTGAATCTTTGGTTCAAATGGACTCATCTCAATCTGTTCTAGCTTGCATTAGCCAAAACACATTCTTATTGCCATGTCATAGCATGCATCATATTGTGCATTGCATTGATCGTGTTTCTTCTTTGTTTGTCGGTGTTGTTCCCCCTCGGTTGACGTTGTACCGACGTTGTGATCGTTGACACTCATGAAGACTCAATGATATCTTTAGAAGTGCCAGGCAAGCAAAACCCCCTTGTTCATTCCGATACAATCCTACTCTCTCGCTCCTGCTCTCTTTTACTGCATTAGGACAACAACGATTCATCTGTTACTTGCTGCGGTAGTTGAACCCCTTTATCCTTTGCATGACCTGTCATTCCACAGTAACTAGATGAAACCCACTAGCATGAGTAGGAGTTGTTTGAGCCCTGTTGTGCCTACTCATTCATGCTTCTTTGTCATGCCTGCTACTGCTTAGAGTTGTGTCAGGTCTGATTCATCGGGGATGAATCAAAGGTGTGTGAACATGTCCTACTATTGAGAGCTAAGTGTGTGAACACGATTTGATAAAGGTAGCGGTGAGAGGCCATGTAGGAGTACATGGTGGGTTGTCTCATTGAAAACGTCCTCAAGAACTGAGATCTGTGTTTGTGATCCATGAACAGTTACTACCACACATTGGGATCCATAATTGACTCTCTCGGCTTCTTAACCACCCTTGTTCTCTGTCCAGGAGTTGCAACTAGTTTCTGGTGTTTGTAGGATATGTGTTGGAGGCCATGCGTAGCTCTCACCCTAGGGGTGGGCTATGATGCGGTAGATACACCGTGGCACGGTGTACCGAGCGCCCATTTGGTGTCTCGGGAACCCTACTCACATCGTTCGGGGCCGTATGTGGAAACCTTGGCCGGAATCCCAGCGGATGGAACCTAAATAGGCGATAAACCTGGACTAGAGACTTGAGTGTTTAGGTAGGCCGTCGCCGACACCCTCGCCAGGCTTCCGCTTGAAGGTTGCCGAGATACATGACGTGTACATGGCGGTAAGTGGTGAGAGCATGTGTGAAGAAGTACACCCCTGCAGGGTTAACATCATATATTCGAATAGCCGTGTCCGCGGTAAAGGACTTCTGGATTGCCTATAACAGTTCATAGAGAAGTGAAAGTGGATACTCTAAAATAAGCAAGATAAGCGTGAGTGCTATGGATGGCGTTCTCGTAGGGAGACGGGAGCGGATCCATAGTGGTGTATTGATATTGTGAATATGTGGACTCGTGTGCGCCACCTCAAAAGAGTTACTTGCAGTAGTAGTTCAGGATGGCCACCGAGTCAAAGCTGGCTTGCTGCAGTTAAACCCCACCATTCCCTTTGTTGATAATGATGCATATGTAGTTAGTTCTGATGTAAGTCTTGCTGGGTACATTTGCACTCATGTTTGCCTATTTTATGTTTTGCAGAGAGACCTCAGTCTCACTAGTAGTGCCGCGTGGACTTCGACGTTTAGCTTGTTACCTCAGCTACGATCTTGTGCCCTCGGCAGGATCTGGTGGATAGTCAGGCTTCTCAGCCTTTTTCATTTGTAGATGTCTGTACTCAGACATGATAAGCTTCCGCATGTGCTTTGACTTGTATGCTCTGAATGTTGGGTCACAAGACCTATGTTTGTAATATCTCGCACCTCGGAGCCTAATGAATACATATTTGAGTTGTAGAGTCATGTTGTGATGCCATGTTGTATTTGCACATATCGAGCATATTGTGTGTATGTTATTGAAATGCTTGGTATGTGTGGGATCTGACTATCTAGTTGTTTATCCTTAGTAGCCTTTCTTACCGGGAAATGTCTCCTAGTGCTTCCATCGAGCCATGGTAGCTTGCTCTGCTCCTAACACTTAGGCTGGCCGGCATGTGTCCTTCTTCGTTCTCGTGGTTCCGTCCCTTCGAGGAAATGTCACGCGATGAATACCGGAGTCTGTTAGCCCGCTACTGCCCCGGTTCACGAGTCTGCTAGCCCAGTGCTACAGCACTGGATTCACTCATCGATGACCAAGCACGCTCGATCTTTGGGTCATGGATGCTGTCCCTGTAAGTTTGTGCCACTTTGGGTTTACGACTAGCCATGTCAGCCCGGGCTCCTTATCATATGGATGCTAGCGACACTATCATATACGTGTGCCAAAAGGTGCAAACGGTCCCGGGCAAAGGTAAAGCGACACCCGTGGGAATACCGTGCGTGAGGCCGCAAAGTGATATGAGGTGTTACATGCTAGATCGATGTGGCGTTGAGTCGGTGTCCTGACAGTTTTGGTATCAGAGCCTGATTGCCTGTAGGATTACCAAGCCAAACTGGTCAAAGTTGTGTCTAGAAATGCTTTAGTTATATAAGGGAATTGATTGTGGGATGGAACGTAAGGCTCTTTTTACTCCTTATACCTCATGGCCTTCTGATCTGAGTCATCCTCTTCTCTTCTATGGGGTTTAAGAACTAGGCTTCTCATCTATCTATCAGGATGACGTGTTACTAATCCATAGACTTATAGAATTGATAGTTTCAAATCTCAGTTCAATTTTTTCTACTTCCGTATGTTCATAGCTGGCCTCAGAACCTTGATATTGTGATGTTGAGTGGTCATGCCACTATTTTGCAGGATGTCTCAAATCATTTTGAGCATTTACAGCCGTTATGTTGTCCGAGTCATCCCATATTTCTAAATAGTCTGATGCATTTGCAAATCCCTTCTCTCCGTTTCTAATGTTCATTTGGGCCAGATTAATCACACAAATTAGTGTGCTGAGGTACTCTATTGCCTCAGTATATATGTTGGAGCTACTATTATGACCCTAGGTGTCTTAGAGAACCACCTAGTAATCTAGCCATGTTTTGTGTTCCCGGTGTGATAATTCTGGCCTTTATTCTCGAAAGAATCCCGTGATGCCACTTAGTAGTAGGTATTCTATTCCTGGGTTCTTGAACCCGAGATTCACCCTACTTACTTCATGTTGATAGTGTTTGCTAGTTCCTTTAGGTTATTAATAACCTTGCGATAGTCCTCGAGGTCCGTGGTATTTCCTTCTTCCAAATACCATGAACCATTAAGGCAGAAGTTATTTGAACCAAAAGATCACAATCAGAGTACTCTTGAGGAGTTCTCCATTCATAATCGTGACTCTGCCAGTCCTACGTCTCTGCATGGGTTATCCGAAAGAAACATGTTGAACTTGGTTCGACATACTAATCTATGCATCCACAACTCAGAAAGTTAATATGTTCCTTGAGTTGTCCCTCTTAGTTGTCTTCTGACCCTCGTCTATCAATTGATAGACAGGAGTAGTTGTGCAACCGTGTTCATCGCCGCCTATTATTCTTGTGGTCCGTCGAGCCATTCTATTCTGGAATGACTAGGAGAAACAAACTCCAGTACCTTGTCCATTTCTAGGATTGGGTCAAAGCAGTTGTATTCCGCAGATCAAATGCCAATCTAGCTTCTAGTCTGTTCCACCCTGGAGTATTGCCATCTTATGTCAAGAATGTCATGGGAATTGTACAACCTCTTATGAATTCTTGATACAGTGATACTCTCGCCATCATTTTTCATTCCTCGGTCCATGTGTTGTTGCAACCGGAATACCGACAAATGGAATGTGATGTGTGAAATCAATACTCCTAGCAACCTCGTTGCTTCGTAGTAATTGGAAAATATTCTCATTCTTAGCGTGTTGGTTATTAAATCATCATTCTAAGACAGATCGTGCTACCTAGTCCTTATTTCTGGTGCACTCTTCAATCAATGAGTTAGGATTTCAATCCCTTGCTTAATTGATCACATCATCTTGCCTCGGAAGCAAGATTGTTCTCGAGCTTAATAACATATTGGTGGTTCGTAATTTTCTGAATATCTTCTCGGAAGTATTACCAGGTTGTCACCTGACCGCTATGTAGGGTTCGTGATCTAGTTGGTTTCTTGTAAATCACCCCTTCTCCAAGAATTTGTGTTGGATACCCTGAACTGATTGGTTAAGCTAAACAACAACTTGGAGAGTTGGAAGATGAAAGTTTGTCCGACTTAGTTCGTCACTAAGGGGTATCCTTGTGTGTGTGTGTGTGTGTGTGTGTGTGTGTGTGTGTGTGTGTTGAAGAAAGATGATATCTTCGTTGATTGATCCTTGTGATCAGTTGTTGAATCTACTGCCTTGTCAAAACTTGACTTGAGTATGGGCTATCGTCAAGTCAAATCAGAACCAACAATGTTCGCAATGTTGTCTTACTCGTGGGTGATTCCTCGAGCATATACCATTACATCTTTTGGTCTGACCAAAGCTATCACCGTGTTCACGTGATGGTAGAAGTCCAGTGATATGGAAATTCCGATGAGTTGCTGTTGAGCCCATCAGCAACATCTTGTCTCCCCCATGATCCATGTGGAACATTAAAGCTAGTGTTGGAAACTTTTGTAAGCATTATCTTCATGTTTCGTTCATGAAGCCTATGTTGGATGAAAGAAGTGACTTCCTCTAACTCACGTGCATTTTATGTAAGTTGTCGCTGTGGATCCGAGAAAGTTTGTTTTTGCTTCCTCTGGAATCATCCCAAGTCAGTCATGCATGTGCGAAGTATTCTATGGTCTGATAGACTGATCATCTTCATTCCATATGAATTCCCTAGCACACAAAGCCACTAACTGATTTGTTCAAGGAGAAGAAGTTTCTTCATAAGAACTAATCATATGACTTATGTAAGGATTTCATTATCCGCGATGATGGTTCCCCACCTGAACTCGGTAGTGTTTTATCAAAAGACTACTATGTGGTCATGTTTGTCTGAGACAGCGTGTTCACACATGTTTAGCAGAACCAGCTCATGTTTTGGAGCTTGCTATCGTAGTTCATCTCCCGAGAATCTCGCAATGCCATCTCGTCGATTTTTCATGCAAACTTCATTTTTCTCTTTAGACTGGATGGGTCTGGAATATCCTGACACCAACCAGATCTGAATCTTAGGCAGATATGATGGTTGGAACATTCCAACAGTTGCATTTCGTTCCCAGCTTGCATCGCCATTGTGCCAATTTCCATGGGCTGCCCCTCTCAGTAATTGATGTCTAGGATCATCCTCAAAAGTGGACTTACCATGAGTGCCATCCATTTCCTGTGATAAGAAAAATCATCCATTGCGTTGTCTTCAACAAGGTAGTCCACATCATCCATCCTAGTTCGAGTATGCCATTTCTTCGAGCTTTTTCAAACGATAAATTGTAAATTTCTTAAGCTGGTATGAAGAGTTTCAAAGATCTCCGAATCAAAAGTAATTCTTTTTGGCACTTAAGGGAATAGCTCTTCGAGTCACCTTGCCTGAGGTGCTCCGTTTTTGGAATCATGGCAATTTCCCTCGCTACTTTGAAACCCTCGTCAAATTGTTTCTTCTGTCGCTCCTGATGTATGTGTTGCCTCTCAGCTCCAGAGATGTTTCTATGTCTCATTCCGTGAGTTGATCTTATGATCATTAAGATGATCCTAAATTGCTCGGACCCCAAGAATACTGATTTTTCCAAAATCCTCTCTTTCTTCTTGTTGTCATGTTGGTTGTAGTTCTCAAAGCAAGACGTCGAGATCAAGGTGATGCAATGAGTCAATACCCTCGAGAAAGACATCTAGATCGTGAAGACTGTGATAGTTTGTGCCCCTCTGTCTTCTTACCTCACGTCTTGAATCTCGGGACGAGATTCTTGTTTAGTGGGGGTGAGTTGTCACAACCCTAGAATTGTTTGCAATTTAGTGGCACAAGCATCCATGCATCTTGTCTAAATTACTTCTTTAATTTGAAATGGGGGATAATAAACCCTAGCAGCAAATGGAATTCAACCAGGTTCAAACTTAAATCTTTTCAATGATCCCAAACTGCCTTTAGAAATGTTCATCATTTTTGAATTGGTCCAGCACCTCTGACATAAATGATGCACATATTTTTAGGCCATTCTGGATCTCTGAATTAACTCATATCCTATTTGAATTGGAGCATTTAAATCCTATAAATATTTTTAAATGCTCTAATAATCCTGAAAATAGTTTTGGGTTGTTGGAAATAATCCAAACACTGCCCACCATTATTTTCAGGTTTTTATAAATTGGATTAGTATTTTTACTAATTCAAAATAGAATAAAAGAAATAGAAAACAGGAAATAAAAGAGAGAGAGAGAGAGAGGCTTATCTGGCGCCCACCTAGCAGCCCACTGCCGCCTGCCCACCACCGCCTCAATGAGCTGCTTGGCTCGGCCAGCAGCAGGCAGTGCTCGACGCCGGCACCAGCGCGCGCCACGCAGCTGTCCGCCGCCCTGCTTCCACCCCTCGCCGTTCTGCTGCCCTGGGTTGGTCACCCACTCCTCCCCCGAGCTCGCAGACACGCCTCTTCCTCCCCAGCTCCTCTCCCTCACTCTCCCGCACCATGGCCACCGTGATAACTGCGTCCGCCATTGTCCCCGTGCCTCGTCACCGTGTCCGTTCGCTCCGCCGTCGTTGACTACGTCGAGCAGGCCGAGCCCCGAGCGCTCGCCCGCTCTGGAGTCGCCCCCACCCCGTCTACCCCAACTCCGGCCGATGAGGTCGCCATCGTCGCCCCACTCAGCTCCGGACTTCCCCGAGCCCGCTTTGATGCTTGGTGCAATCCTCGTGAGCTCAGCTCCGTCCTCCCCCTCTCTGTTAACTTTCTCCTGCACCACATGCACAGCACCATGTTCACCCGCACTCGCCGCCACCGAGCTCGTCGCCGACGTGACTCTGGCCACCCACCGGCCACACCACCGTGACCAATGCACTCACCGCACTCGCAGGAACCCGTAGCACTACTCCACGCGCCTCTCCGTGCCCCGTAGCCTCAGGTTCAACCTCACCCCAGCTCCAGCAGCCGCACAGCTCATCGCCGGCGATGTTTCCGGCAACCCCAAGCCCAACCACCGCCACCAAACGCTGCGGCTTGCTCCCAGCTACGCGTAGATACTCTCCGCCGCCCATTTGGTCGCCGGAATGCGAAACTGCACTTCCACCGCCGCGTCTGGCCTCGGCGGCGGCTAAACGCCGGCGGGTTTGACCCCGTTGACTTTGACTGGGTGGGCCCAGGTTGACTCCCCCCTGAGTCTATGACAAGTGGGGCCCGCTCTGCTAATTAACTTAGGTTAACACTAACTAATATTAGTTAGTTAAACTAACTCATCGACATCAGGCCCATGTGTCGGTTTGACTGGACCAGCCCGTTCACCGCCGACGTCACTCGACGCAAAGGTCGACGATTAATTCAATTACTGGAATTATTCTTATACAGGAAATTCCAGAAAATAACTAAAACTTCTAAAAACATAGAAAAATAATCGTAACTCCAAATCAAATAAATTATATATGAAAAATGATCAGAAAAATCCAATCTATCCATCTGCACTGGTTTCATGCATGTTAGAACACGTTAACCTTGCTGTTTAGGTGAAACAAGTAATGCACTATTATGACCTCTTAAAATGGGTTTGCATTTGAATCTTTGGTTCAAATGGACTCATCTCAATCTGTTCTAGCTTGCATTAGCCAAAACACATTCTTATTGCCATGTCATAGCATGCATCATATTGTGCATTGCATTGATCGTGTTTCTTCTTTGTTTGTCGGTGTTGTTCCTCCTCGGTAGACGTTGTACCGACGTTGTGATCGTTGACACTGATGAAGACTCAATGCTATCTTCAGAAGTGCCAGGCAAGCAAAACCCCCTTGTTCATTCCGATACAATCCTACTCTCTCGCTCCTGCTCTCTTTTACTGCATTAGGACAACAATGATTCATCTGTTGCTTGCTGCGGTAGTTGAACCCCTTTATCCTTTGCATGACCTGTCATTCCAAAGTAAATAGATGAAACCCACTAGCATGAGTAGGAGTTGTTTGAGCCCTGTTGTGCCTACTCATTCATGCTTGTTTGTCATGCCTGCTACTGCTTAGAGTTGTGTCAGGTCTGATTCATCGGGGTTGAATCGAAGGTGTGTGAACATGTCCTACTGTTGAGAGCTAAGTGTGTGAACACGATTTGGTAAAGGTAGCGGTGAGAGGCCATGTAGGAGTACATGGTGGGTTGTCTCATTGAAACCGTCCTCAGGAACTGAGATCTATGTTTGTGATCCATGAACAGTTACTACCACACATTGGGATCCTTAATTGACTCTCTCGGCTTCTTAACCACCCTTGTTCTCTGTCCAGGAGTTGCAACTAGTTTCTGTTGTTTGTAGGATATGTGTTGGAGGCCTTTCACAGCGCTGACCCTAGGGGTGGCTATGATGCGGTAGATACATCATGGAACGGTGTACTGAGCGCCCGTTTGGTGTCTCGGGAACCCCGCTCACATCATTCGGGGCCGTATGTGGAAACCTCGGCCGGACTCCCACCGGATGGAACCTGAATAGGCGATAAACCTGGACTAGAGACTTCAGTGTTTAGGTAGGCCGTGGCCGACACCCTCGCCAGGCTTCCGCTTGAAGGTTGCCGAGATACATGACGTGTACATGGCGGTAAGTGGCGAGAGCGTGTGTGAAGAAGTACACCCCTGCAGGGTTAACATCATCTATTCGAATAGCCGTGTCCGTAGTAAAGGACTTCTGGGTTGCCTATAACAGTTCATAGACAAGTGAAAGTGGACACTCTAGAATACGCAAGATAAGCATGAGTGCTATGGATGGCGTTCTCGTAGGGAGACGGGAGCGGATCCATAGTGGTGTATTGATATGGTGAATATGTGAACTCGTGTGCGCCACCTCAAAAGAGTTACTTGCAGTAGTAGTTCAGGATAGCCACCGAGTCAAAGCTGGCTTGCTGCAGTTAAACCCCACCATTCCCTTTGTTGATAATGATGCATATGTAGTTAGTTCTGATGTAAGTCTTGCTGGGTACATTTGTACTCACGTTTGCCTATTTTATGTTTTGCAGAGAGACCTTAGTCTCACCAGTAGTGCCGCGTGGACTTCGACGTTTAGCTTGTTACCTCAGCTATGATCTTGTGCCCTCGGCAGGATCTAGTAGATAGCCAGGCTTCTCAGCCTTTTTCATTTGTAGATGTTTGTACTCAGACAAGTTAAGCTTCCGCATGTGCTTTGACTTGTATGCTCTGAATGTTGGGTCACGAGACCTATGTTTGTAAGATCTCGCTCCTCGGAGCCTAATGAATACATTTTTGAGTTGTAGAGTCATGTTGTGATGCCATGTTGTATTTGCACATATCAAGCATATTGTGTGTATGTTATTGAAATGCTTGGTATGTGTGGGATCTTACTATCTAGTTGTTTATCCTTAGTAGCCTTCCTTACCGGGAAATGTCTCCTAGTGCTTCCACTGAGTAATGGTAGCTTGCTACAGCTCCGAAACACTTAGGCTGGCCGGCATGTGTCCTTCTTCATTCCTGTGTCTGTCCCTTCAGGGAAATGTCACGCGATAAATATCGGAGTCCTGTTAGCCTGCTACAGCCCGGTTCACTGAAGTCCTGCTAGCCCAGTGCTACAGCCTGGATTCACTCGTTGATGACCGACACGTTCGATGATGGGTCATGGATGCATGTCCCTGTAAGTTTGTGCCACTTTGGGTTTACGACTAGCCATGTCAGCCCGGGCTCCTTATCATATGGATGCTAGCGACACGATCCCGGGCAAAGGTAAAGTGACACCCATGGGAATACCGTGCGTGAGGCCACAAAGTGATATGAGGTGTTACATGCTAGATCGATGTGGCATTGAGTCGGGGTCCTGACAGTTTTGGTATCAGAGCCTGACTGCCTGTAGGATTACCAAGCCAAACTGGTAACAAAAATCATGCACATGATATGACTCACAACACCACCTAGACTCAATCAAAATAATTTAAACAATAATCCTACAATCGTTCCGAAACTAAACTGGAACATAAATATCGCTACGCATGACAACATTATCTAGAAAGTACGCATGCATATACCATGTCTATGAACAATAAAAATTATCACACTTCACTAACATGCATCAAAAATAATAATTGTAAAACTAGTTCTAAAAATTCTACGACCAATTCTAATATATCCTAGAATAACTCAACAATATTTAGGACATACCCTAAGCATGCTACGGACATGACAATAAGACATAAACAATTTTGCACGATTACCTAGATAAAACATCATATGCACCTGATAAAAAAATAACACAATTAAACATCTACCCAAAGAAAAAAATCAACTCGCTCCTAGCATCATCGAAACGGCCTATGGGTTTAGCATTGGTTTTGGGTCACTGAGTAGTTGTTGGAGATGGAACCGTTGGTGTTGAGCGAGCGAGCGCCGGTGCACGTCGTCGTCGTTGTCGGAACTCCGGTGATGAAGAGATGGTGGTGAGCGATGCTCCTAGTTACGAGAAAGCACTGGGACACGGATGGACATAACGGACGGTCAACGGGTGACGTCAACGTCAGTCCCAAATAGAGCAGTGGCACGACTCCGTTGTGCGCGCGGCCAATGATGGCAAAAGACTGGGAAATGATGTCAAGGAGGTAGGCTTTGGCAAGGGGGACGCGGCTTGCCATCGCACGGCTGTGCGTGAGCCCCCTCCCGCTGCGGATTTTCTCTCGAAAAAAACAGTATATAGATCGTGATACCGGACGTCCCGTTATACCTATTCCGTTCCGTAATACTCTCGCACCATTAAGACTAAACAAAAATCAAATCGCCTGTGTAACATATCCAGAAAATGCCCGCGAAACAGATCCGCATATGCAGAAAAGCGCGCCAAAATATACTCCTGAAGGCGAGAGAGACCTACAACCTCGGCAAAACAATCAATGGCGGCTTGACCAGGGGAGGCACAGGTAAATTCTCCTCTTGAATTGGCAGCCAAGGAATCCGGTCCCTGATGGCTTCTTTGAGTCTCACGTCCCCGGTGGCTTCTCCAAGAAGTGGTCCAGGGAACCAGGATGCTCCTGATGATTCTCAGTCACCAAAAGTAAGAAATCGCACTCTGTTCTTCACGATGAATCACCGGCAAATTCTCCTGTTGTACCGTTTTAGAACTTGTACAGGAAACCATGACTAGCGACCACTATCTGCAGATGCGAAACAACGACAAGAAGTTAGTTCTGTTGAATTTCGAAAAACAAAGTATGAGCATGTACGGTACCCCGATTTTCACATTTAATTGGATGAGAAGACATTCTTGCACAAACTGTATAATGATATGAAATAAAAATAGAACAAGGATTGCAAAGTCCATCTTGATTTCTCCTCTAAACCTTAAGACTACTACAGTATTGATCCCTCAATGCACTGCATGTTTCCCAAGACGAATATGATTGCAAGACAGATAAATATGATTCATGAATCGATTGATCAAAACTTGTGGTAGGAAAATATGATTGCCATTTGCCATGTCTGTGGATTAACTAAATTGAATCCTAATTGATACAGGATTCACAACAAACCACGGCAGATCATAGTGATGAAAGGGTACCAAAGCTTGGCATGACATTTTGGTCTGAAGAGGAAGCTTATTTATTTTATAACAAGTATGCTGAAACTATCGGTTTCAGCATCAGAAGAATTAGTGGCCATAAAGTGAAGAACTCTTCTGTATTTCAGCAATGCACATTTACATGCTCTCGTCAAGGTACATGTTACTTCTGATTTGTTTTGATTCTAACCACTTATTATGCTCTAAGACAATTACTACAACTCACATGCCACTGGCAAGAAGATAAAAGAGAGGACACATTCAGTTACAGTAGGCCTGAAACACAATGTGGTTGTAATGCTCATATGAAGATAAGCCTTACAAATGGTTTTTATTATGTGTATGAATTCGAGGCATCACATAACCACACTCTTGCTCAAGGAATCATGGCCCAGTACTTGAGATCCCCGAGAAAAGTAACAGAAGCTGTAGGATCGGAAGTATGTCTAGAGGGGGGGGGTGATTAGACTACTTGACAACTTAAAAATTTTGCCTTTTGATTGGAGTAGTTTCTTAGCAAGTTCACAATGATAACCAAGTCAAGTATCACCCTACACATGCAATTCTAGAGTTATGGCAGCGGAAAGTAAATTGCACGTATAGTAAATGAGAGGAGGAGAAGAGCAAACGCAATGGAGACACGGAGATTTTTTCTCGTGGTTCCGATAGGTGGTGCTATCGTCAATCCACGTTGATGGAGACTTCAACCCACGGAGGGTAACGGCTGCGCGAGTCCACGGAGGGCTCCACCCACGAAGGGTCCACGAAGAAGCAACCTTGTCTATACCATCATGGCTTACGCCCACGGAGGACTAGCCTTACTCGGGGTAGATCTTCACGAAGTAGGCGATCTCCTTGCCCTTACAAACTCCTTGGTTCAACTCCACATCATGACGGAGGCTCCCAAGCGACACCTAACCAATCTAGGAGGCACCACCCTCCAAAAGGTAATAGATGGGGTTGGTGATGATGAACTCCTTGCTCTTGTGCTTCAAATGATAATCTCCCCAACACTCAACTCTCCTCACCGATTTGGCTGTGGTGGAGGAAGGATTGAGTGGAAAGCAACTTGGGAAGACTAGAAATCAAGTTTCATATGGTGGGAGTGGAGCAACTTGATCTCAACACAAGGGTAGGTAGTTTTCTTCTCGTAAATGTAAGGTAGGAGTGGTAGTTCTTTCGATGGCTCTCTCCTCGAATGAAGAGGAGGTGGAGGGTATTTATAGCCTCCACACAAAATCCAACCGTTACACACATTTGACCAATCTCGGTCGGACCGAAGTTGACAACTCGGTCGACCGAAAGTTCAAATATTGTGAACGTTGGGATTTTCAGTGGGACCGAAAATACAATCTCGGTTAGTCCGATTCTTCCAAAGTCTAGGGTTTGCCAATCTCGGTGGGACCGACTTTCTCATCTCGGTGACACCGATTTGAGTACGTAAGTTTCTGAAGCTTGGCAACACCAATTTCGAATGACCGAGTTTGGAATCGGAAAATCCGAGATTCTTAGGGTTTGGCTATATGGTCGAGGTGGTTCATCTCGGTGTGGTGAGTTTGGAATCGGTGGGACCGAGATTACTTATGAGTTTATGTTGGAATGAAAGATTGCGATAGTTTGAGAGATAAATCATTAAGCACTTAGAGCAACCAGATCATCATCATAACCTCACCCCTTTTAATAGTATTGGCTTTCCTATGGACTCAATGTGATCTTGGATCACTAAACCAAAAATGGAGTCTTGAGCTTTTGCCAATGTTTTCCTTAGCATTTTGAGGGGTCCACATCATCGGTCATTGCCATACCCATATCAATGAACTTTCGAAATATTCTCAAGAAATGATTAGTTCAATGATATATATGTTGTTATTAATTACCAAAACCACCGGGATTAGTTGCACTTTCAATCTCCCCCTTTTTGGTAATTGATGACAACATATAGATCAAAGCTTCGACAAATGATATAATCAATGAATAACATCGTCGCTTTGAGAAGTATGTGATAAGCAAGAGCTCCCCCTAAATTTGTGCATTATTTAAGATTTGCGTTTGAATGCAAATGCACAATCGATTAGGATCATGGGTTACTCTTCCATGTCACATACATCTTGGTGGAGCGCACAAAATGATAAGAATGAACAGCATGCACCCAATCACCAAGACATGAGTAAATGATCATACAAGATATGAATGGAATATGATAGACATCAAGCACACATTAAGCACAGTATGATCAAGCACTCATCAAGATAGAGCAAACGTAGTATCAAACACACGAAGTATCTCAAAGAACTCAAAAGTATCTCAAGGAAAACCGCAAACGAAAGAGCAAAAACAAGCACTCTCTCTCGAAGCCCTATGATCTATACAATTTCTCCCCTTTGGCAACAAGTTACCAAAAGTTCGAAGGTATAGAGCTAATCGTCACTCGGGACTCTGTTGGCGGCTCTGCTGCGTCGATGGAGTGGAGATAGCTGCATCTGCAAAGCTTCGCTGAAGTCTGTGGAGCTGGAGGAGTGGATCTTCAAGTCAGTCTTTGAACCGACGGAGCTGTAGGAGGTCTTGATGTAGTAGCCCAGGGTCCGATAATCGAATAGCGGTGATCTGGGCTTTGTGGGCACTGGAGCAGCTGCTCATAGTCATCTGGACCATATCACCTTCCATCTCTCTCATGAGTTCGCCTTCTCCTCTTAGCTTCCTCGATGTCCGCCTCAAGCTTGTTGACGGTGACTCGCACTTGATCAGATTGACGCCCGAGCATGGAACTTATCCTCAACGATCCTCTCAAGGCTCTCCGAGATCGCACTATGCTGGCAGGCGTAGCTCAATTCTCGAGTGGCTTCAAGAAGTTGTTCGCGCGCCTTGGGCTTTCTTCTTGCTTCCTTCTCGGCTTTAGCTTGTTTGGCAACCGGACTTAGCATGTCCTTCTACGAGATGTGGGAGCATCCTCGGTCATCACAACCTCGTTATCCTCATGTTCAGCTGCGGTGGCAAGTGGGGTCTATCCAATGTAGGTGTCCGTGCCAAACTTGGCATTAATGAGCATCTGAATATGCGGAGCAAACCCACATGACCTCTTACTCGTCATTCGCTGTCCTCTTGATAGTCTCAACTATCGTGTCCATCACCTTAAAAGGTGTCTTCGATCTAGAATGTGCAGCATGTTGATAGAGTACCCTCTTATCATGCGGTGGTCCCTGACTTAGGCATCAAAGTATGCCTCGAATGGTGTTGGTGGTTGGGAGACCTGCTCGAAGATAGTAGACTGAACCAAGCTTCCATATCTCTACATCCTTCTCCTTGACTTCATTGTACATGTTCTTCATTGACTCGTGATTTTTCTTGAATGCCATACACATCAACATCATCTTCCCTTGAAACAGTGCATTCAGCAATGCTCTCCACTCTTCAACAAGAGAATGGAATCTCGCCCATCATCATCCATACAATTCGCCATCTAGATAGAAGTGTGCGGTGGCATAGAAGCGCATGATCATCTCATCGTTCCAGCGGTCAATTTCGACCAACGAACTCTCGCAATCCCACAAGCGGTGAAGCTTTCATGCACATGTGGGAAGTAGTCTCTGTGCTTTTCACCGTCGATGTATTCCCAAATCAACGATCTGGTGTCAAGCAACAATTGGCTTCTTGTCCATGAGCACTGCCTCATAAAAGTCTTGTTGCTCTCTAGTGTGGAATCTTGAGTCAATCTGCTGTTCTTCTCTGGTGGCATATGGATCTGCTTGCCTCCATAGCCTTAGACCTTTGTCCTTTCTCTCCTTCATATTTTCAGCTCGAGGATGAGCATCATTATGAGCTGGCAGTTTCATTCGAGCTTGAGCAAAACATGAGCCTCATCATCGATTCTGCGGTGGCACATTGTCCTTCTTCTTCTCTCAAGCGGTATGTTCCTCACAGTCTTCTTTGGCTTGGCAGCTGGTTTGGCTTGGGCTGCTTTTCTTTGGAGCTGATGGCTTAGCTTTTGGAGGTGCTCCCGCCTACGATGGCATCACCCATCAACTTCGCTTCGAGGAGGCTGAGGTGCTTCCTCATCGTAATCATCATCATCATCGACTTCTTCATGAACTTTCCTCTTCCTCTTAGAAGTCTTCTTGATCTTTTTGGAGGTTTCTTCCATCTTGAGCTTCGTGCAACAGAGGATTTCTTCACCTTGCTTGTGCCTTTCTTTGTTGTTGCCCTTGATATCCCTTGGAAACCACTTGCCTTTTAGGCTTTGAAGTTATCTCCTCATCTGCAATGAAGTCTGAATCCTCCTCATCGAATTTCTCTTCCTCCTGCCCCAGTAGCAGTGCAGCAGATCCACTTGGAGTGCTTCTCTCCATCATCTGAAAAACTGCTTGCTTCGGACTTGTAGCTGCCTCTCGAATCTCAAGCGGCATCTCGGACCTGTTCGATTGTCACTTCCTTCGCATATGACCGACAACCCGTGAATAGAATAGGTATAGGCGAATAGAAGAGTTATCACAAACTGCAGAGGATTTTGCAAAAGAATAAGTTCAAACTTTAGTTTTAGGTTTTCACAGAATACATGTCGGTCTCGACCGAAGTCTATCAATTCGGTGAAACCGAAATGTCTAAACAGACCACATACACCACTTTCGGTTGGACCGAAATGGGTTTCGTCTAGCCGAGACTACTAGGGTTTCATGAATCTTCACTTGGTCTTACCGATTTGCACAACTCGGTTTCACCGAAAAGTGCAGTGCAATGGCCAGAGGCCAAATCGGTCAGTCCGAAAATGTTGAATCGGTCACACCGAGATGTGTTCGGCGGAAACCTAACCCTAAAATTTTCACTCGAAATTTGTTCTAAGATCTAAATGGCTGGATAGGGAGATCTCAATCTTGGCAAGAAACATGGCAACGCCTATCGTGCATTGAATCAGCGGTTGGAACACGAGAGGGATGAAACTCACCCAATGCGGTGGAGCTTCACTACGGCGGCAACGGCGCGATGAGAAAGTCCGTTGACGGCGATGGAGACCCGCGGCGAGGGCGCACAGGCGACGGCGGAGACGATCCGGAGACCAAGGCGACGGCAGCTAAGGGTTTGAGGGCGAAGCGTTTGAAGAAGTAATCAACGCGCTCTGTCCTCGAGTATATATACCCTTCGGCTGTCGGTGGGACCGAGTTTGAAAACTTCGGTGGGACCGAGATGGTTAATGCGTGCGATTACACACTTCGTCACGCCGAATTTGAAACTCGGTTTCACCGAGGTGAAAACCTAGATCAATCCAAGTGATTTGATGCATCGATTTGAGTATATCGGTTTGACCGAAAGTACTTAGAAGGTTTTGGAAGTTAGGCTTTTGACGGATCGGTGGCTCCGAGTGCTCCTCACTCGGTCTGTCCGAAAAAGTCTTGTTCAAAGTTTGTGATATAAGCATGAATAGAATTTGAGACAAGAAAGCATAGATAGCTAGGGGAGGAACTTAGGCATTCTTGTCCATCCATTTGGTCGAAAAGAAAGAAAACCAAAAGACCAAAGCAACAAATGGATGTCCTCGAATGGATAAAATCATGCATCCAACATGCTCACACAATAAGATAGCAAATGAAATATGTGTCAAACATGCACAAACAAAACACTAACAGTTAGCACACAATTTGGCGATGACTAGGTCATCTATATATGAGTATATTGACTTAGGAGTCAAATGAGAACATTTGATCATAGGTCATACTCATCGCTTAAGCACAAGTGGGGTTACCACTTTTCCATAAAGCATTGATGTGTTCACATCATTAGAAGATGCTTTAGCTCATTTCTTTAGAGCAAAGCTCCCCCTTGATGTGAGAACCCCTTTTAAAGGGTCAAGCTAACCTTGGGTTGTCGTTGAAGACTTCATGTAGATGTTGAAGATGTGGATGCTCAATGTTGATGAAGATCATCAAGAGTTGGGAGCAATCCTTTGGATTCGGGCACTTTCAATACCTACATGGGTTAGTACCACAAGGAACAAACAAGAATATCCATGGACATAGATTGAAGTTCACAATAGATGATGTCCATGAAGGCAATGATTACCTTGTCCCTTGACTTACCAACATGAGGGTTTGTGACTCCATGAACTAGTGCAAGATGTGGAAGTTGATTGCACAAGTCCTTGCCAAAATGAATATGAGTGACGTATGTTGGCGGAGTCACCCTCAAGAACTCTCTAGTTCTTCTTCTTCGGGATCCACATCATCTTGATGGGAATCCTTGGGGTAGTAGTTGAGCTTGTTGAAGTAGAACTTGAAGTTGCCTTGGGAACCCACTTGACCATGGCCTTGGGTGCTTCAATGAATGCATCAATCTCCTCTTGAAGCTTGTCCTTGCCTTTTAGCTTGTGGTCTTGTGGTGGAAGGTCATCTTGAGCTTGTTCCTCATTGGAAGAAGTAGGATCATACTTCTCCTCTTGAGAGACAAACTTTGGAGTGGGATATTGACCTTCTTCCCATTCAACACCCTCGGCGTTGAACTTTCGCTCAAAACCAATTCCTTGATTCTTCGGTGTCTTCCTTGTTTGCGAACAATTTCCTCAAAGCTCTTGCTTCTAAGCAAGACTCTTGTAGACACCTTTCTCTATAATCCCTTTCAATAGACTATTTTCTTGCTCAAGTGAAACTTGGCTTGAAACATTGTTAGTGGAATCAAGAGAATTACTAGAAGTAACAACATTTGATTTAGCATGATTATTGTTACTACTAGATGAAGAATTTTTCTTATGCTTGTCATGCTTAGTTTTGATAGGTGGCAAGAAATTAGACAAGAGAAGTCGTTTGGCAAGATATGAAGAACTCTTCTTTCAAGATCGTCATTGATAGCTTTTAGAAACTCATGTTCTTGCTCTAGATTGAGCTTCTCGAGCGTAGCTTCTCATGAGATCTTAGGAGCTCTCTATGATCTTCTTGAGTTGTTTCATGAGCTAACTTAAGAGTGTTTAGTTCTTTAGTTAGTCGCTCAATCTCCTTCATAGCATTGTCATTCGACTCTTCTCGACTGTAAAGACTACTAGCATGTTCATCATTACTAAGCTCACTAGATTTATCATGTAAAAGCTCATCTTCACCAAGCAAGTCATCCTCATCACTATCAAAGTCAATAAACTCAGGATGTGATACCTTGGGGCCTTTTGCCATGAAGCATCTTCCAATTTCCTCATTTGGTGAATCAAATATGTCATAGGAGTTGGAGTTGGAGGATACGAGAGCAAGACCGGCAACACCTTCATCTTGATCGTATTCGGAGTTGGAGTGATAGCTTCTTTGGAGTGATTGTTGGAGTCGGAGCCGAAACCCATTCACCAACATGAGCTTGATGTTTTCTTCTTGTGTAGCTCCTTGATGACTTGTCCTTCCTTTCCGAATCCTTGCTTCTCCGAGAGGATCTTCGCTCATAACGATCATCTCTACTCCTTCTCTCTTTTCGAGGCGACTCTTCTCTTGAGCTTCTTCTTCTTGGAGATCCTTCTCTTCTCTTGTGGGAGTCGAACACTCATTTGAGTAGTGTCCGGTCTTCCACAATTGTAGCAGATTTCGATCACGACTAGAAGATCTCTTTTCATCATATGATCTAGACTTTGAGCTTCTTTCCTTGCTTCTACTCTTGTAGAATTTGTTGAAGTTCTTCACCATTAGGCTTATCTCTTCATTGGAAACTAGCTTGTCACTTGAGGATGTGGGAGCTTCAACTGCAGCTTTGTAAGCACCACTTGACTTGTTGTGAAGCTCTTCCTTATCTTTAAGTGTCATCTCATGAGCAACAATCCTTCCAATGACTTGGTAGGCTTGAGATCTTTGTAATTTGGCATCATTTGGATCAAAGTGCACACGGTGTCATACTTTCCATCCAAAGCTCTGAGGATCTTCTTGATGATGAATCGGTCGGTCATTTCTTCGCTTCCTAAGCCTGCCATCTCATTGGTGATGAGAGCAAGCCTAGAGTACATTTCAGCGACTCCTTCACCTTCCTTCATCTTGAACTTGTCAAGTCGACCTTGAAGAACATCTAGCTTTGATTCCTTCACGGACTCGGTACCTTCGTGCATTTCACCAAAGTATCCCAAATCTCTTTGCATTCTCAAGACGGCTGATCTTGTTGAACTCCTCGGGACACAAAGCATTGAAGAGAATGTCACAAGCTTGAGCATTGTTCGTAACATCCGCAACTCATCCGCAGTAGCTTCGCGATCCGAACTTTTCCTTCTTGAAGAACTCACCTTGCAAGCCAACACAAATAATGCCCCATGCGCGGGGTTATGTCCAAGAATATGCATTTTCATTTTATGCTTCCAACTAGCAAAGTTTGAACCATCAAAGTAAGGACCTCTACTGAAAATTACCCTCACTAGACGCCATACTCTCCTAGGTTGTGAAACCAAGCTTATGGAGTCCAATGCAATGGAAACCAATCCAATGGAGACCAAAGCTCTGATACCACTTGTAGGATCGGAAGTATGTCTAGAGGGGGGGTGATTAGACTACTTGACAACTTAAAAATTTTGCCTTTTGATTGGAGTAGTTTCTTAGCAAGTTCACAATGATAACCAAGTCAAGTATCACCCTACACATGCAATTCTAGAGTTATGGCAGCGGAAAGTAAATTGCACGTATAGTAAATGAGAGGAGGAGAAGAGCAAACATAATGGAGACACGGAGATTTTTTCTCGTGGTTCCGATAGGTGGTGCTATCGTCAATCCACGTTGATGGAGACTTCAACCCACGGAGGGTAGCGGCTGGCTGCTGAGTCCACGGAGGGCTCCACCCACGAAGGGTCCACGAAGAAGCAACCTTGTCTATACCATCATGGCTTACGCCCACGGAGGACTAGCCTTACTCGGGTAGATCTTCACGAAGTAGGCGATCTCCTTGCCCTTACAAACTCCTTGGTTCAACTCCACATCATGACGGAGGCTCCCAAGCGACACCTAACCAATCTAGGAGGCACCACCTCCAAAAGGTAATAGATGGGGTTGGTGATGATGAACTCCTTGCTCTTGTGCTTCAAATGATAATCTCCCCAACACTCAACTCTCCTCACCGATTTGGCTGTGGTGGAGGAAGGGATTGAGTGGAAAGCAACTTGGGAAGACTAGAAATCAAGTTTCATATGGTGGGAGTGGAGCAACTTGATCTCAACACAAGGGTAGGTAGTTTTCTTCTCGTAAATGTAAGGTAGGAGTGGTAGTTCTTTCGATGGCTCTCTCCTCGAATGAAGAGGAGGTGGAGGGTATTTATAGCCTCCACACAAAATCCAACTGTTACACACATTTGACCAATCTCGGTCGGACCAAGTTGACAACTCGGTCGGACCGAAAGTTCAA
The DNA here is from genome assembly GCA_021437245.1 of Aegilops speltoides. Taxonomy (NCBI): domain Eukaryota; kingdom Viridiplantae; phylum Streptophyta; class Magnoliopsida; order Poales; family Poaceae; genus Aegilops; species Aegilops speltoides. The sequence goes on from CM038143.1 coordinate 205,044,089, forward strand.
ATATTGTGAACGTTGGGATTTTCAGTGGGACCGAAAATACAATCTCGGTTAGTCCGATTCTTCCAAAGTCTAGGGTTTGCCAATCTCGGTGGGACCGACTTTCTCATCTCGGTGACACCGATTTGAGTACGTGAAGGTTCTGAAGCTTGGCAACACCAATTTCGAATGACCGAGTTTGGAATCGGAAAATCCGAGATTCTTAGGGTTTGGCTATATGGTCGAGGTGGTTCATCTCGGTGTGGTGAGTTTGGAATCGGTGGGACCGAGATTACTTATGAGTTTATGTTGGAATGAAAGATTGCTGATAGTTTGAGAGATAAATCATTAAGCACTTAGAGCAACCAGATCATCATCATAACCTCACCCCCTTTTAATAGTATTGGCTTTCCTATGGACTCAATGTGATCTTGGATCACTAAACCAAAAATGGAGTCTTGAGCTTTTGCCAATGTTTTCCTTAGCATTTTGAGGGGTCCACATCATCAGTCATTGCCATACCCATATCACTGAACTTTCTGAAATATTCTCAAGAAATGATTAGTTCAATGATATATATGTTGTTATTAATTACCAAAACCACCTGGGGATTAGTTGCACTTTCAGAAGCACATATAGCAAATGCCGAGGTTGCAAAGTCAGTAGGCATTTCAAATAAAGCAACATTCGATTTGATGGCCAAGGAAGCATGTGGAAGTGAAAACCTTGGCTTTATACGTGAAGATTTGAAAAATCATTTGTACTCAAAGAGAACAATAAAAGCAAAGCATGGCGACACAGGGGGAGTATTGGAGTACATGGAGAAGAAGGTCTCAGAAGATGTCAACTTCTTCTATTCAATTCAAGTTGATGAAGATGAGTTGATAACTAATATTTTTTGGACTGACTCGAAAATGATGAATATGAGCATTTTGAACGGCTAGTTTCAGATAAAAGATGTGAAGAGGTGAAGTATGACTTTAAAGAAACACAAACTACTCCAAAGTTGAAGGCTGAATCAAGCCATATGCTAACACAAGCTGCAGCTACATATACTCCAGCAATATTCAAGATGTTTCAAGATCAAGTGCTTCGGACTCTAAACTATGACACATTGCTTTGTGATGAAAGTGACACATAGTTGAAGATTTATATAGTAAAATTTCATGGCACACAACGGGAGCATATTGTTAGATTCATTCCAAAAGAAGAAAAGGTTAGTTGCAGCTGCAAAATGTTTGAGTTTTCTGGAATCCTTTGCTCTCATTGCTTAAAAGTACTTGATATTAATAATATCAAGCATATCCCCGGAGAATATATCTTGAAAAGATGGACAATTGATTCCACTCTTTAAAGTTTTCAAGTTTTTAAACTTCACTGAAACTGATAGTTGCTACTTTGTGCACAGGGTCATCCAACAAACCACAAGTACACCTTTTTACAAAAGTAGAACTCTGCTTTGAATTCCTGCCTGATAGAGGCCATTGGAGCCTCTAACTATAGTTCGATGACAGGAGAAAATCAAGGCTTCCTTACCGAAGGCGACATCTATTGTAAATGCTACAATGCAGCCATCAGTTGGTCACACCATCCTGATGCCACCACAGACCCAAGACCCACACTATATTCCAGTGGTACAACATTCCATACTTCCAAGTTTTCCAATTGCTCAACTTCAATGAAACTGAAATTGCTACCTTTCTGCCCAGGGTCATCCGACAAATCACATGCCTACCTATTTATAGCAGCAACACTCGGCGCAAAATCCCTCAGTGCAAAGGACCATTGGAACCTCTACCACTAGTATGATGACAGGACAAAATCAAGCCTTCCTCAATCAACCGAAGCCAACATGATCTATTTTGTCGTCGCGAGTTTTATCTCATGTGTGTTTTGACTTCAAAGTTGCAAATAATTTTTATTAGAACTTGTATGTACCATCAACTGAATGCTACTAAATGTCCCCAATCAAATATACTAGTTCACATATATTTTTTAATTGCGTACTAATTCAAAGAATTAGCTATGAATAGTTTTCCAGAAGCATCGTGCTCATATGAGCCTCTAAGCTGTCCTTCTCATTTTAAGTTACGATGACCGGGATCCCAATGATCCATTTCAATTATGCATAATATATGTACACTGAACCATCTATCTAAATGTCATGCTTAGAGGCATAGAGCGAGCAGAGAACCGAATTTAGCATGCAAGGAATCTTATTTAACTGAATGAAAGCAGAGTACCGGAATTGCTATTAGCTCTCCCTTCTCTGAATTTAACACACATCTTAACTGAATGAAAAGAGAGTAATGGAATTGCTAATAGCTCTCCTTCTCTGAATTTAACACGCATGAGACAGGAATGGCACAAGAAGAGGAGGAAATTACCTGTGTTATGCGTACTGCATGTATGAGCTGCAGTCCCTTTCTTCTTCCTCTCTGACTCTTGAGTACCAAATTGATGGCGCTGATGCTGATTCTCGACGTCCTTCCCCTCTATACTCGGCCCCTCCTCCACAAGCCCGAGCACCCGCCAAGGACACGCCAACCTCTTGCGTGGCCGTCCCACATGCTCCCGCTAGGCTCCGCATCTCAGATCAGCGAGCACGGCGCCGCGGAGGATCCCGCCCCACCGAATCTGGCAGGCGACTAGGTCGAGCGGGCAGACTACGGCGGCGGCCACCGAGCCGGGATGCTTGATTCAAGAGCGGACCACGGCGGCGGCCACCGAGCCGGGATCTTGATTCAAGAGGGCGACGCGGCGGCGGCCACCGGAGCCGGATGGGGTGAGATGCGTGAGTGCGACGCCGAGTAGAAGCCGCACGGCAGCGTGACGACATCCGGTCGATGGGCAGGAAGTGCTTGGAGGCTCGAGGAGCAGGAGCAGCATAGGACATGGAAAGCTTCAGCTGAGCTTGAGTTTCGACCAAGGAGAGGGATGTGGATAAGGGAGGGGGCTCAAACGGCAACCAATATCCATACAAACGGCGGGCGGTCGGGTGTGGCGGAAAGACCTCAGGCGGTTGCGGTGGATCGCGTGCACACTTCGCCACGACCGACGGGCGACGCAGCAGCAGCGCGAGGGTCAGTGCAGCCTCGGGTACGGCCTGTAACGGACGACCTCGGTGAGGCGGTTGACCACGGGCTGCGGCACTACGGCCCGAAGGGGCGACGCAGCGGCAGCGCGCGAGTTGGTGCAACCACGTGGCGGTGATGAGGACCGCGTGCCACGCTCCCAACGGCCCGACGGGGCGACGCAGCGGCAGCGCAAGGGTTGGTACAGTCACGGGGACGGCCTGGAGCGGACGGCCTCGGGACGGCGGTGACCGCGGGCCGCGGCACTACTGCCCGAAGGGGCGACGCAGCGGCAGCGCGCGGGTCGATGTAGCCGCGGGAAGAACCATGAGGCGGCGATGCTGCGGTCTGAAGGAACGACGCGGCTGCAGCCTGTTGCTCGATCGACGGAGATGTGCGGGTACTCGACGGAAATCTTCACAGGAATTTGCGGAGCTGCACGTGTACAATCGATCAGACCTGTTGATCAGATCAGACACACGTTGGGCAACCATGCAGATCCATACACACGCGTTTATGCTGGCAGAATCCATGCACATGCATGCCACGAATCAGGCATCAAGTGTAGCACGGTGTCATGCGGGATGCATCAGCGACCATGCACCGCGTCGGGCCACTGCGGCGCCGGACAAGGGCCAGCGCGCTGCCACCAACGCACGCGGACGGGACGCGAGGCACACAGCGCAAGTATACGCGTATGGCCGCCGCGCTAGCACTAGCCGGTTGAAGTAGATGAAGACACCTGCGGAGTACGCGTCGTTGACGACGGACGGCGGCGGGCGACTCAAACCGATCTAAGATCGGAAAACCAAAGAAAAAATTACACCGAATAATCGATCGGCGAGAGAGAAAAACCCCAATCAACGCATCGGGAAAAAGACTCTCTAGGGCAGCTGATCAACACGATCGGCGGACGAACCCGGTACGGGTCGCACCGCATCCGGCGGCGGTCATGAAGGCCGACCGTCCCGGGGGCGGCGCGCGGGTGCAGAAGCGGCGGCTAGGGTTTAGAACCCGAAAACTGATACCATGTTGAAAAGGAAAGAGAGGATTGGTGGAATAGTTCGTTGATGTATTGCTTGAAATTTCAAGATATATATACGTGAAAGATACGATCATCTTGGAAAGATAGCGCAGGTAGAATAATATCCTACGCTATCCTAACTTTCCTATACAATCACATTACTCAACAAGGGGAGTCTGTTGATGGGAGGAATTAGCGTTGGGATGCTCACCTTAGGCGACAGTAGGCGAAGAACAATGCAGATGGGGCTGTAGTGCGTGGTGGATTACGAGTGATTGGAAAGGAATTGGAGGATGAAATGATGGGGCTTTTATAGAGGACCTCTGGACGCATGCCGTGACGCGAAGGGTCTGCGGAATGGTAGCCGGAGGAGGGAGATCAGGAGGTGAATGCCATTGTTGGGCCAATAACTTCATCAGTTACTTGCATGATAACAAGTCCACCATGAGTGGAGCCATTAGACTGAACGGACTCGTCGTTGAGTGGGGAGTAATCCTTGTGTTGATGACGAATGAAAATGGTGAAGGGATTGATGGGATTTGAAGGGAAAAGAAAGGCAGCAGCCATGGCGTTTCTTCACTGTATAAGTGTACAGGTACGTGCACGTGCGTGCGGGAGGAAGGAGGAGAGCCGAGCTGCCCGCTCGCTCACTCGGCTGGGCCGCTATCCTGCTGGCTGGGCCTTGGGCCAAGTTTCTTTGGTGGCTGGACACTTAGCAAGAAAAAAAATAGAGAAGAGATGGCCCAGTGCATACGTGAATGTGTGTGACCAATTTTGGTGCATGCGTGCAATATGCCAACAATGGCTAGGCTAGGATGCACGTATTGGTTCAAGGACCACTAAGGAAAGAGAAACGAAAGGAGAGAGAAGAAAAGAAAATCAATATAATATAATATTGATTTCTTTTATTAGGATTGCTACAAGAGGAACAGAAACAAAGACAATCTTAAAAGTCTTCAAGAATCCAAGAAGTCAAAGTAACAAAATAAGCAAGAAGAATTTAAATGAAATACTACGAAGGAATAAATCGACTCAGGATATTACGGAAAATATTTTCCACCTGACATGTGCTAAATTAATTCCAAACAACTTGGTATTAATTTTAGCAATCTCCAAAATATATAATTAAATATTACGTTGCAACATCCCTTGTTTACGAAAAAATTTGAACTCTCAAAAAAATCAGGATGTTACAACTCTACCCCCCTTACAAGGAATCTCGACCCCGAGATTCAGAGCTAAGAGAAAAGATTTGGGAACTCCTCCCTGAGGTCGTCTTCTTGCTCCCAAGTTGCTTCCTTCTCGGTGTGACTGCTCCACTGCACCTTGCAAAGTTCGATCACTTTTCTCCTAGTGGTTCGTAGCTGCTCATCAAGGATCTTGATAGGATACTCTTCATATGTCAGGTCATCCTTCACTTCTATGTTGTCCAGTGAAGTCTTTTGCACCTCTTCCTCGGGTTTCTTAAAACACTTCTTCAACTATGACACATGGAAAACATTGTGCACATTTGACAACTTTTTTTGGGAGTGCCAACTGATAGGCTACCTCTCCACGCTGAGCGGTAATCCCAAATGGACCAATGTATCGGGGCGCTAGCTTCCCCTTAATTCCAAATCGACGCATTCCACGTAGTGGAGATACCTCCAGGTACACATCATCTCCTATCTTTAATGATATGTCATGACGATGTTTATCCGAATAAGCCTTCTATCTAGACTAGGCTGCCTTCAGCCTTTCTTGAATCATTTTCACTTGCTTGTCCGCCTCTTCCAATGTGTCAGGACCAAACACTTGGTTTTCACCTACTTCATGCCAGTTAAGAGGTGTACGGCACTTCTGTCCATATAGAGCCTCAAAAGGAGCCATCTTTATACTTGCTTGATAACTGTTGTTATAAGAAAACTCAGCATAAGGAAGACTCTTATCCCAACTATGTTGATAAGTCAAAGCACAAGATCGAGGCATGTCTTCAAGAATTTGGTTTACCCGTTCGGTCTGTCCATCAGTCTGTGGATGATATGCTGTACTGAAATCCAACTGAGTCCCCAGAACCTCATGTATTTTCTTCCAGAACCACGACGTAAACTGAGTACCTCGATCTGACACTATCCTCTTAGGAACTCCATGTGCACAAATGATTCTTGCCATATATAAATCTGCGAGCTTCTCTCCACCATAGGTAGTCTTTACAGGAATGAAATGAGTTGACTTGGTCAATCTGTCCACTATGACCCAAATAGAATCAAATCCAAAAGATGTCCTTGGAAGGCCCCTGATAAAGTCCATTCCAATTTCTTCCCATTTCCACACTGGAACCTTAAGTGGTTGCAGTAGTCCCGCGGGCTTCTGATTTATCCGCCTTGACCCTTGGACATACATCACACTATGAAACATACTCAGCGATTTCTCGCTTCATACTCGACCACCAAAAACTACCCCGAAGATCATTATACATCTTTGTACTTCCAGGGTGTATTGAGTATGCTGAGTCATGAGCTTCCTTCATGATCATGTCCTTGATCTCCTTTTGGTCTGGCACCAATAAACGGTCTCGAAACCATATGCTTCCACTCTCATCCTCTCTATAGTCGGGTGCTTCGCCCAATTTGATTTTGTCACGAATCTCTGCAATTCCCTTGTCCTCTTTCTGCACTTCTCGCACCTGATCTTGGAGAGTAAACTTAACCTCTAACATTTCACAATTTTCAGCAAGGCTAACATACAGATTCATCTTTCAAATTTCTTCATAAAGTTCTGGTGCTTCCTTCTGAATCATCACATTGTTGACATAAACTTTCCTGCTTACTGCATCAGCTACGACATTGGCTTTACCAGGATGGTAGTTAATGTTCAGATTATAGTCCTTGATCAAATCTAGCCACCTTCTCTGTCTGAGATTCAAATCCGGTTGTGTAAAAATATATTTCAAACTCTTATAATCTGAGTATATCTCACACCTATTTCTGATAAGGTAGTGCCTCCAAGTTTTCAAGGCATGCACTACAGCAGCTAATTCCAAATGATGTGTGGGATAGCTAACCTCATGAGGGCGTAGTTGTCTCGATGAATAAGCTAAAATCTTTCCTTGTTGCATAAGCACGCATCCCAAACCTTGCAAAGAAGCATCATAATAAACCTCAAAATCTTGCTAAATATCTGGCAATACCAATACTGGACCAGTTGTCAACCTCCTCTTGAGTTCTTCGAAACTCGCTTCACAAGCTTCTGACCACTCGAACTTTTTATCCTTATTTAAAAACTGAGTCATAGGTCTTGCTATTCGGGAAAAATCTTCAATGAACCAACGATAATACCCGACTTGTCCAAGGAAACTGCGTATCTCTGACACATTTTTGGGTTGCTTCCAACTAATTACTGCTTCCACTTTTGCTGGATCCATGGCAACTCCTTCGACTAAGATGACATGTCCAAGGAAGTCCACTTGTTTCAACCAGAATTCACACTTACTGAACTTGGCATAGAGTTGAAGAGCCCTTAGCCTCTCCAATACCACTCGGAGGTGTTTCTCGTGCTCCTCCTCACTCAAGGAATAGATCAAAACATCATCGATTAACACAACAGCAAACTTATCCAAGCAATCCATGAATACGCTGTTCATGAGATACATGAAGTAAGTTGGTGTATTTGTGTGTCCAAAAGTCATCACCAAAATCTCATAGAGACCATATCGAGTAACAAAGGCGGTCTTTGGAACATCTTGCAGGCGAATCTTCAATTGGTGGTATCCTGATCGGAGATCTATTTTGGAAAACACACATGCTCCCTTCAACTGTTCAAACAAGTCATTAAACCTTGGCAAGGGATACTTATTCTTAATAGTTGCTGCATTCAGCGCTCGGTAATCCACACACATCCGCATGCTACCATCCTTCTTTTTCACAAATAGCATAGGTGCGCCCCATGGTGATGTGCTTGGCCTAATGTAACCCTTCTCTTCTAACTCCTGAATTTGCTTCTTCAACTCAGCTAATTCATTTGCTGTCATCTTATAAGGTCTCTTTGCAATAGGAGCGGTGCTCGGTATTAACTCAATGACAAACTCAATCTCACGGTCTGGTGGCAATCCAAGCAATTCATCCGGAAAGACATCTGGATATTCCTTCACCACTGGAACATCATCCAAAGTTAACTCCTTCACTTTGTTCAGCATGCAATCAACCTCGGGTTGAGGTGCAATCCTAGCTTGGTATTCCACAATGGCCCCTTCAGTGCTAGTTTAATTAACAGAAGGACCAGCACAATCTATTAATGCCTTGTGTTTACTTAACCAATACATACCCAAAATCACATCCAAACCTGTGGAGTCTAACATGATAAGGTTGATACGTCTCCAACGTATCTATAATTTTTGATTGTTCTATGCTATTATATTACCCCTTTTGGATGTTTATGGGCTTTATTTTACACATTTATATCATTTTTGGGACTAACCTACTAACCGGAGGCCCAACCCATATTGCTGTTTTTTTGCCTATTTTAGTATTTCGAAGAAAAGGAATATCAAACGGAGTCCAAACGAAATGAAACCTTCGGGAGCGTGATTTTTGGAACGAACGTGATCCAAAGGACTTGGAGTGCAAGTCAAGAAGCAGCCGAGGCCCCCACGAGATAGGAGGCCGCGTCCCCCTGTCTCGTGGGCCCCTCGGGCGGCCACTGACGTACTTCTTCCTCCTATATATACCTACGTACCCCGAAAACATCCAGGAGCACCACGAAACACAATTTCCACCACTGTAAACTTCTGTATCCGCGAGATCCCATCTTGGAGCCTTTGTCGACACTCTGCCGGAGGGGGAATCGACCATGGAGGGCTTCTACATCAACATACTTGCACCTCCGATGAGTTGTGTGTATTTTACCATAGACCTACGGGTCCATAGTTATTAGCTAGATGGCTTCTTCTCTCTTTTTGGATCTCAATACAATGTTCTCCCCCTCCCTTGTGGAGATCTATTCGATGTAAACTCTTTTTGCGGTGTGTTTGTCGAGATCCAATGAATTGTGGGTTTATGATCAAGTGTATCTATGAATAATATTTGAATCTTCTCTGAATTCCTTTATGTATGATTGAGTTATCTTTGCAAGTCTCTTCGAATTAACAGTTTGGTTTGGCCTACTATATTGATCTTTCTTGCCATGGGAGAAGTGCTTAGCTTTGGGTTCAATCTTGCGGTGTCCTTACCCAGTGACATAAAGGGTTGCAAGGCACGTATTGTATTGTTGCCATCGAGGATAACAAGATGGGGTTTATATCATATTCCATGAGTTTATCCCTCTACATCATGTCATCTTGCTCAATGCCTTACTCTGTTCTTATGAACTTAATACTCTAGATGCAGGCAGGAGTCGGTCGATTTGTGGAGTAATAGTAGTAGATGCAGGCAGGATTCGGTCTACTTGTTATGGACGTGATGCCTATATACATGATCATGCCTAGATAATCTCATAACTATGCGCTTTTCTATCAATTGCTCGACAGTAATTTGTTCACCCACCGTAATACTTATGCTATCTTGAGAGAAGCCTCTAGTGAAACCTATGGCCCCCGGGTCTATCTCTTATCATATTTGCTTTCCATCTACTTTTATTTGCATCTTTACTTTTTGCATCTATATTATGAAACACCAAAAATATATTTATCTTATCATACTATCTTTATTAGATCTCACTTTCGCAAGTGGCCGTGAAGGGATTGACAACCCCATTATTGCGTTGGTTGCGATTTCTCAGTTTGTTTGTGTAGGTGCGTGGGACTTTTGAGGAGCCTCCTACTGGATTGATACCTTGGTTCTCAAAAACTGAGGGAAATACTTATGCTACTCTACTGCATCACCCTCTCCTCTTCGAGGAAAACCAACGCAAGCTCAAGACGTAGCAAGAAGGATTTCTGGCACCGTTGCCGGGGAGGTCTTCGCTCAAGTCAAGACATACCACGTACCCATTACAAACCCATGTCCCTCGCATTTACATTATTTGTCATTTGCCTCTCGTTTTCCTCTCCCCCACTTCACCCTTGCCATTTTATTCAGCCTCTCTTTCCCAATCTCCTCCTCTCTTTTCGCTTGCCGTTTTTCTGTTTGCTTGTGTGTTGGATTACTTGTTGCCATGGCACAAGATAATACCAAATTTTGTTATTTCTCGAATAGCAATAATAATGATTTCCTTAGTACTCCGATTTCTCCTCTTAATGATGTTGAGTCTTGTGAAATCAATACTGCTTTGCTGAATCTTGTTATGAAAGATCAATTTGCCGGCCTTCCTAGTGAAGATGCGGTACTCATCTAAACAACTTTGTTGATTTGTGTGATATGCAAAAGAAGAAAGATACGGATAACAATATTGTCAAATTAAAATTATTCCCGTTTTCACTTAGAGATCGTGCTAAAGTTTGGTTTTCGTCTTTGCCTAAAAATAGTATTGGAACAAGTGCAAAGATGCTTTTATCTCTAAGTATTTTCCTCCCGCTAAGATCATCACTCTTAGGAACGATATTATGAATTTTAAACAACTTGATCATGAGCATGTTGCCCAATCTTGGGAAAGAATGAAATTGATGCTTCGCAATTGGCCTACTCATGGTTTGAATTTATGGATGAAGGCCAAAACCAGATGAGATGGCCGAAGCAGATACCAGAGAATAGGTTCCTTCACCGAAGTCTACTTTATTTTATAATTCAAATTCAATTGATGCCGCATGTGTGACCATTTGAAATAGGTGGAAACGGAGGCGGAGAAGATGATCACACTTTGGAAGAGACAACACGACGTCGTTCCGGGAGGGCCATTTGTTGATCATACAAAATTTTATGCCGGTTTGAACTTTGCTTCTAGAAATCTCTTAGATTCGGTCATGGAGGCACGCTTATGGAAATCACGTTAGAGATGCTACAAAACTTCTTGATAATATTATGGCTAATTATTCTCAATGGCACACGAAAGATCTTCTAGTAAAAAGTGCATGCTATAGAAGAAATCAATGTTTTTAGTGGAAAGATGGATGAACTTATGAAGATGTTTGCTACTAAAAATAATCCTCTTGATCCCAATGATATGCCTTTGTCTTCCTTGATTGAGAATAATAATGAATCTATGGATGTGAATTTTGTTGGTAGGAATAGTTTTGGAAACAATGCTTATAGAGGAAACTTTAATGCTAGACCGTTCCCTAGTAATTCCTCTAATAATTATGGAAATTCCTACAATAATTCTTATGGTAATTTTAATAAGATGCCCTCTGATTTTGATAATAGTGTGAAAGAATTGATGATTTCTCAAAAGAATTTTAATGCTTTGCTTGAAGAAAAATTGCTCAAAGTTGATGATTTGGCTAGGAACGTTGTCGTGGTTGGCGCACGGCAGATGCCAAGGGATGGCTAAAGAGAGGAGGAGGCTCGAGGGCGCTGGTGGGCTTGGGAGGCGAGGTTGATATGCGCGGGCGCGGGACGCCGGACATATCCAGGTTCGGGGCTCTCCGGAGAGATAACACCCCTAGTCCTGCCGAGTTTAGTTGGATGGTTGATAGTACAATGTCGCTCCTGGAGCTGTTTGGAGGAGGAAGGAGGCTGGCCAAGGCTCCAGCTGCTCCTTCTCCTTGGTCTTGCTATGTAGTGGCTAGTCCTATCTTGCTTGCTCTATCTTGTGTGGCTTTGCCTGCCGTGTGTGTCATATGTCTCTGTTGAATATCTCGAATGCCTCGAATGCCTCGAATGCCTCTGTAGGCGTGGACTCCTGGGGGTTTGTCAGGACCCCGACTCAGTGCCACACCGATCTAGCTTGTAACACCTCATATCACTTTACGGCCTCACGCACGGTATTCAAGACGGTGTCGCCTTACCAGCCCGGACCGCTTATGCCTTTTGGCACACGTATATGATAGTGTCGCTAGCATCCATATGACAAGGAGCCTGGGCTGACATGGCTAGTTGTGAACCCAAAGTGGCACTAACTTACAGGGACAGGCATACATGACCTAGCAACGAACATGTCGGTCATCAGCGAGTGAATCCGGGCTGTAGCAGCTGGGCTAGCAAGACTCCGGTAAACTGGGCTATAGCAGGCTAACAGGACTCCCGTAGACACCGCGTGACATTTCCCTGAAGGGACAGACACAGGAATGAAGAAGGGCACATGCCGGCCAGCCTAAGTGTTCCAGAGTAGTAGCAAGCTACCAAGGCTCAGTGGAAGCACTAGGAGACATTTCCCGGTAAGAGAGGCTACCAAGGATAAACAACTAGATAGTCAGATCCCACACATACCAAGCATTTCAATAACATACACACAATATGCTCGATATGTGCAAATACAACATGGCAACACAACATGACTTAACAACTCAAGTATTTTATTCAATAGGCTCCGAGGACCGAGATATTACACACATGGGTCTCATGACCCAACACTCAGAGCATACAAGTCAAGCATAAGCGGAAGCTTAACATGTCTGAGTACAGACATCTACAAATGAAAAAGGCTGAGAAGCCTGACTATCTACTAGATCCTGTCGAGGCCACAAGATCGTAGTTGAGATCACAAGCTAAACATCGAAGTCCACGTGAAACTACTAGCGAGACTGAAGTCTCTCTTCAAAAACATAAATTAAGCAACGTGAGTACAAATGTACCCAGCAAGACTTACATCAGAACTAACTACATATGCACAATTATCAACAAGGGGTGGTGGGGTTTAACTATAGCAAGCCAGCTTTGACTCGGTGGCTATCCTGAACTACGACTGCAAGTAACTCTTTTGAGGTGGCGCACATGAGTCCACATATTCACCATATCAATACACCACTATGGATCCGCTCCCGTCATCCTACGAGAACGCCATCCATAGCACTCACGCTTATCTTGCGCATTTTAGAGTATCCACTTTCACTTGTCTATGAACTGTACAGGCAACCCAGAAGTCCTTTACCGCGGACACTACTATTCAAATAGATAATGTTAACCCTGCAGGGGTGTACTTCTTCACACACACTCTAACCACTTATCACCGTTTACACGACATATACTCGGCAACCTTCAAGCGGAAGCCCAGCGAGGGTGTCGGCCACGACCTGACTAACCACACAAGTCTCTCGTCCAGGTTTATCGCCTACTGGATCCATCCGCAAGGAGATCCGCCGGGTGTCGCCACGGCCCCAAACAATGTGTGCAGGTTCCCAAGCCCACCATCCGGTGCCACTTGGTACACTGGCCATCAGGTTTAGTCTGTCCCAAGCCCACCTGTACCGGGTGCCACTTGGTAGACTACTAACACTACCTACAAACACCAAAAACTAGTTTCAACTCCTGGATAGAGATTGAGTGGATTAATAAGTCGAGAGGGGCACTTAAGCATTCCAATGTGTGGTAGTAGCTGTTCATGGATCACAAACACAGAACTCAGTTCCTGAGGACGGCTTCAATGAGACAACCCACCATGTACTCCTACATGGCCTCTCACTGCTACCTTTACCAAATCGTGTTCATACACTTAGCTCTCAACAGTAGGGCATGTTCACCACATCCAATTCATCCCCGATGAATCAGACCTGACACAACTCTAAGCAATAGAAGGCATGACAAACAAGCATGAATGAGTAGGCACATCAGGGCTCAAACAGCTCCTACTCATGCTAGTGGGGTTCATCTATTTACTGTGGCAATGACAGGTCATGCAGAGGAAAGGGGTTCAACTACCGCAGCATGTAACAGTTGAATTGTTGTTGTCCTAATGTAGTAAAAGAGAGCAGGAGCGAGAGAGTGGGATTGTATCAGAATGAACAAGGGGGTTTTGCTTGCCTGGCACTTCTGAAGATAGTATAGTTCTTCATCGGTGTCAACGAACTCATCACCGGAACACATCTACTGAAGGGGGACAATTACCGGCAACAGATAGGAAAACACAATCAATGCAATGCAACAATATGATGCATGAGTGTGACATGGCAATATGCTGTGGTTTGAGCTAATGCCACTAGCAACCAAATTAAATGAAGTTGGTTTGAATCAAAGATTCAAATTCAAACTCCATATGTGATTTCTTAAATGCCATTTAATTGAATTGTCCTAAACAGTAGTCATAAGTTGTTCTAACATGCACGAAAATTGTACAGATGGATAGATTGGATTTTTCTGATAATTTTTCATATATAAATTATTTCATTTGGAGTTACGGTTGAATTTCTATGATTTTTAGAAGTTTTGGACATTTTCTGGAATTTCCTGAATAAGATTAAATCTAGAAAATCAATTACTACGTCAGCATTGCGTCATGCTAACCTCAGCAGGTCAACAGACACGGTCCAGGTCAAACCTGACGCATGGGCACTCCGGTCAGTGAGCCAGTGCTGCCTAGTGTCATAGACACGTGGGCCCGGTCAAAGGCCACGTCAGCATGGTCAATGCTGACGCGTGCGTCCACTGGAATTAGACTAATTCTAACTAATTTCTTTAGCCAGTTAATTAAACAGGTGGGGCCCGGCTGTCTGTGGGTCAGGGGTGGTTAACAAGATGGTTAGGCGGCTAATGACGGGTTAGCCGGTGACTAATCGCCGGCGCTAAGCAGTGCACGGCGGTGATCGCCGGCCGGTTGTTTCCGACCACGGCTGCTTGCGCGGCTGGGCGCGTTGGGGAGCTGCGGCTGCGGAGCTTTGGATGGTGGAAGTGGCATGTGCTGGGGCGGCCTGAGACGACCGCGTCATCGACCACGACGGCGGCCGAAGCTCGGTCGGGTGCGGGCACGGGGCTGCAGGGTGGTAGGGAAGGAGCTCGTGGCCTAGATGGCACCCACGGGCGACCAGAAGCAATCTGGTGCCACGGGTTCGAGCGGAGGGGCTCGGGGCAAGGGAGCTGGGCGGCCATGGCGGATGGCGGTGCTCGGGCACGCGGGCGGGGGGTGCTGTGGCACAGGAACGAGCAAAACAAAGGAGGGGAAACGGGAAGGAACTCACAGTGAACTTGATGGCGTAGTCGATGAGGTCGGGGACGCACTAGAGACCGTGAATCGACGACGGCGAGGTGTGGCAGTAGGTGGCGAAGATGGCGATCGTGGCGATGCTCTCAACCTCCCGGGCTCCCTTCAGTCGGTGGCGCGAAGTAGCGCGGCGAGACAGAGCTTCTGGGCTGGCTTTTAGGGCGAGGGGTGGCCGGTGGCCACGCGGGCGGCAACAAGTAGCTCGGTGGTTCTCAAGGCGTGCTTGGGAAGAGGCAGAGGAGAGGTAGAGAGTCCAGCGAGTGAGGGAGAGGAGAGAGGGGCTTCGAGGCGTCTCCAGACAAGGATTAGGACGAAGGGGCGGCCTCCAGCGCGAAGCAGGAGGTGGAGGGCTCAGAGTGAGTGCTACAGGTTTGCTCCTCGCCATCTTGGCAGGAGGAAGACGACGAGCGAGGAGGTAAGTGGGCTGGGCCGTCAGGATGTCAAGGTAAAAGGCCCAAGTAGGTTTCTCTCTCTCTCTCTCTCCCCTTTTTATCTCTTTCTGTTTTCTATTTTCTGCAATCTGTTTTGGCTTTAATAAAATACTAAAGCATTTGTAAAATCCTGAGATAATTTGTGGACACTTTCTGAATTATTTCAGTGGCCCAGATTTAGTTTCAGAATTATTTGAGCATTTAAAATAGTTATAGCAAGTAAATGCTCAAATTCAAATACACTAAGATTTAATTCACAAATCCAGAAATGTCCTAGAAATATGTGCATAATTTTTGGCAGAGGTTTTCACCTTTATCAAAAATCATGAACTTTTCTAAGGAGCATTTTGGGTTTATTGAAAATATTTTTAGTTGAACCTAGTTGAATTCATTAGGTGCTAGGGTTTGAACATCCCCAATTCAAATTCTTTTGAATTTAGACATGATGCATGGATGCAGATGCAACTATTTCACTCACGTATTCTAGGGGTGTGACAACTCACCCCCACTAAACAAGAATATCGTCCCGAGATTCAAGCGTGGGTAAAAAGAAGAGGGGCCTCGAACTAACACAATCTTCATGATCCAACTGCCCTTCTCGAAGATGTTGATTCATTGCCTCATGTTGATCTTGACGTCTTTGCTTTCGAGATCTTCATCCAACATGATGTCGACAGAAAGAAACTCTATAGGAAAAGATCTCCTCGAAGATCGAGCAAGATTAACTCATGGAATGAGACGTGGAAATAGCTCTTGAGTTGGGACACACAAAAATACATCAAGAGGGATGGATAGTAACAGCCGATGAAGTTCAATTTGGTAGGCAACAATTTCACACTTAAAAGGGTGGTGAACGGTTGTCAACGTAGCGAGGAGTTGAGTTGCCATGATACCATAACGAGATATCATAGAGGAGGTGACTCGTAGAATTAATACCTTAAGTGGAAAAAAATTACCTTTGATTCAGAGATCATTGAAACTCTCTATACCAGCCTAAGGCAATTCTTGAGCGATCGTTTGGAGGGGTTTGGTAGAATAGCATACCTGGATTAGAATGGATGATGTGGATTACCTTGTTGAAAACAACACAAGGGATGATTTAGTAACTGGGGAGAAGCTCAACAGTAGAGAGTGAGTCCATTGTTTGAAAAGTTATCGCATAACCGAGGAAACTGAGAGCAATCCCAGTTAGTGCCGATGATAACACCTAGCGCTTGTGCGTGCTCTCAAGAACTTGAGCATTTCCATATTCATCAAGGTTTTACCAATATCCGTGTCAAGGATCCTAGCAACACAATGTACTACCATGATGAACAGCGATGGACGATGCAGATGCAAAGGAAGATAACCTTCTCAGATTTCACCTTAGCGAGGCCAAGGAAACAAAATCTGGATGATCGACCGAGAGACATTTAGCACTCCGCTTCTAATGTTCTCCCTGATGTACTAGCATAACCCATTCATATGGTTTGGTATCTAGAACATCAAGTAAAAGGTCGGACTTCGGAAACACCAAATCCATAAGGAACAACTTCTGGAGTAAATCCTACGAAATCCTTATGGGGAGGTGGCCAACTTTCTTCAATCGAGATACTACAATAATAGGTCTTCCGGCTGGGTGTGTTGGCCACGACATCAACTTTATCGGTTATCGAGAGACCAATATTATAGTTCTTGGAAAATGCTCCAACCATCATATCTGCCTAAGATTCAGATCTGGTTGGTATCAGGATATTCTAGACCCATCAAGTCTAGAAAGGAAAATGAGAGTTTGCAACACAAATCGATGAGAGGGCGTTGCGAGATTCTCGGGGAGTGAACTAGGATAGCAAGCTCCAAAACATGAGCTGGTTCTGCTACATACATGTGAACACGTTGTCCAAGACAAGCATGACCACATAGTAGTCTTACAACGAAACACTACCAAGTTCAGGTGGGGAATCATCATCGAGGATAACGAAATCTTGTACAAATCCGTCTGGTACCTTCAAGACTAGCACAAAGAACTTATTATCCTTGAACAAATCAATCAGTGGCTTGGTGTGCTAGGAAATACCGATGGATTGGAGGTAGCTAATCTCTCAAGCCATGGTATACTTCGCACGTGCATGACTAACCTGGGATGATTCCAGAGGAAACAACATTAACTTCTCGAGGCCATGGTGGCAACTTGCATTAGATGCACATGAACTGGAGAAAGTCACTTCTTACATCCGAACATCTGCTTCATGAGCTAGCATGAAGAGACGCTTTCAAAAGTTTTCAACACTAGCTTAATGCTCAACAAAATCATGGAGAAGATAAAAATGTTGCTGATGGGCTCAACAACAATTCATCCAGGTTTCCATGAAGATGGAATCCCATAATTATGTGAACAAATGATAGCATTGGTCAGACCCAAAAGATATAATGGTGTATGCTCGAGGGATCAACCACGGGTAAGACAACATTAAGAGCATCGTTGGTTCTGATTTGATTTGAGGATAGCCCATATTCAAATCAAAGTTTTGGCAAGATAATAGATCCAATAATTGACCACGAGGTTCAATCAAGGAAGATATCATCTATCTTCAACACACACACACACACACAAGATATCCCTTAAAATGAACTAAGTCGGACAAGTCTTTATCTTCCAACTCTCCAAGTTGTTGTTTAGCTTAACCAACTAGCTCAGGGTATCCAACACGGATTCTTGGAGAAAGGGTGGTTTCGAAATCCAACTTGATCACGAGCTCAACATAGCGGTCAGGTGACAACCTTGTGATACTTCCGAGAAGATATTCGGAAAATCACGAACCACCGATATGTTTCTAAGCTCGAGAACAATCTTGCTTTTCAGGCAAGACGATATGATCGAATAAGCAAGGATTGACACTATCCTAACTCATTGATCGAAAACTGCACCGGGAATAAGGACTAGGTAGCATGACCAACCTTAGGATGGTGATTCAATAACCAACATGCTAAGGATGAAATTATTGTCCTTTAGCTACCGAGCAACAGAGTTGCTAGGAGTATTGATTTCACACATCACGATTCACTTGTCGGCATTTCGGTTACAACAACACGGGGACCAAGGAATGAATAATGATGGAGAGAGTATCACTGTATCAAGAGTTCATATGATGGTGTGCAATTCCCTTGACAATCTTGGTATAAAGATGGTAATACTTCAGGGTAGAACAGAACAAAAGCTGGATTAGTATTTGATCTTCAGAACACAACTGCTTTGACCCAATCCTGGAAATGGATAAGGTTCTGGAGTTTGTTTCTCCTAGTCATCCTGGAATAGAATGGCTAGACGGACCACGAGAGTAATAGGCATTGAAGAACACGAATGCACGACATAAACTTGACTATCAACTGATAGACAAGGATCGGAATACAACTACAGAGGGACAACTCAAAGGAACATATATCTTTCTGAGTTGTGGATGCATAGGTTAGTATGTCGAACAAGTTCAACATATTTCTTTCGGATAACCCATGCTGAAGAGGAAGGACTGGCAGATTCACAACTATGAATGGAGGACTCATCAAAAGCACTCTGGTTGCGATCTTTTGGTTCAAAGAACTTCCGCCATAAGCAGTTCATGGTATTTGGAAGAAGGAAATACCACGGACCTCGAGGACTATCGCAAAGGTTACTAATATCCTAAAGGAACTAGCAAACACTATCAACATGAAATAAGTAGGGTGAATCTCGGGTTCAAGAACCCAGGAGTAGAATACATACTACTAAGTGGCATCACGGGTTGCTTTCGAGGATGATGGCATCATGGGATGCTTTCGAGGATGATGGCCAGAGTTATCACACTAGGAATACAAAATATGGCTAGATTACTAGGTGACTCTCTAAGACACCTATGGTCATAATAATAGCTCCAACACATAGGTCAAGGCAATAGAGTACCTCAACTCACCGATTAGTGTGGTTGAACTGGCCCAAAGGATATCAGAAACCGAGGGAAATGATTTCGCAAATGCATCAGATTGTTTAGAAACCTGGGATGACTCGGACAGCATAACGGCTGCAAATGCTCAAAAGAATTGTAGACATGCTACAAAAATGGTGGCATAGCCACTCAGAAGCACAATATCAAGGTTTCGAGATCAACAGTTAACGTACGGAAGTAGTAGGAACTGAACCGAGGCTTAAGTCCAACAATCCTATAAGTCTACAGATTAGTAACACGTGATATTGATAGGAAGAAGAGAAAGCCTAGTTCCTTAACCCCGTAAGAAGATAGGATGACTCAGATCAGAAGGGCATGAGGTATAAGGAGTAAAAAGAGCCTTACATTCCATCCCACAATCAATTCCCTTATATAACTAAAGAATTTCTAGACTCGACTTCGACCAGTTTGGCTTGGTAATCCTACAGGCTGTCAAGCTTTTATACCAAAGCTGTCAGGACCCCGACTCAGTGCCACACCGATCTAGCATGTAACACCTCATATCACTTTGCAGCCTGATGCACGGTATTCCCACGGGTGTCGCCTTATCAGGCCCGGGACCGTTTGCGCCTTTTGGCACACGTATATGATAGTGTCGCTAGCATCCATATGACAAGGAGCCCGGCTGACATGGCTAGTCGTGAACCCAAAGTGGCACTAACTTACGTGTACACGATACATGACCCAAAGAATAAACGTGTCGGTCATCACGAGTGAATCCGGCTATAGCAACTGGCTAGCAGGACTCCGTAATCCGGCAGAGCAGCTAATAGGACTCCGGTAGACACCGCATGACATTTCCCTGAAGGGATAGACACAGGAATGAAGAAGGACACATGTCGGCCAGCCTAAGTGTTCCGGAGCAGTAGCAAGCTACCAAGGCTCAGTGGAAGCATTAGGAGACATTTCCCGGTAAGAGAGGCTACCAATGATAAACAACTAGATAGTCAGATCCCACACATACCAAGCATTTCAATAACATACACACAATATGCTCGATATGTGCAAATACAACATGGCATCACAACATGACTCTACAACTCAAGTATTTTATTCAATAGGCTCCGAGGAGCGAGATATTACAAACATGGGTCTCATGACCCAACACTCAGAGCATACAAGTAAAAGCATAAGCGGAAACTTAACATGTCTGAGTACAGACATCTACAAATGAAAAAGGCTGAGAAGCTTGACTATCTACTAGATCCTGCCGAGGCCACAAGATCGTAGCTGAGGTAACAAGCTAAACGTTTAAGTCCACGTGAAACTACTAGTGAGACTGAAGTCTCTCTGCAAAAACATAAATTAAGCAATGTGAGTACAAATGTACCCAGCAAGACTTACATCA
The DNA here is from genome assembly GCA_021437245.1 of Aegilops speltoides. Lineage (NCBI taxonomy): Eukaryota > Viridiplantae > Streptophyta > Magnoliopsida > Poales > Poaceae > Aegilops > Aegilops speltoides. The sequence continues at coordinate 205,064,884 of CM038143.1, forward strand.
GAACTAACTACATATGCATAATTATCAACAAAGGGGTGGTGGGGTTTAACTACAGCAAGCCAGCTTTGACTCGGTGGCTATCCTAAACTACGACTGCAAGTAAATCTTTTGAGGTGGCGCACACGAGTCCACATATTCACTATATCAATACACCACTATGGATCCGCTCCCGTCATCCTACGAGAACGCCATCCATAGCACTCAAGCTTATCTTCCGCATTTTAGAGTATCCACTTTCACTTGTCTATGAACTGTACAGGCAACCCAGAAGTCCTTTACCGTGGACACGGCTATTCGAATAGATAATGTGAACCCTGCAGGGGTGTACTTCTTCACACACGCTCTCACCACTTATCGCCGTTTACACGACATGTACTCGACAACCTTCAAGCGGAAGCCCAGCGAGGGTGTCGGCCACGACCTGACTAACTACACAAGTCTCTCGTCCAGGTTTATTGCCTATTCGGGTTCCATCCGCAAGGAGATCCGGCCGGGGTGTCTCCCACGGCCCCAAACGATGTGTGCAGGGTTCCCAAGCCCACCATCCAGGTGCCACTTGGTACACCGGCCATCAGGTTTAGTCTGTCCCAAGCCCACCTGCATCGGTGCCACTTGGTAGACTACTAACACTACCTACAAACACCAGAAACTAGTTGCAACTCCTGGACAGAGATCAAGTGGATTAATAAGTCGAGAGGGGCACTTAAGCATTCCAATGTGTGGTAGTAGTTGTTCATGGATCACAAACATAGAACTCAGTTCCTGAGGACGGCTTCAATGAGACAACCCAACATGTACTCCTACATGGCCTCTCACCGCTACCTTTACCAAATTGTGTTGACACACTTAGCTCTCAACAGTAGGGCATGTTCACCACATCCAATTCATCCCCGATGAATCAGACCGGACACAACTCTAAGCAATGGCAGGCATGACAAACAAGCATGAATGAGTAGGCACATCAGGGCTCAAACAACTCCTACTCATGCTAGTGGGTTTCATCTATTTACTGTGGCAATGACAGGTCATGCAAAGGAAAGGGGTTCAACTACCGCAACATGTAACAGTTGAATCGTTGTTGTCCTAATGCAGTAAAAGAGAGCAGGAGCGAGAGAGTGGGATTGTATCGGAATGAACAAGGGGGTTTTGCTTGCCAGGCACTTCTGAAGATAGTATAGTTCTTCATCGGTGTCAACGAACTCATCACCGGAACACATCTACTGAAGGGGGACAATTACCGGCAACAGATAGGAAAACACAATCAATGCAATGCAACAATATGATGCATGAGTGTGACATGGCAATATGCTGTGGTTTGAGCTAATGCCACTAGCAACCAGATTAAATGAAGTTGGTTTGAATCAAAGATTGAAATTCAAACTGTCTGTGGGTCCCAGCTGTCTGTGGGTCAGGGGTGGTTAACAAGATGGTTAGGCGGCTAATGACGGGTTAGCCGGCGACTAATCGCTAGCGCTAAGCAGTGCACGGCGGCGATCGCCGGCCGGTTGTTTCAGGCCACGGCTGCTTGCGCGGCTGGGCGCGTTGGGGAGCTGCGGCTGCGGAGCTTCGGATGGTGGAAGTGGCATGTGCTGGGGCAGCCGGAGACGACCGCGGCGTCAACCACGACGGCGGCCGAAGCTCGGTTGGGTGCAGGCGCGGGGCTGCAGGGCGGTAGGGAAGGAGCTGGTGGCCTAGATGGCACCCACGGGCCACCAGAAGCACTCTGGTGCCATGGGTTCGAGCGGAGGGGCTCAGGGCAAGGGAGCTGGGCGGCCATGGCGGACGGCGGTGCTGGGGCACGCGGGCGGGGGGTGCTGTGGCACGGGAACGAGCAAAACAAATTAGGGGAAACGGGAAGGAACTCACAGAGAACTTGATGGCGTAGTCGATGAGGTCGGGGACGCACTAGAGCCCGTGAATCAACGACGGCGAGGTTCGGCATTAGGCGGCGAAGACGGCGATCGTGGCGATGCTGTCGACCTCCCGGGCTCCCTTCAGTCGGTGGCGCGAAGCAGCGCAGCGAGACAGAGCTTCTGGGCTGGCTTTTAGGGCGAGGGGTGGCCGGTGGCCACGCGGGCGGCAGTGGCGAGCTCGGTGGCTCTCGAGCGACTGCCGGGGAAGGGGCAGAGGAGAGGTAGAGAGTGCAGCTAGTGAGGGAGAGGAGAGAGGGGCTTCGAGGCGTCTCCAGACACGGATTAGGACGAAGGGGCGGCCTCCAGCGCAAAGCAGGAGGTGGGGGGCTCCGCGGGTGCGCGCGTGTGTTTGCTCCTGCCTACTGGCAGGAGGAAGACAATGAGCGAGGAGGTAATTGGGCTGGGCCGTCAGGCTGTCAAGGTAAAAGGCCCAAGTAGGTTTCTCTCTCTCTCTCTCTCTCTCTCCTTTTTATCTCTTTCTGTTTTCTATTTTCTGCAATCTGTTTTGGCTTTAATAAAATACTAAAGCATTTGTAAAATCCTGATATAATTTGTGGACACTTTCTGAATTATTTCAGTGGCCCACATTTAGTTTCAGAATTATTTGAGCATTTAAAATAGTTATAGCAAGTAAATGCTCAAATTCAAATACACTAAGATTTAATTCAAAAATCCAGAAATGTCCTAGAAATATGTGCTTAATTTTTGGCAAAGGTTTTCACCTTTATCAAAAATCATGAACTTTTCTAAGGAGCATTTTGGGTTTATTGAAAATATTCTTAGTTGAACCTAGTTGAATTCATTGGGTGCTAGGGTTTGAACATCCCCAATTCAAATTCTTTTGAATTTAGACATGATGCATGGATGCAGATGCAACTATTTCACTCAGGTATTCTAGGGTTGTGACAGGGTTTTATAGATCAATCCACCCAGGGTTACAATGGTAATATGCCAAGTCGGTGGGTCCATAATGTCGGCGTCCGGGGTACCGGGCTAGGTCCCGCTTGGGGCTTGTGGTTCACCGGGTTCCCCTAGGTGCGGGCCCCGCGTGCCTAGGGGGACTATGCGCCGTCTTGTCGATCGTCATGGCGTGGCCGGGTCGAGCCGCGCACAATGTTCTCCATCAGGCCGCCGCTTGCTATCGTCAGCGATGAGGGAGGAAACACTGTTGGCGTGCCAGCCCTGGTCAGTGGGTAGGTCACGGGCACTGTTGCCACGCTCTGGCTGACCATGTGTATGTGCAGGGGCACTGTAGTCTTGGTCATCAGTGATTGAGGTCTCGCCCATCGTATGGCCTCAATGGGACGGGAGCTGACCTGTGGCTGGGTTGCCGTGGACGCCACGAGTGGGTTGGCTTGCTGGGGAAGCCAAGGTTGCACCGGGTTGAGTTGCCTTGCGCCAGCCGCTGCAGCCGGGTCGACGTACCTTGCCGAGTTGAGGGTCTTGGCCGGGTTGCGCGCCTTGCCGGGTCGAGCGACCCGGCCTGGCGCACGCCGGTTTGCGGGGCAATGCGGGCCCTGCTGTTTTTGAAATAGATCCGGGTTCCGTTGCCTGCCTGGGGTTCATCCCTCGACAAGAGTACCCGGCCGTGAAGGTCCGCCATCTTCGATGAGGCTTTCGCAGCCTCCCCTTGAGCAAGGTGGAATCGCGAACGCCGGGTCCGCAACACCCATCGTGTGCCGGTTTTTCGGAAACGGATCACGGCATCCCGCCGTGGCGGGAACCGAGGAGTCTGTCAGATCTTGAGGCGATCCTCGGCTTTGCGCCTGGCGCCACGTGGTGCCCGGAAGCGGAGGGCTCGATAAAGCCACGACGTGACGGACCGGGTGACGGGTCGGGCCCGCCACCGCGCGCCCTTGGCCACACGTGCGGATTTATTGCTGCATCTGGGGGCCGGTTGCACTTCCCCGCGCAGTTAGTGCGTGTGTACATGCGCACTTATTGCGGGGTAGTGGAACGTGCGCGTGCAGACGATCCCACTCCCCCACGTTTGAACTGGGGCTTATAAATTGAGGGGGGTAAGGGGGCGGCGGACATTATTCTTGCTCGCGCCCTCCTGTCCCCCTGCTCTCGCTCTGCTCCTTGCCACTGACTCACAGCTGTGCCCGCAGCCCCGAGCAGAGCTCTTCTTCATTGTCTTTCTTCCTTCCGCTTCTATCCATGGCGCTGTCGTCGGGTTCTTGGATGGGCTCCAACGTCACCAACGACGACATCACGCAGCTTCGAGCTTCACGACGCTTGCCGCGGGAGACGGACGTTGGTGTCCGCCTGTCGCGCGGCGAGCAAAGGCCCCGGCCCGAGGGGCAGGAGCACTCACGCATTTCGAGCGCGGCTTCGGGTTGCCGGCGAGCACTTTCTTATGCGGGTTCTTGGAGTTCTTGGGGCTCCCGCCGCACCACCTTGGCGCTGGCGCCATTGTTCAACTCTCCGACTTCGTGACCCTGTGCGATGGGTACCTGGGGGTCGAGCCGACGATCGACCTCTGGGCGCGCTTCTTCTCCTTGAAGCAGCAGGGCCCGTCGGCCGGGGAGTTCGCCGACTGCGGCGCCGCCGTCTTCTCCAAGCGGTCGGGGGCAGATTTCCCCAAGATTCCGCTGGAGGATTCTGCCAAGAAGTGGCGGAATTCCTTCTTCTACGTCAGCAACCATGGCGCGAATCACATCAATCTTCCCCCTTTCGCCATCGCGCCACCGGGGGCGAAGACGAAATGGGGATACATGCCCCGGCGCCCATCGCAGGAGATCGTCAACCTCTGCGAGTGGGTGATGGTGATGAGGATGCAGGAGGGGCTCACCGGCACGGACCTTCTCGACGCGTTCATCACCCGCCGGGTGCTCCCGCTTCAGAGGCACTCCTGCCTCATTGGCAAGATGATAAGCCTGCAGAACCCCAACGGAATGGGGTCGACGCGGCTGTTTGCGGAGCAGGCCGCGCGCGCCGTCAACGCCATCTCAAGGGCCAATCTTGGAGACGATTGGCGATTCGGCAAGGCGCCGTATAGCCAGGTGAATCCGGCGCCGCAGGTGAGCATATGGTCTCCTTACTTTGCCGCCGCGCATCTTCTTGTTCGTCGCGACGCGTCACGGGAGGTTCTTCTCAATGCGAGCCAGCATCTTTACGCCCGGGCTCCGCTGCAGGTGGCGCCGGTGGCACTAGAGGAGCCCGCGAACCAAGGTGGCGAGGAGGTGGCCGAGTCCAACGCCGGTGATGTGCATCGAGCCGGTAAGCTTCGAGTCTTTCTCTTCTTCATTTTGTCTTGAATTGTTGCTCGTGTCGCGGTGAAGGCGACGCTGACGCCGGTTGCTTGGTGTAGCGGCATTGGGCGGGGGAGGCGGCGACGCGGGCGGAGCCGGGTCCTCGCATGGGGCGGCGCCGAGCCACCCACATGGCAAGGACAGCGTCGCGCCGCAACCCCGCGGATCGAAGCGCGTAGTGGACCCGACCGAGCCCGGGAGGCCGGCCAAGAAGAAGCGCTGGCCGACCGTCCCACCTGTCGGGTAAGTTTTATTCCCCGCTTGTGCCTGGATTTCTTGTCTCTTTTGCTTATCTTGCCTTCTTCTTCAGGTCGCCGATCACGCTGGCGAGGGCGGCGGCGGAGGCCGCGGCCACCGAAGGGACCGTGTTCCACAGAAGCTGGTCCGACCTCGCCGGCCTAGCCGGGGAGGAGGGACGAGGCGACTCGGACCTCGGCCTGGACCCAGACGACGCCGAGGCCTTAGCCTGGCGGGACAGGAACCGGGCCGAGGCGGAGCTGGAGGCGGCGTCGGTCCGGGCTTGGACCAACACGGCGGCGGCATGGGCGCGAGGCGTCGCGGAGCCGGCCTGGCGCGAGATGCGGGAGGGCATGGTGGTGGAGGCGACGGTTTTTGAACCGTCGTCGATGAGGGAGCGCGGCCGTGGGGGCCAGCCCTAGGTGGTGCTCCTCGAGCAGGAGGTCGTGGAGGTGGGGGGCGATACCCCGCCGCAAGACGACGTTGTCGAGCGCGCGGGGGCTGATGGTGGTGGAGGCGGCGTCCCGGAGGAAGCGCCGCAGGCGGCGGCGCCGGAGGCGCCGTCGGCTATGGAGGAGGTACTGCGGGCGGCGGTGCCTGAGGTGGCAACGTAGGGCGCCCCGGCGTCAGAGGAGGTGCTGGCTGCGTCACAAATGGCCAACAGGGGGCACGCCTTGGTGCCCCGGCAGGGCGGGCGCCGAGCTGCCGTGCCGCAGCTTCGCGCGGAGCGGGCGCGGCCGTCTTGCCCCAGACCTGTGGAGGAGGCGGCGCCGATGCCGCTACCGCTGTCTGCGAGGCCGGACGGAGCACCTCGAGGCCTTTGCCCAGGCCGAGACGGAGCGGACGCGCGACCTGGAGCGCGCCGTCCTGGTAAGTCCTTCTTCTTCTTGTTTTCTTATGATTTTATCTCTGTGGGGGCGCGCCAGCGCACCCACTAGTTGTTGCCCTCGAGGTTCGGGCCAACTATGTAGTAGTTGGGTCGAACCTTAGGAGCGTTGGCCTTGTGCTGACTTTGGTCTTCTCTTCAGCACCTTGACGCCTTCCGGGTTGCCGCCTTCAACCGGCTCCTGGGAATGCATCAGGGGCTCAAGGAGCAGCTTGCTGCCAAGGAATAGGAGCTTCGCGTTGCTGCAGGTACTTTATTGTGTTCTTTTCTTCTAGTGGGGGCGCGCTAGCGCACCCACTGGGTGTAGCCGAGATTCGGGCCAACTGTGTAACAGTTGGGCCAAATCTTAGGCCTTGTCTTACTCTTTCTTTCTACTGAGTTCTTCTTCTTTGCAGCCGAGGTGCTATCTTAGCGGACCCGGCTGCTCCGGGCTGGTCATCACTTTGACCGGCTTGTTGCTGATTCTGGCCGTCTCGGCGTCGAGACGGCGCAGGCGAGGGCGGAGGTGGCCGCGGCCCGACGGTCTCTTGACGAGTCCAACCGGCTGCACGAGCAGCTGGTGGGTCACAAGAGCCGCCTCGAGGCCGAGGTGGAGCTTCTTAAGGCGGAGGCCGCCGAGGCGGTGGAGGCGCAGCAGGCCCTGGTCGAGGCAGACCAGCAGTGCGGCCAGCTCGCCGACGACAAGGGCCGGCTCCAGGCCGAGGTGGAGCGTCTGTGGGAGCAAGCCACCACGGCTAAGGAGGCCCGTCAAGCCGAGGCTCGCCGCCATGAGGCGGCCGAGAAGGGGGCCAAAGACAAGGACGCCGAGCTGAAGGCGGCCCTTGCTAAGGCGGCCGACCTGGAGAAGGCGCTCAGGCACTACAAGAAATATGTCAACTTGTGACCACCACTATTGGTCACTGAAAGGTCACTATTTTCAATTTGTGACCTTTTTGTGACCAAAAACATAAAGTCAAAAGTCGAGGGTCATTAATCGATTATAGCGACCTTCTCTCGTGAGAAGGTCGAGACGTATTTATTTAAAACAAAAGGTCGTTGAACCCATGACCTTTTGTTTTGGTCATCGGGTTATTTACCTGTGCCACGTCGGATCCAACGTGGCAATCTGACGTGGCAAAATTACGACCAATTTAAAAGGTCGCTGACAAGATTCAGCCCGGTCCAATTAGGTGTTTTAGATGGGCCGAGCCCAACAATTCAGCCTTTTATATATTTTTTCCCTATAATTTTGGTCAGCTACATGGGCCAGGCCCAACATTATAGCCTTTTTATTTTGGGGTTGTAGCCATTTTTTTCTTTTTTATGCACCTTTGTTTTGGGGTTGTAGCCTTTGTTTTTCTTTTGTTCATCACAAGGTCATGTTCTTCATATTTCAATATACCAATACGTAAAACCGATTTAATACTTCAAATAACAAAGAAGAAGCAATCGCTATATCGATAACATACATACAAATGTGATTAGCATCAAGTTTACAATTAGATAACAGCTCTACAAGTGTACAGCCTACCACATACAAATTAGATAACAGCTCTATCACATGAGCCCTACAAGTTCTCGCTACATCACACATACAAATAGGATCAGCCTAAAGGGTTTCATTACTCCCTTAACTAGCTCCAACTAGCTTCTTCCAACTTCTTTGTCTTGAAGCTCATGAAGAAACATGAAAGGCCCAAGATCCGCACGTTATAGAACAAAATGATTAGGAACAAAATATAAGTAAATCTAACAAAGATATTTAACGATAAAGAATAATGAATAATGCAATAAATTGGTACAGAGCACGTGCTAGGTCAACAATAAATTGGTACCAAATCCACAAATAACCATCTGAAATGAACTTAATGAGACATTTTAGAATCAACTTGACAGCTAATAAATAATGTTTGCATTGGCCACATCCGTAACTAGAACTGAAATCATTTACTCTATCAAGCATATCTACAATGATGCAAAGACACAAAAAAGAGAGGTGCACAACAGAGCAGCATCATATATCACACAACATGGACACTCTTTGAACAAACATAGTGTTCGGTCTAAAACCACAGCCAATTTGGAAGCATGTCGAATAACTAAACATACATACATGTGAATAATTAAACATACATACATGTGTATATAGAAGCAGCAGAAGCAAATAATAACTAGAACATGATAAGCTTAGACTCAAGTGATCGTGGGACACCAATATGAGCTTAGAATTCACAAGTACACATTAATTGTAATCACTTAGTAGTCATCCGCCTAAGCATACATGAAGTACAATGCTTCAGATACATGTATGCAGCAAGAAAAATAGGCAATGTGATGACAAGATGAGCGCACAATAATTTCGGGAGTAAAAAGAACATAAATAAAACAACACAATGCTTGAGATACATGTATGCAGCAAGAAAAACAGCAATGTGATGACAAGATGAGCGCAATAATTCGGGAGTAAAAAGAACATAAATAATACAACAATCTCTAGAACACCTAGGTATGGTTGCTTGCTGTTCATGAGTGTCAACCATCCGCATGTGTGTACATCAAAAGAAAACAACAGATTCAATTCATCTTGCCCATATACAAGACAACCAATAGACATCAAACATCATTAGATTACCACAAACTTCATCTTGCCCACGAAATCACGATGATAGGTCCACATGCTTCTATTGTCAACATGATAAATAGATATGCATCGAACTTGCATGATGTTTGATGAACTTTGTGCACTACTGTATTGATATGCATCAGTTTCAAATTGGTGTGCACTACTGTTGTCAGCATGATAAATTGATATGCACTGTTGTTGTTGCTGCTGTTAAACAAATCACTACTACTACTCCTGAGAGCAATTCCTACTCCAAAGACAGTAAAGTTTACTCCTAGGAGTATATCGAAAAGTTTACTCCAGCAGACAAAGAGAAGAGAAGAGAGAAGAGAAAGAAAACTTAACAACAAAGAACCAAGTCCTATACTATCGTTGTCCTACACTAAACCATCGCAACCAAGATCGATGCAAGCTTAATAAAAGCAGCAGAAGTGCTATACTATCGCTGTCCAGAGTACACTTAAATGAAATAATTCATTTATTTTTAAAAGTACTCGATGCAAGCAATAGACTACACAAAACCTTCATTAAAGGAGTACTCCAATTCATCTTTAAAACAGTTTATGCAAGCATTAAAGGAATAGTTTCAGTTATTTTAATTAATCGGGAACGTTTTAGCTAATTTTATTAAAGGAAAAGGTTTAGTTAATTTTAATTAAAAGAAGAGAAGAGAATAGAATAGCAGAGCAAGCAATGCTATCGCTCCAAGCTAACTGATTGCAAGAATCAGAAATTATCGCAAGCAGCTCCATGAAAAGTACTCCAAGCGTGCTACTCCAAGCAAAGACAAATTTAATTAATGGAAAAGATTCGCTTAGCAAGGTTTATTTGACATGGAGTAGTTTAATCGCTGCTCCAAAACAAGCAAACATGCTCTTCGATGCATGAAAATATGTGTCAAAGAGTTTCGCAAGAAGTTTCTCCTAATGCTCTTGATGCAAAACTACTCCTAATGGATCACACAGCTATCTTGCAAGAAGTTACAGCTATAATCCATGTAACGCTGTCCGTATATTCCAATTCATCTTTAAAAAATGTTCAAGCACCGATGAAAAAGGAATGCAAAAGAGATGCAGATGCCAATTTGTACTCAAGTGGAGAGCATCCACCAAAAGAAAACAAAGATAATGGCTGAAAAATTACTCCGGTTTACACTCCTCTTTTAGCAAAGACAGATTATAGCTAATGCAACATCATGGGAGCTGATGTCCAGAATATTTGCAAATGATATAGCATCATGGAGTAGGATAACATGTTTTAGCAAAGACAAGTTATAGAGTAAGCAAGCAAGCAAGCAATCATGGGAGATAATGCTTGCCGCTAATATCAAGACATGACAAGACAAAAGAATGGCATCAACACAAGCATCAACAAAGATACTAACACCTAAATCGATACTAAATTGATGGAGTCCCATCCATCCATGAGAGAAGAAAGTGCCTTTGTGGTTGACAAAGAGAAGAGAACACTTCCTCTTGCTGGGATCAAACCAGAGGATACCAACCCGTCCACCAATTTGCGGTGTTGTGTGGCTCAAGGTCATGGTGCCGGACACCGCGTCCGTGGCAAAAAGCAACGCCCTTGCAAAGCTGGTACACCATGATCTACATGCATACCAGCAAGTTCACCAACAACGAATCAGTCAATCAAACGCCGTCGGCACATTCAAATATTTTATGAGGAGAACTAGATAAAAATGGATTTACTAGATAAAATGAATCAGCCAATCAAACGCTTGTTATGAGAAGAAAGTACTGGCAGAGAGCAAACTAAATAAAAATGGCTTACTAACGTGTGTACGTGTTGGAGCTTTGTCATGCATGCAAATATTTTATGATGCATGTCCGTCTCCCGACAGACCAAAGGCTGTATGCAACCACCCATGCCATTTTTTTCCCACCCTCTGAACTTCCATGTTGTCCATGATCTACTAAGTGTTGCAGCATTTATATTCCAACTAGCAGCATGTTATAGTCCAAGTTGAAGTAGAAAAGAAACCCACGAATGAATTAAATCTGCTCAATGTTGACTGAAAGTATCAAGTTGCAGCCAAAGTGATACGGCCATGTCGCTGTTCTGCTACCTACTACTCATGATGCGGAGTTTTCTCGAATTTAATGGCCGATGACAGCTCCTAATCGAACTCGAACTCGAACGAAGTTGAATGAATGGTCCCAAGAAATCGCTATGGGCCTAAACTCGAACCTCGCCTTGACAACCCCGATCGAACCTCAACTATCAAGTTATCAAGTGCTTTTCGCATGATTGGGACTAGTAGAAGCGAGAAGTAGGGCTGCCTTACATGAGGATGTTGAGCGGAGGCCACCGGGCGAAGTCGGCGGCGAACTTGCGGACAGATGCCAACGAGGAGAGGTCCAGCTCCATCACCTTCCACGCCGCTACGGGGTCTCGGCGAGATGGCTCGCGAACGGCCTCTGCGGGCGGCGAGGTTGCGAACGCCATGACGATGTGGGCGCCAAGGCTGTCTCCACGCCGATCCCACTCGACGCCTTTTGTCGATGGTGCAAACCGATTCAGCGAATCAAATCAGATGGAACGAGGGAGGAAGCAGAGGACCAAGGAAAAGATGAGGATTCGTCATCGGCTTATCGCGCGACGCCGCCGCGGCTCCCTCTCGACCGGGCCGTCGCCCGGCTCCGGGCTCGCTATGTAATCGCCACACCACACCACATGCACGATCAATCAATTCATTCAAAGCAGACGGAGACCGGGAGGAGGCGGAGAGGGAGGAGACTGCGGAGCGGCGGGGGCGGACGGAGACGGCGTGGAAGGGCAGCCGCCGCGGACGCGCCCCCACGGCGTGGTGGTGGGTTGGTGCGGGGATCCAGAGCAAGGAGGAGGCGGCCATGGTGGATAGTACGGGGTGCGGGGGCGGCCGGGTTGTGTCGATTGGATCTGGGGGATCGAGGCGGAGGGTAGGGAGAGATGGTGAGGGGAGGGAGGGACGAGGTGGGCGTTGGGTGAGGAGCACGGCGAGGTCGGCGGTTGGTGGGAGGAAGGGTTACCGCGCGGGGAGAGGACTGGATCTCCTTCGTCCTTGGTTGAGGGGAGAGGAGGGGGGTGAGACAGAGGACTGGATCGGGAGGGGGGCGGCGAGGAGACGGGGGATCTGAGCTAGGGTTTGGGCTGCGGGTGGGGTATCTCTTTTTCAATTTTTTTCTTTTTTCTGTAGATAGATGGATGGATGGATGTGGGATGGAGAGATGGATGGATGGATGGGCGCCATGTCATCGATCCGTGGGAATGGTTATGATTGGTTCGGAAAACCAGTAATTCAAAAGAGTTTTCAAGTACTAAAACTAGAGGGATTTTGTGAAGTGGCTATCAAAAAATTTTGCAAAAGGTACCGCACAAATTTTCACTAGAGTTAGACCATATTTTATGGATAAGGACCAATTTTACGCATTTCGATCTTTCTAGCTATTTTAATCATTTTCCGAGTGGAAAATGGTTTTTTGTGAAGGACCTTCAAAATAATTGTTGCAAAATTGGACCAAATCATTTTTCTAAAATACTAGGACATATTTAATGCGAATTGACAAAATGGTTGGGTGTAAAAGTTTTGATACACCTCGGTGAAAAGACAAATTTCCGTCGATTCAATAGGAAGCGGGTCAAATTTGAACTGCAGTGCCTCATAGTTTGCTATTTATTTTTCCAAAAATCAATTCTAGGTACATAAGTATATATTTAATCAGAGAAACACCAAAAAATTCCAAGATTCAACCACTAGCTAGAACGGTCAAGCCCGCCGCTTTGACAAAGATTTTGAAACGGGCATAAAAATTCAAAAAATCAAAAATTGGAAAACCTTCGATTGTGTCATTATATGTGACCAAGTTTCCAGGAAAAATAATAAACTACTAATACGGTAATTATTTTAAAAAGTGTTCTCTTTAAATGAGCTATCAAGTGTGAAGATTCATGGCTTTCAAGCCAAATGATCAATCTTATGGCCACATTCATGGCATAGTTTGTCCAAATGATCTCATAATGTGCACAAGGGTGCATATTGAATAGCAAACAATTTTGCCTAAGGAAGTTTTCATTTTCGTTGGACTTAAAAACCATTTTCCATTTTTCGAAAGTGCCCGAAAGGAGGTTTTTTGTGAAGGAACTACCAAATAATTGTTGCAGAAATGGACCAAATCAATTTTATAAAATACTAGGCCATATATAATGCACAATTGACAAATCGGTTGGGTGAAAAAAGTTTTGATCCACCTCTGATGAAAAAGACAAATTGTCGTCGATTCAGCTGGAAACGGGTCAAATTTGAACTGTAGCTGCCTCATAGTTTGCTCCTTATTTTTTCAAAAAATCATTTCTAGGTACATAAGTATCTATTTAATCATAGAAACACCAAAAAAAATCCAAGATTCAACCACTAGCTAGGAACGGTCAAGCCCGCCGTTTTGACCGCATTTTGAAACGGGCATAAAAAATTCAAAAAAAATCAAAAAATTGGAAAACCTTCGCATTGTGTCATTATATGTGACCAAGTTTCCAGGAAAAATAATAAACTTGTAATACGGTAATTATTTTAAAAAAGTGTTCTCAGAAATGAGCTATCAAGTGTGAAGATTCATGGCTTTCAAGCCAAATGATCAATCTTATGGCCACATTCATGGCATAGTTTGTTCAAATGATCTCATATTGTGCACAAGGGTGCATATTGGAATAGCAAACAATGTTGCCTAAGGAAGTTTTCATTTTCGTTGGACGAAAAAACCATTTTCCATTTTTCGAGTGCCCGAAAGGAGGTTTTTTTGTGAAGGAACTACCAAATAATTGTTGCAAAATTGGACCAAATCATTTTTATAAAATACTAGGCCATATTTAATGCACAATTGACAAAATGGTCTGGTGTAAAAAATTTGATCCACCTCTCGTGAAAAAGACAAATTTCTGCCGATTCAGTTGGAAGCGGGTCAAATTTGAACTGCAAATGCTTCATAGTTTGCTATGTATTTTTCCAAAAATCATTTATAGTTACATAAGGACCTATTTAATCATAAATACATGGTTTGGTGGTGATACGTCGAGGTTTGGGCGGTGGCCGAGGGCCCCAACTCTAGAGCTGCCAGAACTCAAGATGTTCGCCGGCGTGGTCACCAGCGTGACTGTATGCCATGTGTTCTGGGCGGCCTAGGCATGTCTAGTGGGTTGGGCACTCCCAGGTTGGTGCTAGGAAGAAAATTACAACATAAGATTCTCATGAGGAGACCAATCGATGCTCAAACATGAATTAGCAGCCAAGTGTTTGATTAGTGGTACGGAAATGTACATGGATAATGGGCGTGAGTTTTGGCTGAGGATGATCAGTTATTAAGAAGACCGTTTTCACAAATTTTCAGCTCAAAAGGAGGAGCCTAGGTGGTACTTGCTTTGCAAACCACCACCTTTGGACATAAATCTGAATGTTGAAGCTCGGCTCAAAATAATGAATGGATTGAGCTGGCATTTGGTGGAGGATGGTTATTTGGGCATAGGAAAGCACTCAGAGAAAATGGATACTATTTGGACATGCCAAAGTGGTACTTCCTTCACAAATCTGTTACTCTGAACAAAATAGGAAAATGAATATTTTTGAATTATTTTTGAACTAGGCAAGGAAGGTTTTACATATTTGACGAAGATATGACCCAAAGAATTTATGAGATTTTTTGGGAATTTTGGGAATGACAGAAATATAGGTTGCTTCACAACCTAGGGCAAAACTGCCACATGGACATGACACATAGGCAAAACTGATGAGGTGGCGCCTAGTCATAGCAACCCACCACAATTTACAAGGCTATGACCATCTATATTGGTCGTTAACAACTAGAAATAAGGCAGCGGACTAGCACTATTTGCTTTGTGACCATTTCGTAAGGAAATTACGACCTTCGACCAAAATGGTCGCAATGGTTCAGGGTTTGGAGCCCCCTGAACAGCTTTTGACCAATTGGTCTAAAATGGTCATAGATTTATGACCAATTCTTCGAGGGTCACTGACAAAAGGTCATAAGTTGACATATTTCTTGTAGTGAGGGAGCGGGACCGTGTTTTGGAGCGGGAGCGACGTGGTATGTTGCTCGAGGCGCAGCACCTGGAAGAGTCTTTCTCCAGTGAGTGTTGCTTCTTCGTTGTTTGCCGGATCGGGACCCTGCCCTTTCTTCTTTGTTGCTCTTCTGACTTGCTTCCTCTTTGGCTACAGGGGCCTTTCCGGAGATGCAGCGGCTGGCGGAGGAAGCCGTCCGCTATCAGCGCGACCCGACCGGCGTTGTTGGGTCCGGGACGGATCCGCTGACGGCCTGGACCTTCCCGGAGATCATTGTCACTGCTGAGGCCCGACTGCGGGCCTTGGGGATGCACATGGAGCGGCTGTCCCGAGCCGGAACCGTGATGACGGCGACCTTGTCGACGGATTCCGTCCATCCGCGCAGCTTCTCACGTCTGGCGCGCTGGTTGGAGATGGGCCCGGATCGCCTTAGTGACTGGCGCGTTTCCGCCGCCCGGGCCGGTGCTGAGATGGCGCTCCGGATCGCGCTGTCTTGGCATTCGGATCTTCACCGACGCGGCGATGGGTCAAGACGCTGGCTCGGGCGATTCTTTGCCGAGCAAGCGCCGGATCGCCTCCCGGGCTAGCTATATCGTCGAGTTTGCCTTCCACGACGAGTTCCATCTGGAACGGACGGAAGACAGCGTGGTCGTGGATGGCAATGACTACGGCTTGCTTCTTCGCGACTCGGAGGGCAGCTCGGAGGAGACGGGTGTCTACGGCTACACGGAATCCGAAGAGGACACCGGTGCTTCACTGGACCCGGAGGCCGGCCGGGGGGAGCTGTCGACGTCGTCACGCGGCGCTGGGAATGCCTAAGAATCTTTTGTAGAAAATTCTTTTAAGTAGCAGGTCCACCCACCCACTGGGGGTTTTCAGGGTGTAATGATCTCGAGCCGTGGGCCTTTGCTTGAAACATTTATGTGTAAATGTTGTGAGTGTTTGTTTGCTTTTTGCCTTCTGCTTTTTTCGAACTTATTTCATGCGTTGCTCCTCTCTGAAGCTTCTCCCCCGCGAGTCAGACGGCTGAGGCTCCGGTCCGTGACAAGGAGTTTGGCTCTTTGAGAGGCGGCCGCAGGAGTTGGGTCCTTAAAAACGTTGAGCGCGAGCGAAAACACCCACTAGGCCGGCTGGCAGCAATCCGGCTTGGACGGTTGGTGACCAGCCGGTCGTGCGGCTAACTTAGTTGACGAGCGTCGGGCCGGGTTGGTCGACCGGGCGGCTTTGGCTTAGTGTATGAATCGTAGGGGAGCTTTAGCCCGTTGTGCTTGCCCGCTGTCAGCCAGAGCTGGATCTGCGGTTTTAGGGCGAAGTGGGGGGCCGCGGCATCCTAACTTATCAGGAATCACTAAGAGAAGCGGCGGGGTGATGATCAAGCCGGCCATCCCCCGAGCCCCCGGGTCAAGCTTGTCAAGCCAGCGGCCGGGTTCGGTAGTAAAGTGGTGTGAAATATGGACGCAATAAATTGGTCGGCAAAAGGCAGCCCCCGAGTCTCGTTCGGGGACCCCATAGTTTCATATGCTTATAAAAGGTGTTGATACATACATTCGCTCGCTAATCAGAAACGGATGGAGGAGTTCGCGCTCCACGGTGGGTCGTTTTTCGCGGCGATGTCCTCTTGGCGCTTCTTCGATTTGAAAAGGCCGATGAGGTAGTAGGTGTTGCGGTCGCGCAAAGCCCTGCTCATGATGAACGGGCCTTCCCATGGAGAGGACAGCTTGTGCTGGCCCGCCTGCTCTTGGATGAGTCGGAGGACGAGGTCGCCTTCGTGGAATGCGAGAGGCTTGATCTTCTTGCTATGGTAGTGCCTCAGGCCTTGCTGGTAGATAGCCGAGCGACTAAGTGCCAGAAGGCGTGCCTCTTTGAGCAGGTCGACGCCGTCTTCGCGTGCTTCTCTTGCTTCTGCTTCGGTGTACATCGTGACGTTCGGCGAGTCGAACTCGATGTCGGTCGGGATGATGGCTTCGGATCCGTAGACGAGGAAGAACGGGGTGAACCCGGTCGACCGGTTTGGCGTCATGCGCAAACTTTAGAGAACCACGGGTAACTCATCGAGCCAACTGCCGGGTGAGCGGACGAGTGGCTCGACGAGTCGCGGCTTGATGCCGGACAGGATGAGTCCGTTGGCCCGCTCGACCTGCCTGTTGGACTGCGGATGTGCCACGGAGGCCAGGTCGAGGCGGATGCCGAAGATGGAGCAGTATTGCTCGAGCGCGCCCTTGGCGAAGTTGGTGCCATTGTCGGTGATGATGCTGTTCGGCATGCCGTAGTGCACCGCTATGTCCTTGATGAACCGTACGGCTGTTGGCCCATCTAGTTTCCTGATTGGTCTTGCCTCGATCCATTTGGTGAACTTGTCCACTGCCACCAGTAAGTGTGTCATGCTGCCTCGAGCGGTTTTGAAGGGTCCCACCATGTCGAGTCCCCAGACCGCGAAGGGCCAGGCGATCAGGATGGTGCGGAGTGCTGACGCCGGCTGGTGGCTGCGTTTGCTGAAGCGCTGGCATCCTTCGCACTTGAGGACGAGCCACTCGGCGTCTTCGAGGGCAGTTGGCCAGTAGAAGCCATGGCGGAACGCCTTGGCCACGAGGGATCGAGATGTGGCGTGGTGCCCGCACTTGCCCTGGTGAATGTCGAGGAGGATGTCGATGCCGCGGTCCTGCTCGACGCAGCGCTGGAACATGCCGGTAGAGCTGCGCTTGACGAGCTCGTTGTTGATGATGCTGTAGGCAGACGCCCGGCACTGAACTTGTCGAGCCTCGGTCTCGTCCTTGGGGAGAACCCCGTTCTCCAGCCATTGTGATATCGGCAGGGCCCAAGATGGGGCCGTGATGGCGGTGAAGACGGCCACCTGGGTGGGTTCCAAGTCGGCGGCTCCTGGGCCGTGTTGAGCAGCCCCCGGGTTGGTGACGACGACGGCCGGGTCCGGGGTGATGGTGGCCGGGTTGAGCTGAGCAGCCCCCGGGCTGGTTTGAGCAGCCCCAAGGCCGGGTTCAGCAGTCCTCGGGCTGGGTTGAGCAGTCCTCGGGCCGGCTTCAGCAGTCCCCGGGTCGGCTTGAGCATTCCCCGGGCCGGCTTGCGGCGCGGCCGGGTCTTCTGGGACGTGGATGGACTCAGAGTCTGGCAACGGCTTGACAGACGGCTTGCACAGGTGCTCGAGGGAGACGCCGGATGGGCTGGCTTGACGTGACAAGGCGATCTTGGTGAGTGTGTCGGCTGCCTCGTTCTCCGTGCGCGGGACGTGGAGGAACTTGTAGCCATCGAAGGATCCGGACAGCTTCTGGATGAGGAAGCGATAGCTTGCCACGTTGGAGTCGCGGGCGTCCCACTCACCGGAGCACTGCTGCACCACTAAGTCCGAGTCGTCGGATGCCGAGTTCCTTGGTAAGCCGGAGGCCATGCACAAGGGCTTCGTATTCGGCGACGTTGTTGGAGGCGGCGAAGTGGATCTGGAGTGCGTAGTGGAGTCGGTCACCCTTCGAAGAGGATAGCACGATGCCGTCCCATAAGCCGAGTTGCATCTTGGACCCGTCGAAGTGCATGCGCCAATGCGTCGAGTTGGGAGGCGGCGGTAGGTACTGGGTCTCGGTCCAGTCGACGAGGAAATCGGCCAGGGCCTGAGACTTGATCGTGGTGCGGGGCGCATAGAGGATGGTGTGGCCGGCTAGCTGGATCGCCCACTTGGCGACCTGGTCGGAGGCGTCCCGGCACCCGATGATTTATCCAATAGGCGCCGTGCTGACGATGGTGACGGCATGTTCATGAAAGTACTGCTTCAGCTTCTTGGCGGTGAGGTACACACCGTAACACATCTTCTGGTAGTGCGGGTAGTTCTGCTTGGAGGTGGAGAGCACTTCGCTCAGGTAGTAGGTCGGGCGCTAGACGGCCTGGATCTTGCCCTTCTCCGGTCGCTCGACCACCAGCACCGTGCTGACCGCCCGCGAGGTCGCGGCTATGTAGAGCAACAGCGACTCCTTCTCGGTCGGTGCGGCCAGGACGGTTGCGGTGGGGAGCATGCGCTTGAGGTCTTGGAAGGCTACGTCCGCCTTGCCGTTCCACTCGAACGGGCTTGTTTTCTTCATTAGCTGGTATAGGGGCAGCGCCTTCTTGCCCAGCCGGCTTAGAAAGCGGCTGACCAAGGCCAGGCAGCCTATGAACTTCTGGACATCGCGCAGCCGGGTTGGCTTGCGCATGCGCTCGATGGCCTTGATCTTCTCCGGGTTCGCCTCGCTGCTGTGTTCCGAGACGAGGAAACCGAGCAGCTTTCCGGCTGGGACGCTGAAGACACACTTTTCCGGGTTGAGCTTGACCTTGTATTCGCGGAGGTTGGCGAATGTTTCCTTCAGATCGTCGAGGAGCGTGAGGTGCTGCTTGGTCTTCACCACGATATCGTCCACGTACACGTGGATGTTCTTGCTGAGTTGTGGTAGCAGGCATTTCTGCATGCATCGTTGGAAGGCGGCGCCGGCGTTCTTCAACCTGAATCACATGATGATGTAGTAGTACGCCCCGAAGGGCGTGATGAAGGACGTCTTCAGGGCATCGGCCGGGTCCAGCTTGATCTAGTGATAGCCGGAGTAGGCGTCCAGGAAGGACAACAGCTCGCACCCGGCGATCGAGTCGATGACTTGGTCGATCCGCGGGAGGGCAAACGGATCCTTGGGACAGGCCTTGTTGAGGCTGGTGTAGTCGATACATATGCGCCAGGTCTTGTTCTTCTTTAAGACGAGGACTGGGTTGGACAGCTACTCGGGGTGAAACACTTCCATTATGAAGCTGACCGCCAAGAGCTTGGCGACCTCTTCACCAACAGTTCTTCTCTTCTCTTCGGAAAATCGTCGGAGGGGTTGACGGACAGGCTTGGCGTCCTTGCGGACGTGGAGTTTGTGCTTGGCGTACTTCCTCGGGATACCTGGCATGTCTTTGGGGGTCCATGCGAAGATATCCCGATTCTCACGGAGGAAGTCGATGAGCTCGCCTTCCTATTTGCTTTCGAGGTGGGCGCCTACGACAACGTACTTGCTGCAGCTGGGGTCTTCCGGGTTCAGCTTCACTTTCTTTGTTTCCTTGGAGGGTTTGAAGGCGGCCTCATCGGCCGGGTCCAGGGTCGGGATCGACGCGTCGGAGGCCTCGCCGGCTAGGACGATGATCCGGTCGAGCTGGCGCCGCTCCTCAGCAATGACCAGTGACTTAGCCAGATTGGCGCCGTCTCGGGCGCACTCCAGAGACTTACGGTAGTCGCCGGTGACGGTAATGAGGCCCTTGGGACCCGGCATCTTCATCTTCAGGTACGCATAGTGGGGAACCGCAATGAATTTGGCGAGCACGGGCCGGCCTAGCAGCGCATGACATGCGCTAGACAGGTCCACCACCTCGAACCAGATCGGTTCACGTCGGAAGTGGCTGCTTTCGCCGAACAGGACGTCGAGCCGGACCTGGCCAATGGGTGAACAGGAGAGGCCGGGTACGATGCCGTGGAAGACGGTCCGGGTCGGCTCCAGGTCCTCAGCCTTGAGGCCGAGCTTGGTCATCGTGTCGTGGTAGAGGATGTTGATGCTGCTGCCGCCGTCGATGAGGACTCGAGAGAACTTGCAGGTGCAGCGCACGACGATGGTAGGGTTGAGGAAGAGGGCGTATCCACCCGGACTTGGCATGACTGCTGGGTGATCCTCCCGGGTCCAGGTGATCGGGCGCTCCAACCAATGCATGAAATCCGTCTTGGCCGGGACAACGGTGTTCACCTCCTGACGAAGGAGGCGCTCGCTGCGCTTGTCGTTGCCGAGGCTGGTGAAGACGACGTAGGCCGCGTTTTGGTCCGGGTAGGCGTCGTTCCGCATTGCGCCGCCCACGGGAGGTGGTGGTGGAGGCGGAGGCGGCTGCCCCGTGCCCGGAGCCGGAGCCGGAGCCGGAGGAGGCGGGACGTCGCCACTCATGTTGCGCTTGGTGATGGCACACTGTCGAAGCGTGTGCGTGGAGGGTCTTGCGCCACTGTGGTGCTTGCATGGGGCGTCGAGCATCTCTTCAAAGCTCATGGCGGGTTGCCATGCCATCTTGCCGGTCTGCCGGCGCTTCACTGCCCGGCCGCCGCGGGCTCGGCGGCCGCGACGAGCCGGATGTCGTGACGTTGCGCCGGCTGCTTAGCCTTGCGCTTGTTGATCTGGTGGTGCTGCTGCCGGCTGCCTTCGCCGGCCAGCTTCTGTGGAGGGACCGACTTCGCCTTCCCGGCCTCGTCCAGTGCCAGCTGGATCTTCATGGCGGAGTCGGCATTGGCGTACTTGTCCGCCGTCACCATGAGCGCGACCATGGTGGCCGGCTCGGGGCCTAGAAGCTTGTGCTTGAGGAGGGTGCTGTCTCGGCACCCGCTGACGAAGTATTGGATTGCCTGGACTTCATGGACGCCCTCACAGATGTTCCGGAGCTCGGTCCAGCGTGCAAGGTACTCGCGGCCGGTCTCCGTCGGCCCCTGCACGCACATGGTGAGTTGACTGGGGCGACCGGGTCGCTTGTACGTCCTCGTGAAGTTGCAGACAAATGTTTCCTTGAAATCGACCCATGCGTTGATGCTGCCCATCGGCAGGCTGTTCAACCATGTGCGAGCCTATCCTTGGAGCATGAGCGGTGCGTAGCGCACGGCGAGACGACGATTGGCACCGGTGATGCCAATGGCCGTGGTGTAGTCGGTGAGCCAGTCTTCTGGCTTCACGGTCCCATTGTACTTGGGGGTTTCGCGGGGAAGCATGAACCCTTGGGGAAGGGCTCCTCCCGGATGTGTGGGCCGAAACACGCCGGCCCGATAGCACCGCTCTCCTCCACCTCTGTGGAGCGAGCAAGCTGATCAAGGCAGTGGCGCGCGTCGGCGTCGTCGATGGCGCGCGGGCCGAGTCGACTGGCAGCCAGGCCGGGTCGGCTCGAGCCGGACACCGGCCAGGCTGGCCGGGTCTGCGCTGGGTCTCTGGGGCGGGCTCGTTGCCCAGAGCATCGGCGGTGGTGCCGGCCGGGTAGCGCCGGGTCCGACCTAGGCCGGAGTGCGCATCGCCGGGCGGCGAAGAGGCCGTGTTTAGGAGTTCGCCGGGTCCGCCAAGGCGGGCGGAGCCGGACCCCGCCGGCTTGGCGAGCTGGTTGAGGCGATCCTGCTGGGTGTTGGCGGTGCGGAGGAGCTTGCTCATCCGCCCGATGCGCTCCTTGAGCTCCTCGCCCGCGAGTTGGTCGAGGCCGACCGCGGCTGCCTCCGCAACGCGCATGTTCTTGACTGGGGTCTCGTAGACGGTCCGGCCGGCGCCAAAGGCCCGGCCGATCGCTCCTCCTCGGGCGCGAGTATCGGCAGCCCGGCTCGGCTCGGCCGCGGCGGGCGTGAATCCGTGGGCTGCATCGTGCTCCATCTGAGCAGCTTCCAGGCGGCGTCTAGTGGCGGCCAGCGTCTCGGACAGGTCCAGCATTTGCTGGCGCTTGTCCTCGAGCTGGGTTCAGGCTTCCGCGATGTTGGTGGCGTCGACGTCGGTGTCGATGGGGATGCGGAGGCTCTGCATCGCGGCGCGCAGCGGGTCGGATGGCTCCGTCCATGCCGTGGCAGCCGCGGCTTCGGCGGCTCTTCTCGCCTTGCTCGACGAGGAAGAGGCGCCATAGCCGGTGACGAAGACCTCTACATGGGCGTCCATCGCCCCGGCAGTGAATCCGCCACTGAAAGAAAGTGGGGAGTCGGAGTAGCAGAGCACCCCGCTAGGGTACTCGTCGGCCGCGAGCGCGTCGGAGATGCGTAGCGCGGTGAAGGAGGCGGCGAGCACGCCGATGACGTCGTCCGCCAGAGCGACGGACTCGTCGGAGTAGGAGAGGGGCCCCGTCCGAAGCATGCTTCCGGCCAGCTCCTCAAACTGCCCCACGGTGGGCGCCAACTGTCGTGGTGGGCGCACGACAGATGCCAAGGGATGGCTAAAGAGAGGAGGAGGCTTGAGGGCGCTGGTGGGCTTCGGAGGCGAGGTTAATATGCGCGGGCGCGAGACGCCGGACATACCCAGGTTCGGGGCTCTCCAGAGAGATAACACCCCTAGTCCTGCCGAGTTTAGTTGGATGGTTGATAGTACAATGTCGCTCCTGGAGCTGTTTGGAGGAGGAAGGAGGCTGGCCAAGGCTCCGGCTGCTCCTTCTCCTTGGTTTTGCTATGTAGTGGCTAGTCCTATCTTGCTTGCTCTATCTTGTGTGGCTTTGCCTGCCGTGTGTGTCATATGTCTCTGTTGAATATCTCGAATGCCTCGAATGCCTCTGTAGGCGTGGACTCCTGGGGGGTATTATAGATCAACCCACCCAGGGTTACAATGGTAATATGCCAAGTCGGTGGGTCCGTAATGTCGGCGTCCAGGGTACCGGGCTGGGTCCTGCTTGGGGCTTGTGGTTCGTCGGGTTCCCCTAGGTGCGGGCCCCGCGTGCCTAGGGGGGTTGTGCGCTGTCTTGTTGATCGTCTTGGCGTGGCCGGGTCGAGCCACGCACAGTGTTCTCCGTCAAGCCGCCACTTGCTGTCGTCAGTGGTGAGGGCGTGAACACTGTTGCCGTGCCAGCCCTGGTCAGCGGGTAGGTAAGGGGCACTGTTGCCACGCCCTGGCTGACCACGGGTATGGGCGGGGGCACTGTAGTCTTGGTCATCAGTGATTGAGGTCTCGTCCCATCGTACGGCCTGGATGGGACGAGAGCTGACCCGTGGCTGGGTTGCCATGGACGCCACGAGTGGGTTGGCTTGCTAGGGAAGCCAAGGTTGCGCCGGGTTGAGTTGCCTTGCGCCAGCCGCTGCGGCCGGGTCGACATACCTTCCCGAGTCGACGGTCTCGGCCGGGTTGCGCGCCTTGCCGGGTCGAGCGACCCGGCCTGGCGCACGCCAGTTTACGGGGAGATGCGGGCCCCGCTGTTTTGAAAATAGATCCGGGTTCCGTTACCTGCCTGGGGTTCACCCCCCCAACAAACGTTGATAGACTTTCGCTTGATGTTGATTCTCTTAAACTTAGATCTTCTCCTCCTAAGCATGATATCAATGAGTCTCTCAAAGTAATGAGAATTTCCATTGATGAGTGTAAGGAAAGAACCGCTAGATTGCGTGCTAAGAAAGAAAGCTTTATAAAAGCGTGTTCATCTAGTTTCCATGAAAATAATGATGAGGATCTTAAAGTTATTGATGCGTCTCCTATTTGATCTATGTTTTACAATATGAATTTTGATGATTATGGGACTGATGATGAATCAACTTTGCCTAGAAGGCGTCCCAAGAATTCGGAGTCTTTAGATCTTGATGCTAAATTTGGTAAAAGTGAGATTGGAGAATCCACAACTTCTAATAATATTGAACCTACTACCTCATATTTCATGGAATTTGGATATGATAATTGCTCTTTAAAAGGTTGTATTTCCTTGTTGCAATCCGTTGTTAATTCTCCTCATGCTTATAGTCAAAATAAAGCTTTTACCAACCATATTGTTGATGCGTTGATGCAATCTTATGATGAAAAACTTAATTTGGAAGTTTCTATACCTAGAAAACTTAATGATGAGTGGGAACCTACTATAAAGATTAGAATTAAAGATTATGAGTGTTTTGCTTTGTGTGATTTGGGTGCTAGTGTTTCCACGATTCCGAAAACTTTATGTGATATTCTAGGTTTCCATGATCTTGATGATTGCTCTCTAAATTTGCACCTTGTAGATTCCACCATTAAAAAGCCAATGGGAAGAATCAATGATGTTCTCATTGTTGCAAATAGAAATTTGGTGCCCGTAGATTTTATCGTTCTTGATATAGATTGCAATCTTTCTTGCCCCATTGTTCTTGGTAGACGTTTCCTTAGAACGATTGGCGCGATTGTTGATATGAAGGAAGGGAATATTAGATTCCAATTTCAATTAAAGAAAGGCATGGAGCACTTTACAAGAAAGAAAGTCAAATTACCTTATGAATCTATCATGCGGGCTACTTATGAATTTAGTGCCAAAGATGGCACTACTTAGATCTATCTTTGCTTTTATGCCTAGCTAGGGGCGTTAAATGATAGGCCTAGTTGGGAGGCAACCCAATTTTCTTTATGTTTTTTGTTTTTACTCCTGTTTAGTAATAAATCTTGCATCTACCTTCTGTTTAGATGTGTTTTATCTTTTAATTAGTGTTTGTGCCAAGTAGAACCTATAGGATAACCTACGATGATAGTTGATTTGATTCTGCTGAAAAACAGAAACTTTGCACACACGAATATAATTTTGTTAAATCACAGGAACGTTCTTTTGTGTTGATTCTTTTTTGCTTATGTTCAATAGACAAAGTTTCCAGGACTTCCTATTTTGGTAGGATTCTTAGAGTTCCAGAAGTTTGCATTAGTTACAGATTGCTACTGATCGCTCTGCTTTTTGTGATTCTGTTTTTCGTGTGTTGTTTGCTTATTTCAATGCATCTATGGCTAGTAAATTAGTTTACAAACCATAAGGAAGTTGGAATACAGTAGGTTTAACATCAAAATAAATAAAGAATGAGTTCATTGCAGTACCTTATGTGGTGGTTTTGTTTTCTTTCACTAACGGAGCTTATAAGATTTCCTGTTGAGTTTTGTGTTGTGAAGTTTTCAAGTTTTGGGTAAAGCTTTTATGGACTATGGAATAAGGAGTGGCAAGAGCCTAAGCTTGGGGATGCTTATCGCACCCCAAGATATTCAAGGATAGCCAAAAGCCTAAGCTTGGGTGTCGGTGTCAAAACCGGCGGATCTCGGGTAGGGGGTCCCGAACTGTGCGTCTAGGCGGATGGTAACAGGAGACGAGGGACACAATGTTTTACCTGTGTTCAGGCCCTCTCGATGGAGGTAATACCCTACGCCCCGATTGATTAATATTGATGATATGGGTAGTACAAGAGTAGATCTACCACGAGATCAATGAGGCTAAACCCTAGAAGCTAGCCTATGGTATGATTGTTGAGGTGTAATGTTGTGTCCTCACGGACTAAAGCCCTCCGGTTTATATAGACACCGAGAGGCTAGGGTTACACAGTAGTCGGTTACAATGGTAGGAGATCTACATATCCAGATTGCCAAGCTTGCCTTCCACGCCAAGTAAAGTACCTTCCGGACACGAGCCGAGTCTTCAATCTTCTATCTTCGTAGTCCGGGAGTCCGCGGATATCGATAGTCCGCTATCCGGACACCCCTAGTCCAGACTCCTCAAGAGTAGCCCCTGAACCAGTCTTCAATGACGATAAGTCCGGCGTGCATAATGTTCGGCATTGCAAGGCGGGTTCCTCCTTGAATAGTCCGGAGAAGATAATGAACACCAGGATAGTGTCCGGCTCTGCAAAATAATTTCCACATTCCAACATAGAGAGAATAAAATACACACTTAATCCAATCTGGCCGACGATTACGCAGCGTGATGTCACACCGCAGCCAAGCCCTCGCTTCAATCGTTTTATTGTTCCGCCAAAGACGTTTAGCGGCGGCTTCCTTGGCACATCCCGTCAAGCGGAGATCGTGTTCCCTTTATTCCGGATCCTCATCAATACGTGCGTGGGTAACCCAACCGTTCCTCGCCGCCACCTCCTCTATCGAAGGGAATCTCAAACGGTTACGAGACGGCCCTTGGTATTATTTCCCTTTATAAGAGGACCAAGGCCTGTCCTTGTCTTTCAACCTCGATCGAATCTTTCCTCTGCTCCCCGCCCAACACCAAGAGCTCCAGACTCGAGCGCCGGATCCACAAACAATGTCCGGCTCCGACCTCCGGGGCGGTGGGTGCCCTCCTCCGTCACGGAGGAGGACATATTGAAGTTGCGTGAGGCCAAGTACCTCGCCTCACGGTCTCAAGACAGTTGCCTGCCTGGGCAGGCCGTGCCAGCCCCCGAGCCCGGCGAATGTGTCGTTTCAGATCTCACCTCCGTCGGGATTAGGCTTCCGACGGATCCTTTCGTGAGGGGCTTGTTCTTCTACGGGCTGGACTTCCACGACTTGGCTCCGAGTCCATCCTCCATATCTCCGCATTCATTATTGTCTGCTGAAGCCTTCCTCCGCGTCATCCCCACTTCGCCTGTGGCTGAAAACATTCAAGGTGGAGCCAAGATGATCGGGGCGCTAAGCGGAGTGTGGCGGGCAACCATAAGCAAGAAGGTCGATGCCCGTGGCTCAAGGTTCCTTCCAAGAGGAACAGGATTGTGGGCGCAGGAGTGGTTCTACATCACCGCTCCAAGGTGTAGCAAGCGAAGCCGCCGCCTCCTTCCGCCGGGACCTCCACAAGAATCGATGTCGTGGGTCAACCAAGGGCTCAACTGGGACCGTCCGAGGACGTGCCCGCACCGCAGAGGCCGGATTCGGGACCTCCAAACAAGGGAGATCGATCTGGTCAAGGTGATGCAGTCATGCTAACTAGGCACCTCCTACCTCGCAAACGTCGTCCTCTCCGCTTATGGGAGTTCAATCCGGAGGGACCTCGTATCCTCCAAAGATTTCATGGGTGCGACACCCTTGGAGATGTATGAGCTGTTCTTGGACCGCAAGTGGCGTGTCCGGATTCGCCGAGGATGCGGGTCTAAGCCGCGATCGTCCGGATACTCGGTAAATAGCTCAAAGCCCGGACATCCTGTTTTGTATGCCTTTCAAGAGATCGTCTCCTTACCCTTTGTTCTTTTACGGGGAATGGGTGGCGCGATCAAAGCCGATAAGGTGTCCGCCCCCTCCCAGAGACCGACTGGAGCCCGTCTTTGGTCGAATGTTGGAGGTTGCGCCCACGAGGGGGGGCGATGGGGAGATAAAGGAGCTAATACGCCGTCCAAAGGCGATCAAGAGGAGGGAACCAAGGATCCCTCCTTCGAGGGAGAAGAGGACCGCCTCTGAAGATCCGGAGGCCCCAGCCCCTAAGCGTGGGAAGAAATCCCCACCGGGGGGTCTGCCATCCGGAGAGAATCCGGACGCGCAATCATTGCCCAAGGACCAGCCCTCCAACGAGCCGTGAGTATGAAAGAGGAAGTTTAATAAAAAAGTACCTTCGTTTATGCTTCTGTAGGTAACCGAAATATTTATATCGCAGTTCGGATCTGCAGCCGTCTCAAATGAGTTCGTCCTCGGGGGATCTTCTTCCGGAGATGATGGAGAGCGATACGCCTCCGTCCGACGCTCCGCCAGATGAGAGGCGAGCTCAAGTGTAAATCACGGAGGGCGCCCCGAGCCCGGAGGGGTCAAAGAGTTCAACACCCACCGAGCCGGCGGGAGAGTCAAGAGTTTGCTTGAGAGGGCGCCCATTTGAAGATCACCGTGCGTTAATGTGTATGGTGATTGAAGGATTTCGTCTCACGAAAAGCGGGTTGCGTGATGCTGCCATGAGCTTGTGGCGGGATTTGAGGTATGCGAAAATAGCGCACTTTTGTTTTTTTTAACAGTTGTGCATATAAAAATGCGCCAGTATAGATAGTAGCCCCGAGACTCGGTAGGTTGTCGAAGACGACAGCGTCGAGGATCGAAAATCTAAATATCTCGGGTAATAAATATCGCCATTCTCGACTGGTGGCGGGTAGTCCGGGGCAGCCGGATCGATCGATTCTTGTTTAACTAAGTCGGCAATGGACATGGCGAATGCCGACATAGCACTTGTCAATCGGCGACTTGACGAGTCGCAAGGTAAATAAATTCTCCATAGCCGCTTTATTGAGTGGGTTAAAGCCCTCCTCGATAAGTTATATGCTGTTTATCTGCATGGTGTTGCTGCTTTGTGGAGAGACTTGGGCGAGCTTGCACAAACCAAGGAGCAAGCCCGAAGGAGTGATCTGTTGCTGCTGGCGGCCGAGGAGTTGAAGGTCGAAAAGGTCTGCGACCGCCTAAGCAGGGCGGAGGTGGCCGGATTGGCCAAGAAATTAAAGGATGCTACCGACCGTAGCGAGGCTCTTGAAAAGGAGCGCCTATCGGAGCGGGAAGACCTGAAGAAGGCCACCGCCGAGACCAAGGATGCCCGCTCTGCAATGCGGGCTATGAAGGAGGAGCTGCGCCAAGCCGAGAAATCATGGTGGCAGGCCGTTTCTTATGCGTCGCCGGTTTATGGATGCCAGGTATGCCCAATTTGAAAAGCAGTGGAGTTCGGAGGATCCTTACATGGACTTGGCTGCGAGTGCGGCTGACGCCGTTAAGCACTTCCGGAGCTGGGGATCATGAGGTGGAAGAGTTATATTGACTCAATTCCACAGTCCGGATCGCCCTCTTCATTGTCGTCTGAGTTGGCGAATGGGCGAACTGAATAGACCGTCCGGGCTGGCTATGATCGACATCGTGGCCCATGTGTGGCCGAGAGGTCCAAGGCGACGAGCTATTTTGGCCTACTGCAGCAGTTCCTTGGGGCGGTGCCGCATATCAAGGAGATGAAGCGGTCGGCCTGCATCGAGGGCGCGCGGATGGCTCTGGCCCGTGTAAAGGCGCAGTGTCCGAGATGGATGCCACCGCTGTTGCTGCCTGTGGTTCGGATGGGAACCGCTTCTGCCGAACATTATTTCGGGAAGTTATGCGCGGCGCCAGATAATAGAGTCGCAGTGCTTTCGAAGAATGTAACGCTCAATTGAACGCATTAACTTGTTTATGAATGATTATAGTATGAATGCTTTTTATACTTGTGCTTCCAAGTAGTAATACTTCTCCTTGCGGCCGTTTAAGTATACTTGTGTATAACCGAAAGATGATCTTGACTTGCCCCTTGCACAAGGTTTGGGGTGTTCGGAAAATAGCGCTTTTCACACTTTAATCCGACGCCTCGGTCCTGTTATAAGGAGGTGGTAGCGAGCTAACGAGGCAATCCGGACTATAATGCTTTATCTCTTTCACTTAGCCAATGGAGCTCGAGGGTGGGGCTACGATATAGCCCCTAATGGCACCGCACATCTCCGGATTCGAGTGCGATGTGCTGACCGAAGCGCCCTTCGTCAAAGAGGGAATTCTAAACATTCCGTAGTCGATCAAGTGGTGACGGACTCTCGCTATATCATGACATCGGTTTTGGCTTTCTCTCGAGGTGCTCACCCAAATTAACCGGGGCACAATCGCATAGTTCTCCGGTGCGCGTTAGCGGGTGATACTGAACGAAGGCAAGAAACACGTGAGCCGCAAACCCAACATTTGACCAAAGACATGATTCGAGCTGATGCATATAGTGCCCATCTTGAGACGCCGAACACTCCCCGAGGTGTTCGGACTTTATGATAATGGGCGAATTATACCCTAAGCCCCTTGTGTCCAGTGCACGGCATTGTCTTCGACGCGCCAATGCCAAATCGTCAGCTCCGCCTCGGCTATAGGAAGAAGCCGAGGCCGATTTAGCAACAAGAGCGATAATAAACGGTCTCACGAGGGTCTTAATCTGAAAAGAATCCTTGCGACGGGTCCCTACCGCACGTCTGCGCTGTGTCTCCGTTGAGCCGTTATCACGGACGGGATACGCACGTTGCTCATCTCAGAGAAAAGAGAGGAACATTTCAAAAACAGTTCGTGCGAAAATAATGCAAAAGAATAAGCGTAAATAATTAAGGCTAGGTTTATATGAAACCGATGTTAGTTGTGCGCGCAGCCCCTTGTGAAAGGGTATGCGGCTAGGGAGCCCCTAGCCTGCTGAGTCCGGATTCGTCTATCCGAATCCGGGGTCTTTAAGTGACCCTCGCACTGAAATGGTGCCATGTGGACCGGGCATCTTAAGTGTGAGAGACGCGTAATGCGGTATGGCATTGAAGCGGACAAAAGCCTTTCGTCCTAATAGTGCTTGATGTACACTTTTAAATGGGACGATATGGAAAATTAACTTTTCTCGTCGGAAATTGTTCGGTGATCCGAACACGACTTCGAGTAATATCGAGCCTGTGCACTTGGCGTAAGGGCTAGGCGTAACTCCTTTGAAGGAAGTGCGGCTGTGTCGAATTTTGGTAGGGTCTATCCCCATCCGACGGATTGTGTTTGAATATAGCAGGTTTAAGTCACTGCCTCCGTCCATTAGGACGTTTGTGAATTGTAGTCCGTCTATTATCGGATTCAATATCAGGGGAGTCCGTCCCGCGGTTCGAACACTTTTGGAATAATCCCGGTGGTCGAAAGTGATTGGTTTTGATATCCAATCTCTATGGTTTTGCGGGGCCGACCGTGCGAGGCTCTTTTAGAAAGTGTCGCCTTTTTTTCCGTGTCCTCACATGAAGTGAGTTTATCGCTTTGACCCCTTGTGGGAAAGTCTTTTGTTTTCGGTGCCCGCCGGGCGGGTTTATCTTCTTCGCTGACGCGCCGAGCCCCTTGCGTTCGGCGTTTAGTCGGCGGACTGTTTGAAAACCCAACAATCCTCGTGGGTGTGATTTGCGAGCCTTCCGGGTACTGTGGATTTGACAGATCCGACCCAGATTTTGTGTAGGTTAGACAGTTCGTCCACCGTCGTCCTTGATGGGTTGAGCTTTATTATTCGCCGTGAGCTTTTAAATCCGGCGTTGACTGCCGTGCTCTTTGGGCTTTTCTCTTTATTCCGCGCCTGATCTTTTTACGTGCCGTGATTTTCCGTTCCATCTCTTATCTCGGATGTACTTGGGTCGTTGGTCTTGCTTCTTGCCAACCAGCTGTCCTCTCTGTGCAAAAGCGGGTCATGAGGCTTGTTAATGCGGTCATTGTCCTCGGTTTCTCTTGACCGAGGTGTCTGGCGAGCCATTCGTCTCGGACATTGTGCTTAAAAGCTGCTAAGGCTTGGCGTCCGACAATCGACTATTTGGTTCTTTTGGTAAGGAACCTGTTCTAGAATTTCCGCTGCCGACTCTCCGGGCTGTTGAGTTATGTGACTTAGGTCGCTGCAGATCCGAGGCGGACATAAGTCCCTTGAAAATTTGCTCTAAACGCTTCCTCGAGCTCTTCCCAACTTCCAACAAGATGTTTTCGGGAGGCTTTTGAGCCAATGACGAGCTGGCCCTTTGAGCTTGAGGGTAGATATTTTATGGCGTGGAGATCGTCTCCTCCGCCATATGTATATGCGAGATATAGTCTTCTATCCAGACTGTGGTCTGTTGTTCCATCGTAGGCTTCTATGTTGATGGGTTTAAACCTGCTGAATTCATGTTCCAAAGACTTCGTCTGTGAAGCATAGTGGGTGTCTGGCGCCCTGACTTGTATGCGTGCCGCTATCGTCGGACACTTGACGTGTTCCTTTGCTTATTGGGGCTTTCCTTTTGGGTTCGTAGATGGACTGGTGGGCGATTTGTGGTAGAGGCTTTATGGCCTCTTCGTCAATTCAGGAGCAGCTTGCGCTCGGGTAGCTCTTCGGTTGGTGGCTGTTGCCTTGTTTGTCTGCGGTTTTGAGCACTTTGCTCCATCTTATCCGGAGCGCGTCTTCCGCTGTGTCGAGCTTCCGCTTTTCCTCCTTCAGCTTCTTCTTTGTAGTGATGAGCCTGCGTTTGCAAAGATCTTGTTCGACGGGCTCTTGAGTTCGCGTCATCGGGCTTGATTCATCCTCGGAGGGAGGTACATAGTTGTGATCCTCAACCTTTTCTTCGCCGCCCTTTCGTGAGGGCTTGCTTCTACATCCTCCTTCGCGAGTCTTCTTTGGAGGGGTTTGTCTTGACACTCTCCGAGTGTTATTATCTCCGTGCGGATTCTCCATTCTTGTTGTGGCGGGATTTAGAGCGGCGCCGTCGGCGTTTGGGTTGCTTCTTTAGAGAATCTTCCTCCGCCGCTTTCTCGCCCCCCTTCTTTTGGGGTATCCACCATGTAGACGTCAGATGACGAGGTGGCCTTCCGGTGTCTTGTGGGCGCTGGTCTCGATCGTCTCGGCATCATCGTCCATAGCGCCGATGTCCTCGGAGTTGTAGTCTAACATGTCGGTTAGATCCTCGGCATGGCTACAAAGTGGGTGGTGGGTGGGCTCAATTTCTTCGTCGTCCGAACTCCAACCGCCCCGCCATAGTCCGGCCAGGATTCTCCTGATAGCGAGAGATGCTTCAGAGAATTCAAGATATCGCCAAAAGGCGAGTGTTGAAAGATGTCCGCGGCGGTGAATTCCATAACCGGCGCCCAATCTGGCTTAATTGGCGAGGGTGCGGGAGGCTCGGAGTCCGGCGAGGAGTCCGACGTCTCGGGATCACGAGTTTCGCAAGGGACAAAATCGGTATTCGGCTCCATCGCCGTAGATGTTGAAGCCCCCGGGGCGGCGTCTATCCACCGACCCTCGTCATGGGCAATCGGCTCCGGGCAAGTGGCCGGGGTGGATTTAAGTGCGGCCACCAAAGCACTGTCCGGCGGCAGAGCTAGATCATGCCCATCGTCGCAGTGCGGCGCGCTTGGCTGCGGCTCGAGCCCGTCGAAGATCAAGTCTCCGCGGTCATCGGCCGTGAAGTTTAAACTTCGAATCGACTCGACGGCCGGGCGTAGCTTCGATCTGCTCGGATGGCCAAGAGAGTTGGCCCGCAGTGCAAAGCCGCCGAATACGAAGATCTGTCCGGGGAGAAAAGTCTCACCCTGGACAGCGTTGGAGGTTGAAGATGCAATCGAGCCTATTGGTGACGACACAGAGGAACTCTCAATGAAAGCACCAATGTCGGTGTCAAAACCGGCGGATCTCGGGTAGGGGGTCCCGAACTGTGCGTCTAGGCGGATGGTAACAGGAGACGAGGGACACAATGTTTTTACCTGTGTTCGGGCCCTCTCGATGGAGGTAATACCCTACGCCCCGCTTGATTAATATTGATGATATGGGTAGTACAAGAGTAGATCTACCACGAGATCAATGAGGCTAAACCCTAGAAGCTAGCCTATGGTATGATTGTTGAGGTGTAATGTTGTGTCCTACGGACTAAAGCCCTCCGGTTTATATAGACACCGGAGAGGCTAGGGTTACACAGAGTCGGTTACAATGGTAGGAGATCTACATATCCGTATTGTCAAGCTTGCCTTCCACGCCAAGTAAAGTACCTTTCGGACACGAGCCGGAGTCTTCAATCTTCTATCTTCGTAGTCTGGGAGTCCGGCGGATATCGATAGTCCGGCTATCCGGACACCCCCTAGTCCAGGACTCCCTCATTGGGGATGCCCCGGGAAGGCATCCCCTCTTTCGTCTTCGTTCATTGGTAACTTTACTTGGAGCTATATTTTTTTTCACCACATGATATGTGTTTTGCTTGGAGCGTCGTGTATTATATTAGTCTTTGCTTTTTAGTTTACCACAATCATCCTTGCTGTACACACCTTTTGGGAGAAGCCTATTTGATTAGAATTTGCTAGAATACTCTATGTGCTTCCCTTATATCTTTTGAGCTTGATAGTTTTTGCTCTAGTGCTTCACTTATATCTTTTAGAGCACGATGGTGTCTTAATTTTGAAGAAATTTCTAGTCTCTCATGCCTCACTTATATCTTTTTGAGAGTCTTTTAGAGCAGCATGGTATTTGCTATGGTCACAAAGTTGGTCCTAGAATGATGAGCATCCAAGTTGGGTATAATAAAAACTATCATAGAAAAAGAATTGGATGCTATGATCAATTTGATGCTTGATAATTGTTTTGAGATATAAAGGTAGTAATGTTAGGGTCATGCTAGTGGGTAATTATGAAATTGAGAATACTTTTGTTGAAGTTGGCAAGTCCTGTAGCATGCACGTATGGTAAAAGTTGTGTGACAAATTTGTTACATGAGGTGCTCTTTTGATTGTCTTCCTTATGAGTGGCAGTCGGGGACAAGTGATGGTCTTTTCCTACCAATCTATCCCTCTTGGGGCATGCGTAGTAGTACTTTGCTTCGAGGGCTAAGTAGACTTTTGCAATAAGTATATGAGTTCTTTTTTGACTAATGTGAGTCCATGGATATATGCACACTCATCTTTCCACTTTGCTAGCCTTTATTATTACCGTGCAACTTTCGCTGGTATCATAAACCCCTTATTTACCTTCCTCAAAACAGCCACCATACCTACCTATTATGGCATTTCCATAGCCATTCTGAGATATATTGTCATGCAACTTTCTGCCGTTCCGTTTATTATGACACGTTCCATCATTGTCATATTGCTCTTTTCATGATCATGTAGTTGACATCGTATTTGTGGCAAGGCCACTTTCATAATTTTCATACATGTCGCTCTTGATTCATTGCATATCCCGGTACACCGCGAGAGGCATTCATATAGAGTCATATATTGTTCTAGCTTCGAGTTGTAATTCTTGAGTTGTAAATCCATAAAAGTGTGATGATCTTCATTATTAGAGCATTGTCCTAGTGAGGAAAGGATGATGAAGGCTATGATTCCCCCACAAGTCGGGATGAGACTTCGGACTTTACAAAAAGAAAAAAAATGAGAAAAAAATAGGAAGTCCAAAAAGAAAAAGAAAAAGAAAGGCCAAAGAAAAAAAAGAAAGAAAGAAAAAAAGAGAAAAAAAATAAAATGAGAGAAAAAGAGAGAAGGGACAATGCTACTATCTCTTTTTCCACACTTGTGCTTCAAAGTAGCACCATGATCTTCATGATAGAGAGTCTCCTATGTTGTCACTTTCATATACTAAGTGGGAATTTTTCATTATAGAACTTGGCTTGTATATTCCAATGACGGGCTTCCTCAAAATGCCCTAGGTCTTCGTGAGCAAGCAAGTTGGATGCACACCCACTTAGTTTCTTTTGTTGAGCTTTCATATATTTATAGCTCTAGTGCATCTGTTGCATGGCAATCCCTACTCACTCACACTGATATCTATTAATGGGCATCTCCATATAGCCCGTTAGTACGCCTAGTTGATGTGAGACTATCTTCTCCCTCTTTTTGTCCTCACAACCACCACCATATACCACTATAGAGCTATGTCCATGGCTTATGCTCATGTATTGCGTAAGAGTTGAAAAAGCTGAAGCACATTAAAAAGTATGAAACAATTACTCGGCTCGTCATCAGGGTTGTGCATGATGGGAGTATTTTGTGTAATGAAAATGAAGCATGGCCTAACTATATGATTTTGTATGGATAAGCTTTCTTTGGCTATGTTATTTTCATAGGACATGATTATTTGTTAGTATGCTTTGAAGCATTATTATTTTTATGTTTTATAAGCTTTTATTTTGAATCATTTGGATCTGAACATTCATGCCACAATATAGAAAATTACATTGAGAATTATGCTAGGTAGCATTCCACATCAAAAATTTCTTTTTTATCATTTACCTACTCGAGGACGAGCAGGAATTAAGCTTGGGGATGCTTGATACGTCTCCAACGTATCTATAATTTTTTATTGTTCCATGCTATTATATTACCCCTTTTGGATGTTTATGGGCTTTATTTTACACATTTATATCATTTTTTAGACTAACCTACTAACCGGAGGCCCATTTATATTGCTCTTTTTTGCCTATTTCAGTATTTTGAAGAAAAGGAATATCAAACGGAGTCCAAACGGAATGAAACCTTGGGAGCGTGATTTTTGGAACGAACGTGATCTGAGGACTTGGAGTGCAAGTCAAGAAGCCGAGGCCCCCACGAGATAGGAGGCGCGCCCCCAGAGGGCGCGCCCTGTCTCATGGGCCCCTCGGGCAGCCACTGACGTACTTCTTCCTCCTATATATACCTACGTAGCCCGAAAACATCCAGGAGCACCACAAAACACAATTTCAACCACCGTAACCTTCTGTATCCGCGAGATCCCATCTTGGAGCCTTCGCCGGCACTCTGCTGGAGGAGGAATCGACCATAGAGGGCTTCTACATCAACATGCTTGCCCCTCCGATGAGTTGTGAGTAGTTTACCACAGACCTATGGGTCCATAGTTATTAGCTAGATGGCTTCTTCTCTCTTTTTGGATCTCAATACAATGTTCTCCCCCTCTCTTATGGAGATCTATTTGATGTAAACTCTTTTTGCGGTGTGTTTGTCGAGATCCAATGAATTATGGGTTTATGATCAAGTTTATCTATGAATAATATTTGAATCTTCTCTGAATTCTTTTATGTATGATTGAGTTATCTTTGCAAGTCTCTTCGAATTATCAGTTTGGTTTGGCCTACTAGATTGATCTTTCTTGCCATGGGAGAAGTGCTTAGCTTTGGGTTCAATCTTGCGGTGTCCTTACCCAGTGATAGAAAGTTGCCATCAAGGATAACAAGATGGGGTTTATATCATATTTCATGAGTTTATCCCTCTACATCATGTCATCTTGCTTAATGCGTTACTCTATTCTTATGAACTTAATACTCTAGATGCAGGCAGGAGTCGGTCGATGTGTGGAGTAATAGTAGTTGATGCAGGAAGGAGTCGGTCTACTTGTTATGGATGTGATGCCTATATACATGATCATGCCTAGATAATCTCATAACTATGCGCTTTTCTATCAATTGCTCGACAGTAATTTGTTCACCCACCGTAATACTTATGCTATCTTGAGAGAAGCCTCTAGTGAAACCTATGGCCCCGGGTCTATCTCTTATCATATTTGCTTTCCATCTACTTTTATTTGCATCTTTACTTTTTGCATCTATATTATAAAATACCAAAAATATATTTATCTTATCATACTATCTTTATTAGATCTGACTTTCGCAAGTGGCCGTGAAGGGATTGACAACCCCTTTATTGCGTTGGTTGCGAGTTCTCAGTTTGTTTGTGTAGGTGCGTGGGACTTTTGAGGAGCCTCCTACTGGATTGATACCTTGGTTCTCAAAAACTGAGGGAAATACTTACGCTACTCTGCTGCATCACCCTCTCCTCTTCGAGGAAAACCAACGCAAGCTCAAGATGTAGCAAAGGTTTGTTAGAAACTCCACTCCTTCTATAACTATGGACACCTTAGGACACTTTAGTCCAGTCCTTAAAATACCCCCAGGTGATTTTATCATCCAAACCCGACTCTTACACTTGGTTGGAAATAAATGTTTTTCAGCAAAGCTTTTTGAAATGAACGAATGTGAAGCTTGAGAATCAAAAAGCACTGAACCATAATTTGAGTTGATCGGAAACATACCAAGAACAACATCTGGTGCTTCATGAGCCTGCTCGATGGTGACATTGTTGACCCTGCCACGTCCTGATGCATGAGGTGCACCCCCTAGTGTATTGAGAATGCCTCGGCCATGTCCTGCTGCGGGTGTCTTAGCTGCAGAACCCAAGTTGAACTTCACTGGAGTGGGACCGGTGTTCTTGTTGGGACATGCAACAGCAAAGTGACCCTCTTGCCCACAACGGAAGCATGCCTTTCCAGCTGTATTAGCATGATTGCCTCCCACTTTAGCTCGTGGAGTCTTATATGCATTGGGTTGAAATGTGTTATTGGGCCTTGATGGCTTGACATACTATGCACGATAGCCAAGATGATGACCAATCTTCTGTCGGGAGCTACCTGCCCCATGGTGACTCTGTGGTGCTCTACGCTTGCGATGTCCTCTAGTTCTCTCTTTGAGTTCTCCTGGAGTATAGCCTTGTTGACAAGTGCTTGAAAGGTAAGGAAATCATGAGATACCATCTTGTCCTTCTACCTAGGGTACATCCCCTTCAAAAACTTGGCAGTCTTGTCAGCTTCAGTTGGAATATCTGCCCTTCCATAACGTGCCAGTTGCGTGAAACGACTCAGATATTCCGACACTGTCATCTTTCCTTGAGTAAGAGCTCGGAACTCATCCCCCTTCAGCTCCATGATGTCCGCAGGAATATGTGCAGTGCGGAAAGCTTCTGCAAACTCATTCCAAGTGATAGTTTGAGCATCCTCATGAGCTTCACAATAATTATCCCACCAATCTACAGCCGCACCCTTGAGCTGGTGTGCCGCAAACTTGACACGATTTTCCGCAGTGCAATTGGCCAAGTTGAGTGTCTTCCTGATGTCCTTCAACCAATCATCAGCATCAAGTGGGTCTGCTAATCCCTCAAAAGTTGGCGGTTTTCCCTCATGAACTCAGCAAATCCCGACTGTGGTGGTTGACCCTAATTCTGGTTCGCAACATTTGCTGCAAGCTGCTGAAGTATCTGTGTTTGCATCAACATCATCTGTGCCATATTGGGTGGCGGCGGCGGTGGTGGCACATCATCTCCTCCAGAGTCGGAGTCGGTATCATGGACATGTCCCTCCTCAAAGTTTTCTTCAAAGACATGTTCCTCAAAACCTGCTTCACGACCGCGACCACGTCCGCGTGCTCCATGACCACGACCTCCGCGGTTAGCATCCATCTTGTTGGCCTCCAGGTGTTAGAATAGAAGAGAGGTAAATATCTAACCCATAAACCCAATATGATAACAAAACAAATGAAACCAGCAACTGAACTCCAAATAAAACTCCAAATCAAACACTCAATCATGAAAGTACTGGATAACATAGTAGCTATACCACATATATTGGTATAGTTGTCCATGGACATAGCAACATGAAAATAACTAATGTTCACTCGCATCATCATAGATATCACTCATGGTTCCTATAGTCCATCTACTTTCTGAGATCTCCATCGTACTGGTGGGTAGGTGCTGGTGCAAAGCAAAGCCCTGATGGTGGTGATACGGTTCCCTCTAGTGTAGCAGGAACTCTCTCCTCAGGCTCAGTCTCCTCCTCGATGTCGTCGAGCAGCTGCTCGCGAGTCGGTGGTGCTGGAAGTGCGGGTGGTGCTGAAGGTGCAATGGCGCGACGTGTCAGGCAACGCTTCTTTGCTAAGGTGCTCTTCTTCATCCACGTAATCTTGAATGCGTGGATGAAGCCTCGGTTGTGGAGGAGGTGTAGGGTCCTCTGGTGGCATCTCCTGCTGGTCATCATTCTCCATGGCAAGCATAGCATTCGTC
The DNA here is from genome assembly GCA_021437245.1 of Aegilops speltoides. Taxonomy (NCBI): domain Eukaryota; kingdom Viridiplantae; phylum Streptophyta; class Magnoliopsida; order Poales; family Poaceae; genus Aegilops; species Aegilops speltoides. Next base: position 205,104,577 of record CM038143.1, read on the forward strand.
GCGATGATACCCTGCTCCACGACTGCCTCAGCAGTCTCCCCTGCTTCATGGGCAGCGGCTAGGGAAGTGTTCGCCTCCATCAATCTCTCCTCAAGTATCTCCACACGCTCCTGGTAAAACTCTAAGCGTTGACGGTTCTCCTCCAACATAGTCGTAGTCATAGCAAGGTTTTGCTCAAGTCCAAGGGTAAGTGCAGCCATACGAATGATCGTGGGATCATCCTCCTCCATGTACCCCAAGTTTGTAACAGCCCCAAAATTGGGTTATCAATTTTTGTGCTGTTATTTCTTCCTAGCACTAATTTTTCAAAATCTTTCTCCTGAGTTTTGCTGATGACTCTGAGATTTCTTGTCATTTCCAACCTCTCAAAACTTGCCCATGTCTTTTTCAGTGGGCAAGACCTCATTTGCATCATCTTAAACCCTCTCAAACCCTAATTCCAAATTTTCGGGATTTGAATATGCCCTTCGTGATTTCAAAGGGGCTATCATTTTCTTTGATCTTTTGATCATCCCATCTGTTCCCTGAGACCCTCCTATCCTTTTCAACCTTGGATATGCAAAAATATTGCAAAGTCCCATGCAATATTTTTGAATTGTGATTTATTCCTTTCCTTGCCTTTCTGAGGAATAAAATAAAAAGGCATATCTATCCATCCCCTAAATTCATGAGAATTTGTGGAGTTGATAATTATGCCTAATCCAAGCTCTGGCAAATATATTGGCCATAATTAAAAAAGGAAAATTGCCTTTTCCTATTTAATACCAATATTGCATTTCTGCCATTTTCTAAAGGAACTACTATTTTTATAGCAGGGAAAATTCCCACATAAATTGTGGAGCTTGTCCTTGCTATATAATCACTAGTTCCATCATCATCTCATGTTCATCAGTTCAAAAATTGGCACATGATCCAATGCAAGTTTCTACCTTCTCTGAAATTTTGCAAAGGAAGTGCTTTATTCCTAATTCCTATTGAGCTGCAATTTGGCAGGGTGTTTAATATTGGTAAATCACCCATGAATACCAAAGATGAGCTTAATCCATTCATCCTAGATCCCTGTGCAATTTTTCAAAGTTTTTGACTAGATTGTCACTTTGCCATCCTCTCAAGTATCCCAAATCATTAGCCTTCACCCAAATTTAGCTCAGTTCATTGAGCTATGTGAGCACAGGAGCAATTGTTCTCTATCCAAATTTTCAGTTTGTGAAGCAAGTATATTTTATCTTGCGCCATTATGGCTGAAAATAATTCCAAGCCTTCTCCTATCCATATAACCCATCTACCCAAGAGTTTGGCTAATTTCAGTTAGCCAATATTTTCCTAGGATTTTTCCAAGTTTCTGGTCCAAAGTGATGCTTATGAAGCAAGTACCAATTTGGCAAGACCCTTTGGTGTGATCTATTTACAGCATCTACCTATGACCAAATCATGATGATTTGCCAAGTTATAGCTCAATCCAAGCCCCCTAGTGAGTGCTTCATCATCATTTGATTTCTGGACATATTTTAGAAGTTGTTAAGCAACTATGCTAAATATTTGTCCCAATGACCTCAAAACCCCCAGGACCGTAGTCCTTGCTACCCTAAGCCTACCAGACATCAAATCTACCATTTAACCTATCTGGTTTTATCTCTAGAGTGTGGCCAAGTTTGCAACAGAAAACTTGTGAAGCATGGTTTACTCATCTCCCTTTGTCTCTGTCCAAATCTTTACCATAGCAACACTCTCTCTTCGAAGGACTATGCGGTAGACATGATTTAATCTCAGTAAAATTCTCCAGAGCGCGCCATGCCAGTGGTGACCACGAGGGCAGCCAGCCAAAACGGTGGTATAGCCACTGTTGGCCTCGTCATCGTTGCTCCAGCTGGTTTTGGCTCATCCCCGTATGTCCAATAGCTCCGCATCATCGTCGCCGTTCGCCTGGACCCCGCTCCCCCTCCGTTTTCTTCCCCGACGAGCCGTGCCAAAGGTCGAGTAGTGAGCGCCCGTGAGCTCGTCTTCTTCCTCGCCCCTGTCCTCTTCTTCCTCTTGTCCGCGAGCACCCCTCGTCTCCGTGAGCCTCTGCTGCTCGTCGTGTTCCCCCTCGTCGCCTCCCCGTCCCTTCCCGTGAGCCTTGTCCACGCCTGCCGACGTTGCGCCGTCATTGACGTGCGGACACGTCGCCCGCCGCGTGCCACCTCGCCCCCTCCCCCTCGAGCTCTCCCTACGGCTATAAGTAGCAAGCCCCGAGCTCCCTCACAGTCCCCATCCCTCCTCGCAGCTCTCCCCTCGCCTCGGAGCTCCCTGTCCGCTCCATGGCCGAAGCCTCGCCGCCGGCCACTGCCTAAACTGGGCCAGTGCCGTGCTCCCCTTTCCTCCCTTCCTCCACCAGTAGCCTCCCCGAAGTCCGGCGACCCATCCCCCCCTCGTTCCCTCGGCTACCAGTCGCCGGAGCCCTAGTTTGCCCGAGGCCGAAGCTCCTCTCCGCAGCGGCCCCTGCTGCTCCCTCTCCAGTGCTCGTCGCCGGCAACGGAGACTACCCCGGGTGCGCCTCCTCCTCCTGATCCCGTGGGTAGGTCGCCCGCCGCCTGCCGTGGCCGGACGCGCTGGCGAGCGCTGTCAGGGCGGGCGTCTCCCCTCGGCCCGGCGCACATCGAGCGAAGAAGAAGGAGCCGGCGAGGTGAGGCGTTGACCTGGCCAGGCTGGCCAGGCAGGCCCCGCGGCCCCACCTGTCAGCGGCCCTGGCGCCCGGCCCCGCCTCTGCCACTTTGACTGGTCCAACACCACGTCATTTAAGTGGAGGCGCCCTGCCGCGAGCCATTTTCCCTGACCGAAGGCGTAATCTCCGAAATGTGTGTTCGGTTTTTCCTCCAGGGGCCTGTTTGCTGAAATTTTTTCACCGATAGGTCCTTGAACTTCAACCTTTCGTATCTCGACAACCGTAACTCCAATTGTGGTAAATCCAACGCCCACGTCTTCATCTCATCGAGCCCGTTCCGCACCTGTCATTTTCACTATGGTTTGACATATTGAAAATGACCATTTTGCCCTTGTCCATAAACAGCCCCCTCCGAGAGAGAACTTTTTCCGGCAAATTTTTCCGCGGTCGTTTCTCACTTCTTCCCGGAATATTTATCGACCCCCAGGTAAGCCAATCTCTTATCATGAGCCCCGAACTTGCATGTTGACTTTGCTTGCACCTTGTGTATGTGTAGTTGCAGTTGTTTCTTATCGTTTTCGTTGCAGTCATTTCATTATGCTTACCATGCATGCTTGTATGCTATCTCTTGCCCTGCTAGTTAGAATGTTGATATTGATTAGGCCATGTCACTACTCTACTTTATTTTCATGTCATCATTATAAAATGCTATGATACACCGTGGATAAGTTAGAACTTGGTATTGTTATGTTCTTTATGCTGTAGTTGTTCACTTGAGAAGTTCAATATGTTATTAAAGCATTTGTATGATGTATGCTCATTGTTGCATTCATGTTAAAAATGCTTGTATGATGATTGATGATGGAGAAGATAATAATATGACTTAATAACAAAACCCCTCCTTCATCGATGGGATTGAGTCATAGTGCCACCAAATCAAACTTTTCCAGTGCAACCACATTTGCCGGTATGGGACGGCCCTAATGCGGTCTATTGTCGTGCCTCTCGCCGGTGCCTCCAACGAGGGAATGTTATGGGCGCGCGCTACCCTGATCAGGTAGGCGGACATAAGCCTTGTGTGCCCGTAGTAGGATTTTGCGCGCTTTTGTCCCCGTGGGGATCATTTTTGTTTTGCCACGACAGTGGTTTGAGGTGTCTTGAGGTAGACACGGGGCCACCCATGACTTAGCCAGAGGGGAGTGAGTTGAAGTGGTCGGGAGAGTGTCATAGCAGTAGATCAATTTTGTCAGAACGCTGTTGGTCCACCCGAATGGGATGACGAGGCCATGGGTTCTGTGGTGTGGGTACAGTGCGCTACCTCTGCAGAGTATACTTAAACTATCGATAGCCACGTCCTCGGTAATGGGCACAAGTTCATAGTAGGGTACACTATCGGATCTTGGTCGAAATGGAGGATAAACCTGAAATAATTAAGCCGATTAATGTGGTTGTGATCGCCCTAAGGATCACGGGCCAGTTATTGATCGTGGTTGTGATCGCCGTAAGGATCACGGGCCATTTATTGGTCGGGTTGTGATCGCCGTAAGGATCACGAGTTTGTCTCTGTTGGTGATCAGGAAATGAGGTGATCACCGTTGGTAAGAGAGTCCGAGGGACTCAGCGCACAAGTTTAGTGGCATTGCATGAGTAATATGTTTGCATTTAAAGGACCATGGTAGAACATGAGATGGTTTCATACAGTTAAGATGCTATGTCTGCATTTGATATGATTGGTAGTTTATTTTCAGCATAGTTTCATGATGCCATGCCATGTGTTGATTGCTATGTTGAGATGATATGCTGTGTTTTGCTGTTGCCATGTTAGAAGTAAATTTGCTATGCCATGTTGTTGCCATGATAGTAGATGTCATGATGTTAGTTTGATTTATGTCTTTGGTTGGAAGCATGCCATGTTTAGTAATTGATATAAGATAGGTTGTTGCATTCGCTTGGTTCATGCTTTGTCTTCTGCTTGTTTGGATGCTATGTATTTGGTTGTTTTGCAAGTACATTCAATGTACTGACCTAGCGTGTCATGCTAGTTTTGTAGGTCGTTCTCTTGTTCCGTCGTGCTAGGCCGTAATCTTGCCAGTCCTGTGAGTTGTGGAGCCCAGCCAGAGTGATATGCTGCCAAGACTTCCGCCGCCATTTAAATAGACTTCCGCTGCCATGTAAATAGCCTTAGGGCTATGCCAGAAGATTATATTCATCACTGATGTACTCATATACACATGTATTTGATGAATATTCTTGTACCTAGAATGTTGTATCATGGACCTATCGTGCATCAGGTGTTATCCTGGGTTGACGTGCGAAGGCCCCAGCTCCATGCGGATCGGGGTGCCACAAAGTTCTGCTGAATTGCTCCATCCCCAATACGGAAAGTGAAGTACCGGAACGGGGTGTGACTCAGCTCGTCCTGATGAAGTCCTGCTATCCGATGCATCGCCATATGAACAACTCCAATGACAGCATCAAAGAAGTCTTCTCCATCATAAGTGTATCGATAACTGCTGGTCTGTACCTCCATTCTCGGATACACCACCAAGTTGACCTTGAAACATTCCTTGCCCTCGATCATGCGTTAGGAGTGTCCGGGAACCTCTGGATCCTTGTTGAAGCCCAAGCATGAGAGCATGTCCCGAAACTGACGACCGAGGTTGCCAAACTGCTCAATCCGCGTGAGGATGATATCACCATCTACATATTTGAATAAGAAGAGAATCAGTGCACAATTTTTAATAAGAGAATAATAGAAGTGAAATACTAGAAAATTTACAAAATATTCCCTCCGTCCCAAAATAAGTGACTCAACTTTGTACTAGCTTAGTACAAAGTCGAGTCACTTATTTTAGGACGAAGGGAGTAATATTTTGCAAAAATAAATCCAAAGGCTTTCCATTTCTAACTAAGGCCACGTTACTAGGTCGACGTCCGCTCCGATACCACTTCTATGAGAACCCGAAAATTATTTCCAGACCCTCCTGTGTATATTTGTCAATCCAGGATCAACTTGACAACACAGTGAGATGGTATCATTGCAGAACATTAAAATAAGTATAAGTTTAACAACTCTTGCCACAAGGCATACATACTGGAATGTCTCAAGACATTTATTACAATCAGAAACACAGCGGAATATATAACGTGTAGCAACTCCATCTTAGCCACAGGCAGTCGATGTAGTCAACGTGTCCTCACTCCTCAGGATCATCATAATAATCGTAGTCGACGCCCTCGTCTTCATAGATCTCTGTTGTTCAACAAAAGTATTACCATGAGTACATTATGTACTCAACATGCCTCCCACGGGGAAGGACCTAATAGCTACATGTGGCTTCAAAGGAAGGATGTATGGCTCATTTGCATAAAGCTAATTTTGTTTGACAAATAAAGTAGTTGAATAATAGCAGTTTTAGATGAAAACATGTTTTATATCTAGAATAATAACTTTCTTCAAGTGAGGATCCTCGATCAACTCACGTCCTTCATAGGTTTCAAGAATAGGGGCAAGAGGGAATAACCAAGATAGGTCCCGTACTTCAAGAAAGATTCATGTGTTGTCCATGACCATGGACACGGCTATTCGAATAGTTTTACACTCTGCAGAGGTTATACACTTTACCCACACGACACAATCCTGACTTGCTGCCACCAGTGGCCGCTGGCGTAGTACACCTTTTGGTATACCGGCAGGGAGATTGTGATGAGGTCTTTCATTAGACCAAACTTACTGTGCCAAGCCCACTAGGTTTCAACACGGAAGTAACCGCAGTTCACAGTCCGCCCCCCCCCCCCTTTGTGCCGAGGATACTCCTCGCAAGGCAGCTATCCCATCTGCGGGACGGTGATGACGACAATAAGAGTGAACTAACTAATTAACGAAGCCAGTGCCCATATAGCATGTCGCTATACTGTTATCACAATCTTCAAATCCAAGAGTTATTAGGCCTCATGCGGCACGGACGACTGATTGCCCCGTTCAACTCGTGAAGGACGGCCAATCGCTCTTTCAATCCTTGATTCAAATTATCGCCGCGCCAAAGATTCGGATGGTAAGTTTCACCCGAGTAGAAGAGGATAGAGAAGGTTAACAAGGGCCAACAGGCCTAGCTCAGCGTTAAGTTTCAACTGTCAATGACTCAGGGGTCATTCAACAAGGCACCTATAGGGTGATAAGCATGGCTAAGCATTTCTAATCTACCGGGACCTTATACTTCTACTCGGGCGTCATGTGAATAGGCGACAAGCGGATCAAGGTAATGTGTCAATCGACACGCTAGCTACGAGATTAAAATAGCATGCATATATAATCAATAAAACTCAATGCAATTTTGTAAAATCGTAGGATAAGTATGATCAACGAAGGAGGCATGCCTTCGTTATCGAGTCCCCCGTTTCCTTCTTCCTCGTAGTGCTCCTCTCCCGTATCGTCGCCTCCTACTCGTAATAACGACGAAGCATAATGAATAACAAGCAATAAAATCCAAATAACATCCAAATGAAATAACAATATAGGAAGGATTGGTAGAAAGATGTGGATGGATATGGAGATTTCGAAGGAGGTAGATCGATTGAAGATGAGTAGAGGAATTGAACGGATTGGTTGGGTATAGGTTCATCAAGACTAAGCAAAATTCGGACATCATGTCTAACGTTATAAATAGCAATATGCTAACTGGACTTTAATAGTACCCAATACAAATACTTCAGACTAAATATAAAGAAAAGACAAAATAATGATTGACATGACATAAACATAAAACAATAACTATCCTATGCATTTGAACGACACGACTCAATATAGCATAGCAATACAAATTTACCCACAAATCAATATTTAGATAAAATCTAAATATTTATAATGTTAAAACATCAACTATAGAATTTAACAACAAGCATCTTAAAAGTCAACCAAGCTACTTCCTAAACAAACTCGTTAAGTTTCAAAACATCAAACAATAACGCGATCCTAAAGAAATGCTAAAACATAATAGACTCAAATCATGTAGCATCAAATTAAAATAATCTAGATACATATGAAGCAAATGGATCAACAATAATCTAGTCATAGCATGATCAATTCTTGTAACAAAAATCATGCACATGATATGACTCACAACTCCACCTAGACTCAATCAAAATAATTTAAACAATAATCCTACAACCGTTCCGAAACTAAACTAGAACATAAATATTTCTATGCATGACAACATTATCTAGAAACTACGCATGCATATACTATGTCTATGAACAATAAAAATTATCGCACTTTACTAACATGCATCAAAAATGATAATTGTAAAACTAGTTCTAAAAATTCTACGACCAATTCTATATATCCTAGAATCACTCAACAATATTTAGGACATACCCTAAGCATGCTATGGACAAGACAATAGGACATAAACAATTTTGCACGATTACCTACATAAAACATCATACCCACTCGATAAAAAAAATAACACAATTAAACATCTACTGAGAGAAAAAAAAATCAACTCGCTCCTAGCATCATCGAAACGGCCTATGGGTTTAGCATTTGTTTTGGGTCATCGAGTAGTTGTTGGAGATGGAACCGTTGGTGTTGAGCGAGCGAGCGCCGATGCGCGTCATCGTCGTCGTCGTCGGAACTCCGGTGATGAAGAGATGGTGGTGAGTGATACTCCTAGTGACGAGAAAGCACCGGGACACGGATGGACATAACGGACGGTCAACGGGTGACGTCGACGTCAGTCCCAAATAGAGCAGCGGCACGACTCCGTTGTGCGCCGCGCCCAATGATTGCAAACGACTGGGAAATGATGTCTAGGAGGTAGGCTTTGGCAAGGGGAGTCTATTGGTGGGAGGAATTGGCGTTGGGATGCTCACCTTAGGCGACAGTAGGCGAAGAACAGTGCAGATGGGGCTGTAGTGCGGGGTGGATTACGAGTGATTGGAAAGGTATTGGAAGATGACATGATGGGGCTTTTATAGAGGACCTCTGGACGCACGCCGTGACGTGAAGGGTCTGCCGAATGGTAGCCCGAGGAGGGAGATCAGGAGGTGAATGCTGTTGTTGGGCCAATAACTTCATGAGTTACTTGCATGATGATAAGTCCACCATGAGTGGAGCCATTAGACTGAACGGACTCGTCGTTGAGTGGGGAGTAATTCTTGTGTTGATGACGAATGAAAACAGTGAAGGGATTGATGGGATTTGAAGGGAAAAGAAGAGGCAGCAGCCACGGCGTTTCTTCACTGTATAAGTGTACAGGTACGTGCACGTGCGTGCGGGAGGAAGGAGGAGAGCCGAGCCGCCCGCTCGCTCACTCGGCTGGGCCGCTGTCCTACTGGCTGTGCCTTGGGCCAAGTTTCTTTGGTGGCTGGACACTTAGCAAGAAGAAAAAAGAATAGAGTAGAGATGGCCCAGTGCATACGTGAATGTGTGTGACCAATTTTGGTGCATGCGTGCAATATGCCAACAATGGCTAGGCTAGGATGCACGTATTGGTTCAAGGACCAATAAAGAAAGAGAAATAAAAGGAGAGAGAAGAAAAGAAAATCAATATAATATAATATTGATTTATTTTATTAGGATTGCTACAAGAGGAACAGAAACAAAGACAATCTTAAAAGTCTTCAAGAATCCAAGAAATCAAAGTAACAAAATAATCAAGAAGAATTTAAATGAAATACTACGAATGAATAATTATGGAAAATATTTTCCACCTGACATGTGCTAAATTAATTCCAAACAACTTGGTATTAATTTGAGCAATGTCCAAAATATATAATTAAATATTACACTGCAACATCCCTTGGCTAAAAAAAATTGAACTCTCGAAAAAATCGGGATGTTACATCGGCCGAACTCCGGTAGCCGCCGAGGTCGATACCGTCGTCGCCTCCGGCCACCCCACGGCCTGCCGCGTGCCCCATTGGATGCGCGCAAGCCTAGGCGTCGCGTAGGTGAAAGTGCAACTAACCCTAGGTGGTTTTGATAATTCATAACAACATATAGCTCATTGAGCTAATGCTATTCCAAGACTATTATTTAAGGAAAGCTCAATGAATAGCATGGCATGGATGATGAAAGTGGATCCCTCAAAATACTAATGACAAAGGATTGGCTCAAGCTCAAAAGCTCAAGACTCTTCATTTTATATTTTAGTGATCCAAGATCACATTGAGTCTATAGGAAAAGCCAATACTATCAAGGAGGGATGAGGTGTTGCTTAATGAGCCTCTTGCTTCATGTGCTTTGTGATATGCTCCAAAAACCCTCAACAACTTTCTCACATCCACAAATGACCTAAACCTAAAGCCAAAATCGGTCACACCGATTCTTTCTATCCGGCGCCACCGAGTTCAAATGTCATAGCCACTGCCACAAACCCTAGGCAAATCGGTCCTACCGATAGGGATCTCGGTCTCACCGAGATGGGATTGTAATCTCTCTGTTTCCTTTCGTGACGTTTCGGTGTAACCGAAGTGAGCGATCGGTCCCACCGAGATTGCAATGTAAACTCTCTGTTTCCCTTTCGTAATATTTCGGTCTCACCGAAAAGAGCGAATCGGTCCCACCAAGTTTAACTGACCAATTCTCTGGAAAGCTTATTACCAAAATCGGTCTCACCGAGTTTGTGTAATCGGTCTTACCGAGATTAGTTATGCCCTAACCCTAACCGAATCGGTCTTACCAAGTTGCATGTCAGTCCCACCGAAAATCCTAACGGTCACTAGGTTTACTAAATCGGTCCGACCGAGTCTGTTGAATCGGTCCGACCGAGTTTGGTAAATTGTGTGTAACGGTTAGATTTTGTGTGGAGGCTATATATACCCCTCCACCTCCACTTCATTCGTGGAGAGAGCCATCAGAACAAACCTACACTTCCAACTTACCATTTCCGAGAGAGAACCACCTACTCATGTGTTGAGGCCAAGATACTCCATTCCTACCATATGAATCTTGATCTCTAGCCTTCCCCAAGTTGCTTTCCACTCAAATCTTCTTTCCTCCAGATCCAAATCCCATGAGAGAGAGTTGAGTGTTGGGGAGACTATCATTTGAAGCACAAGAGCAAGAAGTTCATCATCAACGCACCATTCGTTACTTCTTGGAGAGTGGTGTCTCCTAGATTGGCTAGGTGTCACTTGGGAGCCTCCGACAAGATTGTGGAGTTGAATCAAGGAGTTTGTAAGGGCAAGGAGATCGCCTACTTCGTGAAGATCTACCGCTAGTGAGGCAAGTCCTTCATGGGCGACGGCCATGGTGGGATAGACAAGGTTGCTTCTTCGTGGACCCTTCGTGGGTGGAGCCCTCCGTTGACTCGCGCAACTGTTACCCTTCGTGGGTTGAAGTCTCCATCAACGTGGATGTATGATAGCACCACCTATCGGAACCACGCCAAAAACATCCGTGTCTCCAATTGCGTTTGAATCCTCCAAACCCTTCCCTTTACTTTCTTGCAAGTTGCATGCTTTAATTTCCGCTGCCTATATACTCTTTGCATGCTTGCTTGAATTGTGTGATGATTGCTTGACTTGTCCTAAGATAGCTAAAATCTGCCAAACTCTAAAATTGGGAAAAGGTTAAGTTTTTAATTGGTCAAGTTGTCTAATCACCCCCCCTCTAGACATACTTCAAGGTCCTACAAGTGGTATCAGAGCTTTGGTCTCCATTTGCTTTGATTTCCATAGCTTTTGGTGGTCATAGCCTTGGTTTCACTACCTAGGAGAGTATGGCGTCTAGTGAGGGAAATTATCACCGTAGAGGTCCTTACTTTGATGGTACTAATTTTGCTAGTTGGAAGCATAAGATGAAAATGCATATTCTTGGACATAACCCCGCCGTTTGGGCAATTATTTGTATTGGCTTGCAAGGTGAATTCTTTGATGGGAGAGAGCCGAACCGTGAAGCTAATGCGGAAGAATTGAAGATGCTGCAATACAACGCTCAAGCTTGTGATATCATCTTCAACGGATTGTGCCCCAAAGAATTCAACAAAATCAGCCGTCTTGAGAATGCAAAGGAAATTTGGGATACTTTGATTGATATGCATGAAGGTACCGACTCCGTCAAGGAATCCAAGTTGGATGTGCTCCAAAGTCAGCTTGACAAGTTCAAAATGAAGGATGGTGAAGGTATCGCTGAAATGTACTCTAGGCTTGCACTTATCACAAATGAGATTGCCGGCTTAGGGAGTGAAGAGATGACCGACAGATTCATCATCAAGAAGATCTTAAGAGCATTGGATGGAAAGTATGATACCGTGTGCACATTGACCCAAATGATGCCAAACTATAAAGATCTCAAGCCAACGGAAGTCATTGGAAGAATTGTTGCTCATGAGATGTCACTCAAGGATAAGGAGGAACTTCACAACAAGTCAAGTGGTGCTTACAAAGCCTCAAGTGAAGCCCCCACATCATCAAGTGAGAAGCAAACCTTCAATGAAGAATTGAGCTTAATGGTGAAGAACTTCAACAAATTCTACAAGAGTAGAAGCAAAGAAAGAAGCTCCAAGTCAAGGTCCTACAATGACAAAAGATCTTCTAGTCGAGAGCGAAATTGCTACAATTGTGGGATACCCAGACACTATTCCAATGAGTGTACGGCACCCTACAAAAGAAGAGAAGATTCTCCAAAAAGAATAAGCAAAAGAGAAAAATCACCACCGAGAGAGAGGAGTAGAGATGATCATTATGAACGAAGACCCTCACGGAGAAGCAAGGATTCGGAAAGGAAAGACAAGTCATCAAGGAGCTACACAAAACGAAGACATCAAGCTCGTGTTAGTGAATGGGTATCCGGCTCCGACTCCGACAATCACTCCGAGAGAAGCTATCACTCCGACTCCGAATATACTCAAGATGAAGGTGTTGCCGGTCTAGCACTTGTGTCAACCAACTCCTACGACATATTTGATTCACCAAATGAAGGAATTGGAAGATGCCTCATGGACAAAGGTCCAAAGGTAACACATCCTGAGTATGTTGATTTCAATAGTGATGAAGATGACTTACTTGTGGATGATGATTTACTTGTTGACAACTCTAGTGATGAATACTATGATGAAACGTCAATTAATCATGCTAATCAAGATAAAACGAATGACAATGATAAGGAGAAGATTGAGCTTCTAACTAAAGAACTAAACACTCTTAAGTTAGCTCATGAAACTATCTTCGAAGATCATCAAGAACTTTTAAGGGCTCATGAGAAGTTACGCTTTGAAAAGCTAAATCTTGTGCAAGAGCATGAGTTCTTAAAAGCAATCAATGATGATCTCCATAAGAAAAGTTCTTCTTACATTGCCAAGCGTTTACTCTTATCTACTTACATGCCTCAAGTCAAGTCTAGTAACAAGTACAAGAAAGATCCTTCCACTAGTAGTAACAATAATAATGCCAAATCAAATATTGTTGCTTCTAGTAGTTCTCTTGATTCCACTAATGATTCTCTTAGCCAAGTTACACTTGAGCAAGAAAATAGCTTATTGAAGGGAATTATAGAGAAAGGTGTCTACAAGAGCCTTGCCAGGAGTAAGCAATTCGAGGAAATTGTACACAAGCAAGGAAGGCACCGGAAGAATCAAGGTGTTAGTTTTGAACGAAAGTTCAATGCCAATGGAGTTGAGTGGGAAGAAGAGCAATACCCCAAGACAAAGTTTGTTCCTCAACAAGAGAAGTATGATCCTACTTCCTTCAAGGGAACACAAGCACAAGATGATCTTCCACCACAAGACCACAAGAACAAAGGCAAGGACAAGCTTCAAGAAGAGATTGATGCATTTGAAGAAACACCTAAGGCCTCGGTCAAGTGGGTTCCCAAGACTACGTCAAGTTCTACTTAATCAAGTACAACTACAACTCCAAGGATTCCCATCAAGATGATGTGGATCCCGAAGAAGAAGAACTAGAGAGTTCTTGAGGGTGACTCTGCCAACATTCTTCACTCATATCATTATGGCAAGAACAAGTGCAATCAACTTCACATCTTGCACTAGTTCAAGGAGTCACAAACCCTCATGTTGGTAAGGCAAGGGACAAGGTAACTTAATGATTTCATGGACATCATCTTGTGTGTTCATCACTCTATGTCTATGGATATTCTTGTTTGTTCCTTGTGGGACTAACCCATGTAGGTAAGTTGAAAGTGCAACTCACTCCAAAGGATTGCTCCGAATGATCTACATCAACATTGAGCATCCACATCTTCAACACCTACATGAAGTCATCATCGACAAAACCGAAGGTTAGTTCATCCCTCTTAATGGGGATCTCACATCTAGGGGGAGCTTAACTCTAAGAATTGAGTCAAAGCAACTCTAATGGTGTGAACACATCAATGCATTATGTAAAAGTGGTAACCCCACTTGAGCTTAAACGATGAGTATGACCTATGATCAAATGTTCTCATTTTACTCCTAAGTCAATATACTCATATATAGATGACCTAGTCATCGCCAATTGTTTGATAGATGCTAGAATTGGTTGTGCATGCTTTGCCACATATTTCATATGCCATTTTATTGTGTGAGCATGTTGGTTGCATATTTTACTCATTCAAGGACGTCCACTTGTTGTTTTGGTTGATTGGTTTCTTTTTCATTGGCCAAGTGGATGGACAAGAATGCCTAAGAACCTTCACTAGCTATCTATGCTTTTCTCGTCTCAAACTCTATTCATGCTACATCACAAAACTTGATCAAGTCAGATTCGAACCACTCTGTGTGAGGAGCACTCGGAGTCCCCGATTCGTCATAGACTTAAACTTCCAAAACTTCTTTGTGATTCTTGGTCTGACCGATTCCTCCATTTCGGTCCTACCGAGATCACTAAGTCGATCTAGGTTTTCAATCTCGGTGCAACCGATTTGAACTTTTCGGTCACACCGAGTTGCTGTAACTGTACACAGTTATGCATCTCGGTGCCACCGAGTTGTTCCACTCGGTCACACCCATAGGGTCGGGCTATATATAGTCACGGGCAAAAATTTGGAAATTTCTCCGAACCTCTTCGCCCACGCAATAGCTCGCTCTGCCATCAGGGTCTCCGGATCGTCTCCTCGTCGCCAGCCGTCTCCTGTCGCTGGTCTCCGCCGCTGTCAACGGATTTCAAGGCCGTCGTTGCCGCCGTAGCGAGTTCATTGCCAAGCTAGGGTATGGACTCGATCACAGTGCTATCCTCATCGGATTCCTAGCACATTGTGTTCTTATTGACTCTTGCCACGATTGAAACACTCCTATCCAGTCAATGCAATCCTTAGTTTAGATGAGATTCGAAATTTTAGGGTTAGGTTTCCGCCGAAACCATCTCGGACCCACCGAGTTGAAAAACTCGGTCCCACCGATTTGGCTAATGCCATTGCACTAGTAACTCTCGGTCTGACTGAGAATTGCTAATCGGTGAGACCGATTTTAGGACTTTGTGAAACCCTAGCAGTCTCGGTGCCACCGAACTGTGACTCGGTCCAATCGAGTTCATCAGTTTAGGTTCCAAAACTGCTTCGGTATCACTGAGTTTGAAAATCGGTTGATCCAAAATGCTTTCTGTGGAAAACTAAAACTGAAATTTTGAATCATTCTTTTGCAAATATCTCTGCATTTTGTGATGCTCATCCACTCTATCTCATCTATAACTCTTCACAGGGTCAGCAGTCAGTGATTTGCAGCATGTCAGACCAAAGTGACAGAACAGGTCAAAAGAGCAGATTCACATGAGTGAGGGCACTAGTCGCTCAAGTTCTTCAGATGATGGCAGCAGAAGTACTCCTAGCAATTTGCCTAAAGCAGCCACAAGAGCCAGAAGGAAGAGAACTTCAGACTCTGAGGATGAGGACTATGTGGCAGCTGAAGATGAGGCTACTTCCAAGAAAGTAGTGCTCAAGAAGGAGTATGGATCAGCAAAGAACACTAAGCCTGGACTCAATAGGAAGGTTCCTGCCAAGAGGACACCTATGCTGAAAGTCAGAGGATCTACTCAAGTGCCGGAAAAGTCTGAATCCAAAGAGGCACCTGCAAAGAGAGTCACAACTTCCAAACACAAGAAAGTTCCCACTAGAGAAACTATGAAGTTTACCATTGAATCAGAGGATGAAGCTGCTGCTCAGGATAAGAAGAAGAAGAGAGCCAGAACCACTACTGCCCAGGTTCTTGGAAAACCCTCAATGAGAAGAGACTCTGAAGAGGAAGAAGAGGTTGCTGCACCAGCACCCAAGGCACAAAAGCTTATGGGTGATGCTATTAGATTAGGGGCTGCAACATCAAAGCCCAAGGAAGCACCCAAAGCTGCCTCCAAGGCGAAGCTTGCACCAAAGAGGAATACCGGGAGTATTCCAACTGCTGAGAAGAACAAGGCCCCAGTGCTTGAAGTTGCTGATGAGGAAGATGAAGAAGGACAAGTCCTGAGAAAGCTCAAGCCCAAGATACCAGACCACAATGATGCCCATCCTGTGGCTGAGGACATGAAGATCAGAAGAGACTCAGGGTTGAGGCTATGGAGGACGACAGATCCATATGCCACAAGGAGAAGAACTGCTGTTGATTACAGGTTCCATACAAAGGAACAACAGGACTTCTATGAGACAATCTTGTTTGACAAGAAACGCATAGTGTGTGATTTGAGGTGGGTCGACTGGACCTACATGAAAGACAATGAAGATCACTATCCTTTTGTGCAAGACAGTTTTGTTGCTTGTGGAGTTGTAGATTTTGTTGGGCAAAAGCTCACCAACTGGAATGATGAACTCATTATGCAATTCTACTCTACAGCACACTTCTATCCAAATGGAAGGATAGCTTGGATGTCTGAAGGTACAAGGTACCAGTCAACTGTTGAGGAGTGGGCAAATCTGATCAATGCCCCAAAGGAAAATGAAGATGACTTGGATGTCTATGCCAAGAAGAAGATGGACCACAATTCCATGGCACACATGTACAAGGAGATACTAGACAAAGCCATTGAGACACATAAGTTTGGGTCAGTCCACTATCTTCTGTCAGGGCTGCCAACAATCAACTGGATCCTAAGGCACACTCTGGTGCCTAAGTCTGGTGACCACAACATGATTAGAGGGCATGCAATCAACATGTTGCATTTGTTTGATGTGCCACCAAAATTCAAGGTCATGAGCCTTATGGTAGAGACCATAAAGAGGACTGTAGTAGACCAGAAAAGAAGTTGTGGATATGCCCCTCAAATTCAGGAGTTGATTAACTCGAGGATGGGCACAGGGAAATATCTATTGGATAAGGAACATTTTCCTCTCTATCCAGATTTTGAGGACAATCTGGTTGTCATGAATGAGGATGACCCATCATCAGTACAAGCTCAAGAGAAGAAGGAGAAGCAAGGAAAGAGAAGGCTGCCAAGATGCCAACTCAAGAGGAGGCATCTGAGTACTTTTTGAAGAACAAGCAGGAGCAGCTTGGTTACTTGATAGGATCAACACTGAGGATTGAGAAGGGATTGGCCACCCTCACTCAGAGTCAGGAGAGCTTGGAAAGAATCATGGAACAAAAATTCCATGATCTAGATGTCAAGGTAACTGAGATTCAGTCAGTTGTGGAGCAGCTACATGATGACATGCAGGAGAGGTAGGGCAAGACTACCACTAATGTGTTTGCCAGAGTACCTAGAGCTCAGAGGTCAACTGCAGTGCCTGTGCCAGACACCAGAGCAACATCATCTGCACCAGCTACAGCCCCAGTGCAACCAGCTCCATCTACTTCAACTGAAGCCTTCGTTCTTGGAGTTATCCGGACACCACCACCTGAAGATCAAGCCTGAGAGTCGATCTAGCACTATGCATTTTCTATGAACTTTTTGGTAACTTGTTGCCAAAGGGGGAGAAAAATGTATAGATCATAGGCTTCGAGAGAGAGAGAGAGTGTGTGTTGCTTTTGTTCTCTCTTGCTTTGGTGGTTAAACTTTATTTGCTTTTGATTGCTTGAGATACTATGCTGTGAGACATTGATGATCATGTGTTTGATCATAAGCTACACTTATGCATGTTTGATGATATTATCTTATCTTATCCTTATATGATCATTCACTTTGCTTGGTGATGAGTGCATATATTCAATCTTTATCATTTTGAGCACTCCACCAAGATGTATGTGACATGGAAGAGTAACCCATGAGCCTAATTCCTTGTGCATTTGCAGTCCAAAGCAAATCTTAAACTATGCACAAATTTAGGGGGAGTTCTTGCTTATCACATACTTCTGAAAGCGACGATGATTTTAATCTCATTATCATTTGTCGAAGCTTTGATCTATATGTTGTCATCAATTACCAAAAAGGGGGAGATTGAAAGTGCAACTATACCTAGGTGGTTTTGGTAACTAATAAAAACATATAGCTCATTGAGCTAATGCTATTCCAAGACTATTATTTCAGAAAAGCTCAATGAATGGCATGGCATGGATGATGAAAGTGGATCCCTCAAAATACTAATGACAAAGGATTGGCTCAAGCTCAAAAGCTCAAGACTCTTCATTTTATATTTTAGTGATCCAAGATCACATCGAGTCTATAGGAAAAGCCAATACTATCAAGGAGGGATGAGGTGTTGCTTAATGAGCCTCTTGCTTCATGTGCTTTGTGATATGCTCCAAAAACCCTCAACAACTTTCTCACATCCACAAATGACCTAAACCTAAAGCCAAAATCAGTCACACTGATTCTTTCTATCCGGCGCCACCGAGTTCAAATGTCATAGCCACTGCCACAAACCATAGGCAAATCGATCCTACCGATAGGGATCTCGGTCTCATCGAGATGGGATTGTAATCTCCCTGTTTCCCTTCGTAACATTTCGGTCTAACCGAAGTGAGAGATCGGTCCCACCGAGATTGCAATGTAAACTCTCTGTTTCCCTTTTGTAACATTTCGGTCTCACCGAAAAGAGCGAATCGGTCCCACCAAGTTTAATTGACCAACTCTCTAGAAAGCTTATTACCAAAATCGGTCTCACCGAGTTTGTGTAATCGGTCTTACCGAGATTACGTTATGCCCTAACCCTAACCGAATCGGTCTTACCGAGTTGCATGTCAGTCCCACCGAAAATCCTAAGGGTCACTAGGTTTACTAAATCGGTCCGACCGAGTCTGTTGAATCGGTCCCACCGAGTTTGGTAAATTGTGTGTAACGGTTAAATTTTGTGAGGAGGCTATATATACCCTCCACCTCCTCTTCATTCGTGGAGAGAGCCATCAGAACAAACCTACACTTCCAACTTACCATTTCTGAGAGAGAACCACCTACTCATGTGTTGAGGCCAAGATATTCCATTCCTACCATATGAATCTTGATCTCTAGCCTTCCCCAAGTTGCTTTCCACTCAAATCTTCTTTCCACCAGATCCAAATCCCATGAGAGAGAGTTGAGTGTTGGGGAGACTATCATTTGAAGCACAAGAGCAAGGAGTTCATCATCAACGCACCATTTGTTACTTCTTGGAGAGTGGTGTCTCCTAGCACTACTAGGGAAAAGCCTAGCAGCAGCGCGGGTTCATAATTCTTCATTCTCAGCGTGTAGCTATCGTTCTCTAAATCTCACCGGTGCATCGTTCAAATAACCTCTAATTAGTTCATGGTCTCTTCATTCTCATGTGTCTAAATACCCTCAAGTACCTTCGTTCATTTGCTAATTCTTACCGGTGATGCACCCCTACTTCGATCTTTTTCAATTCTTACGGTGGTTCTTTCAAGATCTCTCTTCCTTGTTCATCATATCAATTCATTTGTTGTTCCAATCCTACCGGTGGTTCGTTGAAGACCTTCTCAAGTTTTGATATATCTCTTTTAATCCTTTCTACGAGAATAAGTAGTATGCCAAATCCGTTGATTGTCATCAATTTAATTGGTGAAGGATAAGCATAACATAATTCTTATTCTTGTTCATCCAAGTGATTAATTCTTTTCTTCCAGAGATTATTCATGATGAATAAATTCTTGATTACAAGTGATTCATCTTTCTTCCCGAGTCCTAAGTTTTCCGCATTATCTCGTCGCGAAGCTCCATCTAAATCATAGCAAGGCTTCACCTTGTGTTTTCAACTTCTTTTCTTTTCATCATCCTTTTATTACCGGAGTTCTTCATGGAGGTTATACATGATGGTTCATCAAGGTTTTAATTCCCTTCTCAAAGTTTTTCATCGAGATTCTTTCCTAAGGAGCTCAAGCTTTCTTCATATGGTAATCCGGAGTGCAATTCTTTCTACCATATTTTGGAGGTGGTATTATGTCATTCTTGATAATTTGAGTTCATGTTCCATGATTCACATGTTGTTAAGAATGAGTTATTTTTAAATCCATCAATATCTTCATTGGAGTTATCTTGGTATAGATTTCACCTTAAGCCTTCCCTAAGGAATGTTGCTATTTGTGGTGCTTGCCAATGATCCAAGTTATCTCTTTATCATCTTGGTGGAAGAACTGTTCATCTCTTCGTCAATCTTAAGCTAGCAATGGTTTCCATTAGTGGTTGGTTGTCACCTCATAGTGTTGAGATGTTTCCATAAGCCCACCACAAGCTTATTCTTTTCGATGTTGGTTTTCCAACAACTCCGTTATAACCTTCTTGCAAGGATGTCTTCCAAATTCAATTGTGGTAGAAGTTGTCATTTTCTTCTCCGTCCCTTTATTCCAATGATCTACTTCTATTCTTTCTTACGGAGGCATTGTGATGTTGCTCTTTTCACTCATCATCTCGATTGTGAGGATCGTGTTCTTTTCGTGCTTATCCATTTAACCGAAGTGTTGTGTCAAATCTTCAAGTTCTTTTCATCTTATCAAGTTTTCTTCTCTTTTCTACCGGAGTGCTATCCAAATTCTGTCATTCTTGTTCCTTGGCTATCTCATTATACCGAGGTGGTCATATTCTTTTCGATCGTGAAACTCTTGATTCATGTCTTTGCAACCTTCAAATTCTCGTAATGTTCCTTGTTCCTTTTTTTCTAACGGATTGTTTGCAATCTCGTTCATCTCTGTTGTACTCTTTCTTTTAAATTTCTCAACCTCTCAAGGTTCGTGGTTTCCCTCGTTCTTCAAAGAAGCAACTTAGTTTTACCTCTTCTCTTCCTCTTCCGTTTTCCCTCCGGTGCCATCCTAGATCTCGGGACGAGATCCTCTCGTAGTGGTGGAGTGTTGTAACGCCCCGGATCCGATGCGCCAGGTGTCCGCCAGTTATTCGCCGTCGTTGCCATGTCATTTTCTTGCGTGTTGCACTTTGCCATGTCATCATTTGCACTTTATCATGTCATCATGTGCATCTCATTTTGCATACGTGTTCGTCTCATGCATCCGAGCATTTTCCCCGTTGTCTGTTTTGCAATCCGACACTCCTATGTCCCCCGGCGTCCCCTTCTTCTCTTTTGTTGTGAGCGGGTGTTAAACTTTCTCGAAATGTCCCAAGGTTTGCCAAGCGGCCTTGGTATAGCACCGGTAGACCGCCTGTCAAGTTTCGTGCCATTTGGAGGTCGTTTGGTACTCCAACGGTTAACCGGGTAACCGCAGAGGCCTCTTTTGTTGCAGCCCAACACCTCTTCCAAAGTGGCCCAAAACCCACCAAACTCCCCTCCATGCTCTCGGTCGTTCGATCATGATCGCGTGGCCGAAAACCGCTCCTCATTTGGACTCTCCTAGCTCCCTCTACCTATATAAACACCCCTCCCCCTCCATTTTCGGGTCCAAACCCTAAAAATTCCCCTCTCCGCGCCGGACGTGTCCGTCCGCGCCGGACAAAACCAGCGCCGCCACCTCAGACCAACCGGCGTCCGCGTGGCGTGGCCCCGCGCGCGCGCCGCCCGGCCTGCCGGGCCCGTGGCTGGCCCAGCGGACCCGCGACCCGCCGCGCCCGCGATGCCGGCGCCCTCCGCCGCCCGGCCCGCTCGTCCCGCCGCCAAGCGCCTCCGCCTAGCCGCCGGCGGCGTGCTTGCTGCCGCCGCCTCAGCGCGCAGCTCCGCCGCGCGCCAGTCGCCGCCGTCCTCGTTGCCCGCCGCTCCGCCGCCTCGCTGCCGCCTCTGCCGGGGGAGGAGTCCCTCCGCCCGGCCATCGCGGATCCGTGCCTCCGGCCGCCATCTTCGCCCGGCGCCGCCCTCCGTCTCGCCGCTCCGCCCGCGAACCATCGCGGAAGCCGCCGCGGCGAAGCTTCCTCGACCGTCTTGCAGCGTCGCGGCACTGCAGCAGCCGTGCCTGGCGTGGGTACACGGCCCGGCCTCCCGGCCAGCCACGCCCTTGGCCCGGCCCAAAGAACTGCCGAGCCTCTCCTCCAGCCGGGCCGAAGCCCATGGGTGAGACCCCCAGCGCCTTTCCTTTTTTTTCCTTCTGTTGGGCCTGTTCCAGATTCGGCCCGATAGCTTTTTTTTCCTGTCCAGCGAATTTCCTAATTATCCAGTGTATTGCTGTTTTACAGAAAAAACCCTAGATTTCATGCATTTAATAACTCTTAAACTGTGCATCGGATTAAAATGATTCAAACATGTAAAATGCTTAGTTTTTCGTCTAGTTTAATAATTTGCCACTTTCATCCATGTTTAAAATGTTTAAAATGATGTTTGTTTAAATTTGCTCAAATGCCATGCTAAATGATTTAATTCATAACTAAATAACCGTAGCACGGTTTTAAATGTTCTTTATATGTAAATGGGGTGGAAAAATGCCTAGTTTAACATGGTGCACTTCATTTTCCTGTTTAACATATGTTTTAGGGCAGAACAGTACCGAATTCAAAATATGGACATGAGGATTTTCTGAAATTGTTGTTTGTGTTTCCGGCCTCATTTAAACTTGCCTAGGTAGGTAGTTTTGTTATGCTTCACCCCTTGCCATGTTAATCAACATTTAATATTGATGGGTACATAAATGAGATCGAACTAAATAACTTGTCATGGTGTTTTGTCAATATGCAACTCGTTGCATATTGAGCTCCACTTAATTTGTAGGATTGTTTGTGCACTTTGCCATGCCATGCATATTTAAACCGGACATGCATCATCCTTGTTTGTGCATCATGCCATGATTATGCTTGTGTGTTTACCATGTTGTTTGCTTCTTTCCGGTTTGCTTCTCTCGTTAGCTTCGGTTTCGTTCCGGAGTTGTGAGGATTCGTTCGACTACGTCTGTTTGTCTTCTTCATGGACTCGTTCTTCTTCCTAGCGGGATTTCAGGCAAGATGTCCGCTACCCTGGATCTCACTACTATCATTGCTATGCTAGTTGCCTCGTTCTTTCGCTATGCTGTGCTACCTATTACCTGTTTGTCCAGCCATACCATATTGCCATGAACCTCTAACCCTTGACACCTTTCCTATGCAAACCACTGTTTGGCTATGTTACCGCTTTGCTCAGCCCTCTTATAGCGTTGCTAGCTGCGGTGAAGTTGAAGATTTCTCCATGGTGGACAGGATTTTGGTTGGGATATCACAATATCTCTTATATTATTAATGCATCTATATACTTGGTAAAGGGTGGAAGGCTCGGCCTTATGCCCGGTGTTTTGTTCCACTCTTGCCGCCCTAGTTTCCATCATACGGTGTTATGTCCCGGATTTTGCGTTCCTAACGCGGTCGGGTGATTTATGGGACCCCCGACAGTTCGCTTTGAATAAAACTTGTCCAAAGAAGGCCCAACATTGCCTTTTACCATTTGCCTCACCTAGCCCTTTTTTTTCCTTTGGTTTCGGAGCCCAAGGGTCATCTTTATTACCCCGGGCGGTGCTCATTGTGAGTGTTGGTCCAAACCGTCACCACGCCGGTGGCCACCTGGGGCAACTCTGGGCTGGCCTACGGAAGTTTGGACAATCCGGTGTGCCACGAGAACGAGATATGTGCAGCTCCTATCGGGATTTGTCGGCACATTCGGGCGGCTTTGCTGGTCTTGTTTTACCATTGTCGAAATGTCTTGATGTACGGGATACCGAGCCCGATCGGAGTGTCTCGGGTGAAGGTCTATTCTTCGATGATCGCGAGAGCTTGTCATGGGCTAAGTTGGGACACCCCTGCAAGGTATAAACTTTCGAGAGCCGTGCCCGCGGTTATGTGGCAGATGGGAATTTGTTAATGTCCGGTTGTAGACAACTTGACACTTGATCCGAATTAAAATGCATCAACCGCGTGTGTAGCCGTGATGGTCTCTTCTCGGCGGAGTCCGGGAAGTGAACACGGTTTCTGGGTTATGATTGACGTAAGTAGGTGTTCAGGATCACCTCTTGATCATTTCTAGCTTCATGTCCGTTCCGCTTGTTCTCTTCTCGCTCTTATTTACGTTGGTTAGCCACCATACTTGCTTAGTCGCTGCTGCAACCTCACCACTTTACCCCTTCCTTTCCCATTAAGCTTTGCTAGTCTTGATACCCATGGTAATGGGATTCTTTGAGTCCTCGTGACTCACGGATACTTCAAAACCAGTTTGCGGTGCCTATGTTACCGGCGGTGGCGCAACCAAGCTCAAGGAGGAGCTCGATGAAGATCTTGCCCTTTGTGTTGTTTCGTTCTAGTTGATCGAGAGTGGAGCCCGGTTGGGGTCGATCGGGGACCTTGTCGCATTTGGGGTTCTTCTTTTATTTTGGTTCCGTAGTCGGACCTTGATTGTATCTGGATGATGTAATGCTTTATTCATGTAATTGTGTGAAGTGGCGATTGTAAGCCAACTATGTATCTTTTTCCTTATGTATTACATGGGTTGTGTGAAGATTACCTCACTTGCGACATTGCTTTCAATGCGGTTATGCCTCTAAGTCGTGCTTCGACACGTGGGAGTTATAGCCGCATCGAGGCGTTATAAGTTGGTAATCGAGCCTTCCCGACCTTAGGAGCCCCACCGCTTGATCGCTTTTAGTGGCGAGTTGTGTCTAGAAAAATGTTTTGAGTCATTTAGGATTATATATATCGGAGAGTTTAGGAATTCTTTTTACTCCCGGTCCTTGACCTTACGGTGAGGTATCTGACGAGAGTTTTGACTCTTCTCTTCTCAAATTTCACTAAAATTTTTTTGGATCACGCTGGTATCTTAGAGTCGTTCGATGGTTTTATGATGACAACATTGTCTTGGTTGCCTCCCGTCGCAGGGTTTTTTATTGGAGGTGTCCGGGAGTTGAGCTCCGAGGTGTTGTCGTCATAATTTTATCGTTGCATTCTGGAATACCGAGTTTAGTGCGCCGACATCGAAAATCTCTTTTATGCAGTTCGTTGGTGAGATAACCCGCTAACCCTTGAGATCGAGGTGAGTACGGAGTATTGCCATAACTTGTATAACGGATGCTTTTCGAAGGTTGAGGTAGACGATTTCCGAAGGTTTCTTGGTTATGTGTTGAAGGATGGATACAACTGGATGTAGGGATTGTTAGTTTGGGTGAGATATATTGCTTCCCCTGTATCCCCAACACCTGATTGCATAACCGGAAAGTTTCGGGAGTTTTATAGGTGGGAATTCAAGTAGCTCCTAGAATATCTTTCCTACAGATGCATGATATGAGATTGGGTAAATCTCTATCATATGTTTGTTCCGGCTTATTCTGCAAGCCAAATCCTTTGTTTTGTTTTATTTGTGGTATTCGAGTTGCTTCAATGTCAAGTGTTGATTCCATACCTTTCCGAAATGGTGTTCTCATACTCTGATGTGAATACCAATCCGTCTCGATAATCGAGATTGTCATGTCAATCCTTTTCAACCGGCGTGTTTCTCTTCAAGTGGATCCGATCACTTCAACATCAGCAAGACCAATCATCATTTCTTCTCAACGGTGTTTGTTTCATCTGTCTCTAAGTTGCCTTTGTTTTCCCGCCCTCCCACCCCTTTTCTTCAAGGACATAGATTTCTTAATCAAGTATCCTTTTATTTTTGTGAAGTTTCTCCATTCTTTTCCGTCAATGTTCTTACCCGGTGGTTCTCAAGAAGATGTTCTACTAGTTCGTCATTCCTCATTCCTTTCTCTTCTCCGGTGGATTCAAGTCAAGTTTTGTTGATCATACCTTTTTCCTCATTTCAATGTCTTCTCATACCGGTGAAACTCATTATCATTCTACTTCTCGCTATTTGTTATTCTGGAGTGCTCAAGATATCTCAAAGATTCGTGTTTCCACTCTGCATTCGTTCAAGCTCCTTCGAGATTGGTATCTCATTCAAGTCATTTAATTCAACCGGTGCAACATCTCTTTTAAATCTTTTCAACGGTGTTCTTTTGAGTGGGCCCTAACCCACAGGTCTTTTCCCAGGATCTTACGACTCTTCTATTTTCCCGAGCTATCCTAAATTCTTCTCCAGTTTTGACGTAAGAATGAGTTGTCATCAGTCAAATGCTTTTCTCCAAGATCTTTCAAATTCTTTTCATAGTTGGCTCAACCTCTTCGCTTTTGATTCTTCCGGTGTGCCTCAATAATTCTTGGTGGTGTTTCTCGTTGTCATTCTCATCATTTGAAGACCGAAGAAGAATTTCTCTTTAATCTTGCTCTATTCTCTTCAAGATTCATGGTGCTAGCTTGTTGCCATCCTCTCATAATTGTTTTCGATTGTGAGAATCTTTTTCACCCATCCAGAGCATTTCATGAGTTATTTCTATTTCTTTCCTCCGAAGGTCATCATGTCATAATTCTTCATTCTCAGCGTGTAGCTATCGTTCTCTAAATCTCACCGGTGCATCGTTCAAATAACCTCTAATTAGTTCATGGTCTCTTCATTCTCATGTATCTAAATACCCTCAAGTACCTTCGTTCACTTGCTAATTCTTACCGGTGATGCACCCCTACTTCGATCTTTTTCAATTCTTACGGTGGTTCTTTCAAGATCTCTCTTCCTTGTTCATCATATCAATTCATTTGTTGTTCCAATCCTACTGGTGGTTCGTTGAAGACCTTCTCAAGTTTTGATATATCTCTTTTAATCCTTTCTACGAGAATAAGTAGTATGCCAAATCCGTTGATTGTCATCAATTTAATTGGTGAAGGGTAAGCAAAACATAATTCTTATTATTGTTCATCCAAGTGATTAATTCTTTTCTTCCGGAGATTATTCATGATGAATAAATTCTTGATTACAAGTGATTCATCTTTCTTCCATAGTTCTAAGTTTTCCGCATTATCTCGTCGCGAAGCTCCATCTAAATCATAGCAAGGCTTCACCTTGTGTTTTCAACTTCTTTTCTTTTCATCATCCTTTTATTACCGGAGTTCTTCATGGAGGTTATACATGATGGTTCATCAAGGATTTAATTCCCTTCTCAAAGTTTTTCATCGAGATTCTTTCCTAAGGAGCTCAAGCTTTCTTCATATGGTAATCCGGAGTGCAATTCTTTCTACCATATTTTGGAGGTGGTATTATGTCATTCTTGATAATTTGAGTTCATGTTCCATGATTCACATGTTGTTAAGAATGAGTTATTTTTAAATCCATCAATCTCTTCATTGGAGTTATCTTGGTATAGATTTCACCTTAAGCCTTCCCTAAGGAATGTTGCTATTTGTGGTGCTTGCCAATGATCCAAGTTATCTCTTTATCATCTTGGTGGAAGAAGTGTTCATCTCTTCGTCGATCTTAAGCTAGCAATGGTTTCCATTAGTGGTCGGTTGTCACCTCATAGTGTTGAGATGTTTCCATAAGCCCACCACAAGCTTATTCTTTTCGATGTTGGTTTTCCAACAACTCCGTTATAACCTTCTTGCAAGGATGTCTTCAAAATTCAATTGTGGTAGAAGTTGTCATTTTCTTCTCCGTCCCTTTATTCCAATGATCTACTTCTATTCTTTCTTACGGAGGCATTGTGATGTTGCTCTTTTCACTCATCATCTCGATTGTGAGGATCGTGTTCTTTTCGTGCTTATCCATTTAACCGAAGTGTTGTGTCATCTCTTCAAGTTCTTTTCATCTTATCAAGTTTTCTTCTCTTTTCTACCGGAGTGCTGTCCAAATTCTGTCATTCTTGTTCCTTGGCTATCTCATTATACCGAGGTGGTCATATTCTTTTCGATCGTGAAACTCTTGATTCATGTCTTTGCAACCTTCAAATTCTCGTAATGTTCCTTGTTCCTTTTTTTTGTAATGGATTGTTTGCAATCTCGTTCATCTCTGTTGTACTCTTTCTTTTAAATTGCTCAACCTCTCAAGGTTCATGGTTTCACTCGTTCGTCAAAGAAGCAACTTAGTTTTACCTCTTCTCTTCCTCTTCCGTTTTCCCTCCGGTGCCATCCTAGATCTCGGGACGAGATCCTCTTGTAGTGGTGGAGTGTTGTAACGCCCCGGATCCGATGCGCCAGGTGTCCGCCAGTTATTCGCCGTCGTTGCCATGTCATTTGCTTGCGTGTTGCACTTTGCCATGTCATCATTTGCACTTTATCATGTCATCATGTGCATCTCATTTTGCATACGTGTTCGTCTCATGCATCCGAGCATTTTCCCCGTTGTCCGTTTTGCAATCCGACACTCCTATGTCCCCCGGCGTCCCCTTCTTCTCTTTTGTTGTGAGCGGGTGTTAAACTTTCTCGGAATGGCCCGAGGTTTGCCAACCGGCCTTGGTATAGCACCGGTAGACCGCCTGTCAAGTTTCGTGCCATTTGGAGGTCGTTTGGTACTCCAACGGTTAACCGGGTAACCGCAGAGGCCTCTTTTGTTGCAGCCCAACACCTCTTCCAAAGTGGCCCAAAACCCACCAAACTCCCCTCCATGCTCTCGGTCGTTCGATCACGATCGCGTGGCCGAAAACCGCTCCTCATTTGGACTCTCCTAGCTCCCTCTACCTATATAAACACCCCTCCCCCTCCATTTTCGGGTCCAAACCCTAAAAATTCCCCTCTCCGCGCCGGACGTGTCCGTCCGCGCCGGACAAAACCCGCGCCGCCGCCTCCGCACCAACCGGCGTCCGCCACGTGCCAGCCCGCCGCCGCATCAAGCGCCTGCCTGCCTGCCTGCCGGACCAGCAGCTGCCTCTGCGGACCCGCGACCCGCCCGCGCCCGCGGCAAGCCGGCGCCCTCCGCGCCGGCCCGCTCGTCGTCCCGCGGCCGCGCTCCTCCGCCCGTCGCGGCGTGCGCTGCTGCGCCGCCTCCAGCGCTGCTCACCGGCGCGCGTCTGCGCCGCCGTCCTCGTTGCCCCGCCGGCTCCATCGCCTCCGCCGCCGCCTCCTGCCGGAGGAGCCCGAGGAGTCCCTCCGCCCCGGCCACCGCGGATCCGTGCCTCCGGCCGCCATCTTCGCCACCGGCGCCGCCCTCCGTCTCGCCGCTCCGCCCGCGAACCATCGCGGAAGCGCCGCCGCGGCTGAAGCTTCCTCGACCGTCTTGCGCGGCGGCACGCAGCGCAATTGTGCCCTGGCGTGGGCCATGGCCCGGCCTCCCGGCCCAGCCACGCCCTTGGTAGGCCCGAAAGAATTTACTGCCGAGCCTCTCCTCCGGCCGGGCGAAGCCCATGGGTGAGACCCCAGCGCCTTTCTTTTTTTTCCTTCTGTTGGGCCTGTTCCAGATTCGGCCCGATACCTTTTTTTTTCCTGTCCAACGAATTTCCTAATTATCCAGTGTATTGCTGTTTTACAGAAAAACCCCTAGATTTCATGCATTTAATAACTCTTAAACTGTGCATCGGATTAAAATGATTCAAACATGTAAAATGCTTAGTTTTTCGTCTAGTTTAATAATTTGCCACTTTCATCCATGTTTAAAATGTTTAAAATGATGTTTGTTTAAATTTGCTCAAATGCCATGCTAAAATGATTTAATTCATAACTAAATAACCGTAGCTCGGTTTTAAATGTTCTTTATATGTAAATGGGGTGGAAAAATGCCTAGTTTAACATGGTGCACTTTATTTTCCTGTTTAACAACAATAAAATATGTTTTAGGCAGAACAGTACCGAATTCAAAATATGGTCATGAGGATTTTCCGAAATTGTTGTTTGTGTTTCCGGCCTCATTTAAACTTGCCTAGGTAGGTAGTTTTGTTATGCTTCACTCCTTGCCATGTTAATCAACATTTAATATTGATGGGTACATAAATGAGATCGAACTAAATAACTTGTCGTGGTGTTTTGTCGATATGCAACTCATTGCATATTGAGCTCCACTTAATTTGTAGGATTGTTTGTGCACTTTGCCATGCCATGCATATTTAAACCGGACATGCATCATCCTTGTTTGTGCAGCATGCCATGATTATGCTTGTGTGTTTACCATGTTGTTTGCTTCTTTCCGGTTTGCTTCTCTCGTTAGCTTCGGTTTCGTTCCGGAGTTGTGAGGATTCGTTCGACTACGTCTGTTTGTCTTCTTCATGGACTCGTTCTTCTTCCTAGCGGGATTTCAGGCAAGATGACCGCTACCACGATCTCACTACTATCATTGCTATGCTAGTTGCCTCGTTTTTTCGCTATCTGCGCTACCTATTACTGTTTGTCCAGCCATCCCATATTGCCATGAACCTCTAACCCTTGACACCTTTCCTATGCAAACCACTGTTTGGCTATGTTACCGCTTTGCTCAGCCCCTCTTATAGCGTTGCTAGCTGCAGGTGAAGTTGAAGATTTCTCCATGGTGGACAGGATTTTGGTTGGGATATCATAATATCTCTTATATTATTAATGCATCTATATACTTGGTAAAGGGTGGAAGGCTCGGCCTTATGCCTGGTGTTTTGTTCCACTCTTGCCGCTCTAGTTTCCGTCATACCGGTGTTATGTTCCTGGATTTTGCGTTCCTAACGCGGTCGGGTGATTTATGGGACCCCCCTGACAGTTCGCTTTGAATAAAACTTGTCCAGCAAGGCCCAACATTGCCTTTTACCATTTGCCTCACCTAGCCCTTTTTTCCCTTGGGTTTCGGAGCCCAAGGGTCATCTTTATTACCCCGGGCGAGGCTCTGTTGTGAGTGTTGGTCCAAACCGTCAGCCGCCGGTGGTACCGGGGGCAACTCTGGGCTGGCCTACCGGAAGTTTGGACAATCCGGTGTGCCCTGAGAACGAGATATGTGCAGCTCCTATCAGGATTTTTCGGCACATTCGGGCGGCTTTGCTGGTCTTGTTTTACCATTGTTGAAATGTCTTGATGTACCGGGATACCGAGCCTGATCGGAGTGTCTCGGGTGAAGGTCTATTCCTTCGATGATCGCGAGAGCTTGTCATGGGCTAAGTTGGGACACCCTGCAGGTATAAACTTTCGAGAGCCGTGCCGCAGTTATGTGGCGATGGGAATTTGTTAATGTCGGTTGTAGACAACTTGACACTTGATCCGAATTAAAACGCATCAACGCGTGTGTAGCCGTGATGGTCTCTTCTCGGCGGAGTCCGGAAGTGAACACGGTTTCGGGTTATGATTGGCGTAAGTAGGTGTTCAGGATCACCTCTTGATCATTGCTAGCTTCACGTCCGTTCCGCTTGTTCTCTTCTCGCTCTTATTTGCGTTGGTTAGCCACCATACTTGCTTAGTCGCTGCAACCTCACCACTTTACCCCTTCCTTTCCCATTAAGCTTTGGTAGTCTTGATACCCATGGTAATGGGATTCTTTGAGTCCTCGTGACTCACGGATACTTCAAAACCAGTTTGCGGTGCCTATGTTACCGAAGCGGTGGCGCAACCAAGCTCAAGGAGGAGCTTGATGAAGATCTTGCCCTTTGTGTTGTTTCGTTCTAGTTGATCGAAGAGTGGAGCCCGGTTGGGGTCGATCGGGGACCTTTATCGCATTTGGGGTTCTTCTTTTATTTTGGTTCCGTAGTCGGACCTTGATTGTATCTGGATGATGTAATGCTTTATTCATGTAATTGTGTGAAGTGGCGATTGTAAGCCAACTATGTATCTTTTTCCCTTATGTATTACATGGGTTGTGTGAAGATTACCTCACTTGCGACATTGCTTTCAATGCGGTTATGCCTCTAAGTTGTGCTTCGACACGTGGGAGTTATAGCCGCATCGAGGGCGTTATAATTAGTAACACTAATATTTCTTGAATAATTAGTTTGACCATAGTTTGACCACAGTTTGACCATAGTTTGCCCAGATTTGTCCACAATTTGTCCATAGTTTGACCAGATTTGACCAAAATTCAAAAAAACTAAAATAATTATTTAGTAACAGTAATATTCTTGAATAATTAGTTTGACCATAGTTTGACCAGATTTAACAAAAATTAAAAAAAAATGATTTTTTTTGAATTTTATTGCCTCCAGATCTTAAAAGCCCCGTAACTTTTTTTTCTGTTAGGTTTTTCAGGATTTTAAAAATGTTTAACAGGGTTTTTAGGATTTTTTTGCCTCCAGATCTTAAATTCGGGTGTAACTTTTCGAGTAGATGATTTTTCATATAAAAAACTTTTTCATCTGAGTTAGTATGCAAAAGTTATGCCCATTTTTACAAATTCTCGAGAGATTTTGCAAATAAAGTCGAAATTCATATTTGCAAATTTTCCCAACAACTAGACCACATATCACATGGGAAACTTATTTTCTTTTATTTTTTTGACATTTTCATCATTTTCTTTTATTTTTTTTAAACTGAAAAGGGGGGGGGTTGAGTTTGAAAATGGGACCTTTAGTAATAGCGCGGGTTTTTAACCCTCGCTGGTGCTATGGCACCACTTAGTAGTAGCGAGGGCTAAAAACCCGCGCTACTGCTATCTCCCTTAGTAGTAGCGAGGGTTAAAAACCCACGCTACTACTATGGCATGTCCTGGGGGGCACGGTAGAGACCGCTTAGTAGTAGCGAGTGTTAAAAACCCGCGCTACTGCTGTCTACTTAGTAGTATCGAGGTTTAAAAACCTGCGCTACTAGTAAGTAGCAGTAGCGAGGGTTTTTAACCCTCGCTACTAGTAAGATTCTGTGTATAGGCTTTTCCCTAGTATAGATTGGCTAGGTGTCACTTGGGAGCCTCCGACAAGATTGTGGAGTTGAACCAAGGAGTTTGTAAGGGCAAGGAGATCGCCTACTTCGTGAAGATCTACTGCTAGTGAGGCAAGTCCTTCGTGAGCGACGGCCCTGGTGGGATAGACAAGGTTGCTTCTTCATGGACCCTTCGTGGGTGGAGCCCTCCGTGAGTCGCAACCATTACCCTTAAATGGGTTGAAGTCTCCATCAACGTGGATGTACGATAGCACCACCTATCGGAACCACGCCAAAAACATCCGTGTCTCCAATTGCATTTGAATCCTCCAAACCCTTCCCTTTACTTTCTTGCAAGTTGCATGCTTTAATTTCCGCTGCCTATATACTCTTTGCATGCTTGTTTGAATCGTGTGATGATTGCTTGACTTGTCCTAAGATAGCTAAAATCTGCCAAACTCTAAAATTGGGAAAAGGTTAAGTTTTTAATTGGTCAAGTAGTCTAATCACCCCCCTCTAGACATACTTCAAGGTCCTACAGTAGGTGGTCTCCGCCGCGCGATTGGTCGCCAGAGGGCGATTTCCATGCCCCTCCGCCGCGTTTGGCCTCGCCGGCGGCTAAACGCCGGTGAGTTGACTGGGTTTGACCCCCCCCCCCCAGTTGACCAGATTTGACCCGTGTGGGCCAATGACAGGTGGGGCCCGACTCTGACTAATCTATAGTTACGTTAGTGTTAGTGCTAATTAACCTCTATTAATTAACTGTGGCACTGACGTGTGGCCCCACACGCCAGGTTTGACCCAGTCATCATTGTTGACTTGCCGACACAAGCATGATGCAGTGTTGACGCAGTTAATCCTTTTCTGGGTTTAATTTAAATCAGAAAAATCCAAAAATTGCTACAAACTTCAAAAAATCATATAAATTCAACCGTAGCTCAAACTGAAACAATTTCTATATGAAAAATTATCAGAAAAATTCAATATCCATCTGTACTAGTTTCATGCATGACAAACCAACTTATACCTACTGTATAAGTGAAAACACATAGGCTTATTTTGGAGTTGCATTTGAATCTTTGGTTCAAATGGACTTCATGCAAATGAATGCTAGTTGTATTAGCTCAAACAACATCACATCTACATGCCATGATCATGCATCATATGGTTGCATATGCTTGTATATTGATTGTCGACACCGTTCCTTCTCGATCGGTCCTGCTCGGGAGAGTGCTCTAGAGTACCTATCTGAGGAGCAGTGCCCCCCTCTTGATCTACAAGGCAAGCAAACCCCCTTGTTCATTCTAATACAATCCTACTCTCTTGCTCCTGCTCTCTGTTATTGCATTAGGACAACAAGGATTCAACTGCTACTTTATGTTGCGGTAGTTGAACCAATTCCTCTTCATGACCTGTCATTGCCATAGTAAATAGTTAAAACCCACTAGCATGTGTAGGAGTTGATTGAAGCCCTGTTGTGTCCTACCATGCTATGCCTGCTATTGCTTAGAGTGTGTTAAGTCTGATTTATTGGGAATCAATTGGAGTGTTATGCTATGTTCTGATGCTGAGAGTTAAGTGTGTGAACACGATTGGTAAAGGTAGCGGTGAGAGGCCATGTAGGAGTACATGGTGGGTTGTCTCACTAGAACCGTCCTTAGGCACTGAGTTCTGTGTATGTTGTCCAATGACTAGCTACTACCACAAATTGGAATGCTTAAGTGCCCCTCTCGACTTATTAACCGACTTGATCTCTGTCCAGGAGTCGCAACTAGTTTCTTGTGTTTGTAGATAGTGTTATTTTTCTACCAAGTGGCACCCGGCAGGGTGGGCTTGGGACAGACTAGGAACATGTGGCACGGTGTACTAAGTGGCACCCGGATGGTGGGCTTGGGAATCCTGCTCACATCTTTTGGGGTCATGATGGAAACCTCGGCCGGACTCCCTTGCGGATAGAACCCGAATAGGCAATAAACCTGGACTAGTGTCTTGTGTGGTTAGTCAGGTCGTGGCCGACACCCTCGCCAGGCTTCCGCTTGAAGGTTGCCGAGATGCATCACGTGTACATAGCGGTAAGTGGCGAGAGCGTGTGTGAAGAAGTACACCCCTGCAGGGTTAACATGATCTATTCAAATAACCGGGTCCGCGTATATGGACTTCTTGGATGCTTACATGGTACATAGACAACTTGAAGTGGATACTCTAAAATGCTCAAGAAAAGTGTGAGTGGTATGGATGGCCTTCTCGTAGGGAGATGGGGATGAATCCATAGTAGTGTATTGTGTGGTGATTAGTGGACTCGTGTGCGCTATCTCACCTCAAAGAAGTTACTCGTAGTCATAGAACAGGATAGCCACTGAGTCAAAGTTGGCTTGTTGCAACTATACCCCACATTGCCTTCTTGATACAAATGCATGTATGATAGGATCTTATGTAAGTCTTGCTGAGTACCTTTGTACTCACGTTGCTTAATTTATGTTTTTGCAACGGAGACTTCGATCTTATTAGTTTCCACGTGGACTTCGAAAAGTAGCTTGTACCTCAGCTACGATCTTGATCAGATGTTGTAGATAGTCAGGCTCTTCAGCCTTTTTCATTTGTAGTTGTCTGTACTCAGACATGTAATGCTTCCGCTTGTTGCTTGTATGCTCTGAATGCTGGGTCATGTGACCCCTGTTTGTAATAAATGCTATTATGGCTCTTCTGAGCCTTCATCTATATGAGTTGTTGAGTTATGTTGTGATGCCATGTTGTACAACACATACTTGCATGTTATGCGTATGTGTAATGTGTATTGCTATCTGTGGGATCTGACAACCTAGTTGTTTATTCTTGGTAGCCTCTCTTATGGGAAAATGTCTCCTAGTGCTTCCATTGAGCCATGGTAGCTCGCTACTGCTCCGGAACACTTAGGCTGGCCGACATGTGTCCTTCTTCGTTCTTATGTCTGTCCCTTCGGGAAATGTCACACGTTGTTCCTTTAAGTCCTTGTAGCTTGCTATGACTTGGGTTCATACGTTGATGACCAACACGTTCGTTGCTGGGTCATGTACGCCTGTTCCTGTAAGTTTGTGCCACCTTGGGTTTACGACTAGTCATGTCGGCTCGGGTTCTCTGTCATATGGATGCTATCGACACAATCATATATGTGAGCCAAAAGGCGCAAACGGTCTCGGGCCAGGTAAGGTGGCACCTGTGGGAATACCATGCGTGAGGCCGCAAAGTGATATGATATGTTACAAGCTAGATCGGTGTGACTTAGGATCGGGGTCCCGACAGAAAAATAAAACTATTTACATGGGAAAGCTCCCAACAAGCAAATGAAGAATGAAAAAACTTTTTGGGTTTTCTTTTAGTATTACTACTGCAAGCATGGAAAGTAAACTAACTAAAAGCTATAAGTATTTTTTTTGTTTTTCTCAAGGTTTTTCAAACACACAAGAAGAAAGCAAGAAAAGAAAATAAACTAAAATGGATAGTACAATGAAAAAGTATGAACACAGACAACTAGAATGAGTCTGTGAACATGAATGTAATGTCGGTGAGAAATACATGCTCCCCCAAGCTTAGGATTTTGGCCTAAGTTGGTATATGCCCATGGATCGAAGCGACCCTCTCCGGTGTACTGAGGAGGGTCCTCTGGGTGC
The DNA here is from genome assembly GCA_021437245.1 of Aegilops speltoides. Lineage (NCBI taxonomy): Eukaryota > Viridiplantae > Streptophyta > Magnoliopsida > Poales > Poaceae > Aegilops > Aegilops speltoides. The sequence goes on from CM038143.1 coordinate 205,140,634, forward strand.
AACTGGTTAGCGAGCTCCTCCGGATCCCACTAATAAACAGACTCTCGATATGGGTCAAGTGGTGGCTCTGGCTCTGGCTCAAGCTTTGGGACTTGTGTCAGCTCCCAGTATGCATAAATGTCCTCGGGCAACATGAGGTACGTGCCTGAAAGTATGTTAAACAAAGAGGGTGTAGGCAAGTTAATAGTCTCACGCTTAGTTTTAGCAAGTATCTTCTTCTTATTTTTAACAATAAATTCATGTGCTACCATACTCTTATAGTCTAGCAAAATAGTGGGCAGCAACTTTTCCTCTTTCTCATGATGCCTAATAGGTATCTCAAAGTGTTTAGCAAGGCATGAAGCAAAGATACCTCCAAAGATGGGGCCCTTTGTACGGTTCAGACTTAACAGTTTAGCTACAATAGTGCCTAAACTGAAGGTGGTATGACGAAATAAAGCATGGCGCAAAATAGCAAGGTCTGGAGCACTAAGGTTCCCACTGTTCCCGCGACCAATTAAGCATCTACTAGCAAATATTGCAAAGTAACGCAGAATAGGAAAATGTATACTAGTAGTCCTTGCATCTAAAACTTCTCCCGTTTCCCCTACAGAAATTTGATCAATAAATCCATCCACATCACTAGGAAGTGGTTCCTCGATGCTGCCCGCAAAGGGAAGCTTGCCAACTACGCAAAAATCATATAGTGACCTCTCCTTAAACTCATCATATAAATAAAACTCCACTGAAGGTGGTGATTTTCTAGCATGGAAGTAAAAGTTTTGAACGAAAATATTAGTGAGTAGGAGATACTGTTCACACTAGTCGTGGAGGAAGTCGGTGAGTCCTGCATTCTCAGCCAAATAATAAATGTCGTCGTAAATTCCGACGGTTCTCAAGAACGCATCACAAGGCCATTCGCACGGCCAAACCTCTGCAGTGCGAGGAAGATTGTACTTCGTATTTTTATTCTCTACATTTTGCCTGTCCTTCGAGCTTCGGATCGAGGAGCCTCTCAACAATCTCTTCATCATTTTCTTTCTCTGAAAAATTTCTGAAATTTTTAGTTACTCAAAATAAAAGTGAACCAAACTCAACAAGATTGATAGCAACTACTCCCACAAATGCCTAGAGGCTATATCATGCATTAAAACTACTTTGGACCATATAAATTTGATATGCAATCTCAAGAATAGGGTCACCCAGCAGCAAAAATTTGCAATAAATAAAGCACTAGAACAAAAACTAATTGGACCATTGGAGGAGTCACATACCGAAGAATAATCCCCCAAAGCAGTTTTAAGAATGGAGCTTTGAGCAAGGAGATCGAAAATGGCAGCAAAATGAGCTAGAACACGAGTTTGAGCTATGGGATGATTTTTTCTGGAGGAAGAAAAGTGTGTGGGCAAGTGGAGGGGTCCACGTCGGATCCACGAGGCAGGGGGCACGCCCCAGGGGGTGGGCGCGCCCTGTACCCTCGTGGCCAAATGGTGGGTCCCCCTGGTGTGTTCTAAGTGCCAGAAATTCTTAAATATTCTACAAAAAATTATACTCCATTTTTAGCGCATTTGGAGAAATTTTTCTGTGAGGTATTTTTTATTGCAAGGATAATTCAGAAAACAGACAGAAAATACTATTTCTGCTTTATTTGATCTAAATAACAGAAAGTAAAAGGAGGGTATAGAAGGTTGTGCTTTCTAACTTCATCCATCTCATGCTCATCAAAAGCAATCCACTAACAAGGTTGATCAAGTCTTGTTAACAAACATCTTTTGAATAACATGAAACCGGAGAATTTTCGAATAACACTAGGTTACCTCAACGGGGATATGCATGTCCCCACAAATAAGAATATCATGTTTCTTTTTGGCAGTAGGAAGAGGGAATTCAAAACCTCTAATAGTAATCGTCGAAAGTTTTCCAATAGAATTGATACTATGAACTTGAGGTTGTTTCTTTGGAAAGTGTACCATATGCTCATTACCATTAACATGAAAGATTGCCTTTGTTGCAGTCAATACCATACCCTACAGTATTCAAAAAGGGTCTACCAAGGATGATCGACATACTATCGTCCTTGGGAATATCAAGAATAACAAAGTCTGTTAAAATAGTAACGTTTGAAACCACAACAGGCACATCCTCACCAATGCCGATGGGTATAGCAGTTGATTTATTGGCCATCTGCAAAGAGATTTCAGTAGGTGTCAACTTATTCAAATCAATTCTATGATATAAAGAAAAAGGCATAACACTAACACCGGCTCCAAGATCACATAAAGCAGTTTTAACATAGTTTCTTTTAATGGAGCATGGTATAGTTGGTACTCCTGGATCTCCAAGTTTATTTGGTATTCCACCCTTAAAAGTATAATTAGCAAGCATGGTGGAAATTTCAGCTTCCAGTATCTTTCTTTTATTTGTAACAATATCTTTCATATACTTAGCATAGGGATTCATTTTAAGCATATCAGTCAAACGCATATGCAAAAAGATAGGTCTAATCATTTTAGCAAAGCGCTCAAAATCTCATCATCCTTTTTCTTGGTTGGCTTAGTAGGAAAAGGCAGGGGTTTCTGAACCCATGGTTCTCTTTCTTTACCATGCTTCCTAGCAACAAAGTCTCTCTTGTCATAACATTGATTCTTTGATTGTGGGTTATCAAGATTAACAGTAGGTTGAGCATCAACATGAACATCATCATTAACATTATCACTAGGTTCATGTTCATTACCGGATTGTGTTTCAGCATCAGAAATAGAAATATCATTGGGATTCTCAGATGTGTCTATAACAGGTTCACTAGAATCATGCAAAGTCCTATAATTTTTCTTTTTCTTTTTCTTTTTCTTAAAAGCACTAGGTGCATCAATATTAGTTCTCTGAGAATCTTCCTCAACTGTCTTAGGATGGCCCTCAGGATACAAAGGTTCCTAGGTCATTCTACCACCTCTAGTCATAACTCTAATAGCATTATCATTGTTATTATTATTTTGACTGATTGAGCAAATCATCTTGTGCTTTAAGCACTTGTTCTACTTGAGTGGTAACCATGGATGCATGTTTACTAATAAGCTTAAGGTCACCTTTAACTCTAGACATATAATCACTCAAGTGTTCAACCATATAAGCATTATGTTTCAATTGTCTACCAACATATGCATTGAAGTCTTCTTGTTTAACAATTAAATTATCAAACTCACCCAAGCATTGAGTCGCAAACTTAGTAGATGGGATTTCACACTTATCAAATCTATAGAGAGAATTTACCTTTACTACCTGTGTCGGGTTATCAAGACCATGTATCTCTTCAATAGGTGGTAAATTCTTAACATCTTCAGCTTTAATTCCTTTTTCTTTCATAAATGTATTTGCCCCTTGCATATCTTCAGGACTGAGAAATAGAATACCCCTTTTCTTCGGAGTTGGCTTAGGAGTTGGTTCAGGAAGTGTCCAATCATTATCATTACTCAATATTTTATTCAATAGCAATTCAGCTTGCTCAATAGTTCTTTCCCTGAAAACACAACCAGCACAACTATCCAGGCGGTCTCTGGAAGCATTGGTTAGTCCATTATAAAAGATATCAAGTATTTCATTTTTCTTGAGAGGATGATCACACAAAGCATTAAGTATCTGTGAAGCCTCCCCCAAGATTGTGGGAGACTCTCTTCTTCAATTTGCACAAAATTAAATATTTCCCTTAAGGCAGCTAGTTTCTTATGAGCGGGGAAACATTTTGGCGAGAAGTAATAAATCATATCCTGGGGACTACGCACACAACTAGGAGCAAGAGAGTTAAACCATATCTTAGCATCACCCTTTAATGAGAAAGGGAACAATTTAAGGACATAATTATAGCGATTGTTTTCCTCATGAGTGAATAGGGTGGCTATATCATTCAATTTAGTAACATGTGCCACAAGAGTTTCAGATTCATAGCCATAGAAAGGATCAGATTCAACCAAATTAATCAACTCAGGATCAACAGAGAATTCATAATTATTAGTAACACAAATAGGTTAAGTAGCAAAAGCAGGGTCATATTTCATTCTAGCATTCAAAGACTTTTCTTCCAGCTTAGGTAACAGTTTCTTAAGATCATATGTATCATAGCAAGAAAAAATGTCGCTAGCAGTTTCTTCATCCATAACATAACCCTCAGGCACAACAGACAATTCATATCTAGGGGAGAATCTTCATCATCACTTTCATCAATATCATCAGTTTCAATAATTTCATTCTGTCTAACACTAGCAAGTTGTTCATCAAGAAATTCACTTAATGGCACATTATTATCTAGCAGAGAAGTGGTATCATCATAAGCACCGTGCATAGCAGAAGTGGCATCATCAATAATATGCGACATATCAGAATCAGTAGCAGGTGCAGGTGTAGGTGTCGCAAGTTTACTTATAACAGAAGGTGAATCAAGTGTAGAGCTAGATAGCAGTTCCTTACCTCCCCTCGTAGTTGAGGTAAAAATCTTGGTTCCTTCATCTTTCAAGTTCCTCATAGTGATCAACAGTAAAATCCCAAGTGACTCAAAGAATAGAGCTATGCTCCCCGACAACGGCGCCAGAAAAAGGTCTTGATAACCAACAAGTATAGGGGATCACAATAGTTTTTGAGGGTAGAGTATTCAACCCAAATTTATTGATTCGACACAAGGTGATGCGGAGCATCCTACAGTCATCACCATGTCAAGAGTCCATTTGGCAAGTGACACGTGTGACCTCTACTTCTCATACATAAAGGTGAATCTTCTCCTTTACACGTGTTCACTTGACCCCTTTGAGGATGGTATACTACTTGACACTTCCCCCGTGTGCATGCATAGGTATTGTCGGAGCTTCAAGGATGTCGAGGAGGAGTGCAAGCGCCAAGGAACAACTACACCATCCACGAGGGAAGCCTGGAAGTGACGACGGAAGAAGACAATGCTGCTGAAGCTACAGCGGCTGGACATCCGGCGCCTGTGCAGTCGCCCATGAACTGCACCAACAGACAGCCAAAGCATCAGTGGCCGGACATCCGGCCCGCGTGCCTGGACATCCAGCGCCACGCCACAGCCCGGACATCCGGCATCACCCCCGGAAATCCGGCATGAGGCACCCGAAGCCAGAAGGTCACCCCGCTCGGGCCGGATATCCGGCCAACTGCCCCAGACATTTGGCGTCTCAGGACAGCCTAAACATCCAGCCCCCAGCCCGGACATCTGGCGCCTGCCTGCGCGCAGATTCGGGCCAAAGGCTCATGTATCCCCTCCTCACTTACCCCTTCGTGGACTAGCCTATATATAGTCCATCCCCTTCCTCTAGTTAGGGTTAGCAAATATCATAGCTCATTCTTAGGTGAGCTTTGCTCCTACCTCTACTCTTGAGAGAGAGAGACTACCACTCCCATGGAGTTCAAGACCTCCATATGAGAAGATCCTGCGGGATATCATCAAGACCCCATCCCGGGAAGATCCGTCTAGGATACCATCAAGACCTCCTCTTGGAGATGAATTCTACCTTGTATCTTTCCTTTTGTTGTTCATGTACCCTTGTGGATCTTGTGTGTTTGATTGTCTAGTGGATGTGTGATTGGACTTGTTCTTGAGTGTTTGCCCTTGTGATTTCTTCCTGTTCTTCCCCGTGTTCTTCGTGTTCTTAGAGGGATCCCACTCCAAACGTGAAAGATCGGCCTACACCGGGTTAGGCCCGTATCACAAGGGGAGCCAAAGAGTTCTCAAGTATTAGCAGCTGAGTTGTCAATTCAACCACACCTGACAGACTTAATATCTGCAGCAAAGTATTTAGTAGTAAAGTAGTATGGAAGTAATGGTAATGGTGGCAAAAGTAACAGTAGCAGTTTTGTAGTAATCGTACCAGTGGCAACGGAGAAGTAACTAAGCAAAGATCAATATGTGAAAAGCTCGTAGGAAATGGATCAATGATGGATAATTACGTCGGATGTTATTCATCATGCAACAGTTATAACATAGGGTGACACAGAACTAGCTCCAGTTCATCAATGTAATGTAGGCATGTGTTTCGAATATAGTCATACGTGCTTATGGAAAAGAACTTGCATGACATCTTTTGTCCTACCCTCCCGTGGCAGTGGGGTCCTATTGGAAACTAAGGGATATTAAGGCCTCCTTATAATAGAGTATTGGACCAAAGCATTAGCACTTAGTGAATACATGAACTCCTTAAACTACGGTCATCACCGGGAAGTGTCCCGACTATTGTCACTCCGTTGTTTGCCGGATCATAACACGTTGTAGGTGACTTTAACTTGCAAGATAGGATCAAGAACTCATATATATTCATGAAAACATAATAGGTTCAAATCTGAAATCATGGCACTCGGTCCCTAGTGACAAAAATTAAGCATGGCAAAGTCATAGAAACATCAATCTTAGAACATAGTGGATACTAGGGATCAAACCCTAACAAAACTAACTCGATTACATGGTAAATCTCATCCAACCCATCATTGTTGTAACGCCCCGGATCCGATGCGCCAGGTGTCCACCAGCTATTCGCCGTCATTGCCATGTCGTTTTCTTGCGTGTTGCATTTTATCATGTCATCATGTGCATCTCATTTTGCATACGTGTTCGTCTCAGGCATCCGAGCATTTTCCCCGTTGTCCGTTTTGCAATCCGACACTCCTATGTCATCCGGCGTCCCCTTCTTGTCTCTTTTCGTGAGTGGGTGTTAAACATTCTTGGACTGGACCGACGTTTGCCAAGCGGCTTTGGTACACTACTGGTAGACCGCCTGTCAAGTTTCGTGCCATTCGGAGTCCGTTTGATACTCCAACGGTTAACCGGGTAGCTGTAAAAGCCTCTTTGTGTTGCAGCCCAACACCCCTCCAAAGTGGACCAATAACCCATCCAAACCCCCTCCATGCTCTCGGTCGTTCGATCATGATCGTGTGGGCGAAAACCGCTTCTCATTTGGACACTCCTAGCTCCCTCTATCTATAAATTAGCCCCTCCCCCCGAAATTCGCGGATGAATTCCACCCTAACACTAGTCTCCTCCTTCCTCCCGTCACCGGACACGTCCTCCGCCGCCGGACATGTCTGCATCTCCCCCAGCGAATCCGGAGCCGCCACATGTCCCGCCGCTGTCCTCACGCCGCCAGCCCGCGAGGCCAGGCAAAGGCCCGGCCTGCCCGAAGGCGCCCGTGCCAGCGTCCTGCCGCGCCCGCCCCCCCGCGCGCGCCTGCGCGCTTCGCCCGGCAACGGTCCCGAGTGCCCGCCGCCATCCGCCTCCCTCTCGCGCCACGGGGACCCTCGCCGCCCGGCCTCGCCCTGCCGAGCCGCTTCGCCCGAGCTCTTGCAAGCCAGCGCCCGCCGCCTCCGCCACCTCGCTGGCAGCGCGCCGCCGCCCGGCCGCCGCGCCCGCGACCGCCGGTGCCGCCCTGCGCACCTCCCGATCGCCGCCTCGCCGCCGCTTCTGGGAGCACCGCCGCAGCGACCGTCGCCTCGGATCTCGCGCCGCCCCAGATCCGGGCGGCTCCGTCTCCCTCCGTCGGCTCCGCGCCGCCCGGTCTTCGCGGGCGAAGCTCTCCGCTGCCCGCCTCGCGCCGCCCTGCGGTTCAGCCGTGCGGAGCTTCGCCGCCCGTGCGTTGCCCGTCTTTGCCGCCTCGGATCCCGTGCTCCTCCGCTGGAGCCGCGTCCGGCCCGGTCGTCCCCGACCTCCCCGGCCACCTCCCGCGCCTCCTCCGACTTCCTCCTCGCCGGAGCTCCTTGCCAGAGAACTGCACCTCGCCGGAGACGAAGCTGGACCAGATCCACCCATCCTTCGAACCAAACACCGTCCCCACCCCGGATCTCTCCGTCCTGCATGACCCCGTCCAGTTTCGGAGGGTAAAATTCCACCAAGTCCCTGAGTTTTTCAACATTTTCTTGCGCTGTTCATCATGCCATATCTCCATGACCGTAGCTCCGTTTCATGCGATTGATATATCAGAATGTTCCTTGTGAGATGCTCTACACGTCATTCCATTATGCCATGCTTGTTTGATTTTATCTTGATGCCCAAATCATCGTTGCAAGAGTGCTATATGATGTTAACTGCTGTCTGATAATATAACTTGCTGTTTTGTCTTTTTCGTTGCATTTTGTGTGTGCATCCTATGAGCTTGATGTCTACATGTGTTATGAGCTACTACATGCCATATTTTCTGTGGTGCAATCCATGTATTTTTGTGAGCCTTGTAGTGAGTGCATCGAGCTCGTGAAGTAGGGTACTTGTTGTTACTGTTTTGCTAGTCTGAATCTGCTATATCATGATGCTGTGTAAACCTGCTGCTACAAGTTATTCTATGCATAATCTGGAGATGTTCACTAAGGATGTTTTGTTATATATGTCATGCTCTATCCATTCATGCCCCTGGTTGCATTTATAGCCGCTTTAGCTTGTTGTTTTCTTGCTCCAAACTTGCTAAATATTGTTGTTGTCAGCCTGTTAACATTAAGTTCAATGTTCCCATGATTGTTGTGTAACGCCCCGGATGTAGCTTTCCATATTCGTAACTCCAACTCCTGCCTTTTCCGGAGATGCGATATTTTATTTTTCTCCGTGGTTGGGTTTTTGTCTGTTGTTTTGTATTTTGTTCATGTCTTGCATTTCATCTCATGCCATCATTCGCATTGCATCGGCATCGCTTTCATAAAACTTGCATCGGCTCGTAGTTGCCGCGTCCCCCCTTGCCTTTTTTATCCCTTTCGAGACCAACCGTTCTTTTGTTGTCTGACCATTTGAACCTCTTGGCACCATGCATCGACCCCTCATCCGTGTCCGAAACTTGCTCGAACCCGAACCGGACTGTTGTTACCGTTGGATCCAGATCATCCCCTAACGTCTATAAAACATCCCCGTTTTCTTATTTGGACTCCCTAGCCTATTTTTCTCGACCGTCTGATTTTTATCGGATGATCCAAACTCTCCTCCTTTCCACATATATAGTCCACCCCTAGTCTATTTTGCAAACCCTAGAACCTAGGGATCCTGTCCCATCCTTCCATTCCGCCGCCGCCGCCGCTCCTCTTATCTCCTCCCACCTCGGGATCTTGCCCGATCCAAAAATCCTCATTGGGATCCCCTGCCCGATCCAACCCATCGATCAAAGAAGCCCCGGCCATCGTCTCCACCTCCCATGCGCCCCTGGCTCCTGCCTCCTCCCTGGCCGAGGACAGCCACCACCGGAGCTTCGCCCCGCCGCTCCGGCTAGCGAGCCGACGCCGACGAGCACCAGCAGGGCTGCTCTCTCCTTCCCTGTCTCTCTTTCGCTTCTTCCCTTCTTCCTCCCGTTCTTCTCCGTCTGCTCTAACCTCTCTCTCTTTTCCCCATGTTCCCCTGCAGGAGCACGAGCTCCCTCCTCCTCGTCCCCAACCAGCGTCGCCTCCGGCCTCCTCCGCGCCTCCCCATCATCATCTCCGGCGCCAAGCCGCCTCCAAGCTCTGCCTCGCCGGAGTTCCCGCGTCGCCAGCAGCAAGCTCCGCCGCCGACTCCCTCTGCAGCCGCCCTGCCAAGTCCGTCTGCGCCTCGCCTTCCTCCGCCTCGCCGAGTCCTTGCCCCCGCGCTAGTTCTGCGCCTTGCCGTGGCGCCGCCGTCGGTGAGTCGTTGCCGTTCAGAGGCCCCTCTCGGCCTCTCCTTTTTCCTTCCCCGACTTGCTTCTCTCTGAATTTTGCCTCCTCGTTGAGCAGAGGATAGGCGCCACCTTCTTCAGCTCCGCCAGAACGCCACCTCGCCGAGAGCCCGTGCCAGGGTCGTCCTCTTCTTCTGATCCGGCGCCGTCCCAGGAGCTTGCCGTCAGATCCAGCGATCTCCTCCCGTTCCCATCGCTCCGTCCTCCTCTGAGTTGCCCGCGCTGCCGCGTTTCTGCTTCCTGTCGAGCAGAGGATGCCGCTCGTCCCAGCCGCGTTGACTTGCCTCGTCGCCAGGTGGGTCGTGCGCCCCGCAGCCCAGCGCCCTCTCCACAGATCTGGGCTTGGCCCATGGTGAGAAAACCCCCAGCGCCTCCTTTCCCTTCTGTTGGGCTATCAGATTCGGCCCGTGTCATTATTTTTCCCGTTCTGCGAATTTGCCCAATTATCCAGAGTCTGCAGTTTTACGGATTGGAACCTAAATATCATGCATATAATATCTCACTAATTATGCATCATATGTATAAACTTAATACATGTAAAATGCTTAGAATTTTGTGTAGATTAATAATATCCCACTTTCATCCATGTTTAAAATGTCTAAACTGTTGTTTGTTAAAATTTGCATAAATGCCATGTTAAAATGATTTAATTCATAACTAAATAACCGTAGCTCGGTTTTAAATGTTCTTTATATGTAAATGGGGTGGAAAAATGCCTAGATTAACATGGTCCACCTTATTTTTCTGTTTAACAACTTTAAAATATGTTTTAGGGCAGAACAGTAGCAAATTCATAAATTGCATATGAGGTTTTTCCGGAAATGTTGTTTGTTGTTCCGGCCTCATTTAAACTTGCCTAAATATTTAGTTTGCTTTTGTTACACCCCTTGACATGTTTAACAACATTTAGCATTGTTGTGTACCTAAACGAGAGCGAACTAAATAACTCGGATGTGGTGTTTCGTCAATATGCAACTCATTGCATATTGAGCTCCACTTAACTTGTAGTATTGTTTGTTGCACTTTGCCATGCCATGCCATGCCTCATTAAACCGGACATGCATCATACTTGATTGTGCATCATGCCATGTTTATGCTTGTGCATTTACCATGTTGTTTGTTTCTTTCCGGTGTTGCTTCTAAGTTCCGGTAACGTTGCGATCGTGAGGATTCGTTCGACTACTCCCGTTCGTCTTCTTCATGGACTCGTTCTTCTTCCTAGCGGGATTTCAGGCAAGATGACCGCTACCCTGGATCTCACTACTATCATTGCTATGCTAGTTGCTTCGTTCTATCGCTTTGCTTCGCTTCCTATCATTTGCTCTTCAAGCCTCCCAAATTGCCATGAACCTCTAACCTTTGACACCATTCCTAGCAAACCGTTGTTTGGCTATGTTACCGCTTTGCTCAGCCCCTCTTATAGCGTTGCTAGCTGCAGGTGAAGTTGAAGATTGCTCCATGGTGGACAGGGTTTATGTTGGGATATCACAATATCTCTTATATTATTAATGCATCTATATATTTGGTAAAGGGTGGAAGGCTCGGCCTTATGCCTGGTGTTTTGTTCCACTCTTGCCGCCCTAGTTTCCGTCATACCGGTGTTATGTTCCCGGATTTTGCGTTCCTAACGCGGTCGGGTGATTTATGGGACCCCCCTGATAGTTCGCTTTGAATAAAACTTGTCCAGCAAGGCCCAACTTTGGTTTTACCATTTGCCTCACCACCACCTATACCCTTCCCTTGGGTCGGCCAACTCGAGGGTCATCTTTATTTTAGCCCCCGGGCCAATGCTTGTCTAAGTGTTGGTCGAACCGAGTAGATCGGGGCCCCTCGTGGCAACTCGAGGTCTGGTTTTACTCAGAGGATGTCTCATCGGTGTTGCCTCGAGAACGAGATATGTGCAGCTCCTATCGGGATTGTCGGCGCATCGGGCGGCTTTGCTGGTCTTGTTTTACCATTGTTGAAATGTCTTGTAAACTGGGATTCCGAGACTGATCGGGTCTTCCTGGGAGAAGGTCTATTCCTTCGATGATCGCAAGAGCTTCTCATGGGCTAAGTTGGGACACCCCTGCAGGTTATAAACTTTCGAGAGCCGTGCCCGCGGTTATGTGGCAGATGGGAATTTGTTAATGTCCGGTTGTAGATAACTTGACACCAGATCCAAACTAAAACGCATCAACCGCGTGTGTAGCCATGATGATCTCTTCTCGGCGGAGTCCGGGAAGTGAACACGGTTTCTGGGTTATGTTTGACGTAAGTAGGTGTTCAGGATCACCTCGTGATCATTGCTAGCTTCACGACCGTTCCTTTGTTTCTCTTCTCGCTCTCATTTGTGTATGGTAGCCACCATCTCATGCTTAGTCGCTGCTCCAACCTCACCACTTTACCCCTTCCTTTTCCCATTAAGCTTTGCTAGTCTTGATACCCATGGTAATGGGATTGCTGAGTCCTCGTGGCTCACAGATTACTACAACAACAGATGCAGGTACCGATGATACCAGCGCAAATGGCGCAATCGAGCTCAAGTGGGAGTTTGACGAGGACCTTGGTCGTTACTATGTTTCATTTCCAGACGATCAGTAGTGGAGCCCAGTTGGGATGATGGGGGATCTGTGTAGCATTTGGGGTAGTCTTCTTTTATTTTGGTTCCGTAGTCGGACCTTGATTGTATCTGTATGATGTAATGCTTTACTCATGTATTGTGTGAAGTGGCGATTGTAAGCCAACTTTGTATCTCTTTCCCTTATGTATTACATGGGTTGTGTGAAGATTACCTCACTTGCGACATTTCTTTCAATGCGGTTATGCCTCTAAGTCGTGCTTCGACACGTGGGAGATATAGCCGCATCGAGGGCGTTACATGTTGTTAGTGGTCCAAGCCTGCTATGAACTTTCTCTTGCCATGCTTAGCTTCATAAACATGTATTCTTACTGTTGGATGCCTATTCATGCCATGTAATGCTCTATGAGTGGTACAAGCTCCCCAACATGCCTACTTATTGCTGTTCCTGGCATGTATGAATCTGTCATATCATTTGCCATGTTTGCATGGATGCTACCATGTTTTCTGTTGATGTTTGGGATAAGTTCGGTAAGGGAGTTTTGTTCTTTGTCTTTAGCATTAGCATTCCATGCCTTTGTTTGCCATGTTAAGTTCCTGTAACATGTTGTCTGATAGCTCTAAACATTGCAACCTGATATTATTTCTGTTAAGTCTGAAACTGTTATAATTTGCAATCTTACTATGTCCTTTTGAGCATATTATAGTGATTTCTGGAGATATCTCAGTGTTCATCTTTTGTCATGATTTACCTGTACTTCATGCCCATGCCTTTTGTTCTTATGTTGAGGTGCTGTAGCATATTGTTTTGAAGCTTGTAAGATGCCTAGTTGCTGTTTTGGGCAGCTTGTCCTTTAAACTTGTATAGAGTGTATGTGTTGATCCGTTGCTCCGTTTTGAGTGTGCTCCGTGTGAAACTTGCTTAGTTTTGCATGTAGCTTCATATTATCATGTTGCATCCTTGTTTTCAGGTGTTTGCTTGATGTTTGTATGCATTTTGCATCAATGCCATGTTTAACTTGTTTTGCTCATATCTTCTAGGCCATAGCTCTGAATTAAATGAACTTTATATGTAACTTGACTAGAATCTCGTGTAGATCATCTTGTTGCATCTTAACTTCCTGTTTAACAACTTGAACATAAGGTTTATTCAGTTCTGGACCAACTTCGAATCTTGCATATGAGGACTTACCGGATTATTTCTATGTTGTTTCCGGCCTCATTTAAACTTGCTTTGATATGTTGTTCTTGTTTGCATCATCTTTTGCCATGAGTAGCTTCATGTAGCTTTCTCATGCATCATGATTGGTTGTGCATCATGTCATGTATATGTGTGGTGTTCTTACCATGTTGTGTGCTTCTTCTCGATAGTTCCCGTTTCGTTGCGATCGTGAGGATTTGTTCGTCTACGCTTGGTTCGGCTTTATCCGTTCGTCTTCTTCATGGACTCGTTCTTCTTCCTTGCGGGATTTCAGGCAAGATGACCGCTACCCTGGATCTCACTACTATCATTGCTATGCTAGTTGCCTCGTTCTATCGCTATGCTGTGCTACCTATCACTTGTTTACCATGCCTCCCAAATTGCCATGTCAGCCTCTAACCTTTTCACCCTTCCTAGCAAACCGTTGCTTGGCTATGTTACCGCTTTGCTCAGCCCCTCTTATAGCGTTGTTAGTTGCAGGTGAAGTTGAAGATTGCTTCATGGTGGACAGGATTATGCTGGGATATCACAATATCTCTTATTTAATTAATGCATCTATATATTTGGTAAAAGGTGGAAGGCTCGGCCTTATGCCTGGTGTTTTGTTCCACTCTTGCCGCCCTAGTTTCCGTCATACCGGTGTTATGTTCCCGGATTTTGCGTTTCTTACGCGGTTGGGTGATTTATGGGACCCCCTTGACAATTCGCTTTGAATAAAACTCCTCCAGCAAGGCCCAACCTTGGTTTTACCAATTGCTTCACCACCACATATACCTTTCCCTTGGGTCAGCCAACCCGAGGGTCATCTTTATTTTAGCCCCGGCCGTTGCTTCTCTAAGTGCTGGTGCGAACCGAAGCGATGTCCGCGCCACCGGGCAACTGTGGTCTATGCCAACCCGGCGTCTGGCTCATCCGGTGTGCCCTGAGAACGAGATATGTGCAGCTCCTATCGGGATTTGTCGGCACATCCGGGCGTCTTTGCTGGTCTTGTTTTACCATTGTCGAAATGACTTGTAAATCGGGATTCCGAGACTGATCGGGTCTTCCTGGGAGAAGGAATATCATTCGTTGATTGTGAGAGCTTATCATGGGCTAAGTTGGGACACCCCTGCAAGGTATAAACTTTCGAGAGCCGTGCCCGTGGTTATGTGGCAGATGGGAATTTGCTAATGTCCGGTTGTAGATAACTTGACACCAGATGCGAAGTAAAATGCATCAACCGCGTGTGTAGCCGTGATGGTCTCTTTTCGGCGGAGTCCGGGAAGTGAACACGGTTTTGGGTTATGTTTCATGTAAGTAGGAGTTCAGGATGACCTCTTGATCATTGTTAGCTTCACGACCGTTCCTTTGCCTCTCTTCTCGCTCTCATTTGCGTATGTTAGCCACCATATATGCTTAGTCGCTGTTGCAACCTCACCACTTTAACCCTTCCTTACCCATTAAGCTTTGCTAGTCTGGATACCCATGGTAATGGGATTGCTGAGTCCTCGTGGCTCACATATTACTACCACAACAGTTGTAGGTACAGGTTATGCAATGATCATGACGCGAGAGCGATGCTTGCTTGTTTTGGAGTTTCTTCTTCTGCTTCTTCTTCGATTAGGGGATAGGTTCCAGGTCGGCAGCCTTGGCTAGCAGGGTGGATGTAGTTTGAGTTTCTGTTTGTGTTCCATCCATAGTCGGATGGTGCTCTTATGTATGATGATGTTGTATTCGTGTGGCATTGTATGCCTTCTGTATGTATCCCCTTCTATTATGTAATGTTGATGTAATGATATCCACCTTGCAAAAGCGTATCAATATGCAGTTCTATCCTTGGTGGGACCTTCGTGTCTCTTTAGGATAGTATCGCATATTGGGCGTGACAAACGCCCAGCAAGCCTACGATGGGATTACTCACGCACGACGGTGAGCATCATGAAATTCGTGATGGAGGATGGTTGTTGATGACGATGGTGACGGATTCCCCTCTCCGGAGCCCCAAACGGACTCCAGATTGGCCCTCCCGAGGAAGATTAGGGCTTGGCGGCGGCTCTGTATCATAAAACGCGATGCATCCTTCTCTCTGATTGTTTCTCCCCAAAAGTGAATATATAGAGTTGGAGTTGAGGTCGGTGGAGGTACAGGGGAACCATGAGGAAGGAGGGCGTGCCCAGGGGGTGGGTGCGCCATGCACCCTTGTGGACAGGGTGTGGGTCCCCCTCTGTTGATTCTTTCGCCAATATTTTTATTAATTTCAAAACGTGTCTCCGTGGAGTTTCAGGTCATTCCGAGAACTTTTATTTATGCACAAAAATAACTCCATGGCAGTTCTGCTGAAAAACAGCGTCAGTCCAGGTTAGTTCCATTCAAATCATGCAACTTAGAGTCCAAAACAAGGGCAAAAGTGTTTCGAAAAGTAAATACGTTGGAGATGTATCATAGAGATTCTACTTGTTCCTCCAAACATCCCTTAAACCTAGTTTTGCCATGAGAGTCCACCATACCTACCTATGGATTGAGTAAGATCCTTCAAGTAAGTTGTCATTTGCGCAAGCAATAAAAATGCTCTCTAAATATGTACCATCTATTAGTGTGAAGAAAATAAGCTTTATACAAACTTATGATATGGAAGAAATAAAAGCGACAGACTACATAATAAAGTTCTTTATCACAAGCGGCAATATAAAGTGATGTTCTTTTGCATTAAGATTTTGCGCATCCAACCATAAAAGCACATGACAACCTCTGCTTCCCTCTCCGAAGGGCCTATCTTTTACTTTTATCTTCTGGCCTTATACAAGAGTGATGGTGATTTTCACCTTTCCTTTTTACACTTTTTCTTTTGGCAAGCACTATGTGTTGGAGAGATCCAGATACTTTTGGCAAGCACTCAGAAATAGGTTATCATAAAGTATTATTGTTGACATTACCCTTGAGGTAAAAGGTTGGGAGGCGAAACAATAAGCCCCTATCTTTCTCTGTGTCCGACTGAGGCTTTGAACCCATAAGTATCGCGTGAGTGTTAGCAATTGTGAAATACTAAGTGATAGTTAAGTATGTGGACTTGCTGAAAAGCTCTTGAATTGAGTCTTTCCGATGTTATGATAAATTGCACTTGCTTCAATGACTGAGATCATAGTTTGTTAGTTTTTAATGAAGTTTTTGATTCATACTTTACCTTGTGAACGAATTGTTACTTTGGCATAAGAAATTATATGGCAATATATGTTGCTGTTTTAAAGATGATCATGATGCCCTCATGTCTGTATTTTATTTTATCGACACCTCTATCTCTAAACATGTGGACAGATTTTTTAATTTCGGCTTTCGCTTGAGGACAAGCAAGGTATAAGCTTGGAGGAGTTGATACGTCCATTTTGCATCATGCTTTTCTATTGATATTTATTGCATTATGGGCTGTTATTACACATTATAGCACAATACTTATGCCTTTTCTCCCTTATTTTATAGGGTTTACATGAGGAGGGAGAATGCCGGTAGATGGAATTCTCGGCTGGAAAAGGAGCAAATATTAGAGACCTATTTTGCAAAACTCCAAAACTCCTGAAACTTCACGGAGAGTCATTTTGGAATTAATAAAAAATATTGGACAAAGAAAGCACCTAGGGGGACCCACCAGGCAACCAAAAGGGTGGGGGAGCCCTACCCCCCTGGGCGTGCCCCCTGCCTTGCCGCCAGCATGGCAGGCCCCTAGTGCCCATCTTTTGCTATATGAAGGGTTTTTACCTGTAAAAAATAGAAGGAAGCTTTCGGGATGAAGTGCCGCCGTCTCGAGGCGGAACCTGCGCAGAACCAATATAGGGCTCCGGCGGAGCTGTTCTGCCGGGGAAACATCCCTCTGGGAGGGGGAAATCATCGCCATCATCATCACCAATGATCCTCTCATTGAGAGGGGGTCAATCTCCCACTACAGGAATCTGCTACTTTGCCATCTGCCACGGTGGACGGCAAAGGCATGGATGGCGGACGGCAAAGGTCTTTGCCGTCGGCCGCAGACGGCAAAAGTGGACGGCAATGTAAGGGATGGCAAAGGCTTTTGTTGCCATCAGCTAGTTCTTTGCCGTCTGCTTTCGGGTAGTTGATGGCAAAGAGTTTCTTTGCCGTCCGCTAGCTGACGGCAAAGAGCTGGCAGATGGCAAAGTAGCTGATTCCAGTAGTGTCCATCAATATCTTCACGAGCACTGTCTCCTCTCAAACCCTAGTTCATCTCTTGTACCCTATCTTTGTCTCAAAACCTCAGATTGGTACATGTGGGTTGCTAGTAGTGTTGATTACTCCTTGTAGTTGATCACTACTACAGGATGCTGCTGACGCGACACTACGATCAGAGACCCTTCGACGAAACTGTGTGTGATGCAATAATCGCAAACGGTGGTGTAAAAAACCCGTCAAAAGGGTGTAAAACGTTTGTGATGGCGGACACATCAAACACGGTTTAGATTTTAGTTACGTGTGCGATGCTGGGCAAACGGTTGATCCAGTAGAACTGTTTGCGATGAGGAAGAACAACATAAATGGGAAGCCATATCATTGTGTGTGCGATATATAGCATATAGTTCGGTCCGATGAACTGTGTGCTATTAGGGAATGCAATGGAAATGGTCAGCCAGATCAATGTGTGTGTGATATAAAGCATACGGACAAACTGGTTTTGATTAGGGAAAAGAACAAAAACAGTTCATCTTAACAAGATGTGTGTGATATGCGGCATTTGCGATCAGCCAAAAGAACACAAATGATTCGTGTAAACCAGATGTGTGTGATACGCAGCAAACAACCCACTCGAATGAACTGTTTGCGATGAAAAGTTATAACACAGACGGTTACTATAGTAAGTTCGTGTGCGATTCTGTTTGTACAAAAAACATTGAAAAATGTAAACTAGTTGCTTGTGTATAAACAATTATCAAAAGGTAACGAGATAGACCTTCTACAAGCCAATCAACATGTGTTCAAAAAACAAGAAACGCCAAAAATTACAAAACAAAGACCTCGATAGACCTTGCTGCTGTAGATCCCTCTTTGCAGCCTTTATTGCGCAACATAATGGAAATGGTTCAAGTGAACAATATGTGTGTGATACATGGCAAACAGGTACATGATCAGAAATGTGTGCGAAGACCAATAATAACATAGACGATTGCTACTAATAAGCCATGTGATTTGCTCTGTCTACAGAAGAATAACATGTGTGTATGTGTATAACTAAAATAAACATCCAATTACATAAGTGACTATACAGATCATTCGCACACACCTCAATAAACAATTGCATGCATTCTAAAGTAGGAGAAACGATCGTCTACTCATCTACTTCTTGTGATGCTCCCGCCACTGCTCTGTGGCTCGATCCCTTGGCTGGGGCATGAAGAAGACACTTCCTCATGTCAACAATCCGCATGTACATCTCGTAGCTTGTGTACGCATCAGTGGCTGCGGACTTGACTTGTTCTTCATCAAGTCTCTTATGCCAAACACTGTGCCAGGTGTCCTTATCCTTCTTGCTCTCATCCTTCATCTTCATGTAGTAGGGGTCGATGACAGTCGAGGCAAGGTCAACCAGGGAGTTCAGTTTGTTCTTAGCGCTGCCCCAGACCTTGTAGTGGTCCTGGATGTTGACAAGATTCCGGCATTTCAAGCTCCAAACCTTGAGCGCTTTTAGATTGTTGGTGGTGTTCACCGTAGCAAAATTGTAGTCGGAGCTATTGATAAACCTGGAAAAACGCTCGCAAGGCCTTGTGGCCAGGTGGTAGTGGTAGACGAGGACGTCATGTCGCACGCACAACTGGGCGACGACAACCTTCTGATCGTGCCCGGCACGACCAATGTTGTACTCAAGGTCGAAGCCGACCACTTGGTACTTGTCCTCAACAAGTAACTGCTCCATAGTTTGGATGGAGCTCTCCACCGACACCGGATTGTTCGTGTACACCACTGAGCGGGCCTTCCCCCTCACGTGGGTGTCCACTACGTGATGCATGGTGAATTGCCCGCCGTTGTCGTTGTCGGCCGCTGGGATCGCCATTGGAGCCCACGGGGATCGCCGTTGGAACCGCTGGATGTCCTCTTTGTATGTGTTGTCGTGGAGGTGCTTATTGTGTCATGTGACGCGAGAGATGAAGGTAAATGGCCACAGGAATAAATGGGGGCGGGCGGCCTGGATTCTCGGTGCGTCCGCATAGCAGTTTTCGCATCGGGTAACCGCATTGTCGAGCCGTGCCCGACGTAACCGCATGCGCACGAACGTGCGTGGTCGTGCGCCGGCCCCAAACACTGGCAACGCGTGTGGAGGGACGAGGGTAGAGCACCCAGAGGAACGCAAGAGCAGAGCGCGCGCGGGTGGACGCGAGCAGAGCACGCCGCGGCCGCCTCAACAACAAGCAACCACACACATGGAGCAGTTGAACACACATGAAATGGTTGCCTACAAGCCGGCCGACACTTGCGTCGCTGCGTAGAGAGCGGCCTTGTGCTACTACCTCTGTCTTGGTCTATAGTCCCCTTTATATTATGTGCCATACTTTGCCCTCAAATTTAACCCACAAAATGTTAATGCATGTTATAAAAATTATATAATTGGAAACTATGTTCAAATACGAATCCAACTATATAATCTTTGGCGACAGGCATTCGTATTTTATTAGTTAAATCCTACTTATAAACCAGGATGGTTGTATAGTAGGTAATTCAATCGCAAACATTTTTTTATTAACCGTATGTGTACGTGGCCTTTCGTCCTCCTCTCGCATGTCTTGTCACCCCGCTGCCGCAGACGGCTTACAGCACAAGCTTGCGCAACGCGCGGGAGCGTTCTTTTGGCCAAATGGTGGCGCCAATGAATCGTCGGTGAGCCCGTTCCCGCGCAACCTCACAGGTTCCCACACAAGCTTCCCGCCCGACCGGGTGAAATCCCCCAAAATCCCAATGCTTACCGGCCTGCTATAAAACCCTCACGGCTGATGAGTCATGCGTCGCATTTTCCCCTCCCTCCCTATAGCTTATCTCATCTGCTTCTCCCACAATCTCCAATGGCACCGGTCCGTCGTGCTTGCTCAGCCACTCCACCGTCATCAGACGACAGCTCCAGCTGGGAGGCTACACCGCGGCACCGGTGCAGTCCCCGGCGTAGTGTAGTGCGCGTGGAGTCCCTGTTTTGCGTAGAACACCCACCACACGCTCCACCGCTGGTGCCTGTCGGCAGCAGTTGTCGGCCGTCGTTGCCGCCACGCCACCGTCAAAAGGCGGGAGGAGGTCGTCATGGCTGCCACCCCACTGCCGGCCACCATGCCCATCAGCCGCTCCGCCACCGTGGCCTGAAGGCGGGAGTTGGTGGTTGTGGCCGCCACCCCATCGTCGGCCGCTGTGGCCGCCAGCCCACCGTCGACCCCCGGGCTCATCACCTGCTCCGCCACTGCCTCCCGAAGGCGGGAGGCGGAGGTGGATGCCGACACGTGCGTCAGCGACCTTGCGCGCTACACCGAGTTCCTGTGGGAGGAGGAGCAGCGTGTCGTCGAGCATGCAAAGAGCCTTACCGCTGCCGTGGCCGGGGCACATGCCGCCTTAGAGGCCAGGAATCAGGAGATCTACAAGGAGAACCACCGCTTCGAGAGGGATTGTCTGGAGCGGCAATGGGCGTTCAAGCTGGCGAGCGTGGCCAAATGTGCAGCAGCGGCATGCACTGTATTGCATTTGTCCAGCTCGTCGGGAGGCTCCTCCTCCTTTGCCTCTTACTGAGCGTGCTCGGCAGAGGAGAGGTTGCCGGAAGTTGTACAAAGCCCCTCCGTAGTAGTTGTAGTATTTAGGGGCTATTTTGTTCAGTTCATCTGACTATAGATGTGGTGGAACTGTACAACATACTTAAAATTAGATAGTATATAAAGTGGAACTAGCTATTTCATTACGTGGTTGGCAACAATTGGCAAAAAGTTGGGTCCGTTCAGCTGTCGAGTTGAACTATTTGTATAAATTAAGAACGACTGCTTAATCTATGAATGAAACCTATGCTTAATTACTGAATTTTAGTTGCAAAAATTAGATAGTGCTAGTGATTTTTAGCTACATATTTTGACAAATCGCAGTGTTACAAGGTTGACAAATGGCAATGTTACTAGATCAATAAATGTCATTCTTTCAAGTTTGACAAATGGCAACATACCCAATATGACAGATGTAAATCTTACCAAATTGTTTGTAAGTGGTTGCACACGGGTCATCCAAAACAACCGTTTGTGTTGAAGAGATGTACAAATCCTGCTCTTGCTTTGCATACGGGTGTTCTATCTAAAACGTTTGCGATCAAGAGCTGCACAAATGCTGCTCGACACATTTTCCCTTGGCTTCCTGGGTAAGCTGTCGGTTTGCATATGGGTGTTCTAACTAAAACGTTTGCGACCGATATACAATATTAAACCTAAGAAAAAAACTATTTCCAGCGGCGGGGGATGTGGCGTGCCACGCCGTCCTTGTCGTTCTCGTCCTCCGATACGCCATTGTAGAAGTCTTCAAGGCAACACAGATGTTCTTAACTTGTAAATCAAACATCATGTCATCGCGCGATCGACGGGCGGGGCGCGAGAGGATGGCTGCTACCGGCGCTGAGAGGTAGCGGTCGACGGCGGCGTCCCATGTCGCTGAGGGGGGCGCGCGGACGGGCACGGCGGGTGCCGCCAAATGCACGGGGGCCGGCACCGCGGTGGGTGGAGGGGCGCGCACGGGCACAGGCGCTGGTGCTGGCGTGTACACGAGCTCGCGCGGGTCCGCGGAGACCTTGGTGACGCCCGCAGCTTCCAGCTCTGCGATAGTGCTCGGCGACCAGCCCGTCACTGCTAAGGGGATGGTCGCTGGCACAGCCGCGGGGATGGGAGCTGGGACGAGAGAGGGGGCAGCACCAGCCGCGGCTAGCTCATTCTGGGCCATGTCCATGAGGCCACATTCCTCCTTATTTTCTATCTCCTCCGGCTCGGAGTCGAGTTCACCAAACTTGAAGACTAGTGGCAGATGATCCTTCTGCACCATGCATTGGTGGAGGTCTGCGGCAGGGAGGGGAATGGGAGGCGAACAATAAGGACGCTCGTATTAAGCAGCAGCTGGGGCGCCATTAATGGAGAGGAAGGCGGGCGGCCATGGAAGTCAAAGGGCTTGATTCCCAGTGAGCCTACGCAGCGTACAGCTCGCCCGCTTCCCGATGAGCCTGCGCATTAGAGGAAAGCTAGCAAGCCTCTAGGTCAGCCTGCGCACAGGACTGTGCTCGCACGCCTCCCGTTCAGTCAAGCAGATATCCGCACGGCACCTCCTATAGCCATTAAAACGAAGACACATGGCGTCACGTGAATGGCACTACAAAAAAAAAAGACACATCCGTGACATTTTGGGCCAAACGAAACTTTTTGCTATCATATATATGACACTTCTATGATGATAATTGTGACAAAAGCCGGTATCACCATAGATGTGGTGGGCTCCTACTTCTATGACAAAAAATCATGACAGAAAATGGGCTTTTCATCTTGGGCGGGCCGGAGACAGCTGCATGACATTCTTTGGGCCGTCCATGACGGAAAAAACCGTGGTAGAAGCAAGGGCGAGGAAAATTTCGGGGAGTTCCCGGTTACGGTGGGAGGTCGGGGGCCGAGCGATGCGTGCTTCTCTCGTACACGTACGCGCGTGTGTGCGAGGCGTTGGGCTCTAATTGAACCCGAGCGATCGATCGATGGCTGTTAACTGAACCTGGTCGAGCGATTCTTCGCCATCGCTGCTAATCAAGCCGATCGATTGATGAGCGATGAGCGTTGCGGGGTGGATGAACAGTGAGTGGTGGCGTTGCCTCTGGATGAACAGGACCCCTGGTGTGGAGGGCTGGATGAACAATAGACAGTGGAGGGGTGCCCGTGGAGGGGTGGTTGAACAGTAGCCGGTGGAGTAGGGCGCAGTGGAGGCTAGATGAACAGGAGCCCGTGGAGGCTAGAGGAGGTCGACGGTAGCCCGTGGAGGCTGGAGGAGGTCGACGGTGGAGATGAACAATATGCCGTGGAGTCACGTTTTGCGGTACGCCGCACCCCTCCCGATGAACAGGACCCCGTTTATTTGTAGCGCCCAACACAAACTGTTTCATCCGTTTTGCGGCACGCCACACACCTCCCGATCAACAGACCCCGTTTCGACCGTAGGAGGTCATTTCTTCCATTTTGTTGACGCCACACCCTCCCGATCAACGGGACCCCGTTTGACCGTAGGAGGTCTGCATTTCTCCGCTTTACGAGACGCCATACCCTCCCGATCAACAGGACCCGCTCGAACGTGGCGGTTGAACACAAGGCCGCTTCTCCATTCAGGGTACGCCAGCCTCGTTTCCATCGCCTGTTCCGTCCAAGCCCTCCCGATGAACACGACCACGCATTCCGTTCCGATCCAGCCGGTTGGCTCCCCATGAGCACAACAACGACGCTGTTTCTCCGTTCCGACCCAGCCATGTACACGAGCCCTGGCCGTACGTATTCGCGAGTAGGCGTTCGAGACCCCGCCCGTATGTACACAAACGTGGCCGTATTTTCTTTCTTGCACACTGGCCGCTGTACGTACGTGTACATGCTACGTGCGCGCCTCTACTACGATACATACGCGCCTCTACTACGACACGTGCGCCTCTACATCGACCAGTATATATGTACGTACACGTTCGCAACCAGAATGACAATGCTACGTACGCTTCGACTAGGTGGGTCCCGACTGTCAAGCAATTCCTTGCGTGCGAAAATGTAGTTGGTGGGTCCCAGCAGTCAGGGGGGCGAATCAATTTTTTTTCGAGACGCACTTCCTTGCGTACGAAGATGTAGCTGGTGGGTCCTAGCAGTCAGGGGGACGAATCGGTTTTTTTGCCCGGACGCACTTCCTTGCGTGCGAACATGTAGCTGGTGGGTCCCAGTAGTCAAGGGGTGAATCCTTTTTTTTCCGCCCGTACGCACTTCCTTGCGTGCGAAGATGTAGCTGGTGGGTCCCAGCAGTCAGGGGGAAACGTTTTTTCGCAAAATACAGTGGCCCTTCTGGTGGGTCCTAGCTGTCATGTGGAGGAATCATTATTTTCCGCGTAATAAGGAGGCACTTCCTTGCTGCGACCGTGGACCTAGCTGTTAGCCTCTCCACATATAGTCCACGTCCGATGGAAGTCGTTCCTTGACCATGTTGACCACGCCGCACCGAGAGCTCCAGGGCGGTGTACGACGGCAAGGCCTAGTAAGGGGACGATGGGGAGCCGGGGAAGACGTGGCAGTGGAAGCCCGCGCGGTGAGGAGTACGAGGGTTCATTGGTTTGGCTGCGGTGTGAGGCTGCCGTCGCCGCAGGGCCTGGCCAGCGGTGGGAATAGTAGGGGCCGGTGAGGCCTCCGCGGCAGCACAGCCGACCACGGGAGGCAGGAGCATGCGGCACGACCGACGCTGCTTTGGGCGGCTGGAGCAAGAAGACCAGAGGTTGAAGAAGCACTACGGCCGTTGGATGGACATCGTACGGTCACAAGAGCTAGAATCGTTCATATTGACTAAAGTTGACAAAGGCCCCTGTCCCAGCCAACTTAGTAGGCCCACAAGTCAGCCTCCCACCGTGGTGGGTCCCAGCTAGCAGGGGGAGTATTCATTTTTTTGTGCGTAATAAGGAGGCACTTCCGATGGGCCGAGCTGACAGTGGGGGAATGTTTTTTTGCCAAATACGGTGGCCCGTCCGGTGGGTCCCAGCAGTCAGGGGGAAAGGTTTTTTTCGCAAAATAAGGTGGCCCGTCCGGTGGGTCCCTGCTGTCAGGTGGAGGAATAATTATTTTGCGCGTAATAAGGAGGCACTTCCTTGTGGCTGCCTGGACCAGCTGTCAGCCTCTCCATGTACAATACTCTTCCGATGGAAGTCAGTCGTTGACCATGTTGACCACACCGCGCCGAGAGAACCAGGGTGGTGGTCTGGATGACGGCGAGGCCTAGGAAGGGGACGACGTGGAGCCGGGGAAGACGCAACAGCGGAAGCCCGCGCGGAGTGGAGTACGAGGGTTCACTGGTTCGGCTGCGGTGTGAGGCTGGCGTCGCCGCAGAATAACAGGGGTGTGGATGAGTAGAGGAATGGCCTGGCCAGCGGTGGGAGTAGTACGGGGCGGTGAGGCCTCCGCGGCATCACAGTCGGCCACGGGAGGCAGGAGCATGCGACACGACCGGCGCTGCTTTGGGCGGCTGGAGCAAGAAGACCAGAGGTTGAAGAAGCACTACGGCCGTTGGCTGGACATCGTACGATCACTGCAGCTATAATCGTTTATATTGACAAATTGACAAAGCCCTTGGTACGCGTCAACTTAGTAGGCCCACAACTCGGATTTGGCAGAGAACATATAGCCCATTTGCGATTTGTAAGAATGTACAACCCATTTTTTAATTCTAATGGAATTTACTACAGCCCATTTACAGTTTGTTAAAAGTATAGCCCAACTTCTAGCTAGGACAACGATTAATAATTTCAAACAACCGCTCAAAACATAATTCAAAAAAAGTTCCCACATTTTGATGGGATCCGTAATATTTTTATCCAAAATTTCTAGTCGGGTTAAATATAATTTCAAAATAAAGTTGTATTACGTTAAACTCCAACGAAATATTGTGCGCGCAACAAGTAATGAAATTAAAATTTTGAAATTCCAAAAATAATATATTTTTTAAACTAATTACGTGTTTGGTGCATAGTAACTGCCCAGTTATTATAATTACATCCCATTTATTATTTCTTAAAGTCCATTTTCTTATTAAGCCTAATGCATACCTCCTAGGAAAGTTTGCAGCCGAGCGGGGCGAATAATAACAAGTTGACCCGGATATTATGTACAACTGTCAGCCCAGTTGCATTGCTGATGTTAACAAAAGGCCTGTGTAGTACAGTACAACCTAACATGGTTACTCAGCCCACATTCAGCGATGCCGGAAAGGCCCAAACAAGGCTTCTGTACAACTTTTTGAAGTTACTGAGCTCAATTAATAACTTAAGAAAAAGTTAGATTACAGTGGTACCTAATTAAAAGCTGTCACGAGCAAATAAATAATTCAACGGGTCCCACTTGTGCATGTGCGCATGTGTGTGTGCGTGTGTGTGTGTGTGTGTGTGGGAGAGAGAGATAGAGAGAGAGAGACCCATCGGTCGATGCTCGTAAATACATCTTTCAGCCATATGCATTGCTAATGCTCAGTAAAAACTTATATAGTTGACACAATCATATAGAACATCATAGCACACTGAACTTGCATACAAAAATTTCACGCAGGCGGCACAATCAGGATGGAAGCAGTTGATCGCTACGGGAAGGGTTATGTTGTAACCAACGAAGTCATACATAACGGTTCATCGTCTTTATCAATGACGAAGAAATTTCTTGAATGTTGTGCAAAGAAAACAAACAGACAACACAATAAGTTCTGCTAGCACATTAAGTTGACGTACAACCCTTTCTAAAAAAAGTTCAGGTACAAAATTAGAAGAGGTCACAATCAAATGTACTGGCATATCAGTGCTTCACACCCATACCTCGGATTTAACTAGTATCTGACATGATTCAGTTGTTACCTCAAATTAGAGCACATCCAGGCAGCCAGCCCTGCCTCTTCTCCCAAAGAAGCAGTGGCCTCCGCCGTGCGATGGAGTAGGCCCTGTGCCATCCATTGTTCTGAGCAACACGGGGAAAGTCTGACGTTGACTCCTGTAATGGATGTCGTCGACGGACCCTAGCACCAGCGGCGGCCGCAGGACTTTGATTGATGGATTGACCACTTCTTCGACATGCACGAACACTCGATACAGGTACATCCCTAACGTGGTTCGCGACATCCTTGGTGGCGACAAATAGTACAACCCCGGTTCCTGCACCGGTATCTCAACACCAATCACCTTCGGTATGGTGGACGGCTTGTTCATCCATGCCATAACCGTCAGAGCCCAACTGTCTGGAGGAACAAACATACTTACGAGCTCACCTCCAAGGTCGCTGATAAGCTCGTTCATGGACTCGCTGTTCCAAGCACATCGAGGCATGCCGTGGAAGGTAAGCTTTGTTAAAAACTCAAGATCACAGGGCACCGAGACCCATCCTGGGTGCCACCGATCAAAGCTCACCAGCGCACCATCACAGAACAAACGCCGGGAAGATTCAAACACACGACTGCAGTCGAAAGTTGTCCGGAACCTAACGAAGAAATCAGCCGGTGGCGGACAGACTTTGACGAGCAAGTCACTTATTTGGATGCCGTGCGCAATGCCAAGAGCTTTGACAAGGTCATTCGGCAAGACGGGAGGCCGGTCGCCGTTGATGGTTACCATCAGCACTTTGCCGGCAAACTGGTCGTCCAGCGCCACCATGCCACTATTGAGCGACAGCACGCAGCGACCAAAGGCAGGACGGACCTCAGGATCTCCGGCTCGGAGATCCGTGTTGACCGGTGTCATGATAGTGCGCTTGAGTGCAGGGAGTACAGGAGGGGGATTTGGGGGAACCGGAGTAGGAATCGAGATTCCAGAGGTGGGGGAGGGGCGGGAGACTGGGGATGACAAGTTAGCATGAATTTCGAGCACGCGCCAATATTTTCTCGGCGCGCAAGCGCACGAAAACACCGGTGGCGCCCACATGTCGGCCTAAGAGTTCTTATTCTTTCTTTTTTGGATAGCCCGACCTTTTTTCGAGGATCTTTTGAGAGCCCAGCCTGAGAGTCATAATTGACCTGTTTGGCATTGCATTACTACTCGGCCCATATTCAACGACACCTCATTGGCCCAAACAAGTGTACATCATCGAAAAGACTTTGAGCTCAAATTATATAACTTGAAAAAAGGAGATATACTCTGAACACTGGAGAATGGTGATGCCCTCATTTAGCCCACCAGTAGTTCGAGACAATAAATAGTTTGAAACAACGATATATACAACATTCAAACACTGACTAGTGACTACTACTAACATAAATAGCAAGCCATGATAGTTCATAAGAAGTCTTGCTACACCACCAAAACGCACCCATCTACAGCGCTCACTCTCTCGTGATCCAGACGAGAATGACATTCTAAACAGAAGCAACTATTACATAGTAAGAGTGACATAGACGAGGATGACCAAATGACAAGGAATATGCATAACAAAAGAAAGAACTACCCATCCAGAACCAGCAGCAAAGACAACAAAGTCATTCGAAGAGATGATCCAACACCATCATAATTTGCAGCCCCGCTTCAGCGACCAATGATCCGGAGACACCAGTACTCCACCCTTTCGATGCAACATCCCAATTACCTATCAACCTGAAGTCTTGAACCACATCACTGCCTGTCGTGAGACATCCAAGGATCAAAGTTAAATCGGATGCCTTTGTATTCTCACCTTTTTTTGGCTATAGGCTGTATCGTTGACAATCAGGGGAGTTTGCTCCCGAACTCCTAGGGCTCACCGTGTAGACACAGTTTTCCATAGCAAATAGAGCCTCTCTACCATCAAGGTCCTTGCCAACGGTGATCTCCTGGTTAATCGGATAATTGAGTCCGAGAAACAGAGAGTGTGAACCTAGGCTATTTACCTGCCTCCAACTAAAAAATCCTAAAGGCCCCAACAAGCTGGTATACTGCTCATAGACGTAACAGCCACTGTCCGGATACTCACTTATTACACGGTGCTTGTATACAGTGGGGTTTTTGCAATGTAACTTTTCCGGCTCATTTGTCCGAATGATCATTAGTCTTTGCCGTCGTCTGATCGAGCGAGGAACCAGTTGTGCTTCCCTGTTTTTGGCAAAGGTGGTGTGATTACAAAGGGCAGTAACTGTAGGGACACTGCATCATATCAAAAAGGACATGCATTGTTAATGTAAGATCAGCATTGTTCAGAGTATGAGTAGGATAATGCAATAAACAACATTGATATGTCCCTGTTGGAACTGGGAGGAAAATACAGGGAAATGTATACTGGGTTCCAAAATATAGAAGTGCCATGATGGTTATACTCATGTTATCTCACAATCGATTCTTCACAGGAAACTACCATGTCATGCATGTTATGTAATCATGTTCTGTCCTCACAAACAAATTCTTCAAGGTAACTAACAGACCATGCATTGTTATATACTCGTGTGTTCGTGGGCAAAAATTTTGTGAGGATATTATTCTAGCCATTGATTGTCAAGGGCGAATATAGGTATGTATGGTAAGCATTGCAGGATTTCACTACTTCCAAATATAGAGTTCTCCATATGCACATTTACTTCCCTAATGTATGGTTAGATGAAACCAACAGTGTGGTACATGTTTCTACATCATGAAAATGAGGAAACTAACATGGCCATTGATACACACTCATATTTAGTAGTAGTATATAGATTACTGTAAAATAAGGATAATATCCATATATTCCTAACCGTTTGATTATTCAAGGTACAAATTGGCTGTAATGACATGGTCACAGTCGCATGAATTAACTCATTCCAAATATAGCTGATTTACGGCGTCTCTAATACATTGCCATAGTTCTGCTCAAATTCTGCTCAAACAGGGATATGGCAATCATCACAAAAAGTTCAAATAGTGTCATGGCGTCATCATTAACATGAGACGGAAACAACTTACATGCGGCGTCCCAGCAATACGTGGTGCCATCTGCTTTGTCGATCGCGTAGATGATGCCATTGTGTTCAATAGCATCACATAAGTGTGTATCAGCTTTGACAATGATCCACTGCGAGCCGAGTTGTCTCCAGGTAAAGAAGGCACCGGCGTAAAGATAGGCGAGTCCGCGGTCGAACAAGGCAATTAGCTTGAAGGCTGCATAATTCGCATGTCATGTGGGCACTTGGCAGATTACAATCTTCTGCAAAACAAGGTCCTTCCAACTAACGTAGTAATCTAGATGACTTGGACCGCGATGGTAATACTCAATATAATCCATTGGAGGAAGGATAATCTCATGGGAGGTCTGGAAGTTGACGAGCACCAACTTTTTACCATCTTCTCGGAAGGCAGCCATCTAGTGGGAGTTCATGCCGACCCAGTACATACCTGCCAAGAAGTTTCGGGCGACGGTGATCGGATCGATGTCAAGGGAAATGATGTATGGCAACCCACTACATACCTACAAAGTAGTTTCGGCTAATGGAGATCAGATTGAAGTCGAGGGGCATCATGTACGCCTCCGTATCATGGTGAGCCAATCTCGCAAGACCACATAGCAGCAAGCAGGGTGTCTTGAAAAGCTTAGGCCTCGCTTCGACGATGGTCGTGTGCATGTCCCTCGAGCATGCAACCAGCCGCAGGGCACTCAACATATCCATACACGAACAACAGAGGTCGAGATGTCACTGGGGAGATTGCTCCAATCGCGGCTCATTTGGATGCTGCGCGGTTCACGTTCGGCCATGGTGGAGTTTGGAAGGGGGCTTGATTTACGGGGGAGAAGGATGTCGGTGCTGGAGCGGCTAGCGAGGGAATAGTGGTACTGGGGGAGGCGAGTTAGGCGACGGTACACGGGGGGCACACTGATATGGAGACGGAGACGGAGACGGAGAAGGAGATGGAGATGGAGATGGAGTGGTGCTATGGGAGCGGAGAGGGAGACGAGGCGAGGTGCCAATGTGCTGTACAGCGGCGGTGACAGACTGCACAGTCCACAGGGTGAGGCTGACTTTGGTAACCCGAGCACGCCACCTAGACTAGTGTCAGGCGCAGGGTGTTGTCACTTCACTGTGAGGACCGAATGAATAGTATTTTGACCATCAAGTGTACCACAGTTGTACTACTACTACTACTACTAGTAGTAGTAGTAGGAACATGAGTACTCCAGTATTGTATAGCGGAAATAGGTCTCCCGTGCTAGCATGCCTGTTCACTTCATCGTTCAGGTATCATCCATATTGCGAGCAGAACCAAATTCTCGTGCATGCCCAATCAACACCCTGCCGTGATGCATGCAGTGGTCGTTCTGGTGCATCAAGGACGGCATGTAGATCATTCCACACTTGAGAAGAGGAAAAATGGAAAGGTAGAACGGGGCAACAGAGAAGAGAACACTGGCTAACGAGGCTGGGAGGTGATCGAGCAGGAAGTTAATGCTCCATGCCTAAAGGTTTTGGGAAAACCTGATTTTCATAAGGTGACTTATACTCACCTAAACGGAGGGAGTATTCCTTAACCAGAGAATGTTGTGTCTCCCACTCACGCGCTCAACAAAAAAAGCTACGACACATTTTTTTATCTGTTTGCATAGGTCCCACCTATCAGGAAGGATGGGCACGTACACGAACAGGTACGACTCATTAGTCTACCCGCATAGCCTTTTCGTTTAGTCTACCTAGCCATCTAATCAACTTCCTGCACCCCACTTCTCCCATTTACTTCTCCATCGGGAACCGATTCTCCTCGGCTTCTTCACCTCCCATTCGTCTTCATTTGCATCCAAACCCCACTGTGTTCACATTGTTTTAACCTCTTTAAATAATCATCTACTACTTCAGTTAGACTAGCCATCTAATCCTAATTCTCCAAACCATAGCCCTCCATTCCAGCGGTTCCAAATGGTGAAAGAGATCGAGATGCAGGTTTTTAGCGTCCAACATGTCCTCATCGAAGGCTCGATGCGCATAGTTGCCACCATCACCGTCCACCCAAGGTTTGTTCGGCAGTGGACCAACATTGTATCCAACTCCCTCGAAAAGGTAGAGATGAGGGTCATCGGTCTCGATGCAGAGTACATGGAACGTGCCCCTGGGAAGATCCAGCACGCCGCCGTCCTTCAGCTGTGCCTCGAAGATGATGTTTTGGTGTACCACATCATACACTCACCCTCCATACCAGGTGAGCTTCATGATTTCTTGTCTCGGGAGGATGTATACTTCGTGGGGCAGCCATCAAGGGGACAAACAGAAGCTGGAGCCGTACAACCTTGATTTGAAAAGCATCACTGACCTACAAACCAGAATCAAAATTCCTGTAGAAGATTGTGATAAACAGACACCATCCCTATTTGACGTAGCAAATTTTGTGCTCGGTACAAATCTTTAGAAGGGTGACGAGACAGTGGCATTAAGGTTGTCTGGATGGGAGAATTATCCCTTGACGTACGAGCGGATAAAATATGCTGCCCTCGATGCCCGTGTGAGTTTCGAGATAGCTGCAAGGTCCAAAGAGCTTATTGCGAAGCCATCTCCCACAGAGAATGAGAACAACAACAAGAAGAAGAAGAAGAAGAACAAGAAGAACAAGAAGAAGAAGAAGAAGAAGAAGAAAAGGCTGCACCAGCAGGAGGGCATTATGGATGGATGAACTATTTCCTCTCTTGTAAAAAAATTATTCCCTCTCAGTGTATATTGATATAGATGGGCTATTTCGATGGTGTGCATGTCTTTGGAACAGAGTAGTAGCATGGGTCCGCTTGACTATAAGGAACTATTTATCCGCATATATAGCTTTCTTTGCTACTCCTTCCAGTGATCGGTATGCAGTGCATGTGTCCGTAGACATGACAGCTTGTCCATGGAAGTTCAACTACGGCGACCATCACGTTTCATCTCGCGATTCCCACGATGCCTCTCCAACCCACGGCACCACGCCCCTCGACGTGCGCCTCACCCCTCTCGGCCGTACCGCCCCTCTGCCTTTGTGTGCATGACATGTGCCACCTAAAATGCGGCGAGCATCAAGTTTCTACCACAGCAACACGCGATTCCCATGACGCCGCTCGAACCCATGAAACCACACGTCCCCCGACCTGCGGCTCACCCCTCTTTGCCCCACTGCCCCTCTGCCATCGGGAGCATTACATGTGGACTAGTAACCTATCGGGTCCACATGTTATTGACTCAAAGGTAGGTGTAGTAAGGCGCTGAAGCTCAGTCCCGACGGCACTAAGAGGGGAATGTAACTCCTGCGTGGTGCTCCTGCAGCATGAAATCATGCCAAACTCGAGATTTGTTTCTTTACTATACATGCACGCAATGATTTAATGGACATTGTAATCTCAACATGTGATGGGGAGCTCTAAATTTGAATTTGAAGCTTATAAAACAAAAAGATTCAAAACAAATAAACTGGGAGAGAGGGAGTATATCGTAGGATGTGTCCAATACAAAATAAGTCCCCTGGTTTTTCACCGCGAAGATGAGGTTAGAAAGGAGCACAACGTCTTCCTACTCGTACGGCAACAAATTGGGCGCAGACAGCATGGTCCGCCTTTGACCGCCATGTGCAAGGTTCATGCTATCTTATTCAATCTCACCATGGTTCCATCGTACCAATTCATGTGGTGGCCCGTTGCATGGCTGATCCCAATGTTGGACAAAGGTTCTACGGGAACGGTGTCACCGTCGTAAATGTTGTGCAAATTGATGTCGGTACCCTCCCATACATATGCAAGCCAATCTCCACTCGCACCGAGCCTAACCTGTGAAACAGTGGGCAGGGGGAGAATTAGGAAATGGACACGGAAGTAGTCTTTAGAATGCATGTACTACGTGATCAAACTCATCTTATCTGCTCATCGGAGGAAATCCGAGTGCCCCTCAACGTCGGCATCTCAAGGGTCGTCAACTTGCAACTACGGCCACACCGCGCTGGAGACCCCCAAGGAAACATCCTCGTGCGTTCCACAGAACATCAAGATGCATTTGTATGAGTAGTTTATCTTGTGAGAGAAAAGGATAAACGAGGGAAGGCCTCTAGAGATAGAGATGGACACTACTACTACCAATGTGCTGGCCCGTGCGTTGCAATGGATCCAAAGTAGTAGAATAATACGTGTTCACGTGCTTGAAATATAAACACCCTAGTTTTGATATACATGTGTCAGCAGACATGACAGCTTGTCCATGGAAGTTGAACCACGGCGACCATCACGTTTCTTGTTTCTACCACTGCCACACCCACACACGATTCCCACGACGCCGCTCCAACCCACGGCACGATGTCCCCCGACGTGGACATGGATCCTTTGACGTGGCTATCACTGCCTTGCCCTGCCTTTCCTTCGCTAACAGGTGGGACCCACGCTTATGGGTCCCACATGTCAGTGACATAATGGTAGGATTGTTCGCGTCAGGGGATCCTCATCCCCCCTACGTGCCCCTCATCCCTCTCGGCCCCACCGCTCCTCTGCCTTTGTGTGCATGACATGCGGGCCAGCTGAACTGCGGCGAACATCAACTTTCTACCACAGACACACCCAATTGGACGCGGTTTGCCTGCTCCGCTGCTGTGCTCCAATCCGTACTCCCGCGCCATCAAATTTTCATCCAGCGGCTGTGACACATTTCATCCCGGGCATCAATCCTCAGCTGGAGTACTTATGTACTACAGGTAGTACCCACTGGTGTGGCCATCTACGCCTCGTAATGCCCCGACGCCCAGCTGTGTCACCCTCGCCACGGCCACACCACCACCGGCCGGTTCATCTTGAACAAGTGAGTCGCGAACCACGCAACCACCATGAGAATGACATGTGGGCCAGCCGCATTTAAGGTCCGCATGTCATGGACTCATAGGCCGGGCAGTAAGCCACTGAAGTTCGGTCCCGTGGGCCTCGAGAGGGAAATGTAACTTCTGCGGCAGGCCTTGTGGTGCTCCTGCAGTACGAGCTCGTGCCAAAACTAGAATTTGTTTCTTACTACTACCAACTAGTACTAGTAAGGTACACGTGCATTGCACGCATAAGATTCTGGTGGTTTGTGCATTATGCTTCTACATGTGGAGTTTTCTGGATTCTAACATGTGGCAAAATCTGGTGGAATGTAAGGTTAGGCAAGTTTCATTAACTTAGGTGAGTGTTTGGTTCAAGCCACACCTTAGGCAAGACACACTGAGGCCCCACATGACATACACACAAAAAATGTGGCAAGATTCCCTTAGGCTTGCCAACTTGTGGCTCTCATTTTGAAGAACTAATAACTTTGCCTAAGCTTAGTTGTGGCAAAGTTAGTCATGAATTAAGTTCAACCATGGAGTCTTCTAGATTATACATGTGGCAGAATCTGGTGGATGATTTCCAACGGCCAGTAGTGCTCGGATTTGCCATCTTTGTACCGTCGGATTGGCTTCATCCAATGACCAACTTTCAAAGTTTTTCACACACTATATAGGGGGTATAGATATAGATGTGCCGGTCCGTTGCAATGGATCCAAAGTATATCTATTTAGTGGAGTGCATTCTAAACACATTATCTATTTATTTTTCTCTAACTTTCCGTAGCCATGCAACCAAGCCACATAAGCTTCATGGGTGCCCCCCTCATCATATTATTCATACTACGTTGATTGAAAAAAAGATAAATCACCCAAAACAAGATCTTCCCTTTTTTGTTCCTACGATGTTGTGCCGTGCACGTACCTACTAGTTGTATAGTGGTAGTACTAGTAATATAGTATTAGGAGTACAAACTTGGTACTAGTAGGAGTAGTACTAGTACGGAATGCTCCTACTCTATCAACGAGCCCCGTCTGACACCAAATTTCTTGGCTTCCGTGCTTCAGCTAGATCTTCCCCTCATTTTTGTTTTCCAACCCGGCGGCGGGTGGGGTGTCGGTTTGCTCAACGGCGGTCCCAATGAAAGTGAAAATGCTAGGCAACACGCCTTCCCTAAGCTATGTGTCGTACCGGATGGGCCATGGAGTACTCCCGATTCCCGGGCGTGTGGGGGTGCGACGCGAATGCGGCAGGCCTTTTCCTTTTAGGGCATCTCCAATAGATTGTATGTTAGTCTTGTTGGTAAATTGTCCATGTCATCAACCAACAAGCTATCATACAACTACTCCAATAGGTTGTATCTAAGCTATCCAATAGATGATGAGAATATAAATGTGATTGCTCTCTATTTCACCTTGGAGCTTGTGTAAAGGTTGTTGGTTATTCTACATACAACTTTTCTCTCTCTCCACATTTA
The DNA here is from genome assembly GCA_021437245.1 of Aegilops speltoides. Lineage (NCBI taxonomy): Eukaryota > Viridiplantae > Streptophyta > Magnoliopsida > Poales > Poaceae > Aegilops > Aegilops speltoides. Next base: position 205,176,941 of record CM038143.1, read on the forward strand.
TTACATGCCACATCATCACTATGTCCTACGTGGCAAATTTACCAACACCTATCTTACGACTGTTGGAGATGCCCTTACTAGCAATGTGCCCGTGCGTTGCGACGGATCCAAAGTAGTAGAATAGTAGTAGTTGTTCACAAACTTGAGAGAAATCACTATTGTTTTGATATACTCCTAATATATTACTCCCTCTGTACCTAAATATTTGTCTTTTTTGAGATTTCAAATGGACTATCACATACGGATTATATAGACATATTCTAGTGTTTCTAGCAAGATGCCCGCGCGTTGCACAAAGTTGATGGAAAAGGTAAGCACAACTTATAAATTGACGGATGGAGTACTAGTTACAGTGATGCATATAATTAAGCAAAGGGATCGCACATGTCGGTATTGACTGGAACGAGAATGCAACAACACAATAAGAATTAAGGCCACAATGATGCAGTCACAGTGGTGGTTATAGAAGGCAATAAGAAAGATGGATCCACGAACATACGACCTCCTCCTCCTCAACTTAGTGCGCCGGACCACCGACCGGCGGCTAAGGAGTGGTGGCTTTTGTGGCGAGGTGGAGGTGCTTCTCAGCAAAGGCATCCAAGGCTTCCAGCCGGTTGAGGAAGGCCAATGTCGTAGCGTCCTCACTGGCCTTGTAGATACCTGTGTACACGACTTGCTCGTACACATGGATGTGTAGGTCGACGAATTCTTACAGGGCGAGGTGCCTCGCGGCAAGTGCGACCCCCAGGTGGGCATTCCTTGTGGCGTCGGCGGGCAGTCGCAGGGCCACCAGTGCTTGAAAGAGGTTCTGGCCATGGAGGCCGATTAGGGTGGCAGGCAATGAGGAGCCCGAGCGCACGGGCTGGAGGAGTACGGCGATGTCGTCCGCGAGCTTCTTGCGGACGATGAACTTGTTTCTGGTGGCAACGATCATCTGGTCCATCTGAGAGTCGTAGTTGGCGTCGACGGCGGCCATCCACCAGCCGGTCTCCAACACCGTCCGGACACGATCCTCGGAGCCATGCCGCAGACCGGCGTCGTGGACCATCTGGCGCAGCAGCTGGCCGCTCATCTGCATCGGCGCCATGGGTCTGGAGTGAGCTCTTTTGCGCTTAGTTTAGGTGCTTAGGCAAATGCTAAGGTGTGTACGATGTCGTAGATGCATTGGAATGGAGGGGCGCCTTTATATGAGTGCAATGAGGGCAAACTGCGTTGCATTCACATCGTGCAGCCTCTTTTCCCGGACCTCCTCCTATTACTTCCCTCATGCATTAACTGAAGGAGGATGCATTGGCCGTTCAACATATCGGGAACCACTACTCCCTCCCTCGTCTGCATTAAAGCTATATCGGGAGCTGCGCCGCCCGCTGTCAAATTGAATACTCCCTCCATCTAGGTGAGTATTAAGTCATCTTACGAAAACCAAATAGTAAACACATAGGCGTGGTGCATTAACTCTCACATTGTTTCTTATTTTTTGACATAAATAGAGGAATCAACCAATGAGAGATGTGGGGCTTGTATGCTTTTAATGACTTGAGACTATCAAACATGACATGCAGTGGTCAGTTCATTGCAGAAGAATAAATACGACCCACGTTAGCACACACACATCTTATAGCATCACATCCAATGGCTATAAAAGATGAATGAGACGAAATTATATCTCATCTAGATGAGTTCTAGCAAAACTGTATTAATAATACTTAGTACTCTTGCGCCATGTATCATATATTAGTATCATGTAGTACTTTATTTATTGCCATGTATGACACATAGTACTCAACTCTCTCTCTCTTTCTTCATTGAATTCTATGACACCTCATGAAAACTGCTAAGGCTAGTACCATTACAACCAGCCTTAGCAAATACTAAACATTAAGTTCTCTCGTTTTCCTCTCCACCTTGGTCACCTAGACGGAGGGAGTATCATCATGGGCTTTTCGGCATGGGGTGGCGGGCAGTTCCGCCTAGTCAGTTCGACAGAGACGCGAGAAGACGAGGGAGTAGGCTACTGCAAACTTAGGGCTGTGTGATTTGACAGCGAGTTACTGCTAGACAGGTGGGGCCCCGTGATTTGACTTGTCATTATCATTTTAACTGCGGAGCTACGACCGGCGTGAGTCTCCTGATTCCTGACCACCTCCATACAGGTGCCTCTCCCAATGCTCGACCATGTAGTAGAGGCTGGCTCTTGCATGAGAGCCCACTTCTCCACTTTTTCCTTGCCTCTCTTTCCTCCACATATGCAAAATGCCATGTAAAGCGACTATTGTACTTACTTGCTCCTCAGGTGCTAAGCTTGCCACATAGGCATAAAGTCTGATGTGGCAAGTTAATCAAGAAGAGAGAGACTAGTTTGGTGACCCAAGGAAGAAACGGTGCTAAGCGCGTGTACCTAGGTGAAAAGACAATTTTGAGTCTATAGCTAATTAAATGAAGCAAACTTAGCAACACCATTTCATTGGAAGAGGCCACTCCTTGGCAAATGCAATAAATACTAGTACTCCCTGTGTGCCATAATATAAGAACCTTTTTGGCACTACACTAGTGTCAAAAACGTTCTTATTTTATGGGACGGAGGGAGTATGAAGAAAGAGATAGAGAGAAGTAAAACAATACACTTATAGCCAACCTTGTTGTAGTATGAGTGACTAAGTGATGACTATGTATGAGATGCCAACATCAGATAGCCTAACGCGCCGTGTTAAATCTCCAAGGGCGCAACCGCGCGAGCGACACGACGGTCGTGGTAGGGGTGACCATGATACGGGCGGCTGGCAGCCCTTGGATCTGAGATCAAACGGTCACATGCTAAGTTGTTGAAAATTTGCAGAATAACCCTCCAGGATAGGATATTCACCCATAAGTCTAGAATCACGCCATGCAACTGTTCTATCTCAGATCCAAGGGCTCTCGGAAAGCCCGTATCATGGGAGAATGGAAAGCCACTACCCTTCCTTTCGCACGCTGGCAGTTCACTCCTAGTCATTCCCGCATGTCCTTTAATACTACGACCGTTCGCTCCTAGTTGTCCCGTCCTTTCACATTACTGCAGTTCCACTAATCCTAACCCTCGTCCCAAATCCATGGCGTCCCAAATCTCCACGATCGGCGGTGACTACAAGGTTAGAATCATCACCAGCAATGAGTTCGACGGCATCCACGCCCGTTCTTCCGCGACGGTGAAAGGATGCCTTTCTTGCTTCAGACGCATGTTCGAAGACTCAGATGATGAGTAGGTCGCTGGGCTAGATGTTGAGTACACCACAGTCCTGGGACGAGAGAAGGATCCCACCGTGATCCAGGTTTGCGTGCATGACATATGCTTGGTCTACCACATATGCCATGCCGACGTTGAGTGCCTGGATTTTAAGGACTTCGTCAAGAGCAACCTAGTGAAATTCGTTACTGTAGACTTTGGTAACGACAAAGAAGTCCTGGGTCGGATAGGCCTCGTTGTAGGCAACACCTTCGACCTCCATAAGAATCGGCTGGTGTCCTCTCGTCAGCCTTCAATGCTGACCCTGGCAGGAGCCATGGTTCATCCTTCGTACGGTAAACTGGAGAAACCTCCATACATGTTTCATCGTTATGCATGGCAGCGAAATGTACTAGATATAGACCACATCCACTATGCTGCAATGGATGGCTACCTTTGTTTCAATATCTACAAGGGTTGGATGAAGAGCAACAGCCAAGTTGGCGGTTCAAGCAAAGAAGTATCGGCCAAGAGGAAGAGGGACAAGGACGAAGTCGAGGACGTGGACAAGGACTCCGAGTAAGGTGGCGATGTCGTTGCTCATGGTGGTTCTAATGCAGGTGTCATCGGAATAGTTGCAAAGTTTAATTTCAGGTGTGCTTAATTTAATTTGAGGGGTGTGTTGTCTTTGAGCCCCAGCAGTAACTATGTTATGTTTCTTCTTGTTACTTTAACTCTTGAAGACGTACATACTAGTATTTCTTACATTTCATCTTTTAGTTGGTATAGTACTACCACTTGTTTCTTCACATTATATACGTACAATATATATGGCCAACATCATATAGCCAGCAGTTTAGTTGTCAAAGAATTTCAGGGTGCTTAGTTTTGTCAAAGAATTCCAGGGTGCTTAGTTTTATTTGAGGGGTGGGTTGTGCACTTGTGTTGGACACCATTATTGTGACAAGCCTTTTTAATAGTACTATATGCATAATTTGGCGACGAGCGCTCTCTATATGTACCACCTTTTCTTTAATTCCAAGTTTTGCTCCATGGCGCAATCCATCGTTACTACTACTATACAAAAGTGGAGTATATACATTTTTTAAAAGGCTAGAGGGCGGGGCAGTCTAGCTCGGTCGGTTTCACGAGAGGCGAGGGCCTTTGTGATTTGACGGCTCATTACTGCTGTCAAATCGAATAGTACTACACCACCCGCTGCACGCCCGGCACCTCCATTAAACCCCTCCGTTAAACCCGCATGCAAACCGAGAATCCTACTCCGGCCACACGTCCGTTTATGAGCGGGCCGGAATTAAATGCAATACCGGCCGAGCTCCTCCCGTCCGCCCTCAGTTTAAACGAGGCCAGACGCCGGCCAAGCTCCTACCGTCCGCCCTCTATTTACACGAGGCCCGACAGACAGCTGGCAAGAATCGCACCCCTCCGCCGCTCCCCCATCTCCTACTTCACCATTTTCTCCACTCTTACGATGGCTTCCGATGAGCCATTCTCCGGTAGATTACTCGGCTGGGTGGCCCACCGAGCCCTCCGGATACGGGCGAGGCCGCTCGGTGCTTCACCAACCTCGCTTGGCCCGACGGAGCCAGTTGCCGCCTGTAGGACCTTGAAGTATGTCTAGAGGGGGGGTGATTAGACTACTTGACCAATAAAAACTTAACCTTTTCCCAATTTTAGAGTTTGGCAGATTTTAGCTACTTAAGGACAAGTCAAGCAATCATCACACAATTCAAGCAAGCATGCAAAGAGTATATAGGCAGCGGAAATTAAAGCATGCAACTTGCAAGAAAGTAAAGGGAAGGGTTTGGAGGATTCAAACGCAATTGGAGACACGGATGTTTTTTGCGTGGTTCCGATAGGTGGTGCTATCGTACATCCACGTTGATGGAGACTTCAACCCACGAAGGGTAACGGCTGCACGAGTCCACGGAGGGCTCCACCCACGAAGGGTCCACGAAGTAGCAACCTTGTCTATCCCACCATGGCCATCGCCCACGAAGGACTTGCCTCACTAGCGGTAGATCTTCACGAAGTAGGCGATCTCCTTGCCCTTACAAACTCCTTGGTTCAACTCCACAATCTTGTTGGAGGCTCCCAAGTGACACCTAGCCAATCTAGGAGACACCACTCTCCAAGAAGTAAAAAATGGTGCGTTGATGATGAACTCCTTGCTCTTGTGCTTGAAATGATAGTCTCCCCAACACTCAACTCTCTCTCATAGGTTTTGGATCTGGTGGAAAGAAGATTTGAGTGGAAAGCACCTTGGGAAGGCTAGAGATCAAGATTCATATGGTAGGAATGGAATATCTTGGCCTCAACACATGAGTAGGTGGTTCTCTCTCAGAAATGGTAAGTTGGAAGTGTAGGTTTGTTCTGATGTCTCTCTCCACGAATGAAGAGGAGGTGGAGGGGTATATATAGCCTCCACACAAAATCTAACCGTTACACACAATTTACCAAACTCGGTGGGACCGAATCATTAAACTCGGTCGGACCGATTTAGTAAACCTAGTGACCGTTAGTGATTTTCGGTGGGACTGACTTGCACCTCGGTTAGACCGATTCGGTTAGGGTTAGGGTATAACGTAATCTCGGTAAGACCGATTTGGTAATAAGCTTTCCAAAGAGTTGGTCAGGTAAACTCGATGGGACCGATTTGCTCTTTTCGGTGAGACCGAAATGTTACAAAAAGGAAACAGAGAGTTTACATTGCAATCTCGGTGGGACTGATCGCTCACTTCAGTTAGACCGAAACGTTACGAAGGGAAACAAAGAGATTGCAACCCCATCTTGGTGAGACTGAGATTCCTATCGGTAAGACCGATTTGCTTAGGGTTTGTGGCAGTGGCTATGACTTTTGGAATCGGTGGCGCCGGATAGGAAGAATCGGTGTGACCGATTTTGGCTTTGGGTTTAGGTCATTTGTGGATGTGGGAAAGTAGTTGGGGGTTTTCGAGCATATCACTAAGCACATGAAGAAGGAGGCTCATTAAGCAACACCTCATCCCTCCTTGATAGTATTGGCTTTTCCTATAGACTCAATGTGATCTTGGATCGCTAAAATGTAAAATGAAGAGTCTTGAGCTTTTGAGCTTGAGCGAATCCTTTGTCCTTAGTATTTTGAGGGATCCACTTTCATCATCCATGCCATGCCATTCATTGAGCTTTCCTGAAATAATAGTCTTGGAATAGCATTAGCTCAATGAGCTATATGTTGTTATGAATTACCAAAACTACCTAGGGATAGTTGCACTTTCACCGCCCCAAGCAGGCGCGTGGTTCAGCAACTCACCGCTCCAGTTCAGCTCGATGAGGAGTGGCGAGTTGCTCCACGCCGGCACGACAGCGAGCACGCCGGTACGGGCGCCGTCGCTGCCGCGTCGTACTGTGCCACCAGTGTTTGCGGTGGCCGCACCTCCCGTGTCTGTGGGCGCACCTCCCGTGCCTGCGGCAGCGCCATGCAGGCAGAGACAGAAGCCGGGTGCATGGAGAGCGATGAGTCGGTGGCCAACTTCTCCGTGTCCGCCGCCATCATCGAGGAGAAGTAGAACATGGGAGGCCGCCGCCACTTGGGACCCATGAAGGCCACCGCCGAGGCGAAGACCGCGGATTCAGGTGGTTTCTTTGATGCTTCGTCTCTTCCGAGGACCTTCGTCGACCCCGCAAGTGTCTGATGGACATGACGAAGACAAAGGGATCCGCGGGTGGCCATTTAGAACTAAAATAAGTCTAGATACATCCATTTCTAGGACAAGTATTTCCGAACGGAGGGAGTATTAATTATACAAGAGAGCCGGATTGGCACCTCTTAGTTCATGTAAATGTAATGAAATCCATCATGTTTATATGAAGATCCGACTTTTTTATAAGAAATCCTTCATGCTTATATGAAATCAGTCCGTGTTTGCATGAATTTCATCTGGTTGGTTAGAGTTGTAAAAATGTATGCCGCTGGCGTTTGATGTCGTCCTCCGCGGAAGGAAGCGGGAGGAAATTTGCCGGCTGCCGTTGGAGATGCTCTTTATGCTATAAATAATAGTGACATCCAATCCATTTGAGTTAATTGCCTGTATGATTGTCCCTCTATAAAAAGTTAATTGCATGTACAGTGTACACGTGACTTGCAAGGTGGCTACAGCTTCATATAGAAAGTTAAAAAGAAACAAGTCCATCCTTAATCTTGTATTCTAAGTACACTGTGGGTTCCACTGTCAGTACAATAGCGAAAGAACTATATATTAAATAAGTAGAGTAATATATAATATAAAAATCTAAAGTTAAAAGACAGAATTCGAACTCATGTCATCGCGTTATGAGCATCCGTGCTAACCAGCCCAAGACATTTTGTTGTAGACCATGCCGAGATATATCTCCATGTCTACTCTTATCACTACAAAAATACACTTCAAATGATGATCGTGTTTGTCACAAGAGGTCGCGTTTCGTCATGCATGTACATCCATGACGAATTTATGACGGGATCAAGATAGTCATACATGTCTTTGTCGAGAAGTGTTCCATGACATTACCAAAATTATAATCACGTAGTGTCCACTTCCATGACGATAAATTGCGCGTCACAGAAGTGCTTTCGTCAAGGGTGACCGACACGTGGCATCCACCGTAACGGAACGCCGTTAAGCTATCGGGGCGGGTTTTGTATCCGATAACCCGTTAACAGCCCGACCAATGGGGATTTTCCACGTAAAATCATCATTGGTCGGAGGAGACACGGTCGTCCGCTACCGGGACAGTGTCACTCATCCAATGGGCGAGACACGCCTATGATATGTTGACACGTGGATCGGCCCATCAAGTTTAAATGGGCTGGCCCAACTAAAGGCCCACAAGATTTTGCGGACCATAATGGGCCGGCCCAGCTAAAGCCCACGAGATTTTGCGGCCCATAATGGGCTGGCCCAGCTAAAGGCCCACAAGATTTTGCGGGCCATAATGGGCCGGCCCAGGTAAAGGCTCACAAGATTTTTTTGTGCCATAATGGGCCGGCCCAGGTAAAGGCCCACAAGATTCTTATGGATCATAATGGGCCGGACCGGCTAAAGGCCCATGAGATTTCGCCGACATTAATGGGCCAGCCCAGCTGTAGGCCCACAAGATCTTGAGGACCCTAGTAGGCTGGCCCATTAACTGGCTGCCATGTTTTGGGCCAAATGCCGGCCCATATTTGATCCGGTCCATTAATGGCCTGCCACATTCCGGGCCTAATAGTGGCCCATATGAGATCCGGCCCATTAAAAGCCTACCATGTTCTGGGCCAAATTACGCCCAGATCAGGTCTGGCCCTTTAAGAGGCTTTGGGATCAATTATGGCCCATATCAGATTCGGCCTGTCAACTGGACACTATGCTTTTGGGCCCACTTGCTAAAGGCTCACTTAGTAATTCGGCCTGATATTAGTTTTGGCCTCTTAAGGGCATGTTTAACATTTCGGCCCTCTATTAATTTCGGCCTGTTAAATGCCTGTCATATAGTTGGGCCTAACTACGGCACGGTTTGCATCCGGCTTGCTCGCAGCCGATACCTGATTGGGCCAAACAAGGACCGAGACAATTTTGGCATGTTAAAAGCCCGTGATTTGATTCGCACAATCATGGGCCAGGGTTCATTTCGGGCTATTGCCGGCCCGTTAGCTGTTCGACACGTTACAGGCCCAACCTACATCGTGATTGCATGACGGCCCATTTATGTACCGTAATTTTATGGTTTGGCCGGTTTACTGCGAAGACAAGATATATATACAGTAAAATAACTGCAGCATCATGAATAAGAAAAAACCTATACTCTGCAATAAAGAAATTACAGCATATTACATCCACTCGGCATGAAAGTTCGCCACTATGATAATAAAGCACAAGCAGACGGCAGATTACATACACTGGGCATCAAAGATCGCCACCAGTGCAAATAAACACGCAGACAAAATAATATACAAAACCGACAACACTTCAGTAGAGTCCAAGAAAGGTTAGCCCTGCTGGGGAGCTAAAGCGCAAGCAGCTGAGCAAGATGATGAGACTGCGCTTGTTCAACACTTATATCTTCCTCACTCTGAAAGATAAACAAGCAGACAGATGAAAGGTTTTGCACATAAAAGTATCAGTGCTGACAATTCATCACATTTCTTACTGACGAATAAAGTGACACAGTTTAAAATTACATTAACACAATATGGTATTGTTCAGGTCAAGACATGGCAGGAAATGACATTGTGAAGGAGTTGGCAGCTTCACGACACCATTGGATTACAGATCAAGAACTCATAAGTATCAATGGTTAGTGTGCTGTCAATTTATCCCATTTCAGATTGGCAAATAAAGAGACGGTTTAAATAATACTCCCTCCATCCGGAATTACTTGTCATCAAAATGGATGTGTCTAGAACTAAAATACATCTAGATACATCCATTTCAATGACAAGTATTTTCGAACGGAGGGAGTAGTAGAATGATATGACATTGTTCATAGTTAAGACATTGCAGAATATGACATTGTGCTGTAGTGGGTAGGTTCACCACACCACTGGATTACAGATGAAGAACAGAAGCATACATGCAGTGCAAAAGAAGATCACTTGCTCTGTATAGTTTAATTTACATGGTATGAAGAAGGAACTTGGTTGTACAACTGAAAACCAAAATTGAGAAAGGACAAACTTTTGTTTATGAACTACATAATAAACTTTAAACATGCAATTTGATGCAAACACAAAAAATAAACAGCTGTTGCAGTCATGCCTAACCAAATATATACAACAAAGTTTGAAGGCTTGAGATGGACAAACTTGCATTATTGGTGAAAACAGGCGCTATAAAGGCCTTGTCCATGCTAATGCGGGGGGGGGGGGGGGAATTCAAGAAGTTTACCACAAAATCTTCTTCATAAGCATTGCCTTTATTCTACATTTTGTTAAGAGTAAATATAGATGTGATAATATACGAAAAATGGAGCATATTTAAGATAAGATGAAGAGTGATGCTACATAACCAAGTAGCTATAAATGTAAGTGCAGCGATACAGGCAAAAGGTATAGCCAAGAGCAATGCACAGCTAAACTTCTTCAGTACCAACCTTATGGTAAGAATATATATAGATCTGATGTGTAGAAAATGGAGGGCAAAGGAAAATAAGCTGCAGAGTGATGGTGCATGAAAAACTACCTGTCATTATAAGTACACTGATAAAGGACAGCATGTACTTAGAAGAACAATACAGAGCTAAAAAAACATTGGCATTGGATATATTCTACACTAATGTAACCATTCATACAGATCAGATAATTTGGAGCGAACAATTGATAAGCAAGCTATCATGCATACTGCTGTCACATAATGAAGCAGGTATGTATGCAAGTACAGTGATACAGGACAACATGTACTAACAAGAGCAAAGCAGCGGGCAGCATATTTGCGATATCCTGTCGTTCTTTTCAAACAGGAATTCTTCTTCGAGCAGATTTCCTACAAAAAAGATCCGTAAGGCACATGCGAAAAAGTAGAAGTTCAAATTTTCATTTGATTTCATAGACAGTACCTCATCCTGGGAACGAGACCAGTGCATAACAAGGTTTTTCCATTCAATGTCTTCTAAATTTAGCACAAGAGACTTCACCAGAAATTCGTTTATAGACTTGCCATCAAAGTGTGATTTCCTCAGGTAACACCGATACTGCTGCAATGCTTCCTTGAAAAGCACAAGCAAGCTTTGCTCATCATTACTATCCAGATTGACCCTCTCCTAGTTACAACAATGTAATGTAAATCATTGATGTGTTCAATCAGCAGAAAACAGGAAAATAATAACCATGAATAATAGCACTTACACGTAAGTTGGACAGGAAGATGTGAAAATGGTGTTTGTCTTCACAATAATCTTCCCATGATGGGAATATATGCACGTAGTCCCTAACAACATTGAAAGCATTGTATTTTAAACTGGGAATAAATGGAATGGGGTTCCAATCTGCAGGAATTGGCCGTCTCTGCAGTTGGGATAGGTCTTCGGCCGGTGGACTTGTTGTACTTTTTGCTGGAGTTGTATTTTTCTGTGGTACAGCTGGTGCTATGGCAAATGAAATTGGTATACCTTTTGCTGGAGTGCAGGTCCTGTGTGGTGGGGCTAGTGGTGTGGCTAGTGAAGTATGGGTACAGTCTACTGGAGTCGGTCCTACATTTTGTGTCACTGGTTGTACAACCAATATAAGTGGGGTGCTGTCTGATTTCTCCGGCACCACCACGTTTTTCAAGGACTTTCTTTGGTGCTCCTTCAGTTCGCAATCACCCTCTTCCTTTTTGATGTCTGATGCACACGAACAACATTTGAGTGGAAAAACATGGTATGATGACAGATGGAATATGTATTGATAATGGATGGGCATGGCATCTCGACATATATGATGAGTAAACTAAGAAGATGGCGGTGCAACAAAGTAGAAGAAATGCAAGACAACATATGCAAGATACCCGCAATCAATAAAACATTGCCAAATTAGAATAGGCACCTTGATGGGTGAACATGACAGGACATCTGCCTTTGACTCATCGAGGTTAGAATAGTCATTAGGATCATATTCTGAACAAGAGTCAATAGGTGGGGAGCGTATGAGTTTCATTGCATCCAGAATGGCACTCAATGCCTTGGTGCCAATTTTGTAAGTCATTGCAGTGTTTAGCTTCAAGAGTGGATTGCTGCTATTGCGACACAAAGCAGCTACACAGATCATAGTGTAGATATAACGGGAAAACCTTAAGCATCAAAGTAAAATCAGCAAAGTGGAACTTGCTGGAATATATGTGCTAGTATTGCTGGTACGGCTAGAAAGGCTTCGGATACCAGCTCTCTTCAAGTGAAGGTGCGGTACTCTTAATATCAGTGTAACTCTCAAAGGCGACACAGCTCTGCACATTTCCTTGCTATTCTTATAGGATTCAAGTGGGCAGGCCACTACATATCCTATTCCTATGTTTACAAGATCCTACGAATCAAAGAGGCTCAAAGTGTCCATCACAACCGACCGTATAGACCTCTACACTGCAAATGTCCCTGCTCATCTTCAGTACAAGGAACATATTGTACTATTAGCATACTCCCTCCGCTCCAAAATATAAGTCTTGGTAGAGATTTCCACTATGGATCACATGAGATGTATCCAGATACATTTTAGAGTGTAGATTCACTCATTTTGCTCCATATGTAGTCCATGGTGGAATCTATACAAAGACTTGTATTTAGGAACGGAGAGAGTACATATTAAAGAAGAATGGAAGAGGAAAATGGTAAAGAAGAGCAAGCAGATTTTGGATAATAAAATGTAGGTTGCGCAGTGCCCACACATGATGAACCAGAGCGCATTAAGAATGCAACTCCCACCTGTCTCTCGACCATTTCAGGTGGTTGGATGAAGATCCTACGTCTCCTAACCCTTCTTCTTCCTCGTCTCTGATTCTTCCCATCTGAGAACACCAAGACGGACGCTGGCGGACCACCGGCCCCCATCGTCTGTGTTCCTCCGCCACCCCCAACCCCCACCCGCGCCCCAACCCCCACCCGCATCGAGTTTTCTTCATTCAGCGAGGCCCCACAACCACCCGAGCCCCTTTGATCACACCGGCGAACTTCGGCGAGCTCTGAAAAATCGACTGACCCAATTTTGAAATTTAGTCTACTGTGATTTAACTAGTGTGGAATATAAAAGGGGAAAACCATAAGCATTGGGAGTATAGTGTTGAGCGTGCCATGGCGGATCTGAAGGTGCAAACCGTACAAAGGCAACTTCGCAACCAAGACAAGAAATCATAGTAAAGCAGTGGCGATCTATTTTCTTGCTGCGATAAATAGGTTGAGCAGATACGAAAGAGTACCGCCTCTGGTGCGGTGCCGTGTACGCATCTGCTGAGAATTTGATGGTGCTGCGGTAGCGATGGCTATCGGCAGCGTGGAAGCAGATCTAGGAGGGTAGACGGTGGCGGCAGGGTGCGGTGGACGAGACGGTCATAGGAGCGGTGCCGGTAAGGTGGACGACGGCAGGGATGAAGCGAGAGGACGGGATGCAAGGATTCCGTTCTGAAGGCGTCGATGAGAGAGGTTGATCTCTTGTAATGGACGGCGGCGTCGGGGTATCAGCTCCGGCATGGTGGAGGAGGACGGCAGTGGATGGCGTGGCGGACGGCGGCGTACGGAGGAGGGTGGGGTGGAGAGGGTGTTTTGGTGCCCACGGAGTACGAATGGGGAAAAGGGAGGTAGAAAGGAAGGGGGGACCATGTATTCAGGGCGCCCTTGTCTCAAATGCGAGGAAATTTACAAACTTAGCCCCCGTTTCAAATTTGTACTACATCACAACAACATTAGTCGGTTGGGGATAGGACAGTAATCTCGCATACACCGAATATTTGCCGACGAGAGTTTGTTTTTGGCGCCCACCGTGTATGAATATGAATCGGGGAGGGAGTCGATTTCGGCCGAGGGCACACTGTGTTTTGGCGCCCACCATGTATGAATCCGGGTGAGAGGCGATTACGTCACGTTTGGGTGAAATTACAAACCTACCCCTATCGAAACCTATAGAAATCCAGCAGATAGGCTTTGCGTGGCAGGGATAGGTAGTATTGATTTCCATCTCGCAGATTTTGGTTTCGGGCGGTTACTGCGACTTTCCCCGCTTCATTCAAATTTTGCAGAGTGCACGTTTACCGTGCCAACTCAATTCGAATCTCGTTTGTATTCTATTTTTTTTGGGAGGGATCCATTTTCAATTGGAATTACATTCTATATACATCTTTTTTTATATATACTTTCAAAAGCACAACAAAAATTCTGCTCCTTTATATGTATAATATGATTTACAAATACAACGATCTCGAAATCTTAAGGTTGAATTCGAATTTTTTTAACCAAATTATGCTCTACTAAAATGTATGGATCAGTAATATCTACATATTAAATAACATAGATGTGCGTGAATTTATATGGGTATGCATGTTTGATAGATCAATTTTGGTTCGAGTATGGATTACATGTATCATCATCTCGAATTAAAATATTTGAATCCCTTTTTAGTTCACTCCTTTCACGCCCATCTCTCTCGCATGCATGCTCCTTCAGGTAGCTATCACTCTCTTTTCTCCAGCTCACCCGCACGCTCACTTCATGTTTCTCCTATCCTCGCAAACATGGTCTCTCGGCGTCTCCCTTGAGAAGTGTCACACTCTCCCTATCATTATACATTACGCGGTTTTCATTATCTCTCACGTCTCTACTGTTCTCTGGTATCACTCGGTACCTAACCTTTCTTTTTCACCGCCACACACACAGTCTCCACTCGTTTGTCACTTTGTCTTTCTCTCTATGGGATTCTCTCACACACCCTATATGTCTCTACATATGACTCATACCACTAAAATTACTCTCTCTCTCCTGTAGACACAAAATTTGTTTTTGTCTCCTTTTTGTCTCCATCCTAGACTGACATTATTCATTTGTTTACCGATCAGACAACCCCGACTACCGTCTCCTCTCTCTCTCTCACAGACCCACACACACAACTCCTGCTTCCACTCCCCTTCCTGACTACCGTCTCTCTCTCTCACACACAAAACTCTAGCTTTTGCACCCGGACTCGTATTTCTCTCACAAACATTTATCGACCAGCTAGCCTCTAGATTGGTTTATACACCCTCACACTCGTGCTTCCACCATCGCATACATGTCTCTCTCCCGCTCCTTGTATCTATGTAGCTTTTTCTTCCCTTCTTGAGACACGCCCTCTCGATCGTGCACACACACACTATCGCCTCATTTTAAGCTGATACCTATCGCACACACACTACTTGTGTCTTTGTCAGACATGCACTCCGTCCTACTCCACTCTCCCTCTCTCTCAAACACACATGGGCTTTTTGCAACAACTAGAAAGATGCCCATGCGTTGCACGGAACATCAAGATGCATTTGTATGAGTAGTTTTTCTTGTGGGGGAAAAGGATGAACGAGGGAAGGCCTTATTTGCAAATGTGGAGAGGGGTGTGGGTATATTTTTGCAAAATTGCCATAGTTTCCTTCCTATCCGTCAGATATAGATCGGACAACCTATATTGCAGGATGGCAGGCACACGATCATCACCGAAAATGCTTCTTTATAAGAGTAGGGATAAAAAATAGAGTTTGTGATGATGGTGGGCCTGCCATCCTGCAATGTAGGTCGTCCGATTTATATCTGACGGATAGGAAGGAAAATATGGCAATTTACCCGCACTCTTCACCACATTTGCAGATAAGGCCTTCCCTCGTTCATCCTTTTCTCCCACAAGATCTTGATGTTCCGTGCAACGCACGGGCATGTTGCTAGTAAGAGTAGAAATTAGACATATACCACTTCTCGAATCTTGAAACCAACAACATTCCTCCCTTATCTCATCAAAACCGCCAAAGGAATATATTTTGAGTGAAACATAACATATTTTTAGTGATATACGTATTTCAAAACTAGACTTTTTTTATATCAAATCAGTGAATATGTATTAATCTACTTTGTTTGTGTGGCAACGCATTGGCACATTGCTAGTAGTTATTATAATTTTTTGGACACCAGACAAACGGTGGAGTACATATACGAAGAGAAGAGGCGCACACACACAGTCGGCCTCTCGCTGTCTCACACACATGAGTGTTACGTAAAGGCGACATTAACAAATAAACCCTAAAACCCTAGGTGCACGATTGCTGCATTCGCGGGTACCGGGTACGTGGTGGAGCACCTTTGTAGGAATAGTCAGCTCGCGTGATAATTTGATCCATAGGAGTTGATGGTTGGTACCACAGGTGAACAACTTGGAGCGCGGTGGCTCGCCAGTTGCCACAGATCGAGTAGCCACGTTTAAAATATCTTTTTTTAGCGAGGTTAAGAGTTCCAATTTCCAATGGCATGTTATAAGTAGTAAGTAGCTTTTAGAACAATTGGTATGGAGCGAAAATGGAATTCATAGTACTACGTACCTCCTTGGCGTATGGTTGTATGGGTTTATGTTGCGAGATGTTGAACCTGGTAGTTCTAGGGCAAATACTATGGTTTAGATTTAGATGCTGGTTTTCAGTAATCGGAAGGGGAAACCCTTCTTTGATTAAAAAAAACTACTACCTCCATTCTGGTTTACTAGTCCCCATCGTACTTTGGGTCAAAGTTTGTCCACGAATTTTAGTTGTAAAATGTGAATGGAAAACGAGATTTTGTTATACCCAAACGAAAAAGTACTGGAGCGAGTGATTGCTCTCACACGGACGAGACCTCTCATAGCGCAGGCACTGAACCGGCGCGCCGGCCAAGAGGGCCGCACTCACTGCAGGCCCAGCTGAGCACGCCTCCTCGCCGCGTGAAACCAGCTTAAGACTGCCCTGCCTGCCTTCATTGAATCCGCGCGTGTGCCGGCAACATGTCCTTCTGCGAGCCGGCAGGCATTTTAGAACAGAAAAAATGACTAAAATATAATTAATTTATGCGTGGTCTTGACTTGTTGTGCTCGCACTGGTAGCAGGAACTAGTAGAGGTTTTTCTTTATTTATAACTCTCCTCACATTTTTTTGGCTTTGACGTGAATCATGGTTGTGGACATTATGTATGAATGTGCAGATATCTGTGAACATGAGTTTGATGTGGAAGTTGAACTTGGAATGTCGGGCTTGCGCATGAACTATACCATGTCCAATGCATCGTCTGTTATTGTTTGGAAAGTAATTGCTGTTATTACATGACCCGAAAAAAAACATTTTGTGCCACATCAGTAGATGCACAGACATCACAACAGGCATTCTGACTGGATAAACATTTGAACCTAGCTATTATGAAGGAAATTTTGTATTGACAATAGTTTTAGATAGCAGGAGACGCCTAGCCTGCTCTGCCTCTACTAGCTTATTTCTGGATTTTCCATCTCTTCTTTGGCTTGGGTGAAGGGAGCATCTTATTGCTCTTTTCGCTTCTTCAGGAACTCAGCTACATTCTCAAGGGCTGCTGCACGCTTTCTTTCAGCCTTTACTAATGGCATGAGGACACGAACAACTGACGACTCCACCTGGCTTGTGTGTAATCTAACATCATCTGGGAATTTGCACCTTGTGTCTAATCCAGCATCATTAGGGAACTGGCACCTTGTGTGTAATCCAGCCTCATTTTGGAAACATGATCTCGAGGTTGACCATACTTCCCTCCTCGAAGGAACTGCATCCTGACATGAAGTTACTTCTTTTTTAGATCAATACACAGAGAAACCTAGATCCATTTAGTAGAAGCTAGATAAACAGAACTCGGAGAAGTGAGTTCAAAAGGAAAAGAAATATAAAAATAGACTACAAGGTGAGAACACCCACTTCCTACATCAAGCTAAAAACGAAAGCATTAGGACAATTAAGACTCTTCTTATTACACATCGAAGAACACCACGCTTAAGAGAAACAGAAACTACAACATATACACATCGAAGAACACGAGGCTAAACGAAAGTAATTGAAAGGGTGTTACTCACCAAAGCTCGTTTTACAGGTTCGGTGCAGCTCCTCTTTAACTTGCCACACTCCTTGAAGATGTCCCGAATTTCCCGTGTTTGGTCTTCATTGATCCTCTGCATGTTCACACTCATGGTTTTAAAATCTCAACATGGCCAGAAAAATACTACTAGTAATACTCGCGCATCTTGTGGGCAACATTAAAGCACTCGTCTGCCATGTTAGAGCATCTACAACAGAATCGCAATGCGCGGCACTTTAAAAAGCATTTACAGTGCTGAGATCGAGAAGTAGATACTAGAGAGTAGAGGATAGTTCTCAGCATAGATAGATAAAAAAAGATAATTCAACTACTCCTCGTCGTCCGACTCCTCCTCGGTGATGTCCTCCTCCGACGCCCCGATCAGAGGCGTGAAGATACCGATCGTCGTCAGATTCCCAGGGCGACGCTGCTCCTAGCCTCATGTTGTATTGAGTGTCCGCTTTTCGCCTACGCTTGTCCTCACGATAGGCGGCTCTCTCCGCCCTCCTCTTATCCCTCTCCGCCCTCCTCTGCGCATAGAACTCGCGCTCGTTGATGATGTCCTGCGGGAAGTGTTGGCGCCATAGCACCATGGCTTCCTTGTCCATCTCAGCGATGCCGATACGGTGCTCCCGCCTCTGGTTGTCGCGATGATCCTCGGTGGTGCTAAGCCACGGCAGAGGCGCGAGCTCCTACGCACGTTGGGGAAGTTCAATGTTCTAGGAGGCCACCGGAGGCGCCACGCCGCCGCGTCGTACGTGCGGGTGGCCTCGTTGGCGGTGTCAAAATTGCCGAGGCCGAGGCGCATCCCGCGGAACCGGATCTCGGCGGAGAAGCCACCAGAGGGGCACGTGCGGACGTCGCGGTATCATCAAGTTTCCCGGAGACGCGGCGGCGAGGCGAAAAAGAGCGGGGAGAGAGCGGTGGCGAGGCACAGAGCGGTGGCAAGGCACAGAGCGGTGGGAGGGCGTTGGATTTTATAAAGCGCGCTGGACGCCGCGCGCCAAAACTAGCGCACGCCCGGCCGCTTCCCCCCCCCCCCCGCGCGCGATCCTTTCCCGATGTCTCTACTATCTCTACTCTCTTCTCTATGGTTATATTTATTTTATATTTAATGTATAATATTGATTTCTACTTCCTTTACTGTCTACTTTTTTTTCTCTATACTTTTTTTTTCTTGCAATATAGGCCGTCCGATTTATATCTGACAGATAGGGAGGAAACAAATGGGAATTTTGCAAAAAGATACCCATACCCCTCTCCAGATTTACAAATAAGGCCTTCCCTTGTTCATTCTTTCTCCCACAAGATAAACTACTCACACAAATGCATCTTGATGCGTGCAACGCATGGGCATCTTGCTAGTTCTAAAAACCTTTCCATCATTTGCCACACTACTGGTTGCAGATGAAAAACCTACCCAATCACAACGCGATACAGGAGTGACGCACAATTACAAGCTGATATTCTGTTGGACCATGGAGGCTATAACCAATTACTTTTACGGGAACAATAGAACACATGAAAATTGAAGGGTAGGTATGAAGAAAATTGGAACTGCACATGTACTGCTAAGCGATTCAATACACACATTACCAGTCGAGGAGGAGAACGATGGTCGCGGCGGCCTCTATGAGTCATGGTCGGCAACGGGAGTCGGTTCATTGTCCACGACGACGGTACTTCTGCGCTTGGCGTCGGCTTCCAGGAAGTAGATCCGAGACCGTGGAAGACGATGCCGGGGAAGGGGCTCCGTGTACGACGACGACAGTGGACCGGCTCCAGTGCGGCGTACGAGGTCATCGATGAGGCAAATGCGCTACGGTGGATGAGTGCGCAAATGTAAAGGGGAGGAGCACGAAGGCTGCGGTGCCGTGGAGAAGTCTATTTTGCGGTGGGGATAGAAAATGGGGAGTATTCAGGTGTACTACTCTGGGTGCCGGGGTGGGGTTGGCTGGGTAGGGTGAACCTAAAGTTACGAAAACAGCCCCCTACCAAGCGTCATCCATAGGCCTGTTCCGAAGGCTATGATGGCAACTTCCCAATGCTCGAATCAGGGCCGCAGGAGATTTTCCCTCCGACCTAAAAATTTTGTGACACTGGACTCCCCGTGTGGCGTGTTGAGTGATTCGGCTAAGCAACTAGCGAGAAGTAGTAGTAAACTATGCATATTAGGTTTGACCGAAGTCAAACTTCGTAAAGTTTGACCAAGTTTATATAAAAATATAAACATTTACAATAACAAATATGTATGATGTGAAAGTACATTCAATAATGAATCTAATGGTATTTATTTGTTATTGTATATGTTAATATTTTTTGTTATAAGCTTTCTGAGAGTTTACAAAACTTGACTTTGACCAATGCTAATACGCAGACTTAAATCAAAATGGAGGGAGTACACATTTGTTTTCTTAGTTTGTAGTGAACTAATCATTTGTTGAAATTGTGAAATAAATATATTAGGCTATTGACTTCGAATGTAATGGTCTATACAATTCAATAGTTACAATCATTGTCGAATCCCAAGATGTATACAAGGTCTATAGTACTTCACAACATGCTCAAACTCACATAATCCCAGTCAAATGAGAATCTAAATGCATTTCATAGCTATTACTTTGTAGGATGCAACAAAAACAACCAAAACTCTACATTAGCCATTATAGAAGCAGCATTTTGACATATCCCAATGTGTGAATGAAACGTGCAGAGAGAGCTTTTGAAGATGGAGCAAATAGGGCGGGAAAGATTGTATGTATGTGGACGAGAGAGTAGGAGACAAACCTAATGAGACATAGGGAGAGAGAGAGAGAGAGAGAGAGAGAGAGAAGTTAGGTCTGTGAGAAAGATGGAGACATGTAATATACATGAGATGCGTGTGCATCCAGATTCTGTATACGTGGAAGGAGAAGAGACAACATGTTTGATGAGAGAGCTGGAAAAACATGGACGAGAGGGGAAGGATCTCATGGGTTGAGGGATTGACAATTTTGTGCGGGGGAGAGAGGGATTGGTAATTTTGTGCAAGAGAGAGAGAGGGTGGGAGGAGGAGTCAGTCAGCTGTCGTCACATCACCCTGCTTCCAAATGACCCCGCATTCTCTAGCGCGGTGTGGTCGCCGTTTTCGATCTTCTCGATACCCTCTTTGAAGATTGAGGTGTTGTGCATGTTGGGGTGCAAAGAAGCACAAGTGAGAGTGGTCGCCGTATAACCTTGGATGGGGATGAATTGTGTGCTCGGGGGAGTGTGTGTGTGTGTGTGTGTGTGTTGTGCTGCGTGTGTCTCTCTCTGTGCATGTGTGTGTGTGTGCATGCATGTGTGTGTGTGTGTGTGTGTCAGATATTGAGCGAAAACAAACCTAAGGGGAGAAATGGGTATTCACGAAGAGATTGTGCGGGCCTTGAGGTGGGCAGGGGCCGAGTGAGGGTGTCAAAATGTGCGCGTTGATGCATGTGTTGCATGCGATCGTGCGAGGGACGGACAAATCAAGAGAGATGGTTGTTGTGTTACAGATGCTCCTCTCTCTCTGTCTCTGTCTCTGTCTCTCCCTCTCTCTCTCTCTCTCTCTCACACAGACACAAGTAAACTAGAAGACCGTTCTCTTATGTATACACAACGTATCGGCATCTGTCTATGTCTCACTCATGCATGATCATTTGCACATTCACACCTCTCTATGTCTGTATTGCACGCACACCATCTCCACATAGCCCTTCCGCCACAACACACATATGGACACATACACACGTTCTCTCTCAGTCACACACACAAAATAAGTATTAAAAAAACTAGGGCGCACCTACAAATTGGAGCTAAATTCAAATATATTGAAATATTGCAGCGTCAAGAACTTTCCCAGGAAAAAAGTTTAGTAATATTCGAGGATTGTTTTCACACACACAAAAAGGTTCGGTGGATGTCCTTCGAGCGCGACACGGTGACGCACCGTTCGATCGACCCCGCGGCCGCGGTTCACGCGCTTGCACAGGTGTCGTGGTGGGAAACGAGCACCTATGGGGCAGGGGGCCCCTTCTGGTCCGGCAAGGGAGCGGAGAGAGCACAAAGAGCAGATCGAGGTCGAGCGCGCGAGGGATTTTACCCAGCTTTGGAGCTCTCCGGAGAGATAAAACTCCTACTGCTGCTTTGTGTTTCTCTTCTGTTCTTGCTCGAGAGCGTATGTGTGTTGTGGTGTTGAATGTGTCGAACGAACCGAACCCCTTCTACGTGCGCATGGGCCTCCCTTTTATAGTCTAAAGGGGTCACCGACAGGTGGCAGCATAGAGAGAGGGGTAAAAAAGTAAAAACGCAGGTTGGTACAACCACTATCAACAGTGCCCCCTACCTAACTCTGACGGCAGGGGACAAGGGCATTTAATGCCCGTCCGGTCGCCCAAATAGTGCAAGGAAGTGACCGTTAGGAGCGCCACCGCCTGTCACGATGGCCTTCTCGTCATCTCCTCTTGCCACCTCACACCGCTCGGCTGCACAGTGCCTCGCCACGTGCTCCTGGGATAGTCCTGCGGTGACACGTCGTTGGATGCGCTGGAGCTTGGGTGCAGAGTGGCAGCCTTGCTGCGGCAAGCGCCTTGCCGCGGCCGTTGTCTTGTCGCGCCCGCAAGCTTGCCGCTCGCCGGGCCTTGCCGGGACGCGCGGGGCGTCGCGGCAAGTTTCTTGAAGTGCCTTGGTTGGCCTTCCCGGCAAGCTACTCTTGCCGGGGTCTTTGTTCTTCCCGGCAAGCTCCTCTTGCCGGGGCATTGTCCTTCCCGGCAAGCTCCTCTTGCCGGGGCCTTGTCTTCTCAGTTAACACTTTGTTCTTGAATGGCAGTAATAGGAATAACAGAGGATCTTGGTGGACGCCCGGCAAGCCTTGCTGCGGAATGCTGCGACTGCCCGTGCACAAGTTCGGGGTACTAAGGTACCCCTACTTTAGTACACCGACAGGAGCCCCCGGGCCTGGGCCATACACGGTGCCGAGCGCTGTTGGGCCAGGCCCAAAATAGGGCACGGGCACACGCGGCCTGGGTCCACACTAAATCTGACTCCGTATCTACCACGCTCCCCCATAACGGCATGCGTCAATCGCGGCGTCGTGGGATAGGTCGTGGGCAATACTTAAATCCAGGAAATGCGTAACGTTCGCATCCCCTGTTTATAAGCAGAGGAAACAGGGCCGTTCCCCCCACCTTTTCCACTTGCAGTTCCTTCCTCCGAAAGCTCCGCCGCTCCCCTACGCTTCCCAAGCCGAAAGAGAGCAGCGCTCCACCGCCCGTCGCTGCCGTCGCCCTCAACACCTCCGCCCCCCCCCCGCTGCCTCCGCCATGGCTCCGAAGACCAGCAAGGCCGCGAAGTCAGCCGAGGCGCTACGGCTTGAGGCGCTGCGCAAGAAGCGAGTGCTTTTCCTCCCCGAGCTCACCCCGAAGGCGCTACGGGAGGAGTTCTACCTCTTCTGGTCGACGGAGACGCGGGCGCACCCGCGCACGCCGGTGCTCTCCGCCTAGGCTTCCATATCGAAGCGGTGCCCAAAAGGGTACTATTTCTTACATGTGTTCTTCTATTGCGGGCTCTGCCCGCCTTTCTCCGATTTTCTGTGCGACATCATGAATACCTATGGGTTTCATCTTGTTTATTTCACCGCCAACGCCGTTCTGACAATGGCGGTTTTCGCACACCTCTGCGAGAACTTCGTTGGCATCCTCCTGAATGTCGCTCTTTTAGTCATTATTTCACCCCCCGGGCCGAGAAAGGGGAGCCACTGGCTAGCGGAATCGCCTGGACCTCACGGATTGGCATGAAGGAGGTGTACTTGACGGGCGAGCTCCGCAGCAAGTGGGATGAGTGGAGGGCGGAGTGGTGCTGGATCTGTGATGCCAATCCGCAGCCATTCACCAATCTGCGCTAGACTCGGGTAGTTCGCGGCGGCGACTGGAGCGCTCTGTCGCCGGACGATGCCAAGCTGAAGATTGCCACCACCCGACTCCTCCGGCTCAGGTTTGCCGGGCTCACAGCAGGGGCGGTTGGTGCGGATTTCCTTCGCCGTCGCATTGCCCCTCTGCAGAAGAGGGGCAGGCCCGCCTGGCTGTTTGGCGGCCCGGCGGATATCATGAGGCTGCGTCCAGGCCTCAACTTCAACTTCACGGTTACGGAGCTTGGCGGGATCTTGAGGAGCTGTTCAAGCATGCGCCAACCATCGAGTGGTTCAGGCTGCGCAGGCGTCACCCGTTGTAACAACTCCGGTAGCGATCGCATCTGCACAATGATGCCAGAGTGCGACTCGCACGGGATAAGCGCAACTTGGATAGAGCCCGCCGACGACATCATGCGGCAATTCTTCGATGACTTGACGGAGGTGGCAGTCAACTCCGACGAGCAGAAGCTCCTCACCCGCGCCACCACCGAGGATGAGATGCGCTACATCGCCTCGAGGGCCGAAGAGGCAGCAGCAGCCGCCGCCGCGGGTGAGTTCGGCGTCACGTTGGAGGAGGCAGAGGCGGCCCAGGCGGCAAGTCTTGCCGACCGGGAAGACCTTGCCGGAGAGGTCGTTGGCGAGGGGGATCCCGAGGTCGAAGCGAGCGAGCCCGCCGGGGCGCGAGCGGCCAGCCGTCCTCGAGCAGCTTGCCGCAGGCGGAGCCCCCAGCGCAGCCCCAATTCCAGCCAAGAAGGCGCCTCCGTCGAGTTGGAGATCCAGCAGCGCGGCAAGCAGGCCAACAGCCGCAGCGTCGTGGGCCGCGCTCCACCGTGCAAGTCTGATTGCCGCGCAGAGCATCTCAGGCCGCGCCGGCAACCGAGGCGGGGTCTTCCTGGGCTGCCACACCGGATCCTGCCGCGGCTCCCGGCAAACGTCCAAGGGAGCCCACTCCTCCGCCACACCGCGCAGAGAGGGTACCGGATTTTGACCTCTCCGCGCTGAGCTCCGATGATGATGAAGAGGAGGAGGAGGAGGAGTAAGACTTTCTTCTTACTGTACTTGTCCTTCTTTGATCGTTGTTGTTGCTTGTCTTGTATCTGATTTGCTTTCCTCTGAATCTTTGTTCCATTTCAGGACTCTGGCCGAGAGAGCGGCGAAGAGGGCCAAGGTCCTAGTGGTTGTCATCGAGGATGATCCTACTGCGACGGCAGAGGACACGTCTGAGACTACCTTGACGGACCCGGTTCCTTCTCCAGCAGCCCCCAGCACAGCCCCAGCGTAAGTGTTTGGTTCACTTTCTGTTGTGGGGCGCGCATGGGTGCTTCTTCTTTTGCTGTTACCTTGATTGCTGATTCATTCGTGTAGGAGCAGAGCAGGCTCATCAGGAGCGATCAGAAACCGCCCCGAAGGTGCTGTCTGCTTCGACTACGCCGCCAAGGGGCGATTCCCCGACAAGGGGGCGCTCCCCGGCAAGGGAGAGGTCTCCGGCAAGGGATGGAACCAGTGAGCCCTTGGTGGAGGAGCCCATGGTTACAGAGCCCAGCACAGGTGACCTACCTTGAAGGAAATCTTCCCTTGGGTCCTCTTTCTGATCTTCTTTCTTCTTCTTTTGGATATTTGCTTGACTTTTCCTTCCTCTTCCTGTCCTCAGATCCCCCTCTCGCAGACCCGATGGAGACCGAGGCCACCGGCGAGGAAGGCGCGCGCAACATCTTGAAGATGCCTTGTTGGCGAGGAAGAGGCGGCGCCGATGAACCCGCCGACGAGGAAGCCGCCAAGGCTCTTTGGCGCAGAGCAGCGAGGTCAGCGGTCGTCTCGACGACCCGGAGGGCGCAGGAGCGCAAGGCGCTACACCGTCCGCCGACCCCTCCGCCGCTGATGCAGCACCGGGCTCCGAGGACCCCCAGCCAGGCGCATATTTGAAGGCTGGCGAGGGCGTATACATCAAGCTTCCCTGGGCGTCGAGCTCCAGGGCGCCGGTTGAAGGAGAGGAGTTCGATGGAGAAGTACTCGCCTCTGCTGGGCTGGCAGTGGTTGACGCGCCTAGCAGCAGCAGTGGCGAGTCCGAGGAGGAGCAGCTGCTCCGGAAGTTGGTGTCACTCTACCGCGCCCGGCAAGCAAAGCTTGAGTCTCGGGAAGCGCTTGTCGCGCAGGCGGGAGTTGACATAGAGAAGCACGCACAGGAGCTCCGGAACCGCAACCAGGAGGCCCTCCGATCCATTGCGGAGGAGAGGTGCGACAGCGAGGCGAAGGCGTTCATCCTGGAGAAGGCTGAAGCCGAGGAGCAGCAGAGGCTCGCCGCCGAGGAGATGTCCAGGCGGGAAGGTGAGCTGGCAAGAAGAAGGCTAGTCTGGACAGCCACGAGGAGGAGCTCGAGGCCGGGAGCAATCACTCGGCGGGGCGCTCAAGGAGGCGAAGGATGCCGCTTGCGGCTCTTGAGGCCGCCAAGAAGGAGCTAGAGGTGAAGGTGGCGCAGGTGAGGCGGACATAAAAGGGAAGAACGAAGAGCTTGCCACACTCCAGTATGAAGCTTGAAGGATGCCCATGCCCATGGTGATCTGCAAGTTCAGCTCGCTGAGAAGATCAAGGAGTTGAACGCCGTCAAGGACTCGAGCGCTGATCTGGAGCTGAAACTAGCCACCTTGACGGAGACGCTGGACGCCGCCAAGAGGCGAGAGGATGACTTGAAGAAGGAGGTCAAGGGCAACGAGGAGCTGCTGACGAGGGCCGCCGAGACCCAGAACACCTTCAAGGCCACGGTGGAGCTCTGGACGGAGGGCCTCGTCAACATTGCTGCAGCCATCGACGAGGAGTTGGCGGAGCTGGACTTGGCGGGCTTCGGGTACTCCACCGACGAGAACCTCCAGCCCAGCGCCAAGCTTACTCTTTTCTTCAAGGGCGTGGTGACGGCCCTCCAGCAACTCCGGGAAAGGATCCCGAAGAAGCTGGCGGACGAGTCGCGCGCAATCTGCGCCAAGGTCTTGGAGAAGGTGTTGGTGAAGATCCTCTTCCGCAATCCAAGCCTCGACCTCTCCCGCGTCCTCAAGAAGCTGCCGGCAGGTGCTGATCTTGAGGAGCTCAAAGCCATCGTCGCACCCATCATGGACAAGGTGAACGAAGTCAGGAGGATCGATAGCGAGCGTGCGGATTAGGCCACCCTTCTTCTCCCTTCCTTCTTCTTGCCGCTGCTAGATGTGTCATTGGAACAATCTCTTAGAGCGAGGCAAGTTATTTATTGTAATATAACTTTATTATGGGTACTATCTGCTATGTTACTTCCTTTACTTGATTCCATCCCTTGCATGTTTTCGCCCTACGCTTTTAGGGAACTTGCGGTATAAACACACTTGTCATGTTGAGTCACGGAACATCGGCCAGCCTCTTTGGAGGTGTTGCCCCGCAAGAAATCTTATCGGGACTAGTTGCAGACACACTTTCATTGTTGAGCGGACTCGAAAAAAAAGTAAGGGCTAACTTAGCCACGAGCAGTTCCTCCGCGCACAGTGTTTTCCATACAAGGCACGGTCGTTCAAGGAATGTAACTTAAAAATTAAAACTGACTGTACTCAAACTTTGGCAACTTAGCTTTTCTGTCATCTGCGTCCCGGCAAGGCTGTATTTTTTTGAACGACGCCTGGTCCACATCTTTATCCTCTTCTCCCCCCCGGTGAACTTGTGGGCGAAGGAACCTTCTTTTGAAACAAAAGAAAGAAGAGAAAATAAAGATATGGAGCTTTAAGGCTCGTTATTGCTTACCGGGGGTGAGTGCTGTACAAAGTGTCAGATATACATGCAAAAAAGAAAGATGCATCAAATTTGACAAGATGTTCGAGGCACATAAACTTTATTTACGCACGGGAGCTGCGCCCGGTTTTGTACAAAGGGTTACATGCAACAGCGGCAAGGCTTGTACAAAAGGTGGTTGCCGGAACAGATTCCGGCAACCGCGCCTTATGGGTAAAACTTGTGAAGATGCTCTATGTTCTAGGAATTGCTCACCGGAAAGCCGTCTTCGGTCTCAAGGCGGACAGCGCCGAGCCTAGTGACTCGTTTCACCCGATAAGGGCCTTCCCACATCGGCTTCAACTTGTTGGAATTCTTGGCGGATTGAACGCGCCGAAGAACAAGGTCGCCTTCCTCGAAACTTCTGGCATTAACTTTGCGGCTATGGTAGCGGCGCAAAGCTTGCTGGCAGCGAGCAGCTCATCAAACGGCACGAAGCGATCTTCCTCGAGGAGCAGTAGCGTCATCTTGTCGCAGCTGCTCTTGCTCAAGCTCATCATAAGCGAGCACTCGAGGCGACCCATATCTGAGTTCCGTGGGGAGAACTGCTTACGCTCCATAGACAAGAGCAAAGGTGTCCGGCGATGGCTCGATTTGGCGTCGTCTTGATCGACCAAAGAACCACCGCAGCTCCTCGATCAATTTCTTCCGCACTTGTGCAGCCTGTCGAAAGTTCAGGTCTTGCGCCCGCGCAACACTTCAGCGTTTGCCCTCTCCGCTTGACCGTTGCTTCTTGGGTGAGCAACAGAAGCGAAGTAGATCTTGGCGCCAAGATCTTGGACGTACTGCATGAAGGTGTAGCTCGTGAATTGTGTGCCGTTGTCGGTGATGATCCTGTTAGGAGACTCCGAAACGGCAAACAATTGACCTGAAGAACTTGATCTTGCCGATCTTTGTCACCTTCCTCACTGGTTCCACTTCGGGCCACTTTGTGAACTTGTCGATTGCAGCGTACAAGTACTCGAAGCCCCGACAGCTTCGGGGAAGGGGCCGAGGATATCGAGCCCCCAGACCGAAAATGGCCAGGATAAAGGGATTATTTGGAGAGCTTGAGTTGGTTGATGTATCTGTTTGGAGTGGGCCTTGCACGCTTCACACTTGGTTACTTGCGATTGCATCACGGAGGGCTGTCGGCGGAAGAAACCTTTGCGGAAGGCTTTGCCGGCAAGTGCTCTTGCGCCAATGTGGTGACCACATATGCCTCCATGTATCTCCGCCAACAGCTTTCACATCCATCTTCCGGAGATGCACTTCAATTTCACTCCGTTGAATCTTCTTACATGCATATGTCATCGACAAACTGGTACATACTTGATTGCCGTGCTACTCTCTCCGCTTCTTCTTGCTCCTCGGGAAGTTCTCCTGTCTGAAGGAAATGGACTATCTGCTGTGCCCATGCCGGAGCTTGTGGCTCAACGACAAGGACTAAAGGCGCAAATGCTGCTGCGGGAACATCCGCTTCTACGGCAAGAATCTGGGACCCTGCCAGAGCGTGATGCTCCCCGGCAAGCGTGTTGGGACACAGCTTGTCGGGAGCGTTTGCTTCAACGAAACAAACCCTAGGGCTTGTCGGAGCAGACTGCTCCTCAGCACTTTCTGTGTTGATCCTGGGGACCTTCTTGGCGGCGGCTTCGGGGAGCTCTGCCGGAAAGTAGTCGCCAGTAACCAACTTTCTCTTCTTGCTCTGTCCAGTTGATGATGTCACAGATGGTTGAGTCAGCTTGAGCACAAAAATTCCTGGTTCCACAGGTAACTTGAGTGCGGCACATTTTGACAGGCCATCTGCAATGTCATTCTGAGCTCTTGGAACGTGTTCCATCTGTAGGCCGTCAAAATGTTCTTCTAGCTTCCTCACTTCATCGATGTATGCTTCCATCAACGGACTCTGATAATCTTTGTTTACTTGATGGACGACAAGCTGTGAGTCACCCCTGACAATAAGCTTCTTGATCCCAAGTTCTGCCGCGATCCTGAGTCCGGCAAGCAAGCCTTCATACTCTGCAGTATTGTTTGTTGCTTGCTCCTTGGGAAAGTGCATCTGGATCACGTACTTGAGGTGCTCTCCAGTGGGCGTGGCAAGCAGCACACCCGCACCGGAGCCTTGCAGCGAGAAGGCACCATCAAAGTACATGATCCACTCTTTGCTTGCTTCCTTGACGGGGATGCTCCTCTTCGGAGTTTCTTCATCGGGTGTTGGCATCCATTCTGCTATGAATTCCGCCAATGCTCGGCTCTGAATAGTTGAAGTACTTTCAAACTTGAGGCCAAAGCTTGACAATTCCAGTGCCCACTCGACAATCCTACCTGTTGCTTCTGGATTCTGCGGTATCCTCTTTAGCGGAAAGCGAGTGACAACTGTGATCTCATGTGCTTGGAAGTAATGGCGCAGCTTCCTCGAGGCCATGAGTAGGCCGAAAAGCAACTTCTGCACACCAGAGTACCTTGATCTAGCCCCTGCGAAGAGGAACCGACAAAAGTAAACTGGGCGCTACACCATCTTCTTTTTCTCTTCCAAGAATCTGACAGATCCATCCCTGCCGGAGCCAGAACTTGTCGGGGAAGCCCCCTGCTTGTCGCTGGACCCGCTTGCCACGGTTGCTGGCTCATCATCTGCTTCCCTCTCCGCTACTAACGCAGCACTAACCACTTGATTGGTTGCCGCTAGATATAGCAGCAACTTCTCTTGTGGCTTAGGTGCGACAAGTGTTGGAGTGGAGGATAGGTATCTCTTCAAGTCCTGCAGCGCAGCCTCCGCTTCCGGAGTCAATTTCATTGGACCTGCCTTTTTCAAAATTTTGAAAAATGGCAGGGCACGCTCAGCAGACTTAGAGATGAACCATCGAGAGCAGACAACACAGCCGGCAAGTCTTCTCACATCCTTGACGCGCTTCGGTGCTTCGATCTGTTCAATGGCTTTGATCTTGTCGGGATTGGCTTCAATCCCCCTCTGGGACACAAAGGACCCGAGAAGCTTGCCGGAAGGAACTCCAAACACGCACTTCTCGGGGTTCAACTTGAGATTGATCTTGCGCAGATTTGCAAAAGTCTCATCCAAATCTTGGATCAAAGTTGCTCTGTCTCTGCTCTTGACCACTATGTCATCCATGTATGCTTCTACTTTTCTGTGCAGCTGTGGCTCAAAAGCATGACTGACTACTCTTGCAAATGTTGAACCAGCATTCTTTAATCCGAAAGGCATCCGTACAAAGCAGTACGTGCCATATGGAGTAATGAATGCGGTTTTTTCTTCATCCTCTTCTGCCATGAAGATCTGGTGATATCCCGAGTATGCATCAAGGAATGAAAGCAGATCACATCCTGCCGTGGAGTCGACAATCTGGTCAATGCGCGGCAAGGGAAATGGATCCTTGGGACAAGCTTTATTAACATCAGTGAAGTCAATACAAAGCCTCCACTTCCCATTTGCTTTGCGCACGACTCTCGGATTGGCTAACCACGTTGGATGGAGTACTCCTCGGACCAGGCCTGCTGCTTCCAACTTCTTGTTCTCCTCTGCAATGAACTCTTGACGCTCCACTGCTTGCTTCCTAACTATCTCGCTTGACGGGCCGCGTGAGGGCGGGCGGCAAGGTGGTGCTGAATTACTTCACGGGAACAGGGGATGTCGGATGGTTGCCATGCAAACACATCGGCATTCGCCCACGAAATCAGCGAGCGCTTTCCTATTTAAGGTCAAGCATGGCGATGGTGAAGGTACCACCGTGCCGTCCTCCTTGGCGACCACTTTCTTGGTCTCTGGTGAAGCTGTCTTTGCCTTCTTGTACTTGCCGGTGGAGCTCGATGGTGCGTCCTCGGCGCAGTAGCGCAGCACTCGAAGAGGTGCGCTTGTCGGAGCGGCATCGAGCTACTCTTGCGGACTTGGTCTTCTTCTTCCCCGGAGCTTCAGCGGCAAGTGGTTTCGCGTTCTGCTACGGCTGCTGCTTCCCGGTAGATATTGTCGGTACAGATAAGTGCATCCTTCTTGTCGCCTTGGACAGAAATGACACTTATCGGACCAGGCATCTTGAGCACATTGTAGGCGTAGTGAGAGGCTTCCATGAACTTGGCAAGCGCTGGACGGCCGAGTATCCCATTGTAGGGCAATGGGAAATTAGCAACATCAAATGTGACTCTCTCTGTCCTGAAATTCAACTCGCTGCCAAAAGTTACTGGCAGTGTGATCTTCCCCTTTGGCTTACTCCTTCCCGGATTTATTCCTTGAAAGGTACCAGTCTCTTCGAGCTCGCTGTCGGGGATCTGGAGCTTCTTGAGCACCACGGAAGAGATCAGATTCAGGCCGGCCCTGCCGTCAACCAACATCTTCGTGACCTTGAGGTTGCGGATTGTTGGCGAAACCAACATCGGCAAGCACCCGACCGCAGTTATGCGATCAGGGTGATCCTCAACATCGAAGATGATGGGCGTGCTGGACCACCTCAGGGGTTTGCGCGACTCGATGGACGGTTCTGCTGCGTTCACTTCCCGCATCCACTGTTTGAGCTGGCGGTGCGAGGTGTGCAGAGAGGCGCCGCCGTCGATGCACAAAACCTCCGTTGCCTTCTGAAACTCTTGCTCGTCGGTCTCATCCTCATCCATCTCATCAGCCTCATCTTCATCTTCGTCCTTGTCGCGGCCGCGGGGAGGTCTGTCTCCTTGCCGCTGCTTGGCCTTGCCGCGGCGCCCTCCTCGGGCGGGACGCTTGCTGCCGGATCCTCCGCCACCTTCCCGGGCCTTCTCCTTGTCGCGGCGCTCGTATTCAGCTTTCTGAAGCTCCGCCATCTGCTCAACTTTCTTGCGGGTTTGGAGGTCATGGCCCTTGGTGCGGTGGATCTTGCAATACTGCTTGCCGGAGCCATCCTGCTTGTCGGCGGCTACCATAGCCTCGCCGAAGTCACCAGCTTTGGCTTTGTCGGAACCGCCTCCGTTGCCGGACTGCTCGACAACTAGCACATCCTTAGCCTTTCTCTTTCTGTTATTCCGCATCCGGTTCTTCTTCGCCGGAGGGGCATCCTCACTGTCAGATCCTTCTGCTCCTGCAGTCTCTCCGGGGATCTTCCTCCCCTCCTCAGCCCGTGCACACTTGTCGGCTAGAGCGTATAGCTCGCTGACATCTCTGATCTTGCACATCGCCATCTCCTCCCTCATCCTGCGGTTACGCACATTCTGATGGAACGCGCTAATAACCGCGGCAGGGTGGACGCTCGGGATGTTGCGCTGCACTGGCTGAATCTCTATGTACTTGCGCAGGGTTCTCCTCATACGGGGCGAGATGAAGATCGCTCTCCTGGCCATGGGGTTTGTGGCCGCCTGTGAAGGCACCGACAAACTGATGACACAGGTCCGCCCATGAAGAGATGGAGTTGTCATGAGCCAAGATCTGACGTTGGGCTTGAGCACCAGCGGGAAGTAGTTGTCGAGGATCTTCTCGTCGCGCCCCGCGCTCGCACCGCGATGGTGTAGACGGCCGAGAAACTCCGACGGATGTATCCTGCCATCGTACTTCTCGGCACGCGTCGGCGAAGTTCTTGGTCTGGGCCACTGGACTTGCCGCAGCTCACGGGTGAATCTTGGGGCAACCTGCCAGCGTCTGCAAGTCGCTGGTTCCCTGGCGCATGCATATCGACAGTGGATCCAGCGCGCTGGTCAGATTGATGCTGCGCTTCTCTTCTGCGGTCGATGCGAGTGCGAGCGTCTTCGTGTCGCCGTTCTTGGAGAACTTGGCATTGATCGCGATGAGTTTGCCGGTCCGATGATGCGGTGGAGTCGGTGTCGAGGTTGGCCCGGCGAGTCGGCGATCTTGGCCTTGGCGGGAGTGCGGTGGTGGCACCTAAGCGGTCTTGTCGGCGTCGGCTTGCGCTGGGCGTCTTGCGGGCTTCGATGTGCTTTCGATTGCGGGGCTTGTCGCGTTAAGCGAAGCCAATGAGGCTATAAATGGCGGCCCTCCGTCGTCGATTTTGTCGTATTTGGAGGGTAATCTAAACAGCTAGGCTCGGTGGCGGCGAGGTGCGGGACATGCTCAAACTCCTAACAGTGTTGAAGGAGCAACATCTCGTTCAGCGATCGCCTTTGCGCTCGTGCGGCGTGTTGGCCGCGCCACGTTGGCCTTGAGCGTCCCGCGACCCACCAGCTTGGCCTTGCTCCAACGCGAGTACGGTGCTAGGAGCACCATGGCGTTGTCGATCCTGCACCTCCTGGGAGGGGTGCGGTGGATGTGCAGACGCTGAACCTTGCGGGGCCTTGTCCTTAGACCGGGTGACGATGCGAGTCCCCCCGCCGGCGACCGCTCCTCCACCGGCGTCCACCCCACCGCCCGTTTGCTCCGGTGGTGGTAGGATAGTCGCAGACGGGGCGGCCACCTCCGAAGGCTTCTTCTTCGGTGGCATGTCGATGAAGATGTTGGTGTAACGCGCAGAGACCGGATCAGATTCGCACAACCTCGACGCTCCCCTACCTGGCACGCCAAAGATGTCGTGGTGGGAAACGAGCACCAATGGGGCAGGGGGCCCCTTCTGGTCTGGCAAGGGAGCGGAGAGCGCACAAAGAGCAGATCGAGGTCGAGCGCGCGAGGGATTTTACCCAGCTTCAGAGCTCTCCGGAGAGATAGAACTCCTACTGCTGCTTTGTGTTTCTCTTCTATTCTTGCTCGAGAGCGTATGTGTGTTGTGGTGTTGAATGTGTCGAATGAACCGAACCCCTTCTATGTGCGCATGGGCCTCCCTTTTATAGTCTAAAGGGGTCACCGACAGGTGGCAGCGTAGAGAGAGGGGTAAAAAAGTAAAAACGCAGGTTGGTACAACCACTAGCAACAGTGCCCCCTACCTAACTCTGACGGCAGGGGACAAGGGCATTTAATGCCCGTCCGGTCGCCCAAACAGTGGAAGGAAGCGACCGTTAGGAGCGCCACCGCCTGCCACGATGGCCTTCTCGTCATCTCCTCTTGCCACCTCGCACCTTTCGGCTGCACGGCTCCTCGCCACGTGCTCCTGGGATAGTCCTGGGGTGACACGTCGTTGGATGCGCTGGAGCTTGGGTGCAGAGTGGCAGCCTAGCTGCGGCAAGCGCCTTGCCGCGGCCGTTGTCTTGTCGCGCCCGCAAGCTTGCCGCTCGCCGGGCCTTGCCGGGACGCGCGGGGCGTCGCGGCAAGTTTCTTGAAGTGCCTTGGTTGGCCTTCCCGGTAAGCTACTCTTGCTGGGGTCTTTGTTCTTCCCGGCAAGCTCCTCTTGCCGGGGCCTTGTCCTTCCCGGCAAGCTCCTCTTGCCGGGGCCTTGTCTTCTCAGTTAACACTTTGTTCTTGAATGGCAGTAATAGGAATAGCAGAGGATCTTGGTGGACGCCCGGCAAGCCTTGCCGCGGAACGCTGCGACTGCTGCACAAGTTCGGGGTACTAAGGTACCCCTACTTTAGTACACCGACAATAGGGTTCCGTATCGTGGCTGTGGTACTAACTTAAAAAAAGCGCTGCCTAAGTCTAATGTTTACGTGTACTAGTACAGTTTTCTTTTAAGTTTGACCAACCTTATATAAAACTAAAGTAAGCTCCCACACGCGCACTCATCAATATGCCGCCGCCACTGTTGCGCATTCCAGCGCCCGCTTGCTCCGGCCAACAATTTCTCGCCCATCACGGCCATGTCGCCGCCATCCCTGTGCCATGAAGCCGAAGGCTCGCTCGCTCATGTCGTTTGCAGTCCCTCCTCGCCATGCCGCCGCGCTGCCAAGCACACAAGCAGCTGGTGGAGCCGCGTCTATGCATGCAGCATACGAAGAGGAGGATGAGTGCATGCTCCAGCACGCTGGCTAGGAGGAACTAGCGTGTCATTGTCGTCTCCGCCCGCGCGGAGGAGGCGCGCATGGTGGCTGTCGCAGCGAAAGCCGGTCGTGCGCGCGTCGAGCCCGCAAACTGGGTGGATCCTGCAATCTGAAGGAGCAATTTGGGTCAGTCGACTCATGTGAGCCGTTTGATGCAACATGGATGGCTAGAAGGGCTTCTTCCACCTCTTCTGCCATCTTCTTCCTTCGCTCCGTCGAACTACTTTCACAAATCGACTTACCCAAATTATACTACTAGTACGACCGTATTAAGTACAGTAGGAACACGAAGATACAAGCAGTAGTACCAACTGCAAGAAGAACAGTAGTAAGACATCGTACTAGTACTACTGTACATACTAAAGAGTTCAAATAACGAGAAAGAACATAAACATAGTTCTGCTAGGGCCTTAGCACAACACACCCTAGAAAATAAACTAAGCAACTAGTCCGCTTGACACTACAGTAGAACCAGCATGAGCGACAACACTGCCACCTACTTGGAGTCCGAGTCCACGTCATCAATTTTGTCCTCGTCCCTCTTCCTCTTCCTCTTCGCCGACGCTTCTTTGCTTGAATCGAACACGGGGCTCGGCTTCTTCATCCAACCCTTGTAGATATTTAAACAAAGGTAGGCATCCATTGCTGCGTATAGGATGTGATCTTCATCTAATGTCTTCGACTCCCATGCATGATGAAACTCGTGATGAGGTTTCTTCAGTTTAGTGTACGAAGGATCAATCATGGCTGCTGCCAGTGTCAGGATTGAAGGTTGAGAGGAGGACACCAGGCTTGCCTTCTGGAGATCGAAGGTCTGGCCTACAATGAGACCTATCCGGCCGCAGACATCCCTCGTTCTCTTAAAGCCTCTGAGAATAAATTTCACTCTTTTGTCCTTGAGGAAGTTCTTAAAATCCTGGCACTCAACGTCGGCATGGCATATGTGGTAGACCAAGCAAACATTATGTACGCAAACCTGGATCACGGCGGGCTTCTTCCTCTCTTCATCCTTTAGATCCTTCTCTCGTCCCAGGACTGTGGTGTACTCAACATCTAGCCCAGCGACCCACTCATCCGTTGAACTGTGGAACATGCGTAGGAAGCAAGCAAGCCATGCTTTCACCGTCGCGGATCCATGTGTGTAGATGACGATGAATTGATTGCCGCTGATGGCTCTAACCTGGTACTCAGCGGCGACCATGGATATTTGGGAGGCCGTGGATTTTGGAGGAGGGTTAGGAGAAGTTGAACTGTTGTACCCCACAAAAACTGGGAGCGAACTAATGTGAAAGGACTGGACGACTGGGAGCGAACTGTTGTGAGGTAGAAGACGGGGACGAGTAGGGCGTGCGAACAGCGTGGGGTTGCTGGCTTGCCCGGTGGATAAACGGATGCAAGCCCCCGAAGAGTTCTCGAGAACTATGCGGGACCCACTAGATGTCATGTCTACTAGACCCATATCGTAGGCCTGACGGTATAGCTTCTGCATGTTCGCACGCCATGCCGGCGCGTGGATGTAACTTCACTTAATTCCGTTAACCGTCGCGCCTCCCACGACCTTCGCCTCCCTCGCGTGGTCGCGCCCTTTGAGACTTCAACCGGCTATAAATGAGCAATTTTTTTGCCTACTCCGCATGCATGATACTCCCTCTAGTCCTTTTTACTCCCGTCAACCGTTTGCAAAGTGTTTCACCAAATTTATACTTTTTTTGAACACCACCTTATATTAATTAACTAGCCACACCAGTACACTCACTCGATACAATATTCACCACACAGGGCGGTACGTTATTTACAAGAATACCATCTAATCTATTGTCAAAGCTATACTTAGCGATTAAGTGTGCCACCTTATTGGTCGAATGACTAATCTTGACAATTGAAGATTGTTGATCAACTTCAAGATGCTCAACGCTTTCATCTTTAGGTCATGCATAGCAGAAATGTCATAGTCCCCCGATGCAAGAGACGCTACCACAAAAGCGCAATAAGTCTCTAAAATTACAGGATTATGAAGAGAAATACCTATGTAGAGACCGGCAATGCAAGCCCTAAGCTCCGCTTCCGCGACGCTTTGACAGGCATCAATGAAATCCCACGACCAAATTTATACTAAAAATATCAATATCTACAATACTGATTATAATGAGTATAAGAACTACGTTTTATAATGAGTGTAAACATATTTATTTGACATTGTGAATGTTGATACTCCCTCCGTCTAGGTGAGTAGGTCATCTTAGGCTATGCACCGTGACCAAGGAGGAGGGGAAAACAGAGACATTAATGTTTATTTGCTAATTAAATAGTATTGCATGCAATGAACTAACCACTACATGTCATGTTTGATAGTCCCAGGTCATTAAAAGCATGCACACCCTCATCTCTTATTGGTAGATATGTCAAGAAACAAGAAACGAGGTAGAAGTTAATGCACCGCGCCTATGTGTTTTGGGATTATTTGGTTTTCGTAAGATGACTTACACACCTAGCTATTAGAGTACCACTACCTCCCTCCTAGTTTAAAGGGCTCG
Organism: Aegilops speltoides; assembly: GCA_021437245.1. NCBI lineage: Eukaryota > Viridiplantae > Streptophyta > Magnoliopsida > Poales > Poaceae > Aegilops > Aegilops speltoides. Next base: position 205,214,730 of record CM038143.1, read on the forward strand.
ACTCAAAAATTTCACCTACTCTTAGCAAGATAGTAGAGGCGTTGGAATAGTTTTTGAAGTCTACAAAAGTACTCAACTAATGTTGTCGTTCTTCACAAAAAATGTGTTTACCAATGCATGCATGAACACTAGTTACTCTAACCCCCCTCTCTTCTTTAATTCTTTGCCACATCAAGATGTTTGCTATTCCGTGTGCATGATACCAGCTAAGATACCACCATTATGGCCAGCCTTAATCATCGCATGCAATAATTTAGTGCACCTTGAAATATGAACATGTGTGGGGCGTGTATGTTTTTAATGACTTGAGACTATACCTAGCCCGGCATGCAAGATGACTTATTATGCACCGTTCCCCATACCTGCAGGAAGCCCGTTCATCTCCAAATCTTTTCCTCTCCTTGTGTGGAAACAATATGCCTGCCAAACTCTCCTTCTCCCTTCGGCGGTCCCACCACTCCACCCCGTGTGAAAAAATCTGTATTCATGACTCTCCTCCCCCCACGCTCGTCCAATCCGTTGTGACCAGCAATATTTCCACCCCTTCGCTCCCCTGTAATTTACTCCAAAAAATATGCCCATGTAGCTTTTACTTAACTTCAGGTGCATTGGGTCACTGAAATATTGGCCCAGCAGGGGACTGGCCGACATGTCAGTGACACAACTGGACCTGCAGTTAAGTCAGTGCAGCTCAGTCCATATCTTACGTAGGTGTGCCATTGCTCGCTATAAATATTGCGCCTCCCACAACATCGCTATCTCCTCCCCCTCACGTTCACGTTCATCGCTCTCTCCTCCCCCTCCCTCTCATGTCGACCACCATGGCATCGCCCCTCCCAAGCCCTAGGAGCCCCTCGCTACACCGCATGGATGGTCACGCGTCGCCGTTCCATTCCTCGCCACCACTAGTCGAGGAGGACGCGTCGGTGTTCCGCTATGCAACGCGTCGCCGTTCCGCTCCTCGTTGCCACTAGTCGAGGAGGACGCATCGGCGTTCCGCTCCTCGCCGCGACGCGTCGAGGTGGACGCGTCGGTGTTCCCAATCTCGCCAGCACACGCGTCAGAGGACGCGTCGGCTCCCCGCTAGGAGGAGAACGCCGCGCCGCCCGCCGAGCACCCCAGCCTTGAGGAGCTTTGGAAAGAAATGGATGTCGCCTTGTGGGAGGCTTTGCCTCCAGCAGAGCGCGCCAAAATAGAGGCGGACAAGAAGGCCGAGGAAGAGAAGCGCACCGCGCAACAAGCTGCCTGGGAGGCCTATGTCGCGTTCGAGAGAGTCAGGCAATTGGCTCTTTGGCAGAAGGCTCGTGCGAGGGCCATGAGAGTGGTGGAGGACGACCGTGCCGACGCCCTGAGTGCAGTCAGGCCCAAGCGCCTCATCTACGCTTGGCGGTACGTGGACCGGGTGCACGCTTCCAGCAAGGAGGAGTACCTGTTGGCGCCGGATCACCACACCGTTGAGATCGCGCTCGCCCGCCGGCAAGCCGCCAATCAGCACCTCGCGAGTTGCGAGGCTGAGGAAGAGGTGTTGTGTCGGCGCGCTGGGAAACGGCCGCGCACCAGGGCACTCGTGTCGTACCGCAAGCACTCCAGCGAGTGTCGTGGCTTTTAGGAGTATAATTTTTGTTTCGTAAGGCGATCTCATTAGTTTTTGGATGCAAATGATAAATCCCGAACGTTCAGGAATTTTTAGCGTCCTTAATTAAGTATGTAAAAGGGAAAGTTTGGAAACATTGTGTATTATTACGCATTTTGCAAGTACGTGCATATAGCACAAACTTTACTATATACTATCGGACTACATGTCTCTCTCGATATATGCTTGCAGACTGTGCTACTCCCTCCGTCCAGGTCAATAAGTCATCTTTGGTTGTGCACGGTGACCAAGGAGGGAATACTTGTAAACCTAGATGGAGGGAGTACTAGTATTACTTATGTACGTGCAAATGCACGTTTTAACATTACGATGCGATTTTTGTAAAAGTAGAAAAATAGCACTAGTCAAGCTTGTGAAACGATTCAATGCCAAACAAATGCAAAAATGCTCGTTTGATTGTTTACTTTTAGCTTCCTTATCTGTGGTTATTTCTCTGTCGTACTTTGTAGGCAGTATCTCACTGGTTGGAAAGGCATGCAAATTCCCAAACCGCTTCCTACACCCTGTATCGAATTTTTTGCCTAACAAGTTGCGCCGTGCAATTGGAATTCCAACTTGAGTACTACTACTAGTAGGAGTACCAGATGCCAGTTCTTTTAGGCTTCTAGATTAGTAATCCCATAACTACTACCTCCATCCTGGTTTATTAGTCCCCATTGTAATCTTGTCAAATTTTGATCATAAATTTAACTAATGAAATGTTAGTGCATGTCACATGCACTACTCCATCCGTCTAGGTGAGTAAGTCATCTTAGGCTGTGCACCGTGACCAAGGAGGAGGAGAAAACGAGAAACGTTAATGTTTATTTGCTAATTAATAGTATTACATGCAATGAACTAACCACTGCATGTCGTCTTTGATATCTCAAGTCACTAAAAGCATGCACACTCTTTATCTCTTATTGGTTGATATGTCAAGAAACGAGAAACGAGGTAGAAGTTAATGCACCGTGCCTAAGTGTTTTGGAATTATTTGGTTTTCGTAAGATGACTTACACACCTAGATGCACCGCGCCTAAGTGTTTTGAGTAACATTTTATCAGTTAAATCTTTGGTCAAAATTTAGCACAAATTACAATGGTGAGGAATAAACCAGGATGGAGTAGTAGTTTAGAAGCACAAATAAATGAGTGAGGCGCCTTATTGTTACTCTCCACTTTGACTAGTCTTGTGGGAAAAGCCGGGGAAGCCGCCAAAAGAACTGGCCCTAGGAGTAGTAGCTAGGGATCGAGTGTGGGAGATGAACCGGAGAAAGTAAATGTAGAGAGATGAAATGCAAAAAAGATGGAGGGATGTGATGCTTGCTTTTCCATTTATTTTACCAGGCCACTTAGTACCGGGAGTGGTTGGGTTTTGTGATATGACGGCTTTACTGCCGCGCCACGAGTGGGGTGAGAGGTGAGACTCCCATGCAGCGCCGCCCTCTACACTTGTACTACATCGGTCGTGGTTTATTAGTCCCCCATTGAATTTGACCGAAGATCTAACTGACAAAAATGTTAGTGCATGTCGACCAAAACTATATCGTTGGATTCATATTTTAACATAGTTTTGAATGATATAATTTTAGGTGACATGCATCAGTATTTATCGTACTATATATAATGTTAGTTCATTTTTTGGTCGTACTAATCTATAGTAGTAAGGTGCCCGTACGTTGCACCGAAGAGTGAAATGCATTGATCGGGGAGTTGTTTATTTTGACAAAGGATGTGGGGGTCATCTCATGTGTAACGGGTATCGATAGGTTTCTTCGGATATTATCTCATCTCTAGAGCTCACAAGCATCCAGGTGAAATAGATAAAAAGGTATCTTTTGCAAACAAAAGCATTCAACTGTTCAACCTGCATCCAAAACTTGTGAAGAAATAACACTTATTGTGCTTTGCAAGAAATGATCTTTAAGAATTAGATTTTGAGTATCGATTGTTATACATGTTGGCTACAGATGACATGGCACTTTCTTATAGTCAATAGTTGGCTATCTTATATTTACTAATTGGAGGCACCTTTCGAGCGCTTACGTTAATCCACATCATCAAAATTAATTTAACCACTAAATTAAAAAATTAATGGTTAAGATCTGTTAGAAGTCCGTGACTTATATAAAGATATGGTGTACGTAAAGAACAGAACCTGCACGTATAGAAAAGATAGATACAACCTTATAATATAGAAAAGGAAATCACACTTTCCAATAAAAAGAGGGAATAACGTAAAAAAGGGTCTTCACGCTAGAAGAAAAGAGCCATTGTACGGAATCATGTAAGAAAGAGTCCTCATGCAATAAGAGTTAGAGCCATCGCGATTTTATAATAAAAAAGGTCATTATGACACACGACCAAGTTTCCCTTTGACAATATCTGCCTTCTCCCGTTGCAAATAAATAAATATATATATGCTCCTCCTTTTTTCTAAAGTAAAAAAGATACGTAAGAACAATCGCGTTGGTCTTCTGACAAAAGGAAATACGATACATACCAAATTTAATGGTCAAGATTTTTTAGAAGTCACGGCTTATAAATGTACGCCAATACTTGAAGAATTGTACTAACATGTATGGTGAGAGGACACGGCCTTAGTTAATATATGAGAAAAATATCACGTACAGAAAAGGATCCCTCATGCTATAGAGAAGGAGACATCGTGATTTAAAAAATGCCAGCATCTCACACATGCAAGTTCTAAAATATTAGCTTTCTCCATTTTTAAGAGAGAGAAAAGATGATACGTATGAATAATCACCAGCCTTCTCTCCCCTCAAAAAAAGAAGTAGGTAAAAAAATATGAACGAATAAATAATCTTGTGCGCCTGTGAAAAAACCACACATCCCAATTCGCACAAAAAAAACTACTTGCATGCTTCGCTTGAAAAAAGACAAAAGGCTCTTAAAATATAGGAGTCGACAAGCCTCATGTTATTAGAAATAAAGTGTATGCCTGATTGAAAAAGAAACTTCAATCTCACCACATGCAAAAATAAGACCCATTCACACATGAACTATCCCTAATGGCTCCTAGATATCATTGTCAAGGTCATTAATGTGCGAAATTGCTTAATCTATACACAAGAAGGAAAATACGCATACATTATCACACATGAAAATATATCATATGGACTTAAACCCGTCAGAAAATAATACATGTGATTATTGTCTGTCAAAATTGTTTAAAATAACTTATGATTTGACCGGTATTATGATATCTGAAATTTAAGCTCCTATCTTATGCACGTTAATATAATTTTATTAATAATTGACTCCACATAATAGCTAGACCGTGCAGGTGCACGGGGTGATGACTAGTACTATTAAGTAATATTAACCATGCCCTTATACACCTAGACGGTGGGATTAAATCAGGATGACTTGCAACGGGGTAGAGGAGATGTAAGAAATGGTTCATCGTAAGTCTTTCACCAGTACTGTAGTAAAAATTCATAGATCGAAGATTCTAGACTAAACCATAAACGGATACACTTTTATTCATGCGCGATTTTCCAATAGAGCAAGATCCTGCATGGAAGTCTCCACATGCTTAGATAGCAGATTACATTGAGCGAAGACTAATGATCAACATTTAACTTGATAATGCGTAATTTTTTTTAGAAGAACAGGGAGGCTCCTCCCCGGTTTCATTATCAAATGAAACCCGAAGTGTCTTACATCAGCTCACTGGGAGGAGCAGTTCAAAGGAAGGACTACGGCGAAAGCCACTCAAGTTTAACAACAAGCTTGCAGAATCAAAAGTGGCAAAGACACGGCCATAAGCGCCCCCACACACATTACATGTTTTCTAAGTGCACTTGATAATGCGTATGTCCAGGTGAACCTCCTTGGAGTCCCCGTGCACCGCGTCGGCAGGTAAAGGATGCCATGGGTTTTCCAAGTCCTCATTGGCGGGATAGTCCCAGCTCCCCAGAGTCTAAGTCCGTCCGATGAGGCCGGTGTCGCCGCCCACGCGGCCCGGAGGGGTAGTAACACTGACGCACGCACGTTCATCATCGCGTCGATTAATCGTCGTGGCGATGCCCCTGACACACATTACAGAGACGGGACGGCGGCCTGCGCGGGACTCGCCGGTGCCCATGATCAAGAAGAAGACGCTGCCGTCCTCCTCCGATACTAGCTGGCGGCGGTGATCCTCCAGCGACTCCGGCATAGTGAACCGGTAGCACGTGTCGTACTTGATGTTCTCTGCCAAGGGCCAGTAGTGACCGCTGCACGCATCCATGAGGTGATGCACCATATCTGCCGGCGAGCCACAAAACGGCATCGGGCACTCATAGCAGTGGATGAAGGGCTCCTTGGAGGCATCAACCAGTCCGTCCATGAAACAGGAGTGGCTGTAGGGAACGTTGCGCCAGTTGAATATATGAGCAAGTTACTATGAGATTTAATTCGAATAAGCACAAAATAAATCATGATGGCTATAAAAGAGATGAAACTGATCATGTGGACTAGCATAGTAGTAGGATACAGAGTAGAAACATGAATTCTACCACGATTTCAAACAGGAAGGACAGAAACACATACGGTGCAACAGGAGCAGCACCGTTGGCGATGAGGTTGTCGCCCATGTCATTGAGGAAGAGCTTGCCGAGGTCGAGGAAGAAGTCGTCGTTGGTGAAGTCGTGGCTGCTAGCAGTGGCGAGAGTGTGCTCCCCATATTTCAACAGTGCCCGCCGAATGGAGCGCAGGAGGGAGTGGCTGTAGGGGACGTTGCGGCCGCCGAATGGAGCGCACGAGTAGCACACAAAGCAGTAGATGGTGTCCTTACTAGTACTCCCTAGTCTCTATCTATCTATATCTATATATATCTACTCTTATAGAAAACCGAGTTGGTGATGATGCTATGTCTGCCATCTTGTAATATAGACCGTCCGATCTATATCTGACGGATAGAAAGCCAACTATGACAATTTTAAAAAAGATACCCGCACCTCTCTCCACATTTACAGATAAGGCCTTGCCTCGTTCATCCTTATCTCCCACAACCTCGTGCTCCTCCCTATGTCTCTATCTCTACTACTCTTCTTTGTTTTTTATAACAAATTGAATAGTGCTGCGCCGTTCGCTGCACGCCCGACTGAACACACCTCATCACCTCCATCATCACCAACTGAGTCTTTTATAGGAGTAGGAGTACAGAAAAAACCGAGTTGGTGATGATGGTGCGCCGTGCAATGCACGAGCATCTTGCTATTTTTTTGCATATAAGTCCAAACACCACGTAGACACGGTCTTTGAGCACGGTTCGTAGTCGTTCCATGCTCGGGCATTGAAGTTTGTAACTATTTTAGATTAGAATATACTACTCCTCCGGTGCTAGTAGTAGAGTAGAGTCCTACTCTACTACTCTACTCTAGGAAGCTAGGGCATAGTACTATAGTAGGTACTGTAGGGAGTACCAGTACTGTGATCACTCAAGAAAGTTGTCTGACATCAATATGACCCTATGCTGCTTGTATGTGTCTCGTAAGTCAAGCGGCGTGTTGTAGTCATCATCACCTGTCCACTTCCCGTAGCACATATTCGCTTCTCCATCTTTGTCCGCACATAATCTCGTCCAAGCTTCCATCCCCGCTAAGGCGCCTCCCCCCTTGTCCGAAACTGAAGCATTAACAATGGCAGAACCGAGCAGCGTCCGCCGAAAAAGTGGCTGGAATTCGCTCCCCACAGAGGTAATCAAGCTCATTGTTTCGCGTGTGGACAATCTCAGTACCATGCCGCTCAACGCGTGCTCGTCAGGGCTGTACCGTTTACTTTAAGCCAGCTCCTTGCTTGCTGATGCCGCCTGATCTTCAGAAACAGTGTGTCACGTAGCATAACAATCATAGGGTGGCGAGCATCAACCCCCTTCATTGCGATCTGATCCCCGTCAGCCTCAGCTACATTAACGGTATGTACTGGGTCGGCATGAACACGTCTTGGATGGTGCTCGTCCACGGTCGCGGCAGCTCGATGCTTGTGGAGGTCTACACCCGGTGATTGATCCCCCTTCCTTCGATTAACCTTTGCCTTTGCTTTGGCACATGCCCGAATACTCGGAATCTTACAGTAGCCAACATGATACCAAGTTTGATTTGCTCAAGGTTGTAATCTTCCAAGTGCCCACAAGATCTGCGAATTATAAAGACTTCAGGCTAATTGCGTTCTTTAACCATGGTCTCGCCTATCTGATAGGCACTGCGGTAAGTGGATAAATCTACACGTCCATCGTAGGATCATACATCCTCCATGGTTCTCTGATGCCATTGGACACAAGGGCTTCATTTACGCTGTCGACTCCTTCTATGGCTGGATGTATTGCTGGCCTACTCCAATTATCGCTACAAACAGCTATTACAGCAATATGTTACTTTCCTATGATATCATGATGACTTGCTTATATTACTGTCAACATTTGCTGAAAAAATATTCATGCTCATAACATGCTATTCTTAAGATTGACTAAATCAAGAGCCCTTTTTTATTTGACTCCAACTTGATATGATGTTGTAGGCCGCCTGGTGTCCCTACCCTTCCTAATCCCAGAACCTTTCAAAGAAAAGCGGCATGGCAGTTGCAGGTGGTTCCTGGCTCGATCAGACGATGGCAAAAGATTGATGATCATTCGCACGTACCGGACGTGTTGTTTCGCGGAATACAATCACAGTCACTGCAAGGTCTTTGAGCAGGATCCCAGCTTCTCTGGGCCTTCAGGAATTTTTGATTGGAGGCTGGTAAGTAGCCTTGGTACACGCTCTCTGTTTGTCGGACTGAATTATCCGATTAACCAGGAGATAACCGACGGCAAGGATCATGATGGCAGCGCGGTTTCGTTCATCAGGCAAAACTATGTGTACACAGCGTACCATGCGCGTCTCTGCATGCACCATACCCCGATATGTGCCACCACACTCGCAGCCCAAAGTAGGAGAGAGGGTCGCAAGTATCGGACTTCGACCTACCGGCGGAGTTTCCCCGTCGAGCACCCATCTGGTTCAAGCCGTCACCAATCTCCTGACTTAATAAATAGTAATGTCTAAGCGAGCCAGTTAGTTAGATCGTACACTTGGTGTAGTAGGATCTTTATTTAGTTTGATGCATACACTTGTTCTTTTTGGTAGCCCTTTTCTAATGATGGCTGATGTTTGGTTTGGAAGAGAGCTGCGTCTTCACTCTTACGGCACCTTCTTATCGCTTCATTGCACCCCAGCCCTGGTTGCTCTGCTTGCTGTTTTCAATGTACAATCAGTAGTATATTTAAATCTGTTGGTTGAATAAATGTGTTGTTAGAACAACAAACACAATGTTTTGGAAGTCATTGCAGTTCGATCCTTTAGTGCCCTGCATCGCACGTAGCTCATACTATTTTTTCGTATGAACACATTTTCCACTTGTTGATAACATGCAGCCCTTGATGAAGGCCCAATAAAGAAGCCCATAAGTAACTGGAAGGGAGGCTCTCACATGAATTCGGCCCAGGTACATGCTCATGGTCCCCTAAACATAAATAAGTAAATAAATAAAGCTAAATGCTCATGCACCAGTTCTTTGGGAAAATAGATAGCCCGGTATTTCTTTTTGAAGAATACCCAAGCTAGGCCTATTTGTTTTCTCCAATTCTTGGCTACAAATCATTCAAGGCGAGGAGGATGCATTCCGTCTGGCCAAAAGTATGGTCAATGTCATTAAAAGTAATATCAAAAAGGGGTTGAAAATTCCAAAAAAATTATAGCAAATGGGATGTTAGTTTTTTTGGTTTTTGTTCTTCACTGATATCTTATACGTATTTCATTGGATTTAACATGAAATAGTACTAATTTATTTTTAAACTTGTTTTAGTATGGCTATTAATTTTTGGATTAAGAATATCTTGTTCCCCAGCAAAAATTTGCGAATTTTCAAAATTTCCCGCATATTTAGTTAATTTTTTGACCCTGGTACTGACAAGTAAATGGCCGGCAATTCTAAAAATGGAAAATGGGCTGCAATAAATTCCATATGAATTAGAAAATGAGTAAAAATTATAAAAATAATAGCAAATGGGTTGTGCATGCCACAGATTTCGAGGCTGACTTGTTTACGCAAGGCTTTGTCAGTGAACACATGATTCTAGCAGCAGTGAATGTTGGATGTTCATCCAATGGCCGACGTGCTTCTTCAATCTCTGATCTTCCTGCTCTAGCCGCCTAAACTAGCACCGACGGGACTGCCTGCTCCCTCGTCTTGTGGCCCGCCGTGATGCTGCACAGGCTTCCCCGGCCCACCCTACTCCCTCCGCTGGCCTGGCCGCACGCAATCAACTGCCTCCTTATTACACGGAAAAAATGATTCCTCCCACGACATCCGGGCGCACCGGTTGGGAGGCTGACACATGGGCCTACTACGTTGGCCGATGTCTGAGAGCTTGTTAACTTAGTCAACAAACGATTCCAGCAGCAGTAACCATTGGATTTGAATTGAACGGTCCTGCTGCTTCTTCAATCGCTGCTCTTCTTGCACCAGCCACCCAAACCAGCGCCGAGGAGACCGTTTGCTCCTACCTCCAGTAGCCGGCTGTGCTGCCGTTGAGGCCTCATCGCCCCCTACTACTCCCACTGCTAGCCAGGCCCTGAGGCGACGGCAGCCTCACACCGCAGCCGAACCAGTGAACCCTCGTACTCCTCTCCGTGTGGGCATCCACCGCCTTGGTGCTCTCGGCGCGGCGTGGTCAATCTGGTCAACGACATTCCATCGGAAGAAGTCTTGTCGTGGAGAGGTGACAGTGGGTCCATAGCCTGATCCGTTTTTTTGTGATTTGCCAAGTAAAGTCGCTTTGTCGGGCTGTTGGGCTGCAAATCTTTCAAGACAAGAAGAGCTTTCATTAATTTGGCCGAGAAAATGGCCCATCAGTAATGAGAAATGGGTTGTACATTTTTAAAACACATCAAACCAGCAATTAGTTTCAAATATCTTTTTTTCATTTTGAGATTTTAAATTAAATTAATTTTTGTGCATGGAGAATTTGTTGGATTTTATATTGATATACATTTATTTTTAAAATCAGTTTGAATGTGAGTCGAAATTTGGGATTAAAAACAGTTAGGACCTTTTGAAATATGCAAAATTTTGTTTAATTTTTAACCGTGGCCACAATATGGGCTGTAATGCTAACAAAAAGAATATGGGCTCCAAAAAAAACCTTAAGAATTAGCAAATGGGCTGTAAATTATTAAAAATAATGGCAAATGGGATGTAAGCTATTTTCCACAGATTTGAGGCTTTCCTAAAAAGAAAGGTTGACGCACAAGCGGTGACTGTATGATGGCCATCCAACGGCCGTCGTGCTTCTTCAATCTCTGCTCTTCTGCTCGGCCCGCTCAAACAAGCGCCCGGGGACTGCTGCTCCCTCCTCCCATGCTGGCTCGGCGGCTCGGACCCACCAGCTATATCTTGGCACGCAAGAAGTGCCTCCTTATTATGCACAAAACATGAATACTCCCCCCGTTAGGCTGGGACCCGGTATAGTGGCGAGCTGACTTGTGGGCCTACTAACCAGCGGGGACGGAGGGCTTTGTCAACTTAGTCAATATGCACGATTCTATCTCCAGTGACCGTACGATGTCCATCTAACGGCCGTAGTGCTTCTTCAACATCTGGTCTTCTTGCTCCAGCCGCCCAAACCAGCGCCGGTCGTGCCACATGCTCCTGTCTCCCGTGGCCGGGCTGTGATCTGATGGGAGGCCTCACCGCCCCCTACTACTCCCACTGCTGGCCAGGCCATCCCTCTACTCACCCACACCCCCTGTTATTCTGCGGCGACGGCAGCCTCACACTGTAGCGAATCAGTGAACCCTCGTACTCCTCTACGCGTGGGCATCCATTGCCGCGTCTTCCCCGGCTCCACGTCGTCCCCTTCCTAGGCCTCGCCGTCGTCCACCGCCCTGGTGCTCTCGGCGCTGCATGGTCAACCTGGTCAAGGAACGGCTTCCATCGGATGTGGACTGTACGTGGAGAGGCTGACAGGTGGGTCCACGGCCACAGCAAGGAAGTGCCTCCTTATTACACGCAAAATAATTATTCCTCCACCTGATAGAGGGGACCCATCGGACGGGCCACCATATTTTGCGAAAAAAAAGTTCGCCCCCTGACTGCTGGGACCCACCAGCTACACCTTCGCACGCAAGGAAGTGCGTCCGGGCCAAAAAAAACAAAACGATTTGCCCCCCTGATTGCTGGGACCCACCAGCTACATCTTCGCACACAAGGAAGTGCGTCCGGGCAAAAAAAACAAAAGCGATTCACCCCACATTGCTGGGACCCACAGCTACATCTTCATAAGCAAGGAAGTGCACGGCGGTCGGGACCCACGGTCGGCGTATGTAGCATTGTCCTACGGTCGTGACGTGTACGTACATCTTGGTAGATCTTGAGGCACGCATGTGTTAGTAGATGCGTAGCGCACATGTCGTAGTAGAAGCGCCGCACGTAGCATGTACACGCACGTCTGTGGCGAGGTGCAAGAAAGAAAATCTGACCCGCGTACATACATACGAGCAAGGTCTCAACGCCTACTCGCGCATACGTACATGGCTTGGTCGGAACGGAGAAACAACGTCGTCGTCGTGTTCATGGAGAGCCAACCGGCTGGGTCGAGCGGAATGCATGGTCGTGTTCGCCGGAGGGCTTGGGCCGGAACGAGCTGACGGAAAAAGAGGCTGGCGTACTACACAACAGAGAAGCGGCCTTGTGTTCGACCGACCAGGTTCAAGCAGGATCTGTTGATCGTGAGGGCCTAGCGTACCACAAAAGCGGAGAAGCGGACCTCCTACGGTCGAAGCGGGGTCTGTTGATCGGGAGGTGTGGCTTACGCAAAACAGATAAACGGACCTCCTACGGTCGAAGCGGGGGTCCTGTTGATCGGGAGGGGTGTGGCGTACCATAAAACGGACGAAACGGACTTGTGTTGGAGCGCTACGGTTGAAACGGGGGTCTTGTTCATCAGGAGGGGTGTGGCATACCGCAAAACCGGACTCCACGGGATATTGTTCATCTCCACCATCGACCTCCTCCAGCCTCCACGGGCTACCGTCGACCTCCTCCAGCCTCCACGGGCTCTTGTTCATCCAGCCTCCATCGCATGCTACTCCACCGGCTACTGTTCAACCACCCCTCCACGGGGACCCCTCCACTGTCTACTGTTCATCCAGCCCTCACACCACGGGGTCCTGTTCAACCACCCCTCCACGGGCACCCCTCCATCGTCTACTGTTCATCCAGCCCTCCACACCACAGGGTCCTGTTCATCCAGAGGCAACGCCACCGCTCACTGTTCATCCAACCCCCCCAATGCTCACTGTTCATCAATCGATGGCTTGATTAGCAGCGGTATAAAGAATCACTCGGTCGGGTTCGATTAATGCCATTGATTGATCGCTTCGGGTTGATGTCGTAGCTGCGGTCTGTCGCTTCGAGTTTAGTTAGAGCCCAATGCCTCGCTCGAGTTGATTAGAGCCAATGCCTCGCTTTACCGCAGCGTCGTGTACGAGAGAAAGCAGCGCATCGTTCGGCCCCGACCTCCCACCGTAAAGCAACTCCCGAAATTTTCCTCCCCTCGGTTCTACCACGGTTTTTCGTCATGGGCGGCCCAAAGAATGTCATGCAAGCTGCGTCTCGGCCCGCCCAGGCGAAAAGCCCATTCTGTCATGATTTTTTGTCATAGAAGTAGGAGCCCACCACATCTATGATGATACCGGGTTTTGTCACAATTATCGTCATAGAAGTGTCATATGTATGACAATTTTTTTTCGTTTGGCGCAAAATGTCACGGATGTGTCTTTTTTTGTAGTGTATATATACTCCATTCGTTCCTAAATATTTGTCTTTTTCAGATTTCAAATGGACTACCACATACGGATGTGTATGTAGACATATTTTAGAGTGTAGATTCACTCATTTTGCTCTGTATGTCTTTTCAGGAAGATTTGTCCTTGATTTATTTATGAGGTATCGAGATGGCTGCACCACCAAGAAAAGAGGGTAACATCAAAATTATGGACTACTTTTTTGAGTATGTTGGTAACGTCCGGTCATAGTCACTTGTTGAAATCTCTAAAGAGACAAATACTCCCTCCGTCCAGAAATACTTGTCATCAAAATGGATAAAAGGAAATGTATCTAGACGTATTTTAGTTTTAGATACATCTCTTTTTATCTATTTTGATGACAAGTATTTTCGGACGGTGGGAGTTGAAAACAGAGTTGGTGATGATGGTGTGCGTGCCATCCTGCAATATAGTTTTAGATACATCTCTTTATATCTAACGGATAGGAAAGAAACTACGGCAATTTTGCAAAAATATACCCTACGTCTCTCCGTTACTTAAATAAGGCCTTCCCTCGTTCAGCCTTTTCTCTCACAAGATAAACTACTCACACAAATGCATCTTGATGTTCCGTGCAATGCACGAGCAGCTAGCTAATTTCTTTTAAAATAGTTGCTGCGGTAATTGGGTTGAAGTGATATATTTTATGTCTGCCCCGAATTATTTCAGATGCACTAGTAGTAACAAAGAAATGGTTGCCTTGTTAATTAATAGAAAACAGGGTGAAAACTATCACATGAGGCCTGTAAAAACAAGGCACACTGGGTTCAGCGTCATCATCACTATAGATGTCTTGAAGAAATCTACATATCGAGGGGCTCTGCGGCGAGGCATTGAGACACAATGTTTGAGAGAGAAACCAATTGACAGATTATGATCAGATTGAGTTGTCATGCTTCTGCTGTCATTGTTGGTAGGGGGGAGGGAGAGAAAGACGTATCGAGAGTGTGCGTGGTAGGCACAGAGGCACAACTAGCGAGTGTGTGTGTGTGTGTGTGTGTGTGTGTGTGTGTGTGTGTGTGTGTGTGTGTGTGTGTGTGTGTGTTTGAAAGAGGAGTAGATAGATTATTATCAATATCGATGTGCCACCCTACTCCTTCGGTGCAGGGTAGTGTGTGTGTGTGTATGTTTTAGAGAGAAGCCAGTCGATAGATTAGTATCAAGATTGAGGTGTCACCCTACTCCTTCGGTGTTGGGAAGTGTGGGTGTGGGGGGGGGGGGGCACTGACACTCACATATCTCTACTCTTATAAAAAACAGAGTTGGTGATGATGGTGTTCCTGCCATCCTGCAATATAGACCATCTGATTTATATCCGACGGACAGGAAGGAAACTATGGCAATTTTGCAAAAAGAAACCCACACCCCTCTCCGCATTTGCAAATAAGGCATTCCCTCGTTCATCCTTTTCTCCCACAATATAAACTTCTCATACAAATGCATCTTGATGTTCTGTGCAACGCATGGGCATCTTGCTAGTAGGGAGAAGGAGTTTGTGTGACACATATCTAGCTATATTAAGGGATAGGTAGATGGCATATGTGTGAGAGACATTATTATACTTTGAGACATTAGTGGTTGTGGGTGGGCGGAATTAAAGGGATGGGCGTGTTAGACATAGAGAGCGTGTGTGTTTCTGTGTGAGAGACTTGTAGGACGGGGTAGAAAGATGAATTTCACCCTGACGGATGGAGAGAAATACACGAAGTGCGCGTGTGTGATTCCGATGCCCACAGGGAAATGAGATATGTGTGCATGTGAGAGAGATTGCACAATTCATTCACGTATCACTATCTAGTGATCGTGGACGTGCATCGCTTGAACATAAGTCAATATCTACTTGGTATCGTGGCCAAAGGTACAATATCGATTCAACGCTATAAAGATTGGACCCTCACATATCACATTTTTTCTATTTAAATAACACTTTTCAGTTGTGCATGCCAAAGTTACAGTGATGTTTCTTCAAACAACCAATGTAGCTATCATGTACATGCACCATTGTTACTCTTGCATTCAAATTCATTAGTCTTGGATGATTTAAGTTTCTATTTTGAAGTAATATTTGTAATATTCATATATGAATTCAGCAGTGCATAATTTATGAAATGGAGGCTATGTAATCATATGAGGTAAAACTTTTAAGTAGTGACTACAATATCCATTTCTTTTTGTGCGCCTCTACACTAACACGTCAATGCATTATATTTAAAGTAAATAACCAATGGCACTAAATTATCTATTTACGCGAGAAATACACAGGCTGAGCGTTTGATCCCTTTTTTTTTGAACGCACCACTACACCCATACGATTGGCCGCGCTCGTGTGAACATCCAAGTTATCGGCGCATCATCCCGAGTTATTGTCTTTTTTACGGGGTGGACTTCACACGGTTATTAATCACTTGACGTGCCCGTGTACACAATCTAGCATGACCTTCCCGCTAGCAAGGTACAAAATTAGTTGAAGCGGATCTGAGCGATCCGTGCATGCAAAATCTCCGCCTCCTTCTAAAATTTCCGCCACCTTAGTCTTTAGCATCACGAAATCCCCTTTGTCCTTGGTGCACGGAGACCAATAGTTACAATACCGCCCTCATCTACATGATAGGTCGGGCTGCTTGTAACTTCGGTTCCCCCAACACGGCACCCCATTTCCTCTCCCCTCCATAAAAACAACTAACTCCACTGACACGAGAGCATCTTACATCACGCCGTCCGTACTTCATCGCCCTTTCTCCCCTCCCCTCTCGAAACCCTAGACTGCTCATCCACCGGCGTACCATAGCCCATTCACTGCCAGCGGCATCCACCTCTCCGAATCTGCTTCTGCGGCAACATCTACCCCTCTCACCTCACCTAGAAACAAGTAGACTGCTCATCCACCACTGTACCACAGCCCATTTAGTGTCGGCCTTGTCCACGACGCCGAATCTGCTTCGCCGGTACCCTCGTCAACCGCCGCGCATCTGCAGCGGCTCATTCATACTCCCCACCAGAGACACTTCGTCCACACCCCCCGGAGCCGCCCCACCGGCGCCCCCATTGGCGGCCTCTGATCCTCTTCGCCGACACCTTCCTCAACCCTACCGAAGCCGCTTTTCCAACACCTTCCTCAACCCTACCGGAGCCGCTTCGCCGACACCATCGTCAACCCTACCAGAGTAGCTTCGCCTATACCATTCTCAACCCTACTGGGCCGCTTTGCCAACTCACAAGTCCACGGCCTCAGATCCGCTTCCTCGCACCCTCATTCAACCTACTGGAGCAGCTTCTGATTGTCACAGCCCTAGAATTTGTTTGTAATTAGTTGCATCAGCACCCATGCATCATGTCTAAAATTTATTTGAAACTTGAAATGGGGATTGCCCAAACACTAGCATCAAAGGAATTCACTAGGTTCAACTAAAATATTCTCAGTGATTCCAAATTGCTTTTAAAAATGTTCGTCATTTCTGGTTAGTGCTGGAAACAATAACCAGAGGTGTTGCACATTTTTCCACGACATATATGGGCTCTGAATTAAATCATATAGTATTTGAATTTGGGCATTTAAATGCTAGAAAATATTTTAAATGCCCAAATAATCCTAAATTGAAATGTCCCATGTTGGATATATTCTATACAGTGGGCATGTGCAGTTTGGTGATTTTTGAAAGGGTCTAGGTATTTTTAGAAAAGCCACAAAGACTACAGAATAATAGAAAAACAGAAACAATAAATAAAAGAGAGAGAGAGTTTTTACCTGGGCCACTTACCTGGCCGGCCCAGCTGGCAGCCCACCTTCTAGCCCAGCCCAGCAGCCCTCCCCCTGTCGTCTTCCTCCTACGGGGAGGGGAGGCACAGTGTGTGCAAGCGCCCGACGACGCCTTGCCACCTCACCTTTGCTTGTGCCCTCGACCCCAGGCGTGCGTGCAGGGGCGCCACGAACCCCCTCTCGCCTCTTCCTTGCTCCCTGGCCTCTCTCCTCCTCCCTGCTCTCTCTCCCGAACACGCCCGAGCGCCGCTGTCGCCACCGCTCGGCGTTGCCGTGCCCACCGCGTCCCCCCTCGCTTCCCCGACCAGTCCAGGAGCTCCGCCGCATCGTCCTAGACCTCCTCTGTTGGCGACGCAATGCTTGAATGCTCCGAGCCTCGCCGCGCCACCGTCTCCGTCCTCGGGTGCGAAGATCCCGCCAACGTTCACGGACCCGTGTCTCCTTGGCTCCCAAAGGCACCGGAAGAACGAGGTGAGCCTCGCACCGTTTCCCCGTGCCCGTCGCCTAATTCACCCCCGACCGCCGTTTCCACAAAGTCGTGAGCTCCTGCGCCGCGGCGATAGTGCGAGACGAGGCTATCTTTCTCTGCAGCCCGTATCCGAGCACACCAACGTACTCGGCGCGCCTCCACGAACCCTGCGCCACCAAGTGGAATTCCCTCCCATGCCCTCTACCACCGTACTCAACTGGCTATCTACGAGCGGCGGCCGCCCAGCTTCGACCAGCGAGCTCATTCCACCAGCCCTCCCACTTGGCTCTCTGGGCCGGAAGCGCGGGCTCCCTCCTGGTGCCCTCAGCGCGACCAGCCGCGGCCTGTAGCGCCGCCTCGATAAACTCCGACGAGCCACCGCCGTCCTTTAAGGTCGCCGGCAACTTGATTCGGCGACATCGACGTGGCGTCATTAGATTAGGTCTAATCCACCCACTAATTACCACCGCAACCGCTGACACCTAGGCCCCGCTGATTAACTAACCCTGGATTAGCTCCTATTTAGGTTAAACCAACCCTACGGGCCCCACAGGTCAGTTTGACCTGGCCACGTCACATGTTGACTGACCCCACGCGTCAGGATTGACCCAGCTGACGTGGCCGTTGATTGGGACCACATGTCGATAATGATAATCAGCCCGACCAGCGACGGTGAACCCCATCGTCGAGGTTTGACCCGGACCGTGCCCCGTTGACCTGCTGACGTCATGATGATGTCAGGCTGATGTAGTAATGCCTTTTCTGGATTTATTATTATTCAGGAAATTCCAGAAAATAACCAAAACTTCTAAAAATCGTAGAAAATCAACCATAGCTCCAAATCAAACAAATTATATATGAAAAATATTCAGAAAAATGCACTCTATCAATCTGTACCATTTTCATGCATGTTAGAACACATTAACCTTGCTGTTTAGGTGAAACAAGTTAATGCACTAATATGACCTCTTATTTTGGGTTTGCATTTGAATCTTTGGTTCAAATGAGCTCAAACCTACCTGTTCTAAGTTGAATTAGCCAAAACAAACTCATTTTGCCATGTCATGATCATGCATCATATTGTGCATTGCATTGATTGTATTTCTTCTCTATTGCCGGTATATGTCCCCTCTCGGTAGACGTTGTACCGACGTTGTGATCGTTGACACTGATGAAGACTCAATGCTATCTTCAGAAGTGCCAGGCAAGCAAAAACCCCTTGTTCATTCCGATACAATCCCACTCTCTCGCTCCTGCTCTCTTTTACTGCATCAGGACAACAAAGATTCATCTGTTACTTGCTGCGGTAGCTGAACCCCTTATCCTTTGCATGACTGTCATTCCACGATAAATAGATGAAACCCACTAGCATGAGTAGGAGTTGTTTGAGCCCTGTTGTGCCTACTCATTCATGTTTGTTTGTCATGCCTTCTATTGCTTAGAGTTGAGTCGAGGTCGATTCATCGGGATGAATCGAGGAGGTGTGTGAACATGTCCTCTTGTGTGTGAGCTAAGTGTGTGATCACGATTTGGTAAAGGTAGCGGTGAGAGGCCATGTAGGAGTACATGGTGGGTTGTCTCATTGAAGCCGTCCTCGAGGCCGAGTTACGTGTTTGTGATCCATGATTCAGCTACTACCATGCATTGGGCCACGAAATATGACCCGCTCGACTTCTTAATCACCCTTCTCGTTTGTCCGGGGAGTTGCAAGTCGTTTACGGTGTTTGTAGTATCTTTGGAGGCCGTCTTAGCATTGGCCAAAGGGGTGGGCTGTGATCAGATGGCACGTGGCCGAGTATACAAGGCGCCCGTTTGGTGTCACAGAACCACTGTACACATCGTTCGGGGCGTATGTGGAAACCTCGGCGAACTCCTGCGGATGGAACTGAATAGGCGATAAACACGGACAAGAGACTTGAGTGTTTAGGTAGGTCGTGGTCTACACCCACGTCGACTTTAAGCAGAAGTCTGTAGAGCAAATGTCGTGTGCAGACGCTAAGTGGTGGAAACATGTATGAACAAGTACACCCCTGCAGGGTTAACATCATCTATTCGAATAGCCGTGTCCATGGTAAAGGACTTCAGGGTTGCCTATAACAATTCATAGACAAGTGGAAGTGGATACTCTAAAATACGCAAGATAAGCGTGAGTGCTATGGATGGCGTTCTCGTAGGGAGACGGGAGAGGATCCATAGTGGTGTATTGATATGGTGAATATGTGGACTCGTGTGCGCCACCTCAAAAGAGTTACTTGCAGTCGTAGTTCAGGATAGCCACCGAGTGAAAGCTTGCTTGCTGCAGTTAAACCCCACCACCCTTTGTTGATAATGATGCATATGTAGTTAGTTCTGATGTAAGTCTTGCTGGGTACATTTGTACTCACGTTTGCCTATTTTATGTTTTTGCAGAGAGACTTCGGTCTCGTTAGTAGTTCCGCGTGGACTTCGACGTTTCGCTTGTTACCTCAGCTACGATCTTGTTCCCTCGGCAGGATCTGGTGGATAGTCAGGCTTCTCAGCCTTTTTCATTTGTAGATGTCTGTACTCAGACATGATAAGCTTCCGCTTGTGCTTGACTTGTATGCTCTGAATGTTGGGTCATGAGACCCCTGTTTGTAATATCTCGCTCCTCGGAGCCTAATGAATACATACTTGAGTCGTAGAGTTATGTTGTGATGCCATGTTGTATTTACACATATCGAGCATATTGTGTGTATGTTTGAAATGCTTGGTATGTGAGGATCGACTATCTAGTTGTTTATCCTTAGTAGCCTTTCTTACGGAAATGTCTCCTAGTGCTTCCTTTGAGCCATGGTAGTTTGCTCTTTGCTCCGGAACACTTAGGCTGCCGGCATGTGTCCTTCTTCGTTCTGTGTGCATCCCGGGAAATGTCGCGATGAATCCGAGTCTGTTAGCCAGCTCTGACCGGTTCACCGAGTCTGCTAGCCAGTGCTACAGCTGGATTCACTCGCTAACGGCCGACACGTTCGATGGTGGGTCATGGATGCTGTCTCGTAAGTTTGTGCCACTTTGGGTTTATGACTAGCCATGTCAGCCGGGCTCCTTATCATATGGATGCTAGCGACACTATCATATCGTGTGCCAAAAGGCATAAGCGGTCCCCGCAAAAGGTAAGGCGACACCCGTGGGAATACCGTCTGTGAGGCCGCAAAGTGATATGAGTGTTACATGCTAGATCGATGTGGAATTGAGTCGAGGTCCGACAGCTTTGGTATCGAGCTTTGATTGCTGTGGGATTACCAAGCCAAACTGGTCGAAGTTGAGTCTAGAAATGCTTTAGTTATATGTAAGGGAATTGATTGTGGGATGGAACGTAAGGCTCTTTTTACTCCTTATACCTTATGCCCTTCTGATCTGAGTCATCTTATCTTTCCTACGGGGTTAAGGAACTATGCTTTCTCTTCTTTCTATCAGGATCACGTGTTACTAATCTGTAGACTTGTAAGATTGTTGGACTTAAGCCTCGTTTCTGTTCCTATTACTTTCGTGTGTTCATAGTTGGTCTCAAAATCTTGATATTGTGATGATCGAGTGGTTATGCCACCATTTTCCAGGATTTCTTAAACCCTTTTGAGCATTTACAGTTGTTATGTTGTCCGAGTCATCCCAGGTTTCTAAATAGTTTGATGTATTTGCAAATTCCTTTTTACCGTTCTGAAGATCCTTTGTGCCAGATCAACCACACTAACTAGTGTGTTGAGGTATTTCATTGCCTCAGCATTTATGTTGGATCTATTACTATGACACTAGGTGAGGGAGTCCTGGACTAGGGGGTGTCCGGATAGCCGGACTATCATCATCGGCTGGACTCCAAGACTATGAAGATACAAGACTGAAGACTTCGTCCCGTGTGGGATCGGAGTTTCCTTGGCGTGGAAGGCAAGCTTGGCGTCTGGATATGTAGATCTCCTACCATTGTAACCGACTCTGTGTAACCCTAGACCTCTCCGGTGTCTATATAAACCAGAGGGGTTAGTCCGTAGGACGAACAACCATTACAACAATCATACCATAGGCTAGCTTCTAGGGTTTAGCCTCCTTGATCTCGTGGTAGATCCACTCTTGTACTACCCATATCATCAATATTAATCAAGCGGGAGTAGGGTTTTACCTCCATCGAGAGGGCCCGAACACAGGTAAAACATCGTGTCCCTTGTCTCCTGTTACCATCCGCCTAGGCGCCTGATTCGGGACCCCTACCCGAGATCCGACGGTTTTGACACCGACATTGGTGGTTTAATTGAGTGTTCCTCTGTGTCGTCATCGATAGGCTTGATGGCTTCTCCAATCAACAACAACGCCGTCCAGGGTGAGACTTTTCTCCCCAGACAGATCTTCGTGTTCGGCGGCTTTGCACTACGGGGCAATTCACTTGGCCATCTGGAAGCGGTCAGCTTCGCCCTGGCCATCAGTCGAGTTTGGAAGCCTAAACTTCATGGCTGACATCCGCGAAGACTTGATCTTCGATGGATTCGATCCATAGCCGAGCGTGTCGCACTGTCACGATGGGCATGACCTAGCTCTGCCGCCGGACAGAACCTTGGAGGATGCACACGAATCCGCTCTGACCCATAGTTCGGAGCCGACCGCGTAGATCGAGGACCGGTGGCTCGACACCGCCTCGGGAGCTGCAACTACTACGGCAATGGAGCCGAATACCGACCTTGTCCTTTGCAAAGCTCGTGACTCCGAGGTGCCGGACTCCTTGCCGGACTCCGAACCTCCTGCGCCCCTGCCGATCGAATCTGATTGGGCGCCGATCATGGAGTTCATCGCTGCGGACATCTTTCAGCACTTACCCTTTGGCGATATCTTGTATTCGCTAAAGTATCTCTCGTTATTAGGAGAGCCCTGGCTGGACTGCGGTCAGGATGGTTGGGATGCGGAGGACGAAATTCGAAGCCCACCCACCACCCACTTTGTAGCCACTGTCGATGATCTAACCGACATGCTAGACTTCGACTCCGAAGACATCGACGGTATGGACGACGATGCCGGAGACGAACAAGAACCAACAGGTACGGGGCACTGGAAGACCACCTCGTCATATGACATATACATGGTGGACACCCCAAAGGATGGGGACGGCGAAGAAGCAGCGGAGGTAGATTCCTCTAAGAAACAACCCAAGCGCTGCTTTCGGTGGCCGCTTATAAATCCATACAGCAAGAATGGAGATTCCGCACCGAGATAATAAGACCCAGAGAGTGCGAAGACAACCCCCTCCAAGAAGATTCAGCAGGGAGGGGCGGAAGCCAGCCCTCAGAGAAGCGGCGGAACAAGGAGGATGAAAATTACATGCCTCCCTCGGGAGGCGAGGCAAGCCTCAACAACAACGAATTAAATGCGTGCCGGGATCTGTCGAACAAGAGCGTTTTAAGCGCGGGCTAATGGCCCGGCAAATAGCCTAAAGAAAAAGTAACAACAACTTCAAGCTGATCAAGATCGCTGGCGACAGATGGATGAAGTCTGGCGGCGAAGAGTATGAACTTCGAGCGCCCCTCAAAAGCTACCTAAAGCACGCAAGTTGCTCCCCGATTAGAGGAGGAGGCATATAAACCTTCATCACCGGCGCTGTCACACGGACCCGACCACCTCGTGGCGCTGGCGAGAGAGGCATCTAGGCCCTCCACCAAGACCGTACCCGGCACCGCTCGAAAAGTCAAAGCCACGGGGAATCGCCGGACTTGCGAGACATATTGGAGGACAAGGCAAGACAATCTAGATCGATCTATGGATCGTGGGTGCCCCGACCCACGGCGACTTCATTGTCGTGCGGATCTGACAACTCGGCCGGGCGAACAATGCAGACAAAGCTCTCTTGAGCTACGTCGGGATATTGCTCAATATAGGCGCCGCACACCCACTATGCTTCACTGAGGCGAAGTAATGGATCATCAAATCACTGAAGGGTTCAAACCCATGAATATTGAATCCTCGATGGCTATGAGACCCGCAGTTTGGATCAAAGATTATCTCCTTCATATCCATATGGCCCGCGGTGACGATCTCCACGCCATCAAGTATCTCCCACTCATGCTTAAGGGGCCTGCTCGGCATTGGCTTAACAGCTTGCCAGCAGAATCAATTGGGTGTTGGGAGGACCTGGAAGCCGCATTCCTCGACAACTTCCAGGGCACATATGTGCGACCACAAGACGCCGATAACCTAAGCCACATAATTCAGCAGTCGGACAAATCGGCCAGACAATTCTGGACACGGTTCCTCACAAAGAAAAATCAAATCATTGATTGTCCGGATGCAGAGGCCCTCGCAGCCTTCAAACATAACATCCACGATGAGTGGCTGACCCAGCACCTAGGACAGGAAAAGCCGAAATCCATGGCAGCCCTTACATCACTCATGACCCGCTTCTGTGCGGGAGAGGACAGCTGGCTAACTCGCACTAACAACCTCAGCAAAAATTCTGGCAGTCCGGACAACAAGGACCGCAATGGCAGGTCGCGTCGCAACAAAAACAAATGCCGCGCTAACGGCGATAATAATGAGGATATGGTAGTCAACGCCGGATTCAGAGGCTCTAAACCCGGTCAGTGGAAGAAGCCATTCAAAAGAACCACTCCGGGTCCGTCCAATTTGGACTGAATACTCGACCGCTCTTGCGGATCATGGCACCCCGAAAAACCAGCTAACCACACCAGCGGGGATTGTTGGGTATTCAAGCGAGCATGCAACTTAATTGCGAAAACAATGACAAGGGGTTGCATAGCGATGGCGAGGAGGAGACCCGGCCGCCCGAGCAGTGAAGGATGAAGTGTTTCCCCCACAAATGCAGACGATAAACATGATATCGCAACCCACATACCCAAGAGGGGCGGAAGCATGCACTTAGGGGCGTATATGCGATGGAGCAGTCACCGAAGTTCAACCCATGGTCCTCTTGCCCGATCACTTTTGATCGAAGGACCACCCACCGATATCCGCCATGGAGGATTCGCGCGTGGTTTTAGACCCAATCTTGATGGATTTCACCTCACTAGAGTCACGATGGGCGGCGGCAACTGAACTCGCTTCATCGAGGATACGGTCGCAACATGGGCATAGACCCTCAAGGATTAAACCTACAAAGACGACCTTCAAAGCGTCATACCAGTGTTGAGGCCAATTATGCGAGCTCGATCCACTTGGAAGTAATTCACGGATCCGGACAATTTCCGAGCGAGAGTTAATCTTGACATAGTCCCGTTCATGATGGCTATCACGCTCTGCTCGGACGAACCGCGTTCGCAAAGTTCAACGCGGTGCTGCATTACGCATACCTTAAGCTCATGATGCCAGGCCCTCGTGGAGTCATCGCGGTCAACGGAAATACTGAACGCTCCCTCCGAACGGAGGATGTCGTGGGGAAACGAGCACCTATGGGGCAGGGCCCCTTCTCGGTCTGGCAGGGAGCGGAGGGCGCACAAAGAGTAGATCGAGGTCGAGCACGCGAGGGATTTTACCCAGCTTCGGAGCTCTCCAGAGAGAAAAAACTCCTACTGTTGCTTTGTGTTTCTATTCTGTTCTTGCTCAAGAGCGTAGGTGTGTTGTAGTGTCGAATGAGTCGAACCCCTTCTCGTGCGCATGGGCCTCCTTTTTATAGTCTAAAGGGTCACCGGCAGTGTGCTTAGAAGAGGGTAAAAAGTAAAAGCGCAGGTTGGTACAACCACTATCAGCGATGCCCCCTACCTAACTCGGCGGCGGGGACAAGGGCATTTAATGCCGTCCGATCGCTCCAACGGTGCTGCGAAGCGACCGTTAGAGGCGCCACGATCGCCACGATGGCCTCCTTGTCGCTTAAACGCCACCTCGCACAAGCTTAGCTGCGCCCGCCACCCGCCCGTGCACGGGAGGCGATCTGTGGCGACACGTCGTCGGATCTTATTTGGGCGAAGCAGAGTGGTAACCGCCCGTGGCAAGCGCCTTGCCGCGGTCGCTGTCTTGTCACACCCGTGAGCTTGTCGCTTCGCCCGGGCCTTGCGGAGCACGCACGCAGCGTCGCGGCAAGTTCTTCGCATGATCTTTGGTTGGCCTTCGGCAAGCTCCTCTTGCGGGGTCTTATCCTTCGGCAAGCTCCTCTTGCCGGGCCTTATCTTCTCGGTTAATACTTTGTTCTTGAATGGCGGTAACTAGGAATAGCGAGAGGATCTTGGCGGACGCCGGCAAGCCTTGCAGGGGCGCGATCTGTTGCCGTGCCCAAGTTCGGGGTACTAAGGTACCCCTACTTTAGCTCTACAGAGCCCAGAGCCTAGGCCGCCTGCAGTGCGGCGCTGTTGGGCGAGCCCAAAGCAGCTGCGAACGCACGGCACTGGTCCAAACCAAATCCACTCCGTATCCACGCGTCCTCCGTAATAGCGCATCAATCGGCGTCGTGGGAGAGATCGTGGGCAATTCTTAATCAGAAATGCGTAGCGTTCGCCTCGGTTACGCATCCCGCCACGCGGCTCCCATGCACTTGGGGTTGCGGGACGGTGGGAGGCGGGAGGCCCAGGCCATTGCGGCGGAAGGCAGCGGGTCGGCCACGACTCCTGCGCTTCCGTGCCTGATTACATTTGGCTGGGCGGCGAGCCCCACCCGCTCCTTTAAGAAGAAGCGGGAGGGGCCAGAAGCTGCACTCTCTCATCTTCTCCTTTCCTTCTTCTTGCCGCCGCTAGATATGTCATAGGAACAATCTCTTAGGCGCGACAAGTCATTTATTGTAATATAACTTTATGCAGGTCTTGCTTGCTCGTTATCTCCTTTACTTGATTCCATCCTTGTATGTTTTACGGCGCTTCTAGGGAACTTGCTGGTATAAGCACGCTTACTTGCGCTGAGTCTGTGTAACATCGGCAGCCTTTGGCGGTGTTGCCTCCGGCAAGAAACCTTGTCGGGGCTAGTCGTAGCACACTTTCATTGTTGGCGGACTCGAAACAAAGTAAGGGCATAACTTAGCCAAGATCCGGTTCCTCGCGCATAGGTTTTCCATACAAAGGCCGCAGTCGTTCAAGGAACATAACTTAAAATTTAAAATTGACAATGCTCAAACTTTGGCAACTTAGCTTTTACGTAAATGCTGCGTCCGGCAAGGCTAGGTCCCTTTGAGCGGCCTTTGGCCCACATATTTATCTTCTCCTCCCCGGTGAACTTGTGGGCGGAGGAACCTTCTTTGAGAAGATAGAAGAAAATAATGATATGGAACCTTAAGGTTAGCTATTGCTTAGGGGCAAGTCTGCACAAAGTGTCAGTGTATACATGCTAAAAATAAAAAGGCATGAAATTTGACAACTTTTGGCATAGCATACGATCTTTATTTATGCACGGGATCTGCGCCCGGTTTTGTTCAAAGGGTTATATGCAACAGCGGCAAGGCTTGTATAAAAGGTGGTTGCCGGAAAGGGTCCGGCAACCGCGCCTTATGGGTAAAACTTGCGAAGATGCTCTATGTTCGAGTTGCTCACGGAAAGCCATCTTGGTCTCAAAGGCGGACGGCGCCGGGCCTAGTGGCTCGCTTTACCCGATAAGGGCCTTCCTTCTTGGCGTCAACTTGTTGGAATTCTTGGCGGATTGAGCGCGCAAAGAACAAAGGTCACCTTCCTCGAAGCTTCGGCATTAACTGCGGCTATGGTAGCGGCGCAAAGCTTCTTTGTAACGAGCAGCCCATCTGACAGACTGAAAGCGATCCTCCTCGAGGAGCAGCCCGTCATCTTCCGCAGCCGCTCTTGCTCAAGCTCATCATAGCGAGCACTCGAGGCGATCCGTATCTGAGTTCGTGGGGAGAACTGCCTCTGCTCCATAGACAAGAGCAAAAGGTGTATGCGGCGATGGCTCGATTTGGCGGCGTCTGATCGACCAAGAACCCTGGCAGCTCCTCGATCCAATTTCTTCCGCACTTGTGCAGCACTGCCGAAAACTTTGTTAGGGACTCGAAGCGGCTAACAATCGACACGAAGAACTTGACTGCTTGTTGTCTGTCACCTTCCTCCTTGCTTCCACTTCCGGCCGCCGTGAACTTGTCGATTGCCACGTACAAGTACTCGAAGCCCCGACAACTTCGGAGAAAGGGGCGAGAATGTCGAGCCCCGGACGAAAATGGCGGGGATAAAGGGATTGTTTGGAGAGCTTGGCGGTGATGAATCTGTTTGGAGTGGGCCTTGCGCTTCACACTTGGTTACTTGTGCGGTTGCATCTGGAGGCTGTTGGCGAAGAAACCTTGCGGAAAGCCTTGCGGCAAGTGCTCTTCTTGCCAATGTGGTGACCACATATGCCTCCGTGTACCTCCATGACAGCTCTTGTCCTTCTTCCGGAAATGCACTTCAATTTCACTCCGTTGAATCTTCTTACATGCAGTATGTCATCGACAAACTGGTACATACTTGATTGCGGGCTACTCTCTCTGCTTCTTCTTGCTCATCGAAGTTCTCCTATTTGAAGAAATGGACGATCTGCTGTGCCCATGCGGAGCTTGTGGCTCGACAACAAGGACTAAAAGCGCAAATGCTGCTGCGGGAACATTCGCTTCTCGGCAGGATCGGGATCTGCGGGCGTGATGTTCCCGGCAAGCGTGTCGGGACACGACTTGTCGGGGGGCGTCTGCTTCAACGAAACAAACCCTAGGGCTTGTCGGGCAGATTTGCTCCTCGGCACTTCTGTGTTGATCTGGGGACATTCTTGGCGGCGGCTTCGGGAGCTCTGCCAAAAGTAGTCGCCGATAACCAACTTTCTCTTCTTGCTCTGTCCGGTCGATGGTGTGACGGATGGTTGAGTCGACTTGAGCACAAAATTCCTGGTTCCCGAGTAACTTGAGTGCGGCACACTTTGTGAGCCATCTGCAATGTCATTCTGAACTCTTGGAACGTGTTCCATCTGTAGGCCGTCAAAATGTTCTTCTAGCTTCCTCACTTCAACAATGTATGCTTCCATCAACGGACTCTGATAATCTTTGTTAACTTGGCGGACGACAAGCTGTGAGTCACCCCTGACAATAAGCTTCTTAATCCCAAGCTCTGCTGCTATTCTGAGTCTGACAAGCAAGCCTTCATACTCTGCAGTATTGTTCGTTGCTTGCTCCTTGGGAAAGTGCATTTGGATCACGTACTTGAGGTGTTCTCCGGTGGGTGCGACAAGCAATACGCCCGCACCGGCGCCTTGCAGCCAAAAAGCACCATCAAAGTACATGATCCATTCTTTGCTTGCTTCCTTGGCGGGGATGCTCCTCTCCAGAGTTTCTTCATCAGGCGTTGGCGTCCATTCTGCTATGAATTCTGCCAATGCTCGGCTCTGAATAGTTGAAGTACTTTCAAACTTGAGGCCAAAGCTTGACAATTCCAGTGCCCACTCGACAATCCCGCTTTGTTGCTTACGGATTACGCAATATCCTCTTCAGCGGAAGCGGTGACAAGCTGTGATCTCATGTGCTTGAAAGTAATGGTGCAGCTTCCTCGAGGCCATGAGAAGGCGAAAAGCAACCGCACACAGTACCTTGATCTAGCCCCTGCAGAAGGGCCCGACAAAATAAACTGGGCGTTGCACCATCTTCTTCTGTTTCTCTTCTTGTGGCTGCGAGATCCATCCTTGCACGAACGAGAACTTGTTGGGAAGCCCCTACTTGTCACTGGACTCGCTTGCCGTGGCCGCTGGCTCATCATCCGCCTCCCTCTCCGCTACTAACGCAGCACTAACCACTTGATTGGTTGCCGCCAGATATAGCAGCAACTTCTCTTGCGGCTTAGGTGCGACAAGTGTTGGAGTGGAGGATAGGTATCTCTTCAAGTCCTGCAGCGCAGCCTCCGCTTCCGGAGTCCATTGCATTGGACTTGCCTTTTTCAAAATTTTGAAAAATGGCAGGGTGCGCTCAGCAGACTTAGAGATGAACCTACTGAGAGCAGCAACACAGCCGGCAAGTCTTCGCACATCCTTGACGCGCTTTGGTGCTTCGATCTGTTCAATGGCTTTGATCTTGTCGGGATTAGCTTCAATCCCCCTTTGAAACACAAAGAATCCGAGAAGCTTGCCGGAAGGAACTCCAAACATGCACTTCTCGGGATTCAACTTGAGATTGATCTTGCGGACTTGCAAAGTCTCGTCAAATCTTGGATCGAGTCTCTTTGTCCTTGCTCTTGGCCACTATGTCATCCATGTAGCTTCTACATTTACGTGCGGTTGTGGCTCAAAAGCATATTGACTACTCTTGCAAATGTTGAACCGGCATTCTTTAGTCGAAAGGCATTCGTACAAAGCGATCGTGCCACATGGAGTAATGAATGCGGTTTCTCTTCATCCTCTTACGCCATGAAGATCGATGATATCACGAGTATGCATCAAGGAATGAAAGCGGATCACATCTGCTTTGTGGAGTCGACAATCTGGTCAATGCGTGGCAAGGGAAATGGATCCTTGGGACAAGCTTTATTAACATCGATTGAAGTCAATACAAAGCCTCCACTTCCCGTTTGCTTTGCGCACGACTCTTTGGATTGGCTAACCACGTTGGATGGAGTACTCCTCGGACCAGGTCTGCTGCTTCCAATTTC
This sequence comes from Aegilops speltoides, assembly GCA_021437245.1. Classification (NCBI taxonomy): domain Eukaryota; kingdom Viridiplantae; phylum Streptophyta; class Magnoliopsida; order Poales; family Poaceae; genus Aegilops; species Aegilops speltoides. Next base: position 205,244,994 of record CM038143.1, read on the forward strand.
TTGATCTCTTGATAATGAACTCTTGGCGTTCCGCTTGCTTCGACTCTCTGCTTGGCGGGCGCGTGAGGCGAGCGGCAAGGTGGTGCTCAATTACTCACAGGAACACGGGGATGTCGGATGGTTGCCATGCAAACACGCCGACATTCGCCGCCCGAGGAAAAGCAACAGCGCTTTCCTATTTAGGGTCAAGCGTGGCACTGATGGTAAAGGTACCACCAGTGCCGTCCTTCTTGGCAGCCACTTTCTTGGTCTCAGGTGTCGCTGTCTTTGCCTTCTTCCACTTGCCGGTGGAGCTCGATGGTGCGTCCTCGACGGTAGCACAGCACTCCGAAGAGGTGCGCTTGCCGGAGTGGGCATCAGAGCTACTCTTGCCGGACTTGGTCTTCTTCTTTCCCCCGGGAGCTTCAGCGGCAAGTGGTTTGCGTTCTGCTATGGCTGCTGCTTCCTGGTAGATCTTGTCGGTACAGATAAGTGCATTCTTCTTGTCGCCATGGACAGAAATAACACTTATCGGACCAGGCATCTTGAGCACCTTGTAGGCGTAGTAAGAGGCTGCCATGAACTTGGCAAGCGCCGGACGGCCGAGTATCCCATTGTAGGGCAATGGGAAATCAGCAACATCAAATGTGACTCTCTCGTCACGAAATTCAGCTCGCTGCCAAAGCGTCACTAGCGGTGTGATCTTCCCCTTGGGCTTGCTCCTTCCGGGTTGATTCCTTGAAAGGTACCGGTTTCTTGAGCTGTTTGTCGGGGATCACGGAGCTTGTTGAGCACCGCGGAAGAGATCGGTCAGGCCGGCCCGCCGTCAACCAACATCTTAGTGACCTTGAGGTTGCGGATGGTTGAGTGAAACCAAGATCGACAAGCACCCGACCGCGGTGATGCGGTCGGGGTGATCCTCGCGTCGAAGATGATGGGCGTCTTTGGACCACCGAGGGGTTTTGCGGCGACTTCGGCAGACGGTTACTGCTGCGTTCACTTCGCACCTTTGTTTGAGTTGGCGGTGCGAGGTGTGCAGAGAAGCACCGCCGTCGACGCACAAAACCTCCGTTGACTTCTGAAACTCCTGCTCATCGGTCTCATCTTCCTCCATCTCGTCATCTTCGTCCTCATCTTCGTCCTTGTCGCGGCCACGGGGAGGTCTGTCTCCTTGCCGCTACTTGGCCTTGCCGCGGCGCCCTCCCCAGGCGAGACGCTTCTTGTCGAATCCTCCGCCACCTTCCTGGGCCTTCTCCTTGTCGCGACGCTCATATTCAGCTTTCTGTAGCTCTGCCATATACTCAACCTTCTTGCAGGCTTGGAGGTCATGACCCTTGGTGCGGTGGATCTTGCAGTACTGCTTGCCGGAGCCGTCCTGCTTGTCGGCGGCCACCACAGCCTCGCCGGAGTCACCAGCTTTGGCCTTCTCGGAGCCGCCTCCGTTGCCGGACTACTCGATGACTAGCACATCCTTAGCCTTTCTCTTTCTGTTGTTCCGCCTCCGGTTCTTCTTTGCCGGAGGGGCGTCCTCACTGTCAGATCCTTCTGCTCCTGCGTTCTCTCCGGGGAGTCTCCTCCCCTCCTCAACATGTGCACACTAGTCGGCCATAGCATAAAGCTCGCTGACATCTCTAATCTTTCACATCGCCATCTCCTCCCTCATCCTGCGGTTACGCATGTTACGATGGAACACGCGATAACTTGGCGGGGTGGGCGTCAGGATGTTGCGCTTTTTTTGGCTAAATCTCTGTATGTACTTGCGAGGATTCTCCTTCCTTACGGGTGGCAGATGAAGATCGCTCTCTGGCCATGGGGCTTGTGGCGCTTTGTGAAAGCGCCGACAAAGCTGATAGCGCAGGTCATACGAAGAGATGGAGTTGTCCGGCAAGTGCATGAGCCAAATCGGCGTTGGGCTTGAGCACCGGCGAAATAGTTGGCGAGGATCTTCTCGTCTCGCCCCCAACAGCGCACCACGATGGTGTAGGCGCCGAGAACTCCGGCGGATGTATCCTGCCATCGTACTTCTCGGGCATGTCGGCGAAGTTCTTAGTCTTGGGCCTTTGGACTTGCCGCAGCTCCGGGTGAACCGGGGCAACCTACGCGTCGGCAAGTCGCTGGTTCCCTGGCGCATGCATATCGACAGTGGGCCCGTGCGCTGGTCGGATTGACGTCGCGCTTCTCTTCTGCGCTTCGATCACGAGTATGAGCATCTTCGTGTTGTCGTTCTTGGAGAACTTGGCGCTGATCACGATGAGCTCATGGTCAAACGGCAGCGGTGGAGTCGGTGTCGAGGTTGGCGGCGAGTGGCGATCTTGGCCTTGAGGCGAGGAGTGCGGTGGTAGCACCCAGCGGTCTTGTCGGCGTTAGCTTGCGCAGGCGTCTTGCGGGGCCGATGTGCTTTCGGTTGCGGGGCTTATCGCCGTTAGCAAAGCCGATGAGCTCGAATCTTGGCCCTCGATCGTCGATCTTATCTGGTATTTGGAGGGTAATCTAAACAACTAGGCTCGGGCGGCGCTTCCTCTGGAGTTTTCGGCGGTGGGGCGAGCGAGCGAGGCGAGTTATGCTCATACTTCTAACGGTGTTAGAAGGGCAACATCTTGTCGGCGACCGTACGGCGCTTCGTGCTAGCGTGTTGGCGCGCATCTTGGTATGGCGTCCGCGTTCCACCAGCAGCCTTGCTCCAATGCGATGCGGTGCTAGGAGCATCATGGCGTTATCGATTCTGCACCTCACAGGAGGAGTGCGGCTATGCGGACGCCCGAACCTTGCGGGGCCTTGTCCTTGGACTGGTGGCGGCGTGGAGTCCCACCGTGGCGCCCGCTCCTCCCGGCGTCTACTCCTCCGCCCATTTGCTCCGGCGGCGGTGGGATCGACGTGGACGGAGCGGCCACCTCCGAAGGCTTCTTCTTCGGTGGCATGTCGATAAAGATGTTGATGTAGCACGTGCAGAGACCGGATCAGGTTCGCACAACCTCGATGCCCCCTACCTGGCGCGCCAAAGATGTCGTGGGGAAGCGAGTACCTATAGGGCAGGCCCTTCTCGATCGGCGAGGCGGCGGGGCACACAAAAAGCGATCGAGGTCGGCGGCGTGAGGATTTACCCAGCCGGAGCTCTCCGGGAGATAAAACTCCTCTGCTGCTTTGTGTTTCTATTACATTCTTGCTCAAGAAGCGTAGGTGTGTTGTAGTGTCGAATAGGTGAACCCCTTCTATATGCGCATGGGCCTCCTTTTTATAGTCTAAAGGGTCACCGGCAGTGGCAACCACGAGAGGGTAAAAAGTAAAAAGCGAGTTGCTACAACCACTATCAGCAGTGCCCCTACCTAACTCGGCGGCGGGGACAAGGGCATTTAATGCCCGTCCGGTCGCATAACGGTCGAGAAGCGGCGTTAGGCGCCACCGATCGCCGCGATGGCCTCCTTCTCGGCTTAAACGCCACCTCGCACCGCTTAGCTGCGCAGCTACCGCCACGTGCACCGGGAGGCGATCTGTGGCGACACGTCGTTGGATCTTATTTGGGCGGTATGAGTGTTGGCTTCACGCGGCAGTCTTATGCGCACCCGTGAAACTTATAAGCTTTCGCCCGGGCCTTGCCGGGGCAGCGGCGCGTCGCGGCAAGTTCTTCGCGATCTTTGGTTGGCCTTCGGCAAGCTCCTCTTGCGGGGTCTTATCCTTCGGCAAGCTCCTCTTGCGAGGCCTTGTCTTCTCGGTTAATACTTTGTTGCGGAATGGCTGTAAATAGGAATAGCGGAGGATCTTGGCGGGCCTTGCGGCAAGCTGCTTGGCGGAGACGCTTCGATGTTGCCCGTGCCCAAGTTCGAGGTACTAAGGTACCCCTACTTTAGTACACCGACAGAGGAACACACAGCGGCTCTCATGGCGAAGTCTGAGTAGCCTCTTAAGGCAATTTTGAGTCGAGCCGTTAAGCGGACCGAACACTGGCCAAGCGCCGGAGTAACATCAATCAAGACCACAGCACGTTTGAACGCAGCGTAGCAATCGGCTAACTGACCCTTGCATGATTGCAAGACCAGCTCTTCAGCTACAATCATTACGCTCTGGAGATACCATGGGCATAGGGGAGGGGCACGACCACGACAGGCCCAGAGTGCGGCTCAACCACACCAGGGGCTCCCAAGTGTGTCGCTCTTTTTATTTTCCTTTTTCTCTTTTTCCTATTTATCCACAGGACTCCGTTCACCAGAGACCCTGTCCGGCGCTGAACCTACCAAACTCACGATGCAACAGCCAGGGAAGGACAAAGGCTACGACGAACACTCAGGTGGTCTCCATTATGAGCATTAAATTTGTTAAATACACCGGTCCGCAGCCTACCCCTAGAGGGGGACATGTTTAATAGTCCATACCCTTGCTTACCGCACTATTTGTATCGTTCTGCACTCATGGCAGAATTCCTTGAGTGAACAATGCATCACTTTTCGCTTATAATTGCATTTCTTTTCTTATATATGTTCATTTATGACATCTTGCATCCGTACACTTTGGTATGGCCGAATACACCAGGGGCTTATGTTCCCGCATAGCGGTGTGATAAGTCAGAACACTTTCACAAGTCACGGCACCACTGAACTTATAGCATTATATGCATCGGCTCGAATCATGTCTTGGGTCAATAGTTGGGTTTGCGGCTCCCATGTTTTGGTACCTTACGTTCCGTTCCGTCGGCTAAGGTAGCTTGGGAGAACCACTGCGATTGCACCCGGTTGAGCTGGGCGGCGCCTCGATGGAAAAGCTAAAGCGGCCGTCATGATAAAGCGAGAGCTGGTCATTGTTAGAGAGGTCTTTTGAGTCCCTAAAGACTTATGCCGTTTAGGCGAGGAACCGGCTTCGTCCGGCCAGCGTGGATAGCACCCGAACTTCGGTCTTCCAAATACTAGGGGCTTCGCCGAAATTTAAAATTATAGAATTCTATGGCTAAGTGAGAGTGTTGAAGCATTATAAGTCCGGTTGCCTTGTTACGTTGTGTTGGCGCCTCCTAGATGGACCCAAAATGGGAATAACGGTGCTCAAGTTTATCCCGAACACCCCGGCACTTTCGTGGCATGGGGCTGAAGGTGACGACTTGCCATCTCTCGATTTAATAAGCGGCGCCTGAAGGTAATATTTTAAATCAATAAGCGTTTCTTAGCGCATATGAACAAAGTTTTCAGCGCGCAGGATAACACATTGCGAGTCTACTCAAAATTACATATTTGGGGCACTCATCCGCAATCTTGCGGGCACCCTTGAGACACTCTTATAGTAAATTTGGGCGTCGATACTCCTTGCCCGGCGTGTGCGTCCGTTATAAGCTTCTCGACATCCAGCCTGCCCAGTGCACCTTTGTGCGGGCAAGGGCCAGCAGGCACCTTCAATGCAGGCGGAGTGCTTGATGACTTCCACCCAGGACACGCATCCACGAGCCGCGCACCATGCGAAGTAGCTCCCGGGCATGGCCTCTTGAGCCCTGGCCGGACTATGAGGCCCTTCATGGCTGCTTTCGGCTACCTTGTGGAGCTCGACCGGCTACTTTAGCTTGGTCGCTAATAAGCACGGATGTCGGCCTCGGCGTCTTGAGACCGAAGACCTTCTCCGTTGAGCTCCCTCCTCGGCCGGTAGAATCTGTGGCATCGGACACGCTGCGAGGCAGATCTGCAATCGCTCTGGAGAGCTCGAATACGGGTAAGTAACAGGTAATTCACATTCACATGCTTGCTTTGCATGAAAAATGCCTTACCCACCGCTATTTTCTTCACCACCTCAATCTCCTGGAGGGCCTTATGGGCCTCGGCCGTCGCGGCCTTGGCATTCTCAAGAGCCGAGGCAAGCTCGGACTCTCGAGTCTTCGAGTCGCGCTCCAAACTCTCATGCTTTTTCATGAGAGCCTGGAGCTCTTGCCGCACCTCCGCCACCCGCGCCTCCTGCTTCTCTCGCTCCGCTCGTTCCGCGGCCGCATTACGTTCAGCCGCGGACACGGCCTCCCTCAAGGTCGCCACCTCGTTCGTGGCCCCTGCAGTGCCCACGTTATCCTTGTTATTTCTATTGCAACCAAAATCCTTTTACATAAGGTACAAATTTATCGATGTTACTCACCTTCTTTGTCCTCGAGCCGCTTCTTGGCAAGGCCGAGCTTGTTCTCGGTCCGCTCGAGGTCTTGCTTCAAAGCACCGACCTCTGCAGTCAATGCGGCAGAGGTCAGCAGCGCAGCCTGCAACCCCATATTGACATAATTTTTAGAACTCCTGTGTATATCTTTTTAGATCCTCAGTTCGGCTTTTCTTTCCGAACACGAACCGAGCATCGAGACTCTTGTCTATCTTGGTATTACATTACATATTTTAAAACTTCTTACCTCAAAGCTGTTAGAAGGCTGCTGCGAGCTTCAGTCAGCCCGCTCTTGGCGGCTGAACCTTGAATCACCGCACTCATGATAGTGCGGTGCTCTTCGATGGAGCGCCGTTGGCGCCTCAACAAGTTGTCCGGCGCCTACGGTTGGGCGGGCGCTGCGGTGTCACGGTCTTGCCCTTCTTCGAAGGGGCGCCCACGGACTCGGAACCCTGCGGGTTCCGCACGCGAGTCGGCGCAAAGTTCGGGAGGCTGCCTTGCGGCACCTCCGGAGCCTTCTCCCGATGGGTCCCCTCACGGGATCCCACCTCGGCGTCGTCGGCATCACGAGGGTGGGCGGTCGAATGGAATCCACATCCGGCGGGCCAAGAACCGCTTCGATAAATGGGAAGATCATCCTCGGCGGACTACGGTAGTGTGCGGCATTAGAAGGACACCATGTAGCACGAAAGAAATTATAAATCATTAATCCGGATACTTACGATCTTGCGGAGGCTTGGCCCTTGAGGCCACCCCGTCGCCAACGTTGGCGTTGGCGAGCTGTCCGGAGGAAGGTACTTCCCTCTTGGACCCTTGGCCTCCCCGTTGGGAAGCATTCCTCTTCCTCTCTCCCCCCTCTGGGAGAGTCCTCTTCTCCTCCTCGTCTTGGGGAGAGTCGCCTCGAGCCATCGGACAATGAGTCGATACCACTGTGCAGGGAACTCCTTGGGTTCCCATGGCCTTCTTCTTGGCCTTCTTCTCGGCACCACATAGAGTGCGGGACTAGCAGCCCGATAAGCGGGTATCCGCTGGGTCTTGAGGGAGGGCGGACGATTAACTTTGTCGGGCGTCCTCTGCCGATCTGTTAAAGGCATTGGGAATTTTAGATCCCTTAATAGAGTCAAACTATGAAAGAAATAAATGTCCCATAAAGGATAACATATCTTATCGCACCGGTAGGCGTTTCGTGCTGAATCCGCGATCTTGATTTGCGGATGCGAGGCTTCTCCCCTTGAACAGCACCGTCGGGCAACCGTAAGTTGTGTCGAAGAGCCGCTAAGGGTCGATCTTTGTCGGATCGAACTCCACGGTTGAAGGCCCGTTGTTGGCGGGGAGAATCCGGCGGGCGAGCATGACTGGATCACGTTGACAAGCTTGAGCTTCTTGTTCACCGAGTGCAGGCGGGACTAAAGTCGGTCGGCTCCTCCGAACTGCCGCATAGCAAGCCCTTCTCTTTCCGGAGGTGAGCTGCATGGGGTACAGATCTGAACTCGGGGCGCTGCCCATTTAAGGTCCGCGGCTCGGTGATATAGAACCACCCGATTGCCACCCTTTGATGGTTTCCACAAAGGCGCCCTCGAGCGAGGGCGTTGGGCATTTTCCCACCATGGCGCCCCGCACTCCGGCAGGCGCCCTTCACTACCTTCGGCTTAACATTGAAGGTTTTTAGCCACAAGCGAAGTGGGGCTGGATCTGAGGAAGGCCTCACACGACGATAAACACCGAGATGTTGAGGATCAAGTTTGGCGCCGGATCGTGGAAGTCCGAAGCATGATAGTACATGAGCCCCTGGGCGAAGGGATGAAGTGGGAAGCCCAGTCCGCGGAGAAGTGGGGAAGAATCGACCCTCTCATGGGGCACTGGGGGTGGGGATAGGCTGCCCCTTGTCGGGCGGCCGGTGCCTGATGTCGCTGGACAGGTATCCGGCGCCGCGCAGTTTTTCGATGTACCCCTCCGTAACGGAGGAAGCCATCCACTTGCCTCCCGCTCCAGACATGGCTGGAGAAGGTTGAGACGAGATGTGCGGACTTGGGCGCTGGAGCTCGAGTGCACGGAGATGGATAAGCGAAGGAGGAAGAAGGCGTAGGTAAAAAAGGTGGATCCTTATCCCCTTATATATGGGAGGAAGAAGACTATGTGTCCCCACAGGGCTAGTAAAACTCGCTTATCCCCCAAGCGCCACCATCAATGGCGCGGTTGGGTTACCCACGTCCGTATTGATGGGAATCCCGGAATAAGGGGAACACGATCTACTGCTTCGACAAGGCGTGCCAAGAAACCGCTTAAACGCTTTGAGGTGGTATAATAAAAAGCGATTCAAGTAAAGGCTTGGTGGTGGTATGGCGTCATGCCACAAAATCGTCGGTGATTGAACTTGTGTACATATTATTCTCTCTACGGTGGAATGTGGAATTTATTTTGCGAGCGGACACTATCTGGTGTTCACAATCTTCTATGAATTATTAGGAGGAGGAACCGCCTTGCAATGCCGAACAACATGCGCGCCCGGACTCATCGTCATTGAAGCCTGTTTGAGGGACTCTTGAGGAGTCTGGACTAGGGGTGTCAGGATAGCTGGACTATCATCATTGGCGGACTCCAAGACTATGAAGATACAAGATTGAGGACTTCGTCCCGTGTCCGAATGAGACTTTCCTTGGCGTGGAAGGCAAGCTTAGCGTCTGGATATGTAGATCTCCTACCATTGTAACCGACTCTGTGTAAGCCTAGCCCTCTCCGGTGTCTATATAAGCCGGAGGGTTTTAGTCCGTGGGGCGAACAACCATTACAACAATCATACCATAGGCTAGCTTCTAGGGTTTAGCCTCCTTGATCTCGTGGTAGATCCACTCTTGTACTACCCATATCATCAATATTAATAAGCGGGGAGTAGGGTTTTACCTCCATCGAGAGGGCGAACACAGGTAAAAACATCGTGTCCTTGTCTCTGTTACCATCTACCTAGGCATACAGTTGGGACCCCCTACCGAGATCCGCGGTTTGACACCGACACTACGTGTCTAGAGTATCACCTAGTAATTAGCCATGCTTTATGTTCCCAGTGTGATGATTCTGGCCATCGTTCTTGAAAGCATCCCGTGATGCCACTTAGTAGTAGGTATTCTACTCCTGGGTTTCTGAACCCGAGATCCACCCTACTCACCTCATGTTGATAGTGTTGCTTGTTCCTTTAGGTTATTCGTAACCTTTGTATTAGTCCTCGAGGTCCGTGGTATTTCCTTCTTCCAAATACTATGAACCACTTATGGCAGAAGTTTGTTGGATCAAAAGATCACAACAAGAGTGCTCTCGACGAGTTCTCGATTCTATATTGTGACTCTGCCAGTTCTACCTTCTCTGCATGGGTTATCCGGAAGAAATGTGTTGAACCCGTTCGACATATTAATCTATGCGTCCACAACTCAGAAAGTTATATGTTCCATGAGTTGTTCCTCCTTAGATGTCTTCTGACCTTCATCTATCAATTGATAGTCAAGAGTATGCGTGCATTCGTTTATCAATGACTATTACTCTTGTGGTCCGTCAAGCCAGTCTATTCTGGAATGACTAGGAGAAACAAACTCCAGAACGTCATCCATTTCCAGGATTGGGTCAAAGTAGTTGTGCTCCGCAGATCAAATTGCTAATGCAGCTTTTGTCCTGCTCTAGCTTGCAGTATTACCATCTTTATATTAAGATTATCATGGGAATTGCACACCATTCTATGAACTCTTGATACAGTGATACTTCTTGCCTCTTTATTCATTTCTCGGCTTCCGTGTTGTTGCAACCGGAACGCCGACAAGTGAATCGTGATGTGTGAAATCTATACTCCTAGCAACTCTATTGCTCGGTAGTTAAATGGACAATAACCTCATTCTTAATGTGTTGGTTATTTAATCATCACCGTAAGGTTGATCGTGCTACCTAGTCCTTATTTCTGGTGCACTCTTCGATCAATGAGTTAGGATTATTCAATCCCTTGATTATGGTTCATATCATCTTGCTATGAAAAGCAAGATTGTTCTCGAGCTTAGTAACATATCGGTGGTTCGTGATGTTCTGAATATCTTCTCGGAAGTATTACCAGGTTATCACCTGACCGCTATGTTGAGTTCGTGATCATGCTGGTTTTCTCCAAACCACCCATTCTCTAAGAATCTGTGTTGGATACCCCTGAGCTAGTTGGTTGAGCCAAACAACAACTTGGAGAGTTGGAAGATAAAAGCTTGTCCGACTTAGTTCATTTTAACGGATATCCTTTTGTGTGTGTGTGTGAAGAAAGATGATACCTTCACCAATTGGTCCTTGTGATCAGTTGTTGGATCTATTGCTTTGTCAAAACTTTGACTTGAGTATGGGCTATCGTCAAGTCAAATCAGAACCAACGATGTTCGTAATGTTGTCTTACTCGTGGTTTATCCCTCGAGCATACACCATTACATCTTTTGGTCTGACCAGTGCTATCACCGTGTTCACATGATGGTGGAAGTCCAGTGATATGGAAATTTCGATGAGTTGTTGTTGAACCCATCAGCAGCATTTTGTCTCCCCCATGATTCATGTTGAACATCATCCTAGTATTGAAAACTTTGTAAACAGTGCCTTCGTGTTCCGCTCACGAGGTATACGTTCGGATGAAAGAAGTGACTTCCTCTAATTCATGAGCACTTGATGTAAGTTGCCGCCGTGAATTCAAGAAAGCTTATTTTTGCTCCCTCTAGAAGCATCCCAAGTTAGTCACGCATATGTGCGAAGTACTCTATGGTTTGGTAGGTTGGCCGCCTCCACTCCATATGTGTTTCCTAGCACACCAAGCCACTGATTGATTTGTTCAAGGAAAAGAAGTCTTAAGTGCTAACACCCAATGACCCAAAGGTACATGCGCAGGACTTCACTCTCCGCAATGATGGTTCCCAATCATAACTCGGTAGTGTTTTTGTTGTAAGACTACTATGTGGTCATGCTTGTCTTGGACAACGTGTTCACATGTATGTAGCAGAACCAGCTCATGCTGTGGAGCTTGCTATCGTAGTTCACTCCCCGAGAATCTCGCAACGTCATCTTGTCGGTTTGTGTTGCAAACTTTCATTTTTCTTTCTAGACCTGTTGAGTCTGGAATATCCTAACACCAACCAGATCTGAATCTCAGACAGATATGATGGTTGGAACACTCCCAACATCTACATCTTGTTCCCAGCTTGCACCCCATCGTGCCAATTTTCCATGGGCTTCCCCTTCTCAGCAGTGGCTGTTCAGGTTCATCTTCAAAGGTGGACTTACCATGAGTCCCATCCATTTCCGATGATAAGAAGAAATCATCCATTTCGTTGTCTTCAACAAGGTAGTCCATATCATCCATTCTAGCCCGAGTGTGTCATTCTTCCGAACTCCTTCAAACAGTCGTTTGTGATTTTCCTTAGGCTGGTATAGAGAGTTCCAATGATCTCTATATCAAAAGTAATTCTTTTTTGCCATTTAGGGGAATTACTCTATGAGTCACCTCCCCCAAGGTGCCCCATTGTGGAATCATGGTAGTTAACTCCTCGCTACGTCGGCGTCGAGCGTGGATTTCTTGCCTACCTAGTGGACCTTCGCCATCTGTTACACCCCTTCCCCCTGAATGTATGTTTCGTGTCCCAGCTCAAGAGATGTTTTATATCTCACCCAAGAGTTGATCTTGAGTTGCCCGATCTTTGAGAAGATCGATTCCTGTAGAGTTCCTATCCGTCGCCAACGTGTTGGATGAAGATCTCGAAAGGAAGGACGCCAATATCGATCTGAAGCAATTGGATCATGAAGATTGTGCTAGCTTTGTGTCCCCTCTGTCTTCTTACCTCACGTCTTGAATCTCGGGACGAGATTCTTGTTTAGTGGGGGTGAGTTGTCACAGACCTAGAATTTGTTTGTAATTAGTTGCATCAGCACCCATGCATCATGTCTAAAATTTATTTGAAACTTGAAATGGGGATTGCCCAAACCCTAGCATCAAAGGAATTCACTAGGTTCAACTAAAATATTCTCAGTGATTCCAAATGGCTTTTAAAAATGTTCGTCATTTCTGGTTAGTGCTGGAAACAATAACCAGAGGTGTTGAACATTTTTCCACGACATATTTGGGCTCTGAATTAAATCATAGAGTATTTGAATTTGGGCATTTAAATGCTAGAAAATATTTTAAATGTCCAAATAATTCTAAATTGAAATGTCCCATGTTGGATATATTCTATACAGTGGGCATGTGCAGTTTGGTGATTTTTGAAAGGGTCTAGGTATTTTTAGAAAAGCCACAAAGACTACAGAATAATAGAAAAACAGAAACAATAAATAAAAGAGAGAGAGAGAGATTTTACCTGGGCCACTTACCTGGCAGGCCCAGCTGGCAGCCCACCTGCTGGCCCAGCCCAGCAGCCCTCCTCCTGTCGTCTTCCTCCGGCCGGGGAGGCAGGGCAGTGTGTGGCAAGCGCAACAGCGCCTGCCACCTCCTGCTTCAGCCGCGCAGCCTCGACCCCCCCAGGCGTGCCACGAACCCCCTCTTGCCTCTCCCTCGCTCCCTGGCCTCTCTCCTCCTCCTTGCTCTCTCTCCCGAACACGCCCGAGCGCCACTGTCGCCGCCGCTCGGCGTTGCCGTGCCCACCGCCTCCCCCCTCGCTTCCCCGACTAGTCCAGGAGCTCCGCCGCGTCGTCCTAGACCTCCTCGCTGAGCTATGCAATGCCGAATGCTCCAGAGCCTCCCCAACGCCGCCGTCTCCGTCCTCGGGTGCCGGAGATCCCCGCCAATGTTTCGCCGGACCCCGTGTCTTCCTTGCCTCTCCAGCTGCACCATAAGAACCGAGGTGAGCCTCTGCACCGTTTCCCCCATACCCCGTCGCCTAATTCACCCCCCAGCCGCCGTTTCCACCAAAGTCGTGAGCTCCTCGCCGCCGGCGATGGTGCAGATGAGGCTATGCGCACTGCAGCCCGTATCCGAGCACACCAGCGTACTCGACGCGCCTCCACAAACCTGCAGCCACCAGTAGATTCCCCTCCCATGCCCTCTACCACCGTACTCGACCGCTCCCGAACGCCGGCCGCCGCCACGAGCTCGACTCCGGCGAGCTCGTTCCACCCCAGCCCCTCCCACTTGGCTCTCTGGATGCGCAAGAGCGCGGGCTCCCTCCTGGTGCCCTCAGCGCGACCAGCCGCGGCCTGTAGCGCCGCCCGACAAACTCCGACGAGCCACCGCCGTCCTTTAAGGTCGCCGGCAACTTGATCCGGCGACATCGACGTGGCGTGATTAGATTAGGTCTAATCCACCCACTAATTACCACCACAGCCACTGACACCTAGGCCCCGCTGATTAACTAACCCTGGGTTAGCTCCTGTTTAGATTAAACCAACCCTACGGGCCCCACAGGTTAGTTTGACTTGGCCACGTCACACGTTGACTGACCCCACGCGTCAGAATTGACCCAGCTGACGTGGCCGTTGACTAGGACCACATGTCAGCGACACTAATCAGCCCCAGCCACTGACTAGTGGACCCCACTGGTCCGGTTTGACCCAGACCGTGCCCCGTTGACCTGCTGGCGTCATGATGATGTCAAGCTGATGCAGTAATGCCTTTTCTGGATTTATTCTTATTAAAAAAATCCAGAAAATAACCAAAACTTCTAAAAATCATAGAAAATCAACCGTAGCTCCAAATCAAACAAATTATATATGAAAAATGATCAAAAAAATGCACTCTATCCATCTGTACCATTTTCATGCATGTTAGAACACTTTAACCTTGCTGTTTAGGTGAAACAAGTTAATGCACTAATATGACCTCTTATTTTGGGTTTGCATTTGAATCTTTTGTTCAAATGAGCTCAAACCAACCTGTTCTAAGATGAATTAGCCAAAACACACTCATTTTGCCATGTCATGGTCATGCATCATATTGTGCATTGCATTGATTGTATTTCTTCTCTGTTGCCGGTATGTGTCCCCTCTCGGTAGACGTTGTACCGACATTGTGATCATTGACATTGATGAAGACTCAATGCTATCTTCAGAAGTGCTAGGCAAGCAAAAACCCTTGTTCATTCCGATACAATCCCACTCTCTCTCTCCTACTCTCTTTTACTGCATTAGGACAACAACTATTCATCTGTTACTTGCTGTGGTAGTTGAACCCCTTTATCCTTTCCATGACCTGTCATTCCACAGTAAATAGATGAAACCCACTAGCATGAGTAGGAGTTGTTTGAGCCCTATTGTGCCTACTCATTCATGTTTGTTTGTCATGCCTGCTATTGCTTAGAGTTGAGTCAGGTCTGATTCATCGGGGATGAATCAGATGTGTGTGAACATGTCCTACTGTGTGTGAGCTAAGTGTGTGAACACGATTTGGTAAAGGTAGCGGTGAGAGGCCATGTAGGAGTACATGGTGGGTTGTCTCATTGAAGCTGTCCTCAGGAACTGAGTTCTGTGTTTGCGATCCATGATTCAGCTACTACCATGCATTGGGCCCTGAAATATGACCCCGCTCGACTTCTTAATCACCCTTGTCCTCTGTCCAGGAGTTGCAAGTAGTTTCTGGTGTTTGTAGTATCTTTGGAAGCCGTGTGTGGCTGACCGAAGGGTGGGCTGTGATCACGGTAAACGCGTGGCGGGTATACCGGTCGCCCGTTTGGTGTCATGGAATCCTGTACACATCGTTCGGGGCCGTATATGGAAACCTCGGCCGGACTCCCTACGGATGGAACCTGAATAGGCGATAAACCTGGACTAGAGACTTGAGTGTTTAGGTAGGTCGTGGTCTACACCCACGTCGGCTTTCGCTTGAAATCTGCATAGCACATGTCGTGTGCAGACGCTAAGTGGTGGAAACATGTATGAAGAAGTACACCCCTGCAGGGTTAACATCATCTATTCGAATAGCCGTGTCTGCGGTAAAGGACTTCTGGGTTGCCTATAACAGTTCATAGACAAGTGGAAGTGGATACTCTAAAATACGCAAGATAAGCGTGAGTGCTATGGATGGCGTTCTCGTGAGGAGAGCGGAGGCGGACCCATAGTGGTGTATTGATATAGTGAATATGTGGACTCGTGTGCCACCTCAAAAGAGTTACTTGCGATCGTAGTTCGGGATAGCCACGAGTCAAAGCTGGCTTGCTGCGGTTAAACCCCACCATCCCTTTGTTGATAATGATGCATATGTAGTTAGTTACGATGTAAGTCTTCTTTGGGTACATTTGTACTCACGTTTGCCTATTTTATGTTTTTGTAGAGAGACTTCGGTCTCGTTAGTAGTTCCGCGTGGACTTCGACGTTTAGCTTGTTACCTCAGCTACGATCTTGTGCCCTCGGCAGGATCTGGTGGATAGTCAGGCATCTCGGCCTTTTTCATTTGTAGATGTCTGTACTCAGACATGATAAGCTTCCGCTTGTGCTTGACTTGTATGCTCTGAATGTTGGGTCATGAGACCCCTGTTTGTAATATCTCGCTCCTCGGAGCCTAATGAATACATACTTGAGTCGTAGAGTTATGTTGTGATGCCATGTTGTATTTACACATATCGAGCATATTGTGTGTATGTTTGAAATGCTTGGTATGTTTGGGATCTGACTATCTAGTTGTTTATCCTTAGTAGCCTTTCTTCGGAAATGTCTCCTAGTGCTTCCTTTGAGCCATGGTAGCACTCTTGCTCCAGAACACTTAGGCTGGCTTTGCATGTGTCCTTCTTCATTCTGTATGTCTGTCCGTTCGGGAAATGTCACGCGATGAATACCGAGTCTGTTAGCCGCTTCAGCCGGTTCACCGAGTCTGCTAGCCCAGTGCTACTGCCTCGATTCACTTTCGTGATGACCGACACGTTCGATCATGGGTCATGGATGCTGTCCTGTAAGTTTGTGCCACTTTGGGTTTACGACTAGCCATGTCAGCCGGGCTCCTTATCATATGGATGCTACCGACACTATCATATCGTGTGCCAAAAGCATAAGCGGTCCCGGCAAAGGTAAGGCGACACCGTGGGAATACCGTGTGTGAGGCGCAAAGTGATATGAGGTGTTACATGCTAGATTGATGTGGCATTGAGTGGGGTTACGACGCGATGCCCGTCCACGACGCAGATCCGCATCATTGACACCACCCTTAACCCAACCACGGGCAACCGATGCCCGTCCACGGCGCGGAATCTGCATCGCCGACACCATCCTTAACCCAACCACGGAGCAGCTTTTGGCATACATCACGGCGCAGATCCGCGTCGTCGACACCATCCTTAACACAACCACCGGAGTAGCTTCACCTATGCCCTCGTCCACGGCCACAGATCCGCTTCGCCCACACTGTAGTCCACCCTATCGGAGCCACTCCACAAACACCCTACTCGACCGTTCTAGATCTCCTTACCGGACCCTGACAGCCAGCACAGCGTCATCACCCTCGATGTTTCTAACCTGATTCCCACCGCTTGGGGAGATGCAAAGCACCCTCCACGACCTAGGTACTTGTCACTTTTAAACCCTTCCAGCATCACCTGCCCGATGTACTTCAAATATACTAACCGGTCGCTGTTACCTATTATGCAGCTGGCAAAAACTACAAGGACGATGTTTCTTCTAGATCTAACATCTTGGCCAACCAAGATCCTGGACTGAGGCATTGCTATGATCTTGTAAGCGCGTCTCTCTCTCTTGTATTGTTTTGTGCCTGCCAGCGTGCTTTGCTAGGACAGCCAGCACAGCGTCATCACCCTCGATGTTTCTAACCTGATTCCCACCGCTTGGGGAGATGCAAAGCACCCGCCACGGCCTAGGTACTTGTCACTTTAAAACCCTTCCAGCATCACCTGCCCGATGTACTTCAAATATACTAACGGTCATTTGTTACCTATTATGCAGCTGGCAAAAACTACAAGGACGATGTTTCTTCTAGATCTAACATCTTGGCCAACCAAGATCCTGGACTGAGGCATTGCTATGATCTTGTAAGCGCGTCTCTCTCTCTTGTATTGTTTTGTGCCTGCCAGCGTGCTTTGCTAGGATTTTTGACCAGTAATCCCTTTGTGCAGACAATGATTTCTACTACTGGCTGCTGAATTAGATATGTAGATGTCATACATGATACTACCTCGTACCTCCGTTCCTAAATATAAGTCTTTCTAGAGATTCCACTATAGGCTACATACGAACAAAATGAGTGAATCTACACTCGAAAATGCATCTATATACATCTGTATGTGCTATCTTGGAATCTCTACAAAGACATATATTTAGGAGCAGAGGAAGTACATTACACAAAATCGTAGGTGGCATGTAGGAATTCGATTGCACTACATTAGGCTCCCTTAGTGTGCTGCTAGTCCGACATATAGAGTCATGGCTGGTTTATAGATGCGCACACAATCGTTAATTGGTGGTTTAAATATGTGCAAGGGATATGCAATGTAGTATCATGTAGAGATATCGAAATTAGCCGTGTCAACTTGTAGATAGGGTTACACAATGAAAAAGTACAAGATGTATGTGGCAATTTCATGGAACATCGCATAAAAAAAAGGAGAGGCAGCGGTGAGCCTATCTGATTGTGCTATAGTGCGTCACTCCTCCATTGCAATCATCGTGACATGTTATTTGTATGCCAGTTCTATTAGCCAAGTTTCTTAGGGACAGTTATTACGAGTTATCCTAAGAAAATAAGCAATTGTGGATATAAGCTCCATGTAATAATCCAACTAGTTCTTTTCATTGCGTTTTCAGCTTATCTTTGGTATGATCAGTGGAAATTCTAAATTGCATTATATTTTTTTCATTTTGCTGCCCATGTGGAAATTAATTTGACTAGCAAACATCACAAATTAAACCCAGTGTAGTAACTAATGTGATAGGAAAACAGACCATCACTATTTGCTCAAAATGCAAATACAAAGATACCATCTACTTGGCACAATCTACTTTGATCAATGTTTTCCATAGAGATCACATTGCCTAATTTAAACGAAGAATGCATGACCCACATTTAAATGAAGAACAATTATTTATTGAAATTCGATGGTCCAAGTGGCTGGTTATTATCATATAGCAGCACCACCTGAAAGCATCATATAGCACCAGCAGCAGCTCATAGCAACTCATCATACAGCAGCAGCAGTCTGCAATTCATCATATAGCAGCAGCAGGAGCAGCTCATAGCAATTCATCATATAGCAGCAGCAGGAGCAGCTCATAGCAATTCATCATATAGCAGCAGCAGGAGCAGCTTGTAGCAACTCATCATATAGCATAGCAACTCATCATACAACAACAGTCTGCAATTCATCATATACTAGCAGCAGCTCATAGCAATTCATCGTATAGCAGCAACAGGAGCAGCTCATAGCAATTCATCATATAGCAGCAGCAGGAGCAGCTCATAGCAATTCATCATATAGCAGCAGCAGGAGCAGCTTGTGGCAACTCATCATATAGCATAGCAACTCATCATACAGCATCAACAGCAGCTCATAGCAATTTATCATATAGCAGCAGCAGCAGCTCATAGCAACTCATCATACAACAGCAGCAGCTCATAGCAATTCATCATATAGCAGCAGCAGGAGCAGATCATAGCAATGCATTATATAGCAGCAGCAGAAGCAGCTCATAAAAATTCATCGTATAGTGGATCAGAATGAAAATTTCGCAAAACATCAGAGGAGATCCTCACCTTGTTGGATGAGCTCATCCTTCAATAGCACCTCAACGCCATGCCCTGGGAGGAGGGAGGGGGAATAAGGTGCCTTCTGCCGCAGTGTGGCATCAGCCGTAGTTGTGCAGCGCCCGCCGGAGTAGTGCGTTGGACGAACCACAGTGGAGCAGCTGCTTGAGACCATGAGAATGAGGCGGCACGGAGGAGGAGCAGCCAGGAGATTTGCCCCTACCCGGCCATGTAGCCTAGCTGGACATAGCATCGTCGAGGACCAGGCCATATGGGACCCGATGGCGGCGGCTGTTGGTGGAACCCTAGTCTTTGCAGGCGGGGATCGAGTAGAGGAAAGGGAGAGGAGATGCAAGCGGGGAGGGCAATGAATTCTTGCATGTTTGTTTTTACTTGAGGGTCAGATGTGACATGGGCGTCAGCAGTTGCATTTTGAGTGTAATATAGGAAGACAACAGAGTCATTTCACTATTCCCCTTCCCTTCAATTTTTAGTGAGGTTCTGCAAAACACCCCCCTCAAAGCGAAATTAGTTAAGCCCAAGCCCATAACTCAAAAATGACTTATTTACATCTTTTATGGCTTATTTTGACAATATGCCCTGAAAAGGCAGAATCGAACTGGCCCTTAACCTGCAATTCAATTGTGCGTGCAATGATGAATCGCTCCTGCTTGATATCTGTACATTTAGGCGTCGTCATACATGGCATAACCTAATACATGTGCATTCCATTGTAGAATCTGGAATATGCAATGTTTATATTAGTTCATACGTTGCACATGATGTTGAAATGCCCCTTAAATCTGGTCAGTCAAGTGATGGTCTTTAAGCCTCCTTCTTTGCTTCTTTTCTTGATATGTAAGATTTGCTCACACATTTGTTCAATTGCTTGTTTGCATCAGCCAGCCATACTAGGACTGTTTGCTTTGATTACTTGCTGTTCTTGACCTAACACTCTAACAGAGCTTGTCAACAATTTAAACACTAAGGGCTGCTGTAGTGGGGCCTTGTCTAACTCATTGGTGACATAAAGGTTTGGCTGTACACTACAGTAGGCTCTCCAAGAGTACCTGGAGATCCAGTTCGAAGGTATGCCTAGTTTTTACATAGTGCAGACATAGTAAATGCCCATTTCATTGTGTGCAAGTGCAAGAGATGCGGCATGTTTCATTATGTGGTGTTGTTTTGTTATAATCTCATCCTTTTGTGTTCACAATTTGGAAAGTATGCATATTTATCTTCCAAGGAGACGAGTAACTAGTTTGTGTCACCTTGCAGAGGGGGTGCAATGAAGATAAGATTGAGGATTTCCAAGTACAAGATGTTAGGAAGGAGCCTTGAAAGAGAAGTAGGAGCTGCGCTGAGCCTCTTCAACCTGCTAAGGTAAGTCACTCTATGCAACTCAACAGTTCAATTCCTTGTTTGTTTCAGGCATAGTTAATTTTCTCTTTTCAATTGCTTTATTTTTCCTTAGTTAATGAGATGCCCAAATAATCATGCCTGACGTTCGGTACTTGTATCACTATTAGTTGACATAACTAAAGGCCTAACCATTTAATTACTCTGCCGAAGTGTGCCTGAAGCTTTGAAGTCTATTAACCAACTATTGTTGCATGAGGCTCACAATCTAGTTTATACTACGCCAATGATTGCATAGTTTTGCCTGCTGTAGTATGTTTGTATGAAACCCTCTTCTGTTCATTATGCTCCCTAAGACTTTAATTGAGGTACAGAATGGCCAACTGCTTGCTTACTTACACATAGCGTCTTTGTCTAAATTTGTAACTTGTCTGTGTTTTCGATTGGGCCCCAACATCATGCTCCTCTGGTGAGCTAAGAGGGATTTCTGTATGCAGGCTGCACAAACTATTTATTTATAATTTGTAAAATATCACCTGCTTATGCTTCATGACGTGTAACATTTTGAAAGTGACGTGTAACATTATTGTTAGTCCTGTTTTGCCATGTAGTACAAAATAGTGTCTTGTTCGCTTCACTGTTGTAACTATATTTTTGCCCTAGTCATGTGTACTTACAAAAACATTTCAGGATGAAGTGACATCAACACAAAGATCTGCGAGCAGTGCGGCATGGCCGTTACCGAATGATTATGGATTGGAATTGGAATGTGCTAATGTTCTCGAGCATCGAATAGAAGTGGCAAGACAACGTGTACATGATTGTCAATGTATAGTCAACAAATTGAGACTGGACATGCAGGCATTAGATACAGGAGTCAAAAAATGAAACAAGACACTGAGGTAACCATGAAGGAATTGGAGATTTTGCAGACTGGAATTTGTGCTATCTGAATCCGGCCAATCCTATTTTCTAAAGAGATTATAGTTCAAATGGAGTTAAGTTGATGCGCGTCCATGACGTATGAGCTGTATTTGCCCAGTGTATGTAATTTGCTGTTTGTGTATGCTTTATTATCACATGTGCCGAACCATAATGCCCAGTGGGTATAATCGGCTGTAATTTCTTATTGTATAGTGTAGGATTATTCTACCTTTCTATGCCTTGATCTCTTTGTTGTATAATGTATGCTTTTTAGAGGTGATAGTATTAAGTAGGATAATTCTTTGAATATGCTATATCGTTCAAACGGGGGCCAACTCGCCCGACCATGGCCCTTCACGGGCCGTCGGATCCATGGTCCATGTATGGGCCGTCGGATCCATGGGCAATGTACGGGCCGTAGGATCCATGGGCTTTCTACGTCTCGTAGGATCCATGGGCCTTCTACGTCTCATAGTATCCATGGGCCTTCTACGTCTTGTAGGATCCATGGACCTTCTACGTCTCGTAGGATCCATGGGCCTTGTAAGGGCCGACTCATTTATGGGTCTTGTACGGGCCTTTAATGGGCCATAGACAGGCCTTTAATGGAAATCGTATGTTTTATGGGCTGACCATAACGGGCCATTTATAGGCCGTATTTGGTGATGCTATGAAAATGGCCCAACAGATTAACGGTCCACAAACGGGCCGACTGTAACGACGGGCTGAATTTGGCCCTAAGTAAAAATAGCGATAACGGACCGTAAGTAACGAATCTGCAAATGAGCCCAGAATAAATGGGCCCTCAAAAGGCGAAAGTTAACTTGGGCTGGAAGCATTAACGGAATAACGGGCCATTAATGGGTATAAAGTGATACCTTTGTTCATTACGGGCGGTTTCACCATGGGCGTTAATGGTTGTAAAGTGATACCTTTGTTCATTACGGGCGATTTCATACGGGCGCTAATGGACCAAGAGTTACAAAGGGCCTCATATGGGCCGAAAGACGTCAAGGGCTATACATGGGCCAGAAGTGAAAATGGGCTGGAATCATATTGGATGGCCCAGATGATGCTACTGGGCCTAATTCGGATAGGGCGTAACGGGCCTTTGGTTAGCAGGCTATAAATGGGCTATATGCGAACAGGTTAACAGGCTTTCCATGGGCCGGCCCGCCATCTTTTGACCAAGTCAAACGGGCCGGCCTTTTCACAGGAATGGGCCACTGTTGGGCCGTGCCACGTGTCGACGTATCATAGGCGCCTTCTGTCCAATGAGTGGATGACATTGATACGTCTCCGTCGTATCTATAATTTTTGATTGTTCCATGCCAATATTCTTCAACTTTCATATACTTTTGGCAACTTTTTATACTATTTTCGGGACTAACATATTGATCCGATTGCCCGATGCAGTTCTGTGTGTTCAATGTTTTTGTTTATGAAACCCAATATCAAGCGGAGTCCAAACGGGATAAAAACGGACGGAGATTTTTTTGGAATATTTATGATTTTTGGGAAGTAAAATCAATGCGAAACGGTGTCCAGGGTGGCCACGAGACAGGGGGCGCGCTCTCCCCCCTGGGCGCGCCCTAGGATCTCAAGGGCCACCCGTAAGGTGGTTGACGCTCTTCTTTTGGCGCAAGAAAGCTAATTTTATGAGAAAGAGCTGGGCGAAAGATTCACCCCAATCGGAGTTACGGATCTCCGGATATTTCAAAAACGGTGAGGGGGTAGAATCTGGAAACACAGAAACAGAGAGATAGATCCAATCTCGGAGGGGCTCTCACCCCTCCCAAGCCATGGGAGCCAAGGACAAGAGGGGAAACCCTTCTCCCATCTAGGGAGGAGGTCAAGGAAGAAGAAGAAGAAGAAGGGGGGCTCTCTCCCCCTTGCTTCATCATCACCGCGATCTTCACCAACAACTTCACCGTCTTCATCACCAACTCTTCCTCCCTCTATGCAGTGGTGTAACCTCTCTCTTACCCGCTATAATCTCTACTTAAACATGGTTCTCAATGCTATATATTATTTCCCAATGATGTATGGCTATCTTATGATGTTTGAGTAGATCCGTTTTGTCCTATGGGTTAATTGACGATCGTGATTGGTTTGAGTTGCATGTTTTATTATTGGTGTTGTCCTATTGTGCCCTCCGTATCGTGCAAGCGTGAGGGATTCCCGCTGTAGGGTTTGCAATATGTTTATGATTTGCTTATAGTGGGTTGCTCGAGTGACTGAAACACAAACCCGAGTAAGTAGGTTGTTTGCGTATGGGATAAAAGGGGACTTGATACTTTAATGCTATGGTTGGGTTTTACCTTAATGAATCTTTAGTAGTTGTGTACGCTTGCTAGAGTTCCAATCATAAGTGCATATGATCCAAGTAGAGAAAGTATGTTAGCTTATGCCTCTCCCTCAAATAGAATTACAACAGTGATTACCGGTCTAGTTATCGATTGCCTTGGACAAATAACTTTCCCGTAAGAAAAGGCTCTCTACTAATATTTACTTTATTGCTTCTTTATCTAAACAGCCCCTAGTTTATGTTTACGTGCTCTTTATTATCTTGCAAACATATCCAACAACACCTACATAGTACTTCTAGTTTCATACTTGTTCTAGGTAAAGCGAACGTCAAGCGTGCGTAGAGTTGTATCGGTGGTCGATAAAACTTGAGGGAATATTTATTCTACCTTTAGCTCCTCGTTGGGTTCGACACTCTTACTTATCGAAAGCAGTTGCGATCCCTACACTTGTGGGTTATCAAGACCTTTTAAAGCGCCGTTCTTAGGGAGTCATAGCGTGGGGTGAATATTCTCGTGTGTGCTTGTTTGCTTTATCACTAAGTAATTTTTATTTGCTATTCTAAGTTGTTCTCTATCTTTAGTTATGGATATGGAACACGAAATACCAAAAAAATTAGGTGTACTTGCTACTCATGGAGATGGGGTAACTCCTAAAACCCTCAATTCTCATTATGCGAGAGATATTATATACTACTTCGATAATCCTGAGAAAACCCCATCCAACTTTATAATGGGAGACACGTTGGATCAACGTGAATACTTTAGGGATTATCGCTCGACACAAAACGGGAAACTATTATGCAATCAATTTATTATGTTTCGTTGGTATGCCTGGGCTCTATGCTTGAGATATGATATTGCTTGTTGCTCTAGGATGAAGGCTCCACACCTTCCCTTTTCATGCAAATTTAATGATAATGAAACCTTAGCTTCTTATGCTAATGGTATATATGATTACTATGGTGTGGAACAAATAGAAGAATTTGTTGCTTTTAAGGCTGCTTATGAAATTGAATCTTTGTTTGAAAAGTATGAAGCTTTCGATGATGATGTTTATAGGCCTGAAAATCTTGCTATACTTAGATATTGCTATGAAAATTATGAATACAATTACTATATTAATGCATTTATTAAGGAAGTCTCCACTGTCCAAGAAGAGACTAATATTTTGCAGGAAGCTATGGAAGAAGAAATTGATGAAATAGTGAGCTCATTGGATGAAAAATATGATGAGGAGAGCGAAGAACAAAAGGAGGAAGAGCGGATTAGCTACCCGTGCCCACCTTCTAATGAGAGTAACCCTCCAACTCATACATTATTTAATTCCCCTTCGTGCTTACCGAAGGATGATTGCTATGATGATTGTTATGATCCCGTTGATTCTCTTGAAATATCCCTTTTGATGATGCTTGCTATGCTTGTGGCCAAGATGCCAATATGAATTATGCTTATGGAGATGAACTTGCTATAGTTCCTTATGTTAAACATGAAATTGTTGCTATTGCACCCACGCATGATAGTCCTATTATCTTTTTGAATTGTCCCGACTACACTATATCGGAGAAATTTGCGCTTAGTAAGCTTGTGAATGCGTCCCGCCCCAAGAGGGCTTGGTATCCACTGCTAAACGGGGCCACTTGGAATGTGATTTCTTCGGACCTATAATTCTCCGGAGTGCCGAATACCACATCCACGGGGGATGATTCCTCTGAAGGTCGTGCTGCTTTGCTCAATGTGGCTCTTATCTATTTCCATTTTGTTAATAGTTTCCTCATAGATGAGGTTTAACCCGCTGCTGCCATCCATGAGCACTTTAGTAAGCCGGAATCCGTCCACGATTGGACTAAGGACCAAAGCGGCAATTGCTCGGACTGTTCGGAATTGAGGTTCGTCGCTGGTGTTGAAGGTTATGGTTGTATCATTCCACGGGTTTATTGATGCGACGTGGCAAACTTCGGTGAGGCTGCGGAGCCCTCGCTTGCGCCTATTGTTTGAGGCAAAAGTCTCGAAGACTGTCAGTACTGTATTGTTATTTTCTGTGGGATGCTGCTTTGCGGTATTGTCGATGAGAAGGTCCTCGCCGTTGTATCCAACATGCTCTAAGGCTATGTGTTGGTATGGTGTCCGGTGTGTTGTGAATTTTGCATGGCCTATTGAGCCATCCCTCTAGTACGGTTCCACGCCCTACAGAGGGATTTGGCTTCTTTGTAATTGGGTTGGATGACTTGCGAGAGCGCACCCTTTTCGGACGAGGGGTTTAGTTAGGGCCGGAGGATCCTAGAATTTTGTTTGGGTTTTCCAGGCGCTTTCCATCGCACGGTACTTCTGTACTATGGCCGCCAAGTCGGAAAAGTGTGCTATGTCACGGTGACTTATGGCATTGAGAATTCCCTTGTCCGTGCAATTTTTGCAAAAGAATGAGATTGCGTCTTCCTCGTGATAGTCCTTAACCTTGCTCATTACAAGGAGGAATCTGGCCCAGAAGTGGTGTACTGTCTCTTGGGGCTCTTGTCTGATGTGGGAAAGATCACTTGTGTCTGGGTGGGTGGGTAGACTTAAGTCCACATCCTGACCCAATCTGGGACCCAGGGGCGAAGGAGCTCCTGAGCTTGGAAGATCGGGCTCCAGGATGTTGCCCAATATTTGTGGCTCGTTGCCCGATTCTAAGTTCGACGCCTGGGCCACGTCCTCCCGTAGACGGGTATCCGGCTTGGAGAGCTCGGGGATCCGGACATAGTTCGTCCTCAAAATAGAGGAATAATTGTTGTTCTGTTCCTCCACCACCGCTATCTGATGGGTGCCCGGCGAAGAGTTAATCTCCCTTAGGTTGGGTTTAAGCCCAATCCGATCACAGTCCATAGCGACTCCCAGGGCGGCGATGTGATCCAAGAGCTCGTTTAGGGAGGAGAGCTCCATTGGATCCATCTGTTCGGTGAATTTCGGGGTGACGTGGAGATTGTTCTTGATGACCTGAGAAGTCATCGTCGGCGCGGCGGCCCAACGGGCGACCATGACGAAGCCACCTAGCCGGAGAGTTTGGCCTGCAGCCAGGGATCCTCTGGAGGTGATGTTGTCCTTGACAATGAGGCGAGCCATCAAGCCTTATCGAGACGGGCAGTGGAACTCTCAATGAAAGCACCAATGTGGGTGTCAAAACCGGCGGATCTCGTGTAGGGGGGGCCCGAACTATGCGTCTAAGGCTAATGGTAATAGGAGGCAGGGGACACAATGTTTTACCCAGGTTCGGGCCCTCTCGATGGAGGTAATACCCTACTTCTTGCTTGATTCATCTTGATGATATGAGTATTACAAGAGTTGATCTACCACGAGATCGTAGAGGCTAAACCCTAGAAGCTAGCCTATGATTATGAATGTTCTTGTCCTACGGGCTAAACCCTACGGTTTATATAGACACCGGAGGGGGCTAGGGTTACACAGAGTCGGTTATAGAGAAGGAGATCTACATATCCGAATTGCCAAGCTTGCCTTCCACGCAAAGGAGAGTCCCATACGGACACGGGACAAAGTCTTCAATCTTGTATCTTAATAGTCCAACAGTCCGGCCAGAGTATATAGTCCGGCTGTCCGAGGACCCCTTAGTCCAGGACTCCCTCAACGGTAACGATAACAGTGATAGAAGTGATATTGTAGAAGTAACGATAGAGTAGCAACAGTAGTAACTTAGCAAGAACAATATAAGATAAATTCGTAGGCACTGGATCGGTGACTTGTTGGTTGATATTCATCATGAGACAGTTATAACCTAGGGCGATACGGCACTAGCTCCAGTTCATAAATATAATGTAGGCATAAATAGTCATGCGTGCTTATGGAACACTACAAAAAAATACACTTCTGTGATGATACGTGTTTGTCACAGTAGGTCGCGTTTTTTGTCATGCATGTACATCCATGACGATTTTATGACAGAATCAAGATAGTCATACCTATGCTGTCGTAGAAGTGTTCCATGACATTACCAAAATTATCATCACGGAAGTGTCCACTTCCATGACGATAAATCGTGCGTCACAGAAGTTATTTCTTCAAGGGTGACTGACACGTGGCATCCACCGTAACGGAACGCCGTTAAGCTATCGGGTTGGGTTTTGGATCCGATAACCCGTTAACAGCCCCAACCAATGGGAAATTTCCACGTGTAAAATTCTTATTGGCCGGACGAAACATGTGTCAGCTCGTCAGTGTGTCAGATAGGCGCCTATGATATGTCGACACGTGCCACGGCCCACCCTGGCCCATTTAGCTTACAAAGCCGGCCTGTTTGACTTGGTCAAAAGTTAACGGGCTGGCCCATGAAAAGCCTGTGAACGGTCTCTTCGCAAATAGCCCATTTTATGGCCCATTACCTCACGGCCTATTAGGCCTTGAAGGAAATCGGCCCAACAACATCATGTGGGCCGTCGAATATAACACCAGCCCATTTCACTTTCGGCCAATGTATGGCCCACGACGTCTTTCGGCCCATATGAGGCCTTCGTATCTTTCGGCCCTTTATAGGCCCACGGTGACTCTAGCCCATAATGAACAGTAATTGTCTTTATACTCGTTAACGACCCGTGATTTACATGGGCCATTTCCATCCCGTGTTAGCTTTCGGCCTATTGACGGCCCATACGTTCTTGGGCACCTTATTGGCCCTCGATTACTTCCGGCCTGTTACTCGCCTGTTCCCCTAATGGGCCAAATTCGGCCCATGGCAAGAGTCGGCCCGTTACTGGCTGTTCCCCTAATGGTCCAAATTTGGCCCATGGCAAGAGTCGGCCCTTTACTGGCATGTTACCCTAATGGGCCAAATTCAGCCCATGGCAAGAGTCATCCCGTTTCCGGCTTGTTAACCCGTTACACCGTTTCCAGCCCGTCCTATATTCTGGCCCATTAACGACTCATTATGCCTGTGACAGAATTAAGCCTTTGCTGTCCTACGGCGTATTAACGGCCCGTTACCGTGTTGGGCCGATACCAATTACGCCAAATTACGGCCCATGTAGACCCATTTATCCGACGGCCCGAAGCCCACCGATTACAGGCCCATTTATCGACGGCCCATAGGAGACCCATGGATCCTACGACCCGTATATGGCCCATGGTAATGACCCGTATATGGCCCGTAGATAATGAGGTTCGAGGCGTGCTTTTAGCCTTTGTTAGTGGACAGTCTTGACCCCTTGCTGACAAGAGGCGACATTGCGGTTATAGTTGCCTCGCCACCTTGAAGGTGGCGGCTCCACCATTTTTCCATAGCTCATTTGAAAAGTTGAGGTTTTACATTAGTAGTACCGAGCAGAAGATATTAAGGAGGCAGCAAAACCAAACAAAATAGCTTTGGTCTATATCTGAGAACTTATTACGGTGAACCCATGTAAAATATTAGTTGTATTTTATTGCAAAGTACATAATAAAACCAGGTTCCAAACATATGACCATGTACCATCGCTAATGTATTGTCTATTTCTTCACACTGTATTGAGGGCTAAGGATAAAGAGATGAAGTTTATAATATGGTAAGCATAGTATGACATCATTCACATCACAAAACAACTGAGAACAGACAAACAGGCAATTGTAACATTGTGTGGGCAAGTCCAGCATGGAACTAGATTACGGGTCAAGATCAAAGGAACATCACTCCTCTCTTTTAAACCTTGTAAGGTGCAATAATACGCTAAGACAATTGTGTATAAAATTGAAAAGATTAATAGACATTGGCTAGAAACCATGCAGTTCAAGGCACAAGTCAGAGTAAGTAGTAGTTAAAAGGCATGAGGATTAAGGACTTACAATAGCGGCTTTGACTGGTGTAGTCATGCCCTTCTTCTTGCTGGTGTGACAGTCCTTGAAGATTTCCACAACATTTGGTCCAGGTACTTTTTGGTCCTTGCGGGCTGTCCTCTGCATTTCGAACAAGTCAATATAGATCTGATAATATGGTACAGCAAAAAGAGTGAAATAGCGGCTAATTACAAGAGCCTCATAGTGTGCAATATAGCTACGAGATCCTGTCGTCTGTTGGAATTTCACTTTCGCACGGTTGGCCTTGTTCTTTGAACAGTTCACCTACAAGAACATAGATTTGTGTGGCACATGCATAAATAGGACTTCAACATGTGATCTGATCACATATATATAATGTACTTGATACTTTGGATCAGACCAGTGTTTAACAAGGCCCCTCAAGTCTTCATCCGATATATATTCCACTGGAGATGTTTGGGAAAGTTCACTGTTAGCCTTGCCTTCAAAGTGAGTTTTCCTAAAGTTATACCAATACTATCGTAGAGCAGACTTGAAAACATGGGTGCAAGCTTGTCTGGTTGCATCATCTTGGCTATCCAACTTGAACCTCATATGTTGAAAATTATGGGAGTCTCATTATCAGCAACCTAGAAAGTATGGGACAGAGCAAGATGATATTAGTAGTTTCCATACATAACCATACTTACAGTTAAATGGTCGAGGAAGGTGTTGAACTGGGTTTCGTCTTTGTCATTCCTGTACTGAATCCATGTTGGGAGGATACGTACATGACACCTAATGGCAACCGCTGCCTCTGATACTAACTTGGCTGACTCTGTAGCACCACGTGGCCTTTTTAAACCTGCCTCAAAATGGATCTCCATTCTTCCTCCTCTAGATTTAGTTAACCTATCGAGCATTATCTCTGATGTTTGTTTCCTCTTGCGCCTAGGTGCTAGTCCAACAACGAACATAGGAAGTGTTAGTGTACATAAAACTGTGAGACTACATATAAAGAAGCATGCAACTGTAACTTGACTCCAGCAACTACCTTCTTGTTGTGGAAGCTCACAAGGTTCATCTGATATTGCCAACTCGTCTTGTGTCAAGAGTGCTTGGGATGTAGTGTCAGGTGGCAAGGGAGCTTGGGAACATGCTGCTAGCTCAGTTGACGCACGAGTAAGTCGTGCAGCTGGTAGTACTATGGTAGGTGTT
Source organism: Aegilops speltoides (assembly GCA_021437245.1). Lineage (NCBI taxonomy): Eukaryota > Viridiplantae > Streptophyta > Magnoliopsida > Poales > Poaceae > Aegilops > Aegilops speltoides. Next base: position 205,275,309 of record CM038143.1, read on the forward strand.
GCAAGAACTAGGGTTGTCTCTGCTTGTTTGGTGGCAGCTATTTATTTCTATTTGGCTTTTTTTGCAACTCGTGTAGCATGGGATGCCGTGTTTGTAGAATTTTCTGCTGGACTTTGACCTTCTATTGCACCATCAGTACCAACAGAATCTGCAGGATTCATCCGCTTCTCATTCCCTGCCATTCTGTGTTTCTTCCTCTTTCTCCGTGCCATGTTAAGTCAAGCCGACAAGAAAAACGAATAACAATTTAGTTCTTCAGAACAAATTGATGTGTGATGCAGACAAACTGAACTTTGATGTTAGACAACCACATGATAGGAAGATGTAATATATATGAAAAACAGGACGGAAGAGATAACCAGAACTATGATGTGTAAACTAAGAAGAAGACATTTCACCAAATTAGAAGCAATGTAATGGAAGGTAGACACCATATGAAAGATGCTACAAATATCGCTCTGCCAAGTTAAGAGTGTCTCATCATAAATGGCGTTTAAACAAATGTGAAGCAGTACAAGAAATAAATCATATGCAAGATGCAAACAACATCACACTACGATGTTAGAGGTCTCTCGTCATAAGTGCCATTGCATATTCACAGCTTATGATGTGTAAACTAAGGAGAAGGCATTTCAACAAATTAGAAGCAATGAAAGCTAGACACCATATAAAAGATGCAACGAATATCACTCTACCAAGTTAAAACTGTCTCGTCATAAGTTCCATTTCAACAAATTAGTAGTACAAGCCAGAAAAGAATGTGAGATGTAACCTATATCACACTCCAAAGTCAAACGTGTCTTATGATAAGTGATTGTTGCAAGTTACACAACAGTAGTAATTTGATGTAAGAACATGGTGTGATAGACAAATATTGTATGTTCTAGAAACAGGAACACGTGTCTTATTCAAGTATAATGTGTAAAGTAAGCAGATGGAATTCAACAAAATTAGAAGCAATACAAGCTACACATCACACATAACATGCAACCACATATAGATTGCCAAGTTAGAGGGATCACCGATGATCTTTGCACTAGGGAGGCGTGCTCATCATAAACACAGCTTTGTTGAGTGTCTATGCATGTGTTGTCTTGGAAATCATCTTGGGGTTGTGGAGGGTAAAGCTGTAGAGGCCCTCCATTTGGAAGGGCGCCTTTATCCTTTGCCTTGCTAACTTCCTTCACTTTCTTGATTTTGAATTGTCAAGTAAAACCGACAAGAAAAAGCAATAAAATTCTCTCTTCTGAACTCATTCATGCATGATACTGACAATCACTACTTTGATGTAAGGCAAACACATGATACCAGGATGGAATATGTACGAAAGACAGGACGGCATGGCATGTTCACAACTGTTTGTGTAAACTAAGCAGAAACCATTCCTGCAAATAAGAAGTAATGCAAGCTAGACACTACATGAAAGATGCAACCAATATGACTCTGCCAAGTTAAAAGCGTCCCATCATAAATGGAATTTCAACAAATTAGAAGCAGCACATGCTATAAATCATATGAAAGATGCAACTAATATCGCACTGCATATACTAAAGGTGTCTCGTCATGTTGATTGATGCGAGATACAAAAAACAATAGTTTTATGTAAGGACATGCTTAATAAACAGATGTACGATGTACTAAATACAGGAAGGCATGTCACATTAACAGGTATAATGTATAAGCTAAGCAGACTAGCACATGAAGTTTAACCAGATTGGAAGAATTACAATCTAGACACCATATGCAACATTCAACCACATATCAAGCTGCCAAGTTAGAGCAAGCACTGCGATGCTAGTGTAGAAATCTGTAATCAACTCTGAGCTCGTTCACTATCTTCATCTAGCATTTACATTTCTTGAGAATCATGTCGGAGGCCGACGCTGCATTCTTTAAATGAGGAGTAGTCCCTTGCCTGCCTACCTCGTCATAAGTGATTGATGAGGGATACACAAGAACATTAGTTTGATGTAAGAACATGGTTAATACACAGACGTACTAGTATGTACCAAAAACAGAAAGGCATGTCATATTCAAAGGTATAATGTGTAAGCTAAGCGGATGCAATTTAACCAAATTGGAAGCAATACAAGCTAGACATCAGAAATTTGGAGTGGTGAGCATGATCATCTAGGACACGAGAGCCTGGTGGGAGGCGGGCTGCTTCGCCACCATCACAGCTTTTTAGTTGGCTTCTAGGTGATGCCTATCTTTGTTGGGCTTGTCTGTCACACCCTGCATTTTGTAACATTTCATTTTTATCAATAAAGCATGAAAATTTGGACCAACAAAAACTTTTGCATTATTTGGCTTTTATTTGGAGTTGGTTTTCTCTCGTGTTTCTTTTCAAGTGCTTCTTGAAGTCAACTACTCTACCCTCTATACTTCATCTCCCTACCCCAAGCTCGACCAATGACCATGCCATGTGAATAGTGCTATATGGGATTTTCTACAAAAATAATTTGGCGAAAGTATTTTCTAAAATTAGTTTTCCAAAAACCCTGAATTGAGGTTTGCTTTGCAAGTACTTGATCAAGGGCAGTAAAAATATTTCCAAAAATACATTTGACTCCTATTAGATATAGGATGCCCGGGAACCACAAAAGTATAATTTTAAAAGTTCTTGTTCTATTTTATTTAAAGGCTTTTCTTAAGGCCAGAAATGGTCTTTAATAGGAAATAATTATTTTTCTGTTTCAAAAATATTTGACAAAATTTAGAGAAGCTCATAGGACATATATTGTCCATATACAAGAGTTTCAACACATGGTCATGTTCAAAATATTGGTCAAACCCTCTAAAACCCTTTACGGATATTTCAAGCTTTTGAAATATTTACAAAGAAATATTCTCCAAAAATTCAGGAAAATTCTATCATGTCACATATGACATATCTGTTGATCTTGCCAAGTCTCATGACTTGGAGAACAAGATAACACCATCAAAACCCCTCAAAACCATTTCTGTCCAATCTAAGGTTTGATCAACTTTACATTGCCAAGTATGTCCAAATGTGCTCAAACTTGGTGGACATGCTTCATTGGTCTAATGATGCAACTGGACCAAATGGCACAGGTTGGAGAAGAGAAATCTTGGTCAAAGTGCCTCAAAACCCTCTCGACCAAAATCAAGTTTGAACCACTTTGCACTACCAACTTTTCTCCAAGACCCCAACTTTGGTGAGCCTGATCATGTGACCAAATAAGGCTACCACACCAAGTGGCACATCAAGGAGAAATGATTTAGTCCACTGGATCTACACAAACCCATTTCTGCCCATTTCTAGGGTTTGCAAAAGTTGCATTGGCAACTTTGTCCAAATGAGCTCAAAATGGGTGGAAGGCCCTAAATATATGTGTCATTTCACCCTTGGAGTATCTTGGCCAGTAAGGATCATTAAGCAACAAAACTCCATCAAACACCTTACGGCAAAATACCAAAAAGCCTCTTTTGCCACTTTCACTAATCTCCTTGAGTTAATCTCTTTGCCACAACCCTCCTCACTTCCCTCTGCCACCTAGACACTTTTCTACGAAGAAGCAATGTGGAGGAAGGGGAATCAAGTTGTCCTCTCTGGACAACATCTTCTCTCCTCTCCGGCTTCTCTCTCTCCCTTCGCACCCAGGGCATCCCAGGCCTTTCTCTGGTCTTGTCCCTGCTGCTGTAGCTTCCAGGGCCTTAAAAGGGCCTTGCCTTGTGAAAAACCGCGGATGCGGCCAAAGTCGCTCTGGGCGCTGCCAGAGCGCCGACCGTTGGCCGCGCCTCCCGGCCGCCGTGCCATCCCATCGCGCCGGTGATGTGCCTCGGCGTCTGCTACACGCCGCCGTGCCGCCCCTCTGTCTCCCCTCTCTCTCCCCTCCTGCGGTAGCGTGCCCAGCGCCGCCCGGCTCGGCCAATGGCTAGCCTCTGCAGCAGACGCCAGAGCCCTCCCTCGCTCTCTCTCCTTCTCCTGGCGCCTACTCCACTCCCACGGCGCCGTGGACAGCTCAAGCTCTCCCCAGCGGCTCCCAGGCAGATCCATGGTGCCGTGAGGCCACGCCCACAGTGAACCGTGGCCAGCCTATTTAAGGCACTCCCGAGCCCTCCTCTTCCTTCTGTCGCTCTCCACACACTCAATCCACCCTGGATCCACCCCTTCGCTCAGAGCCGCCCAGGAGCTCGAGATCGAGCTCGAGCTCCGCCGCCTCGGGTCGCCGTCGTCTGCTGGGTACAGGCCTCCTCCGCCCGTTTCTCCCTCGAATCGGCCTCCCTCGCCTCCTGATGCTCTCCCTCTCTTTCCCCCTCATTTTGCAGCTGAGGAGCGGCCGGAGCCACCGGCGCCAAGCACCTCCGCCGCGGGACCTCGTCGCGCGCGGCAGCAGCCACCCGGCGACCATCTCCACCACCACCAGATCCGCGACTCTCTCCTGAACCAACGGTAGTCTCCGCTCCACTTCCCGTGCCTGTGTCGCCGCCCGGCCGGCTCGCGTCGCCTCTGGCGGAGGTGAGCAGCGGCCGCCGTGGGGCTGCCGGTCGACCTCACACCACAGCGGGTGGGATCCACCGTCGAGGTTTAAACGTCTTGTGGTGCCTCCTGAGACCAGCCGTCGGCGGCGTATTCGACCTTTACGCCTTCGACGTGGCGGCGCGTGGGCTGGGGTTCCCCCTGGGCTGCTGCTGCTGTGGCCCCTCGGCCCGATGTACAGCGCCGTTTCCTTTTCTTTTACGTAGTATTTCCAAAAATTCCACAGGCGATATAATAGTCCAAATGCATTGATTCCAATTTCTAAATTCCTAGAATATTGCAATCTATTTAATGGTGCAACTTTCACTCAGATCAATCACCTTTTCTTTTACGTAAATATTTAAATGTGGTTTTGACATTTAAATGAGCCTTTGAAAATCCATAACTCCTATTTTGCTGCTCCGAACCAAAACCAAAAGTTGCCCCTTCTAGCTTTCCTCCTAGTATTTTACAAAATTAAGTTGACATTTTTGAGCACTTTGACTTTTCTGTTTTTATTATTGCCTTATTTTTCCGTTGTTTTCTTGCAATGTTAGATCCGTGATTTGTGAGGTAGCTGAGGAAGAAGGAGGAGCGATCTGCGGAAGACTTTGAAGACCAAGCCAACCAAGGCAAGCAGCCCTTTGACCATGACTATGATGCCCTTTTATATGCATGTCATTTTAGCTCTTTATCGATGATGCATCGGAATCATGGCGAGATGGTGAACCACATGGGTGGTTGCCACGATTACAATTCCTCGTTGGTACTTGCATTTGTGCATGGCCCTACCTTCTTATGAGGGTTATGCGGTGGGAGTAGATAGGATGCTAAAGTAGATGCTATGCAAAGGGATGGGGATATGCATGGTGAAGGAAGCAAAGTGATTTCAAAAGTGTTTTGAAAACCCGTCGGGTGCCACTCATGCCGAGGGAGATGAAGAGATGGGTGACCACTTGATGGCGAAGTGGTGTGCCAAGCAAAGGGTGTGTGGTTTTCAAAAGCGGATTGGTCGGAGTTGCGACCGTTATTCCAACCTTACATGCGCGACCACTCTACCCTTATATGGGAAAGGGCATTGTTGAGTACCTAGACCGATACTAGCTTGGAGCCCGCATTACTAGTGACGGGGAGAGTTGGTGCTCTCTCTTGGGGCGAGTCGTGCGGTAGGGCGGCCATGACTGTTTTCACGAGGCACCGGACACACCGTTGGTACCCGTGCTTGTGGTATGTGATGAATATGGGAGCGAGGCTCCGCGACTTTATGATGTGAAATGTTTTGTACGGGGTTACTACCAATCGTGTGGACTCCATGTTAGTGTCGTCTAGGGAAAGGTAATGATCGGTGCTTACCGGGTACTTGAGGTACCGCATGGTGCGTGGTTTGACACGGAAGTTCCCGGATCTAGTGGGTAAAGTGTGCAACCTCTGCGAGTGTAAAACTATTGAATAGCCGTGTCCACGGTCATGGACGATTAGGTAACCGCTCTTGGGCTCGTCCACTTGTTCACAAATCCGGTGTGTGTGAGATGATGGTGTTGTCTTGGATCAAGTCGAGAGGACTTGACATGATTGAGATGGGTTGGTGCCCCTCCGTTTGAGATAAATGGGTTGGTGCCCATTCTATTTATGTTGATATCTGTGACCAGTTCTTACGGTTACTGGAATTCTCTTGATGCATGCTTTATAGGATGTTGAACATGTCCTGCATTCAAAACTAGCTTTATGCAAAACTATACCTATGTCATGCATTACCGTACCTTGAACCAAATCATGGGTTGCTTGCGAGTACATTCAAAGTACTCATTGGCTTGCCACTGGTTATTTAATTGACCAGGCATGGAAGAACCGGAGTTGAAGAAGAGTTCTTTGGAGCGATCATGCGAACTAGGGCGTTTCGGTCGAGAATGCTGTAGGGTTAAGGCAGATGGCATGGGTTCTACTTATCGATGATGGTTTCGCTGCTATGTTTCATTTGATGTTTCAGCCCTTAAGGCTTTATCGATGTAAGACTTGACCATGATGGTCACTATTTGTGTAAGGCGGTATGTATGGACTCTTGTTATTCAGCTTACGTGTGTTCGGTGAGCATTGATCTCGGGATCCTTGTACCGTGCATCCGGTGATCACGACTTGCAAGTCGGGGTCCCCACAGAGCTGGTACGAGCCATCTGTTGTAGGAAGCCTTAGTTAGCATGGGCGTTAGTTAGGCGAGACTATCCCTAGATTACCCATATACCTATGTTTTATGTTAGCATCCCAAACACAGGACACATTCCTTTATTGACCCTTCCCCTTCCACTTTTTGTAGATGGCCGCCGTAGCCGAGGACTTCCTGACCACTGGGTTTCCCGTGCTTCTTGAGGATAGCCTCAGGAAGTGCCAGTTCACTCGAGTCCCCACCTTCTCCTACCACGAGCCTTTGGGTCGACAGCACCAAGAAGGAGTATCACGTGGAGGTAGTCGTGAGGCGAATAGCGCCCGACGAGCTGGTTCTTTGAGGGACCCCAGATGGCGACCTTGCTTCTCGCCGTGGAGCTGCTGCCCTCAAGGCACTTGACTTCGCCTCCGGGATCTCCTGCGAGAGATGGCAAGAGAGCCAGCCACTCGTTACTGCCTTATCGTAAGGAAGGTGGCGGCGAGCAGCAGCACTGCACCACCCTTGGGCGAGGACTTCCTCTCCGCTTCGGACCTACTTCAGCTTGTGTGCCGGCGATGCAGCACAGCACACAGCCTCGAGTCGGCCGGAGCTTGGAGGAACTCCGCGAGACCAAGGAGCTCCTCCGCATAGTTTGACGAAGGCGGACAGGATCAAGAAGGATGGAGCACCCCTGGACAGCCAGCGGTAGCTTCGAGGCGGACGACCCCCACAGTCGCGCGCTGCCGAGGAGCACCTCAGCCACGCCGTATGGCGGCAAAGGAGTACCATAACCTCTTCAAGGCGCCACCAGCAAAGCAGCGCCGTGTTCAGCTCCTTCACTCCTCCACTTCCTCGGCGATGAGGAGGCCGAGACAGATGATGATGAGGAGGAAGACCCGAAGAGCGGAATACCCGACCGAGCATTCCACCACTTAGACTCCGTTCAGGACTAGGATAGGCTAGCTCGTAGCCTATGGTAGGATAGGTCGTGTACCCCTTTTGCGAAGTCGAGTCTTTGTAATGGTTCTTATGAAACCATGTTATGTTGTGTTTGCTTTCAACTTGCTTTGATGAAGTCGTACTTTCCCTTCGGGAACTTGTAGCGACTACATTTCCCATTTAGTTTAATGCATGAGTTTGGCCCTTCTGGCCTTTGCTTTACTTAAATTGTGTCACACCACCCCCTTACTAGGCATTCCATCTCTACTGCTTTCCCTCATTGTTGTTCCCTATCATGAGACCTTGACCACTCCAACAGGATGCCTGTTGTAACACGTACTGGTACCTCTACCCAGCCGCAAGAAGCCGGAGGTTCTGCTGAGGCCGAAGCCAGCCAGGACCAAGCCCAAGGACAGACTCCACCACCACCACCTCCTCCAAGCATGGATATGGCTCAGCTTCTCCAAGCTTTTTCGAGAGGCGCCAAGCCAACACAGCAGCCCTCGGATGATTGCTCGGTTGTCAACCGCCCGGCCCGTGGGCACGACCATGGGCGTTCCACACTGGTGGAGTTCAAGAAGCATGCACCACCCACTTTCATCGAGGCTGCTGAACCCCTGGATGCGAGACAGTGGGTCCGCACCATTGAGGATCTGCTGGCACTAGTCGGATGCCGAGGACCGTGACAAAGTGGCGTATGCTGCCTTGTCTCGGGGGACTGCCGAGCTTGGTGGGATGGATTCAAGGCTATGCATGTTGAGCAAGATATCACTTGGAACACTTTCAAGGCGGAATTCCGCAAGGCCCACATCCCTACGGACTCATGGCCATCAAGAAGCGCGAGTTCGAGCCACTGAAGCAAGGTAGCAACCTTGTCAAGGAGTACATGCGAAGTTCAGTGTTCTCTCAAGGTATGCCCCTGAAGATGTCAAGCCTGATCTTTGCCAAGCGGGGCGCTTCATGGAAGGCCTTAACCGGACTCTGCGGTACTCGCTTGTTGTGTGTGACTGCCCGACCTTTCTGATCCGGTGAACAAAGGCGCTCATGCTTGAGGACAAGCGGCGTGCCTTGGATGACACTCGTAAGCGCAAGATGATCGGCAAGGGAAGCTCCGACAACGAAGCCTCGTCCGTGGCAGCCAGCCCGGTCAAGCCAACCTATCGGCAGCCAAGAGCTCCTGCACCTCGCACCAACTATCCACCTCAGCGGTATGCCAACCCGAGCCAGCTTACAACAACCCCAATAACAATCTTTGGCAAGGCGTCGTCCCCAATCAAGTCACTTGTTTGGATGTGGACAGCGGGCACTACTCAAGAATTGCCCCAACAAGAAGCCCGACGCCGCGCCCCAATGCGAGAACCGGGACAAGGCCGTGGTATGCCACCGAGGAACCAAGCTCCCATAACTTGCCCAACAATGGCAGGGTCGTGTGAACCATGTCACAGCGGAAGAAGCCGGGAAGACCGGACGTCGTCTTTGAGTGCGTTCATGTCAATTCAGCACCCAGAAGCTGTTTTGTTTGATTACGGAGCCACGCATTCTTTTGTCACCCAAAGTTTTGCATTAAAAGTGGCATGACCCTACACCCTAAACAACCCTATGGTGGTACAAACCCCGGAGCGAGAGATGAGAGCCAAGATAGGATGTAAAGGAGTGGGATTACCATTAGCGGGTAGACTTCCTAGCAGACCTTATCATCCTAAAATCACAAGGCTTGGATGTGATCTTGGGAATGGATTGGCTCAGCAAGCACCAAGGCTTGATTGATTGCGCCAACCGGGCGGTCACTATGACCAATGACCGAGGAGTCGAAGTCAGTTGCCTCCAACCCCTCTCCGCTCAAGCCAACCAAGTCAACTGTCATTGAAGTTGGATTGGAACAAGTTGATAGTATCTGAGTACCCGATGTTTTTCTGATGAGCTACGGGAATGCCTCTGACCGAGACATTGAGTTCATCATCGAGCTCATACCGGAGCAGGACCCATCTATAAAGCCTTATAGAATGGGATCGGAGGAGTTAGCGAGAATTGAAGAAGCATTTGGAAGAAGCAGTTGAGGAAGGATTTATCCGCCTAGTGCCTCCCCTTGGGGATCGCTTTATACATTTGTGGCAAAGAAGGGCGGTACCATCCGCTTATGCATTGACTACCGCTCCCTCAATGAGGTTACAATCAAGAACAAGTACCCACTTCCCAAGATTGAAGATCTGTTTGATCAACTCAATGGGGCCAAGGTGTTCTCCAAGATCGACCTCGGATCTGGGTACTACCAGCGAAGATCAGACCCCAAGATATTCGAAGGCGGCATTAAGTAACAGATATGGCTGTATGAATGCACGGTCATGTCCTTTGGATTGACCAATGCCCGACTTACTTCATGTATCTCATGAATAAGGTCTTCATGGAATATTTGGACAAGTTAACGTTGTCTTCATTGATGACATTCTTGTCTTCTCGAAGTCGGAAGAAGAGCACGAGCAACACTTGAGGATGGTCCTAGACAAGCTTCGAGAGCACCAAGCGTATGCCAAGTTCAGCAAGTGTGAATTACGGCTGCGTGAAGTTGGATTCTGGGTCATGTTCTAACGAAGAGGATTGTCGATCGACCTGCTAAGATTGAAGCCGTGGTGAATGGCAATCCCGAGCAATGTGAAGGAAGTCGAAGCTTCCTCGGACTCGCGGGATATTACCGCAAGTTCGTTGAAGGATTCTCAAGCATTGCCCGACCCATGACTCAGCTCTTGAAGAAGGACAAGAAGTTGAATGGGCCGAAGTGCGAAGAAAGCTTCGAGGAGCTGAAGAAGAAGCTAACCACCGCTCGATTACAGCCACACGGATATACACAAGGAGTTTGTGATATATTGTGATCGTCAAGAATCGGATGGGAGGTGTTACGATGCAAGAAAGCGAGTCGTGGCCTACCTTTCAAGGCAACTCGACCTCACGAAGAGAACTCGCTACTCATGACCTTGAGCTAGCAGCGATGGTTCATGCCACGAAAACTTGGCGACATTACCTTTTGGGGAAGCGATGTGAAATATACACGGATCACAAAAGTCTGAAGTATATTTTCACTCGAGAGGAATTGAACATGAGGCGAGAAGATGGCTGGAGTTGATAAAGATTATGACCTCGGTGTTCAATACCACCTGGAAGGCTAATGTGGTAGCAGATCGTTGGCGGGAAGGCTTGCTCCTTGAATGCTATCTTTGAAGCACAAGCTACCGCCTTGTATGAGGAACTTGAAAGCTTCGGGTTGGAACTGGTTGCACGAGTTCTTGGCCAACCTCGAAGTTAAGCCTACCTTGATGGATGATATCAAGAAAGCTCAGAAGGGGCATGAGAGTATTGAAGGCATCAAGAGGAAGATCAAGGCAGGCAAAGCCTCAGGATTCACAAAGGATGAGGAAGGAATTGTGTGGTTTGGGAATCGCATCTGTGTGCCCAACAAGGTTGAGCTCAAGAACCTGATCTTGCAAGAAGCTCATGACAGCCCCTATTCCATCCACCCAGGAGGCACCAAGATGTATCAAGACACTGAAGGAAAGATTTTGGTGTACGGGATGAAAAGGAGATTGCCACCTATGTTGCAAAATGTGGCGTATGCCGGAGGGTCAAGGCTGAACATCGGCGACCTGCTGGATTACTCCAACCACTCAAGGTTCCAGTGGAAATGGGATAAAGTCGGAATGGATTTCATCCTTTGGACTACCTAGGTCAAACAAGGGACATGACTCCATCTGGGTCATAGTTGACCATTTGACCAAGGTGGCCCACTTCATTCTGTCAAGACAACCTACAAGGGAACAGTTAGCAGTCTCTACATCAGCGAGTCGTGAGCCTTCATGGTGTTCCCAAGGAGATTGTGTCAGATCGAGGAACCCAGTTCACCTCAAGGTTTTGGAAGAAATTCCAGGAGGCCATGGGGACCAAGTTGTCCTTCAGCACTGCTTTCCACCCACAGACCGGAGGTCAGACCGAACGAGTGAATCAAATACTCGAAGATATGCTCCGAGCCTGTGTCTTAGCTTATGGAGCTAAGTGGGAAGATTGCCTCCCTTTCGCCGAGTTCTCTTACAACAACAGTTATCAGGCCAGCCTCCAGATGGCACCATTTGAAGTGTTATCTGGCGGAAGTGTCGTACACCTCTCAACTGGTGGGAGGCGGAGAAGGACTTGTCTTTGGGCACGATATCGCCGTGAAGCGAAGAGCAAGTCCAGCTTGTCGAGAGCGTCTGAAGTCTGCCAAGTCAAAGCGGAAGAGCTATCTTGACTCACGTCGCGAGACATAAACTTCGAGTTGGAGACCATGTCTATCTCGGGTCACCCCTCTCAAAGGAGCCCAGCGCTTTCATGTCAAAGGAAAGCTCGCACCGAGATACATTGGCCCCTTCAAGATCAGCGATCGGCGAGGAGAAGTGGCTTACCGGTTGGAACTTCCACGAACTTTCGATGTGCTGCGTGTTCCACGTGTCACAACTCGGAAGTGTCTCCAAGTTCGAGACAAGCCCGACCTCTACAAAGGCGTCAATCACCAAGCCATTGATCTTCAACCTGATTTGACGTATCGTGGCGGCCCATCTGCATTCGGATGAGGCTGAGCGACACACTCAAGCCGCACCATCAAGTACTTCAAAGTCAATGGAGCAATCACACGCAAGCGAAGCAACTTGGGGCGTGAAGACTACCTTAGATCCAATTTCCGTACCTCTTTCAAGCCTAGTTTAGGAATCTCGGGGCGAGATTCTTGTAAGGGGTAGGTCTGTCACACCTGCATTTTGTAACATTTCATTTTTATCAATAAAGCATGAAAATTTGGACCAACAAAAACTTTTGCATTATTTGGCTTTTATTTGGAGTTGGTTTTCTCTCTGTGTTTCTTTTCAAGTGCTTCTTGAAGTCAACTACTCTACCCTCTATACTTCATCTCCCTACCCCAAGCTCGACCAATGACCATGCCATGTGAATAGTGCTATATGGGATTTTCTACAAAAATAATTTGGCGAAAGTATTTTCTAAAATTAGTTTTCCAAAACCCTGAATTGAGGTTTGCCTTTGCAAGTACTTGATCAAGGGCAGTAAAATATTTCAAAAATACATTTGACTCCTATTAGATATAGGATGCCCGGGAACCACAAAAGTATAATTTTAAAAGTTCTTGTTCTATTTTATTTAAAGGCTTTTCTTAAGGCCGAAATGGTCTTTAATAGGAAATAATTATTTTTCTGTTTCAAAAATATTTGACAAAATTTAGAGAAGCTCATAGGACATATATTGTCCATATATAAGAGTTTCAACACATGGTCATGTTCAAAATATTGGTCAAACCCTCTAAAACCCTTTACGGATATTTCAAGCTTTTGAAATATTTACAAAAAATATTCTCCAAAAATTCCAGGAAAATTCTATCATGTCACATATGACATATCTGTTGATCTTGCCAAGTCTCATGACTTGGAGAACAAGATAACACCATCAAAACCCCTCAAAACCATTTCTGTCCAATCTAAGGTTTGATCAACTTTACATTGCCAAGTATGTCCAAATGTGCTCAAACTTGGTGGACATGCTTCATTGGTCTAATGATGCAACTGGACCAAATGGCACAGGTTGGAGAAGAGGAAATCTTGGTCAAAGTGCCTCAAAACCCTCTCTGACCAAAATCAAGTTTGAACCACTTTGCACTACCAACTTTTCTCCAAGACCCCAACTTTGGTGAGCCGATCATGTGACCAAATAAGGCTACCACACCAAGTGGCACATCAAGGAGAAATGATTTAGTCCACTGGATCTACACAAACCCATTTCTGCCCATTTCTAGGGTTTGCAAAAGTTGCATTGGCAACTTTGTCCAAATGAGCTCAAAATGGGTGGAAGGCCCTAAATATATGTGTCATTTCACCCTTGGAGTATCTTGGCCAGTAAGGATCATTAAGCAACAAAACTCCATCAAACACCTTACGGCAAAATACCAAAAAGCCTCTTTTGCCACTTTCACTAATCTCCTTGAGTTAATCTCTTTGCCACAACCCTCCTCACTTCCCTCATCACCTAGACACTTTTCTACGAAGAAGCAATGTGGAGGAAGGGGAATCAAGTTTGTCCTCTCTGGACAACATCTTCTCTCTCTCTCCCAGCTTCTCTCTCTCCCTTCGCACCCAGGGCATCCAGGCCTTTCTCTGGTCTTGTCCCTGCTGCTTTGTAGCTTCCAGGCCTTAAAAGGGCCAGCCAGGCCTTGTGAAAAACCGCGGATGCCGGCCAAAGTCGCTCTGGGCGCTGCCAGAGCGCCGACCGTTGGCCGCGCCTCCCGACCGCCGTGCCATCCCATCGCGCGGTGATGTGCCTCGGCGTCTGCTACACGCCGCCGTGCCGCCCCTCTGTCTCCCCTCTCTCTCCCCTCCTGCGGTAGCGTGCCCGCGCCGCCCGGCTCGGCCAATGGCTAGCCTCACACGCTGGACGCCAGAGCCCTCCTCGCTCTCTCTCCTTCTCCTGGCGCCCTACTCCACTCCCACAGCGCCGTGGACAGCTCAAGCTCTCCCAGCGGCTCCCAGGCAGATCCATGGTGCCGTAGGCCACGCCCACGGTGAACCGTGGCCAGCCTATTTAAGGCACTCCGAGCCCTCCTCTTCCTTCTGTCGCTCTCCCACACTCAATCCACCTGGATCCACCCCTTCGCTCAGAGCCGCCCGAGCTCGAGATCGAGCTCGAGCTCCGCCGCCTCGGGTCGCCGTCGTCTGCTGGTCAGGCCTCCTCCGCCCGTTCTCCCTCGAATCGGCCTCCCCTCGCCTCCTTGATGCTCTCCCTCTCTTTCCCCCTCATTTTGCAGTGGGGGCGGCCGAGCCACCGGCGCCCAAGCACCTCCGCCGCGGGACCTCGTCGCCGGCGAAGCAGGCCACCCCGGCGACCATCTCCACCACCACCAGATCCGCGACTCTCTCCTGAACCCAACGGTAGTCTCCGCTCCACTTCCCGTGCCCTGTATCGCCGCCGGCGTGGCTTCGCGTCGCCTCTGGCGGAGGTAGGCAGCGGCGCCGTGGGGCCTGCCGGTCGACCTCACGCATGCAGCGGGTGGGATCCACCGTCGAGGTTTAAAACGTCTTGTGCAGACAGACTGGACCCGCCGTCGGCCGGCGTATTCGGCCTTTACCTTCGGCGTGGCGGCGCGTGGGCTGGGGTTCCCCCGGGCCTGCTGCTGCTGTGGCCCCTCGGCCCGATGTACAGTGCCGTTCTTCTTTTTCTTTTTCTGTAGTATTTCCAAAAATTCCACAGGGCAGTATAATAGTCCAAATGCATTGATTCCAATTTCTAAATTCCTAGAATATTGCAATCTATTTAATGGTGCAACTTTCACTCAGATCAATCACCTTTTCTTTTACGTAAATATTTAAATGTGGTTTTTGACATTTAAATGAGCCTTTGAAAATCCATAACTCCTATTTTGCTGCTCCAGAACCAAAACCAAAAGTTGCCCCCTTCCTAACTTTCCTCCTAGTATTTTACAAAATTAAGTTGACATTTTTGATTGCACTTTGACTTTTCTGTTTTTATTATTGCCTTATTTTTCCGTTGTTTTCTTGCAGCGTTAGATCCGTGTTGTGAGGTAGGCGAGGAAGAAGGAGGAGCGATCTTGGAAGACTTTGAAGACCAAGCCAACCAAGGCAAGCAGCCCTTTGACCATGACTATGATGCCTTTTATATGCATGTCATTTTAGCTCTTTATCGATGATGCATCGGAATCATGGCGAGATGGTGAACCACATGGGTGGTTGCCACGATTACAATTCCTCGTTGGTACTTGCATTTGTGCATGGCCCTACCTTCTTATGAGGGTTATGCGGTGGGAGTAGATAGGATGCTAAAGTAGATGCTATGCAAAGGGATGGGGATATGCATGGTGAAGGAAGCAAAGTGATTTCAAAAGTGTTTTTGAAAACCCGTCGGGTGCCACTCATGCCGAGGGAGATGAAGAGATGGGTGACCACTTGATGGCGAAGTGGTGTGCCAAGCAAAGGGTGTGTGGTTTTCAAAAGCGGATTGGTCGGAGTTGCGACCGTTATTCCAACCTTACATGCGCGACCACTCTACCCTTATATGGGAAAGGGCATTGTTGAGTACCTAGACCGATACTAGCTTGGAGCCCGCATTACTAGTGGCGGGGAGAGTTGGTGCTCTCTCTTGGGGCGGGTCGTGCGGTAGGGCGGCCATGACTGTTTTCACGAGGCACCGGACACACCGTTGGTACCCGTGCTTGTGGTATGTGATGAATATGGGAGCGAGGCTCCGACTTTATGATGTGAAATGTTTTGTACGGGGTTACTACCAATCGTGTGGACTCCATGTTAGTGTCGTCTAGGGAAAGGTAATGATCGGTGCTTACCGGGTACTTGAGGTACCGCTGGTGCGTGGTTTGACACGGAAGTTCCCGGATCTAGTGGGTAAAGTGTGCAACCTCTGCAGAGTGTAAAACTATTGAATAGCCGTGTCCACGGTCATGGACAGTTAGGTAACCGCTCTTGGGCTACGTCCACTTGTTCACAAATCCGGTGTGTGTGAGATGATGGTGTTGTCTTGGATCAAGTCAGAGGACTTGACATGATTGAGATGGGTTGGTGCCCACTCCGTTTGAGATAAATGGGTTGGTGCCCATTCTATTTATGTTGATATCTGTGACCAGTTCTTACGGTTACTGGAATTCTCTTGATGCATGCTTTATAGGATGTTGAACATGTCCTGCATTCAAAACTAGCTTTATGCAAAACTATACCTATGTCATGCATTACCGTACCTTGAACCAAATCATGGGTTGCTTGCGAGTACATTCAAAGTACTCATTGGCTTGCCACTGGTTATTTAATTGACCGGGCATGGAAGAACCGGAGTTGAAGAAGAGTTCTTTGGAGGCGATCATGCGAACTAGGGCGTTCCCGGTCGAGAATGCTGTAGGGTTAAGGCAGATGGCATGGGTTCTACTTATCGATGATGGTTTCCGCTGCTATGTTTCATTTGATGTTCAGCCCTTAAGGCTTTATCGATGTAAGACTTGACCATGATGGTCACTATTTGTGTAAGACGGTATGTATGGATGTAAGACTCTTGTTATTCAGCTTCTGTGTGTTCAGTGAGCATTGATCTCTGGGATCACTGTACACGTGCATCCGGCGATCACGACTTGCAAGTCGGGGTCCCCACATTGTCACAGGCTCGGCCAGTGCCCTGACTAGCTATTTGTCTTCTAGTGCTCACGGGATGGTGGTTCATGTAAAAAAAATCTTTCCTTATCTTACCGACTTTGGCCTTACGAATACAAGCTAGACACCATATGGAACATGCAACCACATATGACACCGAGAATTTAAAGCAAGCACCTGGGAAGGTGGTTCATTGCGAGCGAGGTCATCAACTCCAGAGCTACGTTTACCGTCTCCATCTGCTGACACTGCACCCTTTATAGCGCTATAACATGTCGTGCATACCCGCGAAGAAAGCTGGCGCGACTTCTCTCTTTTCTTTGCTGCTTCTCTTTCGCTAGAATCTGAAATACCCTTACATAAAAACACAATAGTGAGAGTATGGGTGAAGTGTGTGCAGAACTAGTGCACTGTAAAAGTAGCAGATAGCAGGTGGCTGAAAAATAAATGACACGAGACATATGATAGCTCTACAACATTGCATGGCAAACAAAATTAGATTCTACTCCGTATGATTTTGTAATATATGAGCATAGGAAATGCAGGTACTCCTCCAGCACACCACCACATGTGGTCATATCTAAGAAAATAGTCGACTGAAAATAAATAGGTCAGTCGATTTTTTTAATGAACCGTCCGATCTATAAGGAATGGGCAGATGGCCTTCGTCTACCTCCCGCCAGTCACTGTTGACGATCTTTCTCGAACCGCCAGTGACCACCGGCCCAGACCCCTGCCTCCGCCGCCCCGCCCTCCCATCGACCTCACACCATCGCCGTGCTTGGCAGCGCCCCCAGGCCATCCCTTTAATCCCGGCCGACCTCCAGATCGGGCGCCAGTAGCTCTAGGCCGCACACGCCCCTAAGATAAACACCAAGGCGCTGCTTCCCCGGCGTAATAGGCATACTAGCGCTTGTTACACCGGGGAATGCTTCCGTTAATTGGGAATCAACTGGCCAGAAATTGAAATTCAGGGGGGCGATGGACCTCTAGCTAAGGTGAAATAGTATATGAGGAGAAACCTTGTGCATCGCGAGTTACTAGGAACATCTAGTATCAAGAAGAAGCGGTCAACCAGTGTCTTTTGTGGTATGAATACCGTGCAAGCAGAGACATAAGATTTGCACGAATAAGGGAAGAGGAGTACCTTTTTCGGTTGCCGGTGTGGACACCTCCACATGTCGCGCCGATCTTCTTCTTTTTACCGGGGAAACCAATGTTACGGAGGTGCGAGGCTTGGGCGAACCCATGGCCAAATTGTTGATCTGTGTGTTGCCGTGGCCGTATGTCGGCGGAGGGGAAGCAGATCCGAGGCGAAGGACGGCATAGCAGAACAGCTACAGTGCGGTGGAGGTGGCGAAGTTGGAGCGGCGATGATGAGGCGCAGGGCGGCGTGGTTGAAGCTGGCTCGAATGCAGACGGTTCGGCCTCGGCTTCAACTACTAGCCGTGGAGGGTGTTGCGGTTGACATTGCGGTGGACGACGACGTCGGGGTATCGGCTCCGGCGTGATGGAGGAGGGCGGCGGTTGATGGGTGGGATGGGGTGGCGGACGGAGGACGCCGGGGTTTCGTGGCTGGTGGAGAGGTAGTTTGGCACCCACGAGTCTGAATGGGGAATCGGACGGGTGGGGGAACCATGTTTGATGCAGGGACGCACTTGTTTTTGCTTTTTGAGCAGAAGATGGGGCGCGCTTGTTTGAAATTTGGGGAAAGTAAAACCTTTGCCCCCCTCTTAAATTTCAGACCTACTATAGGTCGGGGGTAGGATGGTAATCCTAGGTGTCCCAAATAGTGGGCGGGAGCGATTTTGGCCGCGCGCATGTGTGCTTAGGCGGCCATTGTGTATGAATGTTTTTCGGAGGCGGTTGCGTGGCGTCTAGATGAAGCTACAAACCTACCCGGTTTAGACCTTTGGACGTCGGGCGGTAGGTTTCACGGTCGGAGTTATTAGAAAAGTAATTTCCTTGTACTACCAAACATTGGTCTCACGCGGTTCAAGCGAGTAGAGGCTCTTTGGGTAACCGTTGAAAATTTTGAACATAAGCATTCATGTTTAGAGTACTCTTGAACTATGAGGATTGACCTAAATAGACAACGTTATATTCGACCTTGTATGTTTGAAAACCTCATTAAATTGTCCGCTTCTTTTTGAAATTTTGACACTTGAAAATCCTATAACTACGATTATTTTGGAATGGAGGAGCTAAATTTGAATCTATTTTGTACACGACTACATATGCTATTATGTACAAAATCAGAGCAAAGATTGGTGCCCCCATAAATTAGGTACGGTTTACAAATGCAACGATATCAAATTCAAATAATTGAATGGACTTCATGTTGAATTCGATTTTTTTAAACCACCTTAAGTTGAATTCAAATGTATGCTAGTTCATAGGTAGCTATTTATAATGTCCATTGTGTAACTTTCGTATGTATAATGTTCTTTACACACACAACATGAACTATACTCACGTTTATATTCGATTGCTAAAGTGATGCATTGTCTGGAGTTCAAAATACTAACTATGTGGATCAATTGTGTCGAATAATAACATAGACATGCTCAAATTCGATATAATCTAGATGTCTGATGGATCAATGACCGCTCCTTACGCGAATTGCAAATATCATGATCCCATCCTAATATTTGGATACAATTTATATCTTTAACCAATGTGTAGAGCGGTCTTTTACGTGTAGTTTCACTCTCCATCGGTGGTCTCTCACACATGCTCACACACTCTCTCCCGAGGTGTCTTTCTCGCACACATGCTCTAGATATAACCCTCCCTCCCTCTCGTAACCATTTACAACTGTTTTCACTAACCTTTATCACAAGCACCCTTCCTATCGCAAACATACACACGCACAATCCTCATCGACCCTTTCTATATACATGGACCTGCCTCGCGTCTCATGTCGCACATTATCTTCGCTTTGTCTCTCACGCATTGTCTCACACGTCTCTTCCTAATCGATTTGAGTATGATTCTAGCGAGCATTACATAGGATGCCCTTAAAGTTAGGTTGGATGAATAGTAATATCGAGAGATAAAGGGTTACCTTAGTCCGAGAACCTAGGGTTACAAATCCTAGCCGGCTTTGTCAATGGACACAGAGTCCTTCACAATTCTGCTATCTTTGTCTTGTATGACTAGTCATCCATGGGTCTTCCTAAATGCGTCACGGGCCGAACAATGTGGCGCAGGACGGAACCGAACGAAGGGTCTCACCTCGACCCACCGGGCCTCACGCGGTGACACACCCTCTGCCCCCATGTCTCATTATCTTCTAACACCCACACATACCAACACAAACACCACACACACAGAAAATTTCTCCCGGTGCCTCTATTCCCTCCCCCCCTTGCATATACACACTCAAGGGAATGGAATCTCTTGTCGTGACTTCATATTCGTCTCTCTCTCTAGACCACTCTCATTTCTCGTGCTATCTCTCCCACCCCCCCCCCCCCGGCCGGCCCCTCTGTCCATGCCTCTCTTGAATACGTAATACACACACATACCTCTCTAGGCCCCGCCAAATGCATCAACTACACATTCACACATGTTACATCACGTACCCCATTGATCTAAAAAGCCCTCTCTTCACGTTTATTTCGCATACAACATTCCTTTTGAATAAAGTGTGGCCAAAAAATTATTTTAGAGTTTCTACGTATATACAACATTACAAAGTTATATGGAGAGTCTGACGCTAATTTGCATTGCATGGTGCCCACAATGATATTTATTCCGCACTGGGAATTTTTATATTTTTATACTATATACAAAGTTAGTCATAATAAAGAGAAACAAAGAGCATCTCTCTCTCCATCGCATACCACCCCCCCTGTACGCCCCTTTCACGTATGCACACAAAACTATCTCCAGGTCCTCTAAAAGTAAGCCCCCAGAAAATTCACGCATGTTTCATCTTTCTCTCGCGATATATGCAATGACGATCATTGTATTTGAAGTGAAAGCATGATACGTACATTGGACTTTAGAATCCACTCATTACAGTCACCATTTACGTTTAGTGGCTATTATACAGTCACGGGCTCACCGTACAACTCTGTATTTGCTCATGACATGACTAGTTGACCAGTTAAACGCTCCATGTGGCACCTCTAGTGTTGCATCACATTATCTCACTACCATCGTGCCCACCTATCCACTTGTATCTACTCTACATATACACTTATAAAATACATAAAATACACTCTTATAAAAAACAGAGTTGGTGATGATGGTGTGCCTGCCATCCTCCAATATAGGTCGTCCGATTTATATCTAACGGATAGGAAAGAAACTATGGCAATTTTGCAAAAAAGTACCCACACACCTCTCCACATTTGCAAATAAGGCCTTCCCTCATTCATCCTTTTCTCTCACAAGATAAACAAGTCATACTAATGCATCTTGATGTTACGTGCAACGCACGGGCATCTTGCTAGTAAGAATGAAAACAAACGACAAAAAAATATTTGGACGGTGGTTCGAAGTCATGACCGCGAGCATAGCGGACAAGGTGGCCTTGTATTGGTATGCTGAGCCGTCTATTTTAACACACAGGAGCTGGTGTGGTGATTATACACACACGCACACATGCACACGAACTGCATCCATGCAACACTCACACAAACACATGCACCCACGCACGCACGCAACACTCACACATACACACGCACACACGCACGCATGCATGCACACACCAGTACACCACACGACCAACACACACTCTCAAGCTCAAGTGCTCAACCTACACGTGCATGCGCACACATCAGGCCCTGACAGACACACACAACCAGGTGATTCCCGCGCACGGGTTCGAGCCTTGTCACGCCTGCGTAAATTTGTGTTTATTTGACCTTTTCCCTATGCGAACTGACAGGTGGTACCCACAAGGAACATGGTCAATTTAACTAGTGAACATGGCGCCATGCAGACTATTTGGCCGGTCAACAGAGTGCAATATGATGCTGAACTGTGAGCAAGTGACCGTATAATCACCGCAAAATGTATATAGTGACCATAATCAGCTTATTCTGAAGTTTGGTGACCATATTACGCTTTTCTCACTGTAGGCCCTCCAAAACTACATCTCTACACGTTCTCGCATGTTACATCTAGCAACTATGCAATACAGCACTACTACTACACTCTAACACAATAAATCATATGTGTTTTTATTTTTACTAGATATCATATTGTTACTTATAATTATTCAGTTTGCATACATTAAAATTGCCTTTGAAATGTTTGTCCAGTATCATCTACCGCGCGGGAAAAATCCTGCCCTTTCCTGTTTAATCGGGTTTGTATCGATGGATCGTGCGAAACAGCAAAATTTTAGTACTATCTGATACAAGTGGCGATTCCTTTGGGCGTCGTGTAAATCTACTCCTCCGTCCTAAGAGTGGAGCGCTCACTTTCATAAATCTTCTAGTCCCTTTCGCAGACATGTGGGACATCAAACTACCGTGTCCACGTGCCATACCGGAATACAATGCAGAGCAGCCGGGGTGAAGCACCCCAGTCATGGCGCCGGCGTAGTAATGAGCAATGAGGCGTGAAATCACAAAGTTGCACCTTTCCCGCAGTTAAGTTGAAGGGACGAAGTAATAATGCTAAAAAAAGAAATTGGAGGGACGAAGCAACCATCATTTCACTCGTTGTTGAATCCGCTTTTCCCTCATCTTCTTCAACTTAACCACGTGTTGCTTCTGCCGTTGTTCTGCCTCATGTGGGACGCGGATCGACTTGGTAAAGCACTGACACGTGGGACCGCATGTTAGCAAACCGCCAGGACAACGTCCTCCAAAAATAAGAAGCCTAATCCTAGACTTACAAAGGGTTACGTAGCTGCTACGTATACTTTCCATCTAATCTATATATGCCCCCCCCCCCTGATTTTCAGGTGGGGTGGGCCTAATCCTCTCCTTTAATCCAATCAAATAGTACGACATCACATCAGTTTGTAACTTTACATAAACCATTACGTGGATGTAGCATTGCTCAAATAAGAAACCTCCCCCGCCATCTGTGCAGCAAAATCACCTCCTTTTTACTAATCTTGATTCTATAATTTTTTAGATCAATATTATTGATATTTGTATAGATAGCACACAGGAGCAAAACCAAGTGGTATGGTTAAGGGCATCCAGAATGTGTAGCCAAATGTGAAAATAGCTTTTGGCATCGTGGGAACCATTGTGGACGGTGTTGCCAAAGCCAAAAAGATGGAACCGAAGCTCCCTGGTTGATTGATCGAAGGAATGGAAAAATGCAACGTCTCTCCTCTTTCTCCCATGCTTGGATGCATGTAGTACAGTATAGAGCACAGAGTCTACTCCCCTATCCCTTCTATCACAAATCACAAAGCAGTGAGGCGTCAAATCAGAGAAGCACGGACAAAGCAACCATCATTTCACTCTTCGCAGACTCCGCTTCTCCATCGTCTTCTTCGAGAAACCATCTCACTGCACTAGTACTCCTAGTAGTACTAGTAAAGGACTTCCTGGATGCAAATAAGGCGGTTGTCTCGGCTTGCAGGCAGCACTTGCGAACGACTTACCGTGGTCTCCCTCAATGGTGTTCTCCGTCAAACGCACTTCGCCAAACAACAAAAAAAAATATCATCGACGTCACCGCAATGGGGAAGGAAGTCAAATATAGTTACTACCTCCATTTTTTTGTACACAAGGTCAGTATATCAAAATTACAATTTGCAAAGGGCCACTAACACTAATCGAGGAAAAATTGATGGGGTTAGCAACCAAGGACATTAATACCCCCTGCATGCATGCGGAAGTGAGAAGGTTGGTTTGCATGGCGCTGCTTTAATCCAGCGATGAGGAGTGAGATGGTTAGCTCTTTGGTCTTTGGAGAAAAAATACGCATTAATTGACACGTGAAATGAGGATTTGTATCGATTAAATCCCGTGAAGGAAAACCCTGCCTTTCTTTTTTAACACTAGTACTCCTAGTATGTACGTACTTATCTTGGTTGGATCTAGGCCTTGCATTGCCAAACTTCGCCACACATTTTTGCCAAGCTTGCCTAAAGTTTTCAAAATGAGGAGGTACACTTGCGCACGGCTATCACGGTCGCACTGCACCCTCACACGGGCGCTCCTGCACGCCGCGGTCGCACCGCACCCTCACACGGTCGCTCCTGCACGCCGCGGTCGCACCACACCCTCACACTGTCGCTCCTGCACGCTGCAAACCCAACCAAAGGAACGCACCCTCACTGACACGTGCTGTCGCATGTGAACAAACCAAACTCAGCCATCCTATCCCTGACACATAATTTTCGTTCATAGAGTATGTTTATCCAACCGCATCTTGGGGAGTATCCGTACGGCCCGTGTGGTGGTCTATTGGGGAAGAAGAAGAGGTGAGGAAGAAGGAAAGAAGGGTTAGGAGACGTAGGATATTCATCCTACCGCCTGAAATGGTAGACTGACCCAAGTCAGGTGACTTGCATAACAAATATATGTTTTTACACAGCAAAAGATCCATAAAACAACAACATAAAGAAAAACTATCACTGCTCGTGGAAAGAGACGGCCTCGTCGTCTTTGGCTGCCGGCGTGTACCAGCCGTCACTGTCGACGTGTGTCTCCGCACCATAGTTGTGCTCGGCCTCCAGCTACTCGTCCAAGCGGAGCGTGCGGGCGCTCTGCACGGACGAGAGCACAACCTGGTTCAAGTCAAGGACGTCCGGTTTCGCCTACAGGAGGGCCTCGATGGCAACAGCGTTCGCGCACTCCGCGTCGAGTCGAGCCTCCGCCGCCCGGTTCAAGTCCAGGGCGTCCGGTTCCGCCTGCAGGAGGGCGTCGATGAGAGCGGCATCCGCGCGCTCTGCATCAAGTCGCGCCTCTGCCGCCCAGTTCAAGTCCAGGATGTCCGGTTCCGCCTGCAGGAGGGCCTAGATGGCAGCGGCATCCGCGCGCTCCGCCTCAAGTTGAGCCTCCGCCGCCCGGTTCACATCCACGACATCCGGTTCCGCTTGCAGGAGAGCCTCGATGGCAGTGGCATGCGCGCGCTCCGCGTCGAGTTTAGCCTCTGCCTCCCGGTCCTCCTTTAGTATCACCATGTTGAACCGCTGGTCCGCCTGCACCATGGGGGACTCGGACGCCGGCACGAAGATGACGTCCATCGTCTCATACCCATCAGGGGCCTTCTGCGCCGCGACCTCCGCCATGAACATTGGATCGGCTTCCTCCTCCTCGTAGCTTGGCTCTAGAGAAATTGGGGATTGGCCCGCCGCAAAGCGAGCTTGGGAACGGAAGTCTATGGCGCCGACCGCCGCCGCGATTTCTGCGGGGCGCTCCGGCATCAGCATCTTGTAGTAAGTGATCTTGCGGCGCACCATGGCTTTCCGGCGAACCAGGGGACGCTTGATGCAGGCAAGGGGATCGAAAGGTGGGGGAATGGACTGGAGATTTGGTGTGGTTTTAGGGCAGTGGCTGGCGTAGGCCGAGCAGCGAAGGTTCTGGTGTGAATAGTGGTTCCGTTGACGACTGGTCAATCGGTTTTGACTGTACATTGCTCTTGTTATGTTCGCGTTGCAGCCCGGCACGCTGGACCCTCCACGTCGCTCACCGAATGGAACGCGCTTCGTCTTGCGTTTTCGCTCGCTTGTGGGACTGCAGTTGAGAGCAAACCGATGTCCCTCCCCCTCCCCCGCCCGCGTCATTTATTATACCACCACTCCCTCCATTTTATGCGGAGTAAATAAAATCAGAGGGAGTATACTACGGATGAGGATCCCCTAACATGGCCGAACCCATTGAGTAACTGACATGCGGGGCCTAGCAAGCATGGGGTCCACCAGTAAGTGACCGACAGGAGGGTAAAGCGAGGATACCTCGTCGGAGGATCCACTTCCACTATACTACTTTGACCAAATGTTAGAGTAATAATATATGACATGCAACTTACACAAATGTTAGAGTAATAATATATGACATGCAACTTACACAAAGCATACAGGGTCTAATGCATTTTTCAAGGCTAACTTTGACCAAATGTTAGAGTAATAATATATGACATGCAACTTACACAAAGCATACGTTCAAATTCGTATGTGAAAGGAGTTTCCAATGATATAATTTTCACATTATACATCTCATGTACTATTAATCTTGTCAATAGTCAAATTGGAAACCATCTCGAGTACAAATCTAGGAGTACGTACAAATCTAACAATATTGATTGGGCGTTGTTGAATGTTGATACCTTTTTGATCAAAGTAGAGGTACTTTGACTACACATAAAACTTATATGTAAACTAGAAAGGATAGGAGGGACTATATTGTACATTCAAAAACGAAACGAACGTTGAATACCCTTTATATATGATTTGCGGATGCTATGATCACTGGTTCAAAATTTTGAATCTGCCTTAGGTATCACGTTCCCCCACTCGTTCCCTCTCGATTTCATCTCGGGGTCTGGAGATCTATTGAAAGAGGACTAGGGTGGGTACATGCGAATGATACTCGGCGGAATGTTCAAATGAGGCATGTGGGAGGATGGACTCGATTGGAGGGCGACATGACCGATGGAGAAGAGGGTTGGAGAGGAATGACAAATAAGCAAATGCCACATGATTATACTTGAACGGCTCAAATAAACAATAAGTTGTCTCGCTTGGCCTACATAGTGAAAGGCCTAATGCGCAACGCGGAGCATTGACACTCGAATATGGCCGGGAAAACAGGGAAACCGACATGTGGGGCACAACCGTCGGGACAACGTAGCGCAAACTAGTCCAATGGAGGAGCTAGCCCACGACCTCCTCGCCACCGACAACCGTTCATGTGGGTCGTTGGGGCCAACAACGGGGCGCAGCTCCATCACCGCCTCTGGACACTGTAACACCCCGAGAATCATGCTACAGTAATCCCCTTCTAATGATGCCTTGTCATCATTGTTACTGTTGCTAATCTCACTTTGATTCTAATCCAGCCCAGATCTCAAATTCAAATTAAAGTCAAAATTCAACCTGCTCAAACATGAAAAATAAAATGTTCAAAGTGTGGCAAATAATCCCTGAATATTTGTCATGATGGAACCAACCTCTTTTGGATTCCCAAAGTGCTCCTGAAAAATTATATAGTGGTCCAACTACAACAAACGTAACCTTTTCAAAATAAACAAATGTTTATGAGTTTCCAAATGACTCAAAACTTTATGTTTCGCTCCAAGATATTGTGCTTGAATTTTGTGCCAAATTTCAAACTCAAGTAAATTCATTTGCTATAGCAAGTAAATAGAAATCAGTGGTAGAAATGTAAAAGCGAGAAAAGAGAGGATGTAGATGACCTAATCTCTGGCACCACGGCCCATTTAGCAAAAATCGGCCATGAGCCCCACACGCCCTCCTCTTCTCGCTCAGAGGCTGGGATGGCCGTGGCGGCCATCCGCCCGGCCGTGGCCACTGCGTGGCGACCATCCGACCCCTCCGGCGTCCTACTCGACCTACAAGTCCTCCCCAAAATCCCTTGCGAACCCTAAGCGCCCTCCTTGCATTCCCCTTTTCCCCTCGCTAGATCCGCCCTCCCGATAGCCTCCGCCGCTCACGCCCGTCGATCGCGCTCTCAAGCGAACCCGAGCGCGGCGAGATGTCACGGAGCCGTCGCCCTCTGCTGCATCGCTGAGCCGAGCCACGAGAGGCAGCGGGCTCGGCATCAGCGGATCGAGCTCGTCTCCGTCTTCGCCTCGCCGGTGACCGCCGCCGTCTTTGTCATCCCTGCTGCTACAAAGCTGTCGAGGGCCTTTCTTGGCCGCTTCGGTGAGCTCCTCTCTCCTCCATTCCTTCTTCCGTGGCTGCATTCGTCCCTAGCTAGTTCGCCGCCGTTGCGTGCCTCTACTTCGCCCGGCGTGCTCGAAGCCATGCCGTTGCTCCCGTCGAGCTCGGATGAGCTCGGGATCGCGTGCTCGGCTGCGTCCGTGCGAGCCCGTTGCACCCTCCCTCGTGCTTTGTCGAGCCCGTAGTGCTCGGTTCCAGCCACCGCAACATCTTGCACCACCGCCATTCCCAGCGGCGTCGTCCGGCCGTTCGAGCACACCCTGCCCGTGCCCTCGCACGCGTGTGCGGGCTTGTCCGTGGCCCGACCTGCTGACTCTGACCGCGCCATCTGCTGCTGTTGCCGCTTGCCACTCTGCTTGCGCCTCCGCCGCTTGCTTGTCTTGCCGCTGTTGCTCGCATCTGCTGCTTTGTCGCTCGATGCTGCCCTTGCCGCTTGCCGTCGCCCCGCGAACCCTTTGCTTCATGCGCCCAGCGCTTCGCGCGCGCAGCGTGCCCGCCTTCTGCTGCGCCGGCGCTGCTCCCCTCGCCTACCCATTCTGCGGCTGCGCTGCTGGTTACTCTGACGGCGCTGCTTGCTATCTTGCTGATGCTAATTCTTTAGCGGCTACTAGCTAGCTTTTAGTTTTACACTAACTAACCCCTTGACAGCCTCGATCAGCGGTTAAACAACTACTAATGAGCCTAAAAATAATATGAGTAGAATGTATACTTGACAAACTTTATTTTATCCCTTTGGACCAAATCCTTTCGATGCATGGTTTAAATCCTACGTACAAAATTCAGAAAATGCTAGTATTTTACGTTAACAAAACTCTTGAAATTGACTCCTAGCATTGTGTGTTGCGTGCTTGTGTGTGTGGCCAGCTTGGCCACGACCCCGGCAGTGTGTGGCGGCCCTTGTGTTAGTAGGACTAGTTTAGTTTAGGATTAAAGTTAGTGCTAAGTTAGTCTAATACCCGGTGACACGTGGATCTCTGATTAGTTTAAATAAAATCAGTTTTATAAAAAAATATGTCTAAGTCAATGACATATGGGACCCTCTGCCTTTGTTCACTTTTGACCAAGTCAACATCAACTATGTTGACTTTGACTGGCCCCACTTGTCATACACCCTGGCTGGATTACACTCTGTGTACCCATGGCAAATTCCAGTTTTTTCGAATTAATAATAATTTCAAAAATTGTTTACATCTTTGAAAATTAATAGAAAATAAACCGTAGCTCAGATGAAAATACTTTCTACATGAAAGTTGCTCAGAACGACGAGACGAATCCGGATACGTAGCCCGTTAAATCGCCACACATCCTAGCATGGCGAACACGCAACTTTCCCCCTCCAGATCACCTGTCCGAAAACGCGAAACACCGGGGATACTTTCCCGGATGTTTCCCCCCTTCACCGGTATCACCCACTACCACGTTAGGGCACACCGAACACCGTGTATTGTCTTGCTACGCTTTGTGATACTTTGATTGCTCTGTTATTTATTGTGTTCCCTCTCCGTTACTTCTTTCCGATAGACCCGAGAGGCTGGCGACCCCAGTTCGACTACGGTGTTGGTGACTCGTCCTTCTTGCAGAGCAACCAGGCAAGCCCCCCTCCTTGATCACCAAATATCGCCTATTCTCCTCTATCTTGCTTGCATTAGAGTAG
Organism: Aegilops speltoides; assembly: GCA_021437245.1. Taxonomy (NCBI): domain Eukaryota; kingdom Viridiplantae; phylum Streptophyta; class Magnoliopsida; order Poales; family Poaceae; genus Aegilops; species Aegilops speltoides. The sequence continues at coordinate 205,304,544 of CM038143.1, forward strand.
TGTAGCATATTCTTGCTTTCGTTGATCCTATTACGATGCATAGCGACATTGTTGCTACATCTGTTGATACCTTACGCAATCCTAAATGCTTAGTATAGGATACTAGTTTATCATCATTGGCCCTACATTCTTGTCGATCCGCCTTGCTATACTATCGGTCGTGATCACTTGGGAGGTGATCACGGTATATACTATACATACATACATACTATCTGAGATGGTGACTAAAGTCGGGTCAGCTCGTTGAGTACCCATAAGTGATTCGATGTGAAATTTGAAAGGACGGTGGCTCCATCCCGGTAGAGGTGGGCACAGGTTCTGGCGGCCCCGTTTGTTACTTTGTGGCGGAGGCGGCAGGGCAGGTTGAGACCACCTAGGAGGCAGTGGGCTGGCCTGTTCGGCGTCAGCGGATACTTAACACGCTTAACGAGATCTTGGTATTTGATCTGAGTCGGCCATTTGGTCTATCGTACTAACCATCTCGTGGGAGTAGTTATGGGTATCCGGCGTCGTGGTATCGGCGAAGCCTTCGTGACGTCGTCGGCGGCGGCGCGGCCGGATTGGGCGTAAGCTGCTCTTGTATTAAGGGGCTAGTTACGCTTCCGGCCCACGCATAGCGTCTTGAGTGTGCATTGGGCGATGGGCCCGGACCCTGTGCGCTTAGGTTTAGACCGGCGTCTTGACTCTCTGTTGTGCCTAGGTGGGGCTGCGGCGTGTTGATCTTCCGAGGCGGGCATGACCGAGAAAGTGTGTCGGCCAAATGGGATCGGCGTGTTGGGTTATGTGGTGCACCCTGCGAAGTTAATCTATTGAATAGCCGTGATCTTGATAACAGGGCGACTTGAGTTGTACCTTGACCTTATGACAACTAGAACCGGATGCTTAATAAAACACACCCTTCCAAGTGCGGATACAACCCGGTGATCGCTCTCTACAGGCGACAAGGAGAGGATCGCCGGGTAGGATTATGCTATGCGATGCTCTTGGAGATGCTACTTGGAGATGCTACTTGGAGGATTTCAATCTACTCTCTTCTACATCTTTGCGAGGCGGAGGCTGCGAAGCGTAGTCTTGACGGGATTAGCTATCCCCTCTTATTACGGCATTCTGCGATTCGGTCCCGATATGGCCTCCTTACACATATACCCATGCATATGTAGTGTAGTTCCTTGCTTGCGAGTACTTTGGATGAGTACTCACGGTTGCTTTCTCCCCTTCCCCCCTTTCCTTTCTTTACGGTTTGTCGCAACCAGATCTTTGGAATCTGAGGCGGGCGCCACCGTCGGCAGCGACCCCTACTACACTGGAGGTGCCTACTACTACGTGCAGCCCGGCGGCGACCGGAGTAGTTAGGAGGATCGAGGCGGGAGGCTGCGCCTCTTCGATCTATATCGGTTTGTGCTAGCCATCTTATGGCAACTTGTTTAACTTATATGCGTACTCGAGATATTGTTGCTTCCGTGACTTCGTCTATGATCGAGCACTTGTATTCGAGCCCTCGAGGCCCTGGCTTGTATTATGATGCTTGTATGACTTATTTATGTTTTTAGAGTTGTGTTGTGATATCTTCCGTGAGTCCCTGATCTTGATCGTACATGTTTGCGTGCATAATTAGTGTACGATTGAATCGAAGCGTCTGAGATTGATATCGAGCCATTGCTGTAGGAATCCCCTTCCATACTCCTTGGCCGAAGTCGAGTCTAGTTAATACAAAACTTTTACTAACATGGCTGTGAGTCTTACGGGCACACGTCGCCATTGGGTGGTAGTAGGATCTTTTACTCCTCGACCTATACTCTGGGACTGTGACATCTCTTCTATTCGGGTTAAATGATTTTGCTAAAAACAAAACTAACTTTAGGTTCTCGCAAGTACTTTCTCCCGGAGAGCCCCTTGTTACCGATGACCGCTTTCTTTGCACGGAGATTCCGAAGATACTCTACGATGTGCTCTCGAGACTATGTGCCATCGCTTTTGCAATTCACTTCCATCGATAAATCCCTCTGGATAACTACTTACACCTATCGTTCTTATTGTCATACCCAGTTGCTCTTGTTATTACAAGATGTCCTGAAGTACTCTTCGATATTCCGAGAATTCTTTATGCTTACCGCCCTGCAGTTCCTTGCTGCATGAATACCCCTACGGATGATTACTCGCGCTTGCCGAGTATCCGTTTGTACAAAGTTGTTCATGTGTTTCACAAAAATACATTCAAATACTACCCGATCTTTCGAAAATCCTGAGTAGCCTATTGCTCTTGGAATTCTTGCTTACTTGCATTATGGTTAATCTCATAAGTCTCGTAATCTTAATGGCATCCCTTGTCATTATCATTTTGAGTCTGTTGACTCAATATGTGTGCGAATGCACACAATCATCTATCAACCCTTCTAAATTATCTTTCCAGCTCAGACGTCATTTTGAACATGAGCTGGTTCTCGACCAAACTATTTGTCGTCAATTGTGCCTCTGGTCTATCCAACTTATCCATCTTTAATCAGAGCATTACTTCTGATCCTTCGATTTGGATTCATAATTCCTTTGCATTTATGCTTCGAATTAGTCAGATGATTCTATAACCTGATGCCTTTGCATTCTTCCCTTTTCTGGTTGAGTAGCGATACTCACATTAGATCCTTTGTGGACCGTCAAGTCCTTTGTTGGATTATTATCCGACAGTGTCCTTCATATTCAAATAACCTTGTGAGCCTTTCCACGGATATATAAAGCCTTTGGTAATTTGTATCCTCTGTTTTCTCAACCATGCTCTGTTCTCGAGCTGGTGGTATTTACTATTGAAGCTTGTGGTATACGTTTCCACGATACCCTAACGGGTTGAACCTATGCATTCCTTAATATGTGTGAACTCGAAAGTTTTCATGAGTCATACTCTTCTGGTATTTTGCTAGATAAAATTTCAACACTACAACTTCTTCGGAAGTGAGAGGTGAATGGAAGGTTATACATTGAAGAAGTGGGAGTCGACCTTGAACTTTGTGTTCATGCCCATGGACACGATGTAGATCCTATCATGGAAGCTTCTTGTAATAATAACTATTTCCTTGTTATAATATCATTTGGAATCTATGAATTGATCCTTTGCAATCATGGATCCGACCATATTTTCTACTTGATTCCATTTCTCGGACAAGTTAAACCACTTGTCCTCTACAGATCAATGCACCCATCCAACCTCTATTTTGATCTACCTTCGAGTACTAACCCCCTAGTATCTCGAGGATATCAACCCATTACACTACATCTTTATGAATTTCTGATGAAGTAGTGCCTTTCCCCGTCATGGTCACTCCACAGGTTTTGGGTTGTCGTCAACCGAGAACACCAATTTTCGAATCAAATGAACACTGTGATTCAGTACTTCTAGTACTTCGTTGTTGAGAAGTTTATTAATCCTTCAAGTCATTCCTAGCCTGATCGGCTATATCATTATCGTGCAACTTTTTAACTGTGCTACCGGGTCCTTCTTCCTGGAGCACAATTTTCGACGATGAGCTAAGCTTACGTCGATTTTCCTCATCATATCATTTTGCCTTGAACAACAAACTTGATTTCGAGTTGTGTCGTACCCATGGTTCCAATAACCTTCCGCTTCATCATTCCTTTGAATTGATGTCGTCGCTGGTTGATTACATCTTCTTGAAACCTCTCGACAAATGTGTCGTGATCATCATCAACATTACGAGTTCTTCCGGGATATCAATTGAATTCATGATGAGAAATACCATCCTTGCCCCACGATGATTGTGTTAACATCGACAACATTCTTGCATTTTACATAGCATAAAACTTGTTCACGGTTTGTGTTGTACCTTGAGTTCCTTGCTATCCAACTTATGTTATGTCCTACCTTGGGGCATTACCATCATTTATGTCAAAAATGTTGTGAGAATTTCACCACCTCTTAAGAGTTCTTGATGTAGTATTACTTCTCGTCATCTCCGTTCATATCTTGGTCCCGTGTTGTTTCTAACGGGATCTGAGCCATTAACTTTGATGTGTAATTTCAAAACTTCTAGCAACCCTATTGCTTGGAAGTCAAGGATCGACAGTTCCTTCTTAGGCTGTTGGTTGTTGAATCTTCACTCGACATTGATCTTGCTTGCCTAAGGTCATACTTGGGGCCCCCTTTCTACTAATGATTGATGGTGTATGTTTTCCTAGAGCATACAACATTATATCATTTGAATTGACAAGTGTCATCATCTTGTTCACATAATTGTGGAAATCCATCTTTGTTAATCTCGATAAATTGTCGCTGATTCCATCAGCCACCCCCTCATCCTCTCCTTGGGTTAATGATGATGAATCCTTGTATATCAAGCCCAACCTTTGCTTGAATACCATGTCAATGCTATCTCGAAGCATGTACGTGATACTTCAAATTTCAACAAGAACATTTAAAGCCCAATGCTAAATGTTTCTTTATCAATTATCCAAACACCGTTGTATGGGTAGTGTCATGAAATTTCTCTCCCTACCTAAAAGGTTTTCTACATTATATCCTGTCATAGATATCCTGCTCTGCTTATCATTGGGAAGGATATACCTCCTGGAATATCTGATAAACATATTTTCCTTTCCATTATTTAGTTTAACCTTTCTGGTAATCATTATGGTCTATGCAATATTGATTCCCTTCTTATGTAAACCCCTCGGTGTACAATTCTGTTAGTAAGACCCTGTTACTTTTGTTGATGACATTCCGGTAACCACCGATGGACGAGAACTTTTCCTATTGGTCCGCCTCGTTGCAACAAGCAGGAAAATGGTTCTCTTCGTCCCTCGCCCTTGGTACCAACGTTGTTGCTGATATAGCTGACATGGTACTCCCTGACATGCCTTGCTATCATGACCGTGCAAGATGTCACTACTCCAAAAAAAAACCACATGGTGGGCCCATAACCCAGTTCCACGAGTTGAAACTGACTACTTTGTACAACCTAGATTACGAAGTAGTCTTTGCACTTGGCTTCGTATGTAATTCACGAGCTAACTTCCTCACCATGTTTCACTCCGGTACCAGAGGCAACCTTATTCTTCAGCGCTCTGAGCCCCTTCATCGCCTGTTTGATGCATCACCTAGATGCCTACATGGTTGAAGCTTCTTATTGCACCTCCTTACCTTGCTCTCGATGACTTCTTGAATTTCAACTCGAGAGATGCCTCTATCTCCACGTTCACAGAGATAGCCCCATGTACCTATCTTGTGTTGAGTGCCGTCCTTCCTGAGTCTTTCCCCCTTACTCCACCGCTTAAATCTCGGGACGAGATTTCTTGTAGTGGAGGAGATTTGTAACACCCCGAGAATCATGCTACAGTAATCCCCTTCTAATGATACCTTGTCATCATTGTTACTGTTGCTAATCTCACTTTGATTCTAATCCAGCCCAGATCTCAAATTCAAATTAAAGTCAAAATTCAAACTGCTCAAACATGAAAAATAAAATGTTCAAAGTGTGGCAAATAATCCTGGATATTTGTCATGATGGAACCAACCTCTTTTGGATTCCCAAAGTGCTCTGAAAAATTATATAGTGGTCCAACTACAACAAACATAACCTTTTCAAAATAAACAAATGTTTATGAGTTTCCAAATGACTCAAAACTTTATGTTTAGCTCCAAGATATTGTGCTTGAATTTTGTGCCAAATTTCAAACTCAAGTAAATTCATTTGCTATAGCAAGTAAATAGAAATCAGTGGTAGAAATGTAAAGAAAGCGAGAAAAGAGAGAGGATGTAGATGACCTAATCCATCGCACCACGGCCCATTTAGCAAAAATCGGCCCAGCCAGCCCCACACGCCCTCCTCTTCTCGCTCTGAGAGGCTGGGATGGCCGTGGCGGCCATCCGCCCGCCGTGGCCACTGCGTGGCAGCCATCCGACCCCTCCGTCCTACTCGACCTACAAGTCCTCCCGAAACCCCTTGGCGAACCTAAGCGCCCTCACTGCATTCCCCTTTTCCCTCGCTAGATCCGCCCCTCCCGATAGCCTCCGCCGCTCACCGCCGTCGATCCCGCGCTCTCCGACAAACCCGAGCAGCGGCGAGATGTCACGGAGCCGTCGCCCTCCGCTGCATCGCTGAGCGAGCCCTTTGGAGGCAGCGGGCTCGGCATCAGCGGATCGAGCTCGTCTCCGTCTTCTGCGTCGCCGGTGACCGCCGCCGTCTTCGTCATCCCTGCTGCTACAAAGCTGCCGAGGCCTTTCTTGGCGCTTTCGGTGAGCACCTCTCTCCTCCATTCCTTCTTCCGTGGCTGCATTCGTCCCTAGCTAGTTCGCGCCGTTGCGTGCCTCTACTTCCGCCGGCGTGCTCGAAGCCATGCCGTTGCTCCCGTCGAGCTCGGATGAGCTCAGGATCGTCTTTCGAAGCGTCCGTGCGGGCCCGTTGCACCCTCCCTCGCTTTGTCGAGCCCGTAGTGCTCGGTTCCAGCCACCGCAACATCTCGCACCACCGCCATTCCACGCGGCGTCGTCCGGCGTTCGGCGCCTGCCCGCGCCCTCGCAGCGTGTGCGGGCTTGTCCGCGGCCCGGCCCTGCGACTACGACGCGCCATCTGCTGTTGCCGCTTGCCACTCGCTTGCGCCTCCGCCGCTTGCTTGTCTTGCCATTGTTGCTCTGCATCTTCGCTTCTTTGCCGCTGATCTTTGCCATTGCCGCTTGCCGTCGCCCGTGAACCCTTTGCTGCGCGCAGCCGCTTGGCTTCGCGCGCAGCGTGCCGCCTTTGCTGCGCCGGCGCTGCTCCCCTCGCCTACCCATTCTGCGGCTGCGCTGCTGGTTACTACTGACGGCGGCTGCTTGCTGTCATGCTGCGATGCTAATTCTTATTGCGGCTACTAGCTAGCTTTTAGTTTTTACACTAACTAACCCCTTGACAGCCTCGATCAGCGGTTAAACAACTACTAACAGGCCTAAAAATAATATGAGTAGAATGTATACTTGACAAACTTTATTTTATCCTTTGGACCAAATCCTTTCGATGCATGGTTTAAATCCTCGTACAAAATTCAGAAAATGCTAGTATTTTACATTAACAAAACAATGAAATTGACTCCTAGCATTGTGTGTTGCGTGCTTGTGTGTGTGGCCAGCTTGGCCACGACCCCGGCAGATGTGTGGCGGCCCTTGTGTTAGTGGGACTAGTTTAGTTTAGGATTAAAGTTAGTGCTAAGTTAGTCTAATAGCCGGTGACACGTGGATCTACAGTTAGTTTAAATAAAATCAGTTTTATAAAAAAAATATGTCTAAGTCAATGACATATGGGACCCTCCTGCACTGTTCACTTTTGACCAAGTCAACATCAACTATGTTGACTTTGACTGGCCCCACTTGTCATACACCCTGGCTGGATTACACTCTGTGTACCCATGGCAAATTCCATCTTTTTCGAATTAATAATAATTTCAAAAATTGTTTACATCTTTGAAAATTAATAGAAAATAAACCGTAGCTCAGATGAAAATACTTTCTACATGAAAGTTGCTCAGAACGACGAGACGAATCCGGATACGTAGCCCGTTCGTCCGCCACACATCCCTAGCATGGCGAACACGCAACTTTCCCCCTCCAGATCACCTGTCCGAAAACGCGAAACACCGGGGATACTTTCCCGGATGTTTCCCCCCTTCACCGGTATCACCCACTACCACGTTAGGGCACACCGAACACCGTGTATTGTCTTGTTACGCTTTGTGATGCTTTGATTGCTCTGTTATTTATTGTGTTCCCTCTCCGTTACTTCTTTCCGATAGACCGAGACCGCTGGCGACCCCGGTTCGACTACGGTGTTGGTGACTCGTCCTTCTTGCGAGCAACAGGCAAGCCCCCCTTCATCACAAGATATCGCCTATTCTCCTCTATCTGCTTGCATTAGAGTAGTGTAGCATATTCTTGCTTTCCGTTGATCCTATTACGATGCATAGCGACATTGTTGCTACATCTGTTGATACCTTACGCAATCCTAAATGCTTAGTATAGGATACTAGTTTATCATCATTGGCCCTACATTCTTGTCGATCGCCTTGCTATACTATCGGGCCGTGATCACTTGGGAGGTGATCACGGGTATATCTTATACATACATACATACTATCTGAGATGGTGACTAAAGTCGGATCAGCTCATTGAGTACCATAAGTGATTCGATGTGGGGCTGAAAGGACAGTGGCTCCATCCGGTAGAGGTGGGCACAGGTTCTGACGGCCCCATTGTTACTTTGTGGCGGGGCGACAAGGCAGGTTGAGACCACCTAGGAGGCAGGTGGGCTGGCCTGTTCGGCGTTCGCGGATACTTAACACGCTTAACGAGATCTTGGTATTTGATCTGAGTCGGCCATTTGGTCTATCGCACTAACCATCTCGTGGGAGTAGTTATGGGTATCCGGCGTCGTGGTATCGGCCGAAGCCTTCGTGACATCAGCGGTGGCGGCGGCACGGATTGGGCGTAAGCTTTGCTCTTGTATTAAGGGGGCTAGTTCTGCTTCCGGCCGCCCACGCAACATGCAGGTGTGCATTGGGCGATGGGCCCAGACCCCTGTGCGCTTAGGTTTAGACCGGTGTGCTGACCTCTCTGTTGTGCCTAGGTGGGGCTGCGACGTGTTGATCTTCCGAGGTCGGGCATGTCCCAGGAAAGTGTGTCCGGCCAAATGGGATCGAGCGTGTTGGGTTATGTGGTGCACCCCTGCAGGGAAGTTAATCTATTCGAATAGCCGTGATCTTCGGTAACAGGACGACTTGGAGTTGTACCTTGACCTTATGACAACTAGAACCGGATACTTAATAAAACACACCCTTCCAAGTGCCAGATACAACCGGTGATCGCTCTCTAACAGGCGACAAGGAGAGGATCGCGGGTAGGATTATGCTATGCGATGCTCTTGGAGATGCTACTTGGAGATGCTACTTGGAGATGCTACTTGGAGGATTTCAATCTACTCTCTTCTACATGCTGCGAGGCGGAGGCTGCGAGCGTAGTCTTGACGAGGATTAGCTATCCCCTCTTATTACGGCATTCTGCGATTCGGTCCACCGATATGGCCTCCTTACACATATACCCATGCATATGTAGTGTAGTTCCTTGCTTGCGAGTACTTTGGATGAGTACTCACGGTTGCTTTCTCCCCTTCCCCCTTTCCTTTCTTTACGGTTGTCGCAACCAGATCTTTGGAGTCTGAGGCGAGCGCCACCGTCGGCGATGACCCCTACTACAATGGAGGTGCCTACTACTACGTGCAGCCCGCCCGGCGGCGACCGGGGAGTAGTTAGGAGGATCGAGGCGGGAGAGGCTGCGCCTCTTCGATCTATATCCCGGTTTGTGCTAGCCATCTTATGGCAACTTGTTTAACTTATGTACGTACTCAGATATTGTTGCTTCCGCTGACTTCGTCTATGATCGAGCACTTGTATTCGAGCCCTCGAGGCCCCTGGCTTGTATTATGATGCTTGTATGACTTATTTATGTTTTTAGAGTTGTGTTGTGATATCTTCCCGTGAGTCCCTGATCTTAATCGTACACGTTTGCGTGCATGATTAGTGTATGATTGAATCGGGGGCATCACAGACACGGCGACCGCGATGAGCGACACGCTCATATCGTCGCTAGACATGGTCAGTTTCAGTGTGCCGAGGGTGGCGTTTGGTTTGTGCCCAAGGTTGCCCCATCAAAGCATTGGGTAGCCAAAATTTTGGATGAGGTATTGGTTGCCCATGATTTGGCCGACATTGGCAAGAAAAATGAACTAGAGTTGGCTAGAGTTCATTGGCATGCCAAAGAAATGGCAACCATCCAAACAAAGACCAATCTTTGGGTCATGACCAAAATTTTGGTTGAGGTATTGGTTGCCCACAATTTGGCCGACATTGGCAAGAAAAATGAACTAGTGCTGGCTAGAGTTCATTGGCATGCCAAAAAAATGGCAACCATCCAAACAAAGACCAATCTTTGGGTCATGACCAAAATTTTGGTAAGGTGCACTTTGGCCACAATCCAAACACACCCCAACACCCGGCTCATCGAGGATGCACAGGGCGCCGTGACACGTCCGCGGAGTGGTGTAGCGCGGCCAACTGCATCCTCTGGACCTGAGACCATGCCGGATCGTCTTGCTTTTTCAATGACATGCGGGGATTGCATGTGAGCAAAGGGCATCTCCAACGTTGCCACGACCGCAGCTGACTACCCTGGCACACCAAAACCATCGTCCCTCGCGCCGTCGCGCGGTGCGTTCCCAGCCGGCGCCAGCTGCCCGCATTCATGCCGTCTATTCGTATGTCGTCGCTAAGAGGCTCGATGCCCGAGGAACCAACTCCGGCAACTTAATGACGCACCCGGACGCTGGGCCTCGTAGGAATGCGCTACTTAAAGCGGCAACGCCCAGCTAACCTCCACACCATAGCACATCGTCCTCCTACCTGGCACCACATCTGCCATGACCACAAGTGCGAACGCTCTGCAGGAGAGCTTGTCTTCGGGGATGAAGCTCGAGGTCGCCGCCCTCGATCAAGTCGCCTCTCGCGACGCAATAGCGGCGTAGCGAGCGCGACGCGACCGCTGGCGGTGGCCATCTTTGGCGGCGGCCGACGACGGGAGCACCCTCAGCAACGTGTCCTACTTGCCGCCGTCCAACATCCGGCACCGCCGAGGTCGGGGACTCCTCCAAGGATGAGTAGGGCATGGGAGGCGGCAGGGCATGGTGTGCCAACTGGCCGGTCCGTATCCCGTGTTCTACTCTTCCTCGCCGGAGACCGCACCTTCACTTCATGGGTCTTGAACCTCGCCCCCGTACATAGGGATCGCAGATGTAGGATGTCGGTCGCCGCCGTAGAATAGGTTTAGGGTCGGGTTTCTTTTATTTTTCTGTCCTATAAAAGTTCAAAATGTAATGAAAATCTGTCGTGTTTGCATTAATCTTGGCCGGTGTATATGAACTTTCACAATAATATACATATTGTAGGAGTACTAGCAAGATGTCCGTGCGTTGCACGGAAGATCAAGATCTTGTGGGAGAAAAGGATGAATGAGGGAAAGCCTTATCTGCAAATGTGGAGAGGAGTGCGGGAAAATTATCATTGTTTCCTTCCTATCCGTTAGATATAGATCGGACGGCCTATACTTCAGGATGACAGGCACACCATCATCACCAACTCTGCTTTTTATTGAACCGAGACAAATCTAACATGCGAAGTAAAATAAACACATAGGGTCTATACATACACAAATTATCTTAGGCACTCCAATAGTACGTCCACTACACATTCACGCATTTCACATCTTTCTACATCTATGGAAACCTACGAAAGGGTTAACGTAAATTGCCTCTCTCTCCTCCCCTGATTCTCATGGTGGTGGGCCCCTCCCTCCCCCAATATACAATCAACAGCTCGCACGTTTCACATTACGTTAATTACATAACTGGGATTACGTAGGTGTAGCATTACTCGTCGTAAAAAACCCAACTAAGACAACCTCCCAGCATATCGCGCGGGAAAATGACCCGGCCGCGTTTTTTTAGTCGGGATTACCGGATTACTAGTAGTAGTATCGATGGATCGCGCGAAGCAACAATTTTTTCTTTGAGGGGGCGAAGCACCTAGTTTAAAAGGAAAAAAGGCGGTACACTCACAGCACTCCTGTCGCGGTCGCATTGCACCCCACACACGTTCGGTCCTGCAGATGGCTCACGCAAACGGAACATGCTTCGGATTACCTCTTCACTAACACGTGGGACTGCACTTGGAGAAACCGACCATGCGCCAAACTTCGCCCGCCCACCGCGAAAATCCTCCCCCCACTTTTAAAAATTCCTCCCAAATCCAATTCAACTGCCCTTCGGCCAACTAGCCAATAATATTCCCCAAACCCACCTCCCCCCTGTCCCCCTCCACTCATTCGCTCCGCCAAAGCCGCCCTCCCCGCTGGGCCGATACGTCGGCGCCGCGGTTCGGCGATCCTCTCGCTCCCACAGTACGCTCTCGTAGACTGCCGTCCTCTAGCCACGCCGCCACCTCTGGCTACGTTCTTGTGGAGGCGCATGGTGGTCAGCGCCGCCACAGCTGGCGATGTTCGTGTGGAGACGCACGGCAGTCAGCTTCTCCCACGGTACGCGCATTCTAGACTAAGGCCCCGTTCATGTCGGTGTAGCACTGAATGTTAGCTGATAGACGCTGTTAATCTCACTATTTACCGAAGTAGTTTACTGTCAATATGCTCTGCTTAAGAAGCTTCCTTGCCCTGTTCTACACTCAATCTGCTTAGCTGAGATGGCATGCCAAGGCCAAGTAGTTGCTAAAATATCCTGCCATATATTTATTGTGACGTAGATTGCCATGGTCTAGTAGCCAATCTGTTAGGTGAAATAGCTCTACACCGTTTTATACTCGATCTTTGTTGCTGCGATGGCCTTCAATAGTTCGATGGCTGTGTGCTCGGCCTCATTGACTGTTGAAACAGTCTGCCATAATTTAGCACTCAAATCTGTTTGCTGAGTTAGCTTTACATATATTTTGTTACTTAGATCTGCTCGTCCAAATATCTTGCCATAGCTGTAAACATCGACCTAGGTATCTTTTTCTGGACTTCATAAAAAAGCATATATGTTTTTCCTGTAATATCTAGTAGAAGAACTAATTTGTATGTCTAACAGATGGACGAGACTTGGATAACTTCTGCTCGAAGATTCTCCGCTGCTTATGTTGAGGGGGTTGAAAACTTCATGAACTTTATCAGAGCTGAGTATGGTGGTCCAAAATCAGATGTGCTCTGCCCATATAGCAGTTATGTGAATTCAGTTACAAGACTCCAGTCAACTGTGCAAAATCATCTACACTTGTATGGGATGCCGGTCACATATACTAGGTGGGTTTATCATGGTGAAGCTGTGAACGTCAATGTTAGTGACTACGTGGAAGCAGCAGATCACCATCTTGATCTGCCTGATGCTCAGGTGGAAGAGGAGGAGGAGGTGGTGGTGGCGGAGCCAGTGAGTTTGACCAACATTGAAACAATGCTACGAAATTCTCGTGCATTCCGTGAACTTTCAGCTACAGAAGAAAAACGGTGGGCCCGCATGTTGGAACAATGCAACGTTGCTGTCACCCCAGGAAATAAGTTGTCAGTATTCTCATCTATGGTCACCTTTCTTCAGGTGAAGACATCTGAGTGGATGACCAACAAATCATTTGATGCGATGTTGGCTGCTTTCCGCAAATCTTTCCCAGATGCGTCTGAGCTGCCACACACCTAAAATGAAGAATTTCCTTCGTGCAGTTGGAATTGGATATGATATGATCCATGTTTGTATGAATAATTGTGTTCTGTTCCGGAAGGATTATGCCAACTTAAGTGAATGGCTGAAATGCAAATCATCAAGATGGAAAGATGGCGATGTTGTGAAGAGGATTCCTCATAATGTTCTGAGACATTTTCCAATTACACCAAGATTGCAGAGGTTGTTTCATGATGCTGAAACAAGAGAGGATGTACTGTGGCATTCTAGGAACCAGGAGTTCAGAGATCAGAATGTAATGAGCCATCCATCTCATGGCAGTGAGTTGAAAAGCTTCAATGATAAACATAAAGAGTTTGTTGCTGACCCAAGAAACATTAGACTTGGCTTACCTTCAGATGGATTTAACCCATTTGGCCACCAGAGCGCCACATATAGCATGTGGCCAGTGCTTGGTATCCTTACAACATGCCTCCAAATGTCGCACCAAAGAATCAAACTACATGATGTCCTTGCTCATCCCAGGTCCAAAAAGTCCTGGAAAGGATTTTGATTTGTTCATGGAGCCTCTTGTGGAGGAACTTCAACAGCTATGGAAGGGTGTTCTCACTCGAGACCTATATAGCAGCCCACCAGCTGATTTCTTTCTACATGTTGTTGTAGTTTGGTGCATCCATGATTATCCGGCTTTGGGCACTATGTCAGGGCGAACGACACATGGTTACAATGCATGTGTTCCCTGTGACAGGAATCCGCTGTCATACGCAATACTTAGCAAGATCTATTACATTGGACACCGCCATTTCCTTGCCAAGGACAAGCCACATCCTAGAAAATACCAAAGACATGTGTTCAATGCAAAGCATGAAAACCGTGATGCGCCAAAGAGGCTCACCGCCGATGAGTTGCAAGTGGAATTAGAGAAGGTCAGGCATATTACACCAGGAAACCATCCTGGTAATGGTAGCATGAAAAGGAATCATGACTGGGTAGAAGAGAGATTATTGTTTACCCGCAGGTCCACTTTGTGGGACTAGGAGTATTGGAAAGATTTGGATCTGCGGCATAATCTTGATGTGATGCACATCGAGAAAAATATATGTGACAGCATTATCAGCACACTTCTTAACACTGAAGGCAAGATGAAATATACCTTAAAATCTAGGATTGATTTGACACACTGGTATCGAGAAAGGATTTGGTGCAAGATGAAGGTAAACCACGGGATATGGCACCCTGTGTATGCGTCTTGGACAAGGTAAAAAGAAAAGAATTCTGCGAGGTCCTGTCACGTGTGAGATTCCCACATGGATTTTCTTCCAACCCTGAAAGGAGAGTCAGTGCAGATGGAAACAAGGTACAAGGGTTGAAAACTCATGACTGCCACGTCCTACTTCAAAGGATTTTACGGAGGATTGGGCCGCCCTGACTTATACAGAGCAATTGCAGAGTTGGGACAATTCTTCAGGGAACTCTGTAGTAGAAATATCAGGATAGATGCTTTGGAGCATCTTAGAGACAAGATACCAACTATCTTATGTGACCTTGAGAACATATATCCTCCGGCCTTCTTTCATGTGATGGTGCATTTGGCTATTCATCTACCTGATGAGGCACTACTTAGAGGTCCAATACAGTATGGCTAGATGTACCCTATTGAAAGGCGGCTAGGCACTTTCAAGGGCTATGTTAGGAACGAGCTAGACCCGAGGGTTCCATTGCGAGGCTTACATTGCTCTGAAATTGTTGACATTCGCTCAAAATACATTGAAACAATTGGTCGACTTAGCAAAGAGGTGGGTGAAGACAATCCGGGCTCAATGTTTTCGATTATTACATTCGAGTTCTGAGGAAGAGTCGACAAGAGGACAAACCTAAAGATTTGGACAAAATGGTTTGGTATGTGTTGAATAAGCGTCACGAGATACTACCTTATATCAAGTAAGTGCGAGATTGTAGCTTATACATCGTAATCTACTAAACTTGCAGCACATTCTTATATATTTAGATGTTTGACGCGATCACTATGTTGTGCGGCATCTACAAAGGGAGTTCTTGCCGCAAAATCCAAGAAACATTGACAAACTGGTTATGGCAGGATTTGCGAAATGGTTCAAGAACCATGTAAGCTTTTGAAGTGCACTGTCAGTTTTTTTAATATATTGAGTACATAAAATGATCAGCTTGTCTATTTTCTAACCATAGGTTAAGAAGATGCGGGAGGATGGGCAGGCAGTTGATGATGCCCTTTACTCACTAGCAATGGGTCCTGATACTCGGGTAAGACATTATGAATCTTGCGTTGTTGGAGATGTGCACTACAACACCATTGCACGAGACGAAGGCAGGAAGGCACAAAACAATGCTATCTTGAGCATGGATACGTACTGAAATGTATGCTAACATAACATACATTGTTCAGTTGCAGTATATCTCCAGTTTCGAGGATCATCGGTGTGTGGTTCTGTTGTGCTGTTGCTGGTATAACCTGTTTTCCAGGATCGCAAAACCCAGAGCTGATGATTATTTCAAATCCATTAATGTCAAGGTGGCATACCAGACCAACGAGCCTTTTATTTTGGTAAATCAAGCAACACAGATATTTTTCTTGGAAGACACATTTGCACGTAGCGATGACTGGAGAGTATTGCAAAGTTTTGAGCAGAGGAATTCATTTAATGAAGTTGCACAACAAGATGATGCTTACACTGCTCCTGATGTACAAGATAACACAGATGTTCCTAATATCTTTGAGAACCATCACGTCAATGATGCCGGCGAAAAGATTGCATGTCGTGATGTGGACATACAAGAGTTGATCAAGAAGAAGCCAACGTTAAAGGACGTTGAGGACGAAGAAGAAGATGACACCATGGGGAATTACGATTCAGACTGATACACATGGCGAAGATGTTGACGTTGCTGCTGCGGATGATGATTACATTGCTTTTGTCGTATTTTCCTGTCAGAAGACGTTTTTTTATCTACTATGTGAAATTGTGTTTGCTATGACAATTGAAACCTGATGAACATGTTGTTTACTATTTTGTTGTGAGAACATCACTTGTTATGTATGTTGATTTGTGTTTGGTGATTGTATGACAACTAAAACATGATGACATTGTTGTTTAGTTGTACTCATATTTGGCTATGAAACTTGAATTGATGACATAGTTTGCTGTTGGACTGCAATTTGCTCGACGTCTTCGAATGCGAACAAAGCTTACCCGACAGGGCCTCTGCTATTTATTTATTTATATGAGCAAAACGGGATACCCCCTGATTTCCATTAATAGAAATCATTAGATGTTCATAACACTACGCCCAGCCTGCTACATAGGTTTCATTCATTACTGGCTTCAGCAAAGTGCTCATGTCATAGCCACTGAATACATCACGAGTGCTACATACACTACAAATAAAGAGACAATCATCCTATAGAGCACATCGATTTTGCCCATTATCTTCACAAGCTCTTTCATCTCCTCATTGCTGTCAAGGCCGTTCAGCAGCTGTTGCTTGGCCATGATTAGAGGAATTGCATCTTTAACCTTCTGCTCTGCATCTTCCTCTTCTGACGTTCCTTCAGTTACTTGTCCAACACCCCAACCTGCTGGTATTGGGATTCCTCGGCTAACCAAATAATCAGCGTAGTTGCATTCCCCCACATCAGCAACTTCCTAGAAATACAAATCACACGAATCTACCCTTTTCTGCACGAATCAAATTGGAAGATCATCAACCAAACTATTAAAAAAATCAACAACTGAAAGCAGCAAAACAACACTTAAACATATTATTACCTCATGATTCGGGCATTTGTAGAAAACTCGGCCAGGGTTGCGGATTGTGGTTGAGACGTGACAGATGACTCTGCGTGATTTGCAGCAGTGGCACCACACCAATGGCAGCGGGTTGTGATGAGCAATCGGCTGCGGTGCACGTGCCGGCGGGGGTGTGATGAGACCCACAGACGATGGTATGGGTGGCGACTTGGTGCATATCGGTTGTTACTCTTTGAAGAAGCGGTGGACGAGCAGCCAGCGGACATGGTTGCTATGGCCAGAGCTTCTGATGCTAGGCAGAGTAAGTAGAGAAGAGGAGAAGCGAACGTTGGATATGTCAGTTTCATTACTTGCAGAGTAGCATAGCACAATATATAGTCATAGTATAGGTTTGTATTCGAACCATCTACAGGAGCATGTCTTTCTTTTTTCTAAAACTCGGCAATGTCTCTTTACTAGTACACTAGCTTGTTCTGTACGCCTTCCCAAGTCTTTGATTTGCTTTCCCTTTGTTGAGAGGAAGGAAGGAGGACAAAATTGAGAGTTCCTCGGACTCAAACCCAAGACCTCTCGGTTTAAAATCAAGGGTGCTAGTCACTTATCTGGTGAACGTTCCCTATGAGGAGGACGGCAGACGAACGCATTGTCCTTGTAGTTTTCTTCCTATATATAAAAAAGTATGCTACTTGGTGTCCGCTTAGTCAACAAATGATTGTGCCAACCTTGACTGTTGGAATGATATTCAATGTCAGTCGCATTTCTTCAGTCTCTTCTTCCTCGAGCCGCCAAAGCCAAAACAGCGCCGGCGGGACCGCCTGCTCCCGCCTCCCACGGCTGGTTGTGATCTTCCCTGGCTCCTGTTCGTTCCCGTCCGAGGCCTCACCATCGTCCTCCGCCTTGGTTTGCTCGCGGCAGCGCCGCCCTCTGGTGTTGTCAACATGGTCAACAACCGAGAGGAATAAGGAGATGACTATACATGGTGAGGATGACAGTAGGGACCCAGCAGCGCGTGCAGTAATTTTGTTTTTTTGGGACGAGAAGGGCATCAACTGGGTTGTGCGGGACCCGTGGCCCGTCTAGTCCAGGATTTTATTTCATATGTTTAGCACATGACCAACCCAGTTTGTTTTTTTCCTTTCTGAAAATGGCTAGCCAGCTATTTTGTTTTTTGCAGAATAACCAACGTAGGCCTACTTGCTTTTCTATGCCCTGCTGGGCTGGAAATCTTTCAAGACAAGGAGGGATGCATTTTGCCCAGAAAATGGGCTATAAGTAATAAGAAATGGGCTATAAGTAATAATAAATGGGCTGTAAAATGAAAAAATACAGCAAACAGGCAATTAGTTCCAAAATACTATTTTCTTTCGGATTTTGATATTTTAAATTTCATTGTTTTTGTGTGGGTAAAATTTCATTGAATTTAAATTAAGGTATATTTAAATTTAAAATTAATTTGAATCTGACTAGAAATTTCAGGCTATATGCTGTTTGGGACAGATTTGGAGGCTGGCTTGTGGGTCTACTAGGTTGACGTGTACTTTGGCTTTGTCAACTTAGTCCACAAATGATTCTAGCAGCAGTGACTGTTGGACATTAATCCAACGGTCGTGCTGCTTCTTCAATATCTAATCTTCTTGCTCCAGCCGCCCAAACCAGCTCTAGTGGGACTGCCTGCTCCCGCCTCCCGTGGCCGGCTGTGCTGCCGCACAGGCCGCACCGCCCCACCCTACTTCATTGCTGGCCAGGCCATTCCTCTACTCACCCACACCTCCTGTTATTTTCCGGTGATGGCAGCCGGACCAGTAAACCCTTGTACTCCCCACCGCGTGGGCAACCATTGTCGAGTCTTCCTCGGCTCTGTGTCGTTCCCTTCCTAGGCCTCGCCGTCGTCCACCGCCATGGTGCTCTCGATGCGGCCTGGTCAACATGGTCAATGAACGACATCCATCGGCCGTGGACTATACACGCAAAATAATGAGTCCTCCACCTGATAGCTGGGACCCACCAGAAGGGCCTCTGTATTTCGCAAAAAAACGTTCCCCCCGCTGACATGTCGGACCCACCAGCTATATATTCGCACGCAAGGAAGTGCCTCCTTATTACGCACAGAAAAATAAATACCCCCTGCTAGCTGGGACCCACCATAGTGGGAGGATCACTTGTGGGCCAACTAAGTTGACGGGGACGAAGGGCTTTGTCAACTTAGTCGATATGAACGATTCTAGCTCTAGTGACCGTACGATGTCCATCCAACGGCCGTAGTGCTTCTTCAACCTCTGGTCGTCTTGCTCCAGCCGCCCAAAGAAGCGCCGGTCATGCCGCGTGCTCCTGCCTCCTGTGGCTAGCTGTGCTGCCGCGGAGGCCTCACCGCCCCCTACTATTCCCACTACTGGGACAGGCCCTGCGGTGATGGCAGCCTCACACCGCAGCAGAACCAGTGAACCCTCGTACTCCTCTCCGTGCGGGCTTCCACTACCACGTCTTCCCCGGCTCCGCGTCGTCCCCTTCCTAGGCCTCGCCGTCGTCCACCGCCATGGTGCTCTCGGCGTGGCCTGGTCAACGTGGTCAAGGCATGACTTCCATCGGACGTGGGTATGCGTGAGAATGCCGATGGTGGGTCCACGCCACAAAGAAGTGCCTCCTTATTACACAGAAAATAATGATTCCTCCACCTGACAGCTGGGACCCGCCAGACGGGCCACTGTAATTCACGGACAAAACGATTCCCCCTAACTGCTAGGACCCACCAGCTTAATCTTCGCACGAAAGGAAGTGCATCCGGGCAAAAAAAACGATTCGCCCCCTTGACTGCTGGGACCCACCAGCTACACCTTCGCACGCAAGGAAGTGCGTCCAGGCAAAAAAAACAATTCTCCCCCCTGACTGTTGGGACCCACCGGCTACATCTTCGCACGCAAGGAAGTGCGTCCGGGCAAAAAAACGATTTGCCCCCTGACTGCTGGGACCCATCTTCGCACGCAAGGAAGTTCCTGATAGTCGGGACCCACCTGGTCGAAGCGTAGGTAGCATTTTCATTCTGGTCGCGACGATATGCGTACATATATCTTGGTCGATGTAGGCGTGCGTGTAAGTAGTAGAGGCGCGCACGTAGCATGTACACATACGTATAGTGGCCAGGGTGCAAGAAAGAAAATACGGCCACATACGTACATACGGGTAGGGTCTCGAATGCCTACTCGCGCATATGTACATGGCTGGGTCGGAACGGAGAAACAGCGTCATCGTCATGTTCATGGGGAGCCAACCGGCTGGGTCGGAACGGAATGCGTGGTCGTGTTCATCGGGAGGGCTTGGACGGAATAGGCGATGGAAACGAGCACTGGTGTACCGCAGAATGGAGGAAACGGACCTCCTACGTTCGGAACGGGGTCCTGTTGATCGAGAGGGGTGTGGCGTACCGCAAAACGGAGGAAACAAACCTCCTACGGTCGAAGCGGGGGTCCTGTTGACCGACAGGGGTGTGGCGTCCGCAAAAGCGGAGAAGCGGACCTCCTACGGTCGAAGCGGGGTCTGTTGATCGGGAGGGTGTGGCGCATCGCAAAAGCATTTAAAGCGGACCTCCTATGGTGTAAACGGGGTCTGTTGATCGGGAGGGTGTGGGTACCGCAAAAGCGGATTTAAACGGACTTGTGTTGGAGCGCTACGGTCGAAATGGGGGTCCTATTCATCAGTGGGGTCTGGCGTACCGCAAAATGGGACTCCACGAGATAGTGTTCATCTCCACTGTCGACCTCCTCCAGCCTCCACGGGCTACCGTCGACCTCCTCCAGCCTCCACGTGCTCCTGTTCATCCAGCCTCCACCGTGCGCTACTCCACCGGCTACTGTTCAACCACCCCTCCACGGGCACCCCTCCACCATCTAGTGTTCATCCAGCCCTCCACCACACCACGGGGTCCTGTTCAACCACCCCTCCACGGGCACCCCTCCACCGTCTACTGTTCATCCAGCCCTCCACACCACGGGGTCCTGTTCATCTAGAGGCAACGCCACCACTCGCCGTTCATCCAACCCCCCCTGCAACACTCACTATTCATCCAATCGATCGACTTCAGTTAGCAGCAGTAGCGAAGGAATCGCTCGATCGGGTTCAGTTAACAGCCATCGATCGATCGCTCGGGTTCAGTAACGCGTAGCCTGGAGTGCACTCGCTCGGGTTCAGTTAGAGCCCAACGCCTCGCTCGGGTTCAGTTAGAGCCAATGTCTCGCACACACGTGCATACGTGTATGAGAGAAGCGTGCATCGCTCGGCCCCCGACCTCCACCGTAACCGGGAACTCCCCGAAATTTTCCTCGCCCTCGCTTCTACAACGGTTTTTTCCGTCATGGACGGCCCAAAGAATGTCATGCAGCTGCGTCTCCGGCCCGCCCAGGACGAAAAGCCCATTTTCTGTCATGATTTTTTGTCATAGAAGTAGGAGCCCACCACATCTATGATGATACCGGGTTTTGTCACAATTATCATCATAGAAGTGTCATATGTATAACAGAAAAAAAATTCGTTCGGCCCAAAATGTCACGGATGTGTCTTTTTTTTGTAGTGGAAAGAACTTGCATGACATATTTTGTCCTACCCTCCCGTGGCATGGGGTCCTATTGGAAACTAAGGGATATTAAGGCCTCCTTTTAATAGAGAATCGGAACAAAGCATTAGCACACGGTGAATACATGAACTCCTCAAACTACGGTCAACAACGGGAGTGGTCCCAACTATTGTCACTCTGGGGTTGCCGGATCATAACACGTAGTAGGTGACTATAATTTGCAAGAACGGATCTAGAACATGGATATAATGGTGATAACATAAATGGTTCAGAACTGAAATCATGGCACCCGGGCCCAAAGTGACAAGCATTAAGCATGGCAAAGTCATAGCAACATCAATCTCAGAACATAGTGCATACTAGGGATCAAGCCCTAACAAAACTAACTCGATTACATGATGAATCTCATCCAACTCCTCACCGACCAGCGAGCCTACGAAGGAACTACTCACTCCTAGTGCGGAGCATCATGGAATTGGCGATGGAGATGTGTTGGTGATGACGAAGATCGAAGATCCCCCTCTCCGAAGGCCCAAACGGACTCCTGATCTGCCCTCCCGAGTGTCGGTGGGAAACGACACCTATGGGATCACTAGAATCCCTACTACGGTTGCGTGGCGCGGGGATCGTGAGAAGAGCGGCACTAGTAGACAACACAAAGGGGATTTACCCAGGTTCGGGCCGCAAAGATGCGTAAAACCCTACTATCCTACTTTGGTGGATGTATTTAGTGTTCTTGAGCTCTTGAACTAGCTCTGGGTGCTGCTAGGTTCGAAAGAGCCGAATCCCTCTTCAGTGCGCCATGGGCCTCCTTTTATAGCCGAAAGGGGTTGCCACAGTGGCACACAGGAGGTGGGAAGTGCTACAGCGTTATGAGCTTATCGCTGGTATTACAGGACAAAGGGCATTTAATGCAAGGCTTAGGTGTCCCTTCACTTTATTGGGGACGGGGGCGAGGCCCATCCTGTCCGTCGCCGCTCCTTCTTGCTTTGACACGCGCCCTGGCCAGCGATGCATGCGGTGCCATGTAGGCAGGTAGGCAGCTGAGGTGGCGCGGTGGTGGAGCCTCCACGAAGGGCTGCATGTTGCCACGGAGGTGCCTGCCCAGCTGGTTGGGTCGGCAGCTGCATGCGATCTGCGGGGGAGACTTGGCTGGGGTGGGCCTGGCAGTGGCCCTACCGGCGCGCTTGGCGAGGGCCTTGCCGGGTGGCCCGGCAAGGGTCTTGCCGCGGCGCGCAGGCGTCCTCGGCAAGGATCTTGCCGGGGGTCTTGTGGGTTTCTTCGGTGAGGATGGTTGCCTTCCTATCCTCATTTGATCTTGTTTATTCTTTGTCTTCACGAAGATCTGCATGCCACCACGGAGGTGCCTCCCGAGCCCTGTCCCAACGCGTTTGTTTAGCGTTGGTGGGATCTAAGGTGGCTTGTTCAGCTGGTGGGGGCGAGCTGCCCCGGCAAGGGTCTTGCCAGGGCCGCTGAGGCTGCCCCCGCAAGGGTCCTTGCCGGGGAAACCTACCTCATCCATCTGATCTTTGTGGCCTTGATTCTTGTCGTTGCTTTGTTTATTTTGTGGCTTCAGCTTTTCTCCGGCTTCCCTTTCCTGCCCTATTATGCGTGGCCGTGGCGGGTGGCTCTGACTAGCCGTGCACAAGTAAAGGGGTCAAAAGGAGAGCCCCTACTTTTGTACACCGACAAGAGCCCCCAGGCCTGGGCCATACATAAGCGCAACATGTTGTAGGGCCAGGCCCAGAACGGTGCATGGGCAGTTGGAGTGGATTTTACCACGGCCACTATTCCGTCTGTTGCGCTTCCCCACGATCCGCGTTGAACGCACGACGTGGGGGTCGTGTGCGCGCGCGTGATGTGGGAGGCATGCACGGGACTGCGTCCGCACGCATGTGTCGTATCGCAGTTAATGGGAAAGGAGGCGGCCCGCGTCTTCCCCATAAAAAGGAATAACCGCAGCGCGCGCTTCCCTTACCCCGCGCCTTCCTCCAATCTTAGAACCGCAGCCCCCTTTCTTCCTCCTTCTCGAGCCTCTCTGCCTTCGCCCATCGCCGCCGTGCTTCTGCTACCCCCTGATCTTTCGCTTCCCGCGGCTTCCATGGCACCTAAGTCCACCAAGAGCAAGGGAGCGGCGAAGGACACCGTGGTGTCGGAGCAGCCCGAGAGCGAGCTGGTGGCGCGACGGGCGCAATCCGCCTACTTCCCTTCGACGGTCGGCGTGCCCGAGCTCCGGGAGATGTTCAAGGACTTGTGGGGAGTGAAGACGGCGGGAGAGAAGACGGGGCATCCAGCCACACACGTCGTCCCTGCCAGCGCCGGGCCTTCCCCAAATCTGTACCCCTTCTTCGTCGACTATTTCTCCTGCGGGCTCTGTCCCTCTTTTTCTGCTTTCTTCAAGGACATCATGCACACATACGGCTTCCATCTCCTAGATTTCACCCTGAATGCCGTGGCGTGCATGGCCCCCTTCGCCCATCTCTGCGAGGGCTTCGTCGGGGTGCACTCCAGCACGGCGCTCTTCCGCCATTACTTCTCCCCTCGGATCCAAAAAGGGGGCGCCATTGCTGGCTGCATCGCCTGGATCCTGAGGGCCAAGGGGGGGTACCCGGATGGCGCCACAAAGGAGAGGTGGGAAGAATGGCGGGGCCGGTGGTGCTGGATTGACTAGGAGGACCCGCCAGCATTCTGCAAGGTTTGCCAGAAGCCGCCGGTCCGTGGCGGCGATTGGGGCGACGTCGACGCCGACGACATGAAGCTGACAGTCGCCACCACCAGGATTCTCCGACTCACCCAGGCCGGGCTCACCGGGGCGGACTTCATCCGCCGATGGATTGCCCCTCTGCATGACAAGGGGAGGCCGGCCTGGCTCTTTGTGAATGCCGCCGACATCATGAGGCTCCGCCCCGGCCTCGACAACAACCTGACGGTGCTGAGGCACGCCCACCTTTGCCAACGGATCTTCTAGCTCGAGGTCGACGATGAGGGCGAGGTCGAGCGGTCCGGCAAGCTTTCCAGGGTCGCCGCGAAGGCCGGCAAGGTTGACACGGAGCCCGTTTTCAAGATGCCGGTGGGAGTGGTCCCGCTGAGCAACAACTCTCGCCGGAATGAGATCATCGCCATGATGCCGCTCTTCAACGCGCATGGCCTTGACCCGAACTGGGTTGAGCCGGACGGGCTCGTGGTGCAGGAGTTTTTTGACACCTTGCATGAGGTGTACATTACTGCCGAGCCGCGGCTTATCGAGGATACCTCTCCGGCGGAGCTGGACTATATCGCTGCCAGGGTGGAGGAGGCGAGGCTTTCCGAGGAGGAGGCAAAGCTCGTCAAGGAGGCGGAGGAAGGGGAGCTCGCCCAGTGGGCAGCAGCCGCTGGGGAGGCCAGCGAGACCGACACCGGGGCTCCCCTCGTTGAAGACGTCGCCGATGGGTCGTCGTCGGAGGTGGGTGAGGAGGAGAGGACCGCGACTATCGATCCCCCGATCACCAGAAAAAGGCGGGTCCTGCAGCGGGCCACCTCTGGCGAGCCCGGGAAGAGCCTGTGCGCCAGACGAGGGCGGTGGCGATGAAGAAAACAGCGAAAGCCGTGGCGTCGAAGAAGAAGACATCTGCTTCTTCATCGTCCAAGCGCGCCGGACGCCATCGCCTTCCCCCTCGCCGGTAAACATCGGTGCGGGGATTGCGTTTGACTTCGGGCCCCTTAGCCTGGAGAGAGACCCCGGGCCTTTCAGCCCGGAGAGAAAAAGGAAAGCAACAAAGGAGGAGGAGGAAGAGAATGAAGAGTAAGCTTCTGCTTTCCTTCCCCATTCCTTTCATTTCCCCTGATGGCGTTGCTCACTTGTCTTCATCTTGCAGGGATGTGGAGACGCTGGCCCAGAGGATAAAGAGGGCCAGGATTTCGGTGAGTGGCCAGCCCCCGGTAGGCACCTCTACTACGCCACTGGTGGTGTCGAGCAGCCCAGACAGCAGCCCCCAGCCCAGCCCCTAGCGTGAGTCCACCATCCACCCTCTATCAATGTGCGTCATGCGCGATGCTTCAGTGTTAACCGTGTCGTGGATGTAGGAGAGGAGCAGCACCAAAGGGAGCCACAGAGGGCTTCTCTGATCGTGCCGCCTCCGTCAACTACAGCGCCCCATGGGGCGTCCCCGGCAAGGGCACCAAGCACCGAGGTCGTGCACATGGAGGAGGGGGAGGACAATGCAGGCGCCGGTGGCTTTGCCTCGACGCCAGACCTTGGCGGAGAAGGGGCTTCCACCTCTCGGCCTGGCACGGGTAGGCCACTCGCTCTCCACTTCTGCTTGTGTTCTTTCTTTTATTTTTTCCTTACTGGCTTTCGATCTTGGCTCCGCCCTGTCTCCTTCTTGGCGTCCAGACCCCTCTTCAAAGAACGTCGACACGACCATCAAGGACGTCGCCCCGGATGCCGCGACGGAGGCGGAGAAGATTGCTGCTAAGGAGAGCGCTAGGGGCGCCGCCAAGGATGCCGCCAAGGGGCCCGCCGAGGAGCCCGGCAAGGGACCTGCCGGGGAGGCCGGCAAGGCTGCTACCGAGGAGGTGGCGTTTGATGACCTGCCCTCTTCCTCCGCCGCCTTCGGCTTCGGCAGTACCTGAGGGTAAGCGACGACCTCTTCATCCACCTTCGAAGGAGAGGTGTTTGACGAGGAGGGACTTGCCGCCGCCGGGCTCAAGGTCGTCGATGAGCCAGGTGTTGGTGGCGCCGGCTCCCAGGAGGAGCAGCTGCTCCAGGTCATGGGTGCCAGCTTCCGGAAGCTCCAGGCGCTCCACCGCGCCCGCCTAGACAAGGCCAAGTCCATGGCAGCGGTGGTGGAGAAGGCGGAGGAGGACTTTGGAGGGCGCGTCGCCGAGGCGCAAGACTGGTTCCGCCAGGCCCAGGACGAACTGAAGGCTGCCCAGGGCGAGCTGGCCAACCGTGAGGTGGAGCTCGCCCTAAAGCTGGCCGGCGTCGAGAAGGCCCAGGAGACGGTGAAGAAGTTGGCCGATGAAGCCGAAGCCACCCGGACTCAGCACGAGGCCATGCTGAATACCCAGGAAGAGGACCTTGCCCTGCGCGAGGAGAAACTTGCCGCCACGCTCCGCGACAAGAATGAAGAGGTGGGCAAGCTCGTCCTGCAGCGGACCCAAGAGCTGTAGCGGAGGCATCAGGAAGCACTCAACGCCCAGGCTCAGGCTCACGCTGGCAGGGTAAAGGAGCTGTAGGGGGAAGCTCTGAAGCTGGCCCAGGAGAAGCATATGCTCAACGGCGCTCTAGCGGTGGTGCAGGGCGAGGTCATCAGCAAGGCCGGAGAACTCTCCGAAGCTAAAAACTCCATCAACGACCTCAAGCTGAAGCTGGGAGCTCTCGAGAAGATGCTCTCGGAGGCCAGAACCCGGGAGGGGATCCTCACCAAGGACCTGGCGATGGAGAAGCAGCGGCGGACAAACGAGACCGCCAACCTCGAGGACTGATACGTCCATTTTGCATCACGCTTTTATGTCAATATTTATTGCATTATGGGCTGTTATTACACATTACATCTCAATACTTATGGCTATTCTCCCTTATTTTACATGGTTTACCATGAAGAGGGGGGATACCGACAGCTGGAATTTTGGCTGAAAAAGGAGCAAACGTTGGAAACCTATTCTGCACAACTTCAAAAGACCTGACACTCCACAAAACAACTTTTCAGATTTAATAAGAATTTTTGGGCAAAAGAAATAGGCCAGGGGGCCCACACCCTGTCCAGGAGACAGGGGCGCCCCCCCCCTAGGGCACGCCCCCTATCTCCTGGGCTCCCTTGTGGGCCTCCGGCGTCCATCTTCTGCTATATGAAGGGTTTTCCCCTGGAAAAAATCATGGGCAAGCTTACGGGACGAAACTCCGCCGCCACAAGGAGGAACCTTGGCGGAATCAATCTAGGGCTCTGGCGGAGCTGTTCTGCTGGGGACACTTCCCTCCAGGAGGGGGAAATCATCACCAATCTCATCACCAACGATCCTCTCATCGGGAGGGGGTCAATCTCCATCAACATCTTCACCAGCACCATCTCCTCTCAAAACCCTAGTTCATCTCTTGTATCCAATCTTGTATCAAAACCACAAATTGGTACCTGTGGGTTGCTAGTAGTGTTGATTACTCCTTGTAGTTGATGCTATTTGGTTTACTTGGTGGAAGATCATATGTTCAGATCCTTTATGCATATTATTACCCCCTCTGATTATGAACATGAATATGCTTTGTGAGTAGTTACATTTGTTCCTGAGAACATGGGTGAAGTCTTGCTATGAGTAGTCATGTGAATTTGGTATTCGTTCGATATTTTGATGAGATGTATGTTGTCTCTCCTCTAGTGGTGTTATGTGAACGTCGACTACATGACACTTCACCATTATTTGGGCCTAGAGGAAGGCATAGGGAAGTAATAAGTAGATGATGGGTTGCTAGAGTGACAGAAGCTTAAACCCTAGTTTATGCGTTGCTTCGTTAGGGGCTGATATGGACCCATATGTTTAATGTTGTGGTTAGGTTTACCTTAATACTCCTTTTTGTAGTTGCGGATGCTTGCAATGGGGGGTTAATCATAAGTGGGATGCTTGTCCATGTTAGGGCAGTACCGAAGTACCGGTCCACCCACATATCAAATTATCAAAGTACCGAACGCGAATCTTATGAACGTGATGAAAACTAGCTCGACGATAATTCCCAATTTGTCCTCCGGAGCTCCTTCTTCATTATTAGAGTTTGACCAGGCTTATCCTTTGATACATAAAGGATTGGGCCACCTTGCTGCACTTTATTAACTTTATTTACTTTTGCTCATTACTATTTATCTTATAACAAAACTATCTATCACCTACTATTTCAGTGCTTGCAGAGAAAACCTTACTGAAAACCGCTTATCATTTCCTTCTCCTCCTCATTGGGTTCGACACTCTTACTTATCGAAAGGACTACGATAGATCCCCTATACTTATGGGTCATCAAGACTCTTTTCTGGCGCCGTTGCCGGGGAGCGTAGCGCTCTTGGTGAGTGGAACTTGGTAAGGAAACATTTATATAGTGTGCTGAAATTTTCTGTTACTTGTCACTATGGAAACTAATCCTTTGAGGGGCTTGTTTGGGGTATCTTCACCCCAACCATACGAGCCAATAGATGAACCTCAACCTACTGAACCTTATGAAAATATTCACTTTTAGATTCCTTCGGGTATGATAGAGAAACTGCTAGCTAATCCTTTTGCAGGAGACGGAACATTGCATCCCGACTTACACCTTATCTTTGTGGATGAAGTTTGTGGATTATTTAAGCTTGCAGGTATTCCCGATGATGTTGTCAAAAGGAAGGTCGTCCCTTTATCTTTGAAGGGATATGCAATGACATGGTATAGGCTATGTGATGATACAAGATATTGGAACTATAAGCGATTGAAGTTGGAATTTCACCAGAAGTTCTATCCTATGCATCTTCTTCATCGTGATCGTAATTACATATATAATTTCTGGCCTCGTGAAGGAGAAAGCATCGCTCAAGCTTGGGGGAGGCTTAAGACAATTTTATATTCATGCCCCAATCATGAGCTCTCTCGGGAAATGATCATTCAGAATTTTTATGCTCGGCTTTCTCTTGATAATCGCAACCTGCTCGATACTTCCTGTGCTGGTTCCTATATGCTGAAGACTAGTGATTTCAAATGCGACTTATGGAAAGAATTAAACGCAACTCTGAAGATTGGGGTTCCAACGATGGTAAGGAGTCAGGTATGACACCTAAGTTCGATTGTGTTAAATCTTTTATGGATACCGATGCTTTCCGTGGATTTAGCTCTAAGTATGGACTTGACTCTGAGATAGTAGCTACTTTTTGTGAAACTTTTGCTACTCACATTGATCTCCCTAAAGAGATGTGGTTTAAATATAATCCTCCTATTGAAGTTAAAGTAGTTGCACCTATTACAGTCGAAGAGAAGACTATTACATATAGTGATCCTATTATTCCTGCTGCTTATGTTGAAAAACCTCCTTTTCCTGTTAGGATAAAAGATCATTTTAAAGCTTCGGCTGTTGTTCCTAAGAGTAATACTAGGACTTATACACCTCCTGAGCAAATTAATGTTGAACCTGGTATTGCTATGATTAAAGATCTTTTGGATGAGGATTTAGATGGGCATGTTATCTCTTTTTGTGGTGAAACTGCTAATATTGCTAGACCCGATACTAAGACACGTAGACCTGTTGTAGGCATGCCTGTTATTTCTGATAAAATAGGAGATCATTGTTATCACGGTTTATGTGATATGGGTGCTAGTGCTAATGTGATACCTTATGATCTTTATAAAGAAATTATGCACGACATTGCACCTGTTGAATTAGAAGACATTGATGTTACTATTAAGCTTGCTAATAGGGACACCATTAAACCTATTGGGATTGTTAGAGATGTTGAAGTCTTGTGTGGGAAGATTAAATACCTTGCTGATTTTCTTGTTCTTGGTTCTCCACAAGATGATTTTTGTCCCATTATTTTTGGTAGACCCTTCTTGAATACTGCTAGTGCTAAGATTAATTGTGAAAAGAATATTGTCACTGTTGGCATAGATGGTATGTCGCATGAGTTTAATTTTGCTAAGTTTAGTAGACAACCTCGTGAAAGGGAACCACCTAGTAAGGATGAAGTTATTGGTCTTGCTTCCATTGTTGTTCCACCAACTGATCCGTTAGAACAATATTTGCTAGACCATGAAAACGATATGTTTATGAAGGAAAGGGAAGAAATAGATGAAGTGTTCCTTAAACAAGAACCTATGTTGAAACATAACATTCCCGTTAAAATTCTTGGGGACCCCCCTCCACCCAAGGGTGATCTCGTGTTTGAACTCAACTCTTACCTGATAATCTTAAGTATGCTTATATTGATGAAAAAGAAATATATCCTGTTATTATTAGTGCTAACCTTTTAGAGAAAGAAGAAGAAAGATTATTGAAAACTCTGAAGAAGCACCGAGCTGCTATTGGATATACTCTGGATGATCTTAAGGGCATTAGTCCCACATTATGTCAATACAAAATTTCAGTGGAGAAAGATGCCAAACCAGTTAGAGATCCTCAAAGACGATTAAACCCCAAAATGAAGGAATTGGTAAGAAAGGAGATACTAAAGCTCCTTGAGGCAGGTATTATTTATCTCGTTGCTGATAGTGAATGGGTAAGCCCTGTCCATTGTGTCCCTAAAAAGGGAGGTATTACCGTTGTCCCTAATGATAAAGATGAATTGATCCCGCAAAGAATTATTACAGGCTATAGGATGGTAATTGATTTTCGTAAGTTAAATAAAGCTTCTAAGAAAGATCATCACCCTTTACCTTTTATTGATCAAATGCTAGAAAGGCTATCCAAACACACACATTTTTTTTCTTTCTAGATGGTTATTCTGGCTTCTCTCAGATACCTGCATCAGCGGAGGATCAATCTAAAACTAATTTTACTTGCCCTTTTGGTACTTTTGCGTATAGACGTATGCCTTTTGGTTTATGTAATGCACCTGCTACCTTTCAAAGATGCATGATGGCTATATTTTCTGATTTTTGTGAAAAGATTTGTGAGGTATTCATGGATGACTTCTCCGTCTATGGATCCTCTTTTGATGATTGTTTGAGCAACCTTGATCGAAGTTTGCAGAGATGCGAAGACACTTAGCTCGTCCTGAATTGGGAAAAGTGTCACTTTATGGTTAATGAAGGCATTGTCTTGGGGCACAAGATCTCCGAGAGAGGTATTGAAGTTGATAAAGCCAAAGTTGATGCTATTGAAAAGATGCCATGTCCCAAGGACATAAAAGGTATAAGAAGTTTCCTTGGTCATGCCGGTTTTTGTAGGAGGTTCATTAAGGACTTTTCTAAAAGCTCTAGGCCTCTAACTAATTAATTGCAAAAAGATATTCCTTTTATCTTTGATGATGATTGTTTAGAAGCATTTGAAACACTCAAGAAAGCTTTGACCACTGCACCTATTGTTCAGCCACCTGATTGGAATTTACCTTTTGAAAATATGTGCGATGCTAGTGATTATGCTGTAGGTGCTGTTTTAGGGCAAAGAGTTGATAAGAAATTGAATGTTATCCATTATGCTAGCAAGACTCTTGATCTTGCCTGAGAAATTATGCTACTCTGAAAAAGAATTCTTAGCAGTTGTGTTTGCATGTGATAAGTTTAGACCTTATATTTTTGATTCCAAAGTTACTATTCACACTGAGCATGCTGTTATTAAATATCTTATGGAAAAGAAAGATGCTAAGCCTAGACTCATTAGATGGGTTCTCTTGCTCCAAGAATTTGACTTGCATATTATTGATAGAAAGGAGCGGAGAAACACGCTAGCATAACTTGTCTAGGTTAGAGAATGTTCTTGATGACCCACTGCCTATTAATGATAGTTTTCCTGATGAACAATTAGCGGTTGTCAATGCTTCTCGTACTGCTCGTTGGTATGCTGATTATGCTAATTACATTGTTGCTAAATATATATCGCCTAGTTTCACATACCAACAAAAGAAAAAGTTCTTTTATGATTTAAGACATTACTTCTGGGATGATCCACACCTTTATAAAGAAAGAGTAGATGGTATTATTAGACGTGTTGTGCCTGAGCATGAACAGGAACAAATCCTACGCAAGTATCACTCTGAATCCTATGGAGGACGCCACGCTAGAGATAGAACTACACACAAGGTACTACAATCTGGTTTTTATTGGCCTACTCTTTTCAAAGATGCTCGTAAGTTTGTCGTATCTTGCGATGAATGCAAAGAATAGGTAACATTAGTAGACGTCAAGAAATGCCTATGAATTATTCTCTTGTTATTGAACCGTTTGATGTTTGGGGTTTTGATTATATGGGACCTTTTCCTGCCTCTAATGGTTATACACATATTTTAGTTGCTGTTGATTACGTTACTCAGTGGGTAGAAGCTATTCCAACTAGTAGTGCTGATCATAACACTTCTATTAAAATGCTTAAAGAAGTTATTTTTCCGAGGTTTGGAGTCCCTAGATATCTTATGACTGATGGTGGTTCACACTTTATTCATGGTGCTTTACGTAAGATGCTCGCTAAGTATGATGTCAATCATAGAATCGCATCTCCTTATTACCCGCAGTCTAGTGGTCAAGTAGAGTTGAGCAATAGAGAGCTCAAGTTAATTTTGCAAAAGACTGTGAATAGATCTAAAAAGAATTGGTCCAAAAAACTTGATGATGCACTATGGGCCTATAGAACTACATACAAAAATCCTATGGGTATGTCTCCATATAAGATGGTTTATGTAAAAGCATCTCATTTACCTCTTGAACTTGAACATAAAGCATATTGGGCTGTTAAAGAGCTCAATTATGACTTCAAACTTGCCGATGAGAAGAGGTTGTTTGATATTAGCTCCCTTGATGAATGGAGAACCCAAGCATATGAGAATGCCAAGCTTTTCAAAGAAAAATTCAAACGCTGGCTTGATAAGAAGATACAAAAGCGTGAGTTTAACGGAGGAGATTATGTGTTATTGTTCAACTCTCGTTTAAGATTTTTTGCAGGAAAACTTCTCTCAAAATGGGAAGGTCCCTACGTTATCGAGGAGGTCTATCGTTCTGGTGCAATAAAAAACAACAACTTTGAAGGCACAAATCGAGGGTGGTAAATGGCCAAAGAATTAAACATTATATTTCAGGTAATCCTATCAATGTTGAAACTAATATTATTGAAACGATAACCCCCGAGGAATACATAAGAGACACTTTCCAGAACGTTCCAGACTCCAAAAAGGCATAGGGACGTGGTACGGTAAGTAAACCGACTCCAAAACAACTCTAATGGCAATTTTTATCAGTTTTGGATTATTTTAGGATTTTAGGAAGAAAGAAGTAGTCCGAAAGGGGCACGAGACTCCCACGAGAGGGGAGGGCGCCCCCCCCCCCTGTAGGGCGCGCCCCCTGTCTCGTGGGCACCTCGTGTGCCTCCCGGACTCTATTTTCTTGTATGTTACGTATTTTGGTCGGTAAAAATTCATTATATATACTCCCGAAGGTTTTGACCACTGTATCATGCAAATATCCTCTGTTTTCATTTCGAGCTATTTTCGTTGCAGATTTAGAGCATCATGACTTCACCCTCCCCCAACAACGAAGACAAGGATGCTTGTTTATTGAAGATAGAGTTGAAAAGAGAGGAACCAGAGGAGATCAACAAGGATGAAGGGATCAAGAAGGCTATGGAGGCTCAGGCTCCGGTGGTGAAAGAAGAAGACACCCTTCAACCTTTACCTAACCTATTCACTCCAACAGAGATTGAAGCTTTCCAGATGATTGAGTTAGCCCGCATACAGAACAAGTATCTCACAGAGGAGAATATCTTGTTGGAGGATCATATTGCTGGGCTCAAGGGCATTATCCGCAAGTTGGAGGAGCTTTTACGCTCGATGTGCGATTATCCACCGTCAGCATCACCACCTCCATCACCTCTGAAGAAATAATCACATGGGTATGGGCACTCCCCTTGGCAACTTCCAAGCTTGGGGGAGGTTCCCCGGTATTGTATCACCATCACACTCCTATCTTTACCGCTTTATTTAGTTCGATCCTTTTAGTAGTATCTTGATCTATTAGTTCGAAGTTTTGATATCAAGTAGTTTTGAGTTTTGCTTTGTGATCTCTTTATGTAATCGAGTCCGTGTGCTATCTATAATAAAGATTAGTGTTGAGTCAAGGCCTTTGCTATGTTGCTATGATCTTGAAAAAGTAGAAAGAACAAAAGAGTTCATATTGATCTTATGGATAGTGATAATTTCACACATAGAAAGTATGAGGCATAAAAATTGTTGAGAGTTGATGAACGTAGCCTTGGTCATCGTTGCAATTAATAGGAAGTAATAAGGAAAGAGGGGTTCACATATAAATATATTATCTTGGACATCTTTTATGATTATGAAGCACTCACTATGTATGACATGCTAAAAGAGTTGACGTTGGACAAGGAAGACAACGTAATGGTTTATGTTTTCCGACATCTCAGTTAAAGTATATTGTCATTAACCTTCCAAACATGTTGAGCTTGCCTTTCCCCCTCATGCTAGTCAAATTCTTTGCACCAAGTAGAGATACTCCTTGTGCTTCCAAATATCCTTAAACCCAGTTTTGCCATGAGAGTCCTTCATACCTACCTAGGGATTGAGTAAGATCCTTCAAGTAAGTTGTCATCGGTGCAAGCAATAAAAATTGCTCTCTAAATATGTATGACTTATTAGTGCAGAGAAAACAAGCTTTGTGCGAACTTGTTGTGGAAGTAATAGAAGCGACGGACTGCATAATAAATGTCCACATACAAGGGGCAATATGAAGTGACGTTCTTTTGCATTAAGATTTTGTGCATCAACCCTAAACGCACATGACAACCTTTGCTTCCCTCTGCGAAGGGGCAATATAAAGTGAAGTTCTTTTGCATTAAGATTTTGTGCATCAACCCTAAACGCACAGGACAACCTCTGCTTCCCTCTGCGAAGGGCCTATCTTTTACTTTATATTTCACTTTATGCTTGAGTCAAGGTGATCCTCACCTTTCCCTTTTTCATTTTAACCTTTGGCAAGCTCCTCGTGTTTGAAAGATCATGATACATATATCCAATTGGATGTAAGTTGGCATAGGCTATTATTGTTGACATCACCTAAAGGTGAATACGTTGGGAGGCAACACAATAAGACCCTATCTTTCTCAGTGTCTGGCTGAAACTCTATAACCACAAGTATTGCGTGAGTGTTAACAATTATAGGGGACTACAATATAGTTGAGTATGTGAGCTTGCTGAAAAGCTCTATTATTGACTCTTTCTGATATTACGATAAATTGCAATTGCTTCAATGACTGAGATTATAGTTTGTTAGTTCCCAATGAAGTTTTGGAACCATACTTGACATTGTGAATTGCTTATTACTTGAACATAGGAAATCATATGAAAAAATTCATATATGTTGTTGTTATTAGAATGATCATGATGCCCTCATGTCCGTATTTTATTTTTATCGACAGCTCTATCTCTAAACATGTGGACATATTTTTCGATTTCGGCTTCCGCTTGAGGACAAGCGAGGTCTAAGCTTGGGGGAGTTGATACGTCCATTTTGCATCATGCTTTTATATCAATATTTATTGCATTATGGGCTGTTATTACACATTATATGTCAATACTTATGGCTATTCTCCCTTATCTTACAAGGATTACCATGAAGAGGGGGGATGCCGGCAGCTGGAATTTTGGCTGAAAAAGGAGCAAACATTGGAAACCTATTCTGCACAACTCCAAAAGACCTGAGACTCCACGAAACAACTTTTCAGATTTAATAAGAATGTTTGCGCAACAGAAATAGGCCAGGAGGCCCACACCCAGTCTAGGAGACAGGGGGCACCCCCTAGGGCGCACCCCCTATCTCCTGGGCTCCCTGGTGGGCCTCCGACGTCCATCTTCTGCTATATGAAGGGTTTTCCCTTGGAAAAAATCGTGGGCAAGCTTACGGGACGAAACTCCGCCGCCACAAGGCGGAACCTTGGCGGAATCAATCTAGGGCTCTGGCGGAGCTATTCTGCCGGGGACACTTCCCTCCGGGAGGGGGAAATCATCACCAACGTCATCACCAACGATCCTCTCATCGGGAGGGGGTCAATCTCCATCAACATCTTCACCGGCACCATCTCCTCTCAAAACCCTAGTTCATCTCTTGTATCCAATCTTGTATCAAAACCACAAATTGGTACTTGTGGGTTGCTAGTAGTGTTGATTACTCCTTGTAGTTGATGCTATTTGGTTTACTTGGTGGAAGATCATATGTTCAGATCCTTTATGCATATTATTACCCCTCTGATTATGAACATGAATATGCTTTGTGAGTAGTTACGTTTGTTCCTGAGGACATGGGTGAAGTCTTGTTATTAGTAGTCATGTGAATTTGGTATTCGTTCGATATTTTGATGAGATATATGTTGTCTCTCCTCTAGTGGTGTTATGTGAACGTCGACTACATGACACTTCACCATTATTTGGGCCTAGAGGAAGGCATAGGGAAGTAATAAGTAGATGATGGGTTGCTAGAGTGATAGAAGCTTAAACCCTAGTTTGTGCGTTGCTTCGTTAGGGGTTGATACGGACCCATATGTTTAATGTTGTGGTTAGGTTTACCTTAATACTCCTTTTTGTAGTTGTGGATGCTTGCAATAGGGGTTAATCATAAGTGGGATGCTTGTCCATGTTAGGGCAGTACCCAAGTACCGGTCCACCCACATATCAAATTATCAAAGTACCGAACGCGAATCTTATGAACGTGATGAAAACTAGCTTGACGATAATTCCCAATGTGTCCTCGGGAACTCCTTCTACATTATTAGAGTTTGTCCAGGCTTATCCTTTGCTACATAAAGGATTGGGCCACCTTGCTGCACTTTATTTACTTTATTTACTTTTGCTCATTACTATTTATCTTATCACAAAACTAGCTATCACCTACTATTTCAGTGCTTGCAGAGAAAACCTTACTGAAAATCGCTTATCATTTCATTCTGCTCCTTGTTGGGTTCGACACTCTTACTTATCGAAAGGACTATGATAGATCCCTTATACTTGTGGGTCATCAAGGACCACGTGGTGGGTGAGAAGCGTTGGCTCGAACGCCTTGCCGTCGTTGCAAACTCGACCGCCGATCAGCTGGCCCTCATGGG
Source organism: Aegilops speltoides (assembly GCA_021437245.1). Classification (NCBI taxonomy): domain Eukaryota; kingdom Viridiplantae; phylum Streptophyta; class Magnoliopsida; order Poales; family Poaceae; genus Aegilops; species Aegilops speltoides. Next base: position 205,341,879 of record CM038143.1, read on the forward strand.
GATGCCGGAGATGAGATACGCCCCAGAGGCAAACCTGAGCCCCAACGCCAACCTGACCATATATTTTGAGAAGGTCATCGGCGCCCTGAAGCGGCTTCACTCCAACCGGGCGGCCTCCCTGGCCGAGGAATCCCGGATACTCTGCCAGGGGACCATGACCAGGGTGCTCACCAAGATTGTGCACTGGCACCCAGACCTCGACTTTGGAGCTATGCTGAAGAGCTTGTCGGAGGATGCCGACATCGCGGCGCTCAATGAGCATATCCAGCCCATCCTCAGCCGCATCAACAAAATAAAGTGGTTGGAGGGCCAGCGCCGGGACTAGGCATCCCATTCTCCGTCGCCGTTGCAGGTTCATGACCAAGACAATGCTATCTTTAGTTAGAACCGCGGCGGCAATTTGTGTAATATAACTCTGCAGTGCCCCTGAAACCATGCATGTTATTTTCCTGTTTGATTTTCCTTTGTATGTCCACCCCACGTCGACCAGGTAAGCTTGCCGACACGTAAACCCAGGGCGGCGCTCTGAGGACGGATCCTCATTAGCCTGTCGGGTGTGCTTGTTGCCGGGCGAAGCACCTTGCCGCCCTTGGCGCGGCCGCTCGATCTATCGAGCTTGACACGAGTCAGAACCGAGAGCGTTGCCGATGGTGAAAGGTTACCCTGCCGCTCTCGACGCGGCCGCTCGAACTATTGAGCGGACTCCAAACAGAATAAGGGCGTTGCCGATCGCAGGAGGGCCCCTCTACGTACAAGCTCTCCATACATAGGCCGAACTGTCGAGGATAATAACCTTATATTTAAAGAGAAAAACTTAGAATTCAGCATCACTTAGCTCTCCCGTCGCCGCCTCGGCGTCCTTTAAGCCAAAAGGCAGCGCCGCCTTCTTGGCCGCCTTCTTCGCTGGAGCTGCAGCAGTGATGAACTGGTAGGCTTACCATTGGACCTGATTCTCACCATTGCGCGCCCCCTACTTGGCGCCAAAGATGTCGGTGGTAAACGACACCTATGGGATCATTGGAATCCCTACTACGGTTGTCGGTCGTGGGGATCGTGAGAAGAGCGGGACTAGTAGACAACACAAAGGGGATTTACCCAGGTTCGGGCCGCAAAGATGCGTAAAACCCTACGATCCTGCTTTGGTGGATGTATTTAGTGTTCTTGAGCTCTTGAACTAGATCTGGGTGCTGCTAGGTTCGAAAGAGCCGAATCCCTCTTCAGTGCACCATGGGCCTCCTTTTATAGGCGAAAGGGGCTGCCACAATGGCACACAGGAGGTGGAAAGTGCTACAGTGTTGTGAGCTTATCGCTGGTATTACAGGACAAAGCACATTTAATGCGAGGCTTAGGTGTCGCTTCACTTTTTCGGGGACGGGGGCGAGGCCAGTCCCTTCCGTCGCCGCTCCTTCTTGCTTTGACACGCTCCCTGGCCAGCGATGCATGTGGTGCCATGTAGGCAGGCAGGCAGCTGAGGTGGCGCGGTGGTGGAGCCTCCACGAAGGGCTGCATGTTGCCACGCAGGTGCCTGCCCAGCTGGTTGGGTTGGCAGCTGCATGCGATCGGCGGCGGAGTCTTGGCTGGGGTGGGTCTGGCAGTGGCCCTGCTGGCGCACTTGGCGAGGGCCTTGACGGGTGGCCCGGCAAGGGTCTTGCCACGGCGCGCAGGCGTCCCCGGCAAGGATCTTGCCGAGGGTCTTGTGGGTTTCTTCGATGAGGATGGTTGCCTTCCTATCCTCATTTGATCTTGTTTATTCTTTGTCTTCACAAAGATTTGCATGCCACCATGGAGGTGCCTCCCGAGCCCTATCCCAACGCGTTTGTTTAGCGTTGGTGGGCTCTAAGGTGGCTCGCTCAGCTGGTGGGGGCAAGCTGCCCTGACAAGGGTCCTGCCGGGGCCGCTGAGGCTGCCCTGGCAAGGGTCCTTGCCGGGGAAACCTGCCTCGTCCATCTGATCTTTGTGACCTTGATCCTTGTCGTTGCTTTGTTTGTTTTGTGGCTTCGGCTTTTCTCCTGCTTCCCTTTCCTGCCCTGTTATGGGTGGCCGTGGTGGGTGGCTCTGACTGCCCGTGTACAAGTAAAGGGGTCAAAAGGAGAGCCCCTACTTTTGTACACCGACACCGAGGAAGAACAGGGCTTGGCGGCGGCTCCATCTCGTGAAACGCGATAATTCTTTCTCCCTGATTTTTTTCTGGAAATATGGGATTTTATTGTGTTGGTTTGAAGGTAAGCGGGGCTACCAGGTGGGCAGCACCCACCAGGGCGCGCCTGGGGGCTGGCGTGCCCAGGTGGGTTGTGCCCACCCAGGTGCCCCCCTCGGGTCCATCCTGGCTCCAGAAATTCTCTTATTTAATATAAAAATCGTCACAAAGTTTCGGTCCATTTCGAGAACTTTTATTTCTGCACAAAAATAACACCATGGTAGTTCTGCTGAAACAGCGTCAGTCCGGGGTTAGTTTCATTCAAATCTTGCAAATTAGAGTCCAAAAAAGAGGAAAAGCGTTAGGAAAAGTAGATACGTTGGAGACATATCACGCCACCATGATGGATTAGCATCGGTGCTAAGCCGTCGACGTGGCGCACTTAATTAGCCTAATGACGCCCTCTTTAACCTCCTAGGTCACTAACAGCGGGACCCACGCCTGCTAATTTTTTGGCTGGAATTTACTAACCTCAATTAGTCCTCTTGACATGTGGTCCCCCTGGTCAGGTCTGACCATAGTTGACCATCTGACGTCACCATGACGTATTGCTGATGCAGTAATGCTTTTCTAGATTTTAAAATAAATCTGAAATGATTTATGAATTCAAAAAATGTTTAAAACTTCAAAAATTCATAGAAATTCAACCATAACTCCAAATGAAATAATTTATATATGGAAAATTATCAAAAGAATCCAAAGAATCTGTTTATGGAAATTTCGTTCATGTTTGAACAACCTAAAGCTATTGCATATGATAATTTGAACAAATGGCATTTTAAATGTCTTATGTGCAGTTTGAATTTGAACCTTGGGTTGAAACCAACTTCATTTAAATTGTTGCTAGCTATTAGCTCAAATCATAGCATGTTGCCATGTCCTGATCATGCATCATATTGTTGCATTGCATTGATTGTGTTCTTTGCGGGTGTTTCTTCCCTCTTAGTGGACGTAGTTCCGACGATGAGTTCGATGACACCGATGAAGAGTTCTACTATCTTCAGAAGTTCTAGGAAATCAAACCCCTTTGAGCCTTCTGATAAAATGCCCCCCTCTCGCTCCTGCTCTCTTTTACTGCATTAGGACAACAATGTTTTGGTTACATGTTGCGGTAGTTGAACCCATTCCTCTGAAATGACCTATGTTTGCCAGAGTAAATAGATAAAACCCACTAGCATTAGTAGGAATTGCTTGAGCCATGTTGTGCCTACTCATTCATGCTTACTTGCTATGCCTGCTATGCTCAGAGTTGTGTCAGGACTGATACATCTGGGATGGAATGGAATGGTGGTGGACATGTCCTACTATTGAGAGCTAAGTGTGTGAACACGATTTGGTAAAGGTAGCGATGAGAGGCCATGTAGGAGTACTTGGTGGGTTGTCTCATGGAAACCGTCCTCAGTAACTGAGTTCTGTGTTTGTGATCCAAGACAGTTACTACCACACATTGGGATCCTTAATTGACTCTCTCGACTTATTAATCGCCTTGATCTCTATCCAGGAGTTGCAAGTGGTTTCTAGTATTTGTAGGATATGTGTTGGAGGTCGTGCGTAGCGTTGACCCTAGGGGTGGGCTATGATGTGGTATTGACACTGTGGCGTAGTGTACCGGGCACCCATTTGGTGGGCTCGGCAACCCTGTACACATCGTTTGGGGCCGTAGTGGAAACCTCGGCTGGACTTCCTTGCAGAGGAACTCAAACAAGTGACAAACCTGGACTAGAGACTTGTGTGGTTAGTCAGGTCGTAGCCGACACCCTCGCCAGGCTTCCGCTTGAAGGTTGCCAAGATACATGACATGTACATGGTGGTAAGTGGCGAGAGCGTGTGTTAAGAAGTACACCCCTGTAGGGTAATATGATCTATTCGAATAGCCGCGTCCGTGAATATGGACTACTTGGAATGCTTACATTGTTCATAGATAACTGGAAGTGGATAATCTAAAATGTGCAAGATAAGTGTGAGTGCTATGGATGGCTTCTCGTAGGGAGACGGGAACGGATCCATAGTGGTGTATTGAGATGGTGAATATGTGGACTTGTGTGCGCTTTCTCACCTCAAAGAAAATGCGGGTAGACATAGTTCAGCATAGCCACTGGGTCAAAGCTAGCTTGCTGCAGTAACACCACCACCCCTTTGTTGATACTAATGCATATGTTGTTAGTTCTGATGTAAGTCTTGTTGAGTACAGTTGTACTCACATTTTCTTAATTTATGTTTTTGTAGAGAGACTTTGTTCTCGCTAGTAGTTTCACGTGGGCTTCGACAATTAGCTTGGGAATCCCAGACAGGGGTCTGGTTCCTTTGGAGGGTCTTGTAGATAGACATGCTTTCTACCCTTCTCTCTTTTCAGATGTCCATATTCAGAAATGTTTATGCTTACACCTGTGCTTGTTGCTTGTATGACTTAAATGCTGGGTCATGAGACCCATGTTTGTAATATCTGGCTCCTCAGAGCCTATTGAATAAATACTTTGAGTCGCAGAGTTTTGTTGTGATGCCATGTTGTATTTACACATATCGAGCATATTGTGTGTATGTTATTGAAATGCTTGGTATGTGTGGGGACCGACAACTAGTTGTTTATTCTTGGTATCCTTCCTTACGGGGAAATGTCTCATAGTGCTTCCTCTGAGCCATGGTAGTTCGCTACTGCTCCGGAACACTTAGGTTGGCCGGCATGTATCCTTCTTTATTCTTGTGTCTATCCCTTCGGGGAAATGCCATGCGTTGTTCCTTTAACTTCTTTTAGCTTGCTATGACTTGGGTTCATACGTTGATGATCGACGCGTTCATTGCTGTGTTACGTATGCCTGTCATTGTAAGTTTGTGCCACCTTGGGTTTACAACTAGTCATGTCGGCCTGAGTTTTTTGTCATACGGATGCTAGCAACACAATCATATACGTGAGCCAAAAGGCGCAAAACGGTCCCGACCAAGGTAAGGCTGCAGCCATGGGAATACCGTGCGTGAGGCCGCAAAGTGATATGATGTGTTACCTGCTAGATTGGTGTGACTTAGGATCGGGGTCCTGATAGCTTTGGTATCAGAGCCTGACTGCTATAGGATTACCAAGCCAAATTGGTCGAAGTTGAGTCTATAAATGCTTTAGTTATATAAGGGAATTGATTTCGGAAGGGGACGTAAGGCTCTTTTTACTCCTTACCCCCGTATCATTCTGATTCTGAGTCACCCTCGTCTTTTCTACGGGGTTAACAACTAGGCTTCTTATCTATCTATTTGGATGACGAGTTACTATGCTGGAGACTTATAGAATAGGTGTTGTCCCCTCATATCACTGTCTCCATAAGAATCCATTCGTTATGTTGTCAGTTGTCTTGCAGGTTGCCTCATATTCATGCTGGTACAGCCGTTATGCTGTCTGAGTCATCCCAGGTTTCTAAATAGTCTAATGTACTTGCAAATCTTTCCTCCATGTTCCCAATGTCCTTTTGGGTCATATTAAGAACACTAATCGGTGTGTTGAGGTACTCCATTGCCTAGACATATATGTTGAAGCTATTATTTTGACACTATGGTATCTTAGAGAACCACTTAGCAATGTAGCCATGTTTTGTGTTCCCAGTGTGATGATTCTGGCCATCATTCTCGAAAGCATCATGTGATGCCGTTTAGTTAGTAGGCATTCTATTTCTGGGTTCTTGAGCCCAAGATTCGCTCTACTTCCCTCGTGTTGACAGTGTTGCTCATACCTTTAGGATATCCATAACCTTTGCGACCTCGAGGTCCATGGTATATCGTTCTCCCAATACCATGAACCATTATGGCAAAAGTTCTCCCGTACCAAAAGATCACAACAAGAGGGCTCATAACGAGTTCTCCATTCCATAATTGTGACTCTTCCAAATCTACTTTTTTGCATGGGTTATCTGGAAGAAATATGTTGAACTTGTTCAACATACTAACCTATGCATCCACAACTCAGAAAAATCATATGTTCCTTTGAGTTGTTCCTCTCCAGTTGTATTCTAACCTTCATCTATCAGTGGATAGTCAGGAGTAGTCATGCATTCGTTCATCGATGCCTATTATTCTTGTGGTCCATCAAGCCATTCAATTCCGGAATGACTAGGAGAAATATACTCTAGTACCTCATCCATATCTAGGATTGGGTCAAAGTAGTTGTAGTCTGTAGATCATAATGCTAGTCCAGCTTTTGCTCTGTTCTACCATGGAGTGTCACCCTCTTTCTTATCAAGAATGACGTGAGAATTGCACAACCTCTTATGAATTATTGATACAGTGACACTCCTGCCATCATTACTCATTTCTTGGTCTTCGTGTTGTGTGACCAAAATGCTAACAAGTGAACTGTGATGTGTGAAATCAATACTCCTAGCAACTCTGTTGCTCGGTAGTTAATGGGCGAAAATCTCATTCTTAGTGTGTCGGTTATTTAATCGACATTCTAGGATTGACCATGCTACCTAGTCCTTATTTTGGTGCAATTTTCAATCAATGAGTTGGAATTGTGTCAACACCTCGCTCTTTTGATCATATCGTCTTGCCCTAGAGAAGCAAGATTATTTCTCGAGCTTAGTAACATATTGGTGGTTCGTGATTTTCCGGATATCTTATCGGAAGTATTACCAGGTTGTTCCTTGATCATTATGTTGAGTTCGTTATCAAGTTGATTTTCTAATAATCCACTCTTTGTCCAAGAATCCGTGTTGGATACCTCTGAGCTAGTTGGTTAAGCCAGACAATAACTTGGAGAGTTGGAAGATAAAGGCTTTGCCTAACTTAGTTCATTTCAAAGGGATAACTTTGTGTGTGTTGAAGAAAGATGATATCTTCATCGAGTAACCCTCGTGAACAGTTGCTGGACCTATTGTCTTATACAACCATTGCTTGGGTGTGGGCTATCATCAAATCAAATCAGAACCAATGATGTTCGTAATGTTATATTACTCATGGTTGTCTCCTCGAGCATACACCGTTATATCTTTTGGTCTGACAAATGGTATCACCTTGTTCACATGATTATGGAACTCCATTTTTATGGCAATCCAAATGACTTGTTTACTCCATTTGTCTTCTCCATGACTCGTGTTGAAAATTATGCTAGTGTTGGAAACTTGTGAAAACATTTGCTTCGTGTCTCGTTCACGAATTATATGCTTGGTGTAAGAAGTGGTTTACTCTAAGTTCATGTGCATTTGATGCAAGTTGCCGCCGTGAATCCGAGAAAGTTGTTTGCTTCCTCTGGAATCATCCCAAGTCAGTCATGCATGTGCAAAGTATTCTATGGTCTGATAGACTGATCATCTTCATTCCATATGTATTTCCTAGCAGACCAAGCCACTGATTGATTTGTTCAAGACAAAGGAGTCTGTTCTAAAGTGTTAATCCATTAGACTTCCGCATGGAGACTTCGATATCATTAATGATGGTTCCCGACAAGAAATCGGTAGTATTTTGTTGTAAGACTTCTATGTGGCCATGATTGTCCTTGACATTTTGTTCACACGTATCTTGCAAACCAGCTCATGTGTTGGAGCTTCCTATAACAGATCATTTCCTGAGAATCTCGCAATGTCATCTCGTCAATTTGTGTTGCAACCTTTCTTTTCAGACATGCTGAGTCTAAAGCGTCCTGCCACCAACTAGAACTGAATCTCAGGCAGATATCATGGTTGGAACGTTTCCCAAGAATTATAATATTGGTCTTATAAACTGGTAAAGTGGAAGTTGTGGCTACCCCACCTAGCCAGAAGGAAAATTATTGTAATACCTTGATTCGGCAATTTAGCCACCTCTGCATTAGGATCTCTTATGACTTATTCTAGAAGTTGATCTTTATGGATTCTTTGTGTTCCTGAAGTCCAACCCTTTACCTGATGTTCTAGATACCAAACATCATCTTTCAATGGTTACGCTAGTACATCAAGGAGAACATGCGGTCGATCATCCGGATTTTGTTTCCTTGGAATTGCTAAGGTAAAATCTGAGAAAGTGTTGTCTTCCTTTGCATCTGCATCCTCCATCACCTTTCATCATGGTAGTATGAACTGTCGCCGGGATCCTCGGCACGAATGTTGGTAAGACCTTGATGAGTATGGAAATGCTCAAGTTCTTGAGAGCACTGCCACTGGGTTATATCCTCAGTATCAATTGGAATGTGCCTTCCATTTGCTGAATCATTGTATAACCATTGCCTCCTTTCCAATCTGAGTATGCCATTCTTTAGAATTCTTCTAAACGATCATTTGTGAATTGCCTCATGCTGGTATGAAGAGTTTCAATGATATCTATATCAAAAGTAATTTTTTTGCCACTTAAGGGGATAATCCTACGAGTCACCTCCTCTAAGGTGCTACGTTATGGAATCATGGAAAATTATCTCCTTGCTACTTTGACACATATGCACCATCTTACTCAAGCGTTGAATTGTTGCCTACCAAAATTGAACCCTTGTTATCTGCTTCTTTCCATTGCTCCTGATGTGTGTTTTGTGCCTCAGCTCAAGAGATGTTTCTATATCTCATTACGTGAGTTGATCTTGTGATAATTAAAATGATCCATCCTTGTAGAGTTGTCTCGCTCTTTTGTCCCCGTGTTGGGTGACTATCTCAAAAGCAAATACGTCAAGACCAACATGATGCAATGACTCAATATCTTCGATGAGGGCAATTGGATCGAGAAGATTATGATAGTTTTGTGAACCCCTTTCTTCTTACCTCACGTTTGGAATCTCGAGACGAGATTCTTGTTTAGTGGGGGTGAGTTGTCACAACCCTAGAATTTGATTGCAGTTAGTTGCATAAGCATCCATGCATCCTGCCTAAATTTATTTGAAAATTGAAATGGGGATGTTCGAACCTTAGCACCAAATGGAATTCAAGTAGGTTAAATTTAAAAATATTTTCAATGAACCCAAAATGCCCTTCATAAAAGTTCATGATTTTTGAAAAAGATGAAAATCTCTTCCAAAAATGATGCACATATTTCTAAGACATTCTGATTTTTGAACTAATCCATATTGTATTTGAATTGGGGCATTTAAATCCTATAATTATTTATAGGCTCCAAATGTTCTGGAAACTAGTGAGGTCCTTTGAAATAATTCTTAGAGAGCCCATAAAAAGTTTCAGAATTTTAAGAAATGATTTCATTTGAAAATCAAATAAAAAAAAGATACAAAAATAGAAATAAGTAAAGGAGAAAGCCTACCTGGCCTTATCTGTAGTCAACCCAGCTGCGCAGCCCAGCCCACTACCGTAGCCCCCCTGTCGTCTTCTTCCTTGGACAGATAGACAGGGGTGCGTAGTCACCGCATGTCGGCACACTCCGCCACCTCCTACATGTGTGCATCCCTCCCCGATGCTCTAGGCGATGCCACGCACACCCCCCGACCCCCTCGTCCACTCACCTCTCCCTCTGGTCGCCCCTCCCCTCCTCTGCTCTCTCTCTCCCCCAATCGTCTACGAGCGCCCGTGAAAGCCCAAGTGCTCCCTGGGTGATTTTGGTAATTCAAGACAACATATCTCTTTTTGGACTAATACTTCCACCTAGTGCATTTTAGATAAGTTCAACATTGGAGTGGAATGGACATGCACAAGAGGATGTGGAACCCCTTCAAGATGCTAAGGACAAATATTGGCAAAAGCTCAAGACTCTACATTTTCTATTTTAGTGATCCAAGATCACATTGAGTCCATAGGAAAGCCAATACTGTTAAAAGGGGATGAGGTGTTGCTTAATGGCTTGCTTGCTCAAAGTGCTTAGTGATATGCTCCAAAACACTCAGCCCACTTTCTCACATCCACATATGTCCTAAACCTAAATGTCAAACTCGGGCCCACGACTTTGTCTATCCGGCGCCACCGAGTTTCATCTTATTCAGCCACTGGCAAACCCTAGTCACTTCGTTCTCACCGATGGGATCTCGGTATCACCGAGATGGGCTTGCAATCTCTCTGTGATCTGGTGCAACACTTTCGGTCTAACCGAGTTTGTGCAGTCGGTCCCACCGAGTTTGCTTGACCAATCCTCTATTTACTTATTACCAAAATCGGTTCCACCGAGTTTGAGTAATCGGTCAAACCAAGTTGAGGTTTTACCCTAACCCTTGCACATTGGTCCCACCGAGATGACTATATCGGTCCCACCGAAAATCCTAATGTTCATATTTTGAACTAAATTGGTCTGGCCGAGTTTTCTAATTCGGTCCCACCGAGTTTGGGAATCTATCTGTAACAGTTAAATTTTGTGTGGAGGCTATATATACCCCTCCACCCACTCTTCATTCATGGAGAGAGCCATCAGAACAACCTACACTTCCACTACTCATTTTCTGAGAGACAACCACCTACTCATGTGTTGAGGCCAAGATATTCCAATCCTACCATATGAATCTTGGTCTCTAGCCTTCCCCAAGTTGCTTTCACTCAAATCATCTTTCCACCATAGCCCAATCTATGAGAGAGAGTTGAGTGTTGGGGAGACTATCATTTGAAGCACAAAGAGCAAGGAGTTCATTAGCAACACACCATCTATTACCTTTTGGAGAGTGGTGTCTCCTAGATTGGTTAGGTGTCACTTGGGAGCCTCTGTCAAGATTGTGGTTGAACCAAAGAGTTTGTAAGGGCAAGGAGATCGCCTACTTCGTGAAGATCTACCCTAGTGAGGCAAGTCCTTCATGGGCGATGGCCATGATGGGATAGACAAGGTTGCTTCTTCGTGGACCCTTCGTGGGTGGATCCCTCCGTGGACTCGCGCAGTCATTACCCTCCATGGGTTGAAGTCTCCATCAACGTGGATGTACGATAGAACCACCTATCGGAACCATGCCAAAAATCTCCGTGTCTCCAATTGCGTTTGCACACTCCAAACCCATCCCTTTACTTTCTTGCAAGTTGCATGCTCTACTTTCCACTGCTCATATACTCTTTGCATGCTTGCTTGAATTGTATTGTGTATGCTTGAAATTGTGTCAATCTACCACCTCAACTTGAAAAACTTAAAAACTGCCAACTTTGTTTATTTAGGGTCTAATCACCCCACTCTAGACACCTCTTCTCCATCGTTTCAATTGGTATCAAAGCTTTGGTCTCCATTGCTTTGGTTTAATCACCATTGGAGGAAGATGGATGAGTCTACGTTCGGGAGTCTTAGACGTAGAGTGCCTATGCTTGATGGAGAGTTTTTTGGTGAGTGAAAAAATGAGATGCTTGGAATTTTTCATGAATATCACTTGAACAAGTACATTACTAATCCTGGTGAACCCCTTGTTGATCCCTTGCATCCTACCCTTGATGAGTCTCTTGACATGATTCATAATCTTAGAACTATCAATCTTATCACTAGAGGATTGCCTAGAAATTTGATTGGTCACTTGCCAACTCAAATGTGCTTATACTATATGGAGATTTCTTGAGGAACGATTTCCTAACTATTCCTTGAAAAACTTAGATGAGATTATTCACAAGTCTATTGCTTTGAATAAGATGAATCCCAATGATCCTAAGTTTGCAGATTGTTTATTTGAGGTTACCAATCTTATGCGTGCCAAAGGAAATGTTGGAATCATTAGCAATATTATTTTTGAAGCTACTAGAATTCAGAGAGATGAACATTTCAAAATCATATATCTAATGAATCACTCTCCTAGGAAATGATCATTTGCAAGATGATGTCGAACATGGATACTATGATGAGGATGATGATAATGACTTTGATCTTGAAGAGTCTATGAGACACTTTGGTCTTATGGCTAATCTTCGCGGCTACATGGTTGGAGGAAAGGAATGGGTCCTTGATAGTGGATGTACTGATCACATGACCGCAGACAAAGATATGTTTCATGAGCTTGCTGAAAACGACGGCCCTGGAAAATGTCACTTTTGGTGACAACTCAAAGGGTAAGGTGGTTGGCCTTGGTAAGGTGGCCATCTCACATGACAGCTCCATACAAAATGTTATGCTCGTTGAATCCCTTGGCTATAATATGCTTTCTCTATCTAGACTAGCTGACTTTGGTTTCAATGTCTTATTTAATAAAATAGATTGCCAAGTGTTTCGAAGAGATAATCATAAAATGGTCTTTACCGGCATACGTAGAGGTGATCTATACATTGTGGATTTCACTAAAAAAAGGCTCAACCTAGAACTTGCTTAATTGCTAAATCTTCGAAAGGCTAGTTGTGGCATAGACGGTTAGGTCATGTGGGCATGCGAAACCTTGACAAGCTTATTAAAGGTGATAATATCCTTGTTGTTAAAGATGTCATATTTGATAAGGATAGACTTTGCAGCGCTTGCCAAGCAGGAAAACATGTTGGAGGAAGCCACCCCGTGAAGAACATCATGACCACGAGAAGACCGCTCGAGCTACTTCACATGGATCTCTTCGGTCCCAATGCCTACAAGAGTCTTGGTGGTAACTCATTTGGACTAGACATCGTTGATGATATTTCAAGATTTACGTGGGTGTTCTTTCTCGATGATAATTGCAGGTTCAAAAGATCTTCAAAAACTTCGCTAGGAAGGCCCAAAACCAATTTGAAGTGAAGATCAAGAAGGTTTGCAGTGACAACGGATCGGAGTTCAAGAACACCAATGTGGACACCTTTCTTAACGAAGAAGGGATCTCACATGAGTTCTCGGCTACGTAAACACCTCAACAAAATGGAGTTGTTGAGAGGAAGAACCGGGCGCTCATCGAAATGGCCAGAACGATGCTTTATGAATACAAGACGCCAAAACGCTTTTGGGCAGAAGCCATTGAGACAGCTTGTCATGCAACGAATCGTCTATATCTTAACAAGCTTCTCGGCAAGACAGCATACGAGCTCCTCAACAGTAACAAACCCCAGGTTGGATACTTTTGGGTATTCGGCTCAATGTAGCGACCAGACCTCAAACAGTCTGATCTCTGTGCATCAGTGTCATCCCTGGATCGGTAATGCTGACATGCACAGTACTCGGATGATTTATAACAGAGTAGCAATCACACACTTATTACATCGAATGTCTCAAAAGAGAACTTATTACAATAAATATGGCTTAAGGCCATCTAATAACGATAACAGTGGAAGGCTTGGAAGATAAGTGAGTCCATCCACTCCAACGGCATCACTGAGTATAAGACCACGACCTAAGGCACCTTACTCGTCGTCTGAAAAGTCTACAACATGAACATTGCAGCCCGAAAACGGGTCAGCACATGGAATATGCTGGAAATATAACACATAGAGAAAAATGAACAGAATAATACTATACTACATGCATATATGGCTGGTGTAAAGCTCTATGGTTATAGTTTTGCATAAAGCCAATTTTTTCCTACAACAAAGGAATACATCTTTATTTAACTATCATGGAGGTTGTGAAACATTGAGAAGGTTCACCCAACTCAATCCCAATTAAGCATGAACATTAAACCCAACAAATTAAATTAAGTAACATGATGAGATTCACATAACAATCCAGGTACTAGATACTCAAAATGTCCATAACCGGGGACACGGCTAACCATGATTAGTTTATACACTCTGCAGAGGTTTGCGCACTTTTCCCCGCAAAACTCGATCTCCTCCGTTGATTTCTCGCACTACATGGTGTTTGAGAAAGGGATGATCGAGACACAGTCTTTCAGAAGCATTAACTCTTTACTCTGGGTAGACAGTACCAACCTACATCCCCTACATCTGCTAGTCTACCACTGAAAGATGTCACACAACATACTCAACTATGCTAGAGCCCATAGTAGCTTGCAGCTGCACATGGAAGTTTCTAGCATGAATAATCTCATGATCCCTTTGAGCCTGGGTGGCGGTCCATAGGAGAATTACACGGTACCCCGGGATTTCCAAAAATACAGGCAACACTGGGTTCCCCAGGTGCCTCAGTCCACCCAGATGTGAATTTAAGTTGCCACCTTAAGTAAACCATTAAATAACAATCTCACATCTGTCATGGATACACTCACCCAATCCACGTCTACTAGCATAGCATAACAATATAAGAAAACGTAGAAGTAACTCCCAATGGTTTGATAATAAAACAGGTAATATGTTCTACCTCATCTACTTCCCAAAACCCACATATTAATCACATCCTAACCATGCAATTGTTTGAGGATTGATCTAATGCAATAAAACGGGGTAGTAAAGAGGTATGATCAAAGTGTTACTTGCCTTGCTGATGATCCGTGAAACCAAGAGGCTCGTAGTAGCAAGCGGCGCACTCCGGGTACTCTATCGCAAACAAACAAGCATACAATAAGCACTCATCTAATGCACAGGTAAAACTAAAATAAGAAATCTAACCAGAAAGTTCAATTTAAGAACTCCGGTTTGCAAAAAGAGTCAAATCAAACGAAGCAACGAAAGTCAAATGGCGAAAGAAACAAGCTTCATTTAATAATCTGGACCAAAGTCAAATTTTATAGTAGCAAAAACTTGTTTGAGTTGGTTAAACATAAAGAGGGTTTCGAGACGAAACTCTAGGCTCTTGAATCGCCTTATTCCGATAAACGAGCGAAAAGTTATACTACAACGAAAATCGGATCAGAAATCGCGATCAGAAATAATCACGGAAAATCCGAGAAAAAGAAAAACATACGAACAGGCTAACAAACGAACGTTCGCTGTCTGCGGCTAAACTACCAAAACCATTCGTTAAAACGAACGTACGGACGAACATCCGCTAAATAAACTAAACCAGAAAAAAAATAAAACCGATCTATATAAAAAAATAAACCGAGTTCCTTAAAAAACCACGGCGGCGGCGGAGACTACCTCCGGTGAGTCAACGGCGGCGTCGGCGAGTCAACGGCGGTGGCGGCTGGTGGTGGCGGTGGCGTCGGCGGCGGCGGCAGCGGTCGCTAGGGTTAGGGTGGCAGGGTGGGCTGGGCTGGGCGGCTCGGCGGTGCACTATTTAAAGGGGGCTAGCCGGGCGGACTCCTGGCCGAATACGGCCCGAGGTTGGTTTGTTTTTTTAAAAAAATCGAACGTGCAGAAAAAAAATACTAAACACACTCCAAAAATCCCGAAATAAATTTTCCCCGTCCTCTAAAAATAATCCGACAAGATGAACATTTATTTTGGGCCTAAATACAATTTTGAAAAACGCGCATTTTTCCTAATTCAAATAAAATAGCGATAAAACTCCGAAATAAAATCTTATTTGATTTTATTATTAAATCCTCAATATTTCTTTATTTTGGAAAAGTCATTTTATTCCCTCTCTCTTATTTTTATAATAGAAATATCTGAAGATAAAATAATTAAAATCAAATGATCCTATTTTCAAATTTTGAGAAAACCCAAATATGAAAATAATGAAATCCCCAACTCTCTCCGTGGGTCCTTGAGTTGCGTGAAATTTCTAGGATCAAGCCAAAATGAAATAAAATATTATATGCAATGATGATCTAATGTATAACATTCCAAATTGAAAATTTGGGATGTTACAAACCTACCCCCCTTAAGATGAATCTCGCCCTCGAGATTCTGGTTGGCTAGAAAATAGGTGAGGGTGGTCCTTCCGTAGATCTTCCTCTCGCTGCTAGGTGGCTTGATCTTTGGTATGGTGGCTCCACAGGACTTTGCAAAACTTGATAACCTTGTTGCGGGTGACTTGGCTGGCAAACTCGAGAATCTTCACTAGTTTCTCCTCATAGGTCAAATCACTATCCAACTGAATCGCTTCTAGTGGCACTGTATCTCTCAGCGGTATATCGGCCATCTCGGCGTGGCACTTCTTCAACTGGGAAACGTGGAACACATCATGAACTCCTGACAATCCTTCGGGAAATTCCAACTTGTAAGCAACTTCTCCCGTACGCTCCAAAACTTTGTACGGTCCCACAAAACGTGGTGCTAACTTTCCCTTTACTCCAAAATGCTTAACAACTCGAAGTGGAGATACACGAAGATAAACTCTGTCTCCGACTTCGTAAACTGTCTCCTTGCGTTTCGAATTTGCATAGCTCTTCTGCTTGGAGTGGGCTACCTTGAGCCTATCGCGAATCAACTTCACCTTCTATTCAGACTCCTTCCAAATCTAGTCCAAACAAATGGCGGTCTCCAACTTCATCCCACAACAATGATGTCCTGCACCTCCTTCCATACAGAGCTTCTAAAGGGGCCATCCTTAAACTGGATTGATAACTGTTGTTGTAAGAGAACTCCGCACATGGAAAATTGTCGTCCCAACTAGATCCATAATCTAGCGCACAAGCTCTCAGCATGTCCTCCAGAATCTGATTGACTCTCTCGGTCTGTCCATCTGTCTGCGGATGAAAGGTTGTACTGAACTCTAGCCTGGTACCCAAAGTTTCGTGCAACTGATTCCAGAACTTTGAGGTAAAATGGGTTCCTCTATCTGATATAATGCTTCTCGGAACTCCATGCAGACATACGATCCTGGTCATGTATATCTTTGCCTACTTAGCACTTGTGTAAGTGGTCTTCACTGGGATGAAATGAGCTACCTTTGTCAAATGATCGACTACAACCCATATTGAGTCATAGCCTGAACGAGTCCTGGGCAATCCCATGATAAAATCCATGCCTAGCTTATCCCAGTTCCATTCGGGTATTGGCAATGGCTGTAGCAACCCTGCTGGCTTCTGATGCTCTGCCTTCACTCTCTGACATACATCACATAATCTGCAATATCCTTCTTCATTCCGGTCCACCAGAAAGTGTCCTTCAAATCCAGGTACATCTTGGTATTTCCTAGGTGAAATGAATAAGGTGAATCATGGGCCTCCTGCAAAATCAACTTCCTGATCTCCGGGTTATTAGGCACATAAACGCGGTCCTCAAACCATAAGGTATCATGCTCATCCTCACGAAAACCTTTAGCTTTTCCTTTGTTCATCTTCTCCTTTATCTCTGCAATCTCCATGTCTGTCTTCTAAGCTTCTCTAATCTTATCCATCAAAGTAGACTGAATCTCCAATGCTGCAACATAGCCTCTCGGAACTATCTCCAAACATAGCTCGCGAAGATCCTCGGCTAACTCCTTCGGTAACTTTCTGGTCATGAGTGTGTTGACATGGTTCTTGCGGCTCAACGCATCGGCTACTACGTTAGCCTTTCCGGAATGATAATGCAATCTTATATCATAATCCTTAATGAGCTCCAACCATCTCATTTGCCTGAGATTCAACCCCTTATGTGTGAATATGTACTTCAAACTCTTGTGATCCGTGTACACCTCACAATGGTTTCCGATGAGAAAATGTCTCCATGTCTTCAATGCATGCACTACGGCTGCTAACTCCAAATCATGTGTAGCATAATTCAACTCATGGGGCTTAAGTTGTCGTGAGGCATACGAAACAACTCTTCCCTCCTACGTAAGCACTGCTCCAAGTCCTCGACGAGAAGCGTCGCAATACACCTCATAATCCTTGCGTTGATCTGGTAGAATAAACACTGGTGATGTAACCAAATGTTTCTTCAACTCCTGGAAACTGGCCTCACATTCCTCAGTCCATTTGAACTTTGGTGTCCTTCTTCAACAACTCCGTCATGGGCTTCGCAATCTTTGAAAAATTCTCAATGAACCTCCGGTAGTATCCTGCGAGTCTAAGAAAACTCCGGATCTCTCCAACTGATGTCGGGGCTTCCCGATTTGTCACAGTGACAACTTTGGTGGGGTCTACTGCTATTCCTTATCCAGATAGAACATGTCCGAGGAATCCAACTTCCTTCAACCAAAACTCACATTTGCTGAACTTGGCGTATAACTGATGTTCTCTGAGCTTCCTGAGTACCAAACGCCTTATGCTGCTCTTCATTCTTTGAGTAGACCAGAATATCAACAATGAACACCACGACGAACTTATCCAGAAACTCCATAAACACCTTGTTCATCATGTTCATGAAATAGGCAGGTGCATTAGTCAGACCAAATGACATAACCGTATACTCATACAGCCCGTACCTGGTGGTAAAAGCCATCTTAGGTATATCCTGCTCTCGAATCTTCAACTGGTGGTATCCTGATCGCAGATCGATCTTGGAAAATACCTTAGCTCCTTGCAATTGGTCAAACTGAAAGTGCTAGTTATCGACTAGAGGGCGGTGAATAGGCGATTTTTATGGAAGTCTTCAAAACGTGGAAGTTTCAAAGACAAACAATAGAAATGACCTAATTGATATGCAGCGGAAGATAAACTACAACAAGCAAACCATAGTCAAGTATGCAATAATGTGAAAGTACAGGACTAATAGCAGCTTAGTAGTAAGGATCAGGATGGAAGATAGTATGAAGCCAACCAACGATAGTAGTCAAGCAATGAAGTTGAACAGGTACGACAAATAGGCCATGACTTCACGAAGACAAACTCTAAGTAAGAGAAGGGAGAGGATAGAACCAGTCACTTGTTGAAGACACAGGATTTGTTGGACAAGTTCCAGTTGTTGTGACAACTGTACGTCTGGTTAGGGAGGCTGAGATTCAACTCAGAAGACTGTGTCTTCACCTTATTCCCCTTGAGCTAAGGACACACAGTCCTCGCCCAATCACTCGTAAGTCTTCAAGGTAGACTTCGAACCTTCACAGACTTCGCTCACCGAATCCACAATGACTCTTGGATGCTCAAAACGCGATGCCTAACCAATTTGGAGGATTCACAGTCCTCAAGTGTAATAAGTCTTGTGTCACACTGCATGTAAAGACTTTCTGGTGCCTAACACTCTTTGGCTCGGGTGTTTGGGCTTTGTCCTCGCAAGGATTTCTCTCTCAAAGGCTTCGAGGTGGGTTGCTCTCAAACGACAAAAGCCGTGCACTAACTCGAGCAGCCACCAATTTATGGTGTAGGGGTGGGCTATTTATAGCCACTAGGCAACCCGACCTGATATGTCCGAAATGACCTTGGGTCACTAAGGAACTGACACGTGTTCCAACGGTCAGATTTCAAACACACATGGCAACTTTACTTGGGCTACAAGCAAAGCTGACTCATCCAGCTCTGGATAAGATTTGCTCTCATTGTCTTTGCTCGAAGACATAGGATTTGGGTTGAGCATCACTTCAGTCATTCCGACTTTGTTCACTTGGACCCCACTTAACAGTACGGTGGTTCCTATGACTCAACAAAGAAGAAAAGGAAACAACGAAACTACATAGTCCTCGCGCTCCATAGTCTTCACTCAGTGTCTTTTCATGTCATAGTCTTCAATATGAATATCTTCATATACCACCATTGTCGTCAATGTCTTCATACATTTTTAGGGGTCATCTCTGGTAGGTAAACCGAATCAATGAGGGACACTACCTGCGTTATCCTGCAATTCTCACAAACGCATTAGTCCCTCAACCAAGTTTGTCGTCAATACTCCAAAACCAACTAGGGGTGGCACTAGATGCACTTACAATCTCCCCTTTTGGTGATTGATGACAAACTGGTTGAAGTATTCAACGGGATAAAGTATGTGAAATTGTGAAGGATAGGGTATTGTCTTCATAAGTGGCAAAGGCTCCCCCTGAAGATGTGCATATAAGTAATTTGCTTTTGGAATGCAAATGCACATGGTAGGTTGTACTTGTGGAGATCCTCTTCAACTTATGAAGATAATTCATCATGCATGAAATGATATAACTAAGAGAATGACATGCATAATGAAAAATGGACGTCTGCAGAGTGATCTAAGTGCGGAAGTTATCATCGCACATGCGGAATTTATCATCGCATCACAGAAAAGCAAATAAGTAGCAGACGAACATCGAGGTTAAGTGTTACAACTCAAAGAACCAAATGTATCAAAAGCGAGAGTTGTAAACACTAAGCAAAATATAAAGCAACCGCCCATATGAACCCGCTTGAAGACTATCAAACTCATATGCTTCTCCCCCTTTTGTCAGTAAGGACCAAAAAGGTTTGAAGACATAGAGCATCTACTCGTCCCCATGAGGAGTAGGTGAAGCAGCAGGGTTGTCGGTGGTGTTTGGAGGTGCAGACAAACTTGGTGCAGTGTCGATGTGTGCAGAAGTAGGAGGCGGTGAAGTAGCATCGTCTTCATCATCGATCACTCTGGCATTCACAGTTGCCGCGGAGGAAGAATAGTCAGAGTCTTCAAGGGATGGAGTTCGACGTAGGACATCATTCCGTGGTGGAGTGGAGTCAAACTTGAATCTTTCAGTGAAGCCATCGTCTTGAAGATCTGCTTTAGCACTGAGCAGTGTCAAACTCTTCAATGATCGCCGACAGGTCTCGTGAGTGACAAAAGCTTTCTTGGTGGCAAGATTTCGAATGCGATTGACGTCCACCAAGAGGCTTTGCATCTGTCGCTTGAGCCAAAAGTGATGCTTATCTTGTTTCTGATGCAGTGCCACAAGAAGATCTCAGTCATTTAGGACGCGAGAGCGGTTCTTAGGCCTTTGGGCAATTGTGCTCTCAGTAGCTTTAGTTTGCGCACGGTGAGGCAGACGAGTGTTCCCAGCCATTGGATAGACACGAGTTACTGCTTGGACTCCTTCCATGGGCTGAGTGAAGCTTTGGTGATCAGCATTTTGAAGACAAAGAGGCTTCTTGGCAGGCTCAGGGTATATAGCTTCAAATGACATATCAACCTCTGGTAGAAAGATCAGATGATTGCGAGCAGAGGGCTGATAGTTGACAGAGGAGTGTAGCTTGATGAGGCACATGACCCATGGAGCATAGAATTTCAGGCCAAAAGGTAAGATCTAGACGCAGCCAGTTGCCGGATGAAGAATTCTTGTGTATTGAAGCTAATGCCATTGAGGATGTAAAATACCAGTGTCTTCATGGCTCCTTCAAGTTTTGTCGTTGATGAATGCCCTTTGATAGGCCATAGAGTTCGCCTGATGATGTGATATATTGTGCAAGGCAGATACTCAAGGTCATCAACAAAGAACTCCTTTGGGTATTCAGCGTCAGATGACAGAGGCTTCATCATGCTCAACATCTGGCTCATGTTGGGCTCTAGCTTATGGAAGATGCTCTCCAGTGCATTGCGGTGGAGTTGACAATCAGGTTCGTACAGCTCTACGGGAGTGGGTAGGCCTGTAAGCTCAATGACGTCAAGAGCTTTGGCTTCATGATGAATATTTCCTATCATCCACTCGAGAACCCATGTCTTTATATCCCTGTTGTAGCCGCGAAGTGAAGGGTAGCAGAGAATTGAAGCAAAAGTTCCTCATTCCAATGTTCTTTGTCTGTCACAAAGCTGAGCAGACCTGCATCACGAAAGCAGTCAAGTGCTTCTTCTAAGCATGGTAGTCCAGCAATGGCTTCAGTGTCGAGGCGCATATGAGGGAAAATGCGCCCTTGATCATACAGAACACAGGAGTAATAGCTTCGCTGCTGATAGCTCCAGAAACAATCAGATGATATTCTTGGCCTTGAGTAGGGGTTCTTTGCGCTGTCAAGGAAGGTGTTGTGGCTTTTGAAGTCATTTGCATTGAAGGACCCTGTGGAGGTGGCAGTACCGGGGAACCTTGGCAGTCCTGGCTTTGGTTTCTGGACCTGAGGCCTATGCTCAACATGATAGTCAAACTGAGGACCAGAGGCAGTAGGCGGAGGGACCAGAATGGGCCATCTGACAGTGGTTAGCTGACCATGGTTACATGCTTGCTCAATTGTATAGGGACTTGGTGGCAGAACAGGAGGAGTGGCAACAACTGAGCCGTCAGGCTGCACAACAGATGCTTCAGGAGCAGTTGCATCATTGGCTTCTGGCACATTGGTTGGGGCAGGCTCCACATTTACAGCCATGACTACATCATTGGCTTCATTTGTGTTGGTGGTGGCAGCCTCAAGATTTTCAACCTCCACTTGATGAGCTGGAGGGTTGGGCACTGGCACGTTCACATCAGGAACAACTTCTTCAGTAATTGGGGGAGTAGGGACACGTTCATCTTCTTGGTTGTCATCGGCTGATGCAGCTGGATTGTCTTCAACAGCTTTGGCTTCAGACACGGAGACATTCACAGTCGGAGTGGCTTCTGGAAACACTTGACGTGCAACAGGTTGGTGGTGCACTTCTCCTTCTGGAACGCTCGAAAGAGGGACTTGAGGCCTTTGTCCTTTGTGAAGCCTGCGTAATGCTGGCGACGCCTTTGGAGATGGAGTTGGCTGGCCCTCAAAGTCATCTTCTTCTTCTTGCACAGGTGGTGTGACTTGTTGTTGTTGGGGAGTACTCGGGGAGTCTTGTTGTTGTGGGTGATCAGCCCATGATGCATCCTGAGCAATTGGCGTCAGAGGACGACCAATGCTGATGAGTTTGCTGATTGTGAGAACAGGCGATGATACCAAGTTGTGTTCAATCTGAGGAAGAACTTCATCATCTTCAACATTGTCATTGTGACCATTGTCTTCAGCAGCGGTGGGATCAACTGCTGGAATGTCTTCAGCTTCATGAGCCTCTGTGGAAGCAGGCTCATGAACTATCATCCGTCGTTCTTGGTGTTCAGATGCAGGGCGAACCGCTGAGATAGGTTCAACAACTAAGGGCTCTGTGGAAGCAGCCCGATTCTTCTTGGTTTTTCGCTTCTTCTTGGAGGGAGCAACATCAGGGGCTTCAAAAGTTTTCCTTTTTCTAGCTTCAGCCTCGGCAGTCCTCGTCTTCTTCTGTTCTAAAGCGGTTGACATGACCTTTGGCTTTAAGCCAGTCATGCTGCTTGGGAAGACTATGTGAGGTGCTTCCTGCCTTGAAGGTGCAGATTGGGCAGTTGATAGCTTCTTCTTCTTTGCAGCCATTCTGGGGTCAATGCCAGGACGACCAAGAGCCTTGCGCTTGTCAGACTCATTGTAGGCTAGCACACACTTGTCAGCCAGACTCTTCATACGCTCACGAGAGCCTTGAGCTTCTTCGCGCTTCTTGAGAAAGGCTTCTTTGAGCTCGTGCAGCATGATCTTGAAGTTTTTGACATCTTGCACGCTGAGCATTGCCACATGCTTCTTGAACTGAGCTTTCTCATAATCGATCTTGTGCTTTAGTTCAATGATGCGCTGAGCAAGAGCTAGCTCAGAAGCAATGGCGCCATTGAAAGAGACGCTGAGGCCAATGGGAAGTTGCAGATCTTCAAAGCTGAGATTTGGGGTGTCAAACCACTCATCAATTAAGTTATGGATGATTGCCACATCGAAGAGAGGCAAATTATTGAAGATCTCTACTTCTTCCTTGCTCTTGATCAGTTGCTCAAGAGCATCATCTGCAAGATCTTCATCGCTGGATAGATCAATGTGCTCTTCTCGCAGAATGGCAGCAGGAGTCAAGGTCTGATCAGTATGCTTGACGATTTTCTTTTTCTTCTCCGTCTTCTTGGAGATTCGTGATAGATCTTCAGACTGCACACTGTCTTCAGGAGGTGCGGTGGCCAGTGGCTTTGCACGTGAAGCTTTTGGAGGAGTAGCTGAACTTGAAGCCTTAGTCTTCTTTAGCTTCTGCGACTTTGGAGGAGGAGCTGGGGCTTCATCAGTGTCAGCATCATTATCAGAATGATCCACTTTGGCACCTTGGACCAAGATGTAAGTGATGAGGCCATCAAGGTTGGAGAAGGGGCCGATGACATTGGGTTCTGCATCACGTGAGCCGTCAGCACGGGGAGCAGAGGGACCAAGGTTGAAGTCTAACCCCAATGACTTCTTGTTTTCCTTGGCCGATGCCTTTGTGTGCTGGAAGTTGCGCTTGAAGAGATTATCGTCACGACACCAGAGCAATGATGATGGCTTGGCATTTTCAGGCTGAGGTCCATGGACCATACAAGGATAGAAACCCTGTGCAATAGCTTCAGCTCTGTTCTTGGGTTGAAGGACTCGATAGAGAATATCACCCCAAGGACTCTTGATAGCATTCTTCTCAACGTATTCTCGGTCACGAACTTGTATTTGAACCATTGTTCAGCCTAATATCGTCGAATCCATTGGATTCGTGTCTTTCATACCGATGATAATTCTCTTCGTGATCTGTCTTGTAAAGCTCTGCGAGGTCATCAGCAAATCTTTTGATGTTCCCCACGACGCTGTCTCGCCACCCTTCCTCATCGAATTCTCGCAGCCATGAACTTCAAACTGAATGGCTTCAATACGCTCAAAGGCTTCAAAGGCTTTCGCTTGTTGGACAAACAGAACGGCCGGAGAATTAATGTGATGTTTGTAAGAATTTCGCAAACGAATGCGCACTATGAGAACTAAGGATTCTCCCACGGACATGTACTGTGATAAAGATTAGAGATGCGAGGAAGGGAAGAGGTCATATGCATTGTCAGAAGATTTTGAAGATAAATTAGTTTGAAGACATTGACCTCATGATGCGAAGACATTCACTTATATGTTGAGAGTTGGTTCCAGTTTTGTACGAATCCGTGAATAAGTACAAGTGAGGAATCAAACTAGATATGAAGTTTAAGTGAATATACTAGGCAGTATGAGATGCAAACAGAATAGATCTAACATTGTATAGGCAGAAACCAATTTTTTTAAATAGAATGAATCTTTGAGGATCAAAAAGATGGTAAAAATAGAGTTATATTTACCACACGAAGAACTGCTAGATGGGATGAATAGGAGACCGAGCAGTTCAATCCACCGTGCCCTAACTTGGCAACGGAGAACACCTACAGCGGCGGCGGAGAGGACGATGTCCGCGGCCGGCGTGAGGACGGCGTCGGAGAAGTCGCGGCAGCTAAGCGCTTCGTCGCCGGCGTCGTCGAGAGCTAGCGGTGGCGCTAGGGTTTCGACGAGGTGGAGAGGTGGAAGAAGGTTTTCTTTACCGCAGGGGACATGTATTTATAAGGAAGTGTGCGGCACAACGCAATTACGCAGGTGCCCCTGGCGGTTGACATCTGAGGGGCACGTGGCAAGCATGCAACATACTCATAGTTGTCCCACGTTCCCACGCCCGCCCCATTTGTCAGATGATTGTTTCGGCTTCTCCGGATTTCAAACAATAAGGATGAATCATTTAAAGCAGACTTAATGTTTTTCTCTGTGTCTTCTGCTGACTAGGATGCAGAGAAGACATTCGACAGTTTTCAATAGAATGCATATGATTTGGACAGATAGAGTTTGAGATAGAAAGCATAGAGAGATTAGGGTCCGATCACATTCACTTAGTTTAAAAGATTCAACTAGGAAGACATAGCTATAAGTGAGTGTTGTAGAGGATAGAACACTAGTATATATATATCAGAGAGCAATCAAATCAACATAGTGAAGAAAATCATGAAGATAAGTTAATTGAAGACAAACCAAATGCAAACATATTGCACAAATAACGCCATGAGTGAAACACTTCAAACCGAGAAATTTGGTGGTGGCGTTACCCACCGTATAGGAAGTATTAGACCCAGAAAGCCCAAAAATCGTGGCGCTCCGAAGTCAAATTCCACGTCAATGTATTCACACTCAGAATGTAAGTCTTCATTGATTGAAGATATACTTTACTTCGTGTGTTGCACATCCAAGTCATCAACATGCATAAGTGTTAGGATGTGTGCCTGATCACAGGACATTTGAGGATTCCAAGATATTTAGCTCACACCATAACTTGCAAAACCTTTTCTCATCCAAGGGCTTCGTGAAGATATCTGCCAGTTGCTCTTCAGTGTTGACATGAATGATGTCAATATCTTCCTTCATGACATGATCTCTGAGAAAGTGATGACGAATTTCAATGTGCTTTGTCTTCGAAAGTGCCGGATCGATTTTTGGCAATCTTGATGGCGCCTCGTTGTCGCAGAAGAGAGGCACTTGTTTTGATTGATGCCATAGTCCTTGAGAGTTTGCTTCATCCATAGAAGCTGAAAAAGAAGATCCAAAGAGCAATGTATTCAGATTCAGCAGCTTGAGAGTGATACGCTATGCTTCTTTGAAGACCAATGACAAGTGATCGACCCGTAAAGTGACATGTGCCCGATGTAGACTTGCGATCCACCTTGTCACCAAAGATAATCAGCATCCGAGAATCCAACCAAATCAAATTTTGAGCCCTTTGGATACCATAATCCGAGTGTTGGGGTGTAAGCCAAATATCAAAGAATTCGCTTCATAGCTAAGTGATGCGATTCCTTTGGTGCCGCTTGGAATCAAGCACACATGCAAACACTAAGCATAATATCCGCCTAGATGCACATAGGTAAAGTAAGGAACCAATCATGAAGCGGTATACCTTTTGATCGAACTCTTTACCATTGTCGCCGGGACCCGATGGTTTCGCTGGCATTGGCGCGTGTAACCTTTGCAATCTTCCATTCCAAACTTCTTCGGACAATCTTTGAGGTATTTTTCTTGAGATATGAAGATGCCATTCCTTTGATGACGAATTTGAAGACCAAGGAAGAACTTCAGCTCACCCATCATGGACATCCGATATTGCTCAAGCATCATGTATCCAAACTCATCACAATACTTCTGGTTGGTGCAGCCGAAGATAATGTCATCCACATATATTTGGCACACAAACAGTTCACCATCATATGTCTTCATGAAGAGTGTGGGATCGAGGATCCGTGTTTGAAGCCTTTTCTTTAGGAAGTCTTTGATCAGATCATACCAAGCGAGGAGCTTGTTTGAGGCCATACTGATTGCTTTGTTTAGCTTGTACACCATATCGATGTTTTGGATCTTCAAAGCCGTGGTTGAGCTACGTATACTTCTTCTTCAATCTTGCCGTTGAGAAATGCACTCTTCATATCCATTTGATATAGCAAGATGTTGTGGTGGTTAGCATAGGCTAGCAAGATGCTAATAGCTTCAAGCCTAGCCACAGGAGCAAATGTTTCATCAAGTCAATTCCTTCAACTTGAGTATATCCTTGAGCCACAAGACGTGCTTTGTTTTCATTTACTTGACCATGCTCATCTTGCTTGTTTTGATATATCCATTTTGTGCCAATAATGTTATGCTTGCGAGGGTCAGGATGCTTGACAAGTTCCCAAACATTGTTCAGTTTGAACTGTTGAAGTTCTTCTTGCATAGCTTGTATCCATTCAGGTTCCATAAAGGCTTCAGCAACTTTCTTGGGTTCTGATATTGACACAAAAGAAAAGTGCCCACAGAAATTTGCTAACTGTGTTGCTCGTGAGCGAGTAAGTGGACCAGGTGCATTGATGCTATCAATTATCTTCTCAATTTGTACTTCGTTTGCTACTCGAGGATGAACTGGACGAAGACTTTGCTCTTGCTGATCATTGTCACCATTGGGAGGATTGTCTTCAGTCTGAGCATTGTCTTCAGGTTGGTTAGGTACAGAAATGATAAGTTCCTCTTCAGGCTGTGCTTCAGAAGGCATGATTTCACCAGCCCCATCGCTTGATCGACGGTCGGGTAGAGCTTCGTCTAGTGTACTTGGCAGGTGTTCTCTTTGTGAACCATTGGTTTCATCAAATCTCACATCCATAGTTTCAACGATTTTGTAGAGATAGAGGTTGAAGACTCTGTATGAGTGCGAGTCCTTTCCGTAACCGAGCATGAAGCCTTCGTGAGCTTTGGGTGCAAATTTTGACTTGTGATGGG
This sequence comes from Aegilops speltoides, assembly GCA_021437245.1. Classification (NCBI taxonomy): domain Eukaryota; kingdom Viridiplantae; phylum Streptophyta; class Magnoliopsida; order Poales; family Poaceae; genus Aegilops; species Aegilops speltoides. The sequence continues at coordinate 205,369,538 of CM038143.1, forward strand.
GATCGTTGATCCAGCACCTAGCTCCAAATACTCTGAAGTATCTGACATTTGGCTTCTTGCCAGTAAGGAGCTCATAGGATGTTTTGTTCAAAAGCTTATGCATGTAAACACGATTGATGATGTGACATGCTGTATCAATAGCTTCAGGCCAGAACTTTCTTGGTTTCTTGTACTCGTCGAGCATTGTTCGAGCCATCTCAATGAGGGTTATGTTCTTGCGCTCAACGATGCCATTCTGCTGAGGTGTGTATGGAGCAGAGAAATCATGAGTGATTCCCATTGTATCCAGATAAAGATCAAGTCTGGTGTTCTTGAACTCAGTGCCATTGTTACTTCTGATATGCTTGATCTTGACGCCATAGTTGCTCATGGCTCGATTGGCGAAGCGTCTGAAGACATCTTGCACTTCAGTCTTGTAGAGAATTATGTGCAGCCATGTGTATCTTGAGTAGTCATCAACAATGATGAAGCCATAGAGACAAGCAGTTGTTGTGAGGGTAGAGTAGTGAGTAGGGCCAAATAAGTCCATGTGTAACAGCTCGAAGGGTTGAGATGTCGTCATGATTGTCTTCGAGGGGTGCTTTACCCTAGTCATCTTTCCCGCTTCGCAGGCACCACACAAATGATCCTTCTTGAACTTGACACCCTCGATGCCTATGACATGCTTCTTCTTGGCGAGTGTGTGTAAGTTCCTCATGCCAGCATGCCCCAGCCTCCGATGCCAGAGCCAACATTCTGAAGCTTTTGCAAGAAGGCATACGACAAGCTGTGGACCTGCTGAGAAATCTACCATGTATAGATCATCTTTCCGATACCCTTCAAAGACTAGAGACTTGTCAGATTCCATTAGTACAAGGCAACGATATTTTCCGAATAGCACAATCATGTTCAAGTCACAAAGCATCGAGACAGACATTAAGTTGATCCTTTGAGATTGCAACTCTACCTAGACCCAATACCTTGCTTTTACCAGTGTCAGCAAATGTGATGTGACTCTTGTCTGATGGACGTAAGGTTGAGTCCATGAGAAGACTTTGATCACCGGTCATATGATTAGTGCATCCGCTGTCCATAATCCATTCTGAAGCTTTTGGTGTCATACCCTATAGTGCAGTTAGGAGGATAGGCTTCACAAAGAGTGTTGTGAAGAATAAGCATTTGACGCACACAAGGATTATCATAGCTTAGATCAAGGTTAGGACTCATAGTATGACTGGTAAGCGATTCAGATGTGAAATACATAGTAAGATCATTTTATCATGCGTCCCTTAATGTGTTTTAGGTCCCCAGCAATAGCATCGGATGCCTTTGATTTCAGGCTGGAGACCTTTCCCTGCAAAGGAAAGTTAATTCTTCTTCACCACCCACATCTTCTGGGGTGGCTTAGAAGCAATGAGTCTAAGTGCAGCATCTGAGAATTTTGGCTTTGGAGCCCTAGCAAATAGCCTTGCAGAGATGAATGATACTCATATGAATAAGCAGAAAAGTTCTTAGTTTTATGAACATAGCAGTTTGAAGACACACGCTCATATTCATAAGCCTGAGTATGATTTGCCTGCAAAACATTGGCATTAGGGTGACTCTGTGAGTCTCAGATCAGATGAAGCCTTTGGGCCATATGAAGCCATAGGTCTGGGGTTTGTCTTCTTCCTTGGTGATGTGATGATAACATTCACAGGAAGATTCTCAATACACTACTTAGGTACCCAGATCTTCTTCATAGGTGGTCCATTCCTGCAGTTAGTACCAATATACCTGGCAAACACTTCACCATTCTGATTCTTGAACAGTTTATAGTTTGCATCAAAGGATTCATCAATGATGATAGGTTTAGTGCAAGTGAAACCAGATAAGGTGGACGGATCTACTGAAGGTTCCTTTGCAGCAACCCATGTGGTCTTGGGATACTGCTCAGGCTTCCAGTAGGAGCCATCAACATTCATTCTCCTCTCGAGTCCAACACCCTCTTTCCTAGGGTTTCAGTTCAGAATCTGCTTTTTGAGGACATCGCAGAGTGTCTGATGTCCTTTCAGACTTTTATACATCCCTGTTTCAAGCAATATCTTCAACCTAGCATTTTCATCAGCAATAGTAGAGGTATACTCCGCAGAGGGGTTAGTTACCACATCAGTAGTTGAAGACAATGCAACAGTAGCAGCAGTGGAACATTCAGCAACAGAGGTAGCGTTATCACGCTCAATGCATTTTAGACATGGTGGTTCAAATCCATCCTGTGTAACGCTGATTTGTTGAGCAAGTAATGAATTGTGCTCCTTCTGAAGATCTTCATAGTCCACTCTTATCTTTTCAAGATCTTGCTTTCTTTGAAGACATTCAGAAGAAAGCTTCTCGTGATCGCACAAGAGAGCATTATGTTGATCTTGAAGGGCGCCAAACTTAGAATGAAGTCTCAAGACTCTCACCAATGCTTTTGATCGATCCATTTCTTCACCCAACATATCATCGCTCTTACTAAGCATGTTTTGAACCTTTTCCAAGGCTCTTTGTTGTTTAGTGGCAAGGAAGCAAGTTTGACATAGTGGGGCCAAATTCATCACCGATTCATCATCACTAGTTTCAAAGAGGTAGCATTCGCCATTTTAGCACCCCCGCCATGAGGCATGGTGAAGATGATGGCGATTCTGGTGCAAAGGTCATCTCTTTAAGAGACTCCTTGTAGTCCTCAAACCAAGGATCATGACGAGTACGATGACCTTCATAGACCTCAGAAAGCCGGTCCCAGATTAGCTTCGCGTGATTGAGGTGCATGACGTTCCTGAACTGATTTTGGGACAGACAGGAGCAGATGACATCCTTCGCCGTGAGGTTTAGTAGAGTGTACTTGCGAATGTCATCAACCTCCGCCATCTTGCATAGATCCGTAAGACCAATCTCAGTGACGGTCCACAGTTCGCTGTCCATAGCCATGAGTCGCTTCTTCATCATGGCCTTCCACCGAGGATACTCATGACCGTCAAAGGTGGGGCAAGATACATTCCTCAATCCTGCAGTCGACATAGCTAAAACTCCAGGTGGTTAAACCGAATCACACAGAACAAGGGAGTACCTTGCTCCGATACCAATTGAAAGTGTTGGTTATCGACTAGAGGGTGGGTGAATAGGTGATTTTTATGAAAGTCTTCAAAACGTGGAAGTTTCGAAGACAAACAATAGAAATGACCTAATTGATATGCAGCGGAAGATAAACTACAACAAGCAAACCATAGTCAAGTATGCAATAATGTGAAAGTACAGGACTAATAGCAGTTTAGTAGTAAGGATCAGGATGGAAGATAGTATGAAGCCAACCAACGATAGTAGTCAAGCAATGAAGTTGAACAGGTACGACAGATAGGCAATGACTTCACGAAGACAAACTCTAAGTAAGAGAAGGGAGAGGATAGAACCAGTCACTTGTTGAAGACACATGATTTGTTGGACCAGTTCCAGTTGCTGTGACAACTGTGACGTCCGGGTTAGGGAGGCTGAGATTCAACTCGTAAGACCTTGTCTTCACCTTATTCCCTTGAGCTAAGGACACACAGCCTCGCCTAATCACTCGTAAGTCTTCAAGGTAGACTTCAACCTTCACAGACTTCGCTCACCGCAATCCACAATGACTCTTGGATGCTCGAACACGACGCCTAACCGGCCGGAGGATTCACAATCCTCAAGTGTAATAAGTCTTCGTGTCACATGCATGTAAAGACTTCAGTGATGCCTAACACTCTTTGGCTCGGGTGTTTGGGCTTTGTCCTCGCAAGGATTTCTCTCTCAAAGGCTTCGAGGTGGGTTGCTCTCAAACGATAAAAGCCGTGCACTAACTCCGAGCAGCCACCAATTTATGGTGTAGGGGTGGGCTATTTATAGCCACTAGTCAACCCGACCGATATGTCCAAAATGACCCTGGTCACTAAGGAACCGACACGTGTTCCAACGGTCGATTTCAAACACACACGGCAACTTTACTTGGGCTACAAGCAAAGTCGACTCATCCACTCGATAAGATTTGTTCTCATTGTCTTTGCTCAAGACATAGGATTTGGGTTGAGCATCACTTCACCATTCCGACATTGTTCACTTGGTCCCCACTTAACAAAGACGGTGGTTCCTATGACTCAACAAAGAAGAAAAGGAAACAACGAAACTACACGCCTTCAAGGCCCATAGTCTTCACTCAATGTCTTCTCATGTCATAGTCTTCAATATGAATATCTTCACATACCACCATTGTCGCCAATGTCTTCATACATTTTAGGGTCATCTCCGTAGGTAAACCGAATCAATGAGGGACACTACTGCAAGTATCCTCGCAATTCTCACAAACGCATTAGTCCATCAACCAAGTCTGTTGTCAATACTCCAAAACCAACTAGGGGTGGCACTAGATGCACTTACACAAACAAGTCATTGATCATTGGCAGTGGGTACTTGTTCTTGATTGTCACTTCATTCAATCCTTGATAATCAACAACCATCCTCAATGATCCATCCTTCTTCTCCACTAAAAGCACTGGCGATCCCCAAGGTGAAGAACTTGGGCGAATATAGCCTTTATCCAGTAACTCCTTAATCTGCTTCTTAATTTCCTCCAAATCTTTTGCAGGCATCTGATACGGTCTCTTAGATATTGGCCCTGTGCCTGGCAAAAGCTCAATCAGAAACTCAATATCTCTATCCGGTGGCATGCCTGGCAACTCCTCTAGAAATACGTCAGGGAAGTCCTTCACCACTGGTACTTCCTCCTATACAACTCCTGATAAGGAATTTACTTGAGTCCTTTTCGGCACATGCCGGGATACATACTTGATCCTTCTTCCTTCTGGTGTGGTAAGCAAAACCGACTTACTAGCGCATTCAATGTTCCCTCCATACTTCGATAACCAATCCTTGCCTATTATCACATCCAGTCCTTGCGACTCCAATACTATTAGGTCTGAGGGGAAACATAGTTACCAATCCTTAATGGTAACCGATCACACCATAAACTAGCCATATACTCTGCTCCTGGCGAGGTTACTAACATAGGTGACCTAAGGGCATGGGTTGGTAGTTAATACTTATCCATAAATCCCCTTGATATATATGAATGTGATGCACCAGTATCAAAAAGAACGATTGCAGTAAATGACTTAACCAAAAACTTACCTATTACTGCATCTGGCTAGGCTTCAACCTCCTCCACGCTAATGTGGTTCACCTGTCCCTTGTTGAAAGGGTTATGCTTCTTCCCAGAGCTTCCATTGCCATTTCCATTCTTCGCTTCAGGACATTCAGTGGCATAATGTCCAGTCTTCTGGCATTTGTAACAGGTAATGTGGCTTAGATCCCTCTTGGCTGGTGTTGATGGGTTGGTACGGTTCTGTCCGTTGCTTCCTCCATTCCTGTTGCCATTCTTGGGGCCACTATGGTTGTGTGAACTCCATCCTCCATGGGTATGATGAAAAGGTCCTCCCAAGTTCGGGGTAAAACGAGGCTTCTGCTGAGCTCCAGAATTGTACTTCCCTTGTCCATACTTCCTCTTGCGGCTGTCAATCTGCTGCTGCTTCCCTTCAATCATGAGAGCTCTATCTACCAACTCCTGGTAGTTGTTGAAGGTTGCTACCATCAACTGCATGCTCAGCTCATCATTTAATCCTTCCAGAAACTTCTCCTGCTTAGCTGCATCCGTAGCAACGTCATCTGGGGCATAACGTGCCAGTTCACTAAAGTCATCCACATACTGGCCAACTGTGCGTCCTCCTTGGTGCAAGTTGCGAAACTCACTCTTCTTCAAGGCCATAGCTCCAGCTGAAACATGGGCAGTATGGAAAGCCTGCTGAAACTGATCCCAGGTGACCGTGTCGATGGGGTAAGTGGCTGTGAAATTCTCCCACCATGATGCTACGGGTCCATCCAGCTGATGTGCGGCAAAACACGCCTTCTCCACATATGTGCATCCTGCAGTGGTCAACTCCCTTCCCATCTTGTGGAGCCAGTCATCTGCAACTATCGGCTCGGTGCTACTGCAGAACATCGGCGGATTCAGCCTCAAGAAACGGGCTAAGTGATCAACAGGTAGTGGTGGTGGTGGGTTGTTGTTGTTTTTGTTCCCCTGATTCTGATTCTGGACTAGCATCTACATCAATGCATTCTGCTGCTGGAACAACTGAGTGAGCTCCGGTGGGAAAGCAAATCCAGTGTCACGTCTCGGAGGCATCTGAGGGTTTAGAAAAGATGAGAATATAGAATAGAGTGAGGTCTAGAGATAATAACACTACCCATATACACATGAGACAAAAGCAAACAATATCACTTCAATCAATTCAATCAAGGGTATACAACAGTCTAACTGTTGTTACAAAAGTGCTCAGACTATACTATATACATGGGGGGAATACTACTACTGTTATGGTGGTCGACTAGAAAAACGGATCGGTCGAACACTCCAAGATATCTGCTCCAGCTTCATCAACAAAGTCATCATCGCTATCGTCTATGTCCGAGTCGGTGTCGTCGATGATGATGTAGTTCTCCGGGCAAGTGCAATCATCGTCTTCTCCTCCAGTCGTGGGGAATCCCATAAACACTTTTAGCTTCTTCTTCAGATCATCATTCTTCTCCACGAGTGTCATCATTTCTTCCTCATAACCATCGCGTGTACACTTAAGTTCTTCCTCCAGCTCCGTGATCTTGGTCATAGCCTTCTTCAGATCTATCATGCTCACAAGACATCCGGTTCTCCGGCGCATTTAATGTGCTGGTTTAACTCCCGGATGAAAGCTGCAATTGATCTATCCTTCCTGGTGCTGATCATCTCCCATTGCTCATCTCGGCACCCACAAATCTGGTAGATAGTATCCTTGAGATCCTTGTGGTAAACTTCTCCAATGCGTCCCATTGTGATGTGGGCCATGCTCTTTCCTAAACTCCAGGTTGGTGCATCAAAGGAAAACTCTATGGGCTCAGTGACGGGCATGAACGGCCTTCCTGGAACTTGAACTTGAATCATCCAATGCACCTCTTCGGGTAAAGTGGTGATGTAGGTCCCGATGAAACTTGGTACTCCGATGTTCAGGTATCTAGTAACATCCTTCATGTGGCGTCCAAAGGGTGTATCTTCATCCGGTTGCGTGAACTTGTTCCTTGCATCCGCCATCCTAAAAGAGTAGAAAAGACGAGGAGTCGGAAATGAGAAGAGAGAGTAGTGATCTAGGGCTTTAGCTTAGTGGTCGTGTCTCACGATCGGCGTGGTGCTCGATACCATCTTGTAGCGACTGCACCTCAGACATTCGATCTCGTGCATCGTTGTCATCCTCGATCGGTAATGCTCACACGCACAGTACTCGGATGATTTATAACAGAGTAGCAATCACACACTTATTACATCGAATGTCTCAAAAGAGAACTTATTACAATAAATATGGCTTAAGGCCATCTAAAAACGATAACAGTGGAAGGCTTGGAAGATAAGCGAGTCCATCAACTCCAACGGTATCACTGAGTATAAGACCACGACCTAAGGCACCTTACTCGTCGTCTGAAAAGTCTGCAACATGAACGTTGCAACCCGAAAATGGGTCAGCACATGGAATATGCTGGCAATGTAACACATAGAGAAAAATGAACAGAATAATACTATACTACATGCATATATGGCTGGTGTAAAGATCTATGGTTACAGTTTTGCATAAAGCCAATTTTTTCCTACAACAAAAGAATAAAAAAATTAACTATCATGGTGGTTGTGAAACATTGAGAAGGTTCACAAAACTCAATCCCAATTAAGCATCAACATTAAAACCAACAAATTAAATTAAGTAACATGATGAGATTCACATGATAATCCAGGTACTAGATACTCAAAACGTCCATAACCGGGGACATGGCTAACCATGATTAGTTTATACACTCTGCACAGGTTTGCGCACTTTTCCTCGCAAGACTCGATCTCCTCTATTGATTTCTCGCACTACATGGTGTTTGAGAAACGGATGATCGAGACACAGCCTTTCAGAAGCATTAACTCTTTGCTCTAGGTAGACAGTACCAACCTACATCCCCTACATTTGCTAGTCTACCACTTAAAGAGGTCACACAACATACTCAACTATGCTAGAGCCCATAGTAGCTTGCGGCTGCACACGGAAGTTTCTAGCATGAATAATATCATGATCCCTTTGAGCCTGGGTGGCGGTCCATAGGAGAATCACATGGTACCCCGGGATTTCCAAAAATACAGGCAACACTGGGTTCCCCAGGTGCCTCAACCCACCCAGATGTGAATTTAAGTTGCCACCTTAAGTAAACCATTAAATAACAATCTCACATCTGTCATGGATACACTCACCCAATCCACGTCTACTAGCATAGCATAACAATATAAGAAAACGTAGAAGTAACTCCCAATGGTTTGATAATAAAACAGGTAATATGTTCTACCTCATCTACTTCCCAAAACCCACATATTAATCACATCCTAACCATGCAATTGTTTGAGGATTGATCTAATGCAATAAAACTGGGTAGTAAAGAGGTATGATCAAACTGTTACTTGCCTTGCTGATGATCCGTGAAACCTAGAGACTCGTAGTAGCAAGCGGCGCACTCCGGGTACTCTATCGCAAAAAAACAAGCATACAATAAGCACTCATCTAAGGCACAGGTAAAACTCAAATAAGAAATCTAACCAGAAAGTTCAATTTAAGAACTCCGGTTTGCAAAAAGAATCAAATCAAACGAAGCAACGAAAGTCAAACGGCGAAAGAAACAAGCTTCCATTACTAATCTGGACCTAAGTGAAATTTTACAGTAGCAAAAACTTGTTTGAGTTGGTTAAACGGAAAGAGGGTTTTGAGACGAAACTCTAGGCGCTTGAATCGCCTGATTCCGATAAACGAGCGAAAAGTTATACTAGAACGAAAATCGAATCAGAAATAATCGCGGAAAATCCGAGAAAAAGAAAAACGTACGAACAGGCTAACGAACGAACGTTCATTGTCTGCGGCTAAACTACGAAAACCGTTCGTTAAAACGAGCATACGGACGAACGTCCGCTAAATAAACTAAACCGGAAAAAAATAAAACCGATCTATATAAAAAAAATAAACCGGGTTCGTAAAAAACTGATGGTTTTCTCTCGAGAACCGCAGCGGCGACAGCGACTACCTCCGGCGAGTCAACGGCGGCGGCGGCGGGTCAACGACAGCGGCGACGGTCGGCTCCGGCGGGGCGTCGGAGATCGGCGATGGCGGGCGGCGGTGGCGGCGGCTAGGGTTAGGGCGGCGGGGTGGGCTGGGATGGGGCGGCTCGGGGGCGCACTATTTAAAGGGGGGCGGGCGAAGTCCTGGCCGAATACGGCCCGAGGTCGGTTTCGTTTTTTAAGAAAAATTCGGACGTGCAGAAAAAGAAAGAAAAGAAATACTAAATGGACTCCAAAAATCCTGAAATAAATTTTCCCCGTCCTCTAAAAATAAGACGGACAAGATGAACATTTTTTTGGGGCCTAAATGCAATTTGGAAAAACGCGCATTTTTTCTAATTCAAATAAAATAGCGATAAAACTCCGAAATAAAATCTTATTTGATTTTATTATTAAATCCTCAATATTTCTTTATTTTGGGAAAGTCAATTTGTTCCCTCTCTGTTATTTTTATAATAGAAATATTTGAAGATAAAATAATTAAAATCAAATGATCCTATTATCAAAATTTGAGAAAACCCAAATATGAAAATAATGAATTCCCCAACTCTATCCGTGGGTCCTTGAGTTGCGTGAAATTTCTAGGATCAAACCAAAATGCAATAAAATATGATATGCAATGACGATCTAATGTATAACATGCCAAATTGAAAATTTGGGATGTTACACTCAAAGTGTTACATTCTTGATAAGCATCGTCGTTCGAAATTTGCTCCTAAGTCTCATGAAGGTTTCCTACTCGGTTATGGCTCAAACTCTCACACTTGCCGTGTCTACAACAATTTCACCTGAAAGGTTGAAGAGATGGTAGATGTGAAGTTTAATGAATCTAACGGCTCGCAAGTAGAGCAATTGCCAATTGATGTAGGTGACAAAGATCCTTCGGAAGCAATCCAAGATTTGTCTATCGGCGAGATTCACCCAACGGAGGTGAAGGAGAGCACCTCGTCTGTCCAAGTGCAAGCCTCAACCTCACGCCAAGGTGAACCATGAATTGACTTGGAGTCATCCACGAGTGGCACACATCAAGACGATGAAAACGAGGATGTGCAACAAAATGAACCTCGATGACCTCCTTCTCCACCTCCACGAGAGAACGACCATGCCAACAACAACGAAGAAAGACAAGAGTAAGAACAAGACAATGAAGAGGATGTTCCACCCCAACCCAAACAAAAGCTATCACGAGTTCGAGCAAGAGTCTCAAGAGATCATCCCATCGAACAAATCTTTGATGACATTCAAACCAGGAGAATTACTTGGTCTAAAACTCGTTTGGCTAACTTTTGTGAACATTACTCATTCATTTCTAGCATTGAACCCATGAAGGTTGAAGAAGCATTGGAAGATCCGGATTGGATAAATGCCATGCACGAAGAGCTACACAACTTTGAGAGGAACCAAGTATGGACGTTGGTTGAGAAGCCCGATGAGAAGCACAATGTCATTGGAACCAAATGGGTATTTCAAAACAAGCAAGATGAATATGGACAAGTTGTACACAACAAGGCTCGTCTCGTTCCTCAAGGCTACACTCAAGTCGAAGGTATGGACTATGGTGAGACTTATGCCCCCCTTGCTATACTTGAGTCCATTAGCATCTTACTTGCCTATGCCAATCATCATGACATTACCTTATATCAAATGGACATCAAAAGTTCTTTTCTTAATGGTGAAACTGAGGAGGAAGTTATGTTAAACAACCTCCCAGCTTTGTTAATCCTAAGAAACCAAACCATGTTTACAAACTTCACAAAGCTCTTTATGGTCTTAGGCAAGCTCCTAGACCTTGGTATAAATGCTTGACTAAGTTTCTTCTTGATAAAGGGTTTGAAATTGGTAAAATTGATTCTATAATCTTTACAAAAAGGGTTAATGGAGAATTATTTGTGTGCCAAATTTATGTTGATGATATCATATTTGTATCAACTAACCCTCATTTTAGTGAGAAATTTGGGAAGCTTATGTCAGAGAAGTTTGAGATGTCTATGATGAGTGAACTCAAGTTCTTTCTTGGTTTGCAAATAAAGCAAACTAAGGAGGGAACCTTTATCTCTCAAACAAAGTGTACCAAGGACTTATTCAAAAAGTTCAACATGCAAGAATGCAAAGGTATGAATACCCACATGCCCACTAGTGAACATCTTGACTTGACAAAGGATGGTGAACCAGTTGAGCAAAAGGTTTACCGCACTATGATTGGTTCATTGTTATATCTATGTGCATCCCGTCCCGATATCACGCTAAGTGTGTGCACGATATCAAGCAGCCCCCAAGAATGGCATCTTAAGGTTGTGAAAAGGATAGTGAGATACTTAATACATACACCAAATTTTGGCATTTGGTATCCTAAGAGGTCTTCTTTTGTTCTTCACTACAAAAAAAAGACACATCTGTGACATTTTGGGCCGAACGAAAAAAATTTCTGTCATACTTATGACACTTCTATGACGATAATTGTGACAAAACCCGGTATCATCATAGATGTGGTGGGCTCCTACTTCTATGACAAAAATTCATGATAGAAGATGGGATTTTCGTCCTGGGAGGGCCGGAGACGCAGCTGCATGACATTCTTTGGGCCGTCCATGACGGAAAAAACCATGGTAGAAGCGAGGGCGAGGAAAATTTCGGGGAGTTCCCGGTTACGGTGGGTGGTCAGGGGCCGAGCGATGCTCATTTCTCTCGTACACGTACGTGCGTGTGTGCGAGGCGTTAGCTCTAACTGAACCCGAGCGAGGCGTTGGGCTCTAACTGAACCAGAGCGATTGCACTGCAGGCTATGCGTTACTGAACCCGAGCGATCGATCGATGGCTATTAACTGAACCCAATCGAGTGATTCCTTTGCTACTGGTGCTAATTGACGCAGATCGATGCCGCTCGACTAACAAAGGAGCGCTGCGGGGGGTTGATGAACAAGTTAGCGGTGGGGTAATGAACAAGCACCCGTGGCGTTGCCTCTGGATGAATAGGACCCTGATCGATCGAGCCGGTTGGGGCTGGATGAACAGGACCCCGTGGAGGGCTGGATGAACAGGACGACCCCATGGAGGGTTGGATGAATAGTAGACGGTGGAGGGGTGGATGAACAGTAGCCCGTGGAGGGGTGGTTGAATAGGAGCCCGTGGAGAAGGGTGGTTGAACAGTAGCCGGTGCAGTAGCGCACGGTGGAGGCTGGATGAACAGGAGCCCGTGGATGAACAGGAGCCCGTGGAGGCTAGAGGAGGTCGACGGTGGATGAACAGTAGCCCGTGGAGGCTGGAGGAGGTCGACGGTGGAGATGAACAGTATCTCATGGAGTCCTGCTTTTGGCACGCCACACCCTCCCGGCGAACAGACCCCTGTTTGACAGAAGGCCCAACACAAGTCTGCTTTCATCCGTTTTGCGGTACACCACACCCTCCCGATCAACAGACCCCATTTCACCATAGGAGGTCCAACACAAGTCTGCTTCTCCGCTTTTGCGGTATGCCGCAGACTCCCGGCGAACAGATCCTGCTTTAACATGGCGGTCGAACACAAGGCCGCTTCTCCGCTTCGCAGACGCCAGCCTTGTTTCCATTACCTGTTCCGTCCAAGCCGGTTGGCTCCCACATGTTCCGTTGCCTCCCGATGAACACAACGCGTTCCGTTGCCTCCCCATGAACACGAGCATTCCATTGCCTCCCCATGAACACGACGACGACGCAGTTTCTCCATTCCGACCCAGCCATGTACATGAGCCCTGGCCGTACGTATGCACAAGTACGCGTTCGAGACCCGCCCAGATGTACGTGCGGGTCAAGATTTACTTTCTTGCACCTCGCCGCCAGACGACGTGTACATGCTACGGCGCGCCTCTACAACGATGTGTGCGCCTCTACATCGACCAAGATGTACGCATATCGCTCATGACCGAATGACAAAGCTACGACGCGACCACCGGTGGGTCCCGACCGCCGTGCAATTCCTTGCGTAGAAGATGTAGCTGGTGGGTCCCAGCAGTCAAGGGGGCGAATCGTTTTTTTTTCGGACGCACTTCCTTGCGTGTGAAGATGTAGCTGGTGGGTCCCAGCAGTCAGGGGGCGAATCATTGTTTTTGCCCGTAATATGGACGCACTTCCTTGCGTGCGAAGATGTAGCTGGTAGGTCCCAGAAGTCAGGGGAAACATTTTTTCGTGAAATACGGTGGCCCGTCCGTGGGTCACTGCTGTCAGGTGGAGGAATCATTATTTTCCGCGTAATAAGGAGGCACTTCCTTGCGGCGGCCATGGACCCAGCTGTCAGCCTCTCCACGTACAGTCCATGTCCGATGGAAGTCATTCCTTGACCAAGTTGACCACGCCGCGCCGAGATCACCAGAGCGGTGACGACGGCGAGGCCTAGGAAGGGGACGGCGCGGAGCAGGGGAAGACGCAGCAGCGGAAGCCCGCGCGAAGAGGAGTATGAGGGTTCACAGGTTCGGCTACGGTGTAAGGTTGTCTTCGCCGCAGGGCCTGGCCAGCGATGGGAATAGTAGGGGGCGGTGAGGCCTCCGCGGTAGCACAACCGGCTGTGGGAGGCAGGAGCATGCGGCACGACTGGCGCTGCTTTGGGCGGCTGGAGTAAGAAGACCAGAGGTTGAAGAAGCACTACGGCCGTTGGATGGACATCGTACAGTCACTGGAGCTAGAATCGTTCATATTGACTAAGTTGACAAAGCCCTCCGTCCCCGTCAACTTAGTAGGCACACAAGTAAGTCACCCACCAAGGTAGGTCCCAGCTAGCAGGGGGACTATCATTTTTTTGTGCGTAATAAGGAGGCACTTCCGTTGGGTCCGAGCTGACAGCAGGGGGAACATTTTTTTCGTGAAATACGGTGGCCCGTCCGATGGGTCCCTGTAGTCAGGGGGAAACGTTTTTCAAGAAATAAGGTGGCCCGTCCAGTGGGTCCCTGCTGTCAGGTGGAGGAATAATTATTTTGCGCGTAATAAAGAGGCACTTCCTTGTGGCCGCCGTGGACCCCGCTGTCAGCCTCTCCATGTACAGTACTCTTCCGATGGAAGTCGGTCGTTGACCACGTTGACCACGCCGCGCTAAGAGCACCAGGGCGGTGCATGAAGGCGAGGCCTAGGAAGGGGACGACGCGGAGCCGGGGAAGACGCGACAGTGGAAGCCCATGGGAGAGGAGTACGAGGGTTCACTGGTTCGGCTGTGGTGTGAGGCTGCCGTCGCCGCAGAATAACAGGGGGTGTGGGGGAGTAGAGGGATGGCCTGGCCAACGGTGGGAGTAGTACGGGGTGGTGAGGCCTCCGCGGCATCGTAGCCGGCCACGGGAGGCTGGAGCACGCTGCACGACCGACGCTGCTTTGGGCGGCTGGAGCAAGAAGACCAGAGGTTGAAGAAGTACTACGGTCGTTGGATGGACATCGTACGATCACTGCAGCTAGAATCATTTATATTGACTAAGTTGACAAAGCCCTTGGTACGCGTCAACTTAGTAGGCCCACATTTCGGATTTGGCAGAGAACATATAGCCCATTTGCGATTTGTAAAAATGCACAGCCCATTTTTTTAATTCTTATGGAATTTACTACAGCCCATTTACAGTTTGTTAAAAGTACATCCCAACTTCTAGCTAGGACAATGATTAATAATTTCAAACAACCGCTCAAAACAGAATTCAAAAAAATTCCCACATTTTGATGGGATCCGAAATATTTTTATCTGAAATTTCTAGTCAGGTTAAATATAATTTCAAAATAAAGTTGTATTACGTTAAAATCCAACGAAATGTTGTGCGTGCAACAAGTAATGAAATTAAAATTTTCAAATTCCAAAAATAATATATTTTTAAAACTAATTACGTGTTTGGTGCATAGTTACTGCCCAGTTATTATAAGTACATCCCATTTATTATTTCTTAAAGTCCATTTTCTTATTAAGCCTAATGCATACCTCCTAGGAAAGTTTGCAGCCCAGCGGGGCGGAGAATAACAAGTTGACCCGGATATTGTGTACAACTGTCTGCCCAGTTGCATTGCTGATGTTGAAAAAAAGGCATGTCTAGTACAGTACAACCTAACATAGCTACTTAGCCCACATTCAGCGACGCCGAAAAGGCCCAACGACGCCGGTAAGGCCCAAACAAGGCTTTTGTACAACTTTTTGAAGTCACTGAGCTCAATTAATAATTTAAGAAAAAAGTTAGATTACAGCGAAACCAAATTAAAAGCTGTCACGAGCAAATAAATAATTCAACGGGTCCCACTTGTGCGTGTGTGCGCGTGTGTGTGTGTGTGTGTGTGAGAGAGAGAGAGAGAGAGAGAGAGAGAGAGATGGAGAGAGAGATGGAGAGAGAGAGAGAGACCCATCGGTCGATGCTCGTAAATATATATTTCAGCCATATGCATTGCTGATGCTCAGTAAAAACTTATATAGTTGTCACAATCATATAGAACATCATAGCACACTGAACTTCCATACAAAAATTTCACGCAGGCGACACAATCAGGATGGAAGCAGTGGATCGCTATGGGTAGGGCTATGTTGAAACCAATGAAGTCGTACATAATGGTTCATCGTCTTTATCAATGATGGGGAAATATCTTGAATGCTGTGCAAAGAAAACAGACAGACAACACAATAAGTTCTGCTAGCACATTAAGTTGACGTACAGCCCTTTCTAAAAAAAGTTCAGATACAAAATTAGAACAGATCACAATCAAATGTACTGGCATATCAGTGCTTCAACCCCATAACTCGGATTTAACTAGTATCTAACAAGATTCAGTTGTTACCTCAAATTAGAGCACATCTAGGCAGCCAACCCTGCCTCTTCTCCCAAAGAAGCAGTGGCCTCCGCCAAGCGATGGAGTAGGCCCTGTGCCATCCATCGTTCCGAGCAACATGGGGAAAGTCTGACGTTGACTCCTATAATGGACGTCGTCGACGGACCCTGGCACCAGCGGCAGCGGCTGGACTTTGATTGATGGATTGACCACTTCTTCGACATGCACGAACACTCGATACACTTACATCCCTAACGTGGTCCGCGGCAGCCTTGGTGGCGACAAATAGTACAACCTTGGTTCCTGCACTGGTATCTCAACACCAATCACCTTCGGTATGGCAGACGACTTCTTCATCCATGCCATAACCGTCAGAGCCCAGCTGTCTGGAGGAACAAACATACTTACGAGCTCACCTCCAAGGTTGCTGATAAGCTCGTTCATGGACTCGCTGTTCCAAGCACGTCGAGGCATGCCGTCGAAGGTAAGCTTTGTTAAAAACTCAAGCTCAAAGGGCACCGATCCCCATCCTGGGTGCCACCGATCAAAGCTCACCATCGCGCCATCGCAGAACAAATGCCAGGAAGATTCGAACACACGACTGCAGTCGAAAGTTGTCCGGAACCTGACGAAAAAATCAGCCGGTGGCGGACAGACTTCAACGAGCAAGTCACTTATTTGGATGCCCTGCGCAATGCCAAGTGCTTTGATGAGGTCGTCCGACGAGACGGGAGGCCCGTCGCCGTTGATGGTTTATACGTCTCCAACGTATCTATAATTTTTTATTATTCCATGCTATTATATTACCCCTTTTGGATGTTTATGGGCTTTATTTTATACATTTGTATCATTTTTGGGACTAACCTACTAACCGAAGGCCCAGCCCGTATTGCTGTTTTTTTTGCCTATTTCAGTATTTCGAAGAAAAGGAATATCAAACGGAGTCCAAACGGAATGAAACCTTCGGGAGCGTGATTTTTGGAACGAACGTGATCCAGAGGAGTTGGAGTGCAAGTCAAGAAGCAATCAAGGCGTCTAGGAGATAGGAGGGCGCGCCCCCTTTCTCCTGGGCCCCACGAGCGGCCACCGACATACTTCTTCCTCCTATATATACCCACGTACCCCGAAAACATCCAGAGAGCCAACGAAAAACAATTTCCACCACCGTAACCTTCTGTATCCACGAGATCCCATCTTGGTGCCTTCGCCGGCGCTCCGCCGGGGGGGAATCGACCATGGAGGGCTTCTACATCAACACCATAGCCCTTCCGAGGAGTTGTGACTAGTTTACCACAGACCTTCGGGTCCATAGTTATTAGCTAGATGGCTTCTTCTCTCTTTTTGGATCTCAATACAATGTTCTCCCCCTCTCTTGTGGAGATCTATTCAATGTAAACTCTTTTTGTGTTGTGTTTGTCGAGATCCGATGAATTGTGGGTTTATGATCAAGTTTATCTATGAGAAATATTTGAATCTCCTCTGAATTCTTTTATGTATGATTGAGTTATCTTTGCAAGTCTCTTCGAATTATCAGTTTGGTTTGGCCTACTAGATTGATTTTCTTGCCATGGGAGAAGTGCTTAGCTTTGGGTTCAATCTTATGTGTCCTTACCCAAAGGATGTTAGGGGTTGCAAGGCATGTATTGTATTGTTGCCATCGAGGATAAAAAGATGGGGTTTATATCATTTTGCTTGAGTTTATCCCTCTACATCATGTTATCTTTCTTAATGCGTTACTCCATTCTTTATGAACTTAATACTCTAGATGCATGCTGGATAGCGGTCGATGTGTGGAGTAATAGTAGTAGATGCAGGCGGGAGTCAGTCTACTTGTCACGGACGTGATGCCTATATACATGATCATGCCTACATAATCTCATAATTATTCGCTTTTCTATCAATTGCTCGACAGTAATTTGTTCACCCACCGTAATACTTATGCTATCTTGAGAGAAGCCACTAGTGAAACCTATGGCCCCCGGGTCTATCTTTTATCATATAAGCTTTCAATCTACTTTTATTTGCATCTTTACTTTTCGCCTCTATATTATAAAATACCAAAAATATATTTATCTTATCATACTATCTCTATCAGATCTCACTTTCGCAAGTGGCCGTGAAGGGATTGACAACCCCTTTATTGCGTTGGTTGTGAGTTCTTTGTTTGTTTGTGTTGGTGCGTGGGACTTTTGAGGAGCCTCCTACTGGATTGATACCTTGGTTCTCAAAAGCTGAGGGAAATACTTATGCTACTATTGCTGCATCACCCTTTCCTCTTCAAGGAAAACCAACTCAATCTCAAGACGTAGCAAGAAGGATATCTGGCGCCGTTGTCAGGGAGGTCTTCGCTCAAGTTAAGACATACCAAGTACCCATCACAAACTCATCTCCCTCGCATTAACATTATTTGCCTTTTGCCTCTCGTTTTCCTCTCCCCCACTTCACGCTTGTCGTTTTATTTGCCCTCTCTTTCCCAATCTCTCTCTCTCTCTCTCTCTCTCTCTCTCTCTCTCTCTTGCTTGCCCTTTTCGTTTGCTTGTGTGTTGGATTACTTGTTGCCACGGCGCAAGATAATACCAAATTGCGTGATTTCTCCAATAAGAATAATAATGATTTCCTTAGTACTTCGACTGCTCCTCTTAATGATGTTGAGTCTTGTGAAATCAATACTGCTTTGCTGAATCTTGTTATGAAAGATCAATTCGCCGGCCTTCCTAGTGAAGATGTCGCTACTCATCTAAACAACTTTGTTGATTTGTGTGATATGCAAAAGAAGAAAGATACGGATAACGATATTGTTAAATTGAGGTTATTTCCATTTTCACTTAGAGATCGTGCTAAAGTTTGGTTTTCGTCTTTGCCTAGAAATAGTATTGATTCTTGGAACAAGTGCAAAGATGCTTTTATCTCTAAGTATTTTCCTCCTACTAAGATCATCACTCTTAGGAACGATATTATGAATTTTAAACAACTTGATCATGAGCATGTTGCACAATCTTGGGAAAGAATGAAATTGATGATTCGCAATTGCCCTACTCATGGTTTGAATTTATGGATGATCATACAAAAAATTTATGCCGGTTTGAACTTTGCTTCTAGAAATCTTTTAGATTCGGTCGCGGGAGGCACGTTTATGGAAATCACGTTAGGAGATGCTACAAAACTTCTTGATAATATTATGGCTAATTATTCTCAATGGCACACCGAAAGATCTACTAGTAAAAAAGTGCATGCTATAGAAGAAATCAATATTTTGAGTGGAAAGATGGATGAACTTATGAAGTTGTTTGCTACTAAAAATACTCATCTTGATCCCAATGATATGCCTTTGTCTACATTGATTGAGAATAATAATGAATCTATGGATGTGAATTTTGTTGTTACGAATAGTTTTGGAAACAATGCTTATAGAGGGAACTTTAATTCTAGACTGCTCCCTCGTAATTCCTCTAATAATTATGGAATTACTACAATAATTTTTATGGTAATTTTAATAAGATGCCCTCTGATTTTTAGAATAGTGTGAAAGAATTTATGATTTCTCAAAAGAATTTTAATGCTTTACTTGAAGAAAAATTGCTCAAAGTTGATGATTTGGCTAGGAACGTTGATAGACTTTCGCTTGATGTTGATTCTCTTAAACTTTGATCTACTCCTCCTAAGCATGATATCAATGAGTCTCTCAAAGCCATGAGAATTTCCATTGATGAGTGTAAGGAAAGAACCGCTAGATTGCTTGCTAAGAAAGATTGCTTTGTAAAGGCGTGTTCTTCTAGTTTCAATGAAAATAATGATGAAGATGTTAAAGTTATTAATGTGTCTCCTATTAGATCATTCTTTTGCAATATGAATCTTGATAATAATGGGACTGGAGATGAGTCAACTTTAGTTAGAAGGCGTCCCAATAATTCGGAGTTTTTAGATCTTGATGCTAAATTTGGTAAAAGTGGGATTGGAGAAGTCATGACTTTAAATAACATTGAACCCACTATCTCGGATTTCAGGGAGTTTGATTATGATAATTGTTATTAGAAGGTTGTATTTTCTTGTTGCAATCCGTTGTTAATTCTCCTCATGCTTATAGTCAAAATAAAGCTTTTACCAAACATATCGTTGATGCCTTGATGCAATCTTATGATGAAAAACTCAATTTGGAAGTTTCTATACCTAGAAAACTTAATGATGAGTGGGAACCTACTATAAAGATTAGAATTAAAGATCATGAGTGTTATGCTTTGTGTGATTTGGGTGCTAGTGTTTCCACAATTCCGAAAACTTTATGTGATATTCTAGGTTTCCATGATCTTGATGATTGTTCTTTAAATTTGCACCTTGTGGAATCCACCATTAAAAAGCCAATGGGAAGGATCAATGATGTTCTCATTGTTGCAAATAGAAATTTGGTGCCTGTAGATTTTATCGTTCTTGATATAGATTGCAATCTTTCTTGCCCTATTATTCTTGGTAGACCTTTCCTTAAAACGATTGGCGCGATTATTGATATGAAGGAAGGGAATATTAGATTCCAATTTTCCTTAAGAAAAGGCATGGAGCACTTTCCAAGAAATAAAGTCAAATTACCTTATCAATCTATCATGCGAGCTCCTTATGAATTGAGTGCCAAAGATGGCACTACTTAGATCTATCTTCGCTTTTATGCCTAGCTAGGGGCGTTAAACGATAGCGCTAGTTGGGAGGCAACCCAATTTTATTTGTGTTTTTTGTTTTTGTTTCTGTTTAGTAATAAATTTTGCATCTAACTTATGTTTAGATCTGTTTTTATGTTTTAGTTAGTGTTTGTGCCAAGTAGAACCTATAGGATAACCTATGGTGATAGTTAATTTGATTCTACTGAAAAACAGAAACTTTGCATGCACGAAATTAGTTTTGTTAAATCACAAAAACATGATTTTCCATTGATTCTTTTCGCTGCTGATCAGTAGACAAATTGTCCAGGACTTCCTATTTTGGTAGGATTTTTAGAGTTCCATAAGTTTGCGTCAGTTACATATTACTACAGACTGTCCTGTTTTTGACAGATTCTGCCTTTCGTGTGTTGTTTGCTTATTTTGATGCATCTATGGCTAGTATTATGTGGTATGAACCATAGAGAACTTGGAATACAGTAGGTTTAACACCAAAATAAATAAATAATGAGTTCATTACAATACCTTATGTGGTGGTTTTGTTTTCTTTCACTAACGGAGCTTATAAGATTTCCTGTTGAGTTTTGTGTTGTGAAGTTTTCAAGTTTTGGGTAAAGATTTGATGGACTATGGAATAAGGAGTGGCAAGAGCCTAAGCTTGGGGATGCCCATGGCACCCCAAGATATTCAAGAGTAGCCAAAAGCCTAAGCTTGGGGATGCCCCCGGAAGGCATTCCCTCTTTCGTCTTCGTTCATCGGTAACTTTACTTGGAGCTATATTTTTATTCGCCACATGCTATGTGTTTTGCTTGGAGCATCGTGTATGATATTAGTCTTTGATTTTTAGTCTACCACAATCATCCTTCCTGTACACACCTTTTGGGAGAAGCCCACTTGATTAGAATTTATTAGAATACTCTATGTGCTTCACTTATATCTTTTGAGCTTGATAGTTTTTGCTCTAGTACTTCACTTATATCTTTTAGAGCACGGCAGTGGCCTAATTTTGAAGAAATTGCTAGTCTCTCTTGCTTCACTTATATTATTTTGAGATTCTTTTAGAACAGCATGGTATTTGCTATGGTTATAAATTGGTCCTAGAATGGTGAGCATCCAAGTTGGATATAATAAAAACTATCATAGAAAGTGCATAAATGTAACATCCCAAATTTCCAATTTGGCATGTTATACATAGATCATCTAAGCATATCATATTTTATTGCTTTTCGTTTGCAATCCTCGAGATCCTAAGAAACTCAAGGACCTTCGGAGAGAGTTGGGGATTTTCTAATTTTCATATTTGAAATTTTTATCAAATAGTGAAGACGAGGATTTGATTTTAAATATTTTCTCTACGGAAAATATTTCATTTTAAAATAATTAATGAGGGGAGATAATATGAATTCTCCAAAATAATTGAAATATCGGAGGAAAAATGTTAAAATCATTTTTGGAGTTTATTTGAGTTTATTCGGGATTTTTATTTGTCCTAGAAAAATGTTGCATGTTTTAAAAATTGCATTTTAGGGGCCAAGAAAAGTTCATCTTGTTCTAGATATTTTATTTAGATGGAGAAAACTTGTTTTGGAATTTTTAGATTTTTATTTATTTTTCTAGGAAATTTTCTTTCGGCGGAATGATTAAAAAAAAACCTCGCGTCCGATCGGGTCAAGGCCACCGAGCAGCAGCCCACCGCCACCGCCGCCGCTTTCCTTCATGCGCCGCCTTTATGCACGGACGCCGAGGGAGTCCGAGCGGACTCCTGGCGCCCTTTCCCAGCCGCCGCCGCCCCTATATATGCCGCCCGCCGCCACACCACCATCCCGCTACCACCCGCCACCATCGCCGCCGAGCCCGAGCCGAGCCCCGATCCATCGCTGCCGAGACGCTGTCGCTTAAGCGCCGCCGCCGCCACCCCGCAGCCACCCCGAGCCCCGCCGCTTGTCGCCGAGCCCCGCCGAGCCGCCCGCCCACGGACTCCCTCACGGAGATACCCGACCCCACCGACGGTTTTTTTTCAGAAAACTCTTCGGTTTTTGAAAACCCTTGTTCGTTTTTTAAAATAGATCGGTTTATTTCTTCGGTTTATTTACTTAGCGAATGTCCGTTCGTCCGTTCGTTCTAATGAACATGTTCACCGTTTAGTTTCTGTTAACGAACCCTCGTTCGTTTAGCCGTTCGTCGTTTTTCTTTTTATCGGATTTATTCCGCGATTATTCTGATCGTGATTTCTGATCCGATGTTTAAACCTGTTTATCTTTTCGCCGCTTATCGGAATCGACGATTCAAGCGCTCGGAGTTTCATCTCAAACCCTCTTCCGAATAATCAACTCAAACAAGATTTTTCTTCTGTAAAATTTGACTTAGATCCAGATTAGTAAAACGAAGTTGTTTCTTCTGCCGTTTGAGTTTCGTTGCTTCGTTTGATTTGATTCTTTTTGCAAACCGGAGTTCTTAAGTTGAACTCTCCGGTCAAACTCTTTTATTTGGAGTTCTACTTGTGCATATTTGATTGTTGCTTATGCATGTTATTGTTTGCTTGCGATAGAATTTCCGGAGTGCGAAGCGTGTTACTACGAGTCTCTAGGATTCACGGATCGTCAGCAAGGCAAGTAACACATTGATCATACTCTTTTTATACCCAGTTTTTATGCATTAGTTTCAATCCTAAAACATTGCATGACTAGGATGCCTTTAACATGTGGGTATTGGGAAGTAGTTGCTGACGTAGAACCTATTGCCCTGTTTCATATCAAACCCTTGGGAGTTACTTCTACGTTATGCTTATATTGCCATGCTATGCTCGTAGCTGTGGATTGGGTTTGAGTGATATCCATGACAGATGTGAGATTGTTAATTAATGGTTTAATTAAGGTGGCAACTTTAATACACATCTGGGTGGATTGAGGCACCTGGGGTTTCCAGTGATTGCCTTTTTTATTTTTGGAAATCCCGGGGTTACCGTGTGATTCTCCTATGGACCGCCACCTGTGCTCAAAGGAACTCGAGTCTATTCATGCTAGAAACTTCCGTGTGCAGCCGCAAGCTATTATGGGCTCTAGCATAGTTGAGTAAGTTGCGTGAAGCTCTTGAAGAGGTGGATCAGCAGGTAGTGGGATTGTAGGTTTGGTATGGTCTGCCCGGAGTAGAGAGTTAATGCTTCTGAAAGACTGTGTCTCGGTCATCCGTCTCTCAAACACCATGTAGTGCGAGAAATCAACGGAGGCGATCGAGTCTTGCGGGGAAAAGTGCGCAAACCTCTGCAGAGTGTACAATCTAATCATGGTTAGTCGTGTCCTCGGTTATGGACAATTCTGAGTATATAGTACTTGAGTATTCGCATGTATCTCAACACTCTTAATTAATCTTGCTGGGTTGTTAAGTATTTTAATTGGGATCATTGAGTTGGGGTTACCTTCTCAAATGATGTTTCAACTACCATGATAGTTAAATTAAAACTGATTCCTTTGTAGTAGGAAAAAATTGGATTTTCGCAAAACTGTAACCATAGAGCTTTCCACCAGCCAAATATGCATGTAGTGGTAGCATTACTCTGTTATTACTCTTTTGTGTTACATTGCCAGATATTCCATGTGTGACCGTGCTCGGCTGCAACGTATTATGTTGCGGACTTTTCGACGAGGAGTAAGGTTCAGAGGTCATTGCCGTGCAGCTTAGCTATGCCGCTGGAGTTGATGGACTCACTTTATCTTCCAAGCCTTCCATTGTTATCGCATTAGATGGCCTTAAGCCATATTATTGTAATAAGTTCTCTTTGAGACATTCGATGTAATAAGTATGTGATTGCTACTCGTTATAAATCCTTCAATCTTGTGTGGTGTCAAGATTATCGATCCAGGATGACACCGAGCACGAGACTTGACCATCCGAGGTCGGGTCGCTACAAGATGGTATCAGAGCACACGCTGAGTGTAGGACACGACCACCAAGATAAACCATAGGTCACACTTCTCTTCTCATTTTTGACTCCTCTTCTTTTCCACTCTTTAGGATGAAGGAGATGAAGAACAAGTTTGCACAACCGGATGAAGACACACCTTTGGACGCCACTTGAAGGAAGTCACTAGGTACTTGAATATTGGAATACCAAGCTTCATCGACGCATAACGCCACTCTACCGGAAGAAGAGCGCTGGACGATTCAAGTACGAGTTCCAGGAAGAACGTTCTCGCCAAATTCTAAACCCATAGAGTTTTCTTTCGAAGCACCCACTTGGAGCCTTGGCAAGAGTATGGCAGCTCATATTACCATGGGACGCATTGGAGAAATCTACCACAAGGAACTTGAGGATACCACCTATCAAAAATGTGGGCGCCGAGATGAACAATGGGAGATGATCAGCACCAGGAAGGATAGATCTGTCGCAACCTTTATCCAGGAGCAAAACTAGCACATTCGACGTCAGGAGAACCAGATTTGCGCAGACATGATCGAGCTGAAGAAGGAGAAAACTAGGATCATCGAGCTAGAGGAAGAACTTAAGTCCACACGTGATGGATATGAGGAGGAAATCAAGACCCTATTGGAGAACAATGACGACCTAGTTGAGAAGATCGGAATTTTTATGGGAAGACCAGTTCCGAGAGAAGACCTCATTCGTCCGGACAACTACATCATCATCGACGATACTGACTCAGATTCAAGTGATGATGACTACAAAGATGAAGCTGGAGCCGACATCATGGAGTCTTCCACCGATCAAAATTTCTAGATGACAACCATATTATAATAGTATTTCCCCCATGTAACTAGTAGTAGTGAGCACTTTTGCGATAGTCCTAGACCGTTTTGTATGCCCTTGCTTGATTGATTGAATGAATGCTTGTGTTTGCCTCATATACATATGGGTAGTGTTTCTCCCCTAGATCTTTTCTATTCTAATCTCTTCCATCTAAACCCATCAGATGCCTCCGCGAAGAGACCCCGATTTTGTTTTTCCACGGAGATCACCCAGCTTGATCCAAAAGAGAATGCCTTGATGCAATTGCTAGTTCGTAACTGTGGCAATGCCAATAACAACAATGCCAACAACAACCCGCCGCCAATGGATAACCTCGCCGTTTCTTAAGGTTACACCGCCGGTGTTCTCCAAGAGCATCGAGCCAATAGTTGCGATGATTGGCTATGTCGTATTGGAAGGAGTTAACCACCGCAGATGCACAGATGCCGAGAAGGTGTGTTTTGCCGCACACCAATCGGATGGACCTGCAGAAGATGGTGGGAGAATTTCACGACCACCTATCCTATCGACACTATCACATGGGCTCGGGCCAAGAGGCTTTTGCGCTGCCCATGTCTCGACCGAGCTATGCAGATGAAGAAGCGTGAGTTTCGCAATCT
Source organism: Aegilops speltoides (assembly GCA_021437245.1). Classification (NCBI taxonomy): domain Eukaryota; kingdom Viridiplantae; phylum Streptophyta; class Magnoliopsida; order Poales; family Poaceae; genus Aegilops; species Aegilops speltoides. Next base: position 205,395,476 of record CM038143.1, read on the forward strand.
ACGCCAGGGGAACCGTACTGTTGGCCAGTACGTGGATGAGTTTAGCAAGTTATCAAGTTATGCCCCTGATGATGTGGCCACAGATGCCGCGAAACAGGAGAAGTTTATGGAAGGGTTGAATGATGAGATGAGTATGCAGTTGATGGTAGCAACCTTCAACAACTACCAGGAGTTGGTAGATAAGGCCCTAATGCTTGAAGGGAAGCAGCAGCAGATTGATAATCGTAAGAGGAAGTATGGACAAGGGAAATACAACTCAGGAGCTCACCAGAAGCCCCGCTTGACACCGAACTCGGGAGGACTTGTTCATAACCATGGAGTTCATAACCATGCTGTAGGAGGATCGCATAACCATAATGGTGCGAAGAACGGGAGTGGGAATGGAGCCAACAATAACTAGAGCCGCTCTAACCCATCTACACCCGCAAAGAGGGACTTAAGCCAAGTTGTTTGCTACAAGTGCGGGAAGACAAGGCACTATGCCAATGACTGCTCTGAAGGGAAGAATGGAAATGGAAATGGGAGCGCAGGGAAGAAGCCCAATCCATTCAACAATGGACAAGTGAACCACGTTAACGTGTAGGAAGTTGAAGAGCAGCCGGACGCGGTAATAGGTAAGTTTTTGGTTCAGTCATTTACCGCTATTGTTCTTTTCGACATGGTGCATCGATTCATACATATCAAGGATTTGTGGAAAAGTTTAAGTTACCAACCCAAACCCTTAGGACACCCCTCTTAGTGAGCTCGCCGAGCAGAGTACATGGCTAGTAGATGGTGCACCCGAAACCCCTAATCATTGGCACACATGTATTTCCGTCGACCTAATTATCTTGGAGTCGCAAGGATTGGATGTGATATTAGGTATGGATTGATGTCAAAGTATGGAGGAAGTATTGACTGTGCTAGTAAGTCAATTTATCTTACCACCCGGAGGGAAAAAGGATTATATGTATCTAGGCATGTGCCTAGGAGGAGCCATAAACGCCCTCACGGAGTTGTACAAGAGGAAGTACCAGAGTAAAGGATTTTCCTGATGTTTTCCCGAAGAGTTACCGGGTATGCCACGGATAGAGACATCGAAGTTTTTGATAGAGCTATTGCCGTGAACAGGCCGATATCCAAGAGACCCTATCGGATGCCATAAATGACCTAGAGGAAATTAAGAAGCGATTAAGGAGTTGTTGGAGAAAGGTTACATTCAGAGAAGCTCGTCACCTTGGGGAGCCCCAAGATTTCGTGGAGAAGAAGGATAAATCCTCGAGGATGGTTGTTGATTACCGAGCTCAATGAAGTAACGATAAAGAACAAGTATCCCTTACCGATGATTAATGATCTGCTTGATCGCCACAAGGAGCTAAGGGTTTTCAAAGATTGATCTATGATCGATACCATCGGTTGAAGATCCGAGAGAAGGATATACCCAAGACAACATTTACCACACGGTATGGATTATATGAGTATACGGTTATGTCATTTGGACTGACTAACGCCCCAGCCTATTTCATGAGTATGATGAACAAGGTGTTCATGGAGTATTTGGACAAGTTTGTTGTGGTATTCATTGATGATATTATGATATACTCGAAGTATGAAGAGGAGCACGCGGAACACTTGTGTTTGGTTCTCGAGAAACTCAGGGAACACCAGTTATACGCCAAATTCAGCAAGTGCGAGTTTTGGTTGAAAGAAGTTGGATTTCTTGGGCATGTTATATCTGGAGAGGGTATAGCAGTGGATCCCAGTAAGGTTCAGTCGGTCACTGAATGGTTGTGTCACGCCCAAGATGCGACCCTATCCTAAAGGAACTCGAAGGTCCCACCAAGGATAGAAGCGCATCTTGAAGACGCTTTTGCAAGGTGGATATCATTACATCAACATTACATAATAGTGGGGATACATCCAATACATACAATGTGACATGAATACAACAATACAACATACAAGAACAACATCCGACTACGGATGAATCATAAACAGAAACTCAAACAATATCCACCCTGCTAGCCCAGGCTGCCGACCTGGAACCTATCCCCTGATCGAAGAAGCAGAAGAAGAACTCCAAACAAGCAAACATCGCGCTCGCGTCATGATCATCGCAACCTGTACCTGCAACTGTTGGTGTAGTAATCTGTGAGCCACGAGGACTCAGCAATCCCATTACCATGGGTATCAAGACTAGCAAAGCTTAGTGGGAAAGGAAGGGGTAAAGTGGTGAGGTTGCAGCAGCGGCTAAGCAAGATATGGTGGCTAACCAACGCAAATAAGAGCGAGAAGAGAGCAAGAGGAACGGTCGAGAAGCTAGGAATGATCAAAAGGTGATCCTGAACTCCTACTTACGTCAAACATAACACAGAAACCGTGTTCACTTCCCGGACTCCGCCGAGAAGAGACCATCACGGCTACACACGCGGTTGATGCGTTTTAATTCGGATCTGGTGTCAAGTTATCTACAACCGACATTAACAAATTCCCATCTCGCCACATAACCGCGGCACGGCTCTCGAAAGTTTATACCTGCAGGGTGTCCCAACTTAGCCCATGACAAGCTCTCGCGATCAACGAAGGAATAGACCTTCTCCGGGAAGACCCGATCAGTCTCGGAATCCGGTTTACAAGACATTTCGACAATGGTAAAACAAGACTAGCAAAGCCGCCCGATGCGCCGACAATCCCGATAGGAGCTGCACATATCTCGTTCTCAGGGCAACACCGGATAGGTCAGCCTACGAGTAAAACCAGACCTCAAGTTGCCCCGATGGGGCCCCGCAGATCTGCTTGTTCGAGCCAAGACTTAGACAAGCACCGGCCTGGGGGCTAAAATAAAGATGACCCTTGAGAGAGCGACTCCCAAGGGAAAAAGTAGGTGGTGGTGAGGCAAATGGTAAAACCAAGGTTGGGCCTTCTTTGGACAAGTTTTATTCAAAGCGAACCGTCAGGGGGTCCATAAATCACCCGACCGCGTTAGGAACGCAAAATCCGGGAACATAACACCGGTATGACGGAAACTAGGGCGGCAAGAGTGGAACAAAACACTGCATAAGGCCGAGCCTTCCATCCTTTACCAAATATATAGATGCATTAATAATATAAGAGATATTGTGATATCCCAACATAACCCCTGCCCACCATGGAGCAATCTTCAACTTCACCTGCAGCTAGCAACACTATAAGAGGGGCTGAGCAAAGCGGTAACATAGCCAAGCAACGGTTTGCTAGGAAGGGTGTCAAAAGGTTAGAGGTTCATGGCAATTTGGGAGGCTTGATGAGCAACAGATAGGTAACGCAAAGATAGCGATAGAACGAAGCAACTAGCATAGCAATGATAGTAGTGAGATCCAGGTAGCGGTCATCTTGCCCGAAATCCCGCAAGGAAGAAGAACGAGTCCATGAAGAAGACGAACGGATGAAGCCGAACCAACCGTAGACGAACGAATCCTCACGATCGCAACGAAACAGGAACTAACAAGAAGAAGCACACAACATAGGTAAACACACCACACATGAACAAGGCATGATGCACAACAAGCATGATGCATGACCAAGCTACATGAAGCTACTCATGGCAAGAGATGATGCAAACAAGAACAACACATCAAGGCAAGTTTAAATGAGGCCGGGAACAACATATAACAATTCCGGTAAGTCCTCATATGCAAATTTTGAAATGGGTCCAGATCTGAACAAACCTTATGTTCAAGTTGTTAAACAGCAAGTTAAGATGCACCAAGATGATCTACACGAGATTCTAGTCAAGTTACATATAAAGTTCATTAGATTCGGAGCTACGACCTAGAAGATATGAGCAAAACAAGTTAAACATGGCATTGATGCAAAATGCATGCAAACATCAAGCAAACACACCAAAACAAGGATGCAACATGATAATATGAAGCTACATGCAAAATCAAGCAAGTTTCATATAGAGCACACTCAAAACGAAGCAACGGTGCAACACATACAAAGTCATAACAACAATCTGTCCAAAACAGCAACTAGGCATATTGCAAGCATCAAAACAATATGCTACAGCACCCCAATATAATAACAAAAGGCATGGACATGAAGTACAGGTAAAGCATAACAAAACATGAACACTGAGCTATCTCCAGATTATGCATAGAATGATTAGTAGCAACATGTTTATAGGACATCTCCAGATTATGCATAGAATGATTAGTAGCAACATGTTAACATGGCAACAAATTATAACAGAATCTGCTAGCAAAACAGCAACAGCAAGTACTCTACTTAACAAGCTCGATTCACTCACCACAAGTCATTGCATGACAAGATAAGCATAGCATCATCAAGAAGACATGTTTGTGAAACAAACCAAGTCAAGAACAAGTCCATAGCATGCAAGGATCAAATATAGCAAGCTTGGCTAAATTGAATAACATGTAAACAATCTGCCAGGAAACATTTTGAAGCAAAAGTAGAGCACCAAAATGACATGCTAGACTACTCCATAATTGCAAACAAGGGCATGAATGGATATACAATAACCACATGTTCAAAACACCCTTACTGAAGTATCTCTAAATATGCATGGATCTCTCTGTAGCATCAAGTTTACATGGCATCAAAATAACAGCAGAACAGGGACTAAAATCAGCAATATCACGAAGCCTAGTTTGCATGCTTGTGCTAGTCACCACATTGATAACAAAAATACATGGCATACACCCCTGGAAAGATGGCATGGCATAGATCAAAACACATGAAGACATCAACCTCATAGGATGCACACATCAATCATGGCAAAAATGACAAAAGAGCAAGTTATAACAGTTTCAGCAGATTAACATCAACATGCACTCTTCCAACAGCATTTCTGGCATCAAGGTGAGCTCAAATGAAAATGATGCAATGAGAAGAAACGAAGTGCTCATCAAGGCGAACAATTTGACATATTATACGCACGAAACGGAGCTACAGATGCAGAGATGCGATGGCATGAACATGGCATGAAAATGTGAAAAATCTGGGACTTAGACGAAATATCACCTCCGGGAAAAGTCAACCCGGGACGGAGGCGTTCCGGGACGGAGCGGATCCAGGACGGGGGCGCCGTCTGGTTCATCTCCGGGTGGATCTGGTCCACCGGACCGTGACCGAGCGGGCCGACTCGGCGACGGGCGAGGCGGCCGGAGGCGAGGAGACGGCGAGGGGCGCGGGTCGGCAAGGTCCGGGCGGCGGGCGAGCTGGAGGGCGGGCGGCGGCGGATCTCCGGGCGAAGAGGCGGCAGCGGCGACGGCGGAGGGCCGGGCCTTCGGGCGCGACGAGGAGGCGGCGGTCGGCGGGGATACGACGCGGCGGGCGCGGGCCATGGCGACGGACGCCGGGCGAGGGTGGGCGGGCGCGGGCTCGGGGATCGGGGTGCTCTGGCGCGGCTGGCGGCCGGGCCTTGCGGGCCCGCTGATGGGCTGCGGTGGGCTTCGCGTCGGCTGGTGCGGGGGTGCCACGCGGCGCGACGCTAGTGGCTGCGTGGGCGGCGGCGATCTCGTCCGGTGGCGGCGGACGTGTCCGCCGAGCGCGGGGACGATTTTTAGGGTTTCGGGGAAAAATATCCGCGAAAATGGAGGGGGAGAACCTATTTATAGGTAGAGGGAGCTAGGAGAGTCCAAATGAGGAGCGGTTTTCGGCCACGCGATCGTGATCGAACGACCGAGAGCATGGAGGGGAGTAAGCTGGGTTTTGGGCCACTTTGGAAGGGGTGTTGGGCTGCAAACAAAAGAGGGCTTTACGGTTACCCGGTTAACTGTTGGAGTATCAAACGACCTCCAAATGGCACGAAACTTGACAGGCGGTCTACCAGTGCTATACCAAGGCTGTTTGGCAAACCTCGGGCCATTCCGAGAAAGTTTAATACCCGCACAAGAGAAGAGGCCGAAAGGGGACGCAGGAGGACATAGGAGTGCCGGTTTGCAAAACGGACAACGGGGAAAATGCTCGGATGCATGAGACGAACACGTATGCAAAATGAAACGCACATGATGACATGATACGAAATGCATATGATGACATGGCAACGTGCAACACGCAAGCAAATGGCATGGCAACAACAACGAATAACTGGCAGACACCGGGCGCATCGAATCCGGGGCGTTACAACACTCCTCCACTAACAAGAGATCTCGTCCCGAGATGTTAGGACCGAGACGAAAGAGAAAAGGGATGAGGTGAAACAAGAACTCAAGAGAAGAATCAAAGAATCGAGAGCACTCGAGAAGAAGAGACGAACGACGAGAATGACGAGAATCGAAAGCTCACGGAATCAGATAGACTATGAAACAACTCGTTCTAACTGGAGTGGTTAGAATGAGAAAAGAAACGAATAAGACTGAAAGGATTTAGGTAGCACTCCGGCTGAAACATGGAGGAATAGAACACGAACTTAAGATGGAATGAAACTTGATGAACTCTTGAAGAATGAATTAAATCATGAAGAACCACCACGAAGAAACTCCGTTGACAAAAGAATGATGAGATAGAATGAAGGATGAAAGAATAAGATGAGCATTGCGATGGTTTAGATGGGGGTACCAACGAGATGGCCGAGGAAATTGAACTCCGGAAAAGAAAAGATGAAAACACTTGGAACTAGAATTTATTCATCAAGAACAAACTCTAAAGAAGGGATTACTCACTTGGAGGAAATAAGAATAAGATTTATTGTATGCTTATCCTTCATCACATTAAATTGATGACAAGCAATGGATTTTGCATACTACTTATTCTTCTTGGAAAGGATTGAGAAGTGACATGTCTCAAACTTGAGAAGGTCTTCGTGAACCACCGGTAGGATTGAAAAGAACGAATGGATTAATATGATAAACAAGGAAAAAGAATCTTGAACGAACCACCGTAGAATTTGGAAATGACTGATGAAAGAGAATGAATCACCGGGAAGAATTAGCATAACAAATATGCTAGAGGGGATTTAGGTGCAAAAGAATAAAGAGATCATGAGCTGATTAAAGAGCACTTGAACAAAGCACTAGGAGAATATTGAGACGAACGAAAGGGCACGGATATGGAATAATTGGAGAACGAATTTGAAAAACTTAGAGCGGAGAGATATTCCAAAAAGATGGCCTCCGGATGATCGAGAGAGAAAGCAACTCCTGAAATGCTCCAGATGGATGAAAAGAATTTGTATGACTGGAAAACAATTTGATAGGATAACATCGAGCTAGCACCGCAAATCTTCGGGGAACGGACAAGATTTAGAGGAAAAACTCTTCTTCGGTCTTCAAACGACGACGAGAAACACCACCAAAATTATTGAGATACTCCGGGAGAATGAAAAGCGAAGAGGTTGAGCCAACAATGAAAAGAATTTGAAATCGATCTTGGAGAAGGCATGTGACTGATGAAATTCATTCTTACGTCACACTTGAAAAGAATTATGAATGACTCCGGGGGAATTAGAAGAGTCAGGTAAGATCCTGGGAAAGACCTGTGGGTTAGGGCCCACTAAAAAGATAACACCGTTGGAAAGGGATGTTGAACAGATAGATGATTCATCGGAACAATTGAAATATTTGAATGAGGTGACAACCTCGAATTAATTGGAACACAAGCGAATCTCCTGAGTTGTCTTCCAAACTCCGAAATGATTTAATGGCGAGAGGCAAACAAGCAAAAGAACACTTGATCCGAGGAAAAGAATATGATCAACCCGAAAAAATTGAATTGAGTCCACCGGAGAAGAAAAGAGATGAAGAATGTCCACAGAGACGAGAATTCACCGGTTGAAAAATTGACGAAAGACTGAAGAGGCTCCACATGAATGAGATAGATGGTCGAGAGAGAGTCAGACTCCGGGAAGAAAAAGGGTGGGAAGGCGGGAAAAACACAAGCAACTGGAAGGGGAAATCGCCGAATATCTTGAAGAGAAAACACCGGTTGAAATCATTGAGGAAAGAAACAAAGACTTCACACGAGTAGGATGGATACTCGATTAAGGACTCCGGTTCCGAGGAGAAAAAGGGTGGGCGGGTTGGAAAAGAAAACAACTGAGGATTGAACTTGGCAAAGATGAAGATGCTCGAGTCAACTAGACGAGAAATGCACCGGATGAAAAGAGCGGAGGACCAACAATCGGAAAACCAACTGCGTGATCCTAAAGAAAAATTTGAATGGGAAGAGGAGTAATTCAAAACACCTACGTCAAGATTCCTCACCAGAGCGACGAAGGGGCAGAGGAGTAAAAAGAATTCCTACTCTCCGATATAACTAGACTCCGAAAAGGTTTTCTTCTAGACTCAACAATGGCCAAACTACACGATCAATCAAGGGGGCTCCTATGGTCGGTCGAGGCTCTGATACCAACTTGTCACGCCCAAGATGCGACCCTATCCTAAAGGAACTCGAAGGTCCCACCAAGGATAGAAGCGCATCTTGAAGACGCTTTTGCAAGGTGGATATCATTACATCAACATTACATAATAGTGGGGATACATCCAATACATACAATGTCACATGAATACAACAATACAACATACAAGAACAACATCCGACTACGGATGAATCATAAACAGAAACTTAAACAATATCCACCCTGCTAGCCCAGGCTGCCGACCTGGAACCTATCCCCTGATCGAAGAAGCAGAAGAAGAACTCCAAACAAGCAAACATCGCGCTCACGTCATGATCATCGCAACCTGTACCTGAAACTGTTGGTCTAGTAATCTGTGAGCCACGAGGACTCAGCAATCCCATTACCATGGGTATCAAGACTAGCAAAGCTTAGTGGGAAAGGAAGGGGTAAAGTGGTGAGGTTGCAGCAGCGGCTAAGCAAGATATGGTGGCTAAGCAACGCAAATAAGAGCGAGAAGAGAGCAAGCGGAACGGTCGAGAAGCTAGCAATGATCAAAAGGTGATCCTGAACTCCTACTTACGTCAAACATAACACAGAAACCGTGTTCACTTCCCGGACTCCGCCGAGAAGAGACCATCATGGCTACACATGCGGTTGATGCGTTTTAATTCGGATCTGGTGTCAAGTTATCTACGACCGGACATTAACAAATTCCCATCTGCCACATAACCGCGGGCACGGCTCTCGAAAGTTTATACCCTGCAGGGGTGTCCCAACTTAGCCCATGACAAGCTCTCGTGATCAACGAAGGAATAGACCTTCTCCTAGGAAGACCCGATCAGTCTCGGAATCCCGGTTTACAAGACATTTCGACAATGGTAAAACAAGACCAGCAAAGCCGCCCGATGCGCCGACAATCCCGATAAGAGCTGCACATATCTCGTTCTCAGGGCAACACCGGATAGGTCAGCCTACGAGTAAAACCAGACCTCGAGTTGCCCCGAGGGGTCCCCGCAGTCTGCCCGGTTCAGGCCAGCACTTAGACAAGCACTGGACCGGGGGGGGCTAAAATAAAGATGACCCTTGAGAGAGCGACTCCCAAGGGAAAAAGTAGGTGGTGGTGAGGCAAATGGTAAAACCAAGGTTGGGCCTTGCTGGACAAGTTTTGTTCAAAGCCAACTGTCAGGGGGGTCCCATAAATCACCCGACCACGTTAGGAACACAAAATCCGGGAACATAACACCGGTATGACGGAAACTAGGGCGGCAAGAGTGGAACAAAACACCAGGCATAAGGCCGAGCCTTCCATCCTTTACCAAATATATAGATGCATTAATAATATAAGAGATATTGTGATATCCCAACATAACCCTGTCCACCATGGAGCAATCTTCAACTTCACCTGCAGCTAGCAATGCTATAAGAGGGGCTGAGCAAAGCGGTAACATAGCCAAGCAACGGTTTGCTAGGAAGGGTGTCAAAAGGTTAGAGGTTCATGGCAATTTGGGAGGCTTGATGAGCAACAGATAGGTAACGCAGCATAGCGATAGAACGAAGCAACTAGCATAGCAATGATAGTAGTGAGATCCAGGGTAGCGGTCATCTTGCCTGAAATCCCGCAAGGAAGAAGAACGAGTCCATGAAGAAGACGAACGGATGAAGCCGAACCAACCGTAGACGAACGAATCCTCACGATCGCAACGAAACAGGAACTAACAAGAAGAAGCACACAACATAGGTAAACACACCACACATGAACAAGGCATGATGCACAACAAGCATGATGCATGACCAAGCTACATGAAGCTACTCATGGCAAGAGATGATGCAAACAAGAACAACACATCAAGGCAAGTTTAAATGAGGCCGGGAACAACATATAACAATTCCGGTAAGTCCTCATATGCAAATTTCGAAATGGGTCCAGATCTGAACAAACCTTATGTTCAAGTTGTTAAACAGCAAGTTAAGATGCACCAAGATGATCTACACGAGATTCTAGTCAAGTTACATATAAAGTTCATTAGATTCGGAGCTACGGCCTAGAAGATATGAGCAAAACAAGTTAAACATGGCATTGATGCAAAATGCATGCAAACATCAAGCAAACACACCAAAACAAGGATGCAACATGATAATATGAAGCTACATGCAAAATCAAGCAAGTTTCATATAGAGCACACTCAAAACGGACCAACGGTGCAACACATACAGTCATAACAACAATCTGTCCAAAACAGCAACTAGGCATATTGCAAGCATCAAAACAATATGCTACAGCACCCCAATATAATAACAAAAGGCATGGACATGAAGTACAGGTAAAGCATAACAAAACATGAACACTGAGCTATCTCCAGAAATCAATAGAACATGCTCAAAAGGACATGGGAAGATTGCAAATAATAACAGTTTCAGACTTATCAGGAAATAACATCAGGTTGCAATGTTTAGAGCTATCTAACAACATGTTACAGGAACTTATCATGGCAAACAAAGGCATGGCATGAAACTACTAATTGCATAGATCAAAAGTCTCTTACTGACCATGAGCCAAAAGGGCACGGAAAATATGATGGCACCCATGTAAACATGGCAAGTTATATTACACATTCAAACATGGCAGGAACAACAATAAGTAGGCATGTTGGTGAGCTTGAACCACTCACCACAGAGCAATACATGGCATGGCAAGGCTACCAACAGTAAGAAGGCATGTTTATGAAGCTAAGCATGGCAAGATCAAGTTCATAGGGTTCATGGATCACTAGAAAAACACATGGGAACAAGTGAACTTAATGTTAACAGGCTGATAGCAACATCATTTAGCAAACTTTAGAGCAAGATAACAACATGTTCCAGCAGGCTATAATTGCAACCAGTGGCATGAATGGATAGAACAAGACATGTAGATCAAAACATGTTTATAGGACATCTCCAGATTATGCATAGAATGATTAGTAGCAACATGTTAACATGGCAACAAATTATAATAGAATCTGCTAGCAAAACAGCAACAGCAAGTACTCTACTTAATAAGCTCGATTCACTCACCACAAGTCATGGCATGACAAGATAAGCATAGCATCATCAAGAAGAAATGTTTGTGAAACAAACCAAGTCAAGAACAAGTCCATAGCATGCAAGGATCAAATATAGCAAGCTTGGCTAAATTGAATAACATGTAAACAATCTGCCAGGAAACATTTTGAAGAAAAAGTACAGCACCAAAATGACATGCTATACTACTCCATAATTGCAAACAAGGGCATGAATGGATAGACAATAACCACATGTTCAAAACACCCTTACTGAAGTATCTCTAAATATGCATGGATCTCTCTGTAGCATCAAGTTTACATGGCATCAAAATAACAGCAGAACAGGGTCTAAAATCAGCAATATCACGAAGCCTAGTTTGCATGCTTGTGCTAGTCACCACATTGATCACAAAAATACATGGCATACACCCCTGTAAAGATGGCATGGCATATCAAAACACATGAAGACATCAACCTCATAGGATGCACACATCAATCATGGCAAAAATAACAAAAGAGCTAGTTATAACAGTTTCAGCAGATTAACATCAACATGCACTCTTCCAACAGCATTTCGGGCATCAAGATGAGTTGAAATGAAAATGATGCAATGAGATTAAATGAAGTGCTCGTCGAGGCGAATAATATGACATATTATACGCACGAAACGGAGCCACGGATGCAGAGATGCGATGGCATGAACATGGCATGAAAATGTGAAAAATCTGGGACTTAGACGAAATATCACCTCCGGGAAAAGTCAACCCGGGACGGAGGCGTTCCGGGACGGAGCGGATCCAGGACGCGAGCGCCGTTAGGTTCATCTCCGGGTGGATCTGGTCCACCCGGACCGGATCTGGAGCGGGCCGACTCCGGCGACGACAAGGCGGCCGGAGGCGTAGGAGACGGCGGAGGGCGTGGGGTCGGCGAGGTCCGGGCGGCGGGGCAAGCTGGAGGCGGCCGGCGGCGGGATCTCCGGCGAAGAGGCGGCGGCGGAGCTCGGCCGAGGCGGAGCGCGGCGCCGCGGAGGGGCGGGCCTCGGCGCGACGAGAAGGCGGCGGCGGCGGGATCCGACGCGCGGCGCTGGCGCGCGGCGACGGAAGCCGGGCGAGGGCGGTCGGCGGGCGCGGGCTCGGGGATCAGGGGTGTCAATGGTATGGGGCGGCTGGGCTGGCGGGCCCGCTGATGGGCCGCGCGGGCTTCGCGTCGGCGGGTGCAGGTGCTACGCGGGCGCGACGCTAGTGGCTGCGGTGGCGGCAGCGATCTCGTCCGGTGGCGGTGGACGTGTCCGGCGAGCGCGGGGACGATTTTTAGGGTTTCGGGGAAAAACATCCGCGAAATTGGAGGGGGAGGACCTATTTATAGGTAGAGGGAGCTAGGAGAGTCCAAATGAGGCGGTTTTCGGCCACGCGATCGTGATCAAACGACCGAGAGCATGGAGGGGAGCAAGCTGGGTTTTGGGCCACTTTGGAAGGGGTGTTGAGCTGCAAACAAAAGAGGGCTTTACGGTTACCCGGTTAACCGTTGGAGTATCAAACGACCTCCAAATGGCACGAAACTTGGCAGGCGGTCTACCGGTGCTATACCAAGGCCGCTTGGCAAACCTCGGGCCATTCCGAGAAAGTTTAATACCCGCACAAGAGAAGAGGCCAAAAGGGGACGCCGGAGGACATAGGAGTGCCGGTTTGCAAAACGGACAACGGGGAAATGCTCAGATGCATGAGACGAACACATATACAAAATGAAACGCACATGATGACATGATAAGAAATGCATATGATGACATGGCAACGTGCAACACGCAAGCAAATGACATGGCAACAATGACGAATAACTGGCAGACACCTGGCCCATTGAATCCGGGGCGTTACAGGTTGGCACCCACTTCAGTTGGCGAGATCCGCAGTTTTCTTGGACTGGCAGGATATCGGAGATTCATTGAGATTTTTTTCAAGATTGCTAAACCAATGTCTGAATTGTTAAAGAAGGATACTAAGTTCAAATGGACGGAAGAGTGCGAGACAAGTTTTCAAGAGCTGAAGGAGCGATTGACTACAGCCCATGATCTTGACCTTGCGGATATACATAAGAAGTTTCAAGTGTATTGTGACGCCTCTCGCTTGGGACTTGGATGTGTGCTTATGCAGGAAGGAAAAGTTGTTTCGTATGCCTCACGACAACTGAAGCCACATGAGTTGAACTATGCTACGCATGATTTGGAGTTAGCAGCCATAGTGCATGCGCTAAAGACCTGGCGACATTATCTTATTGGAAACCGTTGTGATGTGTACACGGATCATAAGAGCTTGAAGTACATTTTCACACAGAAAGAGTTGAACCTCAGACAGAGGAGATGGTTGGAACTTATAAAGGATTACGATATGAAGCTACTCTATCATCCAGGAAAAGCCAATGTTGTAGCAGACGCTTTGAGCCGGAAGAGTTATGCTAATATTCTTGTGAGCAAGGGAATGCCAAAGGAGTTAGCTGCGGAGATCATGGAACTTCGATTGGAGATTGTTCCAAGAGGTTTTCTTGCAGCAATCGAAGTTCAGTCGACATTGTTGGACAAGATTCGAGAAGCTCAGAAGGAAGACAAAGAGATTGCTGAGACAAGAGAGAGGATGGGCGAAGGTAAAGCCAAAGGTTTTCGCGAGGGTGAGCATGATACCTTGTGGTTTGAAGACCGAATTTATGTGCCCAACAATTCGGAGATCAGGAAGTTGATACTTCAGGAGGCCCATGACTCACCATACTCGATTCACCCCGGAAACACCAAGATGTATCTGGACTTGAAGGAACGTTTCTGGTGGACCGGAATGAAGAAGGATATTGCCGAGTATGTAGCCGTGTGCGATGTATGTCAGAGATTGAAGGCGAGCATCGGCTAGCAGGATCATACAGCCTATGCCAATACCCGAATGGAAGTGGGACAAACTTGGTATGGACATTATTACCGGATTACCTAGAACCAAGGCAGGATATGATTCTATATGGGTAGTTGTGGATCGATTGACTAAAGTAGCTCATTTCATCCCGGTGAAAACAACATATACAAGTGCAAAGTTGGCCAAGATATATATGACCAGGATCGTATGTTTACATGGAGTTCCGAGGAGCATCGTGTCAGATAGAGGAACCCAGTTTACTGCGAAGTTTTGGCATCAGCTACACCAGACTTTGGGTACCCGATTGGAGTTCAGTACCGCTTTTCACCCGCAGACAGATGGGCAGACAGAGAGAGTCAATCAGATTCTAGAGGACATGTTGAGAGCCTATGCGCTAGATTATGGATCTAGTTGGGATGACAATTTGCCGTACGTAGAGTTTTCTTATAACAACAGCTACCAGGCCAGTTTGAAGATGGCGCCATTCGAAGCTCTGTATGGACGCAGATGTAGAACGCCCTTGATGTGGGACGAGGTAGGAGACCGTTAGTTGTTTGGACCAGATTTGATCAAGGAATCAGAGGTGAAGGTTAAACTTGTTAGGAATAAGCAACTTATATTCCCATGAGGCCATAGGCCGATATATATATACATGTACAGGTGTGGAACATATGCAGGAAACTCCTTATACAATGGGATAAATACAAAAGGGTACATGACTTATATTATAACTCTAACACCCCCCCCCCTCAAACTCATGGTGGATGAACAACACTGAGTTTGGAGAGATAAAAGCCATGTTGTGCTCTAGTCTGGGCCTTCGTTAGGAAATCCGCCAACTGTAACTCGGAAGGCACATACTGAAGAGCAATAACCTGATCCTGCACACCAGCGTGCACATAGAAAGCATCAACACCAATATGCTTGGTGAGCTCATGCTTCACAGGATCGCGCATAATCTTGATAGCACATGTCTTTGTCCGATAAGAGTAGAGTCGGTGTAGTAACAGAAACACCAAAATCCTGAAGTAACCATGTAACCAAGTCACCTCTGCCGTCAAAAGAGCCATTGCTCGCAACTCAGCCTCGGCACTCGAACGGGAAACTGCAAGTTGTTTCTTCATCTTCCAGGCAATGAGAGAACCACCAAGAAAAACACAGTAAGCAGAAAGTGAACGGCGATCTGAAGGATCACTAGCCCACGTAGCATCCGAATAGGCCTGAAGCTGTAAAGAACTGGAGCGAGGAAAGAATAGACGGTGAGAGATCGTGCCTCGCAGATATCGGAGAACACGAAGGAGATGACTATAGTGAACCGAGGTGGGAGCAGAGACAAACTGACTCAGAATATGAACCGGATAAGAGATGTCCGGACGAGTGACAGCTAGATAAACAAGACTGCCAACAAGATGACGATAACGCGTCGGGTCAGGAAGAGGATCACCATCAGTAGCACAGAGGTGAACATTGAGCTCCATAGGAGTCTCAACAACGCGCTCGTCAGTAAGAGCAGCACGAGCAAGAAGATCCTGGATATACTTTTCCTGGGATATAAAAAAGGCATCAGATGTACAAGAGACTTCAATCCCAAGAAAGTAGCGAAGAGGTCCAAGATTAGACATAAGAAACTGCTCACTAAGACAGGTCTTTACAAAGGCAATATACTCGGGGTCATCCGCCGTGATGATCATGTCATCAACATAGAGAAGAAGAAGAGTCCGACCACGAGAAGAAAGGTGAATAAAGAATGCTGGATCATGAGCACTTGCTGAAAAACCAGCAGCAGTGATCACAGAGGCAAAGCGCTCAAACCAAGCACGAGGGGCTTGCTTAAGGCCATAGAGAGAGCGACGAAGACGACATACCATGCCATCAGGAACAGAATACCCAGGTGGAGGCTGCATATACACCTCCTCACGCAGCTCACCATTAAGAAAGGCATTCTTAACATCAAGCTGAGATATAGACCAGTGGTGTGCAGAGGCAATGACAAGAAGTGTACGAACAGTGGTCATATGGGCCACAGGAGCAAAAGTCTCGTCATAATCACGACCATGCTCCTGCTGAAAACCACGGGCCACAAGACGAGCTTTGTGACGCTCAAGAGAACCATCGGAGCGAGTCTTAACCTTGTAGACCCACTTACAAGTGATCGGACGGACTCCAGGAGGAAGAGAAACAAGATCCCAGGTACCAGTGCATTCAAGAGCAGCAATCTCCTCTGCCATCGCAAACTGTCATTCAGGATGAACAACAGCCTGACGGTAAGAAGTTGGCTCAAGAACAGCAGCACCAACGGTGGGAAATCCAAAGCGATCAACAGGCGGACGAGGACGAGAACGCAAGCCATAAGTAGGCTGAGAGGAAGATGACGACTCATCCACAGAGACATCGACTGGTCGTGGATGACGAGTGTAATGCTGAGGAAAAGATGGAATAATAGAAGGAGGAATCGTCAAGGTAGAATCGGGGGGTGGCGACGAAGAAGTCACCGGAGACGCAGCTGTAGAACCCGAGGACATGTTGGGAGAGGAGACCGGGGAGGAAGTCACCGGAGATGAAGGTGGAGAACCCAGTGACATGCGAGGCGAGGAGACCGGGGAGGATGGTGGCTGCAAATCAACTAGAGATGGAGAAGGAGAGGAAGTAGAACGGAGAGGTACAGGCTCGACGGGGGTGATAGGTGAGTCAGGAGAAGTGAGGAAAGAGATATCCTGCACTGAAAAAATCGAGGAAGATGGGCGTGGGTAGAAGGGACGAGACTCATCAAAAGTCACGTCTCGAGAGATACGCATCCGACGACCGATAGGATCCCAACAACGATAGCCCTTATGCTCATCACTGTAGCCTAAGAAGACACACTCAACAGACTGAGCGGTCAGTTTGGTGCGTTCGCGAGGGGCAAGAAGAACATAGCAAACACAACCAAACGAGCGAAGCATCAAATAATCGGGAGAACGATCAAAAAGTCACTTGAAAGGAACACCACCCTGTAGAGTAGCGGAAGGCTGTATATTGATAAGATAGGTGGACGTGGAGACGGCCTCAGCCCAAAAATGAGGCGGGAGAGAGGCAGCAATCATCAATGCACGAGCCGTCTCAAGAAGATGTCGATGCTTTCACTTAGCCACACCATTCTGAGCATGAGCACCAGGACAAGAGAATTGAGAGAGAGAGTCCCTTGCTCAGCAAGAACACCACGCAACATCTTAGAGATATACTCGCCAGCGGAGTCAGCACGAAAAACACGAATGGGTGAAGAGAACTGAGTATGAACCATGGCAGCAAAACGCTTATAAATAGACAACACCTTAGAACGAGAACTCATGAAATAAAGCCATGTGTAACGAGAGAAATCATCTATGAAAATAATATAGTATTTATGACCACCTTTCGAAGCGAAAGGGGCCGGACCCCATACATCAGAATGGACTAAATCGAAAGGACGCTTGGACACTGACTCACTATGTGAATATGGTAACTGAATCTGCTTGCCAAGACGACAACCCTGACACTCTAAAGAGACATCTCCTGAGACAGACCCCAGAAGACCTCGACGAACTAAAGAAGACAACCGAGAACCACACAGATGACCAAGTCGATGATGCCACTGCTGGAAGGAACCAGTAACGGAGGCAACAGAAGCGGAAGAACTGGCGATGGTGGTGGCAGCGGAAGGAACATGAAGCCAGTCCAACTCCCAACGACCCTGAGAATCACGGCAGCGAGGGCCAGCCCCAACCAGAGTGTGCGTGCGACGGTCCTGGACAGAACAAGAGTCAACATCAAGGATGACGCGATAACCAGAATCAGTAAGTTGACCAGCAGAAAACAGATTCATGGTAAGTCGAGGAACATGAGCAACATCAGGAACAGAATAAGAAGGAGTGGTAAGATTGCCTCTACTAGCAACAGAAAGTGGAGTACCATCAGCAGTGAAGACATAAACAGGAGAATCCAGTGATCGAAGAGAGGACAAAGTGGAAGAATGAGAAGACATATGAAAAGAAGCTCCAGAGCCCGGAACCCATGGGGATGTACCTGACTGTGTAGAGGGTGATTGCTCGGTCTTGGGAAGCATCGATCCACAGAACCAGCAGCATGCCGTCGAGGAAGAACCTGAAGCCGCAAGCAGACGCTTAAGTCTCAGAATATCCTGCTCAGTCAAAGCAATGGCTGAAGCTGTGGAGGTAGATGACGAAGTCCCTGAAGATGATGATCGCGCCTTGCGCAGGTGTTTCTTCTTCGTGTAGCACTGAGACTCAAGATGACCATCATTGTTGCAATAGTCGCAATGTGAACGAGGGCGACCCGAGCCTCCAGAAGGAGTGGGCAAGAGCGACGGAGCACTCGAGCAAGAAGGGGTCGGTGCAGCCGGGGGTGTAGGAGCACGAGTAGCGAGCACAGAGGGAACCTCCAGCAAACCAGCACCACGTAACCGGGTCTCCTCGACGAATCTCGAAAGCGCCTCCATGAGAGAAATACGCCACGAGCAAACAACCGAAAGCACGCCAGGCTCAAACTCCTCTGAGCCGAGACAGAACTCATAGACGCGATGAAACTCCAAATTGGCCTGGACAGCCTGGCAACAGGGGCAGGTACGACAGCACTACGGAGAGAATCAAGCTGGCGCCATATAGCAGAACTCTGTGCATAAAAGTCATCAACAATAGAGTCACCCTGCTGAAGAGCATGCTCCTGACGGACCACAGAAAGGTATAAGGCATCACCAGAGGGCTGATAGCGCTGACGAAGACGGGTCCACATCTCAAAGATAGTAGGAAGACCCAGAAACTCAGAAGCAAACTGAGGCAGAACACTAGTAGTGAGAACAGCTGTAGCACGAGCATCATCATCAAGCCACTGGGTGTAAACAGACAGAGCACCATGATAGGTCTGAAGAGCCTCCTCATAAGCCAAAAACCTCTCATCATAAGCACGATCAGCAGCCTCATCAGCAAGCTTAGCCGCATCCTTGGCGACCTGATTAGCATCCGTAGGAAGAACCGATGGAGTTGGCGGAGTAGGGGCCACCGGAGGAACTGGACGGGGCGGACAGCAGACCTGACCAGAAAGAACACCCCAGAGACGGATGCCACACATGTGAATGCACATGAAGCCAGTTAACTCGGTGTAGTTAGTACCGTCAAAGATCACCGGACAGCGAGGGACAGCAACGTAGCCCGATGCAGCAGACATTTTTTTTTGAGATCGGACGAGAGCACCAGCGACGGGAACAGTAGACCACCGGCAGTAGAATCAGGCGCGAGCAACTTCAGGGCGGGCAGGGGACTGGATTGGACGTCCTGGCGACTAGAGCGAGAGTCCGCTGGCAGAAAACGCGGCGGCCGGGCGCTGGCTTCGGGACGGGCGCTGGCTTCGAGCGGGGGCAGTGTCAATTGATCGGGATCCGATTGGATCGGGATCCGCTTCGAGCGGGAGTTCGCTGGCAGGAACGAGGCGGGCGATCTCTGACTGCGAGCGGGGACAGCGTCGACCGATCGGGAGGGGACTGGATCGGGATCCGCTTCGAGCGGGGGCAGTTTCGAGCGGAGGAAGACAGGGCCGGACTCGATCGAGAGACTCTGGGAGATCGAGGCCGGCGCCGTCGATCGGGGAAAAGAGACGGATCAATAGCACGAGTTGCAGCGTGCAAAAAATTGACCTAGCTCTAATACCATGTTAGGAATAAGCAACTTATATTCCCAT
Source organism: Aegilops speltoides (assembly GCA_021437245.1). NCBI lineage: Eukaryota > Viridiplantae > Streptophyta > Magnoliopsida > Poales > Poaceae > Aegilops > Aegilops speltoides. The sequence continues at coordinate 205,415,440 of CM038143.1, forward strand.
GAGGCCAAAGGTCGATATATATATACATGTACAGGTGTGGAACATATGCAGGAAACCCCTTATACAACGAGATAAATACAAAGGGGTACATGACTTATATTATAACTCTAACAAAACTGATCAGAGACAGACTAAAGATTGCTCAGTCCAGACAGAAGAGTTACGCAGATTCAAAACGCAAGGAAGTAACCTATGAAATTGGAGACAGAGCTTATCTACGAGTATCACCCTTGAGGGAGTAAAACGTTTTGGAGTTAAGGAAAGTTAGCCCGAGATTTGTAGGACCGTGATCGTATTTTGGAGCGGATGGGAGAAGTTGCCTACAAGTTGGAGTTACTCAAGGATTGTCGAGTTCACGATGTATTCCACGATCACGGTGAAGAAGTGCCATCTTTGAGATGGCCGATATACCGTTGAATGATACGGTACCTTTGGAGGCGATTCAGCTGGAGAATAATCTGACCTATGAGGAGAAGCCAGTAAAGATTCTTGAGTTTGATAGCCGAGTCACTCGCAACAAGGTGATCAAGTTTTGCAAAGTTCAGTGGAGTCATCATACTGAGGAGGAAGCCACCTGGGAGCGAGAAGAGGATATTCGCAAGGACCATCCGCACCTATTTTCTAGCCAACCCGAATCTCGAGGGCGAGATTCATCTTAAGGGGGGTAGGTTTGTAACATCCCAAATTTCCAATTTGGCATGTTATACATAGATCATCCATGTATATCATATTTTATTGCTTTTCGTTTGCAATGCTCGAGATCCTAAGCAACACAAGGACCTTTGGAGAGAGTTGGGGATTTTCTAATTTTCATATTTGAAATTTTTATCAAATAGTGAAGACGAGGATTTGATTTTAATTACTTTCTCTCCGGAAAATATTTCATTTTAAAATAATTAATGAGGGGAGATAATATGACTTCTCCAAAATAATTGAAATATCGGAGGAAAAATGTTAAAATCATTTTCGGAGTTTATTTGAGTTCATTCGGGATTTTTATTTGTCCTGGAAAAATGTTGCATGTTTTAAAAATTGCATTTTAGGGGCCAAGAAAAGTTCATCTTTTTGAGAAAACTTGTTTTGGAATTTTTAGATTTTTATTTATTTTTCTAGGAATTTTTCTTTCGACGGAATGTTTTAAAAAAAAACCTTGCGCCCGACTGGGTCGAAGGCCACCGAGCAAGCCGCCCACCACCACCGCCGCCGCCTTTCCCAAGGCCCGCCGTGCAACAGACGGACGGACCGAGGAGTCCGAGCGGACTCGCCCGGCGCCCTTCCCAAGCCACCCCGCCCGCCTATATATGCCGCCGCCACCGCCACACCACCACCCGCTACCACCCGCCACCATCGCCGCCGGCCGAGTTCGAGCCGAGCCCGATCCGCCGCCGAGACGCCACCGTCGCCAGCGCCGCCGCCGCCCCGCCGCCACCCGAGCCCCGCCGCCCATTGCTGAGCCCCGCCAGAGCCGCCCGCCCCGCCGGACGACCTCGCCGGAGGTACCCGACCCCGCCGCCGGTTTTTTTCAGAAAACCCTTCGGTTTTTAAAAACCCTAGTTCGTTTTTTTTAAATAGATCGGTTTATTTCTTCGGTTTATTTACTTAGCGAACATCCGTTCGTCCGTTTGTTCTAACGAACGTGTTCACCGTTTAGTCTCTGTTAACGAACGCTCGTTCGTTTAGCCGTTCGTCGTTTTTCTTTTTATTGGATTTATTCCGCGATTATTCTGATCGCGATTTCTGATCCGATGTTTAAACCTGTTTATCTTTTCGCTCGTTTATCGGAATCAGGCGATTCAAGCGCATGGAATTTCATCTCGAAACCCTCTTTCCGAATAATCAACTCAAACAAGATTTTTCGTCTGTAAAATTTGACTTAGATCCAGATTAGTAAAACGAAGTTGTTTCTTCTGCCGTTTGAGTTTCGTTGCTTCGTTTGATTTGATTCTTTTTGCAAACCGGAGTTCTTAAGTTGAACTCTCCGGTCAAACTCTTTTATTTGGAGTTCTACTTGTGCATCTTTGATAGTTGCTTATGTATGTTATTGTTTGCTTGCGATAGAATTTCCGGAGTGCGAAGCGTGTTACTACGAGTCTCTGGGATTCACGGATCGTCAGCAAGGCAAGTAACACATTTATCATACTCTTTTCATACCCAGTTTTTATGCATTAGTTTCAATCCTCAAACATTGCATGACTAGGATGCCTTTAACATGTGGGTATTGGGAAGTAGTTGCTGAGGTAGAACCTATTGCCCTGTTTCATATCAATCCCTTGGGAGTTACTTCTACGTTATGCTTATATTGCCATGCTATGCTCGTAGACGTGGATTGGGCTTGAGTGATATCCATGACAGATGTGAGATTGTTAATTAATGGTTTACTTAAGGTGGCAACTTTAATACACATCTGGATGGATTGAGGCACTGGGTATCCAAATGATCGCTGTTTTATTTTGGAAATCCGGGGTTACCGTGTGATTCTCCTATGGACCGCCACCCAGGCTCAAAGGGAACTGATTCTATTCATGCTAGAAACTTCCGTGTGCATCCGCAAGCTATTATGGGCTCTAGCATAGTTGAGTAAGTTGTGTGAAGCTCTTGAAGAGGTGGATCAGCAGGTAGTGGGATTGTAGGTTTGGTATGGTCTGCCCGGAGTAGAGAGTTAATGCTTCTGAAAGACTGTGTCTCGGTCATCCGTCTCTCAAACACCATGTAGTGCGAGCAACGGAGGCGGTCGAGTCTTGCGGGGAAAAGTGCGCAAACCTCTGCAGAGTGTACAATCTAATCATAGTTAGCCGTGTCCCCGGTTATGGACAATTCTGAGTATCTAGTACTTGAGTATTCGTATGTATCTCAACACTCTTAATTAATCTTGCTGGGTTGTTAAGTATTTTAATTGGGATCATTGAGTTGTGGTTACCTTCTCAAATGATGTTTCAACTACCATGATAGTTAAATTAAAACTGATTCCTTTGTAGTAGGGAAAAATTGGCTTTTCGCAAAACTGTAACCATAGAGCTTTCCACCAGCCAAATATGCATGTAGTGGTAGCATTACTCTGTTATTACTCTTTTGTGTTACATTGCCAGCATATTCCATGTGCTGACCCGTTCTCGGGCTGCAACGTATTATGTTGCAGACTTTTCAGACGAGGAGTAAGGTTCGTAGGTCGTTGCCATGCAGCTCAGTTATGCCGTTGGAGTTGATGGACTCACTTTATCTTCCAAGCCTTCCGCTGTTATCGCATTAGATGGCCTTAAGCCATATTATTGTAATAAGTTCTCTTCTGAGACATTTGATGTAATAAGTGTGTGATTGCTACTCTGTTATAAATCCTTCGAAGTACTGTGTGGTGTCAGCATTACTGATCCAGGGATGACACCTGAGCATAGAGACTTGACCATCTGAGGTCGGGTCGCTACAATAAAACACTAGGATCAATTTGATGCTTGATAATTGTTTTGAGATATAGAGGTAGTAATGTTAAAGTCATGCTAGTGGGTAATATGAAATTGAGAAATACTTGTGTTGAAGTTGGCAAGTCCCGTAGCATGCACGTACGGTAAAAGTTGTGTGACAAATTTGTTGCATGAGGTGCTCTTTTGATTGTCTTCCTTATGAGTGGCAGTCGGGGACGAGCGATGGTCTTTTCCTACCAATCTATCCCTCTAGGGGCATGTGTAGTAATACTTTGCTTCGAGGGCTAAGTAGACTTTTGCAATAAGTATATGAGTTCTTTATGACTAATGTGAGTCCATGGATATACGCACACTCACCCTTCCACTTTGCTAGCCTCTATTGTGCCGCGCAACTTTCGCCGGTATCATGCACCCATTGTTTACCTTCCTCAAAACAACCACCATACCTACCTATTATGGCATTTCCATAGCCATTCCGAGATATATTGCCATGCAACTTTCCACCGTTCCGTTTATTATGACACACTTCATTGTTGTCATATTGCTCTTTGCATGATCATGTAGTTGACATCGTATTTGTGGCAAGGCCACCTTCATAATTTTCATACATGTCACTTTTGATTCATTGCATATCCCGATACACCGCCGGAGGCATTCATATAGAGTCACATCTTGTTCTAGCTTTGAGTTGTAATTCTTGAGTTGTAAATCAATAAAAGTGTGATGATCTTCATTATTAGAGCATGGTCTCAGTGAGGAAAGGATGATGAAGACTATGGTTCCCCCACAAGTCGAGATGAGACTTCGGACTTTAAAAAAAGAAAAAGAAAAAAAGAAAGGCCAAAAGAAAGAGAAAGGCCAAAGAAAAAAAGGAAGAAAGAAAAAAAATAAAAAATGAATGAGAGAAAAAGAGAGAAGGGAAAATGCTACTATCTCTTTTTCCACACTTGTGCTTCAAAGTAGCACCATGATCTTCACGATAGAGAGTCTCCTATGTTGTCACTTTCATATACTAAGTGGGAATTTTTCATTATAGAACTTGGCTTGTATATTCCAATGATGGGCTTCCTCAAAATGCCCTAGGTCCTCGTGAGCAAGCGAGTTGGATGCACACCCACTTAGTTTCTTTTGTTGAGCTTTCATATATTTATATCTCTAGTGCATCCATTGCATGGCAATCCCTACTCACTCACATTGATATCTATTGATGGGCATCTCCATAGCCCGTTAATACGCCTAGTTGATGTGAGACTATCTTCTCCCTTTTTGTCCTAACAACCACCACCAAATACCACAATAGTGCTATGTTCATGGCTTGCGCTCATGTATTGCATCAGAGTTGAAAAAGCTGAAGCGCGTTAAAAAGTATGAACCAATTGCTCGGCTCATCATGGGGGTTGTTCATGATGGGAGTATGTTATGTAATGAAAATGAAGCATGGCCTAACTATATGATTTTGTAGGGATAAGCTTTCTTTGGCTATGCTAGGACATGATTATTTGTTAGTATGCTTCGAAGCATTACTATTTTTATATTTTATAAGCTTTTATCTTGAATCATTTGGATCTGAACAATCATGCCACAATAAAGAAAATTACATTGAGAATTATGCTAGGTAGCATTCCACATCAAAAATTCTGTTTTTATCATTTACCTACTCGAGGACGAGCAGGAATTAAGCTTGGGGATGCTTGATACGTCTCCAACGTATCTATAATTTTTGATTGTTCCATGCTATTATATTACCCCTTTTGGATGTTTATGGGCTTTATTTTACACATTTATATCATTTTGGGACTAACCTACTAACGGAGGCCCAGCCCGTATTGCTGTTTTTTAACTATTTCAAAGTATTTGAAGAAAAGGAATATCAAACGGAGTCCAAACGGAATGAAACCTTCGGGAGCATGATTTTTGGAACGAACGTGATCCAAAGGACTTGGAGTGCAAATCAAGAAGCAATCGAGGCGGCCAGGAGATGGGAGGGCGCCCACCCCCTCTGGGCGCGCCCCCTGTCTCCTGGGCCCCACGAGCGGCCACCGACGTACTTCTTCCTTCTATATATACCCACGTACCCCGAAAACATCCAGAGATCCAACGAAAAACAATTTCCACCGCCGTAACCTTCTGAATTCGCGAGATCCCATCTTGGAGCCTTCGTCGGCACTCCACCGGGGGGGATCGACCATGGAGGGCTTCTACATCAACACCATAGCCCTTCCGATGAGTTGTGAGTAGTTTACCACAGACCTTCGGGTCCATAGTTATTAGCTAGATGGCTTGTTCTCTCTTTTTGGATCTCAATACAATGTTCTCCCCTCTCTTGTGGAGATCTATTCGATGCAAACTCTTTGCGGTGTGTTTGTCGAGATCCGATGAATTGTGAGTTTATGATCAAGTTTATCTATGAGAAATATTTAAATCTCCTCTGAATTCTTTTATGTATGATTGAGTTATCTTTGCAAGTCTCTTCGAATTATCAGTTTGGTTTGGCCTACTAGATTGATCTTTCTTGCCATGGGAGAAGTGCTTAGCTTTGGGTTCAATCTTGCGGTGTCCTTACCCAGTGACAATAGGGGCTGCAAGGCACGTATTGTATTGTTACCATCGAGGATAAAAAGATGGAATTTATATCATTTTGCTTGAGTTTATCCCTCTACATCATGTCATCTTTCTTAATGCGTTACTGTCACACCCTGATTTTCATGGCCACAACACTTAAGCTAATAAATCATGATAAAATGTGGTTTGACAAAAACTTTTGGGTGTTTTGTCTTTGCTTTGATTGAATGTTTGACTGTTGTTTGCAAGTGCTCTAAAAATCAAATAAATCCTCCAACTCCTATACTTCATCTCCTTGCTCCAGACTCTTGAACCAATGATCATGCCATGTGTGAATGTCTAGCAACCCACGAGCGCCTCGGACAACCCCGAGCCTCCTCCCGTGGCCACCACGGCCATTTCCGCAGGTGCCCGTAGGCCACGTCCATGGTGAGCCACGGCCTCGCTATATAAGGCCGCCCAAGGCCTCTCTCTAGAGCCCTTTTTGCCCCCTCTCCCTCCCGTACGTCACCCAAAACCGGCCATCCCTCTCCCCGTGCCCCCCACCCACCGCAATGGCCGGAGTGCCGCCCCCGGCATCCACCTAAATTCAGCCAAGACCAAGCTCACCTCCCTCCTTTTCCTCCACCCAAAGACTCCCCGTGGTCCGGCGACCCTCCCCACCTCCTCAAACCGTCGCGCGGATGCTCGGACGCTGAGAGCCACGAAAGGCCGACGACCTCCCCTGCCACTTTCAAAGCTGCGGTCACCTCGGCCCCCTCCGTGGCCGTGACTGCACCTGTGCGATCTGCCGCTCAGCTGAGCTTCGCCCATAGGCGGGCGCCATGAGATGGCGGAGGCGCCGGCTATCACCGGATGAGCGCCGCCGTGCGCTTTGCCTCCCCTGCTCTACCTCGAGCGAGAGGTAGAGGACGATCGCCCCGCCAGCTGGCAGGGGCCCGCCCGTCAGCGGCAGAGGCGACCGAGCCGACCCACCAGTCGGGTTAAGTGGAAACGGCTTCAGGCCGATCCGCTTTCCCCGCTGGGTGGCGCCCTCCCGCAGTGCGCCTTCGACGTCACCTCCTCTGCCCGCGCAGCCGAGCCGCTGGGCCGGCCCAGTGCACTGCGGTGTTAAGCTGCGCCGAGGGCACAGTTTAGGTAAAGCCCAAATGTTTTTCTTTTTCTTTTTTTCAGTGAGCTTATAAAATCCATAGTTAATTCATTTCTTGTCCAAATTTGATGATTCAAATTTCCAGAGACTCCATACATCATGTTCTATTTAATGGGACACAGTGGACATTTTTGTTGTTCTTGGTTTTCACTGGACCTTTTAAAAAGGTCATTTATCCACATAAGTCCACTTCAAAAATCCATATTATATTCATTTCAACTCCAAATCCAGTGAAACCAATTTCTAAATGTTTCTAAAATCATGCCTGATTTAATGGGTACTTTTATTCATTTTTATAAAAAGGCATTATGTAGACAACTTGCAGATCCATCAAATCCATTGATTCCATCATATTGAAATGTTTAGAAATATCCATTGATTCACTCCTAATGAAATCACCTTGGTCATTCCTCATATGACCAGAGGTATCCTAGAAAAGTCCAACTCACATTTTTAGAGCACTTTTATTTTTGCCTTGTTGTGTTGCTTATTATGATTGTTTCCTACGTTAGTTGACGAAGTAGACGGAGTACTTGGAGAAGGACCAGAAGACTTGAAGACTCTGAGGAACCAGGAAAGCAGCCCTTTGACCATGTCTATGAAACCCTTTTTATGCATGTCATATAGCACTATATTGTTGTTGCAACGGAATCATGATGAGGTGGTATCCACTTTGATGGTTTGCCACCATACTTCCTTGTTGATACTTGCATTGTGCATGACCCTACCTTCTTATGAGGGTTATGATGGTGGGAGTAGATAGGATGCTAAAGTAGTGCTACGCAAAAAGGGACGGGAATATGCATGGTGATGGAGACAAAGTATTTCCAAAAGACTTTTTCGAAAACCTCGTTGGGTGCCACTTATGCCCGAGGGAGATGATGAGATGAGTAACCACTTGATGATGAAGTGGTGTACCGAGGCAAGTGTGTGTGTTGTTTTCGAAAACGAATTAGATTTAAGATTTGTTGACTGTCCCAACCTTACATGCGCAACCACTCTACCCTTATATGGGAAAGGGAATTATTGATTACCTAGGTCGATACTAGCTTGGAGCCGCATTACTAGTGACGGGGAGAGTTCGTGCTCTCTCTTGGGGCGGGTCGTGCTGTAGGGCGGCCATGACTGTCTTCTGAGGCACGGATACACCGTTGTGTCCCCTCTCGATGTTATGATCTCGAGTGAGTCTCGTATGATGTACATCGTGAGGATCTGGAACAACAGTGGACTCCTTCTTAGTGTCGTCTAGGGAAAGGTAGTGATCGGTGCTTACCCCAGTACTTGAGGTATCATGGTCGTGGATGACCACGAAGTTCAACGGATCTTGTGGGTAAAGTGTGCAACCTCTGCAGAGTGTAAAACTATTGAATAGCCGTGTCCACGGTCTAGGGACAGTTAGGCGGTCTTTGCTTAAACTATGTCGAGTTTACAAACCGGTGTGTGTGTGTTTGGATAACTACTTGGGTCAAGTCAAAGGACTTGACGTGATTGAGATGGGTTGGTGCCCACTCTATTTATGTTGATATCTGTAACCTGTCCTCATGGTTACTTGAATTCTCCTGATGCATACCTTACAAGTTGTTGAACATGTCATTGCACTCAAAACTAGCTTTCTGCAAAAATTTACCTATGTCATTCATTGTTGTATCTTGAACCAAAACATGGGTTGCTTGCGAGTACATTCAAAGTACTCATTGGCTTGCCACTGGTTATTTTATTGGACAGGCATGAAAGAACAGGATATGATGAAGAATACTTCGGCGACGAACATGCGAGCTAGGACGCTTCCCAGTCAGAATGCATGTAGGGTTAAGGCAGATGGCATGGGTCCAAGTTGCCATTGAAGATTTCCGCTGCGATGATACACTCAAGACTTGACCATAATGGTCCTACTTGTGTAAAACGGTATGTATGGATGTAAGACTCTTGTTATTCAGCTTCTGTGTGTTCAGTGAGCATTGATCTCTGGGATCACTGTACACGTGCATTCGGTGATCTCGACTTATGAGTCGGGGTCCACACAGTTACTTTGTTCTTTATGAACTTAATACTCTAGATGCATGTTGGATAGCGGTCGATGTGTGGAGTAATAGTAGTAGATGCAGGCAGGAGTCGGTCTACTTGTCATGAACGTGATGCCTATATACATGATCATGCCTACATAATCTCATAATTATTCGCTTTTCTATCAATTGCTCGACAGTAATTTGTTCACCCACTTTAATACTTATGCTATCTTGAGAGAAGCCACTAGTGAAACCTATGGCCCCTGGGTCTATCTTTTATCATATAAGATTTCAATCTACTTTTATTTGCATCTTTACTTTTCGCATCTATATTATAAAATACCAAAAATATATTTATCTTATCATACTATCTCTATCAGATCTCACTTTCGCAAGTGGCCGTGAAGGGATTGACAACCCCTTTATTGTGTTGGTTGCGAGTTCTTTGTTTGTTTGTGTAGGTGTGTGGGACTTTTGAGGAGCCTCCTACTGGATTGATACCTTGGTTCTCAAAAACTTAGGGAAATACTTACGTTACTATTGTTGCATCACCCTTTTCTCTTCAAGGAAAACCAACGCAAGCTCAAGATGTAGCAATGGATACCATCAGCACTTTGCCGACAAACTGGTCAAGCACCGCCATGCCACTGTTGAGCGACAGCACGCAGTGACCGAAGGCAGGACGGACCTCAGGATCTCCAGCTTGGAGATTCGCGTTGACCGGCGACATGATAGTGCGCTTGAGTACAGGGAGTACAGGAGGGGGATTTTGGGGAACTGGAGTAGGAATCGAGATTCCAGAGGTGGGGGAGGGGCGGGAGACTGGGGATGAAAAGGTAGCATGAATTTTGAGCACGCGCGGATATGCTCTCGGCGCGCAAGCGCACGAAAACACTGGTGGCGCCCACATGTCGGCCTAAGAGTCCTTATTCTTTCTTTTTTGGAGAGCCCAGCCTTTTTTCAGGATCTTTAGACAGCCCGGCCTGAGAGTCATAATTGACATGTTCGCCATTGCGTTACTACTCAGCCCATATTCAACGACACCTCACTGGCCCAAACAAGTGTACATCATTGAAAAGACACTGAGCTCAAATTATATAACTTGAAAAAAAGAGATATACTGAACACTGGAGAATGGTGATGCCCTCATTTAGCCCACTAGTAGTTCGAGACAATAAACAGTTCGAAACAACGATATATACAACATTCAAACACTGACTAGTGACTACTACTGACATAAACAGCAAGACATGATACTTCATAAGAAGTCTTGCTACACCACCAAAACGCACCCATCTGCAGCGCTCAGACTCTCGTGATCCAGACGAGAATGACATTCTAAACAGAAGCAACTATTACATAGTAAGAGTGACATAGACGAGGATGAACAAATGACAAGGAATATGCATAACAAAAGAAAGAACTACCCATCCAGAACTAGCAGCAAAGACAACAAAGTCATTTGAAGAGATGATCCAACGCCATCATAATTTGTGGCCCCGCTTCAGCGACCATTGATCCGGAGACACCAGTACTCCACCATTTCGATGCAATAGCCCAATTACCTATCAACCTGAAGGCTTGAACCACATCATTGCCTGTCATAATTGAGACATCCAAGGATCAAAGTTAATCCCGATGCCTTTGTCATTCTCACCTTCTTTTGGCTGCAGGTTGTATCGTTGGCGATTAGGGCGCTCTCGAACTCCTAGGGCTCGTCGTGTAGACACAGTTTTCCATAGCAAACAGAGCCGCTCTGCCATCAAGGTCCTTGCCAACGGTGATCTCCAGGTTAATCAGATAATTGAGTCCGAGAAACAGAGAGTGTGAACCAAGGATGTTTACCCGCCTCCAACTAAAAAATCCTAAAGGCCCCAACAAGCTGGTATCCTGCTCATAGGCGTAACAACCCTTGTCCAGGATACTCATGTATTACCTTTGTTCACTGTATCTGATGGGTTTTTGCAATATAACTTTTCCAGCTCATGTGTCCGAATGATCATCGGTCTTTTATAAATCGTCGATCGGCGAGGAACGGTTGTGCTTCTGTTTTTGGCAAAGGTGGTGTGATTCTTGTCGGTGTCAAAACCGGCGGATCTCGGGTAGGGGGTCGATCGTGCGTCAAGGCTGATGGTAACACGAAGCAAGGGACACAGATGTTTATCCAGGTTCGGGCCCTCTCGCTGGAGGTAAAACCCTACTTCCTGCTTGATTAATATTGAAGATATGGGTAGTACAAGAGTAGATCTACCACGAGATCGTAGAGGCTAAACCCTAGAAGCTAGCCTATGATGGTATGATTGTAATTGTGATCGTCCTTCTAAGGACCAACCTCTCCGGTTTATATAGACACCGGAGAGGGCTAGGGTTTACATGGAGTCGGTTACAAGGAAGGAAACACAATATCCGGATCGCCAAGCTTGCCTTCCACGCAAAGGAGAGTCCCATCCGTACACGGGACGCCCTCTTGAGTCTTGTATCTTCACGCTTCAATAGTCCGGACGTTGCACATAGTCCGGCTGTCCGGATAACCCCTAATCCAGGACTCCCTCAGTAGCCCCTGAACCAGGCTTCAATGACGATGAGTCCGGCACGCAGTATTGTCTTTGGCATTGCAAGGCGGGTTCCTTCTCCGAGTACTCCAAAGTAATTATCAAACACTTGAATCGTGCCCAGATCCATAGAATAATCTTTACACACCGCTGTAGAGAGAATGATATTTCACAAGCACAATCTGATGACAACTTTTTCTGATGACGTGAGATGTTATTATGGTCGGATCATTACTCGAACCGTTTTCCCACAACCAGCTATAGCGCATATTGCGAGGCGGTTTCTTTGACACGACTTGCCAAAGCAGAGATCGTGTCCCCTTATCACGGGATTCTTATCAATACGGGCATGGGTAACCCAACCGCACCACTAATCGCGGCGAGTGGGAGGCGGACGAGCTTCACCACGCAAGTGGGGAGGCGCAATAAACTTTTACCACCCCTATAAAGAGGTAAGGCCCCTTTCTCTTTACCCACGCCTTCTCCTTCCGTTAGCTCATTTCCCGCTGCCCGAGCCCTAACGCCCAAGCACTCTTTTTCTCCATCAAAAAGAGGTCTTCCAAAGATGTCCGGATCCGGAGCAGGAGGCAGATGGATGGCCTCGACCGTCCAGGAGAAGGACATCAAGAAGCTCCGGGGAGCCGGGTATCTGGCCCAGAAGATCGGCCACCGTCTCCCACCAGCGGGACAGGTCGTCCCCACTCCAGAACCTAACGAGAGAGTCGTGTTCATTCCCCATTGGGCTCGGGTTTCCCCTTCACCCATTTGTTCGCGGAGTCATGTATTACTACGGTATCGATTTTCATGATCTTTCCCCCAACTCCTTCCTCAATATCTCGACGTTCATCGTCGTGTGCGAGGCCTTTCTCCGGACCCCACCTCACTTCGGCCTGTGGCTAAAGATTTTTGATGTAAAACCTAAGGTGGTGAGTGGCAAACACGCCGAGTGCGGTGGCGCCATGGTAAGCAAGATGCCCAAGGCCGCTTGGCCGAAGGGTGCCTTCAACGACTCCGTCAAGGAGTGGCAGCAGCAGTGGTTCTATATCACTGAACCACGCGGAAAAAGTGGGCGGTGGCCGCCAAGTTTAGATCCAGAGCTCCACTGCGGCTCACGTCCTAGCAAAAGAAGAGCCCGTACTGGTCTTCGCCCGACGAGCTATCATTGCTCCAGACGCGCGTTCAGAGCGTGGTCGACAGGGACGTCAAACTCGTCGACGTAGTCCAGGTGATGCCAGTTCGCCTAGTTCTCCCCTGCCAGCGCCGAGTCTGCACTCTATGGGAGTTCGACCCAACCGAGCACCAAACCCTTCAGGGGCTTTACGATTCCTCCCACAAGGATATCTGGAAGGTGCTCTTTAAGCCCGGCAAATCATGGCCGAGCCCCGCCGAGGACCGTGGGTATCAATTATCCCATCCCGCAAGCTCGGTAAGTTATGGCCGCGCTCTGTTTATTCATGCTTCAGCTGGCATGCCCTGAGGGAGACATCTTAATCGTGATTCATTGTGACCTTAGGGATGGATAAAGAAAGTGGAGCGGATACATTGTCCGGCCCCGCTGCCGGAGGAACCAGCCGGACCCCTTCTGTCGAAGACGCTGGTCCCTGCGCCTTACGAGGCACCAAAGAAGGAAGCCTCCAAGAAGGTCAAGAAGACCCGGAGTGGCCTTCGTCTCCGCGAGGCTTTGGATGCGAAATCTGGAGACTCAAGCGACGCTCCTTCTTCAGAAGGCGAAGAGGAAGAAGCAGAGGAGGACGAGCCTCACTCTGAAGGTGGGAGGAAGCGTGCAGCTTCCCCGTCCCTGGAGGCCGAATCGCCCAAGAGGGGGAAAGGTTCCCTCTGAGAGACGTCCACCACGGCTGCCGACAAGAACTCCAGTGGGATCCTGCGCCCCAGGAAGTCATAAGTATCTGGAATCGAACAGCGTGTCGTCCGGGATTGTTGTTGGATTTATTGGCTTTAACCATTGCCGTATTTTGCACAGCCCGGCGAGATCTCGCGCCGGATAGTCCTCATTGGAGGATTCGCTGGGCTCTGATGCCTTGGCGAGCGAGACGCCTCCGCAGGCCCCTTCCCCAAAGTCCAGGCGCGACATTGAGGTGTCATCCCAATAGGACCCGTCCCAGGGAGGACATATCCCCGTTGCCGGACACACGGGGGAGGATAAGGCCCCCGGGACCTCTAAGGTGCCCGAGTCAAGCAAACAGCCACCTTCGATGGTGGGAGGCCTGCCTACCACATCGGCATCCTTTGTTCGAGCAGAGCTGCCTGGCGGTCTATTGATAGCGTTGAAGAACGCATCCATCATCGATGAGCACCGCACTCTCATGGGAGCAGTGGTTGAGAAGATTGATCCGTGAGCGGGCTGAACGAAGTCTGCTGGCCTTATAAAGGCCTTTGAGGTATGTTCCCTAAGAAACCTTTGAGGGTTTGTCATAATATGAGTAGTAGCCCCTGATGCACTGTCCGGCGGAGGAGACAAAGCCGGGCAGGGGATCAAGTCCTCTGCAATCGTAAGAGCCTATGTGAATGACATATACCCTTTATGTGAAAACAGGCGTCTGTGGAGAGGACGGCCGCTTATAATGTGGAGGTGTCCGAACTGAAGTAGAGCCCTGCACGGGCCGAGGAAGAACTTGGCCATGTGAGGAAGCAATTGGAAGACAAGCAAGGTATGTTGAAAACATTTGTCTTGAAGTTGGCACGAATTAATAGTTGTGCATAGTGAGAAGTATTTGTATTGTATGCTCTAGGAGTGAGTGCCGAGTACGAGGCACTAAAGAAGGTTGTGGCTGATGCCAATAAGAAGGCTGAGGCCGAATAGGCGCTTCGTGAGAAACACGAGGCTAGGGTCATCGCAGCTGAGCGAGAGCTCCAGGAAGCTGTGAAGAAAAGTGAGGGCTTGGAGCAGAGTTCAATAGGGAAAGAATCCGAACTCGCCCAAGCTCTCGAGGTTGCGGAAGGTGCTTGGGAAGAAGCCCGAGGTGCTGCGCGGGACATTCAGGAGGCCCGGAAAGTTGCGGCAGGTAAGGCCTTCTGTAATCTTAGCCCTTTGTACGTGATAATGGAAAGAATTCTAAGTGGCAAGCTAAATTCTTATTTTTCCAGGGGCTTTTGCGGATCTTCCTCGCAGCATATCCGATGCCGCCAAATTCTACCGCATTGAGGAGAAGAAGTCTGCGGAGAGGGATTTTTGGTCGCAGTATTTGGCGCCGAACTATCCAGTGCCATTTATCGATCAGCTGAAACAGCTGGTCGAACTGCACCAGGCGGCCGGACTAGCCATGAAGGACTTAATTGTCCGGCTATGGCCTGTGGAGCCAATTCCAAGCAGTTACTTCGGACTCGTCAAGCGGATTGTGGGTGCCTGTCCTCGGCTTGATGCTATCAAGCAATCAGTCTATATAGAAGGCACGCGCATGGTGTTTGCCCGTGCAAAAGTGCATTGGGGGAAGCTTGACGCGGAGAAGCTGATGAGTGAGGGGCCGCCGGAGGGTAAGGAGCACCGCAAGACCGAGCTGTACTATGAAGGTGTGATGAAAGGGGCCCGCCTTGCGGCGGATAAGTGTGCCAAAGACATTATATTTCCCTGAGGTCATTTGTGCCGCTTTTTGTAATATGGGATGATGGCATTTTTATTATATATTGCCTATTTTGTTTGAACATATGTTCTTCCTGTGCGGCTGTTTATTGTATGGAAATCCTGAGAGTTGGCCAGTCGTCGGCTTCTGCCCCCTCGTAAAAGAACACGGGGGTGTTTGGGATATATCTGAACGCTCTTTATCCCATAGTTGGGTCCTTTTAAGGAGGTGCTTCTCTCCGCGAACCAGGCAATCGGACTATAAGGCTTTATTACTCTCACTTAGCCTTAGGAATTCGAGTATGGTCGGCGCAGCCCCAAGTGTTCGGAAGGCCGAACTAGGGGCTCTATTGGCGCCTAATCAGAAGACCGATCCGTCGCACTCTGCATTTATAATGGCGTTGTGTGGAATAAATCTTTAAGGATTTTACAACCTCTCGAACAGCTGACCAGCTCTCGCTTCATCATGACGGTCGGTTTTCGGCTTTCTCTACTGAGGTGCTCGTCCGGCTGAACCGGGACACAATCGTAGTAGTTCTCCTAGCGCTACCTTAGCCGACAGAACGGAACGTAAGGTACCAAAACATGGGAGCCGGGCAAACCCAACCAATGACTCAAGACATGATTCGGAGTTGATGCATATAATGCAATAAGTTCGGCGTGTTGAGCGACCGAAAAGGTGGTCGGACTTTATTGCCATACTGTGAAGCCCCTGGTGTGACCGGGTGAACGCGAAGCGTGGCTATCATTTTCGGTAAAGAGTCGTCGGCGATAAACGACGACCGGTAAGTGTTCTTTAAGCCTACGCATTATAGTAGGATGATATGTCTATGCATATGAGTATGATGTATGAAAAGAGGTGTTATTTGGCGGAACCTGTGGTGGTCGGACTGGAGGGGGTTGTGAGTGGATCAAGAGTGAATCCGAACTGCCTTCTACCTGCAGGTTCCTGTCATTGTGTGTCCGGTGCTGATTCCGCACCGCCAATCCTGTTCTGCGTCAATCGTTAGTTTGTAAAGGCAGATGTTTGAAGGCGGCTGGGCGTCCTCTTGTGGTTGGTCCGACGGTCCCTGATTGGACCCCGGTGGGCCCAGCCATTATACCGTGAGGTAATGCGGACTCCTCAATGGGCGTCCGGGTTAGTTGGTGTTGACACACGAACACGTCACGTGTACCCTCGACGTCGGGGCTGATGCACCACAGCTCACGTCGAAGGAGACCCGACAAACGGTAGCGATCGCAAGGCGGTCGTGGTGCTTTTGCAAACCCGAAACCCCACACGCCCGGGAGGGACCCCGTCAGGGAGTGCGAGGGCTATGGGCTGCCCTAGGTCGATTCGCTCGCCCCTAGAGCCTCGTGGATCGCTGCCCTCCAACGTGAAGAACGAACGAAGAACGAGAAAGAAAGATACAAGAGTAGGGAATAAAGATAGATGAACACAAAAGTGTAATAGATTGATTGGTTCGATTGGTGTTGTTCAATCAACCATCACCCCCAATATATATAAGAGGCGGCTGGACTTCCCGTACAAGTAAAGGATTCATCTAACCTTTCCTTACAAGAAATTACATCAATTCACGTCCTAGAGTCCTAGTTCTATTCCAACTCGGATTCAGTCTGAATCTGGCCCAACTTCTGTCTTCCTCCTTGCGCGCGCCGCCGATCTTGCATATGTTCTCCAATCAAGACGGCCCAAATATCAAACTTGTGCGCCTCGACGATACGAACAACCCTCATGTTGATCACTTTTTCAAATAAGACCATCTTGAATACTTTCCGAAGTCATCTTTACCTTCCAGTCGGACTCGGTCTTGCAGTAGACTGGATTATCCGAGTCTCGTAGTGAATTTCCCGGGCATATATTATCTCTGATGATGATGACTCCAAAACCAAAGTTTACTGTATTGATGATACACACAACTTCTGTATTGAACACTTCTTCATCCGAGGTCATCTTGATAAACTTTCGGGCACATGTTCAGTTTCACTCGGATTCGAGCTCATACACTCGGATATTTAGAGACTTTCGCTCGGATCGTCCGACTGGACTTTTTCACTCGGAAGACAATCTTCCACTCGGATGGCTATATTTCCACTCGGATGACTATATTTCCACTCGGAAGGCAAAATCTTATTCGATCGGTAAGTTTTCATTCCGATGGCAATCTTTTCACTCGAAATATTTTCACCTGGAGGAAAATTTCACTCGGATGACTATATTTTTACTGGGATAAAAATAAGTTCATCCGGTGAGCAAACTTTCACTCGACCGGTAAATTTTCACTCGGATGGTAAACTTTTTCACTCGGATTTCCGACTGAAAACACAACCTGATCTTGTCTTGTCTCTCCGGCCTCATACGACCTCGGATTGAGGCAAATTATATATGAAAATCGATCGGCTCGACGAGACGAAACTTTTCTGTGTTGAAGATTTTTCGATTCAAGGCCGTCTTGAGGGTCGAATTGCTCACGCATTGCATCAGACACTAATCAACGTGTGTCTGGTGTCAAGCGTAATATGTTGGTCTCTGGCCTGTCCAAACCATATTGACTATAACTTTTGCATAGGAACTCGGATTAAGATGTTTTATATATGAAAATCAATTGCCTCAACGAAGATGAAGACAATTCCTTTAGAGTGCTCCTTCATCTGAGGTCATTTTGAAGGCGTAATCGGCCGAAAAGCACTCAGAACACTAAATTTTGTCACTCGGAGTACAGCTTCGGCCACTGAGATGAGGTCGAATGGCGATAGCCTAAACATCAAAGTTGTTCTACTCGACGATGTGAAACTTTCTCATGCTGAAAACCCTTTCACTCCGTATCTTGCCAAAATCAGGTGTCAACACATGCCCCCCTGTTTTTCGGCAAAGCTTGCATATGCCGAAAAATAATATGCATGGTGTTCGTTCTAAGGACGATGTCAACACTCCATCGGCCATTTATTTTTCTTAGGGCGATAATTATGTATCGGCCAGGTTTGTGCTAAGGTCGATAATCGTATATCGGCCACTGCCTACTTAGGCTTCTGGCACACACTCGGGTGGTATTTCTTCAAGTATTTGCCATTGAGAGCTCTAGGTAACACCGTCCCTTGTATCGATTCCACCAAATATGAGTTTCCGGGAACTATTCTTGTAATCCTAAAAGGACCTTCCCAACTCGGAGACCACTTCCCGAATTTCCTATCTGTCGAACCAATCGGTAGAATCACTTTCCAGACGAGATCACCAACTTGAAAATTCTTCAACTTGACTTTCTTATTGTAATCTCTTGCCACCCTCAACTTATCTCTCTCTATAGCCTTTAAAGCAGCCAAACGTTTATCGGCAACCTCATCAATATTGTTCATCATTAAGTTATAAAAGTCTACTGCCAATAAATTATTTTGTTTGGCTATTCTCAAAGCATTCAAATTTACCTCCACTGGTAAAACAGCCTCTTGACCATATACTAGCTCATATGGAGTTACCTTCGTAGCACCATGCCTTGAAATTCTATGTGCCCACAAAGCTTCACACAATAACTCATGCCATCTCCTCGGATTATCCTCAATCTTCTTCTTGATGATCTTGATTAAAATTTTATTGCTAGACTCGGCTTGTCCGTTAGCTTGGGCATAATACGGAGAGGAATTGAGAAATTTTATATTATAAGATTCGGCAAACTCTCTGACTTGGTGTGACATAAAAGATGAACCTTGATCTGTAGTTAACATTTGAGGAATACCGAATCTATGAATAATGTGCTCGGTTATGAACTGAATTACCTCTGTATGTGTCATGTTCTTGAGAGGTACTGCTTCAGACCATTTAGTGAAATAATCAGTTGCCACCAATACGAACCGATGCCCTTTTGAGGAAGACGGATGGATTTGTCCAATGAAGTCTAAACCCCAACCTCTGAAAGGCCACGGCTTGATAATAAGATGTAACATAGCAGCAGGAACCAATTGAATATCACCAAAAAATTTACAAGCTTCACACCCTTTATAATATCTGAAGCAATCATTAATCATAGTCGGCCAATAAAACCCAGCACGTCGCAATAACCATTTCATCTTGGGATCCGACTGATGAGTGCCGCAAATGCCTTCATGTACCTCTCCCATAGCAACTCTTGCCTGGTCCTCGTCTAAGCACTTTAGAAGAACATCATCGACTGTTCGGCGATAAAGACCATCATCTCTCATTGTATACTTGAAAGCCACACACCGAACAACCCTGTCCACCCTTTCACTCGGATTGCACAAGTAATCAACAATGGGCTTCCTCCAGTCGGGATTGTCGCCTGCACTAGATTTTTTGTTAATGGCCGAACAGTGGGTACAGGTTCGGCCTCTCCCATATTAGCAAGACAAGACATCGGTCTTTGAGAGATATGAAACATGCCATGATCAACATGATATCCGGATGCTTGTTGTGCCAATTCATTTGCTTTCCAATTGTCATGTCTAGATATATGAGCAATGCTAAAGCAATCCAAAGTAGAAATAATATCTAGACATTTATCAAGATAAACATTAAGTGATTCGTCCAAACACTAAAAGACTTTGGATATTTGCTGCACCACTAGTAACAAATCACCATAAGCCTCAATATGTGTAACACCTATAGCAAGTAACATCTCTAGGCCGAATAATAATGCTTCATATTCGGCTTGATTGTTTGTACAAAAATATTCTAAGCGGCATGAGGCTTCAAAAACAGCACCATGAGGAGATATGTAAATAATACCAACACCTTGGCCATTGCTACAAACTGAATCATCAAAATATAATCTCCACGGTACTAGTGAGACAAGGTTTATATCAACATCATGCTTGTCATCAATCCGATGTTCAACAATAAAATTAGCAACGATTTGGCCTTTCATGGATTTTAGAGATTCATAAGCCAAATCATATTCAATCAAAGCATAAGCCCACTTGCCAATTCTACCACTAAGAATTGGCCTATGCAACATGTATTTAATGGCATCGGTCTGACAAGCTACTATGCAAGCACTCGACACTAAATAATGTCTCAATTTTGTGCAAGCATAATATAAGCATAGACATAATTTCTCAATAAATGTTTACCTTGTCTCGGCGTCCAATAAACGTCTGCTCAAATATGCAATAGCATGCTCTTTTCCCTCGGTTTCTTAAGTCAAAACAGCACCAATAACTCCTTCCTCCGCTGCAATGTAAAGCCTGAAGGGTTCTCTATGCTTGGGTGCTTTCATCACCGGAGGAGTGCACAAATAACTCTTGATCATATCAAATGCTTCTTGCTGTTTTACCCCCCAAGTGAAATCAGCATCATTCTTCAACCGAAGGATAGGAGTAAATGCATCAACTTTCCCTGATAGATTAGCTATGAACCTTCTCAAATAATTGACCTTGCCAAGGAACTTTTGCATATCTCTCTTGCATGTTGGAGCCTCCACTTTCTGTATAGCCTCTATATTTTTGGGATCAATCTCTATGCCATCTTCATGAATAATGAAACCCAAAAACTTGCCAGCTGACACGCCGAAAGCACACTTCAAAGGATTCATCTTCAGTCCATACTTTTTCATTCTTTCAAAAGCTAAACGCAAATCGGCCAAGTGAGATTCAAAAGCATCCGATTTGACAACAATATCATCACTATAAACTTCAAGTATGATACCAAGTAAATCATGAAAAATCAAATTCATAGCCCTTTGATATGTGGCTCCAGCATTTTATCCGAATGTCATCACTGTCCACTCGAATAAACCAAGGAAATCAGGACATCGGAAAGCTGTTTTGTACATGTCCTCTTCGGCCATAAAAATTTTATTGTATCCAGCATTACCATCTAGAAAGCTAATAATCTTATGTCCAGAAGCATCATTAATAAGCATATCGGATATTGGCATGGGATACTCATCTATGGGTGTAGCCCTATTCAAATCTCTGAAGTCAATGCACACCCTCAACTTGCTGGATCCCTTCTTCTCCACTAGGACAATGTTAGAAATCCACTCGGCATACCTGCAAGGTCGAATGAAATTAGCTTCAAGCAGTCGACCGATCTCTTCCTTGATCCAGTCATATGTTTTCGGATTAAACTTTCTGGCCGACTATTTATAAGGTCTAAAACCGGCCTTTATAGGCAACCGATGCTCCACTAGCTCTCGGCTCAACTCTGGCATCTCATGATATTCCCATGCAAAGCAACAAACATATTCTTTAAATAGCTCGATTAATTTAGCCTTACAATCGGCTTTCAAATTTTTGTTTATAAATGTCGGAAAGTGGTGAACCATCTCCAATATCTATCTCTTCCAATGGATCAGCCGATGTAAAACCTTGTCCAAGTTTATCCATGTCATCCAACTCCTCTATAGACTCATACATATCGTCCTCCTTTGGACCGATATTTTACAAAACGTTTTGTAACCACTCGAATTAGGATCCATTTAAACATATCATACCTTGGAGCCGATTGCATTGATCGGCTTTAAAGACACGGGCACAAAACCATTCTTGGTCGTGAGAAAATCAAACTCGATAAGTCACGTCCGTCAAGCAAGTAGCATTGGGATGTTGCCAATCCACCAATGCATTGGCCAAAGCAACACAGGCGAGTTATCCGCATGAATGACTTCCACTTCATCATCAACCTTTGAATCAAAAACTGGTGCATAGTGGATGGCATGCATTGGTTTGCATGAACCCAATCACGGCCTAGTATGGCGTTGTAGTTACCTTGCACCTCGGCGACAAAGAATCAGATAGCTAAAGTTTTGCTTCCATTGTAAGCTCCACATACATTACACCTTTGGCTTTAGTTTTCTCTTTGCCTTCAAATCCGTTGAGCACCATATTGGTCTTAATCAATTCTTCATCAGGCAAACCCAATTTCTTGAAGACCAAATAGGGCATAAGATTCACCACAGCACCACCATCAACAAGCATCCGAGTGAGCGGCGACCCATTGATATGACCTCTGAGATATAATGGTTTCAGATGCGTTACTGGTTCTTTTGGCTTCTCGAATATTGCATTTTAGGGCCAAAATCCAGCTGAGCCACCTCCCCTTCCTCATCTATAGCATGAAACTCAGCAGGTAAGTAATACACCATATTGATATCCATACCTTCATGAACCGGCGTAGACTCATAGTCCAACATATCAGCTTCCTCCTCGAGTGCATCCACCGATTCTGAAATTTGTCCGAGTGAAGAGTAATCAATAGGTAACACAGACGATGCAATGATTGTGTCGTCTTCTTTTGGTATTGCAGGTGCCGCTGTGATAGGTGTAGAAGCCACTGCATCGTGTATTTGTTTGGGCCTCCACACTTGTTTTGTAAGTACCATAGGCGGAGTGTCATTGAACAACTTATCCCTTTGCTTCTCGGCCTCTTGTTCTGTCATCTCTTGACTCCTTAACCTCTGTAATTTCCTCTTTTGTGTCTTTGTTAGCCCTGGAGGACACCACTTTGGCTGAGTGTATTTAGGATCTCTCGTTTTTACCTGGCTGGTGCTTGCTTCATGGTCATTAGCCGAGTGCTTTGGCGCGATAGCAAGTATCGGCTCGGTCGGATTGCTATGCACAATCGGCTGCTGTATGGCGAATGTTTTGGTGCCCAAGATAAGTGAGTCGGCATCCATTCTCTCCTTGCCTTTTCCGGACTCAACTGCTACAACACTTGGTGATTTAACACGCCATTCTTTTCGACTTTCCAGATGCATGAAATTTCCACTCGGGCGCACCTTTTTACTCTTATGGAATCCACTCGGATGGATATCACTCGGATGGAATTCAGTCGGATGGAATCTACTCGGCCACATTTTTTCACTCGGATAGCTTCCACCTCGGTGCATTCTTACACTCGGATAATTTGCATCTGGTCGCATGTTTTGACCAGCCAACCGATAGTTACCGATGTTCAATCGGCCATTATATGAGTATTCAAGTCGATCCCAAACAGTTTGCCTTTGCTCTTTTGGAAACAACGCCTTTGGTCCACTCGGTTTCATATACTAACTGAACATATCATCTGATGGTGACCTTGGTCGTTTCAAGTATGATGGCCGGTTAGAGCTGGAACCAGCCAACTGATTAGCATATTTGGACAGCATTATATCAAAAGTTGGCTTGATCTGCTTGCGTTGCACTTTAGCTTCATTCCTCTTCCATTTGCCAACTTCTGGACTCTTGGGCTTGACAAATCTTACACGAGAATTTTCTTGCACTTGCGGTTGGCCCCCGAATGTAGGATTCTTGACGGTGATTTTGATCACTTCATTGCCATCGGGTTGCTTATCAAGCACAACATGTCTCCCCACGACCGTGTTGCCTTCCTTGTCTTTCCTGGGCTCACCAACAATGTTATTAGCTTTATTAGCATATTCGGCTACCTCCGGCCGAATGAGTAGCTTTTTCCCCTCCAAATCCATGGTATTCCTTGGAAAAGGTTATTTATCAACTTGCATCTCAGAAAAATTCAATCGTCCGTCATTAATGGCCGATTGTATCTATCGTTGAAAAACATTGCAATCGTTAGTAGCATGAGAAAAAGAATTATGATACTTGCAATAAGCACGCCGTTTTAGCTCTTCAAACGGCGGTAAAGTATGAGATATTCTAATAATCTTAGCCTGCAGCAAAGCATCAAATATTCTATCACACTTAGCAATGTTAAAAGTAAATTTCATCTCTTCATCATGATTCTTGTGAATCGGTTTCAGATCATTGCAAGTAAAGGGTTTGGCCTTAGATGGCCAAACAAATTCAGTAGAAAAAACATCACCCTCATCATCCGAGTGATCACTATCATATTCCACCATATTCATCTTTGGACGATCGGCTTTGTACCTATGTACTTCTTTGAGATCTTTGCTTCGGCTTTCCTGAGCCAAAGACTTTGTAAGACTTGGTTGATATTTAAGAACTCATAACCTTCTAGCTTCTCTCTAATGGGAGTTCTCAAACCACTCAGCACCAGGTCTGCCAAATCTCTCTTGGTTATCACCAAACTAAAACACCGGTTTTTTGTTTCTCTAAATCTCTTGACGTAATCGGAAACCGATTCATCATGCTTCTGTTTAACTGATGTTAGATGTGACAACTTGAGTTCATTGTCGCCACTATAAAAGTGATCATGAAATTTCTGCTCTAGCTGTGACCAAACTCGAATGGAACCATGTGGTAAAGAAGAAAACCATGAAAATGCAGTACCGGTTAATGATAAAGGAAATAAACGCACTTTCAATTCATTCAATGAGCCTGCCTCACCCAATTGTGCTAAATACTGACTAACATGCTCCCATGTGGTTTTTGTGCCTTCTCCATTAAACTTAACAAAATCTGGAATTTTATATCACGGAGGGCCTTTGGATAGCATCAAAGTACTAAAGTGCGGCTTTTGGTAAATCCGATTCCGAGGTAACTCAACTCCAAAATTCTCTCGAAGCATCTTAGCCATCTCCTCTCTAAGATTAGCTAAACCATCATCCATAGTGGACGATGAAGCTTGTGGCAGTGGCATAGGAGGAGTAGGGTTACTAGCTGTAGGAAGGAATTGTGGCATGTATGTTGACCCATAATTTGATAGTGGTCGAGTGGTTGTAGTTGTAGGTAGAGTTTGGTTCGGCGTTGCCACCGAACTTGGCATGCTCATAATAGGGTTGACGGGTGCAGTCACAATCTGATTTGTTTGGGTAGGATAATAAGCCATCGGCACGGGAGGCGCCGATGCAATAGGTAAAGCCAGATTAGGCTTTTGCACACTAGTAGCTACACCACCATTACCGCTAGAAGATTGACATATATTCTTCTGAGCATTAGTATTTTCTATGAAAGTTTGATAGACTAGATTGTTACCATCAGCAATACGACTTTCAATCTCAGCCCACTGCTCAGGAGAAAAGTCAGTACTTATAGAGGGTTTAACCTGTTCGGCTTGAAGAGGAGGGAACTTGATTTCTTCAATCGGAGTGATGTTGCCTTGGCGATCCTTTCTAAACTTTGCAAGGAGCTCCTGCAAGTCCTTCTCCTCACGCGCCTTCTTGTACTCCTCATAGACTTGGTGATGATCGGCCGATATCTCATCAAGACTGGGCTTGATGATGTTATCGGCGTCTACCTCAGATGGCTTGGGAAGATCGGACATGGTGGATGATGACGATTGATCTTCGATCCCCAGCGGAGTCGCCAAAAAGTGTGTTGACACACGAACATGTCACGTGTACCCTCGACGCCGGGGGTGATGCACCACAACTCATGTCGATGGAGACCCGACCGACAGCGCGATACGCAAGACAGTCGGCGGGTGCTTTTGCAGACCCAAAACCCCACACGCCCGAGAGGGACCCCGTCAGGGAGTGCGGCGGCTATGGGCTGCCCTAGGTCGATTCGCTCGCCCTAGAGCCTCGTGGATCTCTGCCCTCCAATGTGAAGAACGAACGAAGAACGAGAAAGAAAGATACAAGAGTAGGGAATAAAGATAGATGAACACAAAAGTGTAATAGATTGATTGGTTCGATTGGTGTTGTTCAATCGGCCATCACCCCCAATATATATAAGAGGCGGCTGGACTTCCCGTACAAGTAAAGGATTCATCTAAGCTTTCCTTAAAAGAAATTACATCAATTCACATCCTAGAGTCCTAGTTCTATTCCAACTCGGATTCAGTCTGAATCTGGCCCAACTTCTGTCTTCCTCCTTGCACGGGCCGCCGAGCTTGCATATGTTCTCCGATCAAGATAGCTCAAATATCAAACTTGTGCGCCTCGACGATACGAACAACCCTCAAGTTGATCAATTTTTCAAATAAGACCATCTTGAATACATTTCGAAGTCATCTTTACCTTCCAGTCAGACTCGGTCTTGCAGTAGACTGGATTATCCGAGTCTCGTAGTGAATTTGCCGGCCATATACTACCTCTGATGATGATGACTCCAAAACTAGAGTTTACCGTCTTGATGATACGCACAACTCTTGTATTGAACACTTCTTCATCCGAGGTCATCTTGATAAACTTTCGGGCACATGTTCAGTTTCACTTGGATTCGAGCTCATCCACTCGGATATTTAGAGACTTTGGCTCGGATCGTCCGGCTGGACTTTTTTACTCGGAAGACAATCTTTCACTCGGATGGCTATATTTTCACTCGGATGACTATATTTCCACTCGGAAGGCAATATCTTATTCGATCGGTAAGTTTTCGTTCCGATGGCAATCTTTTCACTCGAAATATTTTCACCTGGAGGAAAATTTCACTCGGATGACTATATTTTTACTGGGATAATAATAAGTTCATCCGGTGAGCAAACTTTCACTCGACCGGTAAATTTTCACTCGGATGGTAAACTTTTTCACTCAGATTTCCGACTGAAAACACAGCCTGATCTTGTCTTGTCTCTCCAGGCCTCATACGACCTCGGATTGAGGCGAATTATATATGAAAATTGATCGGCTCAACGTGACAAACTTTTCTGTGTTGAAGGTTTTTCAATTCAAGGCCGTCTTGAGGGTAGAATTGCTCACGCATTGCATCAGACACTCATCAACATGTGTCTGGTGTCAAGCATAATATTTTGGTCTCTGGCCTGTCCAAACCGTATTGACTGTAACTTTTGCATACGAACTCGGATTAAGATGATTTATATATGAAAATCAATTGCCTCAACGAGACGAAGACAATTCCTTTAGAGTGCTCCTTCATCTAAGGTCATTTTGAAGGCGTAATCGGCTGAAAAGCACTCAGAACACTAAATTTTGTCACTCACAGTACAGCTTCGGCCACTGAGATGAGGTCGAATGGCGATAGCCTAAACATCAAAGTTGTTCCACTCGACAATGTGAAACTTTCTCATGCTGAAAACCCTTTCACTCTGTATCTTGCCAAAATCAGGTGTCAACAGTTGGCCTGCGTGATTTACCAAGTGGAATCTAGTCTACGTGGTTTATCCTATTGGCATACGGTAAACTACTGCATGGTGGGGAGGTGCCGAAGATTTATTCTTTGGCGTGGCATTTTTGGGTGATCCGAAGACAACCTTTAGAGTGGTGGGCCAATAAAGCTTGGCCTTTGTGCATTTACATCTTTTATGAGATGTTATTCGTGGCTTCATACCCGTGTGGGCTTTGTGTGTTATGGAGCCCCCCGGACTACTAGGTCTGGAGGTACTGCAATGGACTTGCTGTGGTTGATGTGATCATGGGCGATCGGCCGTACTTTTATGCTCTGGGGGGGGTTCTTGACGAGACGCCTCCCCTTATTGCTTCCGGTGCATGACCAGCCGCTTTGTTTTGAGGATCCGGCATTATCTATTGCTATGCTTTGCCGTCCTTCTAGGAGTACCGTGAATTTCACACGGTCGATCGAGTGTGTGGCTTTGGTCGAGTAGGCTTGAGCTGTTCTTTGTCCGTTTACCGGACTGAGGGTTGCTGGACCTGGCAGCAGTTTCCCTGTCTTGACGTTTATGACCATTGTGCCGAGGCTTGAGGATGCCTCTTCGTGTATGCTTCTTACTGTCTTGGACCGTAGTGATGTGTGGGCGCCTGGGTGTGTGCCTGTGGTTTTCCGGTTTGAGTTGAGGTAGCCAGTTGTGCCGGGTATGCCCTTTGTTAGGGTGGTCGAATCCGAACTTTTTGGTGGCCAGGATCTTGGTCCACCTGTCCACTAGCAAATATTGGTCAGCTTTGAGCTGCTCTTGCTTCCCTTGCAGGCTCCTTATCGTGGCCATGAGCCGTCGCTTGAAGCGAACCTGTTCCACCGGATCTTCGGGCACGCGGAACTCCTCATTGCCGAGGCCTTCCTCATATTCGGAGGGGGGTGTGTAGTTCTCCCTCTCCAGGTATCCCACCGTGGCCGGCCCGGCCTTCTTGAAGGTAGGCTGATCGGGTTTGTATTCCTCTTCGGCACCATCCGGAATACTTTCATCTCCAGGGCTGGTGTTGATGTGGCGGGGCTTGGAGCGGCGTCGAAGACGCTCGTGCTTTGCTTTTCCTCCTAAGGGGTTATCCTCCGTTGCCTTGTCGCCACTGGTTTCCTTCGGAGTGTCTACCGTGTATATATCGTATGAAGAGGTGGCTGTCCACCGCCCTATGAGCGGTGGCTCCTATAATTCTCCTGCATCGTCGTCCATACCGTCGATGTCTTCGGAGTCGAAGTCAAGCACGTCGGTTAAATCATCGATCGTGGCAATGAAGTGGGTGGTGGGTGGGCAGCGAATTCCTTCGTCGCCCGCCTCCCACTCGAGCCGGACATAGTTCGGCCAGGAGCCTCCCCGGACCGTTTCGTTGATGATGATTGAAGGAGCCATTGGGCCTTGCAGCGACGTCACAGAGGAACTCTCAATGAAAGCATGAATGTTGGTGTCAAAACTGGCGGATCTCGGGTAGGGGGTCCCGATCTGTGCGTCAAGGCTGATGGTAACAGGAAGCAAGGGACACAGATGTTTACCCAGGTTCGGGCCCTCTCAATGGAGGTAAAACCCTACTTCCTGCTTGATTAATATTGAAGATATAGGTAGTACAAGAGTAGATCTACCACGAGATCGTAGAGGCTAAACCCTAGAAGCTAGCCTATGATGGTCTGATTGTAATTGTGATTGGCCCTCTAAGGACCAACCTCTCTGGTTTATATAGACACCGGAGAGGGATAGGGTTTACATGGACTCGGTTACAAGGAAGGAAACACAATATCCGGATCGCCAAGCTTGCCTTCCACTCAAAGGAGAGTCCCATCCGGACACGGGCCGAAGTCTTGAGTCTTGTATCTTCACGCTTCAATAGTCCGGACGTTGCACACAGTCCGGCTGTCTAGATACCCCCTAATTCCGGACTCCCTCAATTACAAAGGGTAGTAATTGTAGGGACACTGCATCATATAAAAAAGACAGGCATTGTTAATGTAAGATCAGCATTGTTCAGAGTATGAGTAGGATAATGCAAGAAACAACATTGATATGTCCCTGTTGGAACTGGGAGGAAAATACAGGGAAATGTATTTGGGTTGAAAATATAGAAGTGCCATGCATGGTTATACTCATGTTATCTACGCAATCGATTCTTCACAGAAACTACCATGTCATGCATGTTATGTAATCATGTTACATCCTCACAAACAAATTCTTCAAGGTGGCTGACAGACCATGCATTGTTATATACTCGTGTTACGTGGGCAAATTTTTTTGAGGATATTATTCTAGCCATTGATTCTTTGAAGAGGCGAATATAGGTATATACACATGGTAAGCATTGCAGGATTTCACTACTTCCAAATATAGAGTTCTCTATATGCACATTTACTTCCCTAATGTATGGTTAGATGAAACCAACAGTGTGGTGCATGTTTCTACATCATGAAAATGAGGAAACTAACATGGCCATTGATACAAACTCATATTTAGTAGTAGTATATAGATTACTGTAAAATAAGCATAATATCCATATATTCCTAACCGTTTGATTATTCAGGGTACAAATTGGCTGTAATGACATGGTCACAATCGCATGAATTAACTCATTCTAAATATAGCTGATTTACGGCGTCTCTAATACATTGCCATAGTTCTACTCAAATTCTGCTCAAAGAGGGATATGCCAATCATCACAAAAAGTTCAAACAGTGTAATGGCGTCATCATTAACATGACACGGACACAACTTACAAGCGCCATCCCAGCAATACGTGGTGCCATCTACTTTGTCGATCGCGTAGATGATTCCATTGTGTTCAATAGCATCACAGAAGTGTGTATCAGCTTTGATGATGATCCACCGCGAGCTGAGTTGTCTCCAGCTAAAGAAGGCACCGACGTAAAGATAGGCGAGTCCGCGGTCGAACAAGGCAATTAGCTTGAAGTCTGCGTAATTCGCATGTCATGTGGGCACTTGGCAGATTACAATCTTCTGCAAAACAAGGTCTATCCAACTGACGTTGTAATCTAAATGACTTGGACCGCGATGGTAAAACTCTATATAATCCAATGGAGGAAGGATAATCTCATGGGAGGTCTGGAAGTTCACGAGCACCAACTTTTTACCGTCTTCTCTGAAGGCATCATCCAGTGGGAGTTCATGCCGACCCAGTACATACCTGCCAAGAAGTTTCAGGCGATGGTGATCGGATCGAAGTTGAGGGAAATGATGCACGGGGACCCACTACATACCTGCAAAGAAGTTTTGGCTAATGGAGATCAGATTGAAGTCGAGGGGCATCATGTATGCCTCCGTATCATGGTGAGCCAATCTCGCAAGACCAGATAGCAGCAAGCAGGGTGTCTTGAAAAGCTTAGGCATCGCTTCGATGATGGTCGTGTGCATGTCCCTCGAGCATGCAGCCAGCCGTAGGGCGCTCAACATATCCATACACAAACAACAGAGGTTGAGGATGTCACTGGGGAGATTGCTCCAATCGCGGCTCATATGGATGTTGCGCAGTTCGCGTTCGGCCATGGTGGAGTTTGGAAGGTGGGGGTTTGGGGGGCTTGATTTACGGGGGAGAAGGCTGACGGTGCTAGAGCGGCAAGCGAGGGAATAATGGTACTGGGAGAGGCGAGCGATACTTTTGTGGCTTGCCATACTTTTCTAGTTACATGGTCCACATGTCATAGACTCAACTTCTTGCCAAATCTTGCCACACTTGTGGTGGCCATTTTGTTAGCCACACTTTTTGTGGCAGCCGCACTTTACCTAAGCTTATTTGTGGCAAAGTTAGTCATGAACCAAACAGACCCTTTGTTAGCCACACTTTGGCTTGCCTAAGGGAATCTTGCCACACAGTTATTAGGGCCTGTTTGGTTTGTGACTAACTTTGCCAAAGATTGCCACACCTAAAGTTAGGCAAGTTTAACCAACTTTGGTGAGTGTTTGGTTGAAGCGACATCTTAAGCAAGCCACACTTGGGCCCCACATGGCATACACATAAAAAATGTGGCAAGATTCCCTTAGGCTTGCCAACTTGTGGCTCTCGTTTTGATGAACTAACCTTAGGCAAGCTTGGCAAAAATGTGTGGCAAAGTGTGGCAATGCTAGGCCTAGAACCAAACAGCCCCTTTGTGTCTATGACATGTGGGGCTCACTGCTCATAAAAAAAATTTACCTTAGGTGTGGCTAGAACCAAACACCTACCTAACTTGGTCAAACTTGCCTAAGGTTTGGTGTGGCAAAGTGTGGCAAGGTGTGGCTAGGAACCAAACAGCCACTAAGATTGCCAAAGATTGCCACACGTAAGGTTAGGCAAGTTTGACTAACTTAGGTGAGTGTTTGGTTCAAGACACACCTTAGGCAAGCCACACTAAGGCCCCACATGACATACACACAAAAAAGGTGGCAAGATTCCCATAGGCTTGCCAACTTGTGGCTCTCATTTTGAAGAACTAATAAATTTTCCTAAGCTTAGTTGTGGCAAAGTTAGTCATGAATTAAGTTCAACCATGGAGTCTTCTAAATTATACATGTGGCAAAATCTGGTGGATGATATCCAACGGCCAGTAGTGCTCGGATTTGCCATCTTTGTACCGTCGGATTGGCTTCATCCACAACCAACTTTCAAAGTTTTTCACACACTATGTAGGGGGTATAGATATAGATGTGTCGGTCCGTTGCAATGGATCCAAAGTATATCTATTTAGTGGAGTGCACTCTAAACACATTATCTATTTATTTTTCTCTAACCTTTCATAGCCAGGCCACAATGATGCGATCGCAGTGGCGGTTATAGAAGGCAAAAAGAAAGATGGATCCATGAATGTACAACCTCCTCCTCCTCCTCAACTTAGTGCGCCGGGCCACTGGCCGGCAGCTAAGGAGCGGCGGCTTTTGGGGCGAGGTCGAGGTGCTTCTCAGCAAAGGCATCCAAGGCTTCCAGCCGGTTGAGGAAGGCCAAAGTCATAGCGTCCTCACTGGCCTTGTAGATACCTATGTACACGATTTTCTCGTACACGTGGATGTGTAGGTTGATGAATTATTGCAGGGCGAGGCACCTCGCGGCGAGCACGACCTCCAGGTGGACATTCTTCATGGCATCGGTGGGCAGTCGCAGGGCCACCAGTGCTTGAAAGAGATTCCGGCCATGGAGGCCGATTAGGGTGGCAGGCAATGAGGAGCCGGTGGCGTGGAAATTTGGAGGAATCTGGCGATGTCGTCTGCGAGCTTCTTGAGGATGGTGAACTTGTTGCTTGTGGCAATGATCATCTGGTCCAACTGAGAGTCGTAGTTGGCGTCGACGGTGGCCATCCACCAGCCGGTCTCCAACACCGTCTGGAGACGATCCTCGGCGCCATGCCGCAGGCCGGTGTCGTGGACCATCTGGCACAGCCGCTGGCCGCTCACGCGCATCGCCGCCATGGGTCTGGAGTGAGCTCTTTCATGCTTAGTGTAGGTGCTTAGGCAAATGCTTAGGTGCATACGATGTGGTAGATGCATTGGAATGGAGGGGCGCCTTTATATGAGGGCAATGAGGGCAAACTGCATTGCATTCACATCGTGCAGCCTCTTTTCCCGAGCCTCCTCCCATTACTTCCCTCATGCACTAATTGAAGGAGGATTCATTGGTCGTTCAACATTTCGGGAACCGCTACGCCCTCCCTCGTCTGCATTAAAGCCGTATCGGGAATTGCACCGCCCGCTGTCAAATCGAATACTCCCTCTGTCTAGGTGAGTAAGTCATCTTACGAAAACCAAATAGTAAACACATAGGCGTGGTGCACTAACTCTCACGTTGTTTCTTATTTTTTGACATAAATAGAGGAATCAACCAATAAGAGATATGGGGCTTGTCTGCTTTTAATGACTTGAGACTATCAAAAATGACATGCAGTGGTCAGTTTGTTGCACGCAATGATATTAATAAGGGAGTACCTAGAACTCATCTAGATGATATATAATTTGGTCTCATTCACTTTGAAAACAAGAACAAATACAACCCACATCAGCACACACGCATCTTATAGCATCACATCCAATGGCTATAAAAGATGAATGAGACCAAATTATAGCTCATCTAGATGAGTTCTAGCAAAACTGTATTAATAATACTTAGTATCATATATTAGTATCATGTAGTACTTTATTTATTGCCATGTATGACACATAGTAGCATAGAATTTATTATGATACGGTATCATGATCTTCATTTAATTCTATGACACCTCATCAAAATTGCCTAGTTGGCATGCATGATGTAGCTATGACACTACCATTACAACCAGCCTTACCAAATAAATATTAAGTTCTCTCGTTTTCCTCTCCACCTTGGTCACCTAGATGGATGGAGTATACTGTGAGGGTGCTTGGATCCAAGGGACTTATTTTAGTCTGACTAAAAATAGTCTCCTTAAGAGGCTAAAGTTCCAAGCACCCCTGACTAAAGAGGGGCTAAAACTAGTCTTGAGACTAAAGAAATTTAGTCAGGAGTACCCCTACTAAAATGTGGATTAGTCCTCTCTCTCTCCTCATTTAACTCCTCTCTTTTAACACAGAAAGTTCTGGATTGGAGGGCTTGGAGGATAATAAATGCTCATTAACTTGATTTTATTCTCTTTAGTATTTGGATCAAAGCATGGGTGAGGCTAGCAAATTTTAGTCCCACTACTTTTAGTCATGGGACTAAAACATATCCAAGCACCCTCTGTACTATTTAAAAGTCGAGGGCGGGGCTTTTCCTGTGCGGTAGGCGGGGCAATTTCGCCTAGTCGGTTCGACAGAGATGCGAGAAGATGAGGGAGTAGGCTGCTGCAAACGTAGGATTGTGTGATTTGACAGCGAGTTACTGTTGGACAGGTGGGGCCCTGTGATTTGACTTGCCATTACCATATTAACTGCGGCGCTATGACCGGTGTGAGTCTCCCGATTCCTGACCACCTCCATATAGGTGCCTCTCCCAATGCTCCACCATGTAGTTGAGGCTGGCTCTTGCATGAGAGCCCACTTCTCCACTTTTTCCTTGCCTCTCTTTCCTCCACATATAGCCCACTATTGTAGTACTACTTACTTGCTCCTACATGTGCTAAGCTTGCCACATAGGCATAAAGTCTGATGTGGCAAGTTAATCAAGAAGAGAGAGACTAGTTTGGTGACCCAAGGAAGAAACGGTGCTAAGCGCGTGTACTTAGGTGAAAAGACAATTTTGAGTCTATAGCTAATTAAATGAAGCAAACTTAGCAACAAAAAACTAATAAGCACCTATGCATTGGGGACTTGATTGCTAAGCCATTTAATGCCCTTAGCACCTCATCTAAAGCACCATTTCATTGGAAGAGGTCACTCCTTGGCAAATGCAATAAATACTACAGTACGAAGATAGAGATAGAGAGAAGTAAAAAAATACACTTATAGCCAACCTTAGAGCTAACCTTGTTGTAGTATGAGTGACTAAGTGATGACATGCCAACATCATATAGCCTAACGCACCATGTTACATCTCCAAGGCGTGATGCATGCTGACGCGACGGTCGTGGTAAGCATAACCATGATCTGAGACTCTTGGCAGCCTTGGATCTGAGATCGAACGGTCGCATGCTAAGTTGCTAAAAATTTGCAGAATAACCCTCCAGGATAGGATATTCAGCCATAGGTCTAGAATCACGCCATGCAACTGTTTGATCTCAAGTCCAAGGGCTCTCGGAAGCCCGTATCATCGAAGAATGGAAATCCACTACCCTGCCGTTCGCACGCTGGCAGTTCGCTCCTACTCGTCCCCGCATGTCCTTTAATATTACGGCGGTTCGCTCCTAGTCATCCCGTCCTTTCACATTATGGCAGTTCTACTAATCCTAACCCTCCTCCCAAATCCATGGCGCCCCAAATCTCCATGATCGGTGGTGAGTACAAGGTCAGAACCATCACCGACGATGAGTTCGACGTCATCTACACCCGTTCTTCCGCAACGGTGAAAGGATGCCTTTCTCGCTTCAGACGCATGTTCGAAAACTTAGATGATGAGTGGGTCATTGGGCTAGATGTTGAGTACACCATAGTCTTGGGGCGAGAGAAGGATCTAAAGAGGAAGAGAGGAAGAAGCCGCCGTGATCCGAGGTTTGCGTGCATGACTTATGCTTGGTCTACCACATATGCCATGCCGGCGTTGAATGCCTGGATTTTAGAACTTCCTCAAGAGCAACCTAGTCAAATTCGTTCATTGTAGACTTTCTGAGCGACAAAAAGTCACAGGTCGGATAGGCCTTGTTGTAGGCAACCCCTTCGACCTCCAGAAGAATCGGCTGTTGCCCTCTAGTGGCCAGCCTTCAATGCTAACCCTGGTAGGAGCCATGGTTCATTCTTTGTACGGTAAACTGGAGAAACCTCAATACAGGTTTCATCATCATGCATGGCAGGGGAATGTACTAGATATAGACCACATCCACTATGGTGCAATGGATGGCCACCTTTGTTTCAATATCTACAAGGGTTGGTTGAAGAGCAAGAGCCAAGTGTGCAGTTCAAGCAAAGAAGTATCGGCCAAGAGGAAGAGGGACAAGGACGATGTCGAGGACGTGGACGAGGACTCCGAGTAAGGTGGCAGTGTTGTTGCTCATGGCACAATCCATCGATACTACTACCTCCGTCCTGGTTTATAGGTCCCCTTTGTAGTTTGTGCCAAATTTTGACTAAAGATTTAACTAACAAAATGTTGATGCATGTCAAGAAAAATTATCTCATTGGATTCGTATTTGAACATAGTTTTCTAAAATATAATGTTTGGTGACATGCGTGCATATTTTGTTAGTTTAATCTATGGACAAAATTTGGCACGAAATACAATGGGGACCAATAAACCCGGAAGGAGGTAGTACTACTGTACAAAAGTGGAGTATATACATTTTTTAAAAGGCTAGAGGGCGGGGCAGTCTAGCTTGGTTGGTTTCACGAGAGGCGAGGGCCTTTGTGATTTGACGGCTCATTCTTTGTCAAATCGAATAATCTTCTTGATTACTGCTTGCATGCCCGGCGCCTCCATTAAACCCCTCCATTAAACCCGCATGCAAACTGAGAATCCTACTCTGGCCACACATCCGTTCATGAGCAGGCCGGAATTAAAGGCAACACCGACCGAGCTCCTCCTGTCCGCCCTCAGTTTAAACGAGGCTAGATGCTGGCCAAGCTCCTACCGTCCACCCTCTATT
This sequence comes from Aegilops speltoides, assembly GCA_021437245.1. NCBI lineage: Eukaryota > Viridiplantae > Streptophyta > Magnoliopsida > Poales > Poaceae > Aegilops > Aegilops speltoides. Next base: position 205,451,799 of record CM038143.1, read on the forward strand.
TACACGAGGCCAGACAGACAGCGGGCAAGAATCGCACCCCTCCGCCGCTCCCCCATCTCCTCCTTCACCATTTTCTCCACTCTTCTGTTGGCTTCCGAGGAGCCGTTCTCCGGCATATTACACGGCTGGGTGGCCCGCCGAGCCCTCCGGATATGGGCAAGGCCGCTCGGTCCTTCACCAACCTCGCTTGGCCCGATGGAGCCAGTTGCCGCCCCAAGCAGGCGCGTAGTTCAGCAACTCACCGCTTCAGTTCAGCTTGATGAGGAGTTGCGAGTTGCTCCATGCTAGCACGGCGGCGAGCATGCCGGTACGGGCGTCATCGTTGCCGCGTCGTACCGCGCCACTAGTGTCTGCGGTGGCCGTGCCTCCCATGTCTGTGGGCGCGCCTCCCGTGCCTGCGGCAGCACCATGCAGGCGGAGACAGAAGCCGGGTGCATGGAGAGCGACGAGTCAGTGGCCAGCTTCTCCGTGTCCGTCGCCATCATCGAGGAGAAGTAGAACACGGGAGGTCGCCGCCACTTGGGACCCATGAAGGCCACTGCCGAGGCGACGACTGCGCATTCAGGTGGTTTCTTTGCTGCTTCGTCTCTTCCGAGGACCTTCGTCGACCCCGCAAGTGTCTGATGGACATGAGGAAGACAAAGGGATCCGCGGGCGGCCATTTAGATTATGTACTCCCTTTGCAGCTGGCGGGAAATATTTGTTCTAAGAATAGATAAATTGTATGTATCCATAACTAAAATAAGTCTAGATACATCCATTTCTAGGACAAGTATTTCCGGACGGAGGGAGTATTAATTATACCAAGAGAGCCGGATTGGCACCGCTTAGTTCATATAAATGTAATGAAATCCATCATGTTTATATGAAGATCCGGCTTTTTTATACGAAATCCTTCATGCTGAAAGTGCTAGTATCGACTAGAGGGGGGGTGAATAGGCGATTTTTTTGAAATTCTTCAAAACATGATAATTTCGAAGACAAACAGTAGAAATGACCTAATTGATATGAAGTGGAAGACAAACTACAATAGGCAAACCATAGTCAAGTATGCAATGATGTAAAGGTACAGGACTAATAGCAGCTAAGTAGTAAGGATCAGGATGGAAGATAGTATGAAGCCAATCAACAGTAGTAGTCAAGCAATAAAGTTGAACAGGTACGACAGATAGACAATGACTTCACAAAGACAAACTTAAGTAAAGGAAGGGAGAGGATAGAACCAGTCACTTGTTGAAGACACAGGATTTGTTGGACCAGTTCGATTCTTTGTGACAAGCTGTGACGTCTGGTTAGGGAGGCTGAGATTCAACTCAGAAGACTGTGTCTTCACCTTATTCCCCTTGAGCTAAGGACACACAGTCCTCGCCCAATCACTCTGGTAAGTCTTCAAGGTAGACTTCCAAACCTTCACAGACTTCATTCACCGGCGATCCACAATGACTCTTGGATGCTCAGAACACGACGCCTAACCGGCTGGAGTATTCACAGTCCTCAAGTGTAATAAGTCTTGGTCACACAGACGAGAAAGACTTGATGATGCCTAACACTCTTTGGCTCTGGGTGTTTGGGCTTTGTCCTGCAAGGATTTTCTCTCTCAAAGGCTTGAGGTGGGTTGCTCTCAAACAACAAAAGTCGTGTACTAACTCCGAGCAGCCACCAATTTATGGTGTAGGGGTGGGCTATTTATAGCCCTTTGGAAACCCGACCTGATATGTCGAAATGACCACAGGTCACTAAGGAACTGACACGTGTTCCAACGGTCAGATTTCAAACACACACGACAACTTTACTTGGGGTACAAGCAAAGCTGACTCATCCAGTTATGGATAAGATTTGCTCTCATTGTCTTCGCTCGAAGACATAGGATTTGGGTTGAGCATCACTTCAGTAGTTCTGACTTAGTTCACTTGGACCCCACTTAACAGTACGGTGGTTCCTATGACTCAACAAAGAAGAAAAGGAAAGAACAAAACCACATAGTCTTCGCGCTCCATAGTCTTCACTCAATGTCTTCTCATGTGATAGTCTTCAATATCAATATCTTCACATACCACCATTGTCTTCAATGTCTTCATACATTTTTAGGGGTCATCTCCGGTAGGTAAACCGAATCAATGAGGGACACTACCTGCGTTATCCTGCAATTCTCACAAACGCATTAGTCCCTCAACCAACTTTGTCGTCAATACTCCAAAAGCAACTAGGGGTGGCACTAGATGCACTTACAATCTCCCCCTTTTTGGTGATTGATGACAAACTGGTTGAAGTTTTCAACGGGGATAAAGTATGTGAAATTGTAAATGATAGAGTATTGTCTTCATAAGAGGCAAGGGCTCCCCCTGAAGATGTACATATAAGTAATTTGCTTTGGAATGCAAATGCACATGGCAGGTTGTACTTGTGGAGATCCTCTTCAACTTATGAAGACAATTCATCATGCATGAAATGATATAGCAAGTAGAATGACATGCATAATGAAAAATGGACGTCTGCAGAATGATCTAAGTGCGGAAGTTATCATCGCACATGTGGAATTTATCATCGCATCACAGTAAAGCAAATAAGTAGCAGACGACCATCGAGTTTAGGCATTACAACTCAAAGAACCAAATGTTTCAAACGCAAGATTAGTAAGCACGTCGCAAAATATAATGCAACCGCCCATGTGAACCCGCTTGAAGGCTATCAACTCATATGCTTCTCCCCCTTTTGCCAGTAATGACCAAAAAGGTTTGAAGACATAGAGCATCTACTCGTTCTCGTGAGTAGGTGAAGCAGCAGGGTTGTCGTTGTTGGTTGGCGGTGCAGACGTACTTGGTGCAGTGTCGAAGCAGGAGGCAGTGAAGTAGCATCATCTTCATCATCGATCACTCTGGCATTCACAGTTGCCGCGGAGGAAGAATAGTCAGAGTCTTCAAGGGATGGAGTTTGACGTAGACAGCAGTCCGTGGAGGAGTGGAGTCAAACTGGAATCATTCAGCGAAGCCATCGTCTTGAAGATCTACTTCAGCACTATGCAGCGTCAAACTCTTCCATGATCGCCGACAAGTCTCGTGAGCAACAAATGCATTCTTGGTGGCGAGATTTCGAATGCGATTGACATCCACCAAGAGGCTTTGCATCTGTCTCTTGAGCCAATAGTGATGCTTATCTTGTTTCTGATGAAGTGCCACAAGAAGTTCTCGGTCATTGAGAACACGAGAGCGCTTCTTAGGCCTTTGGTCAATGGTGCTTTCAGTGGCTTCAGTTTGCGCATGATGAGGCAGACGAGTATTTCCAGCCATTGGATAGATACGTGTTGCTTCTTAGACGCCTTCGATGGGTTGAGTGAAGCTTTGGTGCTCGACATTCTGAAGACAAAGAGGCTTCTTGGCGGTCGAGTATATGGCTTTGAAAGTGCTAGTATCGACTAGAGGGGGTGAATAGGCGATTTTATGAAAGTCTTCAAAACTTACAAGTTTGAAGACAAACAACGAAATGACCTAATTGATATGCAATGGAAGATAAACTACCTAAGCAAGCCATAGTCAAGTATGCAATGATGTGAAAGTCAGGACTAATAGAAGCTAGGTAGCAAGGATCGGGATGGAAGATAGTATGAAGCCAATCAACGGTAGTAGTCAAGCAATGAAGTCAAGCAGATACACAAATAGGCAATGACTTCACGAAGACAAACTTAAGTAAGGTTGGGAAGGGATAGAACCAGTTGCTTGTTGAAGACACGAGTTTGTTAGACCAGTTCGAGTTGATGTGATAGCTATGCGTCTCGTTAGGGAGGCTGAGATTTAACTTTCGAAGACCGTGTCTTCACCTTATTCCCTTGAGCTAAGGACACCGGTCCTCGCCAGATCACTCTGGTAAGTCTTCAAGGAGACTTCCAAACCTTCTGAGACTTCGTTCACCGGCAATCCACAATGACTCTTGGATGCTCGAGCAGCGGCGCCTAAGCGGTGGAGGATTCTGATAATCAAGTGTAATAAGTCTTGAGTCACACTGCATGAGAAAGACTTGATGATGCCTAACACTCTTTGTACAGGTGTTTGGGCTTTGTCCTCGCAAGGATTTCTCTCTCTCTCTCAAATGCTTGAGGTGGGTTGCTCTCAAGCGACAAAAGCCATGCACAAACTCGAGCAGCCACCAATTTATGGTGTAGGGGAATTGGCTATTTATAGCCACTAGGCAACCCGACCTGATTTGTCCAAAATGACCCAGGTCACTAAGGAACCGACATGTGTTCCAATGGTGATTTCAAACACATGCGGCAGCTTTACTTGGGTTACAAGCAAAGTGACTCATCGACTCTAGATAAGATTTGCTCTCATTGTCTTCGCTCGAAGACATAGGATTTGAGTTGAGCATCACTTGATCACTCGACTTAGTTCACTTGGACCCCCTTAGCGATGACGGTGGTTCCTATGACTCAACAAAGAAGAAAAGGAAACAACAAAACCACACAGTCTTCGCGCACCATAGTCTTCACTTAATGTCTTCTCATGTCATAGTCTTCAATATGAATATCTTCTCATACCACCATTGTCTTCAATGTCTTCATACATTTTTAGGGGTCATCTCCGGTAGGTAAACCGAATCAATGAGGGACACTACCTGCGTTATCCTGCAATTCTCACAAACGCATTAGTCCCTCAACCAACTTTGCCGTCAATACTCCAAAACCAACTAGGGGTGGCACTAGATGCACTTACAATCTCCCCCTTTTTGGTGATTGATGAGAAACTGGTTGAAGTTTTCAACGGGGATAAAATATGTGAAATTGTAAGGATAGGGAATTGGGAATTGTCTTCATAAGTAGCAAGGGCTCCCCCTGAAGATGTGCATATAAGTAATTTGCTTTTGGAATGCAAATGCACATGGCAGGTTGTACTTGTGGAGATCCACTTCAACTTATGAAGATAATTCATCATGCATGAAATAATATAGCAAGTAGAATGACATGCATAATGAAAAATGGACGTCTGCAGAATGATCTAAGTGCGGAAGTTATCATCGCACATGCGGAATTTATCATCGCATCACAGTGAAGCAAATAAGTAGCAGACGACCATCAAGTTTAGGTGTTACAACTCAGAGAACCAAATGTTTCAAAAGCAAGAGTTGTAAGCACGAAGCAAAATATAATGCAACTGCCCATATGAACCCCCTTGAAGACTATCAACTCATACGCTTCTCCCCCTTTTGTCAGTAAGGACCAAAAAGGTTTGAAGACATAGAGCATCTACTCGTTCTCGTGAGTAGGTGAAGCTGCAGGGTTGTCGTTGTTGCTTGGCGGTGCAGACGTACTTGGTGCAGTGTCGAAGTAGGAGGCAGTGAAGTAGCATCATCTTCATCATCGATCACTCTGGCATTCATAGTTGCCGCGGAGGAAGAATAGTCAGAGTCTTCAAGGGATGGAGTTTGGCGTGAGCATGAGTCCGTGGAGGTGGAGTCAAAGCTGGAATCATTCAATGAAGCCATCGTCTTGAAGATCTACTTCAGCACTAAGCAGCGTCAAACTCTTCCATGATCGCCGACAAGTCTCGTGAGCAACAAATGCATTCTTGGTGGCGAGATTTCGAATGCGATTGACATCCACCAAGAGGCTTTGCATCTATCTCTTGAGCCAATAGTGATGCTTATCTTGTTTACGATGAAGTGCCACTAGAAGTTCTCGGTCATTGAGAACACGAGGCGCTTCTTAGGCCTTTGGGCAATGGTGCTTTCGGTGGCCGGTTTTGCATACGATGAAATGGCAGTATTTCCAGCCATTGGATAGATACGTGTTGCTTCTTGGACGCCTTCGATGGGTTGAGTGAAGCTTTGGTGCTCGACATTCTGAAGACAAAGAGGCTTCTTGGCAGGGTCAGAGTATATGGCTTTGAAAGTGCTAGTATCGACTAGAGGGGGGTGAATAGGCGATTTTTATGAAAGTCTTCAAAACTTACAAGTTTCGAAGACAAACAACAGAAATGACCTAATTGATATGCAATGGAAGATAAACTACCCTAAGCAAGCCATAGTCAAGTATGCAATGATGTGAAAGTACAGGACTAATAGAAGCTAGGTAGCAAGGATTAGGATGGAAGATAGTATGAAGCCAATCAACAGTAGTAGTCAAGCAATGAAGTCAAACAGATACACAAATAGGCAATGACTTCACGAAGACAAACTTAAGTAAGGTTGGGAAGGGATAGAACCAGTTGCTTGTTGAAGACACAGGATTTGTTAGACCAGTTCCAGTTGATGTGATAACTGTACGTCTCGTTAGGGAGGCTGAGATCTAACTCAGAAGACCGTGTCTTCACCTTATTCCCCTTGAGCTAAGGACACCCAGTCCTCGCCCAGTCACTCTGGTAAGTCTTCAAGGAGACTTCCAAACCTTCACAGACTTCGTTCACGGCAATCCACAATGACTCTTGGATGCTCGAGCAGCGGCGCCTAAGCGGTGGAGGATTCACAATAATCAAGTGTAATAAGTCTTGAGTCACATGATGAAAGACTTGATGATGCCTAACACTCTTTGTACAGGTGTTTGGGCTTTGTCCTCGCAAGTTTTTCTCTCTCTTAAATGCTTGAGGTGGGTTGCTCTCAAGCGACAAAAGCCGTGCACAAACTCGAGCAGCCACCAATTTATGGTGTAGGGGTGGGCTATTTATAGCCACTAGGCAACCCGACCTGATTTGTCCAAAATGACCTGGGTCACTAAGGCCGACACGTGTTCCAATGGTCGATTTCAAACACATGCGGCAGACTTTACTTGGGTTACAAGCAAAGTGACTCATCCGACTCTAGATAAGATTTGCTCTCATTGTCTTCGCTCGAAGACATAGGATTTGAGTTGAGCATCACTTGATCACTCGACTTAGTTCACTTGGACCCCACTTAACGAGACGGTGGTTCCTATGACTCAACAAAGAAGAAAAGGAAACAACAAAACCACACGGTCTCAAGCACCATAGTCTTCACTTAATGTATTCTCATGTCATAGTCTTCAATATGAATATCTTCTCATACCACCATTGTCTTCAATGTCTTCATACATTTTAGGGTCATCTCCGGTAGGTAAACCGAATCAATGAGGGACACTACTGCGTTATCTGCAATTCTCACAAACGCATTAGTCCCTCAACCAACTTTGTCGTCAATACTCCAAAACCAACTAGGGGTGGCACTAGATGCACTTACAATCTCCCCTTTTGGTGATTGATGAGAAACTGGTTGAAGTTTTCAACGGGATAAAATATGTGAAATTGTAAGGATAGGAATTGGGAATTGTCTTCATAAGTAGCAAGGGCTCCCCCTGAAGATGTGCATATAAGTAATTTGCTTTTGGAATGCAAATGCACATGGCAGGTTGTACTTGTGGAGATCCACTTCAACTTATGAAGATAATTCATCATGCATGAAATAATATAGCAAGTAGAATGACATGCATAATGAAAATGGACGTCTGCGAGAATGATCTAAGTGCGGAAGTTATCATCGCACATGCGGAATTTATCATCACATCACAGTGAAGCAAATAAGTAGCGAGCGACCATCAAGTTTAGGTGTTACAACTCAGAGAACCAAATGTTTCAAAAGCAAGAGTTGTAAGCACGAAGCAAAATATAATGCAACCGCCCATATGAACCCCCTTGAAGACTATCAACTCATCGCTTCTCCCCTTTTGTCGATAAGGACCAAAAGGTTTGAAGACATAGAGCATCTACTCGTCCTCATGAGTAGGTGAAGTAGCAGGTTGTAAATGCGTTGGTTGGCGGTGCGAGATGAACTTGGTGCGATGTCGTCGCGCCTTGTGATAGTAGGAGGTGGTGAAGTAGCATCATCTTCATCATCGATCACTCTGGCATTAACCGTTGCCGCGGAGGAAGAATATTCAAAGTCTTCAAGAGATGGAGTGTGATGTAGGACAGCAGTCCATGGAGGAGTGGAGTCAAACTGGAATTTTTCATTGAAGCCATCGTCTTGAAGATCTGCTTCAGCACTAAGCAGGGTCAAACTCTTCCATGATCGCCGGCAGGTTTCATGAGCAACAAAGGCATTCTTGGTAGCAAGGTTGCGAATGCGATTGACATCCACCAAGAGGCTTTGCATCTGTCTCTTGAGCCAAAAATGATGTTTATCCTGTTTCTGATGTAGGGCCACAAGAAGTTCTCAGTCATTGAGAACGCGGGAACGCTTCCGAGGCCTTTGTGCAATGGTGCTTTCAGTGGCTTGATGGGTGCTCGATGAAAGGCGACAGTATTTCCAGCCAATGGATAGATTCATGTCGCTGCTTGAACACCTTCAATGGGTTGAGCGAAGCTTTGGTGCTCGGCATTCTGAAGACAAAGAGGCCTCTTGGCAGGGTCAGAGTATATAGCTTCAACTGACATATCAACCTATGGCAAAAAGATCATATGATTGCAAGTAGACGGCTGATAGTTGACAGATGAGTGTCTCTTGATGAGGCGCATGACCCATGGAGCATAAAACTTCAGACCAAATAGGTCACCAGAAGCAGCAAGTTGCCTGATGAAGAATTCTTGAGTGTTGAAGCTGATGCCATTGAGAATATAGAAGACCAAAGTCTTGATAGCTCCTTCAAGCTTGGCCGCTGATGAATGTCCTTTGACAGCCATAGAGTTCGCCTGATGATATGATATATGGTGCGGCGGATACTCAAGGTCTTCAACAAAGAACTCTGTTGGATATTCAGCATCAGATGGCAAGGGCTTCATCATGCTCAACATCTGGCTCATATTGGGTTATGGCTTATGGAAGATACTCTCCACTTCATTGCGGTGTAGCTGACAGTCAGGTTCATATAGTTCTCCAGGAGTGGCTAGCCCTGTGAGCTCGATGATATCCATAGCTTTGGCTTCATGATGAACATTTCCAGTCATCCACTCGAGAACCCATGTCTTGATATCTCTGTAGTAGCCGTGTATGTGTAGAGTAGCATAGAATTGAAGCAATATCTCTTCATTCCAATGTTTTCTTTGTCTGTCACAAAGTGGAGCAGACCAGCATCACGAAAGCAATCAAGTGCTTCTTCTAAGCACGGTAGTCCAGCAATGGCCCGGTGTCAAAGGCGCATGTGAGGAAAATGCCCTTGATCATATAGAACACAGGAGTAATAGCTTCTCTGGCGATAGCTCGAACCGATCGATGATATTCTTGGCTTGGAGTAGGGGTTCTTGGTATTTGTCAAAGAAGGTATTGTGGCTTTTGAAGCCATTTGCATTGAAGGACCACCGTGAGTTTGCGATGCACAGAAACCTTGGGAGCCTAGGCTTTGGCTTCGGACTGAGGCCTATGCTCAACATGATAGTCAAATTGAGGTCCAGAGGCGTGGCGGAGGTACAGAATGGGCCATCGGATAGTGGTTAGTGACCATGTTGTATGCTTTCACAATTGTATGGGGCCTTGGTGGCGGAGCAGAGGCAGGCAACAGTGGCGTCCAGTGCACAACGGGTGTGCCGGGAGCAGATTGTCTCATTAGCTTCAGGTGCAGCAGCCTCATTGGTTTTAGGTTCAGTGGCCACATTTGCTTCAGGCACACTGGTTGGTGCAGGCTCCACATTAGCATCAGCCATGACTACGTCATTGGCTTCATTGGCGTTGGCGGTGGTAGCTTCAACATTTTCAACCTCCTCTTGACGAACAAGAGGGTCGGGCACAGGCACGTTCACATCAGGAACTGCTTCTTCAATTACTGGGGGAGTGGGACACGTACTTCTTCTTGATTTTCCTCGGCTGATGCAGCCGGAATGTCTTCAGCAGCTTGTGCTTCAGACTCGGAGACATTCACAGTTGGAGTAGGTTCAGAAAAGACTTGACGAGCAACAGGTGAGCGTTGCACTTCTCCTTACAGGCGCTAGGCGAGAGGGACTTGAGGCCTTTGTCCTTTGCGAAGCCTGCGAAATGCAGGCAACGCCTTAGGAGATGGAGTTGGCTGGGCCTCAAAGTCTTCATCCTCTTCTTGCACGGGGTGTAGCTTGTTGTTGTTGTTGGGGAGTCTTGGGGAGTCTTGTTCTTTGTGGGTGATCAGCCCACGATGCATCTGAGCAATTGGCGTCCGAGGATGACCAATCTTGATGAGTTCATTGTTCGTATGAACAGCGATGATCTACGTCATGTTTGATCGAGGAAGAACTTCATCGTCGGTACATTGTCATCATGACCAATGTCTTTAGCAGCGGTGGGTTCATTTCGCTGGAATATCTTCACTTCATGAGCCTCTGTGGGAGCGGGCTCATGGACTATCATTCTTCGTTCTTGATGTTACGTATTTGGGCGAACCAGAAATGGGTTCAACAACTAAGGGCTTTGTGGAAGCAGCCCTAGTCTTCTTGGTCTTGCGCTTCTTCTTGGAGGGAGCGGCATCGAGGCTTCATATTCTTTCTCTTTCTAGCTTCAGCCTCGGTAGCCCTCGTCTTCTTCTATTACAGGCGGTTGTGGTGACCTTTGGCTTCGAGCCAGTCATGCTGCTTGGGAAGATAATGCGAGGGGCTTCTTGGCTTGAAGGTTCAGGCTGGTCGGCAGGAAGCTTCTTCTTTTTCTTTGCATCCATCCTGGGGTCAATGCCAGGACGGCCAAGTGACTTACGCTTCTCAGCCTCATTGTAGGCGAGTACACACTTATCCGCCAAACTCTTCATGCACTCTCGAGAGCCCTAAGCTTCTTCACGCTTCTTCAGAAAAGCTTCTTTAAGCTCATGTAGCATGACCTTGAAGTTTCTGACGTCTTGAACACTTAGCTTGGCCACATGCTTCTTGAATTGAGCCTTCTCATAATCAATCTTGTTCTTGAGCTCAACGATGCGCTGAGCGAGAGCTAGCTCAGAAGCAATGGCGCCATTGAAGGCGACACAGAGGCCAATGGGAAGCTGCAAATCTTCAAAGCTGAGATTGGGGGTGTCGAACCACTCATCAATGAAGTTGTGGATGATTGCCACATCAAAGAGAGGCAAGTTGTTGAAGATTTCTGCTTCTTCCTTCCTCTTTATCAGCTGCTCAAGGGCATCATCAGCAAGATCTTCATCACTTGACAGATCAATGGGTTCTTCGCGAGAATGGCGGCGAGTCAAGGCTCTTTGATCGCTTGGTTTGACAAGTTGCTTTTTCTTCTCCGTTCTCTTGCAGACACGGATTGATCTTCGACCGCACTGCGCTTCGTGGAGGTGCGATGGCGATGGATTCGCACGAGAAGTCTTGAGGTGCGGTGATCTTGAAGCCTTTGGCTTCTTTTGCTTTCTGGCTTTGGAGGAGGGCTGGGGCTTCATCGAGTCGGCAGCATTTTCGAGAATGATCTACTCGGCACCTTGGACCACAATGTAGGTGATGAGGCCGTCAAGGTTGGAGAAGGGCCGATAACATTGGGATCGACATCACGGAGCCGTCAAGACGGGGAGCAGAGGGACTGGGTTGAAGTCAATCCCAATGACTTCTTGTTCTTTTGGCGAAGCCACAAAAAGCTGGAAGTTGCGCTTGAAGAGAGAGTCGCCACGACACGAGTAGCGAGGTGGGATCGGCGTTCTCGGTCGTGGTCCACGGACCATGCAAGGATAGAAGCCTTGAGCAATGGCTTCAGCTCTATTCTTGGGTTGAAGGCCTCGATAGAGGATATCACCCCAAGGTCTCTTGATGGCATTCTTCTCTGCATATTCCTTCGTCACAAACTTGTACTTGAACCATTCCTCATCCCAATAGCGTCGAATCCATTGGATTCGTGTCTTTCTCTGATGATTGCGATGACCTTCATAATCCTCAAACCACGGATCATGACGAGTGCGATGACCTTCATATACCTCAGAAAGCCGGTCCCAGATTAGCTTCGCGTGATTGAGGTGCATAACATTCCTGAACTGATTTCGGGACAAATGAGAGCAGATGACATCCTTCGCTGTAAGGTTCAATAGAGTGTACTTGCGAATGTCATCAGCCTCTGCCATCTTCCATAGATCAGTGAGTCCAATCTCAGTGATGATCCACAGTTCGCTATCCATGGACATGAGTCACTTCTTCATCATGGCCTTCCATCGGGGATACTCATGACCGTCAAAGGTGGGACAGGATATGTTCCTCAATCCTGCAGTCAACATAGCTGAAACTCCAGGTGGTTAAACTGAATCACACGAACAAGGAGTACCTTGCTCGATACCAATTGAAAGTGCTAGTATCGACTAGAGGGGGTGAATAGGAGATTTTATGAAAGTCTTCAAAACTTAGAAGTTTCAAAGACAAACAATGAAATGACCTAATTGATATGCGGCGGAAGAAAAACTACCTAAGCAAACCATAGTCAAGTATGCAATGATGTGAAAGTCTGGGACTAATAGCAGCTAGGTAGCAAGGATCGGGATGGAAGATAGTATGAAGCCAATCAACAATAGTAGTCAAGCAATGAAGTCAAGCAGAGATACAGATAGGCAATGACTTCACGAAGACAAACTTAAGTAAGGTTGGGAAGGGATAGAACCGGTTGCTTGTTGAAGACACGGATTTGTTAGACCAGTTCTAGTTGTTGTGACAAGCTGACGCGTCAGTTAGGGAGGCTGAGATTTAACTTTCGAGAAGACCGTGTCTTCACCTTACTCCCTTGAGCTAAGGACACCAGTCCTCGCCCAATCACCCCAGTAAGTCTTCAAGGAGACTTCCAAACCTTCACAGACTTCATTCACCAAACAACCCACAATGACTCTTGGATGCTCGAACGCGACGCCTAACAATTTGGAGGATTCACAGTCCTCAAGTGTAATAAGTCTTGAGTCACTGAGACAAAAAGACTTGATGATGCCTAACACTCTTTGGCTCGGGTGTTTGGGCTTTGTCCTCGCAAGATTTCTCTCTCTCTCAAATGCTTGAGGTGGGTTGCTCTCAAGCGACAAAAGCCGTGCACAAACTCGAGCAGCCACCAATTTATGGTGTAGGGGTGGGCTATTTATAGCCACTAGGCAACCCGACCTGATTTGTCCAAAATGACCCTGGTCACTAAGGAACCGACACGTGTTCCAGCGGTCGATTTCAAACACATCTGGCAGCTTTACTTGGGTTACAAGCAAAGGCGACTCATCCGACTCTGGATAAGATTCGCTCTCATTGTCTTCGCTAGAAGACACAGATTCGAGTTGAGCATCACTTGATCACTCGACTTAGTTCACTTGGACCCCACTTAACGAGACGGTGGTTCCTATGACTCAACAAAGAAGAAAAGGAAACAACGAAACCACACAGTCTTCGCGCACCATAGTCTTCACTTAATGTCTTCTCATGTCATAGTCTTCAATATGAATATCTTCCCATACCACCATTGTCTTTAATGTCTTCATACATTTTTAGGGGTCATCTCCGGTAGGTAAACCGAACCAATGAGGGACACTACCTGCGTTATCCTGCAATTCTCACAAACGCATTAGTCCCTCAACCAACTTTGTCGTCAATACTCCAAAACCAACTAGGGGTGGCACTAGATGCACTTACAGGCTTCAACTGACATATCAACCTCTGGCAAAAAGATCAGATGATTGCCAGCAGAGCGCTGATAGTTGACAGATGAGTGTCGCTTGATGAGGCGCATGACCCATGGAGCATAGAACTTCAAACCAAAAAGTTCAGATCCAGACGCAGCAAGTTGCCTGATGAAGAATTCTTGGGAATTGAAGTTGATGCCATTGAGGATGTAAAAGGCCAATGTCTTCATGGCTCCTTCAAGTTTGGCCGCTGATGAATGTCCTTTGATTGGCCATAGAGTTCGCGGCCTGATGATGTGATATATGGTGCGAGGCATCTACTCAAGGTCATCAACAAAGAACTCTGTTGGATATTCAGCTTCAGATGGCAAAGGCTTCATCATGCTCAACATTTGGCTCATATTGGGTTCAGGCTTATGGAAGATGCTCTCCAGTGCATTGCGATGTAGTTGACAGTCAGGTTCATAGAGCTCTCCGGGAGTGGGTAGGGCAGTAAGCTCAATGATATCAAGAGCTTTGGCTTCATGATGAATGTTTCCAGTCATCCACTCGAGAACCCATGTCTTGATGTCTCTGTTGTAGCCGCGATTGTGGAGGGTAGCATAGAATTGAAGCAAGAGTTCTTCATTCCAATGTTCTTTGTTTGTCACAAAGCTGAGCAGTCCGGCATCACGAAAACAGTCAAGTGCTTCTTCTAAGCACGGCAGTCCAGCAATGGCCCGATGTCGGCGCATATGAGGAAAATCGCCCTTGATCATCTGTAACGCAGGAGTAATAGCCGCTGCTGATAACTCGAAACCGATCGGATGATATCCTTGGCTTTGAGTAGGGGTTCTTGGCGTTGTCAAAGAAGGTATTGTGGCTTTTGAAGCCATTTGCATTGAAGGACCACGGAGAGTTTGCAATACACAGGAACCTTGGCAGTCTTGGCTTTGGTTTACGGACACGAGGCCTATGCTCAACATGATAATCAAATTGAGGTCGAGGCGGTGGCGGAGGTACGAGAATGGGCCATCGGACGATGGTTAGTGACCATGATTGTATGCTTGCTCAATTGTATGGGGCCTTGGTGGCGGAGCAGAGGAAGCGATGGCAGTGAGGCTTCAGCGCACAACAGTGCTTTGGGAGCAGATTGCCTCATTAACCGAGCACTTGGTTGGTGCAAGCTCACATTAGCTTCAGCCATGACTACGTCATTGGCTTCACTTGCGTTGGTAGTGGCAGCTTCAGGATTTTCAGCCTCCACTTGACGAGCTGGAGGGTCGGGCACTGGTGCGTTCACATCAGGAACAGCTTCTTCAATCACTGGGGGAGTGGGGACACGTACGTCTTCTTGTCTTTCATCAGCTGATGCAGCAGGATTGTCTTCACCAGCTTGGGCTTCAGACACGGAAACATTCACAGATGGAGTGGCTTCAGGAAACACTTGACGTGCAACAGGTTGGTGATGCACTTCTCCTTCTGGAACGCTCGCGAGAGGGACTGGAGGCCTTTGTCCTTCTGAAGCCCTCTGAAATCTTGGTGACGCCTTTGGAGATGGAGTTGGCTGGGCCTCAAAGTCTTCTTCTTCTACTTGCACGGGTGGTGTTACTTGTTGTTGTTGTTGGGGAGTACTTGGGGAGTCTTGTTGCTGTGGGTGATCAGCCCATGATGCATCTGAGCAATTGGCGTCGAGGGCGACCAATCTTTATTGAGTTCGTTGTTCGTGAGAACAGGCGATGATACCACGTTGTGTTCGATCTGAGGAAGAACTTCATCATCTTCAACATTGTCATCTTGACCAATGTCTTCAGCAGCGGTGGGTTTAGCTGCTGGAATATCTTCAATGTCATGGGCCTCTGTGGTAGCAGGCTCATGAACTATCATCCGTCGTTCTTGATGTTCAGACGCAGGGCGAACCACAGAGATGGGTTCAACAACCAAGGGCTCTGTGGGAGCAGCCCTATTCTTCTTGGTCTTGCGCTTCTTCTTGGAGGGAGCGGCATCAGAGGCTTCAGTATTCTTTCTCTTTCTGGCTTCAGCCTCGGCAGCCCTCGTCTTCTTACATTACAAGCGGTTGAAAGGACCTTTGGCTTCGAGCAGTCATGCTGCTTGGGAAGACAATGCGAGGGCTTCTTGACTTGAAGGTGCGGCTGGGCAAGAGAGAGCTTTTCTTCTTTGCAGCCATCCAGGGTCAATGCCGGGGCGACCAAGAGACTTGCGCTTCTCGGCCTCATTGTAGGCAAGCACGCATTTGTTAGTCAAACTCTTCATGCGCTCGCGAGAGCCCTGAGCTTCTTGGCGCTTCTTGAGAAAGGCTTCTTTAAGCTCATGCAGCATGACCTTGAAGTTTCGACATCTTGCACTCGAGCCGCCACATGCTTCTTGGCGAGCCTTTTCATAATCAATTTTGTTCTTCAGCTCAACGATGCACTGAGCGAGAGCTAGCTCGGAAGCAATGGTGCCATTGAAAGAGATGTTGAGGCCGATGGGAAGCTGCAAATCTTCAAAGCTGAGATTTGGTGTGTCAAACCACTCATTAATGAAGTTATGGATGATGCCACATCAAAGAGAGGCAAGTTGTTGAAGATCGCTGCTTCTTCCTTGCTCTTGATCAGTTGCTCAAGGGCATCATCTGCAAGATCTTCATCGCTGGACATATCAATGGGTTCTTCACGCAGAATGGCAGCAGGAGTCAAGGTTTGATCAGTATGCCTGACAATTTGCTTTTTCATCTCCGTCCTCTTGGAGATACGTGATTGATCTTGAGATCGCTAATTGTCTTTAGGAGGTGCGATGGCTAGTAACCATGCGTGAAGCTTTTGGAGGTGCTGATCTAGAAGCCTTTGGTTCTTTTGCTTCTGCGGCTTTGGAGGAGGAGCTGGGGCTTCATTAGTGTGAGCATCATTATCAGAATGATCTACTTTGGCACCATGGACCAAGATGTAGGTGATGAGGCCATCAAGGTTGGAGAAGGGGCCGATGACATTGGGTTTTGCATCACGTGAGCCGTCAGCACGGGGAGCAGAGGGACCAGGGTTGAAGTCTAATCCCAATGACTTCTTGTTTTCCTTGGTCGAAGCCTTGGCGTGCTGAAAGTTGCGCTTGAAGATAGTATCATCATGACACCAGAGCAATGATGAGGGATCGGCGTTTTCAGGCTGAGGTCCACGGACCATGCAAGGATAGAAGCCTTGTGCAATAGCTTCAGCTCTTTTCTTGGGTTGAAGCCCTCGATAGAGAATATCACCCCAAGGACTCTTGATAGCATTCTTATCTGCATATTCCTTGGTCACGAACTTTTACTTGAACCATTCTTCAGCCCAATAGCATCGAATCCATTGGATTCGTGTCTTGCGCTGATGATAATTCTCTTTGGGATCTGTCTTATAGAGCTCTGCTAGGTCATCAGGCAGATCTTTGGATGTTCCCTCTCGGCGTTGTCTGCCACCCTTCCTTACTGATTTTTCTGCAACCATGAACTTCAAACTGAATGGCTTCAATACGTTCAGAGGCTTCAGAGACTTACGCTTGCTGGTCAAGCAGAAGGCGCTTCGGAGAGTTAATGTGATCTTGTAAGTATTACGCAAACAAATGCGGACTATGAGAACCAAGGGATTCTCCCACGGACATGTACCTGTGACAGCATTAGAGATGCGAGGGAAGGGGAAGAGGTCATATGCATTCTCAGAAGATTTTGAAGATAAATCACTTTGAAGACATTGACCTCATGATGCGAAGACATTAACTTATACGGGGTGAGTTGGTTCCAGATTTGTACGAATCCGTGAATAAGTACAAGTGAGGAATCAAACTAGATATGTAATTTAAGTGAATAGACTAGGCAGTATGAGATGCAGATAGAATAGATCTAACACTATGTAGGCAAAAACCACTTTCGGTAAATAGGATGAATCTTGAAGATCAAAAAGGTGGTAAAAATAGAGTTATAATTACCGCACGAAGAACTGCTAGGTGGGATGAACAGGAGACCGAGCAGTTCAGTCCACCATGCCCTAACTTGGCGACGGAGGACACCTACGGCGATGGCGGAGAGGACGATGTCCGTGGTCGGCGTGAGGACGGCGTTGGAGAAGTCGTGGAAGCTAAGCGCTTCGTCGCCGGTGTCGTCGAGAGCTAGCGGTGGCGCTAGGGTTTTGACGAGGTGGAGAGGTGGAAGAAGGATTTCTTTACCGCAGGGGACAAGTATTTATAAGGAGGTGTGCGGCACAGCGCAATTACGCTGGTGCCCCTGGCGGTTCACATTTGAGGGGCACGTGGCAAGCATGCAACATACTCAGAGTTGTCCCACGTTCCCACACCCGCCAGGCATGTCGGATAGTTGTTCCGGCTTCTCCGGATTTCAACAATAAAGATGAGTTATTTAAAACAGATTTAATGTTTGTCTCTGTGCCTTCTGCTGACTAGGACGCAGAGAAGACATTCGACAGTTTCAACAGAATGCATATGATTTGGACAGATAGAGTATGAGATAGAAAGCATAGAGAGATTAGGGTCCGATCACATTCACTTAGTTCAAAAAGATTCAAATATGAAGACATTGCTATAAGTGAATGTTGTAGAGGAGAGAACACTAATATATATATATATATATATATATATATCAAAAAGCAATCAAATCATCATAGTGAAGAGAATCATGAAGATAAATTGAAACTGAAGACAAACCAAATGCGAAGTCATTGCAAAAATAACGCCATGAGTGAAACACTTCAGACAGAAAAATTTGGTGGTGGCGTTACCCACCGTATAGGAAGTATTAGACCCAGACACGGCGCACAATTATCCTGGCACTCCGAAGTCATATTCCATGTTAATGTATTCACACTCAGAGTGTAAGTCTTCATTGATTGAAGATATACATTACTTCGTGTGTTGCACATCTAAGTCATCAACATACATAAGTGTTAGGATGTGTGCCTGACCACAGGACATTAGAGGATTCCAAGATATTTAGCTCACACCGTAACTTGCAAAACCTTTTCTCATCCAAGGGCTTTGTGAAGATATCCGCGATTGCTCTTGGTGTTGACATGAATGATGTCAATATCTTTCTTCATGACATGATCTCTCGAGAAAGTGATGGCGAATTTCAATGTGCTTTGTCTTGAGTCTCAGATTGGATTGTTGGCTATCTTGATGGCACTTTCACTGTCGCAGAAGAGAGGTACTTGTTTCAGATTGATGCCATAGTCCTTGAGAGTTAGCTTCATCCATAGAAGTTGAGCGCAACAAGATCCAGCGGCAATGTATTCAAATTCAGCAGTTGACCAACAGACAAGTGATCGACCCAAAAAGTGACATGTGCCTGATGTAGACTTGCGATCCACCTTGTCACCAGCATAATCAGCATCCGAGAGTCCAACCAAATCAAATTTTGAGCCCTTGGGATACCATAATCCGAGTGTTGGGGTGTAAGCCAAATATCGAAGAATTCGCTTCACAGCTAAGTGATGCGATTCCTTTGGTGCCGCTTGGAATCGAGCACACATGCAAACACTAAGCATAATATCCGGCCTAGATGCACATAGATAAAGTAAAGAACCAATCATGGAGCGGTATACCTTTTGATCGAACTCTTTACCATTGTCGTCGGGACCAAGATGGTGTTTGGCTGGCATTGGCGTCGTGTAACCTTTGCAGTCTTCCATTCCAAACTTCTTCAGACAATCTTTGAGGTATTTTTCTTGAGATATGAAGATGCCATTCCTTTGCTGACGAATTTCAAGACCAAGGAAGAACTTCAGCTCACCCATCATGGACATCTCATATTGCTCTTGCATCATGTACCCAAACTCATCACTATACTTCTAGTTGGTGCAGCCGAAGATTATGTCATCCACATATATTTGGCACACAAACAGTTCGCCATCATATGTCTTCATGAAGAGTGTGGGATCGAGGGATCCAGGTTTGAAGCCTTTGCTCTTCAGGAAGTCTTTGATCGTATCATACCATGCGCGAGGAGCTTGTTTGAGGCCATATAGTGCTTTGTTTAGTTTGTACACCATCTTAGGATGTTTTGGATCTTCAAAGCCAGGTGGTTGAGCTACATATACTTCTTCTTCAATCTTGCCGTTGAGAAATGCACTCTTCACATCCATTTGATATAGCAAGATGTTGTGATGATTAGCGTAGGCTAGCAGTATGCGAATAGCTTCAAGCCTAGCCACAGGAGCAAATGTTTCATCGAAGTCAATTCCTTCTACTTGAGTATATCCTTGAGCCACAAGACGTGCTTTGTTTCTGACGACTTGACCATGCTCATCTTGCTTGTTTCGATATATCCATTTTGTTCCAATAATGTTATGCTTACGAGGGTCGTAAACTGACAAGTTCCCAAACATTGTTTAGCTTGGCTGTTGAAGTTCTTCTTGCATAGCTTGAATCCATTCGGGTTCCATAAAAGCTTGACAACTTTCTTGGGTTACGATATTGACACAAATGAAAAGTGCCCACGTAAGTTTGCTAACTGTGTTGCTCTTGGCGAGGGAGTGGACCAGGCGCATTGATGCTGTCAATTATCTTCTCAATTTGTACTTCATTTGCAACACGAGGATGAACCGACGAAGACTTTGCTCTTGCTGATCATTGTCATCATTGGGAGGATTGTCTTCGGTCTGAGCATTGTCTTCAGGTTGGTTTGGTGCAGAAATGATAACTTCCTCTTCAGGCTGTGCTTCAGAAGGCATGATTTCACCAGTTCCCATCAGCTTGATAGATTCGCTGGGCGGAGCTTCATCTAGTGTACATGGCAGGAGTTCTCTTTGTGAACCATTGGTTTCATCAAATCTCACATCCACAATTTCGACGATTTTGTAGAGATAGAGGTTGAAGGCTCTGTAGGAGTGTGAGTCCTTTCCATAGCCAAGCATGAAGCCTTCGTGAGCCTTAGGTGCAAATTTTGACTTATGATGGGGGTCCTTGATCCAGCACCTAGCTCCAAATACTCTGTAATGGCGACATTTGGCTTCTTGCGAAGAAGGAGCTCATAGGATGTTTTGTTCAGAAGCTTATGGATGTAGACACGATTGATGATGTGACATGCTGTATCAATTGCTTCAGGCCAGAACTTTCTTGGTGTCTTGTATTCATCGAGCATTGTTCGAGCCATCTCAATGAGGGTTCTGTTCTTGTGTTCAACGATGCCATTTTGCTGAGGTGTGTATGGAGCAGAGAACTCATGAGTGATTCCCATTGTATCCAAATAGAGATCAAGACCGGTGTTCTTGAATTCAGTGCCATTATCACTTCTGATATGCTTGATCTTCACACCATAATTGTTCATTGCTCGATTGGCGAAGCGTCTGAAGACATCTTGCACTTCAGTCTTGTAGAGAATTATATGAACCCATGTGTATCTTGAATAGTCATCAACAATGACGAAGCCATAGAGACAAGCAGTTGTTGTGAGGGTGGAGTAGTGAGTAGGTCCAAATAAGTCCATGTGCAACAACTCGAAGGGTTGAGATGTTGTCATGATTGTCTTCGAGGGGTGCTTTGCCCTAGTCATCTTTCCAGCTTCACAGGCACCACACAAATGATCCTTCTTGAACTTGACATCCTCGATGCCTATGACATGCTTCTTCTTGACGAGTGAGTGTAAGTTCCTCATGCCAGCATGCCCTAGCCTTCGATGCAAGAGCCAGCACTCTGAAGCTTTTGTGAGAAGACATACGACAAGCTGTGGACCTGCTGAGAAATCTACCATGTATAGATCATCTTTTAGATACCCTTCAAAGACTAAAGACTTGTCGGATTCCATTAGTACAAGGCAGCGATATTTTCTGA
This sequence comes from Aegilops speltoides, assembly GCA_021437245.1. Classification (NCBI taxonomy): domain Eukaryota; kingdom Viridiplantae; phylum Streptophyta; class Magnoliopsida; order Poales; family Poaceae; genus Aegilops; species Aegilops speltoides. The sequence continues at coordinate 205,473,043 of CM038143.1, forward strand.
ATAGCACAATCATGTTCAAGTCACAAAGCATTGAGACAGACATTAAGTTGAAACCAAGGGATTCAACAAGCATCACTTTATCCATGTGTTGATCCTTTGAGATTGCAACTCTACCTAGACCCAATACCTTGCTTTTACCAGTGTCAGCAAATGTGATGTGACTCTTGTCGGATGGACGTAAGGTTGAGTCCATGAGAAGATTTCGATCACCAGTCATATGATTTGTGCATTCGCTGTCCATAATCCATTCTGACGCTTTTGGTGATGCAACCTACAGTGCAGTTAGGAGGATAGGCTTCACATGTGTGTTGTGAAGCATAAGCATTTGGCACATATAGGGATTGTCACAGCTTAGATCAAGGTTAGGACATATAGTATGACTTGTAAGCGATTCAGATGTGACGTATATAGTAAGGCATTTTATCATGCGTCCTGAATGTGTTTTAGGTCCCCAGCAATAGCATCGGACGCCTTCCATTGCGGGCTGGAGACCTTTCTCTGCAAAAGAAAGTTAATTCTTCTTCGCCACCCACATTTTCAGGGGTGGCTTGGAAGCAATGAGTCTAAGTGCAGCATCTGAGAATTTTGGCTTTGGAGCCCTAGCAAATAGCCTTGCAGGAGATGAATGATACTCATATGAATAAGCAGAAAAGTTCTTAGTTCTATGAACATAGCGGCTCGAAGACACACGCTCATATTCATAAGTCTAAGTATGATTTCCCTGCAAAACATTGGCGTTAGGGTGACTCAGGTGAGTCCTATATCTGTATGAAGCCTTTGGGCCAGATGAAGCCATAGGTTTGGGGTTTGTCTTCTTCCTTGGTGGTGTCATGACGACATTCACAGGAAGATTCTCAATGTACTGCTTAGGTACCCTGATATTCTTCATAGGTGGTCCATTCTTGCAGTTAGTACCAATATACCTGGCAAACACTTCACCATTCTGATTCTTGAACAGCTTATAGTTTGCATCAAAGGATTCATCAATATAATAGGATTAGCACAGGTAAAGCCTGATAAAGTGGATGGATCTAATGAAGGTTCCTTTGCAGCAACCCATGTGGTTTTGGGGTACTGCTCAGGCTTCCAGTATGAGCCATCAACATTCATTCTCCTCTCGAACCCAACACCCTCTTTCCTAGGGTTTCGGTTCAGAATCTGCTTTTTGAGGACATCGCAAAGTGTTTGATGCCCTTTTAGAATTTTATACATCCCTGTTTCAAGCAATGTCTTCAACATAGCATTTTCATCGACAATGATAGTGATATCCTCCGCAGAGGGGTTAGTAACCACATCAAGAGGTGAAGACAATGAAACAGTAGCTGCAGTGGAACATTCAGCAACAGATGTAGCGTTATCACGCTCAATGCATTTTAGACATGGTGGTTCAAATCCATCCTGAGCGGGATTGATCTATTGAGCGCGAAGTGACTCATTCTCTTTTTGAAGATCTTCATGAGCCACTCTCAATTTCTCAAGCTCTTGCTTCCTTTGAAGATAATCATAGGAGAGCTTTTCATAAGTGGTTGAGAGCGTTTCATGACGACTTTCAAGTTCTTGATACTTAGCATGAAGATTTTTTATATCTTCTACTAAGGACTGTGAACGTGTCATTTCCGCGTCCAACAGGTCATCGCTTTTGTCTAACAGTTTTTGAGTATGTTCCATAGCCTTTTGTTGTTCAGTTGCAATTTTAGCAAGTGTTTTGTAGCTAGGTTTGGATTCACAATCAGAGTCATCTTCACTTGATGTTTGAAAGTAAGCATCACGTGATTTTACCTTGGGCACCACGTGCCATGAAGCAGTAGGTAGGAGTAGGATCGTCTTCATCATCAGCTTCAGCGTTTGTGTGGAAGTCATTGTCTTCAGTGTTGAAGATGGACTTGGCAACATAGGCTGTGGCTAGAGCCACACTTGCAACGCCAGGGTCGGACTCCTCTCCAGACTCCACCTCCACCTCCTCAGAAGCAGACTCCTCTTCTGAATCCATTTCCTTGCCAACAAAAGCACGAGCCTTTCCTGATGAGCTCTTCTTATGAGATGAAGACCTTGATGAGGAGTTGGAAGAAGACTTTGAAGATTTCTTCTTCTTCTTGTCATCAGAATCATACTCCTTGCTCTTCTTCTTCTTATTCTCATTGTCCCACTGTGGACACTCAGAGATATAGTGTCCAGGTTTCTTGCACTTGTGACATGTTCTCTTCTTGTGGTCATGAGTGGAAGCTTCATCATTTCGTGAGCTGGATCGGGAAGACTTTCTGAAGCCTTTCTTCTTGGTGAACTTCTGGAACTTCTTCACAAGCATAGCAAGTTCCTTTCCAATGTCTTGTGGATCATCGAGCTGCAATGATTCTTCTTCGATGAGGAAACAACTTTTGCCTTCAAAGCGAGTTCGCCCATAGTTTGGACCATAGATATCTCTTTTCTCGTAAAGTGGAACTCATGTGTGTTGAGCCTCTCAAGTATATCAGACGGATCGAGTGTCTTGAAGTCAGGACGTTCTTGTATCATGAGGGCAAGGGTGTCAAAGGAGCTGTCAAGTGATCTCAGTAGTGTCTTGATGATTTCATGCTTGGTAATCTCAGTTGCGCCAAGAGCTTGAAGTTCATTTGTGATCTTGGTGAGGCGATCGAACGTGAGCTGGACATTTTCATTGTCGTTTCTCTTGAAGCGGTTGAAGAGGTTGCGAAGAACACTGATTCTTTGATCTCTCTGGGTTGATACGCCTTCGTTGACCTTGGATAGCCAGTCCCAGACTAGCTTTGACATTTCTAGAGCACTCACACGGCCATACTGTCCTTTGGTGAGATGACCACAGATGATGTTCTTTGCGGAGAGTCGATTGAATGAACTTCTTGACATCGATGGGGTGACACCTTCACGCTTTTGGGAGCGCCATTCTTGACGACATACCGTAGGTCGACATAAATGGCTTCAAGATACATCGCATCTTATTCTTCCGGTAGGGATATTCGGTTCCATCGAACAAGGGGCAAGCAGCGGAGACCTTGATTATCCTGCGATCGACATAGCTAAAACTCCGGTGGTTAAACGAATCACACAGAACAAGGGAGTACCTTGCTCTGATACCAATTGAAAGTGCTAGTATCGACTAGAGGGGGGGTGAATAGGCGATTTTTATGAAAGTCTTCAAAACATGATAGTTTCAAAGACAAACAGTAGAAATGACCTAATTGATATGCAGCGGAAGATAAACTACAATAGGCAAACCATAGTCAAGTATGCAATGATGTAAAGGTACAGGACTAATAGCAGCTAAGTAGTAAGGATCGGGAAGGAAGATAGTATGAAGCCAATCAACAGTTGTAGTCAAGCAATGAAGTCGAACAGGTACGACAGATGGACAATGACTTCGAAGACAAACTTAAGTAAAGGAAGGGAGAGCATAGAACCAGTCACTTGTTGAAGACACAGGATTTGTTGGACCAATTCCAGTTGCTGTGACAATTGTACGTCTGGTAAGGGAGGCTGAGATTCAACTCAGAAGACCGTGTCTTCACCTTATTCCACTTGAGCTAAGGATACACAGTCCTCGCCCAATCACCCTGGTAAGTCATCAAGGTAGACTTCCAAACCTTCACAGACTTCATTCACCGGCGATCCACAATGACTCTTGGATGCTCAGAATGCGACGCCTAACCGGCTGGAGGATTCACAGTCCTCAAGTGTAATAAGTCTTGTGTCACACGCACAGAAAGACTTGATGATGCCTAACACTCTTTGGCTCGGGTGTTTGGGCTTTGTCCTCGCAAGGATTTCTCTCTCTCAAAGGCTTGAGGTGGGTTGCTCTCAAGCGACAAAAGTCGTGTACTAACTCTGAGCAGCCACCAATTTATGGTGTAGGGGTGGGCTATTTATAGCCACGGGCAACCCGACCGATATGTTGAAATGACCACAGGTCACTAAGGAACCGACACGTGTTCCAACGCTCGATTTCAAACACACACGGCAACTTTACTTGGGCTACAAGCAAAGTCGACTCATCGATTCTGGATAAGATTTGCTCTCATTGTCTTATTTCGAAGACATAGGATTTAGGTTGAGCATCACTTGATCATTCCGACTTAGTTCACTTGGACCCCACTTAATAGTACGGTGGTTCCTATGACTCAACAAAGAAGAAAAGGAAACAACGAAACCACACAGTCTTCGTGCTCCATAGTCTTCACTCAGTGTCTTCTCATGTCATAGTCTTCAATATGAATATCTTCACATACCACCATTGTCTTCAATGTCTTCATACATTTTTAGGGGTCATCTCCGGTAGGTAAACCGAATCAATGAGGGACACTACCTGCGTTATCCTGCAATTCTCACAAACGCATTAGTCCCTCAACCAACTTTGTCGTCAATACTCCAAAACCAACTAAGGGTGGCACTAGATGCACTTACACATGCTTATATGAAATCAGTCCGTGTTTGCACGAATTTCATCTGGTTGGTTAGAGTTGTAAAAATGTATGCCGCTGGCGTTTGGTGTCGACCTCCGCGGAAGGAAGCGAGAGGAAATTTGCCGGCTGCCGTTGGAGATGCTCTTATGCTGTAAATAATAGAGTGACATCCAATACATTTGAGTTAATTGCCTGTATGATTGTCCCTCTATAAAAAGTTAATTGCATGTACAGTGTACACGTGACTAGCGAGGTGGCTACTGACAGCATGAGAAAGTTAAAAAGAAACAAGTCCATCCTTAATCTTGTATTCTAAGTACTCTGTGGGTTCCACTGTCACTACAATAGCTAAAGAAGTATATATTAAATAAGTAATATATAATATAAAAATCTAAAGTTAAAAGACAGAATTCGAACTCATGTCATCGCGTTGCGAGCATCCGGTGCTAACTAGTCCAGCATTTTTGTTGTAGACCATGCTGGAGATATATCTCCATGTCTACTCTTATACTCCATTCGTTCCTAAATATTTGTCTTTTTCAGATTTCAAATGGACTACCACATACGGATGTGTATGTAGACATATTTTAGAGTGTAGATTCACTCATTTTGCTCTGTATGTCTTTTCAGGAAGGGGTCAGATTTGTCCTTGATTTATTTATGATGTATCTAGATGGCACTGCACCGCCAAGAAAAGAGGGTAACATCAAAATTATGGACTACTTTTTTGAGTATGTTGGTAAGGTCCGGTCATAGTCACTTGTTGAAATCTCTAAAAAGAAAAATACTCCCTCCATCCGGAAATACTTGTAATCAAAATGGATAAAAGGAAATGTATCTAGACGTATTTTAGTTTTAGATACATCTCTTTTTATCCATTTTGATGTGGCGACCTGACCTCAGATGGTCAAGTCTCTGTGCTCCGGTGTCATCCCTGGATCGAGAATCTTGACACCACACAAGCTTGAAGGATTTATAACAGAGTATCAATCACACACTTATTACATCGTTTGTCCAAAAGAGGACTTATTACAATAATCATGGCTTAAGGCCATAACGATAACAGCGGAAGACTTGGAAGATAAGTGAGTCCATCAACTCCAACAGCATCACTAAGTATAGAACCACGACCTAAAAGCACCTTACTCGTCGTCTGAAAAGTCTGCAACATGAAAGTTGCAGCCCAAAAATGGGTCAGCACATGGAATATGCTGGCAATGTAACACATAGAGAGTAATGTATGATAAGCCTATACTACATGCATATGTGGCTGGTGGTAAGCTCTATGGTTACGGTTTTTGCATAAAGCCAGTTTTTCCCTACTGCAAAGGAATAAATTTATTTAACTATCATGGTGGTTGTTAAACATTGAGAATGGTTGACAGCATCCTCAATCCCAATTAAAAAGTACTCATTAACAAACCCATCAATATTAAATTAGAGTAACATGTTGAGATACAAATGATATTTCAAGTACTAGATACTCAAGATGTCCATAACCGGGGACACGGCTAATCATGATTAGTTTGTACACTCTGCAGAGGTTTGCGCACTTTTGCCCACAAGACTCGATCGCCTCCGTTTGGTTTCTCACACTACATAGTGTTTGAGAAACGGATGACCGAGACACAGTCTTTCAGAAGCGCTAGCACCTTACAATGGGTGGACCCGTACACCTACATCCCCTACATCTGCTAGTCCACCACTATAAGAGTTCGCACGACTTAGTCAACTATGCCAGAGCCCATAATGGCTTGTGGCTGCACACGTAAGTTACTAGTATGAATTATCTTATGATCCCTTTGAGCACGGGTGGCGGTCCATAGGAAAATCACACTGTACTTCGGATTTCCAAAAAACAGGCAAGTCTGGTAACTCCAGTGCCTCAATCCACCAGATGTGTATTTAAGTTGCCACCTTAGATAAACCATTAATTAACAATCTCACATCTGTCATGGATATTCACTCACCCAATCCACGTCTACTAGCATAGCATGGCATAATAAGCAAACGTAGAAGTAACTCCCAAAGGTTTCATAAGTAAAACAGGTAATAGGTACTACCTCATCTACTTCCCATCCCACAATTTAATTAGATCCTAATCATGCAATGTGTGAGGATTGATCTAATGCATAAACTGGGTAGTAGAAAAGGTATGATCAAGTGTTACTTGCCTTGCTGATGATCCGTGAAACCTAGAGATTCGAAGTAACAAGCGGCGCACTCCGGGTGATCTATCGCAGACAAACAACAAGCATACAATAAGTACTCATCAAATGCACAGGTAAATCTCGAATGAAAGATCAAACCAGAAAGTCCAACTTAAGAACCCTGGTTGCAAAAGAATCGAATCGAATAAAGCAGCGAAAGTCAAACGGCAAGAGAAAACAACTCGGTTCTAGCAATTTGAAACAAGGTCAAATTTTACAGTAGCAAAACTTAGTTTAAGTTGATTAGTCGGAACGGCGGTTTCGAAACGAAACTCCAGGCGCTTGAATCACCTGATTCCGATAAACGAGCAAGAAGATAAACTAGAAAGAAGATCGGATCTGAAATCGCGATCGGAACAATCGCGGAATAAATCCGACGAGAAAGAAAACGACGAACGGTTGAACGAACGGAGGTTTGTTAACTGAGGCTAACCGGTGATCACGTTCATTGATACGAATGGTCTGGCGAACGCTCGCTAAACAAAACTGGAAAGAAAAATCGGCGAGAAAAACCGATCTAGGGTTTCGGAAAGAAAACCGAAACGAAAAACCGATCTAGAAAACCGGAACGATTTACGAGAAAAACCAAACCGAGGAAAAAAAATTGACGCGGCGCGGGGCTAGTACCTTGAAGAGGCGAGGGGCTCCGGCGGCGGCGGCGTTGGGCGGCGGCGGCGGCGGTGGCGGCAAGGGTGGTGGCTGGGTGAGGGCGGCGGCAAGCGGCGAGGGCGGGTGGCTGGTGGTTGCTGCTTCTTCTGCCATGGAGAGGAGGGGTTTTTGTTTGATGTGTAGAGGGGGGGTGCTTGGGTATTTATATTGGGGAGGGGGAGGGTTTTGCTTGGAGTAGGGATCAAGGAATTAGACTAGGATTAGGAATCCTAGGAACAAAAAACGGAATAACGAAACGGGTCCAAATCCTACTAGGATTTGTAAAAGAAAAGGAAATCAGGCGGCTCCTGGCTCCTGGTGCGGGGTGACCTTCTTGTGTGTGTGGCCTTCTTGGCTGGCTCGGCCGGCTAGGTTTTTGGCCCGATCGCTGCGACTTTTTCCTTTTTTATACGGTTTGTGGTGAAAATACTGTAAAAGAAAATCTACTGGACTCCAAAAATTACAAAGTAAATTTTCCCCGACTCCTAAAAATGAGCCGAACAAAATGAACTTTTACTCGGGCCTAAAATGCAATTTTTGAAAACACGCATTTTTCCTAGGGCCAAATAAACTCCGAGAAAAATCCAAAATTGGATTTATTTATTAAATCTTCATTTTTCCTAAATTTTGGGAAAGTCATATTATTCCCTCTCATATTTTTTATATTGGAAAAATATTCGAAGATAAAATGAATAAAATCAAATGATCCTCTTTTCAAAATTTGATAGAACTCAAATATGAAAAATTCGAAATCTCCAACTCTCTCCTTGGGTCCTTGAGTTGCGTGAAATTTCTAGGATCAACAAAATGCAAGAAAATATGATATGCATGATGATCTAATGTATAACATTCAAAATTGAAAATTTGGATGTTACATTTGATGACAAGTATTTTCGGACGGAGGGAGTAGAAAACAGAGTTGGTGATGATGGTGTGCGTGCCATCCTGCAATATAGGCCGTCGGATTTATATCTAACAGATAAGAAAGAAACTATGGCAATTTTGCAAAAATATACCCACACGCCTCTCCACATTCGCAAATAAGGCCTTCCCTCGTTCAGCCTTTTCTCTCACAAGATAAACTACAAATACAAATGCATCTTGATGTTCCATGCAACGCACGGGCAACTAGCTAGTTTCTTTTAAAATAGTTGTTGCGATAATTTGGTTGAAGTGATATATTTTATGTCTGCCCCAAATGATTTCAGATTCACTAGTAGTAACAAAGACAAGGTTGCCTTGTTAATTTAATAGAAAACAGGGTGAAAATTATCACATGAGGCCGGTAAAAACAAGGCACACTGGGTTCAGCGTCATCGTCACTATAGCTGCACGCACGCGAGAAGTCTACATATCGAGGGGGCTACCGAGCGAGGCACCGAGACACAATGTTTGAGAGAGAAACCAATTGACAGATAGATCAGATCGAGTTGTCACCCTTCTGCTATCATTGTTGGGGGGAGAGAAAGATGTATCGAGAGTGTGCGCGGTAGGCACAGAGGCACAACTAGCGAGTGTGTGTATGTGTGTGTGTTTGAAAGAGGAGTAGATAGATTATTATCAAGATCGATGTACCACCCTACTCCTTCGGTGTCGGGTAGTGTGTGTATGTTTGAGAGAGAAGCCAGTCGATAGATTAGTATCAAGATCGAGGTGTCACCCTACTCCTTCGGTGTTGGGAAGTGTGGGTGTGTGGGGGGCAGTGACACTCACATATCTCTACTCTTATAAAAAAACATAGTTGGTGATGATGGTGTTCCTGCCATCCTGCAATATAGGCCATCTGATTTATATACAAAGGATAGGAAGGAAACAATGGCAATTTTGCAAAAATATACCCACACCCCTCTCCGCATTTGCAAATAAGGCATTCCCTTGTTCATCCTTTTCTCCCACAAGATAAACTACTCATACAAATGCATCTTGATGTTCCGTGCAATGCATGGGCATCTTGCTAGTAGGGAGAAGGAGTTTGTGTGACACATATCTAGCTATATTAAGGGATAGGTAGATAGCATTTGTGCGAGGCATACTTAAAGCATCACGAAGATAAACAAACGGTGTGCATGCAAGTGCCGGAAAAAATGAAGCGAGAAACAATGCGCGCGCGCATGTGTGTGTGTGTGTGTGTGTGTGTGTGTGTGTGTGTGTGTGTGTGTGTGTGTGTGTGTGTGTGTGTGTGTGTGTGTGTGTGTGTGTGTGTGTGTGTGTGTGTGTGAGAGAGAGAGAGAGAGAGAGAAATCTCAGAACAAAAGGTGCTCTGTTGGAATCCCATTGTATGTATTCATATGGTTCCGGAACTCGAGTTAACCTTAGGCATATGTGTGAGAGACATTATTATACTTTGAGACATTAGTGGCTGTGGGTGGGCGGAATTAAAGGGGTTGGCGTGTTAGACAGAGATAGTGTGTGTGTTTCTGTGTGAGAGACTTGTAGGACGGGGTAGAAAGACGAATTTAACCTTGGCGGAGGGAGAGAAATACATGTGTGATTCCGATGCCCACAGGGAAATGAGATATGTATGTGTGTGAGAGAGATTGCACAATTCATTCACGTATCACTATCTACCGATCGTGGATGTGCATCGCTTGAACATAAGTCAATATCTACTTCGTATCGTGGCCAAAGGTACAATATCGATTCAACGCTATAAAGATTGGACACTCACATATCACATTTTTTCTATTTAAATAAACCTTTTTGGTTGTGCATGCCAAAGTTACAGTGATGTTTCTTCAAACAACCAATGTAGCTATCATGTACATGCACCATTGTTACTCTTGCATTCAAATTCATTAGTCTTGGATGATTCAAGTTTCTATTTTGAAGTAATATATGTAATATTCATATATGAATTCAATGGGTATGCAATTTATGAAATGGAGGCTATGTAATCATATGAGGTAACACTTTTAAGTAGCGGACTACAATATCCATTTCTTTTTGTGGGCCTCTACACTAACACGTCAATGCATTATGTTTAAAGTAAATAACCAATGGCACTGAATTATCTATTTACACGAGAAATACATAGGCTGAGCGTTTGATCCCTTTTTTGTGAACGCGCCACTACACCCGTACGATTGGTCGCGCCCGTGTGAACGTCCAAGTTATCGGCGCATCATCCCAAGTTATTGTCTTTTTTTAGGGTGGACTTCACACCGCTTATTAATAACGATGCGTGCCCGTGTACACAGTCTAGCATGACCTTCCCACTAGCATGGTCCAAAATTAGTTGAAACTAGATACGAACGATCCCGCGGGCGGCAAAATCTCCCACCTCCTTCTTAAATTTCCGCCACCTTAGTCTTTAGCATGCGAAATTCCCCTTTTGTCCTTGGTGCACGGAGACCAACAGTTACAATACCGCCCTCATCTACATAATAGGTCGAGGCTGCTTTGGTAACTTTTGGTTCCCCCACTACACGGCACCCCCATTTCCTCTCCCCCTGACGCAAAAACGACTAACTGCACAGCACCAAAGCATCTTACATCACGCCATCCATACTTCATTGCCCTTTCTCCCCTCCCCTCTCGAAACCCTAGACTGCTCATCCACCGGCGTACCATAGCCCATTCACTGCCAGTGGCGTCCACCTCGCCGATTCTACTTCTGCGGCCGCATCTACCCCTCCCACCTCCCCTAGAAACAAGTAGACTACTCATCCGCCACTGTACCATAGCCCATTCAGTGTCGGCCTTGTCCACGGCGCCGGATCTGCTTCGCCCGTACTCTCGTCAACCGTCGCGCATCTGCAGTGGCTCATTCGTACTCCCCACCGGAGACGCTACGTCCACCCCCCCCGGAGCCGCCCCACCGACGCCCCCGTCAACAGCCTCTGATCCTCTTCGCCGACACCTTCCTCAACCCTACCGGAGCCTCTTCACCGACACCATCGTCAACCCTATCGGAGTAGCTTCGCCTATACCATTCCGCTTCCTCGCACCCTCATCCAACCTACGGGAGCAGCTCCTGATGCCCCGTCCATGACCGCGGATCCGCATCGTCGACACCACCCTTAACCCAACCACCGGAGCAGCTTCTGACGCCCCGTCCACGGCCACAGATCCGCATCGTCGACACCATCCTTAACCCAACCACTGGAGCAGCTTCTGACGCCCCATCCACGGCCGCAGATCCGCGTCGTCGACACCATCCTTAACCCAACCACCGGAGCAGCTTCACCTACGCCCTCGTCCACGGCCACAGATCCGCTTCGACCACACTGTAGTCCACCCTACCGGAGCCGCTCCACAAACACCCTACTCGACGGTTCTAGATCTCCTTACCAGACCCCGACAGCTAGCGTAGCATCATCACCCTTGATGTTTCTAACCTGATTCCCACCATCTGGAGAGATGCCAAGCACCCGCCACGACCTAGGTACTTGTCACCTTTAAACCCGTCCAGCACACCTGCCCGATGTACTTCAAATATAGTAACCGGTCGTTGTTACCTGTTATGCAACTAGCAAAAACTACAAGAACGATGTTTCTTCTGGATCTAACAGCTTGGCCAACCAAGATCCTGGACTGAGGCATTGCTATGATCTTGTAAGTCGTCTCTCTCTCTCTTGTATTGTTCTCAGGCTCGCCGGCGTGCTTTGCTTGGATTTTCACCAAGAATCCCTTCGTGCGCATAATGATTTCTACTCTTGGCTGCTAAATTAGATATGTAGATGTCATACATGATACTACCTCGTACCTCCGCTCCTAAATATAAGTCTTTCTAGAGATTCCACTATAGGCTACGACGGAGCAAAATGAGTGAATCTACACTCAAAATGCATCTATATACATCTGTATGTGGTCCATAATCGAATCTCTACAAAGACATATATTTAGGAACAGGCAAGACATTACACAAAATCGTAGGTGCCATGTAGGAATTCCAGTGCACTACATTAGGCTCCCTTAGAGTGCCTACTAGTCCAGCACACAGAGTCATGACTAGTTTATGGTACGCACACAATTGTTAATTGGTGGTTTAAATATGCGCAAGGGATATGCAATGTAGTATCATGTAGAGATGTCTGAAATTAGCCGTGTCAACTTGCAGATAGGGTTACACAATGAAAAGGTACAAGATGTGTGTGGCAATTTCATGGAACATCGAAAAAAAGGAGAGGCAGCGGTGAGCCTATACAGTGTGCTATGGTACATCACTCCTCCATTGTAATCATCATGACATGTTATTTGTATGTCAGTTCTATTAGCCAAGTTTCTTAGGGACAGTTATTACGAGTTATCCTAAGAAAATAAGCACCTGTGAATATAAGCTACATGTAATAAGCCAACCAATTCTTTTCATTGTGTTTTCAGCTTATCTTTGGTATGATCAGTGGAAAGTCTAGATTGCATTATATTTTTCATTTTGATGCCCATATGAAAATTAATTTGACTTGCAAACATCACAAATTGAACCTAGTGCAGTAATTAATATGATAGGAAAACAAACCATCACTATTTGCTCAAAATGCAAATACAAAGATACCATCTACTTGGCACAATCTACTTTGGTCAATGTTTTCCATAGAGATCCCATTGCCTAATTTAAACGAAGAAAGCATGACCCACATTTAAATGAAAAACAATTATTTTTTGAAATTTGATGGTCCAAGTGGCTGGTTATTATCATATAGCAGCACCACCTGAAAGCATCATATAGCAGCAGCAGCTCATAGCAACTCATCATATAGCAAAGCGCATGCGCAATTCATCATATACCAGCAGCAGCTCATAGCAATTCATCATATAGCAGCAGCAGGAGCAGCTCATAGCAATTCATCATATAGCAGCAGCAGGAGCAGCTCATAGCAATTCATCATATAGCAGCAGCAGGAGCAGCTCATAGCAATTCATCATATAGCAGCAGCAGGAGGAGCTCATTGCAATTCATCATATAGCAGCAGTAGGAGCAGCTCAGAGCAATTCATCATATAGCATTAGCAGGAGCAGCTTATAGCAACTCATCATATAGCAACAGCAACAACTCATAGCAATTCATCATATAGCAGCAGCAGCAGCTCATAGCAATTCATCATATAGCAGCAGCAGCTCATAGCAACTCATCATATAGCAGCAGCAGGAGCAGCTCATAGCAATGCATCATATAGCAGCAGCAGAAGCAGCTCATAGCAATTCATCGTATAGTGGATTAGAATGAAAATTTGGCAAAAGTCGAGGAGATCCTCACCTTGTTGGATGAGCTCATCCTTCAACAAAGACCTCAAGGCCATGGCACGGGAGGAGGGGAGGGGAATAAGGTGCCTTCTCGCCGCAGCGTGTGGCATCACCAGTAGTTGTGCAGCGCCCGACGGAGTAGTACATTGGACGAACCATAGTGGAGCAGCTGCTGGAGACCATGAGAATGAGGGGCGGCACCAGAGGGAGGAGCAGCCAGGGAGATTTGCCCCTGCCCACCGGCCATGTAGCCTAGCTGGACATAGCATCATCGAGGACCAGGCCTGATGGGACCAGTGGCGACGGCTCGCTGGAGGAACCCTAGTGTTGCACGCAGGGGATCGAGGTAGAGGGAAATGGGAAAGGAGATGCAAGCGGGCAGGGCAATGAACACTTGCGTGTTTGTTTTTACTTGAGGGTCAGGTGTGACACGGGCATCAGCAGTTGCATTTTGAGTGTAGTATAGGCAGACAACAGAGTCATTTCACTATTCCCCTTCCCTTCAATTTTTAGTGAGGTTCTACCCGAAACACCCCCCTCCAAAGAGAAATTAGTTAAGCCCAAGCCCATAACTCAAAAATGACTTCTTTACATCTTTTATGGCTTATTTTGACAATAAGCCCTGAAAAGGCGGAATCGACTGGCCCTTAACCTGCAATTCAATTGTGCGTGCAATGATGAATCACTCCTGCCTGCTATAGTGTACATTTAGGCATCATCATACATGGCATAACCTAATACATGTGCATTCCATTGTAGAATCTGGAATATGCAATGTTTATATTAGTTCATACGTTGCACATGATGTTTAAATGCCCCTTAAATCTGGTCGGTCAAGTGATGGTCTTTAAGCCTCCTTCTTTGCTTCTTTTCTTGATATGTAAGATTTGCTCACACATCTGTTCAATTGCTTGTTTGCATCAGCCAGCCATACTAGGACTGTTTGCTTTGAGTACTTGATGTTCTTGACCTAACACTCTAACAGAGCTTGTCAATGATTTAAACACTAAGGGCTGCTGTAGTGGGGCCTTGTCTAACTCATAGGTGACACAAAGGTTTGAGTGTACACTAAAGTAGGCTCTCCAAGAGTACCTGGAGATCCAGGTCGAAGGTATGCCTAGTTTTTACATAGTGTAGACATAGTAAATGCTCATTTCATTGTGTGCAAGTGCAAGAGATGCGGCATGTTTCATTATGTGGTGTTATTTTGTTATAATCTCATCCTTTTGTGTGCATAGACTGGAAAGTATGCATATTTATCTTCCAAGGAGACGAGTAACTAGTTTGTGTCACCTTGCAGAGGGGGTGCAATGAAGATAAGATTGAGGATTTCCAAGTACAAGATGGTAGGAAGGAGCCTTGCAAGAGAAGTAGGAGCTGCGCTAAGCCTCTTCAACCTGTTAAGGTAAGTCATTGTATGCAACTCAACAGTTCAATTCCTTGTTTGTTTCAGGCATAGTTAATTTGCTCTTTTCAATTGCTTTATTTGTCCTTAGTTAATGAGATACCCAAAGAATCATGCCTGATGTTGGGTACTTGTATAACTATTAGTTGACATAATTAAAGGCCTTACCATTTAATTACTCTGTCGAAGTGTGCCTGAAGCTTTGAAGTCTATTAACCAACTATTATTGCATGAGGCTCACAATCTAGTTCATACTAGGCTAATGATTGCATAGTTTTGCCTGCTGTAGTATGTTTGTATGAAACCCTCTGCTGTTCATTATGCTCCCTAAGACTTTAATTGAGCTACAAAATGGCCAACTGCTTGCTTACTTATACGCAACATGCTGTCTAAATTTGTAACTTGTCTGTGTTTTGGATTGGACCCCAACATCATGCTCCTCTGGTGAGCTAAGAGAGATTTAGATGCAGCTGCATGCACTATATTTTTATAATTTTAAAATATCACCGCTTATGCTTCATGACGGTAACATTATTGTTAGTCCTGTTTTGCCATGTAGTACAAAATAATGTCTTGCTCGCTTCATTGTTGTAACTATATTTTTGCCCTAGTCATGTGTACTTACGTAAACATTTCGTGATGAAGTGACATCAACACAAAGATCTGCGAGCGATGCGGCATGGCTGTTATCAATGATTATGGATTGAATTGGAATGTGCTGATGTTCTCGAGCATCAACTAGAGGTGGCAAGACAACGTGTACATGATTGTCAACGTATAATCAACAAGTTGAGACTGGACATGCAGGTATTAGATGCAGGAGTCAAAAAAATGAAACAAGACACGGAGGTAACCACGAAGGAATTGGAGATTTTACAGACTGAAATTTGTGCTATCTAAATCCGGCCAATCCTATTTTCTGAAGAGATTATAGTTCAAATGGAGTTAAGTTGATGCGCGTCCATGATGTATGAGCTGTATTTGCCCAGTGTATGTAATTTGTTGTTTGTGTATGCATTATTATCACCTGTGCCGAACCATAATGCCCAGTGGGTATAATCGGCTGTAATTTATTTATTGTATAGTGCAGGATTATTCTAAGTTTCTATGCCTTGGTCTCTTTGTTGTATAGTGTATGTTTTTTAGAGGTGATAGTATTGAGTAGGATAATTCTTTGAATATGCTATATCGTTCAAACGGTGGCTAACTCGCCCAAACGTTGTAGTGACTGTCGGTGCCAAAACCGGCGGATCTTGGGTAGGGGGTCCCGAACTATGCGTCTAAGACTAATGGTAATAGGACGCGGGGGTCACAATGTTTACCCAGGTTCGGGCCCTCTCGATGGAGGTAATACCCTATGTAATAGCCTGGCTTATTAGGGATGATAGACTACTCATATCAATAAGGAATTCCTTCTTTTCCGGGATCCCATTCGGACAGAACTCCAAAGTTAAGCGTGCTCAGCTTGGAGTAGTTTCAGATGGGTGACCAACCGAAGTTGCTCCTGCGCGCACGAGTGAGGACAAAGTGCACGTAAAAGACTAGTATTGATCCGTGGGGCCGCCTAGATCCCGCCAGAGTAACGACCACCGCGGTGTGTCCGGCGTTATAAGTTGGTATCGAGCCGACCCTCGCGGTCACACGGATGGTTGCGACAGGTGCGCGGTCATGTTGTTCATGACGCTTAGACCCGTCATGGCACACGGCATGGCACATGTACCGACTAGATGCATGACGGTTGTGCCAAGAGGGAACGTTCTCGTGGCCCGACGAGGACGCCGGTTCCTCCGAGTGGGGGTGTATGTAATAGCCCGGCTTATTAGGGATGATAGACTACTCATATCAATAAGGAATTCTTCTTTTCCGGATCCCATTCGACGTAACTCCAAAGTTAAGCGTGCTCACTTGGAGTAGTTTCAGGATGGGTGATGATGTGAAGTTGCTCCTGGTGCGCACGAGTGAGGACAAAGTGCGCAGAAAAGACTAGTATTGATCTGTGGGGCCAGTCTAGATCCCGCCAGGAGTAACGACCATCGGCGGGTGTGTCCGGGGCGTTACACCCTACCACGAGATCGTAGAGGCTAAACCCTAGAAGCTAGCCTATGATTATGATTGTTGTTGTCCTACGGACTAAACCCCCCTGGTTTATATAGACACCGGAGGGGGCTAGGGTTACACAGAGTCGGTTACAGAGAAGGAGATCTACATATCCGAATTGCCAAGCTTGCCTTCCATGCAAAGGAGAGTCCCACCCGGACACGGGACGAAGTCTTCAATCTTGTATCTTCATAGTCCAACAATCCGACCACAGTATATAGTCCGTTTGTCCAAGGACCCCTAATCCAGGACTCCCTCAGTAGCCCCTGAACCAGGCTTCAATGACGATGAGTCCGGCGCGCACATTGTCTTCGGCATTGCAAGGCGGGTTCTTCTCCAAAATCTCTGAGTACTTGTTGTAACGAGCAGTGTCCGGCTTCCCATTAATGTTGCACTCCTTGGCTTCTGTGCCTTAATAATGGCTACCTCCACGTGTCGAGCGAATGCGAGAAGTCGAGGCATTTTTACGTTTGCCACCCTGACCATGTAAGTAAATCGTCTATTTAGAGAGACGGGGATCCTCAGATCCAAATCACACCATCCTCCCCCAGCGAGTATCCATCAGAGCGTGCCCGGAAGAAACCATCCCATCATGGCCAGCCGTCTCGGCTCCTCCTCTCACTCCCGTAGCACTAAGCCAGGCGATTGGGAGAAGTGTTCTGTCCCCCATAGCCGATTGGTAGAGCTGCAGACCCAGGGGTTTCTCCCGCCTGCGTACATGGTCCCTGTCTGAGCCGGACTAGCCACTTACAATGGCGGGGAGCAAGCGGAGAGTTTTCCCAACCCATCCAAGGGGAAGCGGGTATGCCTTGTCCCTCACTTGCTGAGGGGACTTGAATTTCCAATCCATCCGTTCCTCCGCGGGCTCATGGAGTTCTACGGCCTCCAGCTGCATAACTTCACTCCTGCCTCCATACTACACATCGCAGTTACGCCGCTTTCGCGAGCTATTTCTGGGCTACGAAGCTCATTTCGAGCTATGGAAGAGGCTATTCTGCCTCGTACCCCGCACTCAGGAGGGGTCGATATATCAAGTGGGCGGAGCTGAAATACGGCGCATCGCCGGGACCGGATACCTGTCCGGTACTCTGAAGAAGACATCCAAAGACTGGCCGTCGGAGTGGTTTTATATGGAGGACGTCCCCCTTACAGACCCTATTCGGATGGGCCTTCCTGAGTTTGCTAATGCCCCGTTAACGAAACGCCACAGCTGGCGCCCTCGGAGCCCCCAGGAGGAAGATAACAGAGAGGTCCTTTACCTAATGGGCAGGATAAAAATGCTGGCCAAAGCAGGGCTGACAATAATCGAGGTTATGTCAATTTGTATAATGCGGGGGGTGCAGCCACTTCAGTATCGGGGGAAACCCATGTGGCACTTCAATGGAGAAGACAATGCCACCCGCTACGGTCGTAAAGGTTCGGACTCTGCCGCCGCCCTGGCGAAGATACTGTCCGATTTGTTCAAAGGAGAAGAAGAGGAGTTCATCCGTATTAAGCCACGGGATGGATTCTCCATGTACAACCCCCAAGCTGGGTGAGCTGCTATCTTTTACTCCAGCCCTTCTCACATTCTTCATCATAAATATTTGCCTTGCTAATTCATAGCAGGAACTGCGAAAAGCTGTGAGGGAGATCCACAGCCTGTAACATCCCAATTTTTCTAAATTTGGAATGTTAATAGATCATTCATATTTTGATGCATTGTTTGTCTTTTTCTTAATATTTGGTTCATTATTCAACTCAAGGCAAAATATTGGAGAGGCTATAACCTGACTTATCCCCTGTTAAAAAAAATGATGATACTGTTCATAATATTATTTGGGGTTCATAGGATTTATTTTTGTAACTATAGAATCTCAAACTATTTTATATATGGTTGTAATGCTCTTTATTGGCTTGTATTGTATAAAACATATATTTGTTTAAAGTGCATTTGTGTTTTAAAATGTTCACTGTTTATATATTAGCAGTAATATTTTATTGTGTGTTCTGATATTTTTAGTTGTAAAAACATTTTTTTTGTTTTAGCCATTTAACTACCCTGTAGTCTGTAGAATATTATTATGTCCGAATTTATCGCTCACACGACCGCAGAGAGCGAGCCAGCCTCTACCCATCGCACATGAAGGGCGCAGAAGAAGAGTCAGCTTAGCAGCCTTCGCCCATTTCCGCCAAGCAAGCAGCCCACCCAGCAGTTTTCATTTTTTTTCTCTTTTCTTTTCTCTCCACGACGAGGAAGGCCCATGTCATCTCTTTCCCAAGCCGTGTTCTTCCCGAACACCGAGTCAGCCAAACCCAAACGCAACCGAATCGATCGATTTGATCGATCCTCTCTCGCCCTCGACTCCCACCTCCGATAAATATTTCCCCGTCCTCCTCTCACGATTTTTGCCAAAATCACCGCCTCCGTGCCCTAGAACTCGCCATCGATCTCACCGAGTTCATCGCCGCAGAGGTCTTCGCCGTCGCTTCCATCGCTACCGAGGTTCTCAAGACTTCCTTTCTTCCCCGCTTGTCTTTCCATGGTCTCTCTATCGCCTTGACCCTCAGACGCAGGGGAGTACCGAACCGAGCGCAAGGACCTCGATCCAAGATCACATCCACCGCCCGAAGCCCAAATGCATCCTCTGCGCCAACCCCGCTCGCCACCGACGCCTCGAGGATTTCTTCGAGACCGCAGCAGAGCTCCGGCCCCGTAAGCTACCCTCTTGAGTCCGAGACCACCGAACACGCGCCACCATCGCCGCCGAGCCCCGGCGCCGTTTTTCTCCAACTCCGTGACGCCAACCTGTTAACTCCGTAAGCCGCCTTAGCCGTCGATTCCATCCAACCGCCGATAGTGGATGGCATATGTTTTTTTTCTGCCAACCGCTTTTTCTATGGTGTGGCCGTCACGCTTAAGCCTCCCAAATGACAGGTAACAGCCATTAGAAACCCGCCACGTGGCACATCCACATGCCGCAGCAGCTTCTTCCAAATCTATTTTGACACAATATATTTTGGCAGATTCCATATCAAATGTTCATTTAGGTATATCTTGAGATCCATAACTCCAAATTCATTGATTCTTTTTCCTGTGTACTCATAGTGACCTGGAGAATATTGTAGAACCAAATTTTCACATTTTTGAACAGTTCAAATTTTGAATTTGTTTAAATTTGAATTCAAACTTCCGAAGGCCATATCTTTCAAACTGTTGATCCAAATTAGTTGATTCTTTTTGCAGTGTGATCCTACAAGCATGTAGATAACGTATGCCTACTAATATGTTCTGTTATTTAAGTCTTTATTTGAATTCATTGTTGTTTACTTTATTTTAGTGTTATGTGAGCATAGTTTATTTATCGTTACCTCCGTTAATCGATAGATTGTCCGAGTGTGAAGCGGATCGAATTAATCGTTAGAGTACTTCAAAGACCGCTCAAGGCAAGTTTGCACTTTTGATTTTGCTCATCCTATATTCTGCTATGCATGTGTGATTGTTATGCTATGACATGTGCTTGGTTTGATATGTATGTTCTGTTGTCATATTTCGTGTGATCAACTTGCTATGATAGACGGGCATATGTCGAGTGATCCATGAAAGTGGTGAGTGTTTATAGCCGAGGCTCGGGATTATTAACTGTGAATGCGCCAACGGCAGAGCGCCTATTGTCCCTAGAGAATGCGCCATCGACAGAGCGCACTTGAGGCGAGGTTTAGTTTTCGAACTTAAATCGTGAATGCGCCCTTGGCAGAGCGCCTATTGTTCCTAGAGAATGCGCCACCGACAGAGAGCACTTGAGATACTTCAAGTTCTTGTCATGTTTATTTAGAATCTTTGGGTTATCTTAAGTAGTAAATTAGAGACGGTTGTGAGTTCGTAGTGGAGGTAGGTGAAGACATTCTTCTCCAAACTAGTGTGTTTTGTTTGTCATACATTGCTTTGTGGGTGTAGGTTTGCTATATCATATTAGGTGATTTGCCAATACATTCAATGTATTGACCCTTGTGGCTGCAACTTATCATGTTGCAGGATTTTCGATGATCGGTGAGATCTGATGAGGGTTGTAGTCTTCACTCAACATGTTCTTCAAAGGCATTGATGGACTCATCGTTGATTATGCTACCTTTCCGCTGTTATTATTGAATAAGTTAGCCACGTGCTATTCAGTTTGTAATACTTTATAACTTCTGGATCATACGTTATGTTAAATGATGCACTTGTTATTTGATATTCATATGTATTGTGTGTGCTAGCGAGTTGATCCAGGGACTAGCACTGTGAGCACAGAGACATCGAATCTTATCAGGTTCGGGTCGTTACACAGCCCGTCTCCACAGCCAGAGGACCCCGACCGGGCCCTCGACCCCGAACTCGAAGAAGATCCGGACGTATTTGTGGAGCTTGTTGACAGGACGTTCTATTAGCTAAGCTGTGATGGTGCCTTGGTGGCCATCATAGCCGATTACCCTGGCCTACTCCCTGCATCGCATGTAAGTAAAAACGGAGTCCCAACTTCTGAGAATGATCCCTTCTTTGCACCTTACCCCCCGCACATGTATTGCGTCTTACAGGGAAGGCCATCAGGGCGCCGTGCCAAACCCGCGGTGACTCGTCAACAAGGGGCACCGAAGCCGAGTAGGCTCAAAAGGAAGGCGGTCAGGACCGAGACGCCGTCGCAGAGGTATATAAAAATCCTGCTCCGTGATTATCATCTTCAAAATATAATAATGTCTATGGTTCCTAGCAGAAAAAATGCTCGCCGGACTGTGCCTGGAGAGCCTGCCGGCCACGCCTCCACCAGTCGGACTCCAGAGTCGGACTTAGGGCAGAGGCTAACGTGGGGACAACGCCGGATGGTCCTCCTACAGAGGATGCAGATAGACTGTCCGCTATGAATTCTGAAGTGGAGAGCGCCATGAATCACAGGAGTCGCCGGGCCGTACCCTGCGATCCTAGTTTTTCTGAAGAGGCATTCAATGCCTTCAACTCAGGAGATGCGTACATCCGAGCCACTCAAGATGGACTTGCCAGAGCCACGGACAAGTATGTAAAGGATATACGAGTAAGAAAATCTGATATATATGTATATCAGTAGCCCCTGAGACTTGAAACAGTTGGCACAACTGATTTAAGGATCATTGTATGCATAGGTTCTTACGGAGAAGAATACCCAGTTGTCTCAAGAGCTGGAGGAGTGCAAAGCCCAACTTCGGGCCGCAGTTGCCGGAATGGAGGAGTCCAAGAAGGCCTCATCTGGTAATACGTGTCATGATCAAAAAAGAATGTAATGACATGTACCAGCTAGTTTTTGGCATGCATGCAAATCTAACAATAGATTCTGCAGACAATCCCGGAGGCAATCCAGAGATCGTATAGGGGGATGAGCAACATGCTCAACGACAACTAGAGGCTGGCGAGCGCGTGCTTACATGGGTTATTCGAGAGGACAATGATCTCAAGGACGCCAAGACCCGGTTGGACATTGAATTAAAAGACGTCCGGGCCGAGCTTGCTGATTCCGTGAAGGAGAATAAGAGGCTTCGACGCGGCATTTTTAGTAAGTGCTCGAATGAACCTTTATACAGTTCGGCGGAGAAACAAGCTAACAGAGTTATGTCTGTAGGTATGCTGACGGGTCATCCTAAAGAGGAGATGCCCGGATCTGCAGGCGATCTTCTGCAAGAACTATCACAGTTGCACGAACAAGTTTGGCATGTGATGCAGGGTATCGCCCAGGCCTTGTGGCCATCCGCCTCCTTGCCAGGAGGCATGGGGGAGCTTGTAGAGATGCTCAAGGGAGCACGATGGCGCTTCCGATTATGGAAGATATCGGCCTGCCGACAAGGTGCAAGGGAAGCCTGGGCCATGGTGAAGACGCGATACACCAAGGCTGACCCAAACCACATGGCCGAGGTCGGGCCCATAGGGTCAGATGGGAAAGAGATCCCCGTTAGTCTAGTATATGACCAGGTAGCATTAGCCGCAAAGTATTCCCAACAGGATTGTAGGCTAGACAGCCTGTTGGATGGTATATAAGAAGAATTTAGTCAGTCTAAGTGACTGTGTACTTCAGATGACATATTTGTCCCTAGCTGGATTGTAAATCATTTGTCATGGCGGACCTTTTCGCTTCAGCCTCCGGACCCGATAGTCCAGAGTGTATCCGAGTACCCGCTCAGTTATGTAAACCGGAGTACGCGTGGAAACTAGGCGTAGGGGTCTGCTTGAATAGACAAGTACCCAACTAGCTATGTTATATTACATGGATAGTAAGAAACATCTTCTAGGGAGAATAGTTCCATTAGGGGTTCCTTTCCCTGGGTACGCATGCATTAATGTGCATGTTCAAGTTGCGCACAGGGACGCAGGATATAAAACATCTGGGGGTTTATATTATAAGTAGGTAAGAAACATCTTTTGTTCACCGATCGAATATTCCCTTAAGAACGCTAGCTTTCGGCTTCACCCAGTCTGAGGTACACATCTGGCTAACCCGGCAGTAACAATCGCAGAGGTGCTCCCCTTATGCCCTAGCCAAATTAACGGGAACGTAGGGCATAAACACAAGAGCCAGGCAACCCAGCTTGGCCAAAACTTAAGTCATATCGATGCATATAATGGCGAAAAAAGGTACATATGGAGCAGTGACGCATATGTGGTGGGCATAAAGCCAAGAAGATAATTATATTAAGCTTCTGTATAAGAAGCCCCCAGGTATATTGAGCATAAATAGCGCGGCAGGAGTGTGCGGTCGAAGCACACTTGAAGCTTTTAAGGCTATAAAAAAAGAAAGAAAGAGAGAAAGAGGATATAACTTAAAAAAGAAAGGCGGAGGTAAGGAGACGAACACAGAGTTCGGCACTAGGCGTAGAATCTTCGGAGTCTGGCCGCGTTCCATGGGTTTGGCTCGAGTCGATTAGCTGATGCATCACGCAGATGGTACGCTCCTCCAATGAGAACTTTATCAATGATGAAGGGACCCTCCCACTTGGGCTTGAGCTTGTTCTTTTTCTTCTCCGGTAGGCGTAGAACGAGTTCGCCAATGTTATAAGTTTTGGCCCGTACTTCTCAGCTTTGATACCTTCGAGCCTGCTGCTGATAGAATGCGGAATGGGCCTTTGCGACGTCACGCTCCTCCTCCAGGGCATCTAAACTGTCCTGTCGATCCAGCTCGGCTTCTCTCTCTTCGTACATGCGCACTTGAGGTGAGTCATGAATGATATCATAGGGTAGCACCGCCTCTGCGCCGTACACCATAAAAAATGGTGTGTATCCGATGGTGCGATTTGGCGTGGTCCGCAGCCCCTATAGTACAGAGTCGAGCTCCTCGACCCAAAGGCGATCTCGATTCCTTCAAGGATCGCACTAGTCCGGTTTGATGCCGCCATAATAAGACCATTTGCTCGCTCGACTTGACCGCTTGTTTGGGGATGATAGATGAGGCATAATCGAGCTTAATGCCCACGCTGCCGCACCAAGTTTTCACCTCGCCACCGTGAAGTTGGAGCCGCTCTCGATGATGCTGTGGGGACACCGTAATAAAGGTAACGACCACCGAAATGAAGTCTATCACTGGTCCAGATTCGGCCGTTTTAATTGGTTTGGCCTCTATCCATTTGGTGAATTTATCTACCATGACCAGCAAGTATTTTTTTCTTATGGCTTCCCCCTTTAAGGGGTCCAACCATATCGAGCCCCCAGACCGCAAAGGGCCAAGTTATGGGGATTTTTTGGAGAGCGGTAGGTGGCATATGGCTTTGATTTGCAAAAAGCTGGCAACCGACACAATGTTGGACGAGGTCCTGTGCATCTGCTCGGGCTGTCGGCCAGTAGAAACCTGTACGGAAGGCCTTGCTTACAAGGGCCCGAGCTGCGGCGTGATGGCCACCGAGTCCAGTATGAATTCAGCCAGTAGCTGTCATCCTTCGTCTTCGGAGATGCACCTTTGGAGCACTCCGGTCGCGCTTTTCTTATAAAGTTCTCCCTCGTGAACCTTGTAGGCTTTAGAGTGCCGCACAATGCAACGCGCCTCATTTTGGTCCTCAGGGAGTTCTTGCCTATTTAGGTAGGCCAAGAAGGGTTCTGTCCACGGGGCGATGACAGCCATAATCACGTGGCCCGAAGGTGTTATTTCGGTGGCGGAGCCTCCGATTACGTCGGATTGTTCGGGATTTGGGGTTGTGTTCGGATCCGAACTGGTATTGCCGGTCTCCCCTTCCCACACCACGGATGGCTTGAACAGCCTTTCCAAGAAGATATTAGGTGGGACAGGGTCACGCTTAGCGCCAATACGGGCAAGGATATCCGCCGCTTGATTGTTTTCTCGGACCACATGGTGGAATTCGAGCCCCTCGAACCGAGCTAACATTTTGAGGACGGCATTACGGTAAGCCGCAATTTTTGGGTCCTTGGCATCAAAGTCTCCATTTATTTGAGATATTGCGAGGTTTGAATCCCCACGTACTTCTAGGCGTTGAATGCCCATGGAGGCTGCCATCCGAAGACCATGCAACACAGCCTCATATTCGGCTGTGTTGTTGGAGTCTGTGTATAATATTTGGAGTACGTATTGGACTATATCTCCGTGGGGATGTCAGACAACGCCGCGCCCTGCACCAGCTAGCATCTTAGAGCCGCCAAAGTGCATGATCCAATTGAGTACGCGTCGATTCTTTAGGGAGTTCAAGTCATTCATTCGCATTTAAGTCGGCCAAGATTTATGATTTAATGGCTCGCCGTGGTTTGTATATTATGTAGAACGGGAGGAGCTCGATAGCCCATTTAGCAATCCAGCCCATGGCATCGCGGTTATTTATTATGTTGTTGAGTGGTACTTCAGAAGCCACCGTGATTGAACACTCTTGAAAGTAGTGCCGTAGTTTCCGGGATGCCATGAAGACCGCGTATGCTATCTTTCGATAATGTGGGTACCGGGACTTGCATGGAGTGAGGACAGTGGATATGTAGTATACCGTATTTTGAAGCGAGAACTTATGTCCGTCCGTTTCTCGTTCGACGACGAGCACTGCGCTTACAACCTGGTGTGTTGCAGCTATATATAACAGCATGGGTTCGCCGATATTTGGTGCGGCCAGGATTGGATTGCTGGCCAAGAGGGCCTTTATTCCTTCCAATCCGGCGGGCCGCATCCGGCCCACTCAAGTGTTCGGTGCATCGAAGAAGGCGCTAAAGAGGTAGTGCGTTTTCTCCCAATCGGGAGAAAAAGCGGCTTAGGGCAGCCACGCATCCAGTTAATTACTGGATTTGCTTGAGGTCTGTTGGGGTAGCCAACTGTGACAGAGCTCAGATTTTAGCCAGATTTGCTTCAATTCCTCTATTGGAAACAATGAAGCCCAGCGGCTTTCCGGCAGGCACGCCGAAAATGCATTTTTCCGGATTGAGCTTGATGTCATACGTTCGGAGATTATCGAACATAAACCTCAAGTCGTCTATTAAAGATTCGACATGTCTGGTTTTGATGACTGATACGTCTCCAACGTATCTATAATTTATGAAGCATTCATGCTATTTTATTATCTGTTTTGAATGATTATGGGCTTTATTATACACTTTTATATTACTTTTGGGACTAACCTATTAACCGGAGGCCCAACCCATATTGTTGTTTTATTGCCTGTTTCAGTATTTCGACGAAAAGGAATATCAAATGGAGTCCAAACGGAATGAAACCTTCGGCAGCATGATTTTTTGGAAGAATATGATCCGGGAGACTTGGAGTTCACGTCAGAAGATCCTCAAGGAGGCCACGAGATAGGAGGGCGCCCCCCCCTACTGGGCGCGCCCCCTGTCTCGTGGGCCCCTCGAGGCTCCCCCGACCCACTTCTTTTGCCTATATAAGCCTACGTACCCTACAAACATCGAATATCAAGATAGATCGGGAGTTCCGCCGCCGCAAGCCTCTGTAGCCACAACAAACCTCTCGGGGGCCCGTTCAGGCACCCTGTCAGAGGGGGAACCCATCACCGGTGGCCATCTTCATCATCCCGGCGCTATCCATGACGAGGAGGGAGTAGTTCACCCTCGGGGCTGAGGGTATGTACCAGTAGCTATGTGTTTGATGTCTCTCTCTCGTGTTCTCTCTATGGCACGATCTTGATGTATCGCGAGCTTTGCTATTGTAGTTGGATCTTATGATGTTTCTCCCCCTCTACTCTCTTGTGATGAATTCAGTTTTCCTTTTGAAGTTGTCTTGTCGGATTGAGTCTTTAAGGATTTGAGAACACTTGATGTATGTCTTGCCGTGCTTATCTGTGGTGACAATGGGATATCACATGCCACTTGATGTATGTCTTGGTGATCAACTTGCGGGTTCCGCCCATGAACCTATGCATAGAGGTTGGCACACGTCTACGTCTTGACTCTCCGGTAGAAACTTTGGGGCACTCTTTGAAGTACTTTGTGTTGGTTGAATAGATGAATCTGAGATTGTGTGATGCATATCGTATAATCTTGCCCACGGATACTTGAGGTGACAATGGAGTATCTAGGTGACATTAGGGTTTTGGTTGATTTGTGTCTTAAGGTGTTATTCTAGTACGAACTCTTTAATAGATTGATCCGAAAGAATAACTTTGAGGTGGTTTCGTACCCTACCATAATCTCTTCGTTTGTTCTCCGCTATTAGTGGCTTTGGAGTGACTCTTTGTTGCATGTTGAGGGAGTGTTATAAGATCTATCTATGTTATTATTGTTGAGAGAACTTGCACTAGTGAAAGTATGAACCCTAGGCCTTATTTCCTACCATTGCAATATCGTTTATGCTCACTTTTATCATTATTTACCTTGCTGTTTTTATTATTTCAGATTACAAATACCTATATCTACCATCCTTATTGCACTTGTATCACCATCTCTTCGCCGAACTAGTGCACCTGTACAATTTACCATTGTATTGGGTGTGTTGGGGACACAAGAGACTCTTTGTTATTTGGTTGCAGGGTTGTTTGAGAGAGACCATCTTCATCCTATGCCTCCCATGGATTGATAAACCTTAGGTCATCCACTTGAGGGAAATTTGCTGCTGTCCTACAAACCTGTGCACTTGCAGGCCCAACAACGTCTACAAGAAGAAGGTTGTGTAGTAGACATCAATGACCACGTCGTCTACATATACCTCCACTGTTTTGCCAATTTGTTTTTCCAGGCATGTATGAATCATGCGTTGATAGGTTGCACCGGTATTTTTGAGCCCGAAAGGCATGGTATTAAAATAGAATGGGCCGTATGGTGTGATGAATGCCATTGCGGCTTGATCGGACTCCGCCATCTTGATTTGATGGTATCCGGAGTATGCGTCGAGGAAGCACAATGAGTCGTGTCCTGCGGTAGCATCGATGATTTGATCAATGCGGGGGAGGGGGAATGGATCCTTGGGGGAAGCCTTATTGAGGTCCTTGAAATCAACACATAGGCGCCAGGATTTGTCCTTCTTTGGTACCATCACCAGGTTTGCTAGCCAGTCCGGGTGTTTTATTTCTCTGATGAATCCGGCCTCGAGTAACTTGGCTAGCTCTTCTCCCAAGGCTTGTCGCTTAGGTTCTGAGAAGCGCCAAAGAGTCTGCTTGACCAGCTTGTATCCCTTCAGTATGTTTAGGCTATGTTCGGCCAGCCTGCATGGGATACCTGGCATGTTTGAAGGATGCCAGGCGAAGATGTCCCAATTCTCACGCAAGAACTCTCGCAGTGCGGCGTCTATTGTGGGGGTTCAGCTGTGCTCCGATGGATGCTGTTTATGTAGGGTCCGTTGGGTGGACCTGGAATTTGGTTATTTCGTCCGCTGGTTTGAAAGAGGTGGATTTGGGTCGTTTGTCGAGTATCACATCGTCCCTGTCCATCGTGGAGCGCAACATAGTTAGTTCTTCGACCGCGAGGGCTTCAGATAATGCCTCAAGGGCCAGTGCGGCGGTTTTATTTTCGGCGCGGAGTGCTACGTCCGGATCACTAGCTAAAGTGATGATTCCATTGGGCCCGAGCATCTTGAGCTTCATGTACCCGTAATGGGGTATAGCTTAAAAACTCGTGAATGCATCCCGCCCTAAAAGGGTGTGGTATCTGCTACCGAATGGGGCCACTTCGAATGTGATTTCTTCGGACCTATAATTCTTCGGCGTGCAGAATACCACATCTAGTGTGATTTTTCCCGCACATCGTGCCTCCCGACTAGGGATGATTCCCCTAAAGGTCGTGCTGCTTTGCTCAATGCGGCTCTTGTCTATTTCCATTTTGTTAAGAGTCTCCTCGTAGATGAGGTTTAATCCGCCGCCGCCGTCCATGAGCACTTTAGTAAGCGGGAAGCCGTCCATAATTGGACTAAGGACCAAAGCGGTTGGTGCTCGAACTGTTCGGAATTGAGGTTCGTCACTGGCATTGAAGGTTATGGCCGATCGCTCCATGGATTTATTGTTGCGACGTGGCGGCACTTGGCGAGGTTATGGAGTGCTCGCTATGCTTATTATTTGAGGCGAAAGTCTCAAGACTGTCAAGATCAGATTGTTATTTTCCATGGATGGTGTTCTGCGGTATTGTTGATGAGGAGATCCTCGCCGCTCTTGGCCACCTGCCGGAGTATCCAACATGCTCTAAGGCTGTGTGTTGGTATGGTATCCGGTGTACTGTGAATTTTGCATGGCCCATTAAGCCATCCCTCCAATGCGGTTCCACGCCCTATAGTAGGCTTTGTTTTCTTTGTAATTGGATCGGGTGACTTGCGAGAGTGCACCCTTTTAGTTTGAACGAGGGGTTAAGTGAGAGCCGGAGGATCCCAGAATTTTGTTTGGGTTTTCTAGGCGCTTTCCATCACACTGTACTTCTGTACTATGGCGCCAAGTCAGCAAAGTGTACTATGTCACGGCGACTTATGGCGTTGAGGATTCCCTTGTCCATGCAATTTTTGCAAAAGAATGAGATTGCGTCTTCCTCGCGACAGTCCTTAACCTTGCTCATTACAAGGAGGAATCTGCCTGTAAGTGATGTCTTGCCTCTTGGGGCTCTTGTCTAATGTGGGAAAGATCACTTGTATCCGGGTGGGTGGGTAGATTTAAGTCCAAACCCCGACCCGATCTCGAGACCAGGCAGAGGAGCCTGAGCTTGGCAGCTCGGGCTCCGGGATGTTGCCCAATTTTTCTGGCCTGCTGTCCTACTCTAGGTTCAGAGCTTGGGCCATGTCCTCCCGTAGACAGGTATTCGGCTCGGAGAGCTCGGGAATACGGACATAGTTCGTCCTCAAAATAGAGGAAGAATCATTATATTGCTCCTCCACCACTGCTATCTGATGGGTGACCGGCGGAGAGTTAATCTCCCTTTGGTCGGGTTTAAGCCCGATCCGATCATAGTCCGTAGCGACTCCCAGAGCGGCGATGCGATCCAAAAGCTCGTTCAGGGAGGAGAGCTCCATTGGATCCATCTGTTCGGTGAGTTCTGAGCTGACGTGGAGGCTGTTTTTGATGACCTGAGAGGTCATCATCGGCGCGACGGCCGAACGGGCGGTCATCACGAAGCCACCTAGTCGGAGAGTTTGGCCTAAAGCCAGGGCTCCCCCAGAGGTGATGTGGTCCTTGATAACAAGGCGAGCCATCAAGCCTTATCGTGACGGCACAATGGAACTCTCAATGAAAGCACCAATGTCGGTGTCAAAACCGGCGGATCTCGGGTAGGGGGTCCCGAACTGTGCGTCTAAGGCTAATGGTAACAGGAGGCGGGGGACACAATGTTTACCCAGGTTCGGGCAATACCCTACTTCCTGCTTGATTGTTCTTGATGATATGAGTATTACAAGAGATGATATACCACAAGATCGTAGAGGCTAAACCCTAGAAGCTAGCCTATGATTATGATTGTTGTTGTCCTACGGACTAAACCCCCCGGTTTATATAGACGCTGGAGGGGGCTAGGGTTACACAGAGTCGGTTATAGAGAAGGAGATCAACATATCCGAATTGCCAAGCTTGCCTTCCACGCAAAGGAGAGTCCCACCCGGACACGGGACGAAGTCTTCAATCTTGTATCTTCATAGTCCAACAGTCTGGCCACAGTATATAGTCCGGTTGTCCGAGCCATAATCCAAGACTCCCTCAGTGACCATGGCCCTCCACGGGCCGTACGATCCATGGGCCATGTACGGGACGGATGATCCATGGCCTTCTATGAGCCGTCGGATCCATGGGCCTTCAATGGGCCGTTGGATCCATGGGCCTTCTACGTCTCGTAGGATCCATGGGCCTTCTACGTCTCGTAGGATCCATGGGCCTTGTACAGGCCTTTAATGGGCCGTAGACGGGCTAGAGTGGAAATCGTACGTTTTATGGGCTGACCATAGCGGACCGTTAATAGGCCATATTTGGTGATGCTATGAAAATGGCCCAACAGATTAACGGTCCACAAGCGAGCCGACTATAACGATGGGCTGAATTTGGTCCACAAGCAGAAAATGACAGTAACGGGATGTAAGTAACCGAATGCTGTAAATGAGCTCAAGAATAAATGGGCCTTCAGAAGGCCGAAAGATAATTTGGGCTGGAAATGGCCCTATGGAATAACGGGTCGTTAAGGGCCAAGGGTTACAAAGGGCCTCATATGGGCCAAAAGAAGTCATGGGCCACACATGGGCCGGAAGTTAAAACGGGCTGGAATCATATTGGACAGCCCAGATGACGCTATTGGGCCTAATTCGGAGAGGTCGTAACGGGCCCTAGGTTAGCGGGTTGTAAATGGACTATATGCAAACAGGTCGTTAACAGGCTGTCCGTGGGCCGGCCCGCCACCTTTTGACCAAGTCAAACGGGTCAGCCTTTTCACAGGAATGGGCCTCTGTTGGGCCGTGCCACGTGTCGCCGTATCATAGGCGCCTTCGGTCCAATGAGTTGATGACATCTGTCCCAACGGTGAGCCGACACGTGTTTCCTCC
Source organism: Aegilops speltoides (assembly GCA_021437245.1). Classification (NCBI taxonomy): domain Eukaryota; kingdom Viridiplantae; phylum Streptophyta; class Magnoliopsida; order Poales; family Poaceae; genus Aegilops; species Aegilops speltoides. The sequence continues at coordinate 205,504,907 of CM038143.1, forward strand.
AGCCAATGATGATTTTACACATGGAAAATCCCCATTGGTCGGGGCTGTTAACGGGTTATTGGATCCAAAACCGGACCCGATATCTTACGGCGTTCCGTTACGGTGGATGCAACGTGTCGGTCACCCTTGACGAAAGCACTTCTGTGACGCGCGATTTATCGTCATGGAAGTGGACACTTCTGTGATGATAATTTTGGTACTGTCATGGAACACTTCTACGACAACACAGGTATGACTATCTTGATTCTATCATAAAATCATCATGGATGTACATGCATGACAAAAACGCGGCCTACTGTGACAAACACGTAGCATCACGGAAGTGTATTTTTTTGTAGTGCTTGTTGGCTACTCCGACTCGGAGTATGCCGGTGACAAGGTCGATAGAAAGTCCACTTCGGGTACTTGTCAATTTCTTGGTAGATCTCTTGTGTCTTGGTCCTCCAAGAAACAAAACTCAATATCCTTATCCACCGTCGAAGCGGAATATATTGCCGCTGGTTCATGTTGTGCTCAATTACTTTGGATGACCCAAACTATTAAAGATTATGGGATATATGTGAAACATGTTCTATTGCTTTGTGACAATGAGAGTGCTATTAAAATTGCTCATAATCATGTGCAACATTCTCGAACTAAGCATATTGAAGTTCATCATCATTTCATTAGAGATCATGTTGCTAAGGGAGATATCAAACTTAAGCATGTTCGTACCGACAAGCAATTAGCAGATATATTCACTAAACCACTTGATGAGAAAGTGTTTTGCAGGTTGAGAGGTGAATTGAACATCATTGATGCCTCAAATTTGGAGTAGAAACTCCATGTGCATGCATGCAAGGCATGAGCCTTACTATGACTAATCCTTGACCATTCTCTTATGATGATAATCATATGTCTTGGATACTCTTGTACTCTTGCATGCTATCTAACCCTTGTAGGTACTTGGAAAAGCCCAACTCTATGAGATTGCAGCTCAATCACATTTTAAGCAATCTCTACATCTCCAAGTCTCTACAAACTGGTGGAGGAAGACAAGGAAGCATGAATCCATTCAATATATCCTTTGACAAATTCCTATATCAAAATTTCATGATTGTCATTTTGGATACACAAGTGCTCTTCCTTGCAAGACTAACACATGTAGGAAGATGAACTTCAACTACAAGTGGTGCTACCAACTCTTGATGATCTACATCAACTTGAGCACCCTACACAAGTTCAACTACATGACCAAATTCATCACCACCACCCGAGGTATGTCATTCCATCTTAGAGAATCTTAACCCCAAGACATGGGTCAAAGCAACTCAACAAGATGAGAATACATCAAAATGCTTAAACGAAAAATGGCAACCCCATTTTGAGCTTAAACGATAAGTAAGACCTATGATCAAGTGTCTTCACTTGACTCCTAAGTCAATATACTCTAACATAGGTGACTTTGTCGCTGACCAATTCTAGATGAAGTTCTCTATTGTTTCTTTGTGCCCTTGCATTTGTCTCATGCATGACAGTTCCCCTTTTAAAAAAAACTTCATCTAGATTTCTTTTCTTTTCTTTTCTCTGTTATTTTTTGCATTTCCCTGCATCCAATTCATCGTAAATCATTCAGTTAATTCCTTGCATATCCTTGTGAGATCTTATTTTCCTAGTGAGCTGAGGTGACAAGAAGTTACACTTTGGGTTGAACTCGGCCTCACCGGATTGATTACTTCGGCTGAACCGAATAAACTCGATGCCACCGATTGCAACCACTCGGTGCTACCGATTTCAGTCCTGAGACAAAATCTGTGTCACTTGCATTTTGCATATTTGTCCCAGCTCCACTCTTTGTAACTTGTCCTCTACCAGCATCAATACTACACGTGGCTTTGAAATGTGACTCCAGGACCAAACCTACTTGACTCATGCTCCAGAAGTCCCTTCTTGGAAATTGATGTCAAAGCGTAAGAGAGAGAGCACATCAAAGCTTATCACATAAGAGAGAATGCACTCATAAAAGCTTCTCCTGATGCTCTTATTCTTAAGAGGAAAGTTGTATCCTGTCTTCAAGAGGGGAAAGACATAATAGTATATGTTATGACCTTATCTTGCTCTGGTTATTTTCTTGTTTGCTCTGATTTTCTGATACCCTATATACTCCCATTATCTCATGTCAGATTCAAGGGGAGAAAGACATCTAAGGGAAGAAAACCTTTATTCTTGGGGACATGTCAATATCCAAATAGAGTACCTAGTAATCACACTCTACATGTCATCCCAGTCTTGGTATTCTTGTGCTCTTTAGTTCTTGCTCTGTCTAGTAGATGTTCATGTGCTATCTAACCTTGTTTACCCAGGTACATCTTCTTCAAGCTAGCTCAAGACCATAAGGTAAGTATATGCATCACACTCATGTGCATGAAGATCTCTTGTTGTGGTACATATTGTTTGCAAGAGAGACTCATGGACATGAAGGTATAATTCCAGTATCTATATCATTTGCTCTGATGCATATAGCCAAGATACATTTAACTCATTGCTTGCTCTGACATGTTTATGCAGTCTCATACTCTTATGGTCTATCATCACATGATTGCATACTGTCGGTGTTCTGGGAACGGGGGTCCCCTGACTTGCCTGCCTGCGGCGTGGCTCAAAGGGGGCCCAGCACAGCCCACCTTCATCAACACAAGCTCAAGACCCTCGCGAGGGGCCAAGCCTCGTGGGGTGGACGACCAGGAGCTTCCTCAGGCACGGCCTCATCAAGCTGGCTCACGAGGAGGCAGAGAGTTCAAGGCGGGGTACCTCGCGAGGTGCCCATGACGCAAGCCATGACGCACTAGGCGCCACGGGCGCCAGCCAGAGTGTCCTCCTTTCCTCTTTGGTGCAAAGGAGCAAGCGCATGCGAGAGCATCAAGCAAAGGCATCCATTTCGTGCAACAAGACCAAAACCAGCCCAACAGAAGGAGGAAGTCATTGTGGAGCCCAAGCAAAGGCCACCACCAGAGCCTTTGACAAAGCGAGGACCAACTTTACTCAGATAAGTGTACCCGCTGTTCCCCTTCAAAATGGCCAATTGTTGGCGCCCTTCCCGCTCAATATTTGGGAAGAGGCCCAGGGCCTTTGCCTATAAATAGGACTAGCCACCCCCAGGGTAGGGGCATCCAGAGACACCTGAATCAAGCAAGAGAGAGAGAGAGAGAGAGAGAGAGAGAAGGGCGGCTGAACTCCTCCTAGAAGTTCATCGTCCCAGCCAAGAACAGACCCTCGCGAGGCTGTTCTTCCTTGTATTGTTCATCATCAGCCCAAGAGGCAATCCACCACACCACACACTGGAGTACGGTATTACACCACAATGGTGGCCTGAACCAAGATAAACACTGTGGTCTCTTGTGTTGTTCCTTTCAGAGTTTAGATCTCAATGAGCCGGGCGAGGAACAGTAGGTAGAGGGCGAAATCTCGCCAAGACCCCAAAGGTTCGAACCTCAAGGGTCTGCCGGAACCCGAAATCCGACATTTGGCGCGTCTAGAGGTACTGGAATCAAGAGAGAAAGAGTAGAGAGAGCGGCTGAACTCCTCCTAGAAGTTCATCGCACCAGCCAAGAACAGACCTTCGTGAGGCTGTTCTTCCTTGTATTGTTCATCATCAGCCCAAGAGGCAATCCACCACACCACACACTGGAGTAGGGTATTACACCACAATGGTGGCCTGAACCAGTATAAACCCTGTGTCTCTTGTGTTGTTCCTTTCGTAGTTTATATCCTAGCGAGTCGGCGAGGAACAGGTAGGTAGAGGGCGAAATCTCCGCGCGCACCCCAGTGTTCGAACCTCAAGGGTCTGCCGGAACCCGAAATCCGACATTTGGCGCGCCAGGTAGACGGGGGCGCCAGAGCCGACGTGCTGGGTGCCGGCCAGCTCCAGCACCTCAGCTGCAAGGTACTCGAGGACGGCGTCCTCATTCTGGCGCGTGACGGCCTCAGCCTCATCCACCCGTTGGCGAAGGAGAAGCGCCTCGGCATGGGAGGTAGTTGACTCCCCCTGCGCCACCTCAAGTGCGGCCCGCAAAGCATCGACTAGCCGCGTTGCTTCCTCCAGCTTGGCCCTCAAGACAGCGGTCCTACCTTCAGCCTTGGTCCGGATCAACCCCAGCCTCTCCTCGAACTTGCGCTCGAGGTTCGAGCGCGCCGTCGCCACCCGACTTCCGCCCTCCTCCAGGACACGGGCTTCTGCCAGCAGCGACATCATCCTCCGCTCGCCGCCAAGCGCCTCCCTTGTCTCCAGCGCTCATACTCACGCGCTGCTCAGCGGCTTCAGCGTCGATGCCTCCTCACGCTTCGAGCTCCGCCGGGTCACCGGCCACCTTCATCGACGCGAGGGCCCCCTCGCGCAGCTCCACCTGCTCCTCCAGTGAGCGGCACCGGGCCAGGAGTTCCCGTGCCTGCTCCTCCGTCGCCTCTCGCCGCCGGTCAGCTTCCCGGGCCTCCTCGACGGCCCGGGAACGGACCTCCCGAGAGGCCGCCAGTGACGCCTTGGCCTCCTTATCGCTAAGATCGCGCTGATAAGCGCGAGAGCGCGAAACCGCCTCCAGCTCGCGCCTCAGAATTCAGCGCAGCCATCGGCCTCAAGGCGACGTCCTCATCGCCGAGCTCTTCACCAAGCAGGCTCACCGCGTCAGCCACCCTCCGAAGAAACTCTTGTTCGCAGAGCGCGACGCTCCCGGGCGCGCTCGAGTACGTCTTCCACACCGTCATCTGCCCCAAGCGAGCGCCGGGCGCGATCAACACCCTCCGGATGGGGGCTGGGCTGGCGCCTTGAGGCGACGGCACGCCTCGCCAGAAGCCCAGCCTGGCGCCAGTCCATCCCCAAGTGAAGAGCGCAGGGAGTACCCCAGCCAATCACGGTCCACGACCAGACGAGAAGCCCACGGCAGGCTGGCTATGCCACGAGAAGGCTTGCGAAAGAAGGTCGCGAGGCGCGCAGGGTCGCGATGCGCCTCAGGATGGTTCGTCTCTCCAACCGACCTCACCACAAGGGCTCTGCTGCTCGGAATGCTCGAAGACAGTGGAGAGGGCGGAGACAAGGGGGATGGCTCCTTAGTCATCTCCGTGAGCTCGGCAGGAAGGGCCTTGCATAGCAAGGATTAGGAAAGGCAACAGAAGAATCAGGAGCTAGGAAGGGAGAAGACTTACTCATCGGTGGCAAAGTACTTCCTACGCTTCAGCAGGCGACAAGGGTAATCGTCACCTAGGGCCTCCCTTCTCTTCCGGAGGGCCTCAAAGTCCATGCGGAAGCGACCCAAGAGTCGAGCGCAGGGGTCAGCCTACGACGAGGAAGAAGCATCAAGGCAACCCGCATCTGGGGCGTCTGCCTGATGCGCGCTGCCGGTCGCCTCACCAAGAAGAGTGGCTGGGGCCTCAGGGGCCTTAGCCGCAGCGCCATGGGCAGCTGCCGCCGCCTCACCACGAGAGCACGGGCCTCGGGATGCTCCTCGTGAGCGCCGCCAGCTGCCACCTCGTGCGGGGCCGGGCCGCCTCCCGGGAGGCTCATGCCTCCTGCGCCCGCCACTTGAGGAAGAGTCGCCTTGGCCGACTGCAAGGGCGGCCACCACCTCTGGGTTCTCGCGAGGCCCCTGGAGGCCAGCGGGGCGCAGCCCCCATTCGTCGAAGATGGGCATCTGATTCACAAAGTCGCTTCTATTCGGGCAGAGGTACAGCAAGGCCCCCCCCCCCCTTGCCGGATGCTGCCGGGGGAGGGGTCCCCAGTCAAGACCAAGAGCACCTTCCTCGGTGCTTCAGGTGTCAGGTCCTCTTCCTGGAGCCTCATACGATCCTCATGCCCGCTGAAGGCCCACATCCGGTGAGAATGGCGTTGGAGAGGGGCAACACAGTGTAGCAGGAACTCCTTCACCACCTTGGGCGCTGTCACGCCGAGCTTCCTCAAGAATGCGAAGGGACGCCAGACGAAGACAAGCCGGGAACTCGTGAGCGCCTCTCGCCCTGCATCGAAGTTGGGGACAGAAAGCGAAGATGGCTCGACAGCAGGGGCTGGGCACCCCTACGCCCACATACAGCCACCGCCACAAACCTGTGTGGGCGGAGGAAGATCAAGTCGATCCTCGAGGTCATTGCCTGTGTGCAGCAATGAAGCTCACGCACCCCGAGCATTGGGTGGGGTCGACGAGGCACAGAGAGAAGAAGTGGCGTAGCAAGGCAACCGAGGGAAGGATGCCTATCATTGCCTCGCAAACGAAGGCGAAGACCGCAAGAAGAGTGATGGATTCAGGACCCAGATGCATCATGTGGATCTGATAGTGGGAGAGCATGGTGTTGAAGAAATCGGAAAAGGGGGGAACCAGTCCCGCCCACAGGGCGTCGATGAAATACCGGACCTCAGTGACTATCCTATCGATGGAGAAGCGGGACGCGGGCCAGGCCGTCGTCCTCCCGCATTCATTGAAGATGGTGGCCAAAGCCGAGCTGACCTTGCTCAAGCCCTCTCGATTGATTATGATCGACCGATCGACGGCGGGGGCCGCCAACGACGGTGAGCGAGGCGGCGGCATGGGATTCTTCCCTCTTCCCTTCTTCGGCGGAGCCATGGCGGCAGAAAGAATGGGGAAGGTTCGAGATTGATTGATGCGAAGCTGGAGTTCGAGAGGAGAAAGGATGAGAGCGCCGAAAGCAATGGAAAGGGGAGCGGCCTGTGTGCGACTACGAGTCCGCCTAGCATGGCACAAAATAAGGAGGCGGGGGAACAAAGGTCGCCCACATCCAATCAACCGCCATGCGGGCGCCTAAGGCCGCAGGCTGTTAGGGCTCAAGGGCGCTGCAGACTTGCCCTTTCGCCTCTCGCCGCCAGTCCAGCGCGCTTTGGGCCCTGGGCTCTTGTCATGCGTTCGGGAACGGGGTCCCCAGACTTGCTCGCTCATGGCGTGGCTCAAAGGGGCCCAAGACGCCCACCTTCATCAACACAAGCTCAAGACCTCGTGAGGGGCTGAGCCTCATGGGCGGACGACCAGAGCTTCTCAGCACGGCCTCATCAGCTGGCTCACGAGGAGGCGGAGAGTTCAAGGCGGGTACTCGCAAGGTTCCCATGACGCAAGCCATGACGCACCAAGGGCGCTTAGTCGGGCGCCACCCCGCAGTTGTCCTCCTTTCCTCTTTGGTGCAAAGGGAGCAAGCGCAGCGAGAGCATCAAGCAAAGGCATCCATTTCGTGCAACAAGACCAAGACCAGCCCAACGGCAAGGAGGAAGTCATTCAGGAGCCCAAGCAAAGGCCACCACTGTGAGTTTTGACAAAGCGAGGACCAACTTTAGTCGGGATAAGTGTACCCGTTGTTCCCTTCAAAATGGCTAATTGTTGGCGCCCTTCCCGCCAATATTTGGGAAGAGCCCTGTGGCCTTTGCCTATAAATAGGACTAGCCACCCCTGTGGTAGGGGCATCCAGAGACACCTGAATCAAGCAAGAGAGAGAGAGAGAGAGAATGGTGACCTGAACTCCTCCTAGAAGTTCATCGTCCCCACCCAAGAAGACCATCATGAGGCTGTTCTTCCTTGTATTGTTCATCATCGCCCAAGAGGCAATCCACCACACCACACATTGGAGTAGGGTATTACACCACAATGGTGGCCTCGAACCAATATAAACACTGTGGTCTCTTGTGTTGTTCCTTTCAGAGTTTAGATCTCACGAGCCAATGAGGAATGTAGGTAGAGGGCGAATCTCCCACAAGCACCCCAAGTGTTCGAACCTCAAGGGTCTGCCGGAACCCGAAATCCGACACATACATGTAGGGGGAGCCAATGCATGTTGCAGTTCCTTCCAAAGCTTTACTTGCTATTTCCTTATATCTTTATCTAAAGCTTTGGTGTATGTTGTCTTCAATTACCAAAAAGGGGGAGATTGAAAGCACAAGTGCTCCATGGGTGATTTTGGTAATTCATGACAACATATCTCTTATTGGACTAATACTTCTACCTAGTGCATTTCAGATAAGTTCAACATTGGAGTGGCATGGACATGGACAAGAGGATGTGGAACCCCTTCAAGATGCTAAGGACAAATATTGGCAAAAGCTCATGTAACGCCCCGGACACACCCGCCGGTGGTCGTTACTCCTGGTGGGATCTAGACTGGCCCCACAGATCAATACTAGTCTTTTCTGTGCACTTTGTCCTCACTTTCTGCACACCCGGAGCAACTTTCGGCCGGTCACCCATCCCGAAACTACTCCAACTGAGCACGCTTAACTTTGGAGTTCGTCTCAATGGGATCCCTAAAAGAAGGAATTCCTTATTGATATGAGTAGTCTATCATCCCTAATAAGCCGTGCTATTACATACACCCCCACTCGTGAGGAACCGACGTCCTCGTCTGGCCATTGTGAACGCTCCTCTTGGCACAACCGTCTGTGCATCCATCCCGTACATGTGCCATGCCGTGCAGCCACGACGGGTCACAAACGCCATGAACAACATGACCGCAAGACCGTCGCAAGAACCATCCATGTAACCGCGAGGGTCGGCTCGATACCAACTTGTAACGCCTTGACACACCCGCCGGTGGTCGCATTCTCTGGCGGGATCTAGACTCGCCCCACAGATCAATACTAGTCTTTTTCAGGCACTTTGTCCTCACTCTGCACACCCGGAGCAACTTATCGGGTCGGTCACCCATCTCAAACTACTCCAAGCCGAGCACGCTTAACTTTGGAGTTCTGTCTGAATGGGATCCCGGAAAAGAAGGAATTCCTTATTGATATGAGTAGTCTATCATCCCTAATAAGCCAGGCTATTACAGCTCAAGACTCTACATTTTTTATTTTAGTGATCCAAGATCACATTGAATCCATAGGAAAGCCAATACTATTAAAAGGGGATGAGGTGTTGCTTAATGGCTTGCTTGCTCAAAGTGCTTAGTGATATGCTCCAAAACCCTCAGCCACTTTCTCACATACACATATGTCCTAAACCTAAATGTCAAACTCGGTCCCACCAACTTTGTCTATCCGGCGCCACCGAGTTTCATCATATTCAACCACTTCCAAACCCTAGTCACTTCGGTCTCACCGATGGGATCTTGGTCTCACCGAGATGGGCTTGCAATCTCTCTGTGATCTGGTGCAACACTTTCGGTCTAACCGAGTTTGTGCAGTCGGTCCCACCGAGTTTGCTTGACCAATCCTCTATTTACTTATTACCAAAATCGGTTCCACCAAGTTCGAGTAATCGGTCAAACCGAGTTGAGGTTTTACCCTAACCCCTGCACATCGGTCCCACCGAGATGACTATATCGGTCCCACCAAAAATCCTAACGTTCACATTTTGAACTAAATTGGTCTGACCGAGTTTTCTGATTCAGTCCCACCGAGTCTGGGAATCTGTGTGTAACGGTTAGATTTTGTGTGGAGGCTATGTATACCCCTCCACCCACTCTTCATTCGTGGAGAGAGCCATCAGAACAAACCTACACTTCCACTACTCATTTTCTTAGAGAGAACAACCTACTCATGTGTTGAGGCCAAGATATTCCAATCCTACCATATGAATCTTGATCTCTAGCCTTCCCCAAATTGCATTCCACTCAAATCATCCTTCAACCATAGCCAAATCTGTGAGAGAGAGTTGAGTGTTGGGGAGACTATCATTTGAAGCACAAGAGCAAGGAATTCATCAACAACACACCAACTATTGCCTTTTGGAGAGTGGTGTCTCCTAGATTGGTTAGGTGTCACTTGGGAGCCTCCATCAAGATTGTGGAGTTGAACCAAGGAGTTTGTATGGGCAAGGAGATCGCCTACTTCGTGAAGATCTACCCTATAGTGAAGCAAGTCCTTCGTGGGCGATGGCCGTGATGGGATAGACAAGGTTGCTTCTTCGTGGACCCTTCGTGGGTGGAGCCCTCCATGGACTCGCGCAGCCGTTACCCTCTGTGGGTTGAAGTCTCCATCAACGTGGATGTACGATAGCACCACCTATCGGAACCACGCCAAAAATCTCCGTGTCTCCAATTGTGTTTGCACACTCCAATCCCATCCCTTTACTTTCTTGCAAGTTGCATGCTCTACTGTCCGCTGCTCATATACTCTTTGCATGCTTGCTTGAATTGTATTGTGTATGCCTGAAATTGTGTTAATCTACCACCTCAAGTTGAAAAACTTACAAACTGCCAACTTTGTTTATTGATGGTCTAATCACCCCCCCCCTCTAGACACCTCTTCGCAATCCTTTCAGCCCGAGAGCACCGACGAGCGCCACCACAGCCACCGTCCACCCCTCGCCTTGCCAACGGGTCCAGAAGAACCACCATCATCCCGTGCATCGTCTACACCAACCCGTTCGGCTGTGGGAGCCCTGCAGCATCGTCCCCGAGCTCATCTTCAACATTCGGTCGCCGGCAACCTCACCATCGATTCGCCGCCGTTCATGCTTCCCTGACCTCGCTGGCCTACTCGTCTGAACCGCTGTGAGCTCCACCCTCGAAACCCTCTCATCCCCTCGCCTTGCACACCCCCTAGCTAGCTTCCCCACCTTGGCCGAGCACCACCGTCCGCCATGGCTGCCCAGCTCCCTTGCCCCGAGCCCCTCCGCATGAACCCGTGACACCAGAGTGCTTCTGGTATCCCGGGGTTGCCATCTAGCTCACCAATTCCTCCTCTATCACCCTGTAGCCCCATGCCCGCACCTAACTGAGCTCCGGCTACTGTCGTGGTTGACACTGCGGTCGTCTCCGGCTGCCCCAGCACCTGCCACCACCACCATCAGATGCACCTCGTTGTGGCCATTCCAACGCGCCCAGCCACGCGTCCCGAAGCCACCAAAAATGGTCGAAGTGTCGGCATTAAACCGCCGACATGGCACACTTAATTAGCCTAATGACGCCCTAATTAACCTCCCAGGTCACCGACAGCGGGTCCCATGCCTGCTAATTTTTTGGCTGGAATTAACTAACCTCAGTTAGTCCTATGTGACACTGACATGTGGTCCCCCTGGTTAGGTTTGACCACTTTGACCACGGTTGACCACCTGACGTCACCATGATGAAATGCTGACGCAGTAACGCTTTTTTGGATTTTAAAATAAATCATAAATGATTTATGAATTTAGAAAATGTTTAAAACTTCAAAAATTCATAGAAATTCAACCATAACTCCAAAGGAAATAATTTATATATGAAAAATTATCAGAAAAATCTAAAGAATTTTTTATTTCATTTTCATGCATGTTTGAACAGCCTACAGCTACTGCATATGAAAATTTGAATAAATGGCATTTTAAATGTCTTATGTGGAGTTTTAATTTGAACCTTGGGTTCAAACCAACTTCATTTAAATTGTTGCTAGCTACATTAGCTCAAATCACATCATGTTGCCATGTCATGATCATGCATCATATTGTTGCATTGCATTGATTGTGTTCTCTCTTGTTTGCCGGTTTTGTTCCCTCTCAGTGGACATAGTTCCGACGGTGAGTTCGATGACACCGATGAAGAATTTTACTATCTTCAAAAGTTCCAGGCAAGCAAACCCTCTTGAGCATTCTGATACAATCCCACCCTCCCGCTCCTGCTCTCTTTTACTGCATTAGGAGAACAACATTTCAACTGCTACATGTTGAGGTAGTTTAACCCATTCCTCTGCATGGCCTGTCTTTGCCACAGTAAATAGATGAAACCCACTAGCATGAGTAGAAATTGCTTGAGCCATGTTGTGCCTACTCATTCATGCTTACTTGTTATGCCTGCTATGCTTAGAGTTGTGTCGGGTCTGATTCATCTGGGATGGATTGGAATGGAGGTGAACATGTCCTACTGTTGAGAGCTTAGTGTGTGAATACGATTTGGTAAAGGTAGCGATGAGAGGCCATGTACGAGTACATGGTGGGTTGTATCATTGAAATCGTCATCAGGAACTTATTTCTGTGTTTGTGATCCAAGACAGTTACTACCAAACATCGGGATCCTTAATTGACTCTCTCTACTTATTAAGCACCTTGATCTCAATCCAGGAGTTGCAACTAGTTTCTGGTGTTTGTAGGATATGTGTTGGAGACCGTGCGTAGCGCTGACCCTAAGGGTGGCCTATGATGCGGTATTGAGACTATGGCACGATGTACTGGGGCACCCGTTTGGTGGCCTCAGGAACCCTGCACACATCGTTTGGGGCCGTAGTGGAAACCTTGGCCGAACTTGCTTGTGAATGGAACTCAAATAGGCGATAAACCTGGACTAGAGACTTGTGTGGGTAGTCAGGACATGGCCAACACCCTCGCCAGGCTTCCGCTTGAAGGTTGCCAAGATACATGACGTGTACATGGCAGTAAGTGGCGAGAGCGTGTGTGAAGAAGTACACCCCTATAGAGTAATATGATCTATTCGAATAGCCGCATCCGTGGATATGGACTACTTGGAATGTTTACATTGTCCATAGATAACTGTAAGTGGATACTCTAAAATGCGCAAGATAAGTGTGAGTGCTATAGATGGCCTTCTCGTAGGGAGACGGGAGCGGATCCATAGAGGTGTATTGAGATGGTGAATATGTGGACTTGTGTGCACTTTCTCACCTCAAAGAAAATGCTGGTAGACGTAGTTCAGGATAGCCACCGAGTCAAAGTTGGCTTGCTGCAGTTAAACTCCACCACCCATTTGTTGATACTAATGCTTATGTAGTTAGTTTTGATGTAAGTCTTGCTGAATATATTTGTACTCACATTTGCTTGATTTATGTTTTTACAGAGAGACTTCATTCTCGCTAGTAGTTTCACGTGGGCTTCGATAGTTAGCTTGGGAATCCCAGACAGAGGTTTGGTTCCTTTGGAGGGTCTTGTAGATAGACAGGCTTGATTTATGTTTTTACAGAGAGACTTCATTCTCGCTAGTAGTTTCACGTGGGCTTCGATAGTTAGCTTGGGAATCCCAGACAGAGGTTTGGTTCCTTTGGAGGGTCTTGTAGATAGACAGGCTTTCTAGCCTTCTCTCTTTTGAGATGTTTATACTCAGACATGTTTATGCTTCCGCTTGTGCTTGTTGCTTGTATGACTTGAATGATGGGTCATGAGGCCCATGTTTGGAATATCTGGATCCTCGGAGCCTATTGAATAAATACTTTGAGTCGTAGAGTTTTGTTGTGATGCCATGTTGTATTTACACATATCGATCATATTGTGTGTATGTTATTGAAATGCTTGGTATGTGTGGGATCCGACACCTAGTTGTTTATTCTTGGTAGCCTTTCTTATGGGGAAATGTCTCCTAGTTCTTCCTCTGAGCCATGGTAGTTCGCTACTGCTCCAGAACACTTAGGTTGGCTGGCATGTATCCTTCTTTGTTCTTGTGTCTGTCCCTTCGGGGAAATGTCACACGGTGTTCCTTTAAGTCCTTGTAGCTTGCTACGACTTGTTCATACGTTGATGACCGACATGTTCATTTCCGGGTTACGTATGCCTGTCCCTGTAAGTTTGTGCCACCTTGGGTTTACGACTAGTCATGTCGGCTCGGGTTCTCTGTCATACGGATGCTAGTGACACAATCATATACGTGAGCCAAAAGGCGCAAACGGTCCCGGCCAAGTTAAGCCTGCAGCCGTGGGAATACCGTGCGTGAGGCCGCAAAGTGATATGATGTGTTACCTGCTAGATTGGTGTGACTTAGGATCGAGGTCCTGACACGAAGGCGGGATGTGGCCGTCGTGGCTGCCACCCCACTGTCGGCCATCGTGGCCATCACCCGCTCCGCCACCATGGCACGAAGGTGGGAGGTGGCCGTCGTGTCCGCCACTCCACTGTCGGCCGACGTGGCCGCTAGCCCAATGTCGACCGCCAGGGTCATCACCCACTCCGCCACTGCCGCCCGAAGGCAGGAGGTGGACGTGGAGCCCCGCATGTGCATTAGCGACCTTGCACGTTACGTCGAGTTCCTGCGGGAGGAGGAGGAGCACCTGGTCAGCCTGCGTAACAGACTGTGCTCGCACGCCTCCCGTCTACTCAAGCAGCTATCCGCACGGCACCTCCTAGCCATTAAAAGTTTGACGTGTGGTGTCACGTGAATGGTTAGCAGAACGCCCATGATTCAAATTATACAAATGTTTGAGATATAACGAGGCAGCTATTTGTTTTCAAATGCCTTTGTTGGCTGTTAATTCGTGCGCCTTCTATCAAATTGGACATAAAAAATAACACAACATGTGGTGCCATTCCATGATAGCACATGCCAAGTTTCATGAATTTCTAATGAGTTTTGGATTCACTAGAATTTTAAAACCAAGTATCTCAATGTTATCGACCGAGCCACGATGCCCATATGTTTGAAGTTCATTCCCATTTCTTGCATGGGACCTAAGCATGCACCCAAGGACACACATATTATTTTTAACCCACTTTGCTATACTGGAGCATGTGCATGTAGTTCAAATTTAAATTATGCACATAAAATGCCTAGAAAACTCGGTTAACGTATAAAAATTTCCAAACAAACCCCAAATAATTCCAAAATTTAACATCACACTCCTGTTGGTGAGTGTTGTATCTAGAAAATAAAATCAAGGCAAGAAGGGGCAACAGATGTTGTTTCGTCCGGAAAGGTGACACACCTTCCCTACCAGACCACAAGGCTTCTTATGAGAAGCTCAGGTTTGTGATGGGTGTATACCATAACCTGCCCCAAATGGGAAAAAATTACCATAGCATGTTGGTGCCATTCCATGATAGCATGCAAGTTTCATGAATTTCATATGAGTTTTGGATTTACTAGAATTTAAATACCAAGTACCTCAATATTTGCCAGCAAGCAATGGTGCCGAGGTGTTTGAAATTCAATCTCATTTCTTGCATGGGTCCTGAGCATGGACCCAAGGACACACATTTGATTTTTCAACCCATTTTCTGCACTGGAGCAAGTGCATGTAGTTCAGATTTGAATTATGTACATAAATTGCCTACAAAACTCGGTTAATGTATAAAAATGTCCAAATGAACCCAGAAAAATTCCAAATTTTAACACGACACTCCTGTTGGTCTACATTGCCACTAGGCGGAAATTTGGAAGCAAAAAGAGGCAACAAATATCGTTTCGTCCACAAAGTCGTAAGTTCCCTACCGGAACCATGAGGCTTCGTGTGAGAAGCTCTGGTTTTTTAGAAGCTTATACCCAAATCTACCCCAATGGGGCAATTTTTCTACCACAACATTTTGATGCCATTCCTTGATAGCATGCCAAGTTTCATGAATTTCAGACAAGTTTTGGATTTAGAATTTAAAAACCATATATCTCAATGTTTGTGGCCGAGCGACAGTGCCGAGTTGTTTGAAATTCATTCTCAATTCTTGCGTGAGACCTAAGCATGCACCCAATGACACACATTTAGTTTTCCAACCCATTTTTCTGCACTGAAGCATGTGCATGTAGTTCAAATTTGAATTATGCACATTAAATGCCAAGAAAACTCAGTTAATGTATAAAAATGTCCTAACAAACCACAAAAAAGTACAAAATTTGAAATGACACTCTTGTTCTTCTATGTTGACAGTAGATAAAAATTGAAAGCAAGAAAAGGCAATGGGTATTGTTTCGTCCACAAAGGTGACACGTTCCCTACCGGAACCATGAGGCTTCTTGTGAACTCTGGTTTGTGACAAGCTTATACCCAAATCTTCCCCAAATGGGACAATTTTTTACCATACC
Source organism: Aegilops speltoides (assembly GCA_021437245.1). NCBI lineage: Eukaryota > Viridiplantae > Streptophyta > Magnoliopsida > Poales > Poaceae > Aegilops > Aegilops speltoides. The sequence continues at coordinate 205,520,573 of CM038143.1, forward strand.
ATTTACGTGCTATTCCATGATAGCATGCCAAGTTCCATGAATTTTAGACGAGTTTTGGATTTACTAGAATTTAATAACCATGCATCTCAATGTTTGTGACCGAGCGACGGTGCCAAGGTGTTTCAAAATTCATTCCTATTTCTTGCATGGGACCTAAGCATGCTTGAAGGACACACATTTGATTTTTCAACACATTTTTCTGCACTTGAGAATGTGCCTATAGTTCAAATAATGCACATAAAATGCCTAGAAAGCAGTTAATTTATAAAAATGTCCAAACGAACCCCCCAAAAATTACAAAATTTAGAACAATACTCCTATTGTTCTATGTTGACACTAGAAAAAAATTGAAAGCAAAAAGAGGCAACGAATATCATTTCGTCCACAAAGGTGACACGTTCCCCTACCGAGACCATGAGGCTTCTTGTGAGAAACTCTGGTTTATGACAAGCTTATACCCAAATCTGCCCCAAATGGGACAATTTTCTTACCACAAATTTTTGTGCCATTCCATGATAGCATGCCAAGTTTCATGAATTTCAGACGAGTTTTGAATTTACTAGAATTTAAAAACCATGTATCTTAATGTTTGCGGCCGAGCGACGATGCCGAGGTATTTCAAATTCATTCCCATTTCTTGCATGGGACCTAAGCATGCACCGAAGGACACACATTTGATTTTTCAACACATTTTTATGCATTGGAGCATGTGCCTATTGTTCAAGTTTGAATTATGCACATAAAATGCCTAGAAAATCAGATAATTTTTAAAAATGTCCAAACAAACCCCCCAAAAATACAGAATTTAAAAAGATACTCATGTTGTTCTATGTTGACACTAGAAAAAAATTGAAAGCAAAAAGAGGCAACAAATATCGTTTCATCCACAAAGGTGACACGTTCCCCCACCGGAACCATGAGGCTTCTTGTGTGAAACTCTGGTTTTGTGAGAAGCTTGTACCCAAATCAGCCCCAAATGGAACAATTGTTTTACCACAACATTTTTGTGCCATTCCATGATAGGATGCCAAGTTTCATGAGTTTCAGACAAGTTTTCGTTTAATGGAATTTCAAAACCAAGTATCTCAACGTTTGCCGGTGACCCACGGTGCGGAGGTGTTTGAAATTCATTCCCATTTCTTGCATTGTACATAAGCATCCAGCCATGGACACATATATGATTTTAAAACCCATTTTGGTGCAGAGGAGCATCTGCATATAGTTTAATTTTAAATTATGCACCTTAAATGCCTAAAAAACTGAGTTAATGTATAGAAATGTCCAAACGAACCCCGAATAATATGAAAAAGTTTGACTACACTTCCATAGTTGCATGTTCATTGCAGATAAAAGTTGTAGCAATTCAAACACCCTCCTTTGCCCCTATGACTCCTTATGTATTTCAAATCAAGACAAAAAATCAGGTTGGTCACACGCAGTTTATTATCACCAACCGTGTGTGATGCAGTACAAAATATCTTAGAGCACCGCTGGAGTAGTATATGGATTACGCAAGAAGGTTCGTCAACTTTGCGCACCAGTTTTTTCGCTGCACCGATCCAAAATCTTGGGCTTCCGCTGAAATATCTACCTCCTCGCCCCCTCTCCCTTATCAAAAGCCGCATTTCCCCTATTTCTGCCTTACTTTCCAAGTTCAAACCTTCACTCCTTGCTTGCAGCGCTGCCTCCTCACAGGTGACCCTCCTTCACGCAGCTCGACCTCGTCGATCCAGGCAGGTAATCCACACTCGAACCCCATCCTCCTCCTCCTTCCACATCCCACATGCCCCGACCGCCAGTGGAACACCTTCCACCCAAATCACCAAACCCTCCCCCAAATAAGTGTCGCCCTAAGCCATGGTGCACGCAATATAGCCAGGAGCTTAAGAAGCATTTGGCAGCAGAGAAGCAAATTGCGGTCGCACGGGTGGATGAGGTCGTGATGGCTACCATTCGTGCTGACTCCTAGATCTTGGAGGAGCACCTTGCCGTCGAGGCCACCGTCAACGCCTCGCGCGCCGACGCCACGACGCAGTTGGCTGCTTTAAATGAAAGTTCATGGCATTTTCTAGAGGCCACCATCGGTGCCTTCGACGAAGACTACGAGGTGTTTTCTCCGCATGCCTGTGCTTACCTCAACTCGAGAGCCATCAGGTTGGTGCCCAGAGCGGCTCAGGCAACTCACCACTATGAGGAGGGTACCCACGATGTAGGGGCCTTGCCCTCTTCCATGTCCAAGGAGCCAATCATCATCGATATCTCCGACGATGAGGGGTAGCTTGTCTTATTAGCTCACTATAAGGACCTATGTTCAGTTAGCTAGCTACGCTGGTTAAGAATGGGTTTACCTGTTGCACGTGCTGCTCCTGCCTTTCCTTAACCAATTCTAGTGAATTGTCCTATCTACTTTTACCATGCAATCTGTTGCTCTAGTGTATATGTTCTATATGTCGTGCAATGTGGTGCTCACTTATTAACTGTCTGATTAATTAGTTGTCATATTCAGTTAACTGTTTGGTTCAATTCACAATGTGATGTTCAATTCTTTAGGGTGCAATTTTGTATTGTCTTCCATGTGAGAAATAATTCGACTTTATGTGTACAAAATACATAAGAAACAAATACAATTGCTATATTTCCAAGTTGTCAAGCCTTCACTGAAGATATTTATGCATATCCTTGTTTTCAGGCATTTCCAAAGCAGTTCACCGATGATTACTGTTCAAACCACTTGTATGGTCAGGAGGCGAGAAAGGTATTCATACAACACCCATGGTACAAAATTGAAGTCTTCCTCAAGAGGACGAATGATGGATGGTCAATCATCCACAGACACTGGCCTAAAGTTGCAAGGAGCTTCAACATCAATGAAGGCCAATATTCACCTTCCGCTTCAGTAGTTTCCAGATGAGATACATCTGTCTATCTATTGTCTCTGATGCTAATTTCCAAAGGTTATAGATGTTGCATGTGCAACTTGGTGTCGGTGTCAAAACCGGCGGATCTCGGGTAGGGGGTCCCGAACTGTGCGTCTAGGCGGATGGTAATAGGTGACAAGGGACACGATGTTTTTACCTGTGTTCGCCCTCTCGATGGAGGTAAAACCCTACCCCGCTTGATTGATATTGATGATATGGGTAGTACAAGAGTGGATCTACCACGAGATCAAGGAGGCTAAACCCTAGAAGCTAGCCTATGGTATGATTGTTGTAATGGTTGTTGTGTCCCACGGACTAAAACCCTCCGGTTTATATAGACACCGGAGAGGGCTAGGGTTACAGAGTCGGTTACAATGGTAGGAGATCTATATATCCAGACGCCAAGCTTGTCTTCCACGCCAAGGAAAGTCCCATCCGGACACGGGACGTAGTCTTCAATCTTGTATCTTCAGAGTCTTGGAGTCCGCGGACGATGATAGTCCGGTTGTCTCGGACACCCCTAGTCCAGACTCCTCAAGAGCCCTCGAACCAAAGCTTCAATGACGATAAGTCCGGCGCCAGATATAGTCTTGGCGTTGCAAGGCGGGTTCTCCTCCAAATTCCGTGTGTTTGCTTAATGTTGTCCGCTTCCTTATCAATGTTGCGCTTCTTGGCTTCCACGCCCAATAATGGCCATCTTCCACGCTGCCGCATCTAATGCGAAAAGCCAGGGTATCTTTTATGTTTTACCCCCTAGCTGTGCAAATAATCTGCCTATAAGAGAGGCAAGAATCCAGATCCAAATCACACCATCTTCCTTCCGCGAGTACTCATCGGAGTGCTTCTGACCAAGAATCCATTCTATCATGGACCGTCGACGCGGCTCCTCTTCTCGTGCTCCCAGCCCTCCGCCAGGAGATTGGAGGAGATGTTCTGTCCCGCACAACGAGCTGGTGACGCTCCAAGCAAAGGGATATCTCCCTCTGGCCTTCATGGTCCCGGTCCGAGCCGGGTTGGCCACCTACCAAGGTGGGAAGCAAGCGGAGGCTACCCCATGTCCCAACAAAGGGGAGCGGGTATGCTTCGTCCCCTATCTGATAAGGGGGCTCGGGTTTCCTATACATCCGTTCCTCCGCTGCTCCTCAGAGTTCTACGGACTCAGCCCATCACCTTACGCCCGCCTCTATCCTCGCATATCGCGGGTTACGAGCTCTTTGCGAGCTATTCTCGGGCATTGAGCCCCATTTCGACTTGTGGAAGAGGTTGTTCGCTTGTACCCCGCTCTCACGAGGGATCCATATATCAAGTGGGCGGCGCGAAATATGGCGATTGCCGGACCGGATATCCATCCGAACCCCTAAGAAGGCGCCCAAAGACCGGCCTTCTAATGGTTTTATATAGAAGACGCCCATTGTCGGACCCTATTCGGATCGGCCTCCGGAGTTCAAAGAATGCTCCTCTGAAGAAACACCTTAGTTGGCGTCATGAGCCCCCAACCGAGGAAGACAAGAGCGCCCATTATTTGATGGGCGGATAAGATTATCGCTCATTCCGGTTGACCATGATTGGAGTCATGGAAACATGCATTACGCTGGGGTGCAGCCACCGCAATACAGGCCACCCCATGTGGGATTTCAACGGGAGGACGATGCCACCCGTCATGGCGCAGAAGGATCGGATTCAGCCGAGGATCCGCGAAGATCCTGTCCGCCTGCATAAGGGGAGAAGGAGGACTTTCCGGACGAACCCATTGAATGGGTTCTCCATGAATAACCTCGACGCTGGGTGTTTAACACTTTACGGGCCCGACCCACGCTTTCAAAGTTTAAATTTCTTATATCATGTTTTCAACGCAGGAGCTGCGTCGGGTTGTGGAGGACATGCTAAGTCCATCTCCGCAACCCGAGGATCAAGAGAGATCCCAGGATCCGGCCTCCGAAGAGGATCCGGACATAAAAGTGGAGCTAATCGATGGGGTGTTCCACCAGCTCAGCATGAATAATGCTTTAGTCGCCATTACGGCTGACTACCCCGGACTATATCTGGCTTCCCAGGTGATTGTGACCGAAGTCACGACACCATTATCTCTTCCTTGCTCATTTCTGACCTTCGCATATGATGGTGTTTTGCAGGAAGCGCCTTCAAGGCGGGAAGCCAAGCCCGCGGCGGCTGACCAACAAAGGCCAGTCCGGACAAGTAGGCGGAAGAGGAGCGCGGTGCGGACTGAAACGTCGCCGCAAAGGTATGGCTCACAGTCAATTATTTGGAGCAACGTTCCTAGGAAGCGTTTGAGTGCTCATGGCTTTTAGAGAAAAGCGCCACCGGACTGCGGGCGAGAGGTTGCCAATCCAACCTCTACAGCCTGTGCTCAAAGACTGGTCCGGAGGGGGAGGCGAGCGCAAGGCGCGAGCCGACACTCCTCCAACGGAGGATGCCGGCGACTGTCCGCCACCAAGTTCGAGGTGGAGAGCGCCATGAACCACAAAGCGCCACCGACAAGATTTCGTGATGTGTGGTTCTCCCCGAGGCGTTGAATGCCTTTAACACGGGGACGCCAAGACTGCGTGCGGCTCAAGATGGTTTTACCAGAGCTACGGAGCAAGATGTAAAAGACATACGGTAAGAGATTTTAATAGTTGTATATGCTAGTAGCCCCGAGACTTAAATTAGTTATATTAATCGATTTAAGGATCATTTGAAATGCGTGGTCTTACGGAGAAGAATACCAAACTGTCTCAGAGCTGCAAGAGTGCAAGGCCCAACTCGAGGTCAAGACTTATCGCCGCAGGAGGAAACACAGAGACCCTCTCCGGTAACACATTATTTTAAAAATATAAGTGGTGTGCGGCTTGCGTGCAAGTCTAATAATGACGTTAGAGTGCCGCGGACAAGATCCGGATAGGCAAGAACTCATCGGCCACCAAGGTCGGGCGAGAGGGTCTTTGAATAGGGTGCAGCAGAAAGGAACAAGCTCCAGATGCCCACGCCCAGCCTGGAGAAGAGCCTGAAAGGTGTTAGGGCCGAGCTGTCCGGCTCCGTTAAGGAGACTGAGCGGCTTCGTCGCGGCATCTATAGTAAGTGCTTGAGCGGACTCCTTTGAAAAGAAGAGTTTGGCGAGGAAGTCAATTGACAAAATATGTCTTGTAGGTATACTCACAGTCGCCTGCTGGAGGAGATGCCCAGATCAACGGGTGATCAACTTTCCGAAGTTGTTGGTGCTGCCGAACGAAGTTCGGCAGCAATGAGCGGCGGCGCCTGTGCTTTATGGCCAGCCCTCTCCCTACCCGAGGGCCTTGGGGAGCTTACGGAGAAGCTTCAGGGAGTGCGGCAGCGCTTCCATTTATGGAAGATTTCGGCCTGCCGCCAAGGTGCCAGGGAGGCTTGGGCCATGGTGAAGATGCGGTACAAGAAGGCGGATCCCAACCACATGGCCGAGGTCGGACCTGTGGGGCCCGATGGGAAGGAGATCCCTGTGAGTTTAGTATACGGCCAAGTAGAGTTGGCCGCTAAATTTTCCCAACGGGGCTGTAAATTAGATAGCCTGTTAGACGGGATTGAGGAGGAATACAGTCAGTAGATTTGACGATGTATTTTAAAATGACATGTGAAATGCCTTCTAGCCGGATTGTAGATCGTTTGTCTTTGCCAACCTTTTCGCTTCAACCTCGGGACCCTAGAGTCCGGAGTGTGTCCGAATACCTTCTCGGTTAAGAAACAACCGGGGTATGCATGGAGACCAGGCGTAGGGGTCATTAGTGCTTTATCATACAAGTGCCCAACTAGTTATGTTATATTACATGGTTAGTAAGAAACATCTTCCAGGGAGAATAGTTCCGTTAAGGGTTCCTTTCTCGGGAGGCATGCCCTAAAGTGCATGTCGGGACTGCAAAAAAGCGTAAAAACATCGGGGCAGATAAATAAGTAGGTAAAAATCATCTTTCAAGTCACCGACCGAATATTCCCTTAAGAACGCTAGCTTTCGCTTCACCTACTGAGGTACACATCCGCCGACCGCAAGAATAATCGCAGAGGTGCTCCTTTACCTCCTAGCCGAACAATCGGGAACGAGGGGTAAGCACAGAGCCAGCAACCCAGCTTGGCCAAAACTTAAGTCATATCGATGCATATAATGGTGAATAAAAGGTACATGTGGAAGCTTGACACATGTGCTGGGCATGAAGCCCTTATAATTAAGCTTCTGGTAAAGAAGCCCCCAAGTATAGTGAGTGCGGATGGCACATCAAGTGAATGCGAACAATGCGCAAGTAGGCCTTTAAGGGCTTTTTAGAAAAAGGGTTGAGAGAAGAAAGAGAAACAAAAGACAGCTGCAATGTAAAAGTTTGGACGGGGGAAGGGGACGAACTCTTAGTCCGGCGCTAGACATAGAATCTTCGGAGGCGGGCTGCATTCCATGTGTTCGGCTCAAGCCGGTTGTCCGGCGCATTTCGTAGACGGTACGCTCCACCGGTCAGGACTTGATCGATGATGAAAGGGCCCTCCCATTTGGGCTTGAGTTTGTCCTTTTCTTGTCCGGCACGCGTAGAACTAGTTCGCCAACGTTGTAAGTCTTGGCCCGCACTTCTCGCTTTGATATCTTCGAGCTCGCTGGCGATAGAATGCGGAACGAGCCTTGGCGACGCCGCGCTCTTCCTCCAATGCGTCCAAGCTGTCCTGCCGATCCAGCTCGGCTTCTCTTTCTTCGTACATGCGCACTCAAGGTGAGTCATGTATGATGTCACAGGCGTAAGCGCCTCTGCTACCAGATACCATAAAGAATGGTGTGAATCCGTAGTACGGTTGGGCGTTGTCCACAGCCCCAGTACGGAGTCTAGCTCCTCTACCCAAGGCGTGTCGATTTCGTAAGTGACCGCACTAGTCCGGTTTGATGCCACTCATTATTAGACCGCTTCGCTCGCTCCACTTGACCGCTGGTTTGAGGATGATAGATCAAGCGTAATCGAGCTTAATGCCCATATTTTTGCACCATGATTTAACCTCGTCGGTCGTGAAGTCCGCGGTTGTTATCGGTGATGATTTGTGGAGGACACCATAACGTGTACTACCCCGGAGATAAAGTCTATCACCGTCCGGACTCTGCTGTTTGACCGGGCTTGGCCTCTATCCATTTGGTGAATTTATCCACCATGACCAATAGGTACCTTTGCTTGTGGGTTCCCTTTAAGGGGTCCAACCATGTCAAGCCCCTGCACCACCTAACGGACGGGTAATGGGTATAGTTTTGAGGGCGGTGGGTGGCATATGGCTCGATTAGCAAAGAGGCGACAACCAACGATCTTCGGACTAAACTCGAAAGATCCGCCGGCCGTCGGCCAATAAAATCCTGTACGGAATGCCTTTCCTACAAGGGCCCGAGCTGTTGCGTGGTGTCCGCCTAGTCCGCATGAATTTCAGCCGTAAGGTTTCACCCTTCCTTTCGGAGATACACCTTTGAAGGACTCGGTTGTGCTTTTCTTATAGAGTTCTCCTCGTGGACCTTGTAGGCTTTAGATCACGGACTATGCGGCGGGCCTCATTTTGGTCTTCGAGAAGTTCCTGCCAAGCAAGTAGGCTAGGAATGGCTCATCCACGGGCGATTATCTGCCATTATGTCGTGGTCAAGGTGTTATTTCATCGGCTGAATCGTCGGTTATGTCAGATTGCTCTATGTCGGTTGGTGTGGCTGCTTCCGGTTTGTTATTTCCGGGCTCCTCTTCCCATAGTACGGATGGTTTAAACAGCCGTTCTAGGAAGATGTTTGGAAGGACAGCGTCACGTTTTGCGCCAATGCGCGCTAATCACGGCCGCTTGGTTATTATCCCCGGCTACGTGGTGGAATTCAAATCCGTCGAACCGAAAGCGAGACTTTTTAGGACAAGTGTTACGATATGCTGCCATTTTGGATCCTTGGCATCAAAGTCTCCATTTACTTGGGATATTGCAAGGTTTGAATCTCACAAGACCTCGAGGCATTGAATGCCCATGGAGATTGCCATCCGGAGGCCATGTAAAAGGGCCTCGATTCGCCGCGTTGTTGGAGTCCGTACATTATCCGGCACGATTGAATTTGGTCCCTGGTTGGGGACGTCAATACGATGCCACCCAATCCGCCAACATTTTAGAGCCGCCGAAGCGCATAATCCAATTGAGTATGCGCCGTACTCTTTAGGGAGTTCGCTGTCCATTCAGCGACAAAGTCAGCCAAAACTTGTGACTTTATAGCTCACGAGGTTTGTGTTATATCGAATGGTAAGAGCTCAATGGCCCATTTTGCAATCCCTGCCCGCCACGTCGCGGTTGTTTATGATGTCGTTGAGGGGCACTTCGGAGGCCACTGTTATCGAACACTCTTGAAAGTAGTGTCGGAGCTTCCGGGATGCCATGAACACCACATACGCTATCTTTTGATAGTGTGGGTAACGGGACTTGCAGGGGGTTAACACAGTGGATACGTAGTACACTGGTTTTTGAAGAGGGAATTTATGCCCTTCTGTCTCTCGTTCGACGACGAGTACCGCGCTTACAACTTGATTTGTTGCCGTGATGTATAACAACATTGGTTCGCCCAGGTTCGGCGCAGCCAGGACCGGATTTGTTGCCAATATGGCTTTTATTTCTTCGAGTCCCAAGAAGGGCAGATCCGTCCACTCGGTGTTGGTGCGCCTAAGGAGGCGATAGAGGGCAATGCCTTTTCTCCTAAACGGGAGATAAAGCGGCTTAGAGCCGCCACGCATCCTGTCAAATTTTGTTTTTGTTTGAGGTCTTTTGGAATATCTAGTTGTGACAGAGCTCGGATCTTAGCTGGGTTTGCTTCAATTCCTCTACCGGATACAATGAAGCCCGGGAGCTTTCCGCCGGTATTCAAAACGATTTATCCGGATTCAGCTTGATGTCATATGCTCTGAGGTTGTCGAATGTGAGCCTCAAGTCGTCTACTAGAGTTTCGACGTGTTTGGTTTTGATGACTACGTCGTCTACGTATGCCTCTACTTGTTTTGCCGATCTGGGTGGCGGACATGTCCGAATCATGCGCCGATATGTTCTACGCGGCGCTTTTGAGTCCGAAGGGCATTGTGTTGAAGCGAGAATGGTCCGTATGGAGTGATGAATGCCGTTGCAGCTTGGTCCACTTCGCCATCTTGATTTGATGGTAGCGGAGTATCGCCAAGGAAGCACAATGAATCGTGTCCTGCGGTAGCATCGATTATCTGGTCGATCGAGGGAGGAAGGGATCCTTTGGGCAAGCCTTGTTGAGGTCTTTAAAATCGACACATAGGCGCCAGGATTTGTCCTTCTTTGGTACCATTACCAAGTTTGCTAGCCAATCCGGATGTTTGATGTCTCTGATGAATCCGGCTTCCAATAGTTTGGCTAGCTCTTCTCCCATTGCCTGTCTTTTGGATTCGGAAAATTGTCGAAGAGCCTGTTTGACTGGCTTGAATCCTTTTAGGATGTTTAGGCTGTGCTCTGCCAATCTGCGTGGGATTCCCCGCATATCTGAAGGGTGCCAGGTGAAGATGTCCCAATTTTCTCGAAGGAATTCTCGCAGTGCAGCGTCTACATCAGGGTTCAACTATGCCCTGATGGAGGTCGTCTTTGTCGGGTCCATTGGATGGACCTGGAATTTTACTATTTCATCCGCTGGTTTAAAGGAGGTGGACTTGGATCTCTTATCGAGTATCACATCGCCCCTATTCACCGAGAGCGAGCGCTGTGAGTTCTTCTCGCCGCTAGGGCTTTGGATAGTGCCTCCGTGGCTAATCGCGGCTGTCTTGTTTTCGCGGGAGTGCTATGTCCGGATCACTAACGAGAGTGATTATTCCGCCGGGCCTGCATTTTGAGCTTCATGTACCCGTAGGGGGTACGGCTTGAAAAATTGTGAATGCCTCTCGTCCTAATATAGCGTGATATCCGCTGTTGAACGGGCCACCGAACGTGACTTCTTCGGATCAGAATTGTCCGGCGAGCGAACACCACATCGAGTGTGATTTTTCCGGCAGCGCTTCCTGCTAGGGATTATTCCTCCAAGGTTGTGCTGCTTCGCCAATGCGGCTCCAGTCTATTTCCATTTTTGAAGAGTTTCCTCGTAGATGAGGTTTAATCCGTTGCCGCCATCCATGAGGACCTTTGTGAGTCGAAAGCCATCCACTATTGGACTAAGTACCAGTGCGGCTGGTGCTCGGGATGTTCGGAATTTAGGTTCGCTGTTGGCGTTGAAGGTGATGGTCTGTCGCCCATGGATTTGTTGTTGCTACTTGGTAGACTTCGCGAGGTGCGGATTGTTCAGATCCGCATATTATTTGATGCGAAGGTCTCGAAGATCGCTGATACTGCATCGGTATTGTTCGAGTGGTTTTCGGGGCTAGAAGCTTCTCGCCACTTTTGGCCACCGCCGTAATATCCAACATGCTCAAGGCTATGTGTTGGGGTGGCGCCCTCTGTCTTGTGAATTTTACAGGTCCGCTAAGCCACGCCCAAAGACGGTTCCATGCCCTTTATGGGGTTTTTGCTTTTGGTTTTTGTACCGGTGCACGAGTGTAATGCACCCTTTTGTTGCGGATCGGGTTGTATTCGGGCCCGATTGTCCCAAAACTTAATTTCGGTTTTCGGAAACTCTCCGTCAGACAAGACTTCAGATTATGGACGCCAGTCGCGGGTTGTAACTTCACTACGGTGATGGCGCTCAAGATTCCTCGTCCATGCAATTATTGCAAAAGATTGAGATTATGCGTTTTCCTCTCGGCAGACTTTTATCCTGTCCATAACCAGGAGGAATCGCCCAAGAATGATGTAATCGTTTCATGGGCTCTTGCCGGATTAGAGATAGATCACATATGTCCGGGCGGGTGGGTGGAATTGAGTCGGAACCCTACCCATCTCAAGGCTCAAGGGCCGAGAAGTTTCCGAATTTGGAAGCTTGGAAAGTGGAACGTTGTCCAACGAGTCCGGTCCGATACCTGACTTTAGGTTCAGTGCTTGATCGAAATCCGTCCCTCTGCGGGAATCCGGCATGGAGGGTTCGGCAGCCCGGACATGACTAGTTTTTAATACAGAGGAGGAGTCGCCGAATTGTTCCTCTACCACTGCAACGTGGTGGGTGACCTGGGGAAAGTTAATCAGATCGGTTTTAAGCCCAATCCGATTGTAGTCTGTAGCGACTCCCAGGGCGGCGATGCGATCCAAGAGCTCGTTTAAGGACGAGAGCTCTATTGGATCCAGCCGCTCGGCGAATTCTGAGCTGACGTGCAGATTGCTTTTGATGACTTGAGAGGTCATTGTCGAAGCGGTGGCCAAACAGGCGGTCATAAGAAAACCACCTAGCCGGACAGTTTGGCCGGCGACCAAGGCTCCTTTGGTGAAAATACCGTCCTTGAAGACGGGAGGAGGCATCCTTCCTATCGGTGACGGCATGCAGGAACTCTCAATGAAAGCACCAATGTCGGTATCAAAACCGGAGGATCTCGGTAGGGGTCCCAACTGTGCGTCTAGGCGGATGGTAACAGGAGACAAGGGACGCGATGTTTTTACCTAGGTTGGGCTCTCGATGGAGGTAAAACCCTACTCCCGCTTGATTGATATTGATGATATGGGTAGTACAAGAGTGGATCTACCACGAGATCAAGGAGGCTAAACCCTAGAAGCTAGCCTATGGTATGATTGTTGTAATGGTTGTTGTGTCCTCACGGACTAAAACCCTCCGGTTTATATAGACACGGAGAGGGCTAGTGTCGGTGTCAAACCGGCGGATCTCGGTAGGGGGTCCCGAACTGCGCCTAGGTGGATGGTAACAAGAGACGAGGGACACAATGTTTTTACCTGTGTTGGGCCCTCTCGATGGAGGTAAAACCCACGCCCCGCTTGATTAATATTGATGATATGGGTAGTACAAGAGTAGATCTACCACGAGATCAAGGAGGCTAAACCCTAGAAGCTAGCCTATAGTATGATTGTTGAGATGTATGTTTGTCCCACGGACTAAGGCCCTCCGGTTTATATAGGCACCGGAGAGGGCTAGGGTTTACAGAGTCGGTTACAATGGTAGGAGATCTACATATCCGTATTGCCAAGCTTGCCTTCCACGCCAAGGAAAGTACCTTGGGACACGAGCCGAGTCTTCAATCTTGTATCTTCGTAGTCCGGGAGTCCGGCGGATATTGATAGTCCGCTGTCCGGACACCCCTAGTCCAGACTCCTTAGTAGCCCCGAACCAGGCTTCAATGACGATAAGTCCAAGCGTGTTTATAGTCTTGGCGTTGCAAAGGCGGGTTCTCCTTCAAATTCCATGTACCGCCGAATAGTGTCCTTCATCTTGAATCTTGTGTTCCTCGGCTTCTACGCCAAATAATGGCCCTCTTCCACGCAGCGTCGCATGAATGCGAAAAGCCGTGGTATCTTTACATTTCACCCCCGATTGTAAGTCGTCCGCCTATAACAGAGGCAAGAATCCAGATCCAAATCGCACCGCCTTCCTCCTGCAGATACTCCATCAAGCGCCCCGACCTAGAAATCCATTCCACCATGGATCGTCAACGGCTCTTCTTCACGCGCTCCCACCCCACCGCCGAGGAATTGGAGGAGATGCTCATTTCACACAAGCAGCTGGTTAAGCTCCAAATGGAGGGGTTTCTTCCTCGGCCTTCATGGTCCCGATCGAGCCGGATGGTTACTTATCAAGGTGGGAGGCGGGCGGAGGACACTCCAAGCCCCAATAAGGGGAGCGGGTGTGCTTCATCCCCTATCCGATAAGGGGCTTGATTTCCAATACATCCATTCCTCCGCTGGCTCTCAAGTTCTACGGACTCAGCTCCACCACCTCACGCCCGCCTCTGTCTTTGCATATCGCAGGCTACGTAGCTCTTTGCGAGCTATTCCAGGCATCGAGCCCCATTTCGCATTGTGGAAGAGGCTGTTTTGCCTCGCACCCGTTCTCACCAGGGGTCCATATATCAAGTGGGCGGCGCCAAAATATGGCGATCGCGGGACGGATACCTATCAAGCACTCCTAAGAAGGCGCCCAAGACCGGCCTCGGAGTGGTTTATATAGTAGACGCTCCGTTGCCTCACCAGTCCGGATCGGCCTCCGGAGTTTGATGTTTGCTCCCTTGAAGAAACGCCTCGGTGGCGCCCATGAGCCCCGTTTGGAGTAAGACAAGAGCGCCCATTACTTGATGGGCGGATAAGATTAATGGCTCATTCCGCTTGACCATGATTGGAGTCATGGCGGCGCATTAGCGGGGGTGCAGCCGCCGCAATCTGAGGCCACCCCATGTGGGATTTCAACGGGAAGACGATGCTACGCACGCGACGTCAAGAAGGGTCGGAGTCGACCGAGGATCTGGTGAAGATCCTATCCGGCCTGTACAAGGGGGAGAAGGAGGACTTCCTTCGTCCGAACCATTTGGATGGGTTTTCCATGATCAACCCTAGAGGATGGGTAAGCGAACACGTTGAAGGGTTCTACCCGTGCTTTCGAAGTTTAAGCTTCTTACATTATGTCTTCGGCGCAGGGTCTACGCCGGACTGTGGAGGACATGGTGAGTCCTGCTCCACAACCCGAGGATCCAGAAGGATCCCTGGGTCCGGCCTCCGAAGAGGATCCGGACATCGAGGTGGAGCTGATCGACGGGTGTATCACCACTCGGCATAGACAATGCTTTGGTCGCCATTATGGCGGACTACCCCGGCTAAGTTCGCTTCCCGGTGACCACGATCAAGTCAGGACACCGTCATCTTATCCTTGCCTATTTCGACCTTCGCGAACGATGGTATTTTGCAGAAGCGCCATTACGGCAGAAGCGAAACTGCGCGGCCGACCTACTGAGGTCGATCGAACTAGCGGGGAGGAAAAGGGCGCCGTCTTGGACGGAAGCGTCGCCGCAGAGGTATAGCTCGTGTTTGAACTTTTCGAGCAACGCCCGAGGAAGCGTCTAAGTGCTCATGATCTTTATAGGAGAAAAGCGCTCGCCGGATCTGCGGCGCGAGAATTGCCGATCCGACCAACACCGGCCGTGCTCAGGCGCCGGGTGGAGGGAGGCAAGCGCAAACGCGAACCGGATCTTGCTCCAACGGAGGATACCTGCAAACATCGTATCGCCACCAAGTCTCGAGGTGGAGCGCTATGAATCATAAGCGCCGTAACAAGATTTCAAGAAGCGTGCTTTTCCCGAGGCATTGGATGCCTTTAACGAGGGACGCACATCTCCGTGCTGCTCAAAATGGTTTTACGAGCCGCGGAGCAAAGATGTTAAAGACATACGGGTAAGGGAATTTTAATGGTTGTATATACCAAGAGTCCCCGAGACTTAGATTAGTTATTCTAACTGATTTAAGGATCATTGTAAATTCGAGCACTTAACGAGAAGAACGCCCGGTGTCTCGTGAGCTGCAAGATTGCAAGGCCCAACTTGAGGCCGCACTTGTCTGCCTTGAGGAGGAGACGAGAGACCCCTCTGGTAACACATTTTACTAAGAAATATAAGCGTTGTGCGGCGTGCGCGTGAGTCTAATAAGAACGTTGCAGGTACCGCGGACAAGATCCGGACAGACAAACATTCTTTGCATGACTAAAGGCTGGCGAGTGTCTTGAATAGGGTTCAGCAGAAAGGAACAAGCTCCAAGATGCCAACGCCAAGCTCGGAGAAGAGCTGAAAGGCGCACAAGCCGAGCTGTCCGGCTCGTCAAAGAGAATCAACGGCCGTCGCGACCTATATAGTAAGTGCTTGGCGAACTCTTTTGAAAAGAAGAGTTGGCGAGGAAGTATTTTGACATGATATGTCTTGTAGGTATACTCACGGGTCGCCCTGCAGAGGAGATGCCCATATCAATGGGTGATCAACTTCCCGAACTATTGCGGCTACTCGAGCGAGTTCGGCAGCAATGAGTGGCGCCAGACAGCTTTATGGCCAGCCTCACCCCGCCCGAGGGCCTCGGGAGCTTGCAGAGAAGCCGCAGGAGTCGGCAGCGGTTCCGTTTGTGGAAGATTTTGGCTTGCCGTCAAGGTGCCAGGAGGCTTGGGCCATGGTGAAGGCAGCGGTACAAGAAGGCGGACCCCAACCACATGGCGAAGTTGGACCGGTGGGGCCCGATGGGAAGGAGATCCTGTGAGTTTAGTGTCTGACCAAGTAGAGTTGGTGCTAAGTTTTCCCAACGGGACTATAAACTAGACTGACTGTTAGGCGGGATTGAGGAGGAATACAATCAATAAATTTGACAATGTATGTTATCCTTTAAAATGACATGTGAAACGCCTTCTAGCGAATTGTAGATCGTTTGTCTTTGCCAACCTTTTCGCCGACCTCGGGACCCTAGAGTCGGAGTGTGTCCGAATACCTTTTGGTTAAGAAACAACCGTGGTATGCATGGAGACCGAGCGTAGGGGTCATTAGTGCTTTATCGGACAAGTGCCCAACTAGTTATGTTATATTACATGGTTAGTAAGAAACATCTTCGAGAGAATAGTTCCATTAAGGGTTCCTTCATTTGGGGAGGCATGCCCTAAAGTGCATGACCGGACCGCAAAAGCGATAAAACATCTGGGGCAGATGGAAAAATAGGTAAAAGTCATCTTTTAAATCACCGACCGAATATTCCCTTAAGAACGCTAGCTTCGGCTTCACCCGGTCGAGGTACACATCCGGGTGACCCGGCGATAATAATCGCAGAGGTGCTCCTTTACCTCCTAGCCGAACAATCGGGAACGTAGGGGTAAGCACAGGAGCCATGCAACCCAGCTTGCCAAAACTTAAGTCATATCGGTGCATATAATGGCGAGTAAAAGGTACATGTGGAAGCTTGACACATGTGTTGGGTATGAGACCCGTATAATTAAGCTACGAAAAAAGCCCCGGGGAATAATGAGTGCGGATGGCACATCATGCATATGCAAAGAATGCAAGAATAGGCCCGAGAGGGCTTTTAAGTCAAAAGGGTAAAAAGAGAAACAAAAGACGATCAAGTATAAAAGTTTGGGCGGGGAAGGGCGAACTCTTAGTCGGCGCTAGGCATAGAATCGTCGGGGCGGGCTGCGTTCCATGGGTTCGCTCGAGTCGGTTATCAAGCGCATTTCGCAGACGGTATGCTCCACCGGTCGATGCTTGATCAATAATGAAGGGCCTTCCATCCGGGCTTGAGCTTGTCCTTTTTCTTGTCCGCAGCGTAGAACTAGTTCATAACGTTGTAAGTCTTGGCCCGTACTTCTACCTTTGATATCTTGAACTGCTGGCGATAGAATGCGGAGCGAGCCTTCGCGACGTCACGTTCTTCCTCAATGTGTCCAAGTTGTCCTGCCGATCCAGTTCGGCCTCTCTTTCCTCATACATGCGCTTTTCGAGGTGAGTCATGAATAATGTCGCAGGCAAGACCGCCTCTGCGTCGTATACCATAAAAATGGTGTGAATCCGGTAGTACGGTTAGGCGTTGTCGCAGCCCCTGTGAGTCTGAGTTGAGCTCCTCGACCCATTGGGTGTCGATTTAGTGAGTGACCTCACTAGTGCGGGTTTAATGCCGCTCATTATTAGACCATTTGCTCTTTCCACTTGACCGTTGGTTTGAGGGTGATAGACTGACGCATAGTCGAGCTTGATGCCCATATTTTTGCACCATGACTTAACGTCATCGGCCGTGAAGTTCGTGCCGTTGTCGGTGATGATGACTTGGGGGACTCCGTAACGGTGTACCACCTCTGATATAAAGTCTATCACTGGTCCGGACTCTGCCGTTTTGACCGGTTTGGCCTCTATCCATTTGGTGAACTTATCCACCATGACCAATAGGTACTTTTTCTTGTGGGTTCCCCCTTTAAGGGGTCCAACCATGTCAAGCCCCTAGACCACGAACGGCCAGGTAATGGGTATGGTTTTGAGGGCGGTGGGTGGCATGTGGCTCTGATTAGCGAAGAGCTGACAACCAACGCATCGCTGGACCAAGTCCTGTGCATCTGCCCGAGCCGTCGGCCAATAAAATCCTGTACGTAATGCCTTTCCTACCAGGGCCCGGGCTGCTGCGTGGTGTCCGCCTAGTCCGGCATGAATTTCAGCCAGGAGGTTTCGCCCTTCTTCTTCAGAGATACACCTTTGAAGGACTCCGGTAGTGCTTTTCTTATAAAGTTCTCCCTCATGGACCTTGTAGGCCTTCGATCGCCGGACTATGCAGCGGGCCTCATTTTGGTCTTCGGGAAGTTCCTGCCTAAGTAAGTAGGCTAGGAAAGGTTCTGTCCACGCGGCGATTACTGCCATTATGTCGTGGGCGTGTTATGTCATCTGGCGAATCACCGATTGGTGCGGTTTTCTCCGGTTTGTCGTTGCCGGGCTCCTCTTCCCATAGTACGGATGGCTTGAAAAGCCGTTCCAGGAAGATATTTGGAGGGACAACATCACGTTTCGCACTGATGTGTGCCAGGACGTCGGCCGCTTGGTTATTATCTCGGGCTATGTGATGGAATTCGAGTCCTTCAAACCGAGCTGACATTTTTAGGACCGCGTTACGGTATGCTGCCATTTTCGGATCCTTGGCGTCGAAGTCTCCGTTTATTTGGGATATTGCAAGGTTTGAGTCCCCGCGCACCTCTAGGCGTTGGATGCCCATGGAGACCGCCATCCGGAGACCATGTAGTAGGGCCTCGTATTCGGCTGCATTGTTGGAGTCCGTGTACATTATTTGAAGTACATCTTGGGATGTATCTTGGTGGGGACGTCGAGACAGCGCCATCCCCGATCCGTCCAACATTTTGGAACCGTCGAAGTGCATAGTCAATTGGAGTATCGCGCCGTACTCTTTAGGGAGTTAAACCGGTCCATTCGGCGAAGTCAGCCAAAACTTGTGACTTTATAGCTCGTCGAGGTTTGTAAGTGATGTCGAATGGCAAGAGCTCGATGGCCCATTTTGCTATCCTGCCCGTTGCGTCGCGGTTGTTTATAATGTCATTAAGTGGTACTTCAGAGGCCACTGTTATCGAGCACTCTTGAAAGTAGTGCCGGAGCTTTTGAGACGCCATGAACACCACATATGCTATCTTCTGATAGTGCGGGTAACGGGATTTGCGGGGTTAACACGGTGGATCGTAATACATGGTTTTTGAAGAGAATTTATGCCCATACATGCGCTCGTTCGACGGACGAGGACTGCGCTTACAACTTGATGTGTTGCTGCGATGTATAACAACATTGGTTCGCCCGAGTGGGCGCAGCCGGGACGGTTGTTGCCAATATGGCCTTTATTTCTTGAGTCCCAAGTGGCGGCATCCGTCCCTCGAAGTGTTGTTCGCTGAGGAGGCGATAGAGGGCAACGCCTTTTCTCCTAAGCAGGAGATAAAGCGGCTCAAGGCTGCCACGCATCCTGTTAATTTTGAATTTGCTTGAGGTCTTTTGGAATATCCGGTTGACAGAGCTCGGATTTTGGCGGATTTGCTTCAATTCCTCTACGGATCTGATGAAGCCCAAAGAACTTTCCGGTGATGCAAAAACGCATTTTCGGATTCAACTTTATGTCATATGCTCCGAGGTTGTCGAATGTGAGCCTCAAATCGTCTACTAAAGTTTTGGCGTGTTTTGTTTTGACGACTTCGTCGTCTCGTATCTCTCATTGTTTTGCCGATCTGGGTGGCGGACATGTTTGAATCATCTTGATATGTTGCACCGGCATTTTTGAGTCGAAGGGCATCGTGTTGAAGCGAGAATGGTCCATATGGAGTGATGAGCGGCTGTTGCGGCTTGATGCATACGCCATCTTGATTTGATGATAGCGAGTATCGTCCGGGAAGCACTGTGAATCGTGCCTGCTGTAGCATCGATAATTTGATCAATGTGGGGAGAGGAAGGGATCCTTTGGGCGAGGCTTTATTGAGGTCTTTAAAATCGACGCAGAGGCGCCAGATTTATCCTTCTTTGGTACCATCACCAAATTTGCTAGCCGATCCGGATGTTTAATATCTCTAATGAATCCGGCTTCCAATAGTTTGGCTAGCTCCTCTCCCATTACTGTCTTTTGGGCTCGGAAAAGCGTCGAAGAGCCTGTTTGGTGGCAGAATCCTTTTAGGATGTTTAGGCTGTGTTCTCGCCAACTGCGAGGATTAGGGCATGTCCAGAAGGATGCCGGCGAAGATATCCCAATTTTCCCGAAGGAATTCACATGATCTTGGCGTCGACTTGGGGTTCAACTATGCCCGATGGAGGCCGTCTTTGTTGGGTCGATGGATGGACACGGAATTTTATTATCTCATCTGCTGGTTTGAAGGAGGTGGGCTTGGATCTTTATCAAGTATCACATCGTCCCTGTTCACCGTAGAGCGCTTGTGTGTGAGTTCCTCTGCCGCTAAGGCTTGGATAGTGCCTCGAGGGCTAGTGCGGCTATCTTGTTCTCGTTGCTGAGTGCTATGTCCGGATCACTAGCGAGTGATTATTCCATTTGGGCCTGCATTTTGAGCTTCATGTACCCGTAATGGGGTATTGCTTGAAAGATTGTGAATGCCTCTCGTCCTAATATGGCGTGATAGCCCTTCTGAGCAGGGCCACAGGCGTGACCTCTTCGGATCTGTAATTGTCCGGAGGCGAACACCACATCGAGTGTGATTTTTCGGTGCAGTGGCGCTTCGGCTAGGGATTATTCCTCTAAAGGTTGTCTTGCCGCTCAATCTGGCTCAATCGATTTCCATTTTTCGCAGAGTTTCCTCGTAAATGAGGTTTAGTCATTGCCGCCATCCATGAGGACTTTTGTCACCGAAGCCGTCCACTATGGGACTAAGTACCGGTCTTGGCCGGGCTCGTTGTTCGAGATGTGGGCTCGTCGGTGGCATTGAAGGTAATAATTGTGTCCTCCATGGATTTCTTTGTTGCTACTTGGTAGACTTCGCGAGTTCAGCGGATTCGCTTTTGCATATTATTTGATGCGAAAGTCTCAAGACTATTGATCTTGTCTTTGGTATTGTTGGAGTGGTTTCCGGAGCTAGTAGCTCTTCGCCACTTTTGGCCACCTGCCGTAATATCCAGCATGCTCGAAGGCTATGTGTTGGGGCGGCTCCTCTCATACTATGAAGTTTCTGAGGTCCATTGAGCCATCCCTCGAAGACGGTTCCGTTTCCCTTGTTGGGTTTTGTTTTTCGTTTTTTGCATCCGGGGCACGATTGTAAGGCGCCCTTTTCTTGGATGGGTTTGGGGCGGATTATCCCAAAATTGATTTTCGGTCTTTGAAAACTCTCCATCGCCTGATACTTTCGTACAATGGATGCGGATCGTTGAAGCGGGTAATTCTGCGACGATCAATGGCGTTTAGTATTCCTTGTCCGTGCGATTATTGCGGAAGATTGATATTGCGTTTTCCTCTCGGCAGTCTTTTATCCTGTCCATAACCGGGAGAATCGCCCGATAGTGATGTCTTGTTTGATGGCTCTTGCGAATTAGAGATAGATCGCATATGTGCAGGCGGGTGGGTGGTACAAAATCTGGATCCTGCCCATCTTGAGGCTCAGAGGCCAAGGAGTTTCGAATTCGGAAGCTTGGTTTCTTGGGCGCAATCCAGTGAGTCCGGGGCGGTGCATGATTTTAAGTTCCATGCTCGATTGGCGTCCGATCCCTCATGAGGATCCGGCATGGAGGGTTCGGGAATCCGGACATGAATTGTCTTCAACATTGGCAAAGAGTTGCCATATTGTTCCTCCACCACAGAGACGCGGTGGGTGGCCTGGGGAGAGTTGATCTCTCTTAGATCGGTTTTAAGCCCAATCTGGTTGTAGTCTGTAGCGACTCCCAGGACGGCGATGCGATCCAAGAGCTCGTTAACAGACGAGAGCTCGATTGGATCTAACTGTTCGGTAGCTTTAGGGCTGACGCGAAGATTGCTTCCGACGACTTGAGAAGTCATTGCCGAAGCCGCGGCCGGACAGGCATTCATGAGAAAACCACCAAGCCGGATAGTTTGGCGTGGCCAAGGCCCTCCGTGAAAAAACACCGTCTTTGAAGGCGGGTGGAGGCATCCGCTCTATCGGCGACGACACGAAGGAACTCTCAATGAAAGCACCAATGTCGGTGTCAAAACCGCGGATCTCGGTAGGGGGTCCCGAATCGTGCGTCTAGGCGGATGGTAACAAGAGACGAGGACACAATGTTTTACCTGTGTTGGGCCCTCTCGATGGAGGTAAAACCCACGTCTGCTTGATTAATATTGATGATATGGGTAGTACAAGAGTAGATCTACCACGAGATCAAGGAGGCTAAACCTAGAAGCTAGCCTATAGTATGATTGTTGAGATGTATGTTCGTCCTACGGACTAAGGCCCTCCGGTTTATATAGGCACCGGAGAGGGCTAGGGTTACACAGAGTCGGTTACAATGGTAGGAGATCTACATATCCGTATTGCCAAGCTTGCCTTCCACGCCAAGGAAAGTACCTTCCGAACACGAGCCTGAGTCTTCAATCTTGTATCTTCGTAGTCTGGGAGTCCGGCGGATATTGATAGTCCGGCTGTCCGGACACCCCCTAGTCCAGGACTCCCTCAGCTAGGGTTACACAGAGTCGGTTACAATGGTAGGAGATCTATATATCCGTATCGCCAAGCTTGTCTTCCACGCCAAGGAAAGTCCCATCCGGACACGGGACGGAGTCTTCAATCTTGTATCTTCGTAGTCTTGGAGTCCGGCGGACGATGATAGTCCGGCTGTCCGGACACCCCCTAGTCCAGGACTCCCTCACTTGGTGTTGGTGCAGTTGTGTAATGGGGTAGCTATATGTCTATATGGTGTAACTACGTGCTGAAGCTATATGTACTCTGATGTATTTCAATTATGAAATCCTGGTTCCGTCATACGAAAATGAAATATATTATGTGCTTAAATGAAATGTCAATTTGATTAATAAACGGATTATTAATAATAGGCCAATTAGCATGCTAATTGGTTTTTTTTCTATTGTAACCAGTTATCGAGAAAACATCGTGGGCGATGACCTCAGACAACACATATAGTTTCTAGCAAGAAAACATGTTGGATCAATGAAAAATCACACACAACTTTCTCTTAAAAACTGTTTGCGTTATGCCATCATGCGCAAATGTTTACCACATAAAAAGCATGTGTGATGGACAACCTAGGCCATACAGTTTCTTCTATGAACCGTGTGTGATGCATTTGATAGCGCAAATGATAAAATTGCTAATATCGTCTACAATGGCAACGCTATCACAAACGATTTAATGGGGAAAATTGTATGTGATGTACCTAGGAACGGAAACATTTTCCTTGGATTAACTATGTGAGATGTACATACGAACAAAAATGTACTTCTTGGATTAACTGTGTAGGATATACATATGAACAGAAACGTATTTCTTAGATTGACTGTGTGGAATTTACATACGAACGAAGTCGTTTGTCTAGGACTGACTGTGTGGGATGTACTTATAACCGGAAATGATTGGGCATGTATAACTGTATTTTTTAAACACAACTATATGATAACCGTATTTGATCGCTCGCCCGTCGCACACGAGCTCATTTTGCCCAGCTTGTGTAACCGGAGGTCCTATCTCGACGGCTTCTGGGTCGTGTAGGAAGGACCCCCCCCCCTATCGCCCACACTCATTAGGCGGCGGTTTCAAATGTCGTTGTGAAAAGGGGTTAAAAACCGTTTGTATAGCATCTCGTTGTACCAGTGATTATTGATGCCCGTTCGATTACTCTTGCAAAATTTAACTGTTCCACTAGTATGTTCGATTCTAATTTCAAATTTGTATGGGTCATTTCTATGCCTAATCTCCTTGCCGCCAATTGTATAAAGAAATTGTAAGGCATTTTATTTGTGTTCATGAAGACCAAACTAGCGTATGCTATTGATCACGTATATGGGACTTGGTTCATGCTATCCCGACCCAAACCCATCGTACTTTGGGCCATGACAAACTGGGCTAACCCGACTAGGTATACTTATCATGCAGTGCTGCCATGCGCTACTGGTAAGATTCTATCTATATGATTTCTCCTAGTAGTGATGTCAAAGGGAGGCCCAAGCACGACCCAATAAACCATTGTACAACCTTTGGGCCTGGCCAACCCAAGCACGACCAAGTATAATAATTATTAATTGCAACATGCATTTTTCTACTTTTTAAATCACTAATTAAGGCACATTGTGAAGTAAATAAAGTACATATTTATCTAAAAAGCCTTAATTTTGTTTACAAGAACATATCTATATCATATAGGTTCTACTAATAATCACAAGACACATTTGTGAAGATTTCAGACCAGATCAGGTTGAGCCGGACCAAGCACAACCCACATCATCGTGTCAGGCTGTGCCACCCATTTTCTCAATTTTCAAACCCAGCCTGATGTGGTTTGTCGTGCCATGTCAGTCCAAAGCCCATTTTATTTTGTGTTGTGTCTTACTTTCCTCTAGGCCAGCCCTAAAAAGCCTGGCCCAAATATGAGGTTCACACACAAATGTGTGTAACCAAGCCATGAGTGCACATGATCGTCGAGGTGCGCCCTACAACAAGGCAAACACACCAGATGATGGTGATTGTCAAAATATTGATATTTGGGATGATGCTTGGATTTCATCTATGCTAGTAGGAAAGTTATCACTCCAAAAGGTGGCCATTTTCTATGGAGAATGGCTCATTCAATTGATCCAGTTTCTAACAACTGAGATAAAAATCTAATTAGACAAACTTTATAGGCTATTAATGCAAAGCGAGTCATGGCTATCCCTCTTTCCCAACATGACATGCAAGATTTTATTGCTTAAAGTTTTATGATATGTATTTGGTTCAATCAACCTACCGTGTGAACACGAACATCACCATGGAAGCAAACTACGACACACTAACAACATGGGACAAACCGCGACTAATCCTATCTGGTGCAAGATTTAGTAGCTTTCATGTCCGACAAAGGTTTAGTTTTTTATTTGGCGCACATTGCATGACACCCTCCCGTGTCGTGTTACGTTTACTAATAGACATATGAAAGATCTACCACAAATGTCATTATTGTTTTTTGGGGTAGAAGATACAAAAAACGTGTTATTTCTATGCAATAAAGCAAAGCATGTCTCGAGGGGGGATTGGGATGGATGGAATTATTAATCGAGCACGTGATGTTGACCGTGCCAGTGAGGCGGTTATGAAATCCTTAGTTCATTTGCCATGTCAGGATTTATCTATTTTGGGATTTTAAAATGCCCGAAAAATGGTTATCATTAATGTCTGGTATTTGTGGTGGGAAAGGCGTAAACTAATCGATGAGGAGATAGTTCAGAATGTGATGAGAACATCAATACCATGCTTACACCCACAGCCCCTGCTGCTATACATACTGGACCAATTACTAGACCTCGCGCACGCCAATTGAATTACCAGGTACTTTCGTTTCTTGGTAACAATTCTAATGTTCATGAGAATATGATGCTGCCTAAATTGGATACATTTGTGTTGATTACTAATGAAGGGCGTAGCATGGACAAGAGGGATGAGCACTGGAGTAGGATCAAGCATGGAGATGAATGCGCGCGCGAAGGGATCCAGAATGGCGTTACTAGCGCATATTTGAGCACTATGAAGCCTTCGTGATGACCTACAAGGACATGGATGAAATATACAAGATTCCCCTTCATAGATTTCATCCATAACTTATTTTAGGTGTTGCCTCACCTTATTTTTGGGCCAAACCCATGTAATTTTGAAATACTAGAGTGTAAGATGTTTTTAGAGTCCATATGTGTGGGGGGAAACAAAGTTAGGGTTGGTTTCGGACCCCTCCACCAAGGGGCCACGAAATTCCCCCCTCTTCCTCCATATATATAACCATTACGGCATCATTTAGACTCTGAATTTTGTTTAGATTAAAAGTTCGTCATAGCTTCAACTTCGCGTACTTCGTTTGTGTTCAACGACCAGACCAAGACGTCACAGAACCCCACTTGATCAATAAAGCTTTTCTCTTTTATTCGCAATATCCAGATTGCAATTTCAATTTCTTTCTCGTTCTTTGTTTGCTTGCAGGAAATAGACCTTCGTGGTCAGGTTGATCATGCTCCGGCGTGGTCAATAACCTCTCGGAGTTAGTTTAGCGATTTCTAGGGCGCGACGTCCTTGCACGTTCGTAGTCGGATCGTCAAAGTCTACTCCACCAAAAACTATACCACCATCTCATTGAAAGACGAGACACCTTTGCCTCTGTTCGCACATGAACACGTCACCGTGTACCTCCAACGCCGAGGGTGATGCACCGCAGCTCACGCCGAAGGAGACCCGTCTGGAAGCGCGGTACGCAAGCAATCCGGCAAGCGCTTTTGAGCACCCAAAACTCCACACGCCCGCGAGGGACCCCGTCTGGATGTGCGGCGGCAATGGGCTGCCCTAGGTCGGTTCGCTCGCCCCTAGAGCCTCGATGATTGCTGCCCTTCAACACGAAGAACGAACGAAGAACGAGAGAGAAAGAACAAGGGAGGGATGTAAAACTAGGGTAAAAAGTAGATGGGTTTTGCGATTGTGTGTTGTTCAATCGGCTGTCACCTCTTATCTATATAAGAGGCGGATGGACTTCCCGTACAAGAAAAGGACTTGCCTTGCCGTCCAAATCATCAAAATCTAACCAAACTCGGACTTCTCACGACCTTCGGCCCGGATGTCCGGCTCTAGGCCCGGATGATCCGGCCTAGCCCAGTTTTCTAATAGCAGCTCACTATTTTGGTTCTAGAATCCACATATGACCTTGTATTTGGATGAATTTTACACTAAAATCAACCGTCTCAACGAGACGCACAACTTTCATGTTGAACACTTTTTGATCTGAGGCCATCTTGAGGGTGTTTCAGGCCGTTTTCTAAAGTCTGTAGCAGAAAAAGCTGTCCGGACGTTTCTACCCGGATCGTCCGGTCTCCACCCGGATCATTCGGGACTGGACCCAGATCATCCGGTTTCATCATAAACCTTCTGTTGTTTTCGGTGCTTCGATGTCCGGGATGATCCGGCCAAACATTGCTGCAGCACGCGGTTTTGCCTGTAACTTTTGCATACGACCTTGGATGGGGACAATTTTTATATCAAAATCGTCCGTTTCGACGAGACAAAGAACTATGCAGTTGTAACCTTTTCCATGAGAGGTCATATTAATTAGGTTTCATGCCATTCTTTAGTCTGTTGTTAATACATGCATCTCTAAGATTGTCATAACTTTTTCATCCAAGCTCCGTTTTGGATCATCTATATATCTATTTCGATCGGGTTGAAGAGAGTCATCCAATGGTGACATGAAATCATATATTTGACCTCATCTTACTACAACCTCAAGTCACTCTTTGCGATCATGCCATTTTCGAGTGTCAACACATGCCCCCCTATTTTTCGGCAAAACTTGGATGCTGAAAAATAACTTATACGAAATTTGTTCTAAGCGCGATGTCAACACTCCATCGGCCATTTTGTACGTGCTTAGGACGATAAGTATATATCGTCCATTTAGATTAGCAACAAAAGTGAATTTAATCGAATGTATGGCGATGAGGTAAAACCCTTGCATGATGTAAGAAGTCATATTGCATCCATGGATTAAAATAAGTCCACTGAGGGTAACCAGTCATATCTGAGGATGAATTCCATGGCATAGGCATTAATGACATAGTTGAAGAATATGGATGTTGTTTGAATCGAAGATTCTGATGCGCAAACCTTCGGCTTGGTTGTTCGAAGCTTGCACTCTTCTCTTTCTTCAGCTTTGCCGCACTTATTGCAATGGAAGCTTGCATATTATTCTTGTTTTTAGTACTTTCTTTGGGAACCCATGCCATGTTCATCTTTTCCTCATGTTCTTGTGCACTGAGTTTTTGTAATTTCTTCTTTTTCCAATATGATAAGCCGAGTGAGCACCCTGGCTGTGATTTTGCTTGAAGCAATGACAATCCCTGTTTTACCTTGTGCACTCTCGACTTCTTCTCTTCAGGTTTGGCACTTGATTGAATTTTCTCATTTCCTCTAGTGACCCATGTCAACACTTTAATTGTCTCTTTTTCATTTGAGATCGAATCTAAAGTAGCCCTCTTACGACCATCTTTTTTAACACGGTAAACTTGCTTGACCACCTCTTTCTTGTTCCTTGAGCTCCGAACTGATTCCTTATGATTGAAATGGTCTTTGACATGTGCTTGTTCAAATGTTGATTTTTTGGAGCTGCATAATATTTGTGAGATGGTCTAAAATGAGATGAAGAATGCACCCGTGTATCATACCTGTTTCATGATGGATATGGATTTACATAATCATAGGAAGGTACCCATGGCATTGGCATTGGCGGCACAAAATATGGATACGAATATACTGCATTAGAATTCTCATTTTGACAATACCGATCCTCGGGTTTGCGCTTAGGGGTTGGTCTTGATGCTCTTGAATTACTTGGCCGATAAACACTGTTCTCCTCACTTATCTTCTGATGTTTTTCAATAGTTGCGCGAAAGTGACTTTCAGCTTTTTACCTTTGTGCTTACCTCGGCCTTTGCTTTCTTTGGTTGTGTTTGCACCGATCTTTGGATTTTCTTGTTGCCCCCAGTCCTTGGCGTCTTCATTGCAGCTTCGATAGAATTCTAGCCCTCAAGATTATGTTCATTGTGCTCTTCAACAACTTGATTACTTGAAAACTCGATCCCATTACCTGTAGTTTTTACCTTCTCTTTAAATAGATCGACTTGAAGCAGCTGATGCAAAAACCTTTTGCCATCAGGACCAATCGAAATAGAATGGTCATCTCTTGGTGTTCCAACAAATTTCAATCGTCCTTTATCAATGGTTGATTTAACTATTTGACGAAACATGTTGCAATCCTCAAAGCTATGCTTGAACGAATCGTGCAACTTACAATACATTCGTCCTTGGATAGATGGCTTGGCATGGTAATCAAGAATTCTAATGTAATTATTTTTCAACAACAAATCAAAGATTTGATCACACATGTTTGAATCGAAGGTATACCTTTTGTTTTCTAGTCAATCTTGTTATGAGAATGGCTTTAGAGTTAAGCAAACGAATGGTTCAGATTTGGCATCTTTCCATTCGGCTATGAATTCTCTTTCGCATTCTTTTTCTGATGTCCTTAAATAAGAAACTATACTAGCATCGGTTTTCTCAAAAGATTTTAACCTTTGCTTTAAATTTCTGAAATCAAAGTAGTTAGAACATACATGTCTCAATTGAGACCATGCGTAAGCCAAGTATGATGCAAGAAAATCTACCCAATTAGATATGAAATTTTGATAAAGCAATGAGGAAAACTTTAGCTGCAATAATAAGTCATTATCGATCTTTATAAATGGCACAATAGGTTAACTGATATGCTCTATAATAGTTTTATTGCTAAAAAGTAAATTTCCCTTCTTCATTGGTCTTTCAAAATTACTTATGAGAATTTTTCTTATATAAGCATCAACAATAAAGTTGCGACCAAATCGGAAGATAGGTAAATCACTTGCTAGACATACCTTTTCAAACACGTTGGGAGAGCATGATGGTTGCTTTACTTGAACGATATGTTGTTCCTTTTTTGAATAGCTCCCCAACACCTTGTCGTCCTGTTTTTCTAGAACAGATTCGGCATACGTAATATGTGATTCGGTCTTTTCAATAGCCGAATTAACTTTGTTGTCCAAATCACCACTTTTTTATAATTCTATCCACACCCAATGCTTTCTCTTTTTGACATAATCTAGCTTGGATTGCACCAGAAGTAATAGGCTTTCCCTATTTTATTAATTCATGTAGAACAACATTGCATTTGTCCCAAAACGGCGTAAGATTTTTCTTAATGAACCAATCTGGATAGAGTTGCCCCCGACACTTTTAGACTCTTTCGGTAACGAGATGTCGCTGAAATTCTGTAATTGTGCGGGGGGAACATTGTATGCTACGATACTAGGTGAAGACACATGTGATTCTATAGAATTTTCACTTATTCAGCTATTAGTGTGAAGGTGCGAAGCCGAATTATGAATACCTATAGTTTCATATGGTGCGAAAACATTAGTCGCATGAGGTATAGCATATGATGGTTGAGGGTAATTGGCCGGATAACTAGTAGTAGCATGGCCAATTCCCATATCCATCGGCATGTTTGGATTAACATATTGCAAGTTAGTTGCCGATGAATAAAAAGGTGAACCACTTTGTTGCATACTATCGGAAGTTCCCATGTGAGGTGTTTCAAATTGATTAACCAAACTCATCATGTTGTTCAACGGCATATGGATTTCTAGGGTTGCCGATGCATGGGAGTTGGAATACATATGTTGCATGTTGCTAAAATTATATGAGGTAGAAGCATGAATATTTTGTTGCATCGGGTCTTTCACATAATTAGATGCATGACTGATAAAGCTAGGGCTAGCCGATACATTATGCTCATTAGATGATCTAGCAACAACATATGCATTATGTGCATCTACATATGTGAATTGGGTATTCATATTACCTTTGTAGATTGCAAACCCTAGATGACGATCTCTTCGTAGCAAGAACAGGTCGGAGACCGTTCAAAGCTTCGTCCCCAGCAGAGTCGCCAAAAAGTGTGTTCGCACATGAACACGTCATCGTGTACCTCCAATGCTGAGGGTGATGCACCGCAGCTCATGCCGAAGGAGACCCGTCCGGAAGCGCGGTACGCAAGCAATCCGGCGAGTGCTTTTGAGCATCCGAAACCCCACACGCCCGGGAGGGACCCCGTCTGGACGTGCACCGGCAATGGGCTGCCCTAGGTTGGTTCGCCCGCCCCTAGAGCCTCGAGGATTGCTGCCCTTCAACATAAAGAACGAATGAAGAACGAGAGAGAAAGAACAAGGGAAGTATGTAAAACTAGGGTAAAAAGTAGATGGGTTTTGCGATTATGTGTTGTTCAATCGGCCATCACCTCTTATCTATATAAGAGGCGGATGGACTTCCCGTACAAGAAAAGGACTTGCCTTGCCGTCCAAATCATCAAAATCTAACCAAACTACTTTTTACCCATCATCGGTCATTTGGTAAAAAGTAGTTTGGTAAAAAGTAGTTTTACCCTAGTTTGGTAAAAAGTAGGGTTACCCATGGATCGTTGAAGGTCAAGTTGAAGGGCAAGTAGTTTGGTAAAAAGTTGATGGGTTTTGCGACGGCTTCGTGTTCTGATGCCGTCCAAAGTAGATTGTTGTGGAGCGTCGTATGCAGATGGTTGCGGATGTGGCAAGCCCATTCAAGCTTCTCGACTTGTCCTCGGAGTCTGACAGCGGGGAGCTCGGTCGGCGGGGGAGACTGGGGGCGCGACCGCCGTGATCCATGCGGAGCCGTCGCCTGACCCCTCCGGAGATCGAAGGCGAGTGGGGGGCCGGTTTTGGGCACTCGCTGACGCTGACGATGAAGACGAGGATGAGGAGGCCGAAGCGGCGCAACCTTCTCCACCTTCGCCTACCCCTTCCGATTTGCTGTGTGAGTTTTTTTGTGCAGAGTACGATGAAGATGAGGTCGCTTCTATGGTCAACAACATCTTGCCCGTTGATGATCCGACTCGGGTCAGGCTTCATGCGGGGGAGACCAAGGAGATGTTGCGTCCGGTGGTTCACCGGGGAACGGCGGTGTCGGTGATCCGGCCATGGAAGGGTCCCCTACCTAAGGTATGTCTACCGAAATTAACATTATTTGATATGATACGACTGGTATCATGGACTAAGGTGACTAGGAGAAAGAATGCTCGCCGGGCAGGGCCCCGATCGGCGCCGGAGGTGGCCGCGGCTTCGTTGTCGGTGGCCACGGCGATCCCGATCCGTGCCGCTCACCAGGAGCGTTTGAATCAGCTCCTGGGCCGAGTTGTGTTGATGCATGTTGGGCCGGTGGGTACGTTTGGGCCGGTGTTTGGTGGGTATGAGGCCCAGCCAGACAAGGCTCCATATGCTATCGAGAGGAGGGGCGCATGCACGTCGACTTCATCATCGCCTACTCCTCCACCGCGCATTAGGGTTTCGCAGCGTCGCGTGCTGCACCTATGCTCCGCCGGACCTGGCCGGGCTCGCCGCATCCCTCCCCTTGGTGCGATGGCGGGGTTGAGTGGTGCTCCTCCACCTGGGAAGCGACCGATCCCGCCCAGCTGGGCTTCTCGGTCCTCCGGGGCGCCACCGCCGGGCGTGGCAATGGCGAAGCGCCGCCGCCGGCAAAAGGCATTGGCCGGCGCGCCGCCGGGCCAAGGGAGGACAGGGCGTTCTGCGGCGCCGCTGCGGTTGTCGGTCGTCTGTTGTGAAGCCACCCAAGGCGTTGTCGGCCTTGGTCGAGGGCCAGCTGCGGCGCTTATCGGCCGGCGGGTTGCCATGGGGAGGCCGCCGGCCCGACCGCTGCCGGGCCGGCGAGGGGGCGGGCCACGCTCTGACCCTCGACCGTCGTCGAGCAATACTACGATGGTAGCTGCAGGCCGGGGAGCTGCACCACCAAGGCCACCGGCCCCTCCTCCCCATGTCGTTGCTCGCCCACCCGCGCCGTCGTAGTCCAGCAGTACTGTGGCTGCGCCCCGAGGTCAATGGGGGGATGACGGCTACGGTGCCTATGGGACTGGCCAGCACCGTGGCTCTTTGTCCATGGGTGGCGGTCGTGGTTATGCTTGGCAAAGTGATGGGTCAGTTGAGAGGCCATTCTTGGGTCCTTCAGCGGCCGTTGAGGGCCTTCGATCCGGTCTTGGCGGCGAGGAGGTTTCCGAGGCCATCGTGGTGGTCGGGGCGGCCGGGGGGCCGGTACCGTCCACGTCCTCCGCCATCACCTATTGTTGTCGAGGTTGACGGGACTGCCGAGGAGCCTGTACTGACCAGTCACGCAATGGAGGTGGTGACGGCTCTTGCTCCGGTTCAGGTTCCTGAGAATGAGGTTATGATCGATGTGTCTGCGGAGTTGACAGATATGGCTGAGGCTGATAGGGCGTCCAAGTGGGCGCGCAGGAAGGAAAAGATGCTTTGTTATCGTTGCGGCGACAAGGGCCACTTCATTGCGGAGTGTGTGGCTCTGTTATGTGATACCTGCGGTAAACTGGCACATGACTCTGGGGAGTGTCCGTTACTGCGAGATCAGGCACCGTCACTCATGATGTATGGAGTTTACTGTGCTGAGCTAACTTTTTTCGAATCTCCGAATGAGCGAGAGGTGTCTGATGAGTCCACGAGTATGACCATGAGGATTGTCAAGGTCACCAGAGGGGAGGTGTCTGAGACACAGATCGTGCAGAGGCTCCGAGAGTTGGCCCCTAGGGATTTCTAGTGGGACCTTGTCAGTCTCGCTGATAAGATGTTCAGAGTTGAGAGTCCTTCCGTGGAGGATCTGCAGAGGTTGTTGATTTTTGGGATGTGTAAGGTGCCGGGAACTGATGGCATCCTTGAGTTCCAGGAGTGGAAGCATATTGAGCCTTAGGGCGTGCCTCTTACTCAGGCGTGGTTGCGATTTTTCAGGGCTCCTCTAAGCCGCAGGATGCTCGGGTTGTGGCCAAAGATGGGCATTTTAGTAGGGAAGCCTGAGCGTGTGGACATGGAGTTCACCAGAGCTCACGGGATTGCTCAGGTTCTGGTTAGTATTCTGAACATTGAGTATGTGCCTGAAGTGGTTAAGTGGGCTTATCGAGGCAGGATTTATAATCTGGTTATTGAGTTTGAGGATGAGAACCTTCTGGTTGTGCCGGCTCATGAGTCTGACGTGGATATGCACGAGGGTGATGGCAGCGCGGGAGCGCAGGAGCCGTCGGTCGAGGACTCTGGACGACAGTTGTCCAAGGGGCTGGGGTCCGAGACCGCGATGACCGGGGATGGAGCAACCCCACCCTCCTCGGTGCCTTCGATGACTCTGAGATTTGGGTCTTTCAAGCCCTCTTCTGCACCTCCGAGACTGTGGAGTGATCGGGTCGAGTCTGAGGAGGCTTTTGAGCTCGAATTGCCTATTTTGGGGTTTGAGGGTGTTGTGGATACCATTCCTGGGGATCTTGGGGGTTCTTCGATCTCGATCTGGGGGGATGAGGAGGTGAGTCGGCAGGTGGCGACTCCCCCTCGCGCTCAGCACAAGGTACCTCCTCAGGAGGTGACGCAGCTTGTCGTGCCCGGCTCGTCGGGTGGAGCCCTGGGGCAGGCGGCCTCGGGTTGCTCCCCTTCTGTTGAGGAAGGGGACTCGGGGCAGGTGGCTCCCGTGCCCTTTTCTTCGTTGGGAGGGGGTCTGGGGCAGGAGGCCTTGGATACCTCCTCTCCCGTCGCATCTACCATTCGGTTCGTGGCGCCTTCGGGAGAGGGCTCGGGGCAGGTGGCCTCGGAGCCTTCTCCTCCTACGGCGCCTGTGGGGGTGGCTTCTCTGGTGCTGGGGGGCGGGTGCGAGGGCAGGCGGCCCTTGTACTGCCTCCACCAGCCTTCCTGCCGGCCTCGTCCTGTGGGGCAAGCCAGGAGTCTGAGATCTTGGTGAGTGCCAGTCCACTCTCTGGCGAGGCTGAGGGTGAGCCCGTGCAGATGGATCGGCCTGCTGGTTGGGGTGAGGCAGGAGGCCGGATCCTGACCGCGATCTCTCGGGAGGAGGTCATTGTGTTTGGAGGGATTCAGGATCCGATGTCTGAGGGGCGCCGGGTGAGTGGCCGTCTCCAGGCCCAGCCGGACGTGGACGACATTCAGCAGCGGTGCGCCATGAGGGCGGCCAAGCTTCGTGACATCGAGGTCACTACTGGTATGTCGGTCAATACTTCTAATTCCATTCTGCATTTTTCAAATGATGAGATTGTTGAAAATGCAAATCAACTAGGAGTATCACTGGGTAGTAATGACACTGAAATCTCTAATTTGGTTAATGATTTGTTTGATCTAGAGGCTGAGCGAGCCTTAGAGATGATTCGTAATATGGCGGCTGTTAAACCCATGAGTGATTCTGAGGTTGATGCGCTCGGGGTCAGGGTGCTCGACAATTTTTGTGCGGATCTTATGCAACCAATTACTGAGGGGGATGTAGAGGATGATTCTACTGAGATACTTTTGGCTAGCCCCTCTGAGACTGGTTGTGAGGACCAGTTGCAGTGTCAAACTATCCCCAAGCACAAGTGGAAACGGAAGGTGTACCCGGTGTCCGCAGTGCGTAGGAGTGCTAGGATTCGTACGGCAAAAAAATTCCATGATGAACTATGAAAGGAATCTTTTGGAATAGCAGAGGTCTAAAGGACTTGGCTAAAAGAAGGTTTCTTGTTGAGGTGTCTGTCGAGCATCGTTTAGATTTTATCGCTCTATCGGAGACGGGTAGAGATGATTTTGCGCCTCAATTTCTAAATACTTTGTAGGGGAGGTATAGATTTTGATTGGCATTGCTTGCCGCCGAGAGGGAGATCGGGTGGAATCTTACTCGGTGTTAGGTGCGAAATGCTTGAGGTTTGCAGTGTGGTTATGGGTGACTTTGCAGTCAAGTTCCGGGTGCGGTCGAAGGAAGATGGGTTTAATTGGGCTCTGGTTGCGGTATATGGGGCTGCGCAGCCCGAGCTCAAGCCCGAGTTCTTGGATGATCTCGTTCGGATTTGTGATTCCGAGCAGTTGCCTATCCTGGTGGGAGGTGATTTCAATATAATTAGAAGGTGTGAGGATAAGAACAATGATAACTTTGACGGCAGATGGTCATTCATGTTCAATACTATCATTGAAAGTTTGGACCTGAGAGAAATTGAGCTCTCGGGTAGAAAATTCACCTGGGCTAACGCACTGTCTAATCCGACGTATGAGAAGTTGGATCGAGTGTTGGCTAGTGTCGATTGGGAACAGAAGTTCCCTCTAGTAACAGTCCAGGCCTTGTCCCGTGGTATTTCTGACCACACGCCGTTATTTGTGGACTCTGGTGAGCCCTCCCACCTGGGGAACAAGAATGTGTTCTCCTTTGAGATGGCTTGGTTTGAACGTGAAGGCTTCCTTGATCTCGTGGCCAGAGAGTGGGCTAAGGATTCAGGAGGGAAGACTGCGCTTCAACGCTGGCAGAATAAGATTAGGCATTTGAGGAGTTTCCTGCGTGGATGGGCTAAGCATCTTAGCGGGATTTATAAGGTCGAAAAGGAAAGGCTCCTTTCCCTTATTCAGTCCCTGGATGTAAAAGCAGAAACCATGATACTGCCGGCCGCGGAGCTTCATGCTAAGCTTGACGCGGAATTGAGGCTGAAAGAACTTCTTAGGGAAGAAGAGTTGAAGTGGGCGTTGTGGGCCAAGGTCCGGCGAGTAGTCCAGGGGGACGCGAACACTCAATTCTTTCACATGATCGCTAATGGTAAGCATCGAAAGAAGAGGATCTTTCAGCTTGAGCAAGATGAGGGTACAATTGTAGGACAGGAAAACCTAAAATTGTACATTACCGAGTACTATAAGCAGCTGTTTGGCCCTCCAGAAAAGAACTGTGTGTCTCTTGATGAGTCCAGGGTTGAGGATGTGCCTCAGCTCACATCGGTGGAGAATGATATTTTTACGGCTCCTTTCTCCGAGAAAGAGGTACTTGAGGCCATTTCGCAAATGAAAAATAACAAGGTGCCGGGCCCCGATGGATTTCCAGCGGAGTTTTATAAGAAATTTTGGCATATCATTAAAGGGGATTTGTTGCCTTTGTTCAATGATCTGTTTGCTGGACAGCTTCATCTTTTTCAGCTCAATTTTGGAATGATCACCCTTCTTCCTAAGAAAACAGAGGCTGTGAGAATTGAGCAATTCAGGCCAATCTGTCTTCTTAATGTTAGTTTCAAAATTTTCACCAAGGTCGGGACCAATAGGCTCACACAGATCGCGCATCTTTGTTGTGCACCTACCCAAACTGCTTTCATGCCGGACAGGAATATCCTTGAGGGGGTAGTGGTCCTTCATGAAACGCTCCATGAAATCCACACGAAAAAGCTGGATGGGGTTGTTTTCAAAGTGGATTTTGAAAAAGCGTATGACAAAGTCAAATGGACATTCCTTCAACAGGCCTTACGTATGAAGGGTTTTGATGAGGCTTTGGCGACGCCAGGTAGAATCCTTTACACAAAAAGGAAGTGTTGGAATTGAAGTAAATGATGATATAGGGCATTATTTCCAGACACACAAAGGCCTGAGGCAAGGAGATCCAATGTCCCCTATTTTGTTCAACATTGTGGTTGACATGTTGGCAATTCTCATAGGTAGGGCAAAGGAGGCCGGTCAGGTGGGTGGCTTGGTGCCCAACCTTGTTGATGGGGGTGTGTCCATTCTGCAGTACGCTGATGATACCATCATCTTTATGGAGCATGACCTGGCAAAAGCGAGAAATATGAAGCTGGTGTTATGCTTATTTGAACAATTGACCGGGTTAAAGATTAACTTTCATAAAAGTGAGTTGTTCTGCTTTGGTAGAGCCAAGGAGGAACAAGAGGCTTGTAGGCAATTGTTTGGATGTGAATTAGGGGCTCTACCTTTTACTTACCTAGGTATACCTATTCACCATCGTAAGCTAACAAATAGAGAGTGGAAATGCATCGAAGATCGGTTTGAAAAGAAACTTAGTTGCTGGAAGGGCAAACTTATGTCATATGGAGTCCGGTTAATTCTTATTAATTCGGTGCTTACAAGTATGCCGATGTTCCTACTATCTTTCTTTGAGGTTCCAGTTGGGGTTAGGAAAAGGCTGGACTTCTATCGATCGAGATTTTTTTGGCAGAGTGATGAACTTAAGAGAAAGTATAGACTCGCCAAGTGGGATGTTATTTGTCGACCAAAGGACCAAGGGGGTTTGGGTATCGAGAATCTTGAGGTTAAGAACAGATGCCTGCTTAGCAAGTGGCTGTATAAGCTTTCAGTTCAGACTAACGCAACTTGGGTGCAGATTCTCTGCAACAAGTATCTGCATTCCAAAACTTTGTCATAGGTGACAGTGAGACCAACTGATTCACCGTTTTGGAAGGGGCTTATGAGAGTTAAGGCGGCCTTCTTTAATAGAACAAAGTTTATTGTCGGTGATGGCAATGATACACGGTTCTGGGAGGATACTTGGCTGGGTGATACACCATTGGCACTACAGTACCCAACCTCAGATCGTATTGTCCAAATGATGTGATGCGTTAGTTGCAACGATCATGCAGTCCATTCCCCTTAATATTCAATTTCGGAGGGTCCTTGTTGGTGATAGATGGGAAGCTTGGCTTCATCTGGTGCGTAGACCGATGGAGGTCCGGCTAGCTCATCGGCCGATCGATTGTGTTGAAACTTACTAGGTCTGGACAATTTACTGTTAAGTCGATGTACATCGATGTCATTAACTCGACTGTCATTCCTAGTTCCAAGCATGTTTGGAAAGTAAAAGTTCCTTTGAAAATTAAAGTGTTTATGTGTTTTTTCCATAAATAGGTTATTTTAACAAAGGACAACTTGGTTAAGCGCAATTGGACATGATCTACTAGGTGTAGTTTCTGTGATCACGACGAGACCATTAAGCATCTCTTCTTAGAGTGTCCGTTGGTGAGAATTCTATGGCGCACCGTGCAAATTGCCTTTAACATTACTCCTCCGAGTTCGGTCGGGTCGTTATTTGGAACGTGGCTGGATGGGATAGAGTCCAATACAGCTAGACATATTTGTGTAGGAGTTTGTGCGTTGTTATGGGCAATTTGGAACTGCAGAAATGATTTGGCTTTTAACAGAATAACTACTATTCATTTTTTGCAGGTTGTATTCCGTGCTACGACGCTGATCCGTATGTGGTCCTTGCTCACTCCGACGGAGCCCAGGGAGCGTTTGGTTACTGGATCTGTCCGGTGGGAGATGATAGCGCGGGATATCTTCAACTGATTTGGATGGCGGTCATGTAATAGGATAGGCAATTAGTTTTCCTATCTTTATTTTGCCAGCCAGTTGTGGCTTTATGGCCTTTTCTTGTTTTAGCGTCGAGGCTCTATGTGAGCTCGCCTTTATTTTGTTTCAAGACTCTATGACACTGTTGGACCTATTTTATTTATTTAAGTGGCCGTATGCATCGTTCTGATCCAGAGGCCAGGGAGTCCCCCCTTTTCGAAAAAAAGGATGTAAAACTAGGGTAAAAAGTAGATGTGTTTTGCGATTGTGTGTTCTTCAATCGGCCATCACCTCTTATCTATATAAGAGGCAGATAGACTTCCCGTACAAGAAAAGGACTTGCCTTGCCGTTCAAATCATCAAAATCTAACCAAACTTGCACTTCTCATGACCTCCGGCTCGGATGTCCGGCTCTAGGCCCGGATGATCCGTCCTAGCCCAGTTTTCTGGCAGCAGCTCACTGTTTTGGCTCTAGAATCCACATACGACCTTGAATTTGGACGATTTTTATATCAAAACCAACCGTCTCGATGAGACGCACAACTTTCATGCTGAACACTTTTCGATCTGAGGCCATCTTGAGGGTGTTTCGGGCCGTTTTCTAAAGTCTGTAGCAGAAAAAGCTGTCCGGACGTCCGGACTTCCCCCGGATCGTCTGGCCTCCACCCAGATCATCCGGGACTAGACCTAGATTATACGGCTTCATCATAAACCTTCTGTTTGTTTTTGGTGCTTTGATTTCCCGGCTGATCCGGACCTCGGCCCATATGATCCGGCCAAACATTGCTGCAATACGCGGTTTTGCCTGTAACTTTTGTGTACGACCTCAGATGGGGACGATTTTCATATCAAAATCGTCCTCGACGAGACGAAGAACTTTGCAGTTGTAACTTTTTCCATCAGAGGTCATCTTAATTTGATTTCATGCCATTCTTTAGACTGATGTTAATACATGCATCTCTAAGATTGTCATAACTTTTTCATCCAAGCTCCGCTTTGGATCATCTCTATATCTATTTCGATCGGGTTGAAGAGAGTCATCCAATGGTGACATGAAATCATATATTTGACCTCATCTTGCTACAACCTCAAATCACTCTTTGCGATGCCATTTTCAAGCGTCAACAACCTCTATCAGAATGCCTATCAGATTTCTATGGGGATTCATGCTATTATGAATAATTTTGTTACCGCTTCTTGTCCAAATGCGTCCATGAAGAAAGGGGTTGAAGTATGCCATATTTGGTTTTTATCAAATTAAATGTGATGCATCTTTTGATCAGAATCCTCTTAGGGCACAATTGAGATGGTCTTGCGGGACGATAAAGGCAAATTCATTGTTTGGGAATGAAAATATTAACCGGTGTGCAATCGCCTTGTTATTAACTCTACAATATGAAAATCATTGATAGTAAAGAATGAAGAACGTTCGACAGGTATTTTTTATTTTTGTAAATACGAGCATCATAATAAGTACCCACTCAATCTCAAAATAAACGACTCAACTTTGTACAAATCTTATAGCGAGAGACTTCAAATGAAGTTGTACGATTCCTCATGGTCATCAACGATGTAACTGTTATTTTGAATGAATAAATTCTGCACTTCTGTTTTTTTTTTTGAACGCACCGGTGCTGCAAGCATGAAGCCATAAAAATGGACAAAACAAAACCGCGTCTCCCGGCTTCCCCACCGTTCCGCGTGCACTGTCAGTCCCGCCTCGATCCGATCGGCGAAAGGAAAGGGAATGTCGTCGTCGTCGGCGGCGGCGGAACAGCATCGCCACCATGCCGTAGGCGGCCGCGAGCTAGTGCCGCTCGCGGCTCTCATAAAGGAGGAGTCCCGCACCGAGCGGCACGCCGTCACTCGCAGCAGGATCTGCGCGCGTGAGGATGGAGGAGTAGGAGGGGAAGTTGGGGAGGCGGAGACGCGGCGGCCACTGCTACGGTATGGGTGCGCCGCGCAGTCCAAGAAGGGGGAGGACTTCTTCCTACTCAGGACCGACTGCGCGCGCCCCTCTACTTCCTCGTCCTCTTCCACCACCTCGCATCCCCCCACCTTCGCGGTTTTCGCCGTAAGTCGCGTGCCCTTGTGCTTGCTGAAAGGTTG
This sequence comes from Aegilops speltoides, assembly GCA_021437245.1. NCBI lineage: Eukaryota > Viridiplantae > Streptophyta > Magnoliopsida > Poales > Poaceae > Aegilops > Aegilops speltoides. Next base: position 205,561,357 of record CM038143.1, read on the forward strand.
CTGTGCGGTCTCTAGATGCGGTGGTGGTTGTGCCGCGCGCGTGGTTTCGCTACCGTGTGCACTTGATCCGTAGCTGGTGTTTGAGCCCGGGAGTAGCTAAATAGTTAGGTAGTGAGCTTTGGTTCGCTGTTTGAAGCTACTGCAGGTGCATCGGCAGCTTGTATTTTGCCTTCTCCCATCTGAGGTCGGTGATTTGTGAATTGATGTGCTCAGCTATATATTCTGATTTGTTGTAGTCATTTGCAGCCTTGTTTTTGGTAGGACCTAGGGGTGGCAGTTTATGCTTGAAAATCATATGTAAGCCATAGCCACATACACGTGTGCGCTAAAGTAGAATGCTCTGGTTGAGGGTGGACTAGTCTATTCGATAATTGGATGTTCCATTGTCAGCAGGTTCTTGACGGGCATAACGGCGATGCCGCTGCAATATATACAAGGGACAATCTGCTCAACCATGTCCTGAGCGCGATGCCACAGGGTCTTTCACGGGAGGAGTGGTTGCATTCTCTGCCCCGTGCACTTGTCGCGGGATTCGTCAAGACCGACAAGGAATTCCAAACCAAAGGCATGGTTCTGTCACTTGTATTTGGCGTTTTGCTGCAGCACCATAAGTTACGATGAATGTTGATGAAATTTCCTTTTGCCGCCATGTACCAGGCCAAACTTCGGGCACAACTGCCACATTTGCAATAATCGATGGCTGGACTATCACTGTTGCTTCAGTTGGCGATTCTCGCTGTATTTTGGATGCTCAGGGTGGGGCTGTTTCTTTGCTTACAGTTGATCACCGACTAGAAGAAAATGTCGAGGAGTGAGTACCAGCTGCTTACCAAGAATGTGCATTACTATGTTGTTTTATTTGGAGGGTTTTGCTAGTCAGCAAACATTTCCCCCCTGCAAAGAAATATAAACTGGTAAAAATGGAGTAGCATGATGGGTGTTTTCCTTTCTTGTATGTATTCTGTATTGGATGACTAATTTTTGTTGGTGCCTCTTTGATTCCTTGACACTTTATTGTGTCCTGCGGGATTCAAAATGTTTCATGTGAAAGTCCAGCAAATTCTCGTTGAACCTTTGAATGTTCATGACACCTCTTCGATTCTCACGGAGTAGGGAGAACATAGAAAAATGTGGAGATACTATCAATAGATTAGCATTTACTCGACTGGTTATCTGAGTGCAGTGATGGAAGGGGTGGGGAGTGAAAAAGTTCATTAATTGCAATCTTGGTTTCAATGTTAGCCCTGCATTGTGAAATTTCAAGTAATATCATTGCCTTGTATTCTTTTTTTTGTTAATGCCCAAGCACTAATACGTACAAGTAATTGTTCATCTTCACTTCACCTAACCATCGAATAAAATGGTGGCAGGAGGGAGCGTGTCACAGCGAGTGGAGGTGAAGTTGGAAGGCTTAGTGTGGTTGGTGGAGCAGAGGTTTGCTCTCAGTTACTACCTCTTTCTGTTAATGAAGGGCATTTAATATGTTTGCTTTTGGTGCTGTTTAAGATAGATCTGTATCCTATACGTATTGGTTAACTTTGGAATGATGAGCAAACATGCTAAGAATTTGTGTTGGCTCGTCTTTAGATTGGTCCACTGCGATGCTGGCCAGGAGGTTTGTGCCTATCCAGATCCATTGGAGACATAGATGTTGGTGAATTTATCGTACCTGTTCCTTATGTCAAGCAAGTGAAGGTACTTCTATGACATGTCATGAATTGCTCCTACTTCTCCTCTTCAGAATATTATAATTCTATATATATAAACCCATAACTTGCTGTAAAAATGCCATGCCTATACTTATCTGCCATTGCTAGCCGGGAATGCTTTCTGCTTGATGTGTTGTTCATTTTCCATAGTTGTCAAATACTGGTGGGAGGCTTATTATTGCTTCAGACGGCATTTGGGATGCATTGTCTTCAGATGCAGCTGCAAAGTGTTGCAGAGGGTTGCCTGCTGAACTCGCTGCCAAGCAAGTAGTTAAGGTAAAACATTTAGCATGACTTCATAGTTTGCAAGGTGTTGTGTTACCATTGGTGATGCTTCTAATGGTCACAAATTATTTTTCTTTCATAACCAGACATGCTCTTCTGATCAATTAAATGTGTGAAATAATTCTTTAGGAGGCACTCAAGACAAGGGGCCTAAAAGATGACACGACATGTGTCGTTGTTGACATAATCCCACCTGATCAAACGATACGCCCTCTATCTCCACCGAAAAAGATGAATAAGTTGAAGTCCCTGATTTTTAGGAAAAAAGCAAAGGACCAGCCCAATAAATTGACTAAGCAGCTTTCTTCAGTCGGTATGGTTGAAGAGATATTTGAAGAAGGTTCAGCGATACTATCAGAGAGGTTAGTTGTACTCTTGCTCATATTTGTTTCACTGTCTTTAATATGAAGTTGATATGTGTATTTTCAGTACTTCTGTGCTGAAGGCTGTAAGTAATGAGATTTGTTGTGAACCATGAAAAAAACACACAAATGTCCTAAACACAAATCTAGCATGGTAACCACCAACCAGCCACATTGTATTCCCATGGCCAAATTTTACTGGCTGGATCACTGGCCACTCCAATTTCTTTTCCTGAGTAAACGTAAAGCTTGCGCCTCGATGCATATGTGGTTTGGGGGTGTGACTGTTCACATTGTGCATCATGAAGCCTCTTTAGAGCCTGTGCAATATCTTTGTCAGATGTAATCAGACTTCAACACCGGACTAAAATTGAATTCATATTTTTTCCCCATTGAGAGTTGAAAATTTAGGTTCCAGTATTGACCAACCGAATTAGTCCTCGCTTCAACAACCCCGTAAACATGTTCACCTTTATGAAGTTACGCTTGTCAAATACAGTGCACCAATAAAACCAGTGAAACTAGACCTACTCGGGCTGAGCCAGAATACTGCCATTCAAGTGGGCCTTTAATATAGGTAATTTTGTTTTTTAGCCTCTGTTAACCGAAAAAACTGAATAAACCTGTACGCAGGGATAATCCATTGATTCGTATGCTAAATCTGAATGCCCCAACTGCCCAAGACCTGCTTTCCCAATCCCACATCAGCCTTTACTTCCCGCATAGCCGAACAGCAGCACACCCGATCTTTCTAGTACTTAAACGTGCTGGTGCCTGCATGTGTAATGTTAGTTACACGCTAGCAGTAGGAGCGTTGTTTCCTGCCCTTCGCCTGCTGCTGCAGTGCTCCGCAGGAACCTGCTTGTTTGTTGGCTGTTGCACTACTTTTTGTAAGACTGAAGTGTTGAAGTCTGTTTGTCAACGTCGGGGAGCTTTATGTTTATGCTCATGGATGGATAAACTATGTCACGCTGAACATTACTGTTTGTGGTGTTATGCTGTCATAATTTTGTTAAATCTCTGTCAAAATGGTTGAAATTGCCTCCTGTGCATGTACATCCAAATTGGTGTTAATCGAAAACCAAACAAAACTGACAGTTAACTGAATTCTTAGTTTCCAGAATTTGAATGTAAATTCCGGTTTCCCCTTTTCACGAACCAAACTTGGTAAAAAACTGTTTTTGGGTTTAAACTGAAGGCCCACATGTAAACAAGCTTGCTATTTCTTTCCAGTGTTCAGATTGTGTTTTTGTTTTTGCCATATGTGGTTAAATCTATTGAATGTTGGAAGTTTGTCCTGAACAATTCGATTATGCCTGAACTTGCTTTACATAGTAAAATCATCATTTTACTACCCAAAGAACCATTCTGGTCATTAACCTGCTAGTAGCCCTATTTTTAATTAGCAAATTACCCATCAAATTACTGTAATCATATGTTCTCTTTACTACTTAAAAAAGACATAGCATTCAGTGTTTCACTCCTGCGTTTCACTCGATGGCTTTTACTTCTCTCCCTTCGTCCGCCCCCCTCTACAGAGGTTTTAATTCCCTATCCCACCCGGTTTTCTGTTTGAAAACTGCCCCACCACCCATGAAAACCGCCCATAGCAGACCTGGCAAGAAATATTTGCCCTAGACGCACGATTGCCCCCATGCTCCATCGTTACCTGGCTGCGGCAGGGAGATGGACCTCGCCCTCGTCGCTTGTCCGCCATGCCTTGGTCTTCGCCGGCGGTGCACCACGAACCTTCTCATCAGCGATTGGATTAGCACCTACAGACCGATGTGCCGTATCAGTCACATCGCTGGCAGGTCGAGCACCGTGGTGGAGTGGAGCACGGTGAGCCCAGCAACGCTAGGAATGCTGTGGTGTTGCAGTAGAAGAAGGCATATCAGCGGTGTAGGATCACCTGACGAAGGTGGCGCTGATGACCAGTGTAGCCAGCAGTACCAGGTCCTTGCGCAAACTTCCCCATGAACATGTACTCTTCCGACGTCATTTCTGTGGGCTCAGTTCCTGAGAGCATACACATCACGTACGTACATGCTAGAAATTTTATTTACCGGCTTCAGCTCTTGATAGAATACACAGCAGGTATGTACGTGCTAAGAATTTTGGTGGGTAATCAATCTTAGCATTTGTTAGGAGATTATAAATGACACAATAACTGATTTTTATCTATCCCGAGAACAATTGAATTGGCATCGATCAACTGCAAGTGCAAGTAGGCTCACACAACTTGTAATTAAATGCACGTCACTCCTGACCTATTTGAACCAGAAAATGTCATGAACATAAAAACAGTAGTAACTTGACAGTATAATAAGATAAACTATTGTTACAATTTCTGTTGTAACAAATTGAAGTTTCTGTTAGCAGGGCGAACTTCAGTTCATTTGAACCAGAAAATGTCATGAACATGAAAGCAGTAGTGACTTGAAAGTACAATAAGCTAAACTGTTGCTGTAACAAGTTGAAGTTTCTGTTAGCAGGACCAACTTCAGCTCAGGTGTCAGAAAAAACTTTAGTTCCGGATTTAGGAACAACCAGTCAGCTTAACTCAAACTAATTTGCACATTGAATTACAAATGTAATCAAAGAGAGGTAGGGATGGAGGGCGCTGGCTGACGTCGCTCGGGGGACTTGAACAGGAACTTGTGGCTGATGTGGATGGAGATGGTCAGAGTTGGCAAACGGCGCTTGATGGCTGGACACTGGCGATGGCCGGTTGTGGGACGCTGGCAATAGCAGCTTGAGGACGGGGGCCTTGGAGGTGACGTGTGCATCTGCCGCTTGGGGATGGGTTGGGTTTGGATTCGGCATCGGGTACACTACACTGCCACACGCGGGAGGGAGGGAGGGAGGGAGGGAGGGAGAGGGAGGGAGGGAGGGAGGGTCTTAGTGAACCGAAGAATCGAGGTGGTGAGCTTGGATTGCGGGGAGGCAGTAGACAGTCCCTCTTACTGTTCATGAGGATTCTAAGCGGATATAGTAGCCATGATTGGTGTTCAACCCCCGTTGCAACACACATGCAATTACCTAGTAGTTTAAACATTGTAATGGGTTGGAACTTTAGTTTAGAACAGCCTTTGTTTTACTCATTTTTGTTTGAACTTTCTTTGTTTTACTTATTGGTTCTAGAAGATGATGACCCGAATGTACTTTCATTTGTCAAGTGGAATGCCATTATAGAAGAATGGTAAGTTGATGTACTACACTGGACAGGTTGGGTAATGACTCAGGTAGTCGGAGAACATCGTCAAGCTTGTTTACATGTGCCATCTGCCAGGCAGATCTTGAACCAAGTGAAGGTACATCAGTTCATGTAGGTTCAGTATTCTCTTCGAGCTCTAAGCCATGGGAAGGCCCTTTCCTTTGTTCTGATTGCCGCGACAAGAAGGATGCCATGGAAGGTAAACGACCGAGTGGCGTGAAAGTTCTGTGATCAGTTACAGTGAACCACCATTGTAGCTTCCGCAAACTCTCACCTTATTATTCATAGTGAGCATCCTTGCATTACAAAAAATTGGTTCAATTTTAGGCAACTTGGGTCGTTTAGGCTGCATTTTTATTTTATTATGCGGGGAACTAGCCAACATTGTAAGTAGAACTTGGGAAAAGGATTTGTGATCTTGAACCAACAGCAGCTCGCTTCTCGCGAGTTGAGTATGATAATCCTTCTTTATCTGTAACTTGATGCCTTTGCTTGTGAAATCTCGCGTTTTTCTATGTCCTTTTAAACATAATGTCTTAACATTTTCACCTGAAGGCTCCGTCTATACTTAAAAGTCTGTACCAAGTATATGTAATATGCAAACTCCAAAATAAAAGGATCTTCTTATCTGGTGAATGCCAGCTGGGAAGCATGGCAACTGCAAATGATTTGCCTGGCAATTTATGTTTGTCGAGCACGGCAACTTTAGTTGGCGAATATGGCAAAATCACTTCCGTTCATTTTTTCTGCCAGGATTTTCCGTGATTGCAAACTAAAGTTATTTTTTTTTTGAACGGTCACCGGGGGGGAGAGGATCCCCACCTGAATATATTGCTCAAAAAGCTGCCAAAGCCAAGAGTCACCCCTTAAGCTTTGGCTGATCCAGTTTATAAGGAAAACCGGATCAAAAACCTAAACAAGTTGACCCCGTTTATGAGGAAAACCGAGCCGAAAACCATACAGGTAACAATGTTACAGAAGATGAGAAAAAAGTGCCACCCAGGAGAGGGCATGACCTAGCTAGCAAAGCGTAAAGACCAACACCACGAAAGACACAAGTAGATGTGGGGTTCATCGAGGATCACAATACCAAGACTCGCAAACAACCTAACGCATCAAGACCGCGTATGCATCGAGCCCCCACTGACAACAGAGGATCAACCACAATCAGTGAGTGCCAAACCATAACACGAACCTTGACTGGAAGATCCGCCACGGGCGGTCAGAACGATTAGCAGGTTGGGGAGGCATTATTGCGTCGTCATTGAGCAAAGGTGAACCAAGACAACACCAAGAGCCCAGAGCTCACCGCAACACAACGGCAACCATGGAGGGTCTTGAGCATGCACAACAACAGACGGAGACCACACGAAGGACAACCAAGAGAAACACCGAAAAAGAAATACACCACCGCGGCCCTAAGTCGGCCAGATCACCACCACCAAACGCACCACTGAACCACACAACAAAGAATAGGGCCATGGTTTGGGCCTCCAAGATGACGCCCAAGGAGGTAGTCTTTGTCGAAGACACAACACCATCATCCGATCCGCAAGCCCGATCTTGGGTTTTCACCCGAGACCACAAATCAAAATACCATAGGCGCTGGAGCTCCACAAATGCACTTCTGCGAGGAAGACGACGTCCATAGACGCGCCGCCGCCGACATCGACATAGTTGATGAAAGGTTCTCACCCGGAGTTTGAGCATATCCCTACAAAGAAGACGGCTCGAACGACGCCAAGCAGATCCACACGAATACCAAGACCACGCCCTAGGAAGGCATACGACGCCGGAGGCGCCGCCGTGGTCGGCTCACACAATGGGTGAGCAGGATTTCTCCCGAGCACCACCGATAGGACCCGATTCGACCATCGCAGTTCAGATCCGGCCGAGATCGCCGCCAGCCACCCGCCATCACGACCGCATGCCCCGAGCCGAAGCAAGCCACGATTCACCAACACTGCCGGCGCCAACCAAGCCGCCGAGCACCATCCCATGACCGACCGCCCAAGATCGCCAGATCGGGGACGGGATCTCGGCAAGCTCACCATCGCCAGATCGAGGGCGGGCGCGCGCCGCTCTGATCCACCTCGCCTGCAGCCTCACACGACGCGTGTCCGTGGTCGCCAAGACAAAGACCAGCGCCACCACGACCGCGCCACACGCCAGGCCACGCGCACCCAGACGAGGACGCCGCGCCAAGACGCCTGCGTTCGCAACCCCGCCATCGAACCCGCAGCCCACCGCGACGGCCACCGCCGGCCACCTAGCTAGCGCGCCCATTGCGCCAGCCGAAAGCGATCGTCCACACAAGCCGTCAGCTCGAAATTTTACCGGTCAGCGCCCCGTCCACAAGGACCAGCAGCCACATCCGGCAGCCATGGGGCCAGAGCAGGGGCAGCCGATACATTTAGATGGCCGGCAGCCGTAGCCAAGCAAGCATGGAAGCAGGAGGCGTGGGGGGATTTTGGATCTGAGGGAGAAGGAGAGAACGCAGCAGGCTGGAGAGGAGGCTGCACGCAGCCTCGCCGCCGCCGCCATGGGTGGGGCTCGCCCGCGGCCTCCTCCAATGACGGGCGAGGGAGGGTGGTCTAGTGGAGGCCGGCCGGAGAGTGGCGGCGGGGACCTCCGGAGTCGCCCGAGAGCAAACTAAAGTTATCATCCTTGCAACAATATAAATTGTCCCGAAAACTTGAGCTGAATAGCATTACCGGAAGAAAAAAATCACCAAATCTTGCAAAACTCAAGTCTAGCTACTCCCTCTGTAAACTAATATAAGAGCGTTTAGATCATCACTAAAGTAGTGATCTAAACGCTCTTATATTAGTTTACAGAGGGAGTACTTTTTTGTGTGAAAACGGAGGGAAACCTATCGGCTTCTTCACAACATGCGGAGACCCACGTGTCCCACCTTATCTTTGCAAGGACAACTCCATCGCTGTTCATCAAATCATCCTTAATGTCTCAAACCGTGGTATATCAAATTGTCCCAAAATGTCTGGATTGGATCAAATTTGTCTGGACCGGTCTGGAAGTTTGAAATCGCATAAACCGGAACCAAACCTAGTACATCACCATAAGAGAAGGCCCCCTCTAAGATTGGATCTCTCTGTTTCATGGCTCCGCGCTACCTTTTTGACGCGGATCACCGTTTCTAAATAGCTAAAGATTCATAACTTCAATTAGGCCGAAATTTCAAAAGTTTTTTTTTGATATTGTAGGATCGTTCTTGCTGTGGAAGGAGAGCCTCAGCCGACTTACCGAGCCTCCACGTGCCCCACCACATGACCACGAGGCGCGAGGGCACTTGGTGCGTCCCCTTGGGTCCATCTTATGGTTGGTGGAGTCTTTTGGTCTAAAAGAATTTTGATAAAATGTTAAGATTTTTTTTGCTCTAAAATTTTTGGCCTGAAAAACAAAAACACTGGAAAACAGGAATTGGCCTTTGGCACTAGATTAATGTGTTAGTCCAAATAAAAATGATGTGAATATAGCATAAAAATTTAAAAATTATAGATACATTTGAGACATCAGGCGTCCACTCCTTCTAGTCTCGTTGGCCATCGTCACGAGCTCGGCGTCACAGACACCGTCACTGACATCCAACTTACGCTTATTCGTATTCTAACCTGAGTGATTATTGTTTCTCCGCTTCTTCGCTGAGATGGCTCAACAACAGTCCTTGCCTCTCATGATTAGATCTTCCTCTTCGCCATTCGCATAGCGTTAGCAATCTCCATCAGTCGGCTTAGGGTAAAAATATCTGAGTGACCAAGCTTTATAGTCAAATTACGATACTTGACACCTTGCTTGAATGCATGAATTGCTTAAATTGCTTGATGCACAGCGACATTCTCCACAAAGTTATGCAATGTAGTACGTCTTTCTCTGATGCTGAAACCCAAGATGGTGAAGAGCATGAACCTAGTCAGCATAATGATAATAATAATAACAACAAGTATTATATTGACAATGATGCTCCACCTAATGATGATAATAAACCTGAAAAGGGGGTAGAAGTAGAACCTCAAGTTGACCTATATGATCCACCTTCTAGGAATAAAAGATATGATAAAAGAGATTATGTTGCTAGAAAACATGGCAGAGAGAGAGAACCATGGGTACAAAAACATGTCTTTTCCCAGTAAGACACTAAAATCTAGAGATGGAGAGGCATTTAATCAATTTGTTGAATTGCTTAGACCTCTATTTCTTCGTGTTCCTTTGACTGATGCTATTAAGATGCCTCCTTATACTAAGTGTATGAAGGATATATGTTTCAAAAAAGTATATAAGGATATTGTTACTAATAAAATAAACATATCCAAAGCTGAGGTATCCACTATGCTTGCTAATTATTCTTTCAAATGGAAAATACTTGAAAAATTAGGAGATCCAGGGATACCTACTATACCTTGCTCAGTTAAGAATAACTATGTTAAACTGCCTTGTGTGATTTAGGAACACGTGTTAGTGTTATGCCCTTCTCTCTTTATAAAAAACTTGATACGAATAAGTTGAGATTTCTTTGCAAAAGGCTGATAAAAGTACTGCAATTCTCGTTGGCATTTGTGAGGATGTCCCTTATACACAGATCCAATGGTGAACACGACCATTCTGACCAATGGTAACGCCGAAATAGCCTCGTAGGATCTGTCAGCGACACGACATCACTCTGACCCAGTATCATAAATTCAAACGTTGCTTTCACTATAACAAAGCGTGCAACCTTTGGAGTCGGCTGGTACCAAGCTCTCATGGGGATATAATCTACTCAACCACGCTAGCATATGCCCGGCCAAAGACCTCGGTCCTATTTGGCAGCCCCCTCTATGTACCCTGCGGCAAACACCCGCTCGGCCAGTGACATGACATCGTTGGGACCAAAGACCATCAGTTCAAATGTGAGGCTCACTGCAACAATTCACGCGGCCTCGCGTAGCCTTCGGAACTGGATGGTGCCAATCCTATAGGGAAATATAATCCACTCTGCCCCGTTTGATGTGGACATAGCCTCTACATATACGACCAAAAATATTATCCTCATATACAATAATCAGGTGATTTGTATTAATAATTATATAAATTACTATTTTGTTACTCGGAAAAGAAATACAACACTTTATTTTATTTTATGTAGAATAAAAGAATACTTTTACAAGCCCCGTGTGAAAATGTGGAGCAGCCACGAGTGTGTTCGTTCATGTGCACGGAGCACATACATGCATGTGCATGCATGCCTTCCATCATTGAACCATCCATCTCATCCATCATGCATGCAGTGCAAGGAGGCAGCACTACAGGTCACACAATTTTGTTTTGGTTCAATGTTTCAAGAGGAGTAACGTGTTGGTCCAAAGGACTTGGTGCGCCACCCCACGACGGGCCAACACGTCATCTAGTCAACCGAAGCAAGCATGCAGTGTCCGGCCTCTGTATGGTACGGCGCCTGTGGCACAACGAACCGACTCGGACCACACGTCGTTCTTTAATAAATACCTAGTCTACATTAGGATTTTAGACTCGGTTTTTATTGTATTGTCTAGCCATCGCTACAATTTGCCAGATTCACATTGGAACCCTAACTTCTGATCTAGTTCGTGTGCTTAATTTTTCATCCGCAATTTCAGATTGCAATTCACCTTTGTTCTTGCCGGTTCTTCGATTGCTTGCAGGAACTCGAACCTCGTTTTTCAGGTTGATCGTGCCTAGGGCAAGGTCAATAAACATCTGAGATTGGTTTAGCGATTGTCGAGGTGTATCGTCAGATACGGTATAGCCGGATCGTCAATGTCAAAATCCACCAAATCGATAGTTATCCTCACTCTTATCAAAAGATCAGGCCACCGTCACATCAAGTGGTATCAATTTTCAGGTTCATCGATAAGAGATTTATAGTTTTGTAGATTAGTTCATTTTTCCGTAGTATAAACCCACCAAAAAGCCAAAAACAAATTAGATTAGTTCATCCATTACACCTACCGTTTTAGCCTTTAGCAACTTTTGCATCTAGAGGCTGTTTGGATTACTACCAAAGGTAACCAGACCAAAAAATTGGCTGGCCCATCTGATTTGGCGGTTGTTTGGATTGTTGCCAAAATATTGGCTGGCCAATGTACCCAGGGCGTCTCTCCGTGTAACTTCCGCCAACACGCGGGCGAGACCAGGGCAAGCAAAAGCTTCGCCAAAAAATTGGCGCTTTCTTGGTGGGCCCGGCATGCGGTTAGAGAGATGATCGGTTTGATTTTTAAAGGGATGCAGTACAATCGCAATATAGAACTGATTATGTTAGTTGTAATAAATCACGGGGCACGGGCGCTCCTCACTCAAAAATATATGTGGGCCTGGGTGATTAAAAACTGCATGCAACTTATCTTAAAAAGAAGAACCTGAAGTATGGTGTTGTGCAAGATTAAACGCCCCGAGGGCTGGCGTGTCATTCTTTTGGCGACTTCCTTGTACTTATATGGCAAGAAGTTTTGTTTTCCTTTGAGGATATGCCTCCTTCTTTGCCTCCTGTTGAATCGAAAGTATGTCTAGAGGGGGGGGGATTAGACTACTTGACCAAATAAAAATCTAGCCTTTTCCCAACTTTAAGTCTTGGCAAATTTTAGCAACTTAGCACAAGTCAAGCAATCAACCTACACATGCAATTCTAAGATTGTGGCAGTGGAATGTAAAACATTGCATATGAAGGTAAAAGGAAGGGTTTGGAGAGGAAAACACAATGTAGACATGGAGATTTTTGGCGTGGTTCCGATAGGTGGTGCTATCGTACATCCACATTGATGGAGACTTCAACCCGCGAAGGGTAATGGTTGCGCGAGTCCACGGAGGGCTCCACCCACGAAGGGTCTACGAAGAAGCAACCTTGTCTATCCCACCATGGCCATCGCCCACGAAGGACTTGCCTCATTTGGGTAGATCTTCACGAAGTAGGCGATCTCCTTGCCCTTACAAACTCCTTGGTTCAACTCCACAATCTTGACGGAGGCTCCCAAGTGACACCTAACCCATCTAGGAGAAACCACTCTCCAAAAGGTAATAGATGGTGTGTTGATGATGAACTCCTTGCTCTTGTGGTTCAAATGATAGTCTTCCCAACACTCAACCCTCTCTCACAGATTTGGATACGGTGGAAAGATGATTTGAGTGGAAAGCAACTTGGGGAAGGCTAGAGATCAAAATTCTAGTGGTTGGATTGAAATGTCTTGGTCTCAACACATGAGTAGGTTGTTCTCTCTCAAAAAATGAGTAGTGGAAGTGTAGGCACGTTCTGATGTCTCTCTCATAAATGGAGAAGGGGGTGGAGGGGTATATATAGCGTCCACACAAAATCTAACCGTTACACACATTTTACCAAACTCGGTCAGACCGAATAGAGAAACTAGGTGGGACCGATCTAGTTCAAAATGTGAACGCTAGGATTTTCGATGGGACCGACATGATCAACTCGGTGGGACCGATGCGCTAGGGTTAGGGCAAAACCTCATCTCGGCAAGACCGATCACATGAACTCGGTGAGACCAATTTTAGCAATTAATCAAACAAAGAGTTGAGCAAACTCAATGAGTCCGATCGCTCCTTTCGGTGATACCGAAACGTTACGAAGGGAAACAGAGAGTTTGCATTGCAAACTCGGTGGGACCGATAGCTCATATCGGTAAGACTGAAATGTTACGAAGGAAAACAGAGAGCTTGCAATCCCATCTCGGTGAGACCGAAATCCCTATCAGTGAGACCGAACTGATTAGGATTTCTGGGTATGGCTATGTCAAGTGAACTCGGTGGCGCCGGATGAATCAAATCGGTGGGGCCGAGTTTGACTCTTGGTTTTGTACATATTTCGATTTGAGAAAGTGGTTGAGGGCTTTGGAGTATATCACTAAGCATTTTGAGCAAGTGGACCATTAAACAACACCTAATCCCCTTTTAATAGTATTGGCTTTTCCAATGTCTCAATGTGATCTTGGATCACTAAAATAGAAATGAAGAGTCTTGAGCTTTTGCCAATATGTGTCCTTAGCATTTTGAGGGGTCCACATCTCTAGTCCATGCCAGGCCAATCATTGAACTTTCTGAAACATTTAACTTGAATGGATATTAGTTCAGTGAGCTATATGTTGTTATGAATTACCAAAACCACCCTTAGGATTAGTTGCACTTTCAATCTCCCCCTTTTTGGTAATTGATGACAACATATAGATCAAAGCTTCGACAAATAATAATATAAATGAATTACATCGTCTCTTTAGAAGTATGTGATAAGCAAGAGCTCCCCCTAAGTTTGTGCATTATTTAAATTTTGCTTTTGAATGCAAATGCACAATCGATTAGGATCATGGGTTACTCTTCCATGTCACATACATCT